>CM061276.1:1340625-2676250 GCA_030848825.1 Tadarida brasiliensis
TTTTTAAAGCAAATAAGACAAGGAATATCCTTTATTTATATAGAGCCTTTACCAATCAGCATCAAGAACACCCTAGTGGAAAAGGGTAGGAGCAATTTATAATTGGTTAATAAAATACAGAAAATCTCAAGACAGCAACAGCAGAGCATTAAAGTAAGCTTGAGGCCTTTCCGAGTCTAGAGTCTATGTGACTGCACGTCACATGCAAATGAAGCTGGCCCTATTGAACTACAAGGTAGGTATATAATCTTATATTGTAATTGGAAGAGAAAATTGGTGGAAGACTTTGGGAAGAAAATTTGGCATATGTTTTAAGAAAAATTTAAAACAACAAGTAATAGAACCAGACCTGCAGACCTCGGATATTGAAATTATTAGAAATGGAATACAAAATAAGACTTACTAATTTTAAAGACTATGAAACTGTATTTGAAAGGATTTTTTTTCAGGAAAAACAGACTACCAAAAGGTATTAGGCTGATTAGAAAAAGAACCAAATAAAACTTCTAGAAATGAAAAATGGAACCATTGAAATTTAAAATATACATAGCTAGAGAAAGAATTAGTGAACTGGAAGATAATATGAACAAATACAGAATGCAATGTGAAAAGATAAAAATATGGCAAATTATTAAAGAGAAGTACATATGAAGACACATAAGAGAGCACGAATACCTATGAAAGCTCCAGAAAGTGATGATAGAGAAATTGGAAGAGACAATATTCAGAGAGATATTGGCAGTGAATAATTAAGAATTAATGAAAGTATCCCTGGTCAGGTGATTCAACTGGTTAGAGCGTCGTCCTGTGCACCAAAAGATTTTGGGTTCGATTCCTGGTCAGGGCACATACTGATCCCTGGTTGGGGCACATAGGAGAGGCAACCAATCAATGTTTCTCTCTCACATTGATGTTTCTATCTCTCTCTCCCTTCCTCTCTCTCTAAAAAAAAAAAAAAAAGAAAAAACATTAAAAAAAAGAAAAAGAGAGAAATAGAACATTACCAGCTTTCCAGAAGCCTCTATGCTTTCTCCTCCCAGGCATTACAGTCCCAATAGTAACCACTATTCTGACATCTAACACCTTAGACACCTTTTGCCTATTTTTGACCATTATCATTGAATATGGTCCTTTTTTTTTTGAGCTTGGTTTCTTTCACTTAACAGCAAGATACATCCATGTTCTCAATTGTTTCATGTTCTAGTGCATGAATATGCCATTCCTTTGTGGCTCTCTCCTCTCAAACACTATTGTCTGTTTTTTTCATTTTGAGCATTCTGGAAGTATGTAGTAATAGCTCATTGTGGTTTTAATTCATATTTCTCTGATAACTAATGAAGTTGAGCCCTGTTTTGTATATTTATTGGCCATTTAGCTATCTTCTTTGTGCAATACCTATTACTCAAATCTTTTAAACATTTTGCTCTTATTTTGTCTGCTTTTTTCCTACTGATTTGTATGAGAACTTTATATATTTTGCATATGAATTCAATCCTTTGTAGGATATATGCATGGTAAGAATCTTTTCTCACTCTGTATAATACATAGTCATCTTAAATCATTTATGTTTTGAAATGAAATTCTTCTGTGACTCATCAAATCAATTCAGTTCATTGTGGTTTCGGATTCAAGTCTCTTTTCCCTTCAAGGTCATTTCTGAACTATTTCTAGCCTGTGCCTGTGGATTTTCTAGACTCTGGGAGTGGTACTGAGGTAACATGATATCTGTAGATGTGCAAATCTCTGTAAATATATATTTCTGTGAAATGAACTAACTCCCTTTGCTTCAGATCACCTCCACCTCACTGTCCAGTCCGAACTATGCAGGCCGTTTGTAAGTCTCTCTATGTAATTTCTGCAGGTCCTGAGGTTTCTGTATCCTTTCTTCCTCTGATACAACTCTTCTACAAGTGTGCTCTGGAGCAGCCTGCCTTTTCAAGTATCTCCATCCTGCAAAAGACCAAGCTGTAAAGATGCCGCACATGACAAACATTTTGGATAACTTGAGGAATCCTCAGCTCTTTTGTATGCATGACCCAGAAACCATTCCCATAAGAAACCCAGGGGTTCTGAAAATTTCTCATGAAAAGTTTAGGCATTTTCAGTCCCTGTCAGTGACCGGGCCTTACCAAGCTGTGAGCCAAATCCGGGAGCTCTGTTGTCAGTGGCTGCAGCCAGAGACCCACACCAAGGAGCAGATGATGGAGCTACTGGTGCTGGAGCAGTTTCTGAACACCCTGCCAGAGGAGGTTCAGACATGGGTGAGATCAAAACGACCCAAAAACAGCAAGGAGGCAGGAACCCTGGTGGCAAACTTGATCCAAGCATGTAGGGAGCCAGGTGAGAGAAAGGAGGCAACTGGCCATTTACATTTATTGAACATCTGTATGCCTGACATGTAATGGGAGCTAAATAAAAATGTGTTGAATGAATTGAAAGGATGAATTTTACAATCCTGTCTATTCTGCCTCATGCGACATGGAAGAAATTTTTGGGTTTGGATTTTGCTTTTAATATTTATTATTTATCTGAGAGTACCCTTCTCTCCAGCTTTGTCCTCCTTTCCCCACATTTCTTACCCAACCTAAACTTTAGTATCACTGCGAACAAAATAACACACCCAGTCCCCCCAAAACAGGGTATAAAATGTGGGAAACACAAGGCCTAGAAGTTTAATCTCTGCTAAAATTTGTGGTCTCTTGGAAACTCAAGTTGCTAGATTGGAGTGAAGGCCATTTCAATAATGAGAAAAGAATGCCATTTACTCCTCAGAGTCCTTTGAATAAAATTGAGAGAGAGGGGGTCAAGGGAACAATAAAAATTCAAGACCATAGTTGTCTCTGGAGAGAAGGCTGGGGTGTGGACAGGAAAAAGTACATGGGTAGATATAAATTAATTGGGAATGTTCTCGTTTTGGGGTTGGGTAGTAAATTCATAGGCCTTATAGTTAAAAATATAAACGAATAAATTTAAAATAAACACAAGAGTCATGCATGCTCAATGTTGATGTCATGTCATGAAATAAAGGATTATGAATAATTCAGTTCTGTGCACTTGCATTCCTTAAAAGAATTTTGAAGATACTGATAATGAACATGTTGAGCACTTTAAGTAATTATATTCTAGGTGTTTATATATAGTAATTTATTTGCTTCCCTTAATATCTCTTGATATAGGTATTACTCTTGTTCTATAGACAAGGAGACAGAAGCACAAAGAAGTTGAGTAACTTGCCCATGGCCCCAAGTTTAGTTAAGTAATTAGCAGTCAGGATTCCCGCTGGCTCCTTTGTACTTTTAATCCCAGTGTTACACTGCCTCTGGTGGATGTAGGGAATATTGTCTCAGAAATTAAAAACTTGGCCAAAGGCACAGAGCTATTGATGGAGCTGGAATTCCAGGAAAAGGAAAGAGAGCTCCCTAGGATATGAGACAGAAAAAGCAGATTAATGCAAGGTGCAGTTTGGAAAGACAATGCAGGCAAGAAGGCCTTCATGGTTCAGGTTTCTGTCAGGAAGGTGGTGGCTGTCTTCTAGATCAGTGAATTAGAAAGATGTTAGGAAAACTTAATAATAAGAGCTGCCACTGTTTTTCATGCCTACTGTGTGCTTTGTATATGTAATGTTTAATGCTTACAAAAGTCTTTAGAAGTATAAGTATTTACATTTTACAGGTAATAAACAGGTTCCCTGGTGACTCTGAAATGTATAGTGAAACTGGGAACCACTGATATACAGGGAACTTCCACTTTAGTTGGAAGGCAGTGGGGAGCCATCGAAGGGTTTAAAGCTAGGAAGTGACTAGGGAGCTTTTTAAGAACTTGCTATATTGGGCTGAGAAATTCCTATGGTCTTTCTCTTACCATAGGAAGTCCAGGCCTGCCACTAACCACCTGTGGCATGATACGGTGCTGTGGGAGTGGCAGGCCCTTCTCTCTGTGGGTGCTGTCAGATTTGACTCAATTCCATGGTCGTTCCTTTCTCCGTTCTAGGTTCCCCTGCTCAGGACTCCATCCTTGCAGAAGAGAGTAACATCAAAGAACACCAAAAGGAGGAACCAGACACATTTGACAATTTGCCCTCTGCTGGATCCCAGGTGAGTCAGGCTTTCCTCTGACTTGGTTCTCCAGTACAGGGATCTCACCTTCCTGATTTCTGAGCCTTCCCTATCTAATTGAACCACGTCCTCATTTTCTTCAAGTTTTCATATAAATATCACATAACTATGCCTTTCCCTGGCGACCCTACGTAAAATTTTCTTTTGACTCTTGTATCCCCCCTTTGCTGCTTTATTTTTCTCTATTGTACTTATCACTATCCCACATACTACTGTATATTTAACATTTTTTCCCTTTCTACCTCTTTTTAAAACATTTACTTATTGATTAATTTCAGAGAGGGAGAAGTATTTATTGGTTGATTCTTGTATGTGCCCTGACCGGAGATCGAACCCACAACCTTGGAGTATCAGGATGATGCTCTAACCAACTGAGCTATCCATCCAGGGCCTCTTTCTACCTCTTGAATTATTATTTTTTGTTTCTTTAGTATTTTATTTTATCTTTAGCGTCGGCCTATTCAAATCAACCCTCATGGTCACTATGGTTATGCTCCTTTTTAGATATGAAACAAATGGCAACTACTACAGGGATATGATACTGTTGTGGGGTTTTCTATTTTTCAAAAATGCACTCCTTTTTTTTTTTTTAATCTTCACCCGAGGATATATATTTTTTTCTATTTATCTGCAGATAGAGTGGGAGGGAGATAGAGGGAGAAGGGGAGAGAGAGAGAAACATCGACATGAGAGGGACACAGCGACTGGTTGCCTCCCGCACGACCCCAACCAGGTCCGGGGACGAACTGCAACCCAGGTATGTGCCCTTGGCTGAAATTGAACCCACGACTCATTGGTCTGTGAGCCAATGCTCAACTGCTGAGCCAAACCGGCCAGGGCAAAAATGCACTCCTTAATGTTCTTGTTCTTGTTCAATCACATTTTGAAACTTCAAAGACAATTAATGAAATTAATACATTGCTCTTCCTTCAGAACCAGAAATAATTCATGGGGGAGGGGGAGTTGGCCATTAGCAAAAAATTGTCTAAGAAGGCTCCTTGATGGGGAAATAAGGAAAAAAAGATAGAGAAACACTGTTCTAGAAGATATGCTCCTGAAAGTAGCCCTCTGTTCCTACAGAGTCCATCTCAAGGATTCCAAGTGGAGATGCCCACAGGAACTGCTGAGGTAATATAAGGAGGGATTTATAAATGGGCGGATTACAAACTGGGGAGTGCCTGCCCCACCTAAGGGCAACTCTGAGCTGCAGCTGATGTTGCCATGTGAGAAGGTGTGCTCAGGTCTTCTGATTTTTTAAAAAGAGAAACCAAAACTCAGTTAATAATATGAAATGTACAAATGTTTTTTTGTGTTGGTAGCTAATAATGAATTTTTTAAAAAGATTTAAAAACCCATATGAGCCAAATAAGCCCCTCTATAGGAGATGCGCATCCAGTGCATGACCTCTAAGTATCAGTTTAAATATCGGTTTAAATCAGATATTGATTGATTTTCATAATGTTTCCCTGAAAACACAAATGGTGAATAATAACGAATTGGGTACTATAGTCTTATGTAGTCTTCTAATATCCGACTTTTAAATTCTACCTTAGGTTACCCAGATTGTTGTGTGAAACAGCAATATTGCTGGAATATTATTCTGTTGATGACTATACCAAAATATATTTATATTTTCTACTATAAATTGACCTTTGGGTCATTTCCAGGTTTTGGATGTTACAAATAGCAGTGTTATGAACATATATCTGTCTCTGAGTACACATGAGCAAATATACCTAGGAATAGAATTTCTGGGTCCAAAGTGGTTAACCAATTTACATTTCCTTTAGCATCTTATAAGAAGTTCTGAGAAGTCCACATTCTAGATAACATTTGGTATTGTCACACTTCTTAATTTTTTGTCAGTTGAATGGGTATAAATTGGTACTTTGTCATTTTGATTTGCATTTCCCTATTTATTAATAAGATTGAATATCTCTTCATATTTATGAGCTCTTTGTGTTTTTTTTTTAATTTCTTTCTTTCTTTTTTTTTTTTTTTATCCTCACCCGAGGACTTTTTATTTTTTGTTCAGATAGAGCGGGAGGGAGAGAGAGGAAGAGAGAGAAAGAGAAACATCGACGTGAAAGGGACACATCGAGTGGCTGCCACCCGCACGACCAACCAGGGCCGGGGACAAACTGCAACCGAGGTATATGCCCTTAGTGGGAACCGAACCCTGGTCTCTCTGGACCGCAGGCCGACGCTCCAACTGCTGAGCCAAACCGGCCAGGGCTAAATTTCTTTATTGATTGATTTTAGAGAGAGAGAGAAATGTTGATTTTTGTTGTTGCACTTATTGATGCATTCATTGGTTGATTCTTTTTTTTTTTAATCCTCACCCGAGGATACTTTTCCATTTTTATTTTTTCAGACAGAGTAGGAGGAATAGAGAGAGAGAAATATCGATGTGAGAGAGACACATCAGTTGGCTGCCTCCCACACAACCCAGACCAGAGCTGGGGACCGAACCACAACCGAGGCACGCGCCCTTAACTGGAATCAAACCCACAGCTCTTCAGTCCATGGGCTGATGCTCTAACTGCCGAGCCAAACCGGCCAGGGCCATTCGTTGATTCTTTTTTTTTTCTTTATTAATTTTAGAGAGAGGAAGGGAGAGGGAGAGAGAGATAGAAACATCAATGAGAGAGAACATCGATTGGCCGCCTCCTGCATGCCCCCCACTGGGGATCTGGCCCACAACCTGGGCATGTGCCCTGACCAAGAATTGAACTGGTGACCTCTTGGTGCATGGGTCGACGCTCAACCATTGAGCCACACTGGCCAGGCCATTGGTTGATTCTTTTTTTTCTTTTTTTTTTTTTAACCCTCACCTGAGGACATTTTTCCATTTTTGTTCAGTTAGAGTGGGAGGGAGAGAGAGGAAGAGAGAGAGAGAGAAACATCGACGTGAAAGGGACACATCGAGTGGCTGCCTCCCACACAAACCAACCAGGGCCGGGGAAAAACTGCAACCGAGATACGCGCCCTTAGCGGGAACCGAACCCGGGCCTCTCTGGACCGCAGGCCGACGCTCTAACCGCTGAGCCAAACTGGCCAGGGCTTGGTTGATTCTTGTATGTGCCCTGACTGGGGATCAAATCTGCAATCTTGGCATATCGCAACAATGCTCTAACCAACTGAGCTATCCAGTTCGGGCCTGAGTTCTTTGTGTTTTATGGGTGAGTTACTGAGGCTTAACCTAACCCACTCACAAAGCTTATAAGAAAGAATCAGAACCAGGATTTCAAACCAGCTCTCTCTGATTCCTGAGGCCGAGGTATTCCTCCAACCCAAATTTGTAGTAACTAGCAGCAGGGACTGTCTCAGAAATGCTCTCCCTTCTTTCAGACTACAAGAGAGAGGTACATTGCCAGGTCCTTGTAATCTCCTATTAGAACACTTGGATTAGAAGATTTCTGCTGGTCTGAATGTCAGCTTCATGTTCAGCTCCTTCCCCCAACCTTGGTATCATTTTTGGATTTTGAGCATTTGTTGTTTTAGGAGATGGTGACTTTCCAGGATGTGTTTGTGGACTTCAGCCCGGAGGAATTAACCTCCCTGAGTGCTGCTCAGAGGAACCTCTACCGGGAGGTGATGCTGGAGAATTACAAGAACCTGGTCTCCTTAGGTAAGTCTGCCTTCTCTGTGGCAGCTGGTTTCTGCCCGCTAGGGCAGTGGTTCTCAACTCTTCCTTTTTTTGTTATTCTTCACCTGAAGATATTTTTTTTCCATTGAATTTTAGATAGAGTGGAAGGGAGGGAGGGGGAACGAGAGAGAGGAAACATCAATGTGAGGGAGACACTTCAATTGGTTGCCTCCCACTTGTGCCCCAACTGGAGCCGGGATAGAACCTGCAACCCAGGTACATACCCTTGACTGGGAATCAAACTTGCGACCCTTCAATGTGTAGGCCAGTGCTCTAACTTCTGAGCCACACTCGCCAGGGCTCTCAACTCTTTTCTCTCCTCCCATGAGTCACAGTGGTTCACCATGCCAATGAGTCTCAACTCAGATCAGAGACAATATTTTAATATCAAATTCACTGTTACTCATAATATAGCTAACATTTTTTGAGCAGTTAATATGTGTCAGGCATTAATCTAAGAACTTTACATGTCTTAACTCCTTTAACCCTTATACTAGTCCTGTGAGGGGGAAGTATACTTGTTGTTATTATTTTCATTATTGCCATTTTACAGATGAGGAGACTGAGTCATGGAAAAGTTAAATTGCTTGTGTAAAGCCACACAGCTGCAAAGTGGGAGAGCTGGGATTTGACTCTAGAATCTGCTTCCTTAAACTCTGCTGTATTGTCTCCACACAATACGAGGCTCACAGTGATGTTTTTTGAATGAGTAAAGGAATTGCTGAAAATTCCAGGAGCTCCAGAGGCTTCTGGCCTTGAAGTTTAAGAGTCAGAGGTTGCCGGTCTCTTTTCTTTTTCCTTTTTAATGCTTTTAGCATGATTTATTTTATTAGTTTTTATCCTTCTACACCTTTATTCCCAGATTATCTGTGACCTGTAGCTGAGCCCCAGGGGGAAAACTTTTTTTTTCACTATAATAATATATATTTTTTTAATTTATTAAATTTATTTATTTTAGTTTATTTTTTCCATCATCATTTATCCTCTCTATGCCCTCTTCTACCTCCACTCATCCCTCTCCTGCCCGTCTCTTTTCACATCTAGAGTTGAGGTTGTTTGCCTCTCCCCACAAGCTAAATATTTTTGTTGCCAGTGCTAGGATCCTCTTTTCATTGGCTTTTTGGGGGGCGCCTAAGGTCTCCTGAAAAACATAATCAAATCCAGACACCAGTCCACTGACAGTAGGCTGGTGCTCTTATCCTTGTGAGGCCAAAGACCTAGGTGGAGAGATAGAAGTGCCTTATCTCAAAACTGGCACCAGAGTGTGTAATTTGTTTTGTTGTTATTATTGTTGATCCTCACCCAAGGATATTTTTCCACTAATTTTTACATAGAGTGGAAGGGAGGGAGGGAGAGAGAGAGAGAAACATGGATGTGAGAGAGACACATCGATTGGTTGCCTCCTGCATGACCCCGACCGGGGTCGGGGATCGAACCTGCAACCTACATATGTGCCCTTGACTAGAATAGAACCTGAGACCCTTTGGTCCACTGGCCAACACTCTAACCGCTAAGCCACACTGGCCAGGGCCAGGATGTATAATTTGAACCACGACATTTATTGGTCACAAAGAAGACACAGTGGAGTGCCTTTCCACCATAACTCTCAGTTACCACATTTATGACTTAAAATAGGTGGAATAAATCAGTTTTGTCTTTGCAGCCCTTATGCAGTGACCTGGAGCCATTTCTGGCTTCTTGTATCACTGACAGTTTGGGGTTAATAGAGATCCTACACATTATCCAGGACATTGTCTGAGTGTGGAATGAGTGCAGTGGATTCTGTTGAAGATTATTATTATTATTACTTTTTATCCTCACCAGAGGACATTTTTGCATTTATCTTCAGATAGAGCGGGAGGGAGAGAGGGGGGAAGAATGAGAGAGACACATCAACTGGTTGCCACCCGCACGACCCCAACCGGGGCCGGGGACAAAGTGCAACTGCGGTACGTGTCCCTAGCGGAAACCGAACCCGGGACTCTCTGGTCCGCAGGCTGACGCTCTCACCGCTGAGCCAAACCGGCCAGGGCTATTGAAGATTATTTTAAATGGTACATGGACAACAAGAAATAATCCTTCAGTCAGTTGGTGAGAAAGAGACTCCTCTTCTAATGGTCTGTCAAGTCTTCTGATTACATCAGGAAGTGTTAGTTTGGTCTCCACATCTTGTTTATCTCCCATTTGAGCAAAGAGAGCACAGACATTGAGCCCTGAGCCTTAGACAGGCAATCGAAGCTAGCTAGAACTCAGTAACCTCACTTTCTGTTGTATCTATTGTTGTGTTAACTTCAGTTTTTGTTTGTTTTTGCAAATGACAGTAGTGTCCATTTATAAGGTTGATGTAAAGTTTCCACTGAAATTAAGTGTATTTAAATTCAAAAGAGATGATTTAAAGAAAAATATTAAATAAATACTAAATACTACTCTAAATGGCACATAGATAGGGCCAAAATGTGAGGGTCATTCATTCGTCAGTGACTCACAATGTGCCAGGTACATTGGTATAGGCAGTGGGGTTACGGGTGTTATATTCTAGTGGGGGGAGACAGACAGTAAACAAGTAAATAATATGGTGGTGTCTTAGTCCGTTTGGCCTGTTATAACAGAATGCCACAGACTGAGTGGCTTCTAAACAACAGAAATTTATTTCTCACACTTCTGGAGGCTGGAAGGTCAAGATCAGGGTGCCAGTGCAGTTGGTAAGGGCTGTCTTCCAGGTCACAGACTTCTCATTGTGTCCTCACATGGTGGAAGAGGCTAGGGAGTCTCTGAAGTCTCTTTTATAAGAGCACTGATCTCATTCATGAAGGCCCCACCCTCATAACATAAGGACTTCCCACAGGCTCTATCTCCTAATACTACCACATTGGGGGTTAGGATTTCAACATAGGAATTTTGGGGCGGACACCAACATTCGGACCATAGCAGGTGGTAATGCAAATGATGGAAGTTTGAGAAACAGATTTTAGTGGGGGGCTGGGCAGGAAGAAGCGTTTTAAGACCAAGAGAATGAAGGTTATCACGGGAGAAAAAGAACCCTATGTTGTTCCCTTTTGAGAGCTCCAGCATCAGATCCCTGTGCTGAGTAGGGAGCCCGGCACACTGCCCTCAAGCCCCCTTTTCGGTTTTTACTTTGTAGCAGAGTTTGTTAACTGTGGCACTATTGCCAGTTGGGCCAGGTCACTCTGTGTTGGGGGGCCATCCTGTGTATTGCAGGACATCAAGCAGCATGCCTGGCCTCTACCCACTAGATGCCAGTAGCACCCCTTCCTTGCCCTGAAGTCGTGACAACAAAAATGTCTCCAGATATTCCCAAAGGTCTCCTGGGGGCAAACTTGTTAGAAACAGGCCTCATTCCTCATCTGTGTGAATTTGCATCTTCCTTGTTATCACAGAGCCTTTGGAACCCAGGCTAGGAGGTGCTGTGGGTTCAGGGCACAACCTCCAAGTCAGGAGTCTTTTTCTTCAACAGGGCACCAGTTCTCTAAACCCGATATGATCTCACAGCTGGAAGAGGAGTCACGTGCTATGGAGGAAGACAGTGATACAAAGACAGGTCAAGGTGAGTAGGGTGGGATAAGCCTGTGGAGATTGAAATCGTGGGACACCACCCCCCCCAGTCGGTGTGGTGTGGGGCTGGGAGCTGTTAGTCAGGGAGCATTCTTCAAAGCCCACTTAGATCCGGGAGGAGGCTGGTGGGTGCTCTCACCTTGGGCTCAAGAAGCGTCACCACCTCATGCGTGTTCGGTACTTACTTTATCTCATCTCTGAAACTCATCTCTTCCTACAGCACGAGCCCCACTCCTGCCCAGCTCCAGGGAGGTCAGTTTCCCTTTTCTCTAGTGCCCCAAACCCTCCATTCATCCATGCCTTTTCTCTTGGCAGCTAGAAATCACAGGCCTTTCCTCTTTCACTGAGACGAGCAGGAAACCATGGTCTGATACCACATCTCTTTCCAGCTGCCTCCTGTTTTCTCTCATGCCAGCTCCTCAGACTTGTTGACATCCAGAGGCTCCCTCTCCCTTTTCTCCTTAACCCCACAATCTGGTTTCCATCCCCTACCTCTGCCAAGGCGCTCTTTCTCCCTCTCACTCACTGTACAACTTCCTCAAAAGGTCCCTACTGACATCATTTTATGGCTAAAGCAGAACTTTTTAGACTTTTCCTTCTCCAAACTCTATGGCTACAATGTGAGAATGTTTTTCCATCTTTATGAAGTCCTCTCCTGTGAGTTGGGTCATTGTGGGTGTGCCCAGGATCATGGTTGTCCTTCAGTTGTTGTTCACAGAAAACCACACCCAAACTGGCATAATTATTAGCTTCAGTAGTGATCATTGGGCTTCAGGGATGGTTGGATTTAGGGGCTCTGTAGTGTTACCAGACATAGTTTTATATTCTCTTTGGCTCCATGGTATTATCAGACATAGTTTCATTTTCTCATTTCACTCTGCCAACAAATCCTAGATGTCCCTTTTTTGTTCCTGTCCAAAGAGAGTGTGAGAGAGCGCAGGTATGTCCAAGAAGCATTCTTAAGAGCAGGGAAGCTTTCTTCCTAGAAGCTGTTGACACATCCTCCTTATTTTTCAGTGTTCCATTTTGGGTCACATCCCATTCCTGAACTTGTAGCTGTGCTCAGTGTAGTGCTAATTGACGCAACCCTCCTGCCTTTGCCTGTGTGGGCAGAGAAGTGGGTGCCCCCCCCAATTCAGGGATGACCAAGGGGACGCCTCTACATGCCTTCTGTTTCCTTTATTGTCTTCTCGTCTTTAATTTGCTCATTTATTTTTTTATTCTTTCAGTCATTCCACAGATATTTATTGAGCTTCTGTGGTGGGCCAGGCACTGTCCTAAGTTCTCTAGATACAGTAACAGACAAGACAGACCAAATTCTGTCCATGGTGCTGGTGATTTTAGTGGGGGTGGTAGGTGATAGATAAATAGACTAGTCATAGAAGATGAGTGTAAAGCAGCCAGAGTGACATGGGAGGCTGCTTAAGATGGGAGAGTCAGGAAAAACTCACTGAGGAAGATTTGAATGAGAGGAAGGGGAACCAGGTAGTAATTTGAAGAATAGTGTTGCAGGCAGGGGGAACAGCAAATGCAGACGCCCTGAGGTTGGAATGAGCTTGAGTGTTCCAGAAACAGGAAGACGAGTGATATGGTCCCTGTGAAGTGGAGGGGATAGGAGATGAGGTCACAGAGATAGATGCGGGCCAGCCCACATCACGATGTATTAAGGAATGTGGATTTCGTTCCAAGTGAGATGTGAAAAAGGTATTCAAAGGTTTCAGGCCAGGAAATGAGGATGTATTATTGACATCTTAGAACTGTCTATGATTGTCTAGTGTGGCAGCCGCTAGCCACATGTAGCTACTTAAATTTACACTAATCAAAATTACATAACATTTATCATTTAGTTACTCACAGTAGCCACAAGTGCTCATTAGCTACACATGACCAGGAGCTACTGTATCGGACAGCAAAAATATAGACCATTTACATCATCAGAGGGCATTCTGTTGGGCAGCTCTGTCCTAGAAAGATTCCTCTGGCTGCTGTATGGAAATGGGCTTTAGAAAGACCAGTGGAGAAACCAGTACGGAGGCTGCTGGAGTTGGCAGGCCAAACCTGGTGGAGGCTGGAGCGGTGGTCGTCGAGTGCTCAGGATTGCAGTATTCTCTGAAGGGGGGCCTGGCAGAACATGCTGAGACATTGATCATACAGCAGGGGGAGGAAACAGGAGTCAGTAAGGACTTCTTCAAAGACCATTTCCAAAAATCGCATCCACTGGAGTGGGTCCAGTTACCCTCTTCTCCTGATGACCTCCTACTCTGTTTTCTTGCTCTGCTGTTCCATCTGCTCTCTGCTCATACATTTTGAGTGTCTGCTGGGATGTGACCACTGTATTCATTATTGTCTCTTCTAAGCTACAGTCTTAATACTTGATTTCCTTGGCTTCAGTTTCTTTCCCACCATGGAGTTGCCTTTATAAAGCACAAACTTTTGACCAGCTTCTTGCTTCCTCAAAAGAAAACCCAAGCTTTTAGCAAAACATTTACATCCCTCCCAATATCCACGCGATCTGTCCTGTTATTTTTGGTCCCTTTTTTCTGTTTCTGCTATGATGATATGCCTCTGTGAGTAAAAAGAGTAGAGGAACTTCTACATTTCTTTTAGATTGGGAAAAAGGACCTGAAACCAAAGATCTCACTCCAGAGCAAATCCTGCCTGTAGAAAAATCATCCCTGGGGGCAGGAATGGAGGATTTGGAAGTAGGTAACTTCTGGCATGTAGGACACATGGGAGAGCCTTCTCCAGATGATCCGCTGGATTCATATCAGGTCAACGAGGAGAAACCTCTGAGTCCTATAACAACGAATGAGCCCAAGACCCTAACTCAGGAAAGAAGCCTTGATAGTGAAGAATTGGAGAGAAGTTCAATTCTTCCCAAACAATCAGAGGGTCCTTTAGGAGTGGATCCCCAGGCATGTGCTGCTCCTGGGATTTGCACCAGTCCCCCACCAGTGGTCAGCAAGCCTTTCCTTCAAAAGACCAGAATCAACAGATGTGAATTTTGCCAAAAAACCTTTAGTACCAAAGCGGCCCGTAAGAGACATGAGCAGATCCATACTAGGAAGAAACCCTTTAAAGGTAAACAATGTGGAGAAGCCCTCTGTCTTATGCCATGCCTCACCAGACGTCAGGGGACTCATTGTGGTGACAAGTCGTCTGAAAAGTCTTTCACCCAGTGTCCAAGTGTCCATATGAGAATCCATAGTCAGGAGGACTACTACGAATGTGTCCAGTGTGGCAGAGCTTTTATCCAGGACGTGCATCTTTTTCAGCATCTCCAAGCCCACGAGGCAGCAAAAGCCCTTCCACCTGTGTTACCCCGAAACAAGACATACTTAATTCGCTATCAGCAGAAGCATGACTATGTTGGACAGAGAGCCCATCAGTGCTGTGACTGTAGCAGGGCCTTCCGTCAGAGTTCGCATCTCATTTCACACTATCGGATCCATGCTCAGGAGAGGCCTTTCCAGTGCCAGCTGTGTGGGAAATGTTTCAGCCGACCCTCACAACTCACTCAGCACTATCAACTCCATTCTCAAGAGAAACCCAGTGAGTGCAATTGCTGTTGAAAAAGCTTCAGAGAACATTCCCAACATCTCTGGCTTCATCCCGGAGAGACCCTCTGAGTGCTCTGAATGTGATAACGCCTTCCACCAGCCCTCTCACTTTCTGAACAACTTGAAAATTCATCATTGTGTAGTGAAAAGACGGAACGGTTGCAAGAATGTACAGCAATCTTTTTGCAAAAGGAAGTTCAACACACACATCAGTAGTCACACGGGCCAAAAAACTCACAAAGAATATTTGTGTTGTACATGAAAGAAGCTAATAGATTTCACCCTTCTTTGGAGGTATCCATAGAACAGAGAACCTTGAATTTGACATCCTGACCAAAAGAAACCAAAAAAACTTGTGACCAGCAGTTGGGCTCCAGACAGACATTCTATTGCCTGAGTTTTTATAGAATCGTTTACATACAACATTTTCACTGTGGATGTATCAGCACAGGGCATGGTAAAAAGATTTTGGAGGTATACCTGTATTGATTCATCCACAATGCTGATGCAGTTGGTAACATATTTACACAGTACCCCATCATATAAAAAACACTGCCATATGTATTATTTTATTTGATCTTTTAAGGAATGTTGCAGTGTCCCTAGTGAGGATATTTATTCCATTTTACAGATGAAGCAAACTTGAAACTCCCAAGTTGTAAGTTAATTTGACCTAGATTGTAAGTGATGGAACAGGAACCTGAATCCAAGTGTTTGTTTTGAGCTTCCATGAGATATTTATTTTATATCTTGATGCTCAACTCAGGTGTTTTTTTTTTTTATTCTTGCCATATCCTCTCTGAAGAAAAGGTACAGTACTATACTGACTACAGCATGTTCCTCATCAGTAGTCCCAGCATTGTTTCACATCGAATCAGATGAGGGCACTTACAGTATCCGGGTCCAAAAGCTTTCTTAGGGTGAGGTGCTGATAGCCATTTATCTCATGATTTAGGACTAGACAGTGACTTTTTGAGACACTAATTCAGGGAAGTATATTTTTGCTAAACATTTTATTGTAGATCGTGAAGCTGTTACTGATCTTTTTTTTTTTTTGTAGTTGTCTGTAGTTATTTTTATGAGGGGTTGGGGTTTCTTACTTTCCTTTCCCCTTCTTTTTAAAATTCCCATTTAAAAGCAATGTTTTTTATTTGGGGGGCTATGGCATCATCAGTATGAGCAACTTCACCTAAAATCTAAATGCTATACTGGGCATACTTCACCCTTTAAAGGTAGGAGCCCTCAGTTGCACTAAAAATCTCTTTCATAGCATGTTGCTGTAATGTCGAAAGCTTTTCATCACTGACTTGCATAGTGGTCAGATACAAAGACACATGGCAACCACTTGGACCTGGAGTCCCTGACCTGATTCCTTGCCGGGGAGGGTGGATTGTTGCTACTGGTATTCACTGCCCTGCTTTTCCTCGCCCAGCCATTTTTGAGGTTGATCTATGCTGGGTGGCTCCAAAGTCATGAAATTAAGAACAAACATGACTTGTCAGAACCTCCCAGCCAGCCCTGGCTGGTTTGGCTCAGCAGTTGGAGCATCAGCCCTCTAAACAAAGGGTCATGGGTTTGATTCCTGTTCAAGGGCATGTACCTAGGTTGCAGGTTCATCCCCGGCCCCAGTCAACCAATTGATGTATCTCTCTCACATCGATGTTTCTCTCTCTCTTTCTCCTTCCTTCTCCCTCTCCCTCTCTCCCTCCCACTCTATCTGAAATATCAATGAAAAAATATCCTCAGGTGAGGATTAACAAAAAAAATAATAAATAAACTCCCAGCCAGATGAATGCTCAAACAAAACCCCTCTTCTTGCCTTTAGGATGGTTTCTACCTCATCACTGTCTTGTGAAATCTACTTGTTTTAACAGGGTCCTAGGTTTACTCAGGCCTTTACTAATCTTAATCATTTCATCTTTCCTTTTGCCCGTTTTGCTAAATCTACATTCTACCTGGATACATTTGCTTTCAATGGCCTTATCTCTATTTTCTTAAACTTCAGTACATCTACTTAAAGAGAAAAAACAATTTTAAAAAATATGTTTTTGTTGATTTTTTAGAGAGAAAGGAAGGAAGAGAGAGATAGAAACATCAATGTGAGAGAGATACATCAATCGGCTGCCACCCTCACGCCCCCCACTGGGGACCGAGCCTGAAACCTGGATATGTGCCTTGACCTGGAATCAAACCGGTGACCTCCTGGTGTATGGGATGATGCTCAGCCACTGAGCCACACCGGCCAGGCTCAAACATTTTTAAGTGTACAGTTCAGTGGTGTTAAGTGTAGTCACATTGTGCACCAGATCACCAGGACTTTTTTTATCTTGAAAAACTAAACCTCTCTACCCATTAAACAGTAACTCCCCATTTCCTCCTCCCCCCAGCCCTGGCAACCATCATTCTAGCACTCATATTTTTTCCTTTAAAGCTTTGTGTGATTGTGCAAGCAATACTGGAAGAAACTGGGTCAGTTGTCCTGCAGAATGTCCCCCATTCTAAATCTGTTTGCTCTCCACAGTGTTCTTAAGCTTGTTCCTCTCTCCTCTGTGTTTTCCACCAATGGAAGTTAGCTCTAAACTCTGGAGACTTAGATTCATCTTCAACTTCTTTGGCAAGAACACCTCATAGGTGGTTTTATCATATCCCATCAGGAGGCCCACGGTGTTGAGTTTACCCAGAGACCCAGCCTTTTCAGGTCATTGTCCAGGCCGTTGCACCTGTCCCAAGCAGTGAGGTTTCAGAGTGTCCACCATTGTTGGATTCTTTGAGGGTCAGCTGCTATAGTCCCTTATTCATTACCTCGTCTAGACTTTCTCTACCTTTCCCCCTCCATCACTCCAGTCTGGTCTTCAGACACTTGAATTAAGAGGAGGTAGAGACTTATTGAGGGGTATGGGACCCTAGGCCAGGGCTTCAGGTTTCTTAAGGAGCCTTAACTAGAGAAATTCAGGAAACAGCCTTGACTAACTTTATTCTGATGCTTCTTTCATGTCACAAATGGCAGCAGTGACAACAGGGATACTTAGTTAACTCTGCCTGTCACCCCTGGAGTATTTGGAACATATGGAAGATGCTGCCTCCACATTTTACACACTTGAGCTGACTGCGAGGTGGACACCCAGCCTGTTACTTTGACTTTCGCCTTGTTGCTTTTCCTGCTGCTGCCCCAGTGGGCTCCCGGCAATGCTTTTCCCACCCGTTCCTAACCTATCTGACAGTTTGGGCACTGCTCTTATAGTTAGTTTTTTGTTTTTTTCTTTCGAAACACTCATGTTTTAAGCATTTTTTGTGGTGATGCAAGTAATACATATTCCTTGAAGATTCGAAATAACGTTTTTGTCTTTGAATGTTTGTATTTCCCTCTCCCAGACATATTTGCTGCTAAAAGGGGTATAAAATTGTGCATTTTTACCTCTGTATAGATCTATATAGATTTGTAAATAAGATAAAGATGTTTTTATGAAATAGTATAGTACTGTTAACGCTGTTTTGAAAGTTGTTATTATTCTAATATATCATGAATATCTTCCCCTATCAATAAATATACCCCTCCGTTTTATCTTTCAGGTGTAGATGTGTCCTAATTTATTTTATTGGCCTCTAGGGTTGGAAATGGGTTGCTGGTAATTTATCTCTTATGTGTACGTTGCTGCTATATAGTTACACCTGCTGTCTCTTGGGCCTTAGCATTTCCCTTATCAATTTGCTCTTACGTCTTTGCATATGGTCGTGTTTCCTCATGGGAAATTCCCAGCAATGGAATTTCTGGGCCAAAAAGTACATGTATCTTGAAGGCCTTGGAAACACTTTTGACCTCATCCCAGCAAGGTCTAAAAGTTGTGCTGATTTTTTCTCTCTAGGGAACAACTAAACTACTCAACTCTCCCCAACACCTCTTCTTAAAGAATTGTATTGTGAATCCAGGACTGAAGTGAGGCCTGGAAAGAGCCACAGATGAAATAGTTTGTTAGAACCCTAATTTTAACATAGTTTTAGTAGGTTTCTCTTCCTCACTAAACAAATAATGTTAAGTATATTAAAATTTTAGGAAGCAAAGAAAGCTGATACATTTCCTAATAGTCTCAGACACTTTAGTCCAAGCCCTGGAATGTAGTCATGTTCACAGGCAAAAGGGCCCTATGGCAGAGAAGGGAGAGTGTGGGCCAGGCCAACCTGAGCCTAAGCTCAGCCCCTTTTTAGAAGTTGAGTAAACCTTGGTTTTTGGGAAATGAAGTAGTAGTGTCCCCCTGGAACTGTTGAAAGCCCTGGAGCTCATCTATGTAAAAGAGCCTAATAGTGCCTAGTACATAGTGAGCACTTATACTGTTATTTTCATACTCTTTTCATTTACTTGTGAAAGTTTTCTGTAAAACACAACCATGTTTTATCATACTGAGTATTCTCTGTACAAATAAATTTTCTATGTATAAGGGATTTTCATATACATGTCACAAATTTGACGTTTTCTCTTTCTCACTTATTGTCTAAATTACACATTACATAAAGGTTTGAGTAGCAGAGCATAAAGCATTGTAGTAGTGTAGTTGTTCTATTGGGATAGATTTCCAAAAACTAGTATTGCTAGATGAGACGTGATAAACTGGTCTGTGGCTCTCGAAAGATCTTCCTGAATTTGGTTCTGGGAGGGCTGTGCCATTTGCAGCCCCCAGCAAAGAGTCGCCAGGGGAGTGAAATAGGTGGCCAGCCACCCTCCCTCCTGAGTCAGTGATGGGTTGTTGATCAGTGACCCTCTGAGAGTTAACTGCACCTGAAGAATCTTTCTCAACACAGCGCTCCAGGCTGACAAGACAAGCTGAGCAAAGTTTGTATATGCAAACAAAGGCCTTCGCCGCACTTGGTATAAATAAGCATTTGGACGACTTTACCCGCATTTGGACATTCATCACTTAAACCAACGAGAAAGTTTGACTATTTATAGAGCCGAAAAAAGTGATTCTTTACCTACTAATGTATTATTCCCCCACATGCTTTTAATGGGTGTAATCTAGGCCCTTTGCCGATTTAGCTATGTGTCATTGTGCTTGTTCTTACTGATTTGCATGAACTCAGTTTCCTTTTTTAAACGTATGTATTTCTGAAGGATTACGGTTTATTTTTCACTTTAAAGTAATACTTGATTCGTTAAAGACAATTTTTATTTTACTGAATGGCAGAAGATCTCTTCCCCCCTCTCTCTGCAACCACGATCCCCAAACAGCACAAACACCATTAACATTTTGGTTTGTTTTCTTATCATTTAAAAATAATTACCAGAGAGTAGTGGGAAAAGGTCTAGTTTTCATGAGACCTTTGCCTTTTCACCCTTTTACTCATGTAAAATAGTACTTTTTTTTTTTTAATCCTCACCTGAGGACATTTTTGCACCTATCTTGAGATAGAGCAGGAGGGAGAGAGGGAGGAAGAGAGAGAGAGAAACATCGATGCGAGAGAAACATCGATGCAAGAGAGACACATCGAGTGGTAGCCACCCACACAACCCCAACCGGGGCCAGGGACAAACTGCAACCAAGGTACATGTCCTTAGCAGGAACCGAACCCAGGTCCGTGGGCCGACACTCTAACCCCTGAGCCAAACCGGCCAGGGCTAAAATAGTACTTATTTAGAGGTGTTTAGTTTTCATGTAGCCATGGTCATTCAGTGTGCAATGGTACTGTATCTTATTTTTCCACCGGTCTTACAGCTGACACACTGCTCTATCACCCCCTCGTCTGCCGTTACCATGCCTCGTTAACAGATGCAAAGAATACCTGAAGCTTTGTATGTGTGGTGCTCTCTCTCAGTGTTTAATGTAGTTCTGATTTTTTCCTAATTATAAATGATACTAAATGAACATTTTGGTGCTCAAATCGTTTTCCAAACTTAGGATTCTTTCCTTAAGTTATATCTAGCCAAAGGGGACATTTCTGGGTCAGAAGGGGTATAATTGTTTTGAGGTTCTGGATATGTACATCCAAGCCCCTTGGAAAACATTATGCCAGTTTGCACTGTTGGAATACGTGGCGGTGGGAGTTGTACACATCCTTTCTGGCATGGTGTAGTAAGAGCATTGGTCACCTTTGCTAATTGAACAGGGGAAAAGGAATTTCATTAATTGCATGTATTTGATTGTTAAGGAAGTTGAACATTTTCCCCTAAGCTTGTTAAGCAATTATATTTTCTCTTCCTATCAGTTTGAACACTCTCTTTATATAATAAAGATATTAATTTCTTGTCTTCATTTTGTCCACAAATATTTTTCTGTTTGTTTGGCATTTTCTTTGAATTATTTTCTTGACAAAGTTTCAGTTTCTATATAGCTCAATCATCTGTTTTCTTTTCCAGGCCTACAAACTCTAACCCTGGTTGGGGCATGTGTGGGAGGCAACCAATTGATGTGTCTCTCTCACATTAATGTTTTTTTCTCTCTCTCTCCTTCCTTTCCTCTCTTCCTCTCTCCCTTTCTCCCTCTTTCCTCCTCCTTCCCTCCCATTCTCTAAAAAATCAATGGAAAAAATATCCTTGAGTGAGGATAATCTAAAAAAAAAAGTAACCATCCATTGGAGAGTGAAGCATGGAAGGGAGAGGGTCAGCTTTTCTTTTGAAAAGGAACAAGTCCTTTTGAAAAGCGATTGTGGTATTTTGTTAAAGCAGCAACAGGAAACCGATACACCCGGGAACTGAAGAAATGCGGATTCTGAGGCTCTACCCCAGACCCACTTAATCAAATACCAGAATTGGGGCCCACCATCCTCTGGTTTTTTTGTTTGTTTGTTTGTTTGTTTGTTTTTAATCCTCACCCGAGGACATTTTTCCATTTTTTGTTCAGATAGAGTGGGAGGGAGAGAGAGGAAGAGAGAGAGAGAAACATCGACGTGAAAGGGACACATCGAGTGGCTGCCTCCCACACGACCAACCAGGGCCGGGGACAAATTGCAACCGAGGTACGTGCCCCTAGCGGGAACCGAACCCGGGTCTCTCTGGACCGCAGGCCAACGCTCTAACCGCTGAGCCAAACCGACCAGGGCCCATCCTCTGTTTTAACAAGCCCTCCAGGGGATTATGTTGAAAGCTCAAGTTTCATAAATACTGGTTTCATGTAAGTGTTGAAGGCTCTGGTGCCTACAGGAACCAGGCACTTTGGGCAAATGTGTGAACAGGGTCTGTGGCAGAATTGGAGAGGTGTGCTTGACCTAAAGGCAGGCATACATTTGCCCAAAGTGCCTGGCCCTCACAAGCATCTGAGTTTTCAACCCTTCCCTGAAACCAATTCTCAAACTTTAGTGTGTAATAAAGAAAAGGGAAGCCCTGGCCAGCGTGGCTCAGTGGTTAGAGCATTGGTCTGTGCATCCAAGGGTCATGGGTTCGATTCCCGGTCAAGACCACGTACCTGGGTTGCAGGTTCGATCCCTAGCCCCGGTCGGGCACGTGCAGGAGGCAACCCAATGTGTCTTCTCTCACATCGATGTTTCTCTCTTTCTCTCCCCCACCCCCATCCCTTTCACTCTCTCTAAAAATCAATGGAAAAAAATATCTTCAGGTGAGGATTAACAAAAGAAAAAATAGGAAAAGTCAGTAAGAAAACGAGGTAGTACATGAAACAAAGGGGGAAAAAAACTGGGTCAGGGAGAGGAAGGAACTGTGGGAGAGCTAATTGTATTTTATTTTATTTATCTTAAAATCCTTACCTGAGGATATTTTAATTGATTTTAGAGAGGAAGGGGGAGAGAGAAAAACATTGATGTGAGAGAGAAACATCAGTTGCCTCCTGTACACACCCCCACCAGGGTCAAACCCACCTTTTTGGTGTGTGGAACTTGAGCCACCCGGCCAGGCCCTGGCCCTCAATTCTTCATCTTCCCTGTGGCCATGCCCTTGGCTTTGTATCTCTGCAGTGACTTCTCACCTCAGGTGTGGCGTGCATCTTCACTTTTTATTTTTAAATTAAAAAATATGTGTGGTTTTTTTTGGTTTGTTTTTTTTTACTGATTTTAGAGAGTGAGAGGGGGAGAGGGAGACAGAAACATTGATGAGAGAGAAACATCAATTGGCGGCTTCCTACACACTCCCTACTGGGGTTTGAACCCGCCAGCCAGGCATGTGCCCTGACCAGGAATAGAACTAGTGACCTCTTGGTGCTTGGGAGGATGCTCAACTAACTGAGCCACACGGGCTTGGCACGTCCTCACTTCTTGACTTTGGGTATGGCCACCTAACTTGTGTTGGCTAAGAACTAGGTGGAATTGAAAAGTATGTTTTTCAAGTCTAGTCCTCAGGAGGTGGAGTGCCTTTCCACTTTTCTTGTGTATCTGTGATAGGCATGAGAAGTATGTGTGAGGTCCCAGGAGGAAGGTGAGAGACACATGGAAAAGAGCTTCCCCAGGTAAGCTCAGCCCAGAAGAGAGCACCCCAACCTACTTCAGGCTTGTGAGAAATACCAGAGCTGTTGTTTTGGGGTGTTTTGTTATGCAGCAATAACTAACTGATACACTTAATAGGGTGAAAGGACTTAGGACAGTGACCGTTTCTGCTCTGAGGCAGAAAAACACATGAAAATAACAAAGGTCACTGAGGCACCTAGATGGGTTGCATGACATATACTGAAAACACACACAAGAGAGCACAGAATCATTGAGGCAGCTGGCTGTGTGACACTCGGGTCTGATATCTGTTCTCAATAGAGTGATCACTTAAAATGTAACCCAGACCTGTCCCTGCCCTGCCTCAGACCTTCCAGTTGGCACCCAAACTCCTCACCATGGCCTAGAAGCCAAAAGTGGTCTTCATCTGCTCAATACCTCACTGCCCTGGTGCAGCCACACTGCCCTGCTGTTCCTCCAACACCAAAGCTTGTTCCTGCCACAGGGCCTTTGTACATCCTCTTCCCTCTTCCTGGAACACCTTTCCTCCAGGTTATTCTCATTCTTCAGGGCTGAGACTGTATGTCCCATCCTCAAGAGGACGTTTCTAACCACTCAAACTCAAGTGGCCCTTGGTCCCTAAATCACTGTCCTACTGCCCTCCAGTATTTTCTTCAGGGCAGTAATCAGTGACTGACATCTTTAAAAATTTTTTTTTTTCTTTATTGATTTTAGAGAGAGAGAGGAAGGGAGAGGGAGAGAGAGATAGAAACATTGATGAGAGAGAACATTGACTGGCTACCTCCTGCATGTCCCCCACTGGGGATTGGGCCCACAACCTGGGCATGTGCCCTGACCGACAATTGAACCAGCGACCTCTTGGTGCATGGGTCAAGGCTCAACCAGTGAGCCACCTCGTGACACATCTTAATTGCTGCTCCTTGACTATCTCCCTCACTAGAGTGTAACTTCCGTCTCTCCCCCCTCGCACACACACACACACTTCATTCACAAATAAAACCCCACAGGCACCCTTGAAATTTAAGACAATGGGGACAATGACACACTTAACTACAGACACACTCCCCCACATTGGCTGGGACACTCATATCTCTGGGCCAGCTACCTTACCAGAAGTGGAAGCGCATGCAGGCATGGGGCACACTGGGAGTTGTAGTCCGGAGACACAAACGGGGGACCCAAGCCCTTGTCTCAGACTCTGCAAAGTAATACAATTTCCAAAAATGATAAATCCAAAGGCAATAAAATAGAAGGATATGAGACAAGCAATTGGGAGCCATCTCTCCAAGAGATGACATTTGAAGTGAGGCTTAAATAGGAAGCAGCTGTTATGTCCTGATTTGGAGACTGGTATTCTAGGCTGAGGAAAGAGCAATGGCAAAGGCCCTGAGGCAGGGAGAAGATTGGTGTGTTTGAAGAATTGAGGTAATGCCAGCATTGCTGGGAATAAAAGATGCTGGGGAAAGTGCAGGAGAGGAGGCTGGAGCACTGGGTGGGGTTCCCATCACAGACAGCCCAAGGCAATGAAAAGGCAGGCACTGGAGGGCCCCAACAGGGGGACCACATGCCCTGATTTATGTTTAATGGGGCACAGTGGTTTCTAGGTGGAGAGTAGGTTTTGAGGGCAACAGTGAAGACAGGGAGATCAGGAAGTAAGCTATGGCAATGGCCCAGAGATGATGGTGGCCATGGGGATAGTGAGAAGGGGATGGATTTGAAATACACATTGAGGGTAGAACTGACAGGACTCATGGACACACTGGGTGTGTAGGGTAATGGGGAGAGGTGAGGAAGAAAGAGAAATCCACATGCCTGCTAGGTTTCTGCCTGGAGCGACTGATGGATGGCAATGCCACTAAGTGGGTGACAACTGGGGAAGGTACAGGTATAGAGGAACAAGTTGTATGTAGATGTGTTAACTTTGAAATGATTGCTGCATATCTATTCACATGATTCAACACAATTTATTCGTTCATTAACCAATTATTCATTGAGCTTCTATTATGTGAGGAGAGTGTTTTTGGTCCTGGGTCAACTGTGTTCAGCAGCATGATAGTTCCAGCTCACAGAACTAATTGTTAAATATTCAAGAATGTTGCAAACCAGTTGTTAAATTATTGATCTTTAGCTGGACATCAGCTGTGGTGAGATTATTTACACCAGGGAAATTAGCAAATGCTACCATCCCCCACCTCCCCCTCCCCGCATGGGAGAGCTTGTTTACCAGCACACCATTGGATAACAGTAAGTATGCTGCCAACAAAAGTTTGCTGCCACTGATCCAATGTGAACAGGAGTCCCGTCTGAAGTGCGATAAAAGGAGAAACTTTATCCAGGTCAACAATTTGCAAACCCAAGAAATGCAGCTTCCCCAGGGAAACCGAATGTGTACTCTAAGGAGACAAAGGGGAGGCTGCCTTTTATAAAGTCTCTGTCCAGGTTCCAATTTTATGCAAATGAGGAATCCAAATCACACAATCCTAATTGATCCAAATAGCACTGTTCTGTTTGGTTGTTACAGAGTCACTCTGATTGGTCAGTATGGTTGCAAATGAGGATATCACTGCACAGTTCTGACTGAATGGAGCAGGTCTAAGCCCAGTGGTGGAAAAATGATGCCAGGAACTCATTTATAAGTGGGCTCAGGCAGCAGGAACACAGTGCAGGAGGCTGGAAGCTCAGTCTGTGACTTTTCCCTGAAATGCAGTGTGCATGGATGGCCCCTGTCAACAATGGCTGCTAGACCCTGGTTATGAATTTGAGTCCAATTAATGACAAGAAGTCCTTTTGGAAGGTATATGCCTTCTCAGGGTCAACAAAGCAAATGTCATCTCTACCTTCCTTAAACTTTTATTCTAGTGTGGAGAGCAGATTTTAAACAAATAATTACACAATTAATTAAAATCACCATGCATGTTTTGGAGAAGTGAGAGTGCTGAGAGAATATAGAAAGGAAAAATGACCCAGGTTAGCCAGCGGGGGTGATCAGGAAGGGATACTTGAGCTGTGATGGGAAGGCTGAGCATCCCCTTTTAACATGGGAAATCAGGATGTGTTTAATTGATGAGCTGTCACAGTTTGATTGGCAGTGGGCTTTTTCCCTTTCTTGGTGGGATGTAAAATAATGGAGTATCTTGCAATCAGCAGTGGTTTAGATTTAAGCATGTATTAATCTGATCAGGGGAAGGGTGTTTGAACCAAGTTTGTGTGGCCCCAAATCTCATGCAAGTGTTGCACAAGTGACTGTGGAGGTGGGTATATGAAACTGCCAGGGGCTCAGGGACCCCAGTCCCCTCACTCCAGCTCCAACCCCAGCAGCTCTGGTTTCTGTTTTTTGTTGTTCTGCATCACATTTGTTTGTTCAGAAAAAATACAAATTGAACACCTACTGTCTGCCAGACACTATACTACACACAGGTGATATAGTCTTGAATAAAACACAGCCCTGCCCTTATGGAGATTATATTTGAAGGTGGAGGGGGGGTTTTAGGGCAGAACAAAAAAACTGAATAATTTAGGTCATTTCAGGAAGGTGATAAATGCAATGGAGATAATAAAACAGGATGAGGAGACTGAGAGTGACCAGGAGGGGACCTGCTTTGGATGGGAGGGTCAAGGAGAGTCCCTCTGAGGAGGTGACATTAGAGCTGAGCCCTAAAAGATAATAGGGACCCAGCCACTCAGAGATCTGGGGGATATGCCAAGCACCAGGATGTTTTCTTTCTTTGCATTTATTAAATGTATTGGGGTGATGTTGGTTAATAAAATACAGGTATCAGGTATACAATTCCACAACACATCATCTGTATATTATATTGTGTGTTCACCACCCCAAGTCAAGTCTCCTTCCATCAGTTGGTATGTTTTCTGTCTCAGAGAGTAGATTTCAGGTAATGATGGGGCTGACATCCCATCACCTTTGCTATATTCTGTTGGTTAAAAGTAAATCACAGGTTGCCCTGGTCAGTGGCTCAGTTACAGTGTCGTCCCCTGCACCAAAGGGTTGCAGGTTTGATTCCTGGTCAGGGTGCGTTTGGGAGGCAACCAATCAATGTTTCTCTCTTACATTGATGATTGTCTGTCTGTCTGTCTCTCTCTCTCTTCCCGTCTTTCTCTCAAATCAATAAACATATCCTCGGGTGAGACTTTAAAAAATAGTAAATCATTTGCCCTGACTGGTTTGGGTCAGCGGTTAGAGCATCTGCCTGTGGACCGAAGGGTCACAGGTTCAATTCCCGGTCAAGGGCATGGTACCTGGGTTGCAGGTTTGATCCCCGACCCAGTTGGGGTCATGCAGCAGGCAACTAGTCGATGTGTCTCTCTCCCATTGATAATTCTGTCTCTCCCTCTCCCTCCCTCCCTTCCACTCTATCTAAAAAATGGGGGCAGGGATGATATAAAGTTGTTGCTCATCAGTGATCCACCTTAGGGCATGTCTGCCTCACCTCAGTAATCACCAAAGACTAATACAGGTGGCCTGAGAAGAAAGGAAGAATTGTAAGCATGATGGTGGGATGGAATTAAAAGATAGATGGAGGCTCATCAAGAGAGCAGATGTGGAGGAGTGCTCATAAATTAGTAAAGAATGTTCTCTCCTTTCTGGACTTTTATCTGGGCCTACAGCAACCCAGCTAGAGACATTTCCCTAAGCTCTAACTAAGAGCGACTAACTAAGCTCTAGCCAATGGGATGTTAGTACACCTTCCAGGTCACATGTCAAAAGCAAACTGCTAGCCCTCTGCTTGCTCTGTCCCCCTCCCTGTATTTGGACTGTGAACGAAGTGCCCATGAGACATCTCCTACCACGTGGGTAAGGCCACTGTAGGGGATGATGGGGCAACAAGAAGGAGGGACCTGTTCCCAGATGACTTTGTCATGTAGAGACACCCAGGATCGCCTTCAAACACAGAAATTTATATGAAAAAGAAATAAACCTTCTGTTATTTGGTCCCTTAAAGCAGCTGAACTCCAAACCCAACTAATACGGTGCTATCAGGTATACGCTGCAGAAAGACAAAATTACTCGACATCTCCTAAAGGAAGGAGCCACACGAAGTCTCAAACCATCTCTCTGCCAAGTCCAATATGGCCTATTTTTCTTCTGGAATAGTTGCCTCTTCTTCTGATGAAGGCCTTGGCTGGTGTTTAATCAGATCTCAGATGAAAAATGGGTATCCCTAAACATTAGAGTCAGGTTGAGTAGACTAGTGTGCTCCTATGGAGACCGAGGCAAGCTGAGAAGAGTCTCCTATTGAACTCACACTGTAGGACATGGGGTCACTGAGGGGGCTCTTGGGTGCAATGGCCCCATTATGTAATTCTCTCTCTCTCTCTCTCTCTCTCTCTCTCTCTCTCTCCTTGGGTCCACATAGTACCATTTGCCTCGGTGAGATGCACATTGGACATATCTCCGTTTTACCTGGACGTCCACTGGGGTCTCCTGCATGACTCATTGTCATTCAAATTCGTTGCCAACTTTTTGGGTGACAGGTGTGCTCCTGGTGGTCTCTGGAGGCATTAACACCTCCACCATGATCACAGGGAGAATGCCGTGAGGGTGGATTTCTGGGTCCCTCCCCAGCGGTAGAATGGCACTTGCAGGTAGAGCTTCCGCAGCGCCCCCTTCATCTCCTTGTTCCTCAGGCTGTAGATGAGCGGATTCAGGGTGGGTGTGAGGATGGAGTAGAAGACAGCGGCCAGGCGTCCCTGCAGCGGGGAGGAGCGGGCGCTGGGCTGCATGTAGGCGGAGCTGCCGGTGCCATAAAACAGCACCACAGTGACCAGGTGGGAAGAGCACGTGGAGAAGGCCTTCCGGCGGCCACCCACGGAGCGGATCCGAACCACCGTGGCCAAGATGCGGATGTAGGACAGCACGGTGAGGGCAAAGCAGCTCATAATGACGCAGCCGCTGACCGCGAATCCGGCAGCCTCGTGGGCATCCGTGTTGGCACAGGCGAGGCGCATGACTGGGGGGATGTCACAGAAGAAGTGGTCGATCACGTCGGGGCCGCAGAAGGGCAGGGAGAAGGTGTTGGCGGTGTGGAAGGCGGAGAAGAGCTGCCCACTGCCCCAGGCCACCGCCACCAGGGAGACACAGGTCCGGCTGCTCATGGCTGCCTGGTACACCAGGGGCCTGTAGATGGCCAGACAACGATCATAAGCCATGCAGGTGATGAGAAAACACTCCGTGGACCCAAGGCTGACAAAAGCA
The DNA here is from genome assembly GCA_030848825.1 of Tadarida brasiliensis. Lineage (NCBI taxonomy): Eukaryota > Metazoa > Chordata > Mammalia > Chiroptera > Molossidae > Tadarida > Tadarida brasiliensis. The sequence goes on from CM061276.1 coordinate 1,370,116, forward strand.
AAGAGTTGGGATGCACATGCAGGGAGGGAAATCTCCCCGGAGCCCAGCACGGTGGCCACCAGGGCCCGGGGCAGGGTGGTGGACGTGGAGCAGATGTCCACGAGGGAGAGGTGCTTGAGGAAGAAGTACATGGGCGTGTGCAGGCGGGCGTCGAGTGTCACGGCGGCCACGATGGAGACGTTGCCCAGAAGGGCAGCCAGGTAAATGAAAAGGAAAGCAGCCGCGCTGAGCAGCTGTAACTCCGGGGACGCCGAGAAGCCCCGGAGGAGGAAGACAGATACCGCCGTGAGATTGGTCATGTTCTGTCTTTGGAAAAGCTCCGGAATTGCAGAGGGTGCTCCGGGAGTGGTGCATGAGGGGAATAACGATGGCTAAGACCTAAGAGGAAGCGAGAAAGAAGCTGGGTGAGCGCAGGCTGGAAAGGAGGCTCAAATATTGGTCATTAAATGAGCCGGCACTGTGTGTCTTTCCTAGCAGTCTCAAAGTCAGATACTCTACAGAGGACCGGCAGGTACACAGGATCCAGGCCCTGGCCTGTGTGGCTCAGTTGGTTAGAGAGTGTCTGATTGGATTCCCAATCAGGGCACATACCCAGGTTTCAGGTTCCATCCCCAGTGGGGGCGCATGCGGGAGGCATCTGGTCAATGTTTCTCTCTCACATAAATGTCTCTCTCTGTTTCTCCCTCTCCCTTCCTCTCTCTCCAGAATCAATGAAAAACATATCCTTAGGTGAGGATTAAAAAAAAAAAAATTAGTAGATCCAGCTGAGTGTAAGATAATAGGGAATGGTGGGGACTGAGGAAAAGGGATGTCGGTCAACAGCTGTTGTTGCTGGACCAAGAACTGCCAGATTCTCTGATATTTTTCAAGAGAGCCAGAATCCCAGGTTTTTTGTTTGTTTGTTTTTTAACGTGAAACCTCCTGATGTTTATATATTGGCAGTTAATTCAAATTGAAAACACTTTGTTCATAGCAGTGTTATTTATAATAGCCAAGATCTGGAAACACCCTACGTGCCCATCAGTAGAGGAGTGGATAAAAAGCTGTGGTACATTTACACAATGGAATACTGTGCAGCTGTAAAAAAGAAGAAGAAGAAGAAGAAGAAAAAGAAGAAGAAGAAGAAGAAGAAGGGGAGGAGGAAGGAAATCTTACCCTTTGCAACAGCATGGAGGGACTTGGAGATTATTATGCTAAATGCAATAAGCCAGAGAAAGGCAAATACCATATACTCTCACTTATATGTGGAATCTAATGAACACAATAAACTGATGAACAAAACAGAACCAAAGGCATGGATACATGGACTGACAGGGGTTAGAGGTGAGAGGGATGAGGGGACTGCATAAAAGAAGGTGAAGAGATTAGCGGAAGACCATATAGGCATAGCCCATGGATACAGACAACAGTGTGTGTGGTGAGGGCCAAGGGTTTGGGGGCTGAATGAAGGTGGGTAAAGGGGGGTAAATGGAGGACATCTGTAATAGTGCCAAGAAAAAAATTAAAACACACAAGATGCGGCCACCAGTTTAAGACCTTTGTCTTACCGTGCATATTGCTGCATAACTCCATAGCATCTTAACTGTAGTACATAACCCAATGTCTTCCAATAACTGATTCCCCCCACTAGACACTGAGCCCTCCATCCCCACCCAAGGCCAGGGACCATTTCTTAATCATCTCTTCATTTCCCCACATCTAGCATAGGAGGTGCTACACAGGAGCAACATGGTGTCTAAAAATGTTTTTTTTCAACCAAACAGCCAGGGTTTGGATTCTGCATGACCTTGGACAAATACCTTCACCTCTCTGATCCTCATTTTCCTCCTCTGTAGAATGGGAGAATGAGGGTCTCGTGAGGTAGTGAAAGGCATGTACTCTCATTAAAGGTTGGCCAAGCCCTGGCTGGTGTGGCTCAGTGGTTGGATCATTGGCCTGCGCATGAAAGGGTCATGGGTTCGATTCCCAGTCAAGGACACGTACCTGGGTTGCAAGTTTGATCCCCGGTCAGGGCATGTGTGGGAGACAACCCATCTATGTGTCTCTCTCATATCAATGTTTCTCTCCTCCTGTTCTTCTCCCCCTTCCACCCTCTGTTCCACTCTCTCTAAAAATCAATGGAAACAATATCCTCGGGTGAGGATTAACAACAACAACAAAAAAAGTTGGCTATTGCCCTGGCCGGTTTGGCTCAGCGGTTAGAGCATCGGCCTGCGGTCCAGAGAGACCTGGTTCGGTTCCCGCTAGGGGCATGTGCTTCGGTTGCAGTTTGTCCCTGGCCCTGGTTGGTCGTGCGGGTGGCAGCCACTCGATGTGTCCCTTTCACGTCGATGTTTCTCTCTCTCTCTCTCTTCCTCTCTCTCCCTCCCACTCCTCCCATTCTATCTGGACAAAAAGTGGAAAAATGTCCTCAGGTGAGGATAAAAAAAAAAAAAAGTTGGCTATTACTGCCCTGGCCAGGTGGTTCAGTGGGTTGGAGCGTTGTCCTGTACATCAAAAGGTTGTGGGTTTCATTCCTGAAGCACTTACAGGAGGCGATTGATGTTCCTTTCTCTCTCTCTCTCTCTCTCTCTCTCTCTCTCTCTCTCTTCCTTCCTCTCTCTCTCTCTAAAAAAAAAAAAAAATCAATTAAAAAGACATATCCTTGGGTGAGGATTTTAAAAAATAAAATAAGACTAAGTTGATGGTGAGTTGTTACAGCCACATGAGGACATCTCACAGCCTCCTGCCTCCCCAGACCCCCTTGCTTGTCTCACCAGACCCTGCCCCTCATCAAGAAGTGGAGCCACATAGCTAATGCCCTTTGTTCCCCTTCTCACCGCCACCCCCCCCAAGATCCTGGGGAACAGACATTGTAACCGGGTTTCCCTCCACATCACACCGGTTTCAAGGGGGTAGATGGGTGAACGCTGCTTATTGTGCGGTTGGGAATTATTTTATTGTGTGTCTGTAGGGCAACAAGACCCCCCCCCCCTCAACTTTTCAGATATTATGCTCAGGGAGGAGGTCAAATGTGCACTGATGTTCCAAAGAGTCAGTGAGCCCTGGCTGGTTTGGCTCAGTGGTTGGAGCATCGGCCTTCGTACCAGGGAGTCGCGAGTTCGATTCAGGTCAAGGGTTTGATTCCGGTTGTGGTTCGGTCCCAGCCCTGGTCAGGGTCGTGCGGGAGGCAGCCAGTCAGTGTGTCTCTCTCACTTTGCGCTCTCTCTCTCTCTCTCTCTCTCTCTCTCTCTCTCTCTCTCTCTCTCTCTCCCCCTCTGTCTGAAGATAAATGGAAAAATATCCTTGGGTGAGGATTAAAAACAAACAAACAAAAAGAGCCAGTGAAAAGCAATGTTGTAACATCTGTTCCCACCATAGAGAATTACAGTGTTCTGACAGAACGCAGCTCGCAGGAAATCAAATTCCTCAGGCCTTGGCCAACGTATCCTGCCTTCTCTGGACATATGTTCTCACCTCACTCGTATGTTTTTCAAAATTTACTTAAAAAAAGAAATACAGCATATATGCGTGCATCACTTGGAAAGAAATGATGTTATGCACTAATGTGGGCAGCTCTCTCAGTTATGATTATGACTGTTTGTTTTCTCACCTGCAAACCCAGGGGCTTGCAAAAGCATTTCCACATGGTTCCGTGGAGCCCTCAGGGGCCACCAAGGCATGGAGACCTTGTCTGGCAGGGATATGGCCCCTTTCCTTCAGCTGGAGGAAGTCCCATGTTTATGATTACATTATTATTGCATTATCAGCTCAGCTTTCATTGGATGTCAGGATCCTGCCGTGAAAAAATAAGTTTTAAATTCACAGCGCTGGTACTCACAACCAAGAGGCAGCGTGTGTCATGGTTTACAGCACAGACTTGGAAGCTTGCCTGAGTTCAAACCTCAGCCTTGCCACTTACTAGCTGTGTGACCTTAGGCAAGTTACTTAACCTCTCTGTGCTTTGGTTTATTTTCCTTTTTTCTTTTTTTACAGTTATTTATTTATTTATTTATTTATTTATTTATTTATTTATTTTATTATTTTTTTAAATCCTCACCTGAGGACATTTTTCCATTTTTTGTTCAGATAGAGTGGGAGGGGGAGAAGGAGGAAGAGAGAGAGAGAAGCAGCGACGTGAGAGGTGCACGAGTGGCTGCCTCCCGCACGACCCAACCAGGGCCGGGGACAAACTACAACTGAGATATGTGCCCCTAGCGGGAACCAAACCCAGGTCTCTCTGGACCACAGGCTGACGCTCTAACCGCTGAGCCAAACCGGCCAGGGCTTTTTATAGTTTTTTAAAAAATTGAATGTATTGGGATGACATTGGTCAATACAATTATATAGGTTTCTGGTGTATAGTTCTATAATACATCATCTGTACATTGTATAGTGTGTTTACCACTCTGAGTCAAGTCTCCTTCTGTCACTATTCATTCCCCCCTTTATCTTTTTCTACCTTCTCCCACCATCCTTCCCGTCTGGTAATCACCATGCTGTTGTCTGTGTCTATGAAGAGTGTTATTTGTTTTTGCTGAATCCCTGGCCTTTTTCACCCGGCCCTGCAACCCCCCTCCTCTCTGACAGCTATTAGTTTGCTCTCTATCTAAGAGTCTGTTTCTATTTTGTTTGTGCCTTGATTTCTTTATCTGTAACACACATAAATAACCATGCCACCTCCTGCCATGCAATTGTCATGGTGATTAAATGAAGCCCTTAGAACAGGTGCCTGGTACATAAAACACAGTGTACCTTTATTCTTTTCTCCAAGTGGCTGATTCTACGTTTCTCACATCTTCCTGGGTGTAAATTAATGCTACAAACATCATACTTTGAAGTAATGGAGAGGAGCAGAGACCCTGGGTCTGAGCCATCATGATGCCCTGAGAGAAATGAGCCTGGCTGATGTGTGGTACAGAAGTATCACTTCTGGGGTAGAATGAGATTTTAGGCATGAGATTTTGCCTCTTCACCAAAGCCTGAGTGTCTTCCACAGCATTCCCACCCTGCAGTCTCATAGCCTGGGCTTACAGGCCTATACTCCCAGGGAGCTCACTTAGAGCAGTGGTTCTCCACCGAGGATGATTGTGTTCCCCCCAGTCACAACATTTTTGCTGTCACGACTGGGGAGGATGCTCCTGGCACCTAGTGGGCAGAGCCCAGGGATGCTGCTGAACATCCCTGCTGAGCTGATTTAGTCTTCAATCCTTAGTACCACGTCAACAGAGATAACCCGCATTTAAACGTCACTTCCCAAGAGCCAGACACTGACCTGAGTGCTTTTCATGCAAGCCACGTGATCCTCCTGACCACCCTCAAAGACAGGCACTATTTTATTGTCCCATTTCCAGGTAGAAAAACCAGCCACAGAGAGGCTAAGCAATTTTCCCAAGGTCTCATAGCTAGTAGTGGGCGTGCTGGGGTTCACACCTGGCTGACGATCCTGCAGATTGGGATGGCTGCTTTGCTGCCTCCAGTCACCCCAGGTGTGAGGTGGGAGTCCCTGGAAGTTTGAGCAGCCTGACCCACCTGGCTGAGTGTCCTGGCCACTCTCCAAAGCAGCAGGTGAAGCCAAAGCTCCGCTGAGCTGGGCTGGTGGAACGCCAGATCCTCCGAGGGGCTGAGGTGAGTGATGGAGAACCAGGCTGGTATTCCTTACTCCCGGATGAATCCCCACTTATAAGCTCCAGGCAAGGAAAGTGTTAGGGATGGGCCAGCATTATCGACTTCGGGTGGATTGGCTCTGAGCCATCCCCCCCTCTTGGCCGTTTCTCTCTCCTCGTTTTGGGAATTCGTCCAAGGTCACCCCTGGGGACTTTCTGTTCCATGTTGTCTCTAGGCTCTGAGAACAAGACTTTAACAGGTGGGGCATCAGCCATGCTTCTTGATCACACCTTTCTAGAGTGTTCTCTAGAAATAATAAAATATTTCCAATATCAAAAGCCACAACACCAAAAAATGTTTGGTTTGAGAAAGAGAGAGCCTGAGAGATAACATTGATTTGTTGTTCCTCTTATTTATGCATTCATTGATTGATTCTTGTGTGTGCCCTGACCAGGGATCCAACCAGCAACTTGGCGTATGGGGAGGGCACTCTAACCACCTGAGCTACCTGGCCAGGGTCACATGAGTTATTGATCTTTGTGTTTTGATCGTGTATCTAGCCATAAGGCAAAATGTACTATTTTCTTATTTCTTTTTTTAATTAATTTATTTTTGTTACAGATGTTTCTCCTTTTTTCCCCATTGACACCCTCCTCCCCATTCCCAACCCCCTTCACAGCATTGTTGTCTATGTCCATTGGTTATGCATATAAGTTCTTTGGTTTATCTCTTCCTGTCACCCCCACCCCCCTTCTCTGAGGTTTGTCAGTCTGAACCCTACTTCTATGTCTCTGAGTCTGTTTTGTTCATCAGCTTATTTCATTCATTATATTCCACAGATAACTGAGATCATGTGATACTTGTCTTTTTCTGACTGGCTTATTTTACTTAGCATATACTCTCCAGGTCCCTCCATGCCATCTCAAAGGACAAGAGATCTTTCTTTCTTACAGCTGCATAGTATTCCATTGTGTATATGTGCCACAGCTCTTTTATCCACTCATCTACTGATGGACACTTGGGCTGTTTCCAGATCTTATCAATTGTAAATAGTGCTGCTATGAACATAGGGGTACATATATTCGTTCTGATTGGTGTTTCAGGCTTCCTAGGATATATTCCTAGAAGTGGGATCACTGGGTCAAATGGCAGTTCCATTTTTAACTTTTTGAGGAAACACCGTATTGTTTTCCATAGTGGCTACACCAGTCTGCATTCCCACCAGCAGTGTACTAGAGTCCTCTTTTCTCCACACCCTCGACAACACTTGTTGTTTGATGATTTGTTGATGGCAGCCATTCTGGCAGGTGTGAGGTGATACCTCACAGTCGTTTTAATTTGCATCTCTATGATGATTAGTGATGTTGAGCATTTTTTCATATGTCTCTTGGCCATTTGTATGTCCTGTTTGGAGAGGTGTCTATTTAGGTCCTCTGCCCATTTTAAAATTGGATTCTTTGTCTTCCTTTTGTTGAGTTGTATGAGTACTCTATATATTTTGGAAATTAACCCCTTATCTGATGTATCATTGGCAATTATGTTCTCTCATACACTGGGTTCCCTTTCTGTTTTGATTCTTGTTTCTTTTGCTGTGCAGAAGCCTTTTAGTTTGATGTAGTCTCATGTGTTCATTTTTTTCCTTTGTTTCTCTTGCCCCAGGTGTTGTATCAGTGAAAATTCTGCTGTGTGTAATGTCTGAGATTTTGCTGCCTACATTTTCTTCTAGGATTTTTATGGATTCATGAGTCACATTTAAGTCTTGTATCCATTAAAATTTTCTTTAAATTTGATTCATCTATTTTTATTTTATTTTGAAGGGCCACTGTAAACCAGAGATCCCAGATCTCTTAAGTCATGGATACTATATTCTAGTTGGAAATCAGACAGTAAATAAGTAAACAAATAAATATATTTTCAAGTTTCAGGTGGTGGTAAGTGTATGAGGAACAATAAAACAGGCTGAAGGGCATAGAAAGACAGCGGGGTGCTTATTGATTCAGGCTGGTCAAGGACAGCTTGATGAGGAGGTGACCGCTGAGCTGAGACCCGAATGAAGTGGCAGAATGAGCCGCACAGTGAACTGGGGAGAGAATATGGAAGCAGAGGGAACAGAATGTGTGAAGGTCTTGAGGTCGGGAGGCACTCGGCACGTTGAGCACTGGAAAGAAAGGCGTGATGTGATGGGAGCAGAGTGGAGTTGAGGAGTGGCAGGAGACAAGGAAGAGAGGTAGGGAGTGGGGAGACCATGTGGTTCCTGTTGGCCATGGTGAAGAGTACAGGTTGGAGAGTCAGCATGGTAAGTGTAAGTTGGATGAAGGGGTGACACGGTCTGAATTCCGCTTTTTAAAGACCACTGCAATTGCGGCACAGAGACTAAATTTTAAGAGGCCAATGGTGAAAGTAGGTAGTCTACGTTGTCTGGCAGGGCTCCAGTCAAGGACGATGGTGGCTTGGACTAGCATGGTAACAGTAGAGGTGGTGATGGGTGGGCATAAATGTATGCGTTTTGAAGATGGAGTTGAAAATTCTTGCCTACAGTTGCATGTGAGTTGTGGAAGAAATAATAGTAACATATTACATGAAAATACATAACAATATAGTAATAAAATATGATATAATAACATAATAGTAATATAATGCCTAATAATAACAAACATGATTACTATGTGTCATGCACTATCACATACATGTGGTATATATGATTATATACATATTTGATAATATATATATGATTATACACACACACACCTTTGGTCCTCATAATAACCCTATCTGGTGGGTCCTAATATAATCCCATTTTACAGATGAGGAAGCTGAGGCAGAGAGAAATTGTGTCCAAAACCACAGAGTAAGTGGGAAACCAGGATTTGAACCCAGCCACATGACCCCATAGTTTTAACCATCATGCATTCGTGTTGGGGTGAGTTCTAAGCTTTAGGTCTGAGTCCCTGGGTGAACAGTGATGTCATTTATTGAGCTGGGGGGAAATTGTGGGAAGAACAGATTTGGAGACCTAAAGTCAAGATTCTACTATGTTAACTGTGAGATGGCTGTTAGAAATTTAAGTGGAGAAACAACATGGAGAAAGGATACATGGGATGGGCGTATAGAGAGGGCAGGTCCTGGCTAGAATATAAATCTGGGGGCATCGTAGGCATATCAATGTCAATTAAAGCCACAAGGCTGGTATTTTTGCTCAGGAAATCATGGCAATTAGAGCGAACACATCCTCAGCATAGCTACTTGGACTGACTATTAAGTTTAGTGTCTACAGAGAGACAAAGTAACTTATTAAGAACTCAGAAATGCACCTAATGAGAATTCCTCATTAAGTTGAAGCTCCTGGTGGCTCCCCAAGGATGAGAACTCTGCTAACACTGTCAGTGCTCAAGAGAGGTCCCTGACCAGTTATGGGGGGCTGGGGACTGCAGCAGGAGAAGCCAGGTGAGACTAGAATAATTGGCCTCCACTCAACTCCAGTAGCCACTGGGGACCAGGGCTCTGAGCTCATTAGGAACAGGTGACGGAGACTGGCCTGGAGTCTTGAAGGAACTTTTTGACTTGTTGAACTCATTAGTAAGGAAGCTGAGGATCTGGCAGGTGCTTCCTTCCCATGGGTGTCTTTGGTCTGAGAAAACACGTACCAGAGTTGCAAGAGAGGAAAAGATTTTTCAGTATGAGCCAGAGTGGCACTGCCTAGCCGTGTGCATTTCAGCTTTATTAGAAGTTATTTCCTCTTTGTAAAATGAACATGTGGTGAAGGGGCTTTGTCTGGATCTCCCTTTGCATCTTCATTGCTGAGAACAGTGCCCAGCATGTAGCAGACTCAATGAAAACATGTTGAAGGACTAAAATGATCTTTTTAAAAAAAATTTTTATTGATTGATTTGTGAGAGAGAGAGGAAAGGAGAGAGAGGGTGATACAGAGAGAGGGAGAGAGAAGTGTGGATTTTTTTTTTGTTCCACCTATTTATTCATTCATTGGTTGATTCTTGTATGTGCCCTGACCAGAGATCGAACCCGCAACCTTGGTGTATTGCGATGACGCTCTAACCAACTGAGCTACCCAGCCAGGGCTTAAAAGTATCTTCTTTGTTTCTTTACTGCAGTGGTTTTCAATAGGGGTGACTTTGCTCCCCAGGGGACAGTTGGCAATGTTTGGAATATTTTTTGTTGTCACACTGGAAAGACGGTGTTCTCAGCATCTAGTGGATAGAAGGCAGGGGCACTGTAACTGGGAAGGATGGGGAAAGTCACAGAATCAAAGAATGATTGAGTTACATGATCCAGGAAATCCCCTTTCAGCTGAAGCTTATTTGACTCAGGTTTTGGTCACCTTTGCTGCTAAAAGAAACCTGCCAATTACACCAAAATATATCCGAAATCTCTCCACCTTTCTCCACCTCTGGCACTTCCAAGCCATCCTATCTCTTACATGGACACCTGAAATCACTTCCTATTGGCCTCCCTGAACCCATGGACCTTCTGTGCAGTCCATCCTCTGCTGGGCCTTCAGAGTGAGCTAGCAAGTGTGGAACTCTAAGGGTCCTGCATGATCAGACTTCCAGGCACACCCTGGGAGAGGACCTTTGGCTGTCACAGCCTGTCATAGACAAGGTGGTGTCTAGATCATCAGTTCATCCCATCTATCTCTATAAAAGGAAGGGTCCCAGAGTGGGCTAGTAACCAGACAATAACTGAGGCCCGGGTGGAAAGATCTGGAACCTTGTTTCCTACCACCCCCTTCCTTCCCATGTATTAGCACTGTACTAGTCAGGATGCTTTTGCCTGCAAGGACCAGAAGGCTACAAAGAAAATCAGCTTAAATAATGCAGGTGCACTTCTTTTTTTTTTTTTTTTTTTTTTTTTAACTTATCTTTATTGTTGAATGTATTACAGATGTTCCTCATTTTTCCCCCATTGACCCCCTCCTCCCCATTCCTGCCCCCCTCCTGCTTTTCCTCACACTGTTGTCTGTGTCCATTAGTTATGCATATATACATATAAGTTCTTTGGTTTATTTCTTCCCACCCCCCATCCCCCCTTCCCTTTGAGGTTTGTCAGTCTAACAACCAATTTGTACTTCTTAATCCCTTCATCTTTTTCACCCTTCCCCCCAGCCCCCACCCATCTGGTACCCAACAAAAGTTCTCTGTATCTATGAGAATGTTTCTGTTCTGCTTGTTCATTTTGTTTGTAGATTCAATTGTTGATAGATATGTATTTATTACCATTTTGTTTGTTCATATTTTTTAATCTTTTTCTTCAAGAAGATCCTTCAACATTTCATATAATAATGGTTTGGTGGTGATGAACTCTTTTAGCTTTTCCTTGTCTGGGAAACTCTTTATATGGCCATCGATTCTAAATGACAGCTTTGCAGGATAGAGTAATCTTGGTTGTAGGTTCTTGCTTTTCATCACTCTGAATATTTCTTGCCACTCCCTTCTGGCCTGCAAAGTTTCCTTTGAGAAATCAGCTGACAGTCTTATGGGAACTCCCTTGTAAGTAACTAACTGCTTTTCTCTTGCTGCTTTTAAGATTCTCTCTTTGTCTTTAACCTTTTGCATTTTGATGATGATGTGTCTTGGTGTGGGCCTCTTGGGGTTCATTTTGTTTGGGACTCTCTGTGCTTCCTGGACTTGTATGTCTGTTTCCTTCACCAAGTTAGGGAAGTTTTCTGCCATTATTGTTTCAAATAGGTTTTCGATTTCTTGTTCTCTCTCTTCTCCTTCTGGCACCCCCAAGATGCGAATGTTGGCACGCTTGAAGTTGTCCCAGAGGCTCCTTACACTATCCTCATTTTTTTGGATTCTGTTTTCTTTTTGCTGTTCTGATTGGGTGTTTTTTGCTTCCTTATATTCCAAATCGATGGTTTGCTTCTTGGATTTACCTACTCTACTATTGAATCTGTGTAAACTATTCTTTATTTCAGTTAGTGCCTCCTTCATTTCTGACTGGTCCTTTTTTATGCTCTTGAGGCCCTCACTAAGTTCACTGAGGTTCTCACTAAGTCCATTGAGCATCCTTATAAGCAGTGTTTTGAACTCAGCATCTGTTAGGTTGCTTAACTCCATTTCACTTAGTTCTTTTCCTGGAGTTTTGTTCTGTTCTTTCATTTGGGACCTGTTTCTTTGTCTCCTCATTTTGGCTGCCTCCCTGTGTTTGTTTCTATGTATTACTTAGTGAGAGGTATAGGGCTAGCTGAGACCAGATGCTGCTTGTTTGAAAGAATTTAGGAAAAGCTGAAGCAGGATCCAAGACAGGCCAATCCTATGGTAAAGCAACTGGCATCAGCTTGGGTGGGCCTGGAAGTTGCGTGGGGTGGGGCCTCAGGGAATCACCAGGGTGGGGCAAACAGTGTGAGCCAGGTTGCTGGAGTCCCATATATGGCGGCGTCTGCCGGCCCAGGGAAGGGCTCACCAAAGGAACAAAAGCCTCTGATAGCACCTCTGTCCAGGAGAAAGCTGCCTCACCAGCCCTCGCTCCAATGCCAAACAGCTCAGTTCTTCCCCATATGATTCTGGTGCCCTTCAAGCTCCCTCCCGCACGCTGGAGCCTGGAGGGTGCGAGTCCGAGTAAGTCCGTGCGTGGGCCCTTTAAGAGGAGCTGCCGGGGGCTCCAGCCGCCTCAGCCTCAGTTCCCACTGGTTTTTCCAGCCAGAAGTGATGGGACTTCTCTTCCTGGCACTGGAACCCTGAGCTGGGCGCCTGGTGTGGGACGGGGACCCCTCAGTGCTCAGGGAGGACCTTCCCAGCCGAGGTGTCCTCCTAATTTTTATCCGCCACACGTGGGTGTGGGACCAGCCCGTGGCACCTCCGCCCCTCCTACCAGTCTCGATGCGTCTTCTTTAATCTCGTAGTTGTAGGACTTCCATTCAGCTTGATTTCAGGCAGTTTTGAATGATGGCTGTTGTGTAGTTTAGTTGTAACTTTGATGTGGTTGTGGGAGGAGGTGATACTGCGTTTACCTACGCCGCCATCTTGACCGGAAGTCCAGGTGCACTTCTTACTTAATAAGGAATACAGATGTAGGTAGTTCCACAAGTGGATCACCAACACATCCATGCCATCCAGGACCCAGGATATTTTTCCATTCTCCCATCTTTAGTGGGTTGTTGTCATGGTTTTCCTTGGGGTTGTTGTGGCACCAAACCCCATAACAATGATCAAGAGCAGCAGAGAGGAGCAAGGAGGCAAAAGATCTTTCTCATCGCTTACCAGCATCAAAGACATTGGTTAGGGATGGACAGTGTGAACTGAGCCTCATCCAATCAGGATGAGAGACACTGGTTAAGGCTGGACTGTGTGAATCAGCATCAGCCAATCAGGATCAGAGACATTGGTTAAAGGGTGAAACGGCTCAACTCAGGCTCAGCCAATCAGGATCAGAAACACTGGTTCGGGGCGGAGCATTGAAACTCAACCTCAACCAGTCAGGATCAAAGACACTGGTTAATAGGTGGAGCCTGTGAATTCATCCTCAACCAATCAACAGCAGAGGAACTGTTTCAGAGGTGGAGAGTATGACCTCAGGTTCAGCCAATCAGGATCAGAGACACTGGTTCAGGTTGGAGCATGTGAACTCAGCATAAGCCAATCAGTATAAGAGACATTGGTTAAGGGCGCAGCCTGTTAACTAAGCATCAGCCAATCAGGGTCAGAGACACTGGTTCAGAATTCAGCCTCAGCCAATCAGAATCAGAGGCACTGGTTCTGTTGTGGAGCATGGGAACGCAGCCTCAGCCAGTGAGGATAAGAGACACTGGTGCAGGAAAGATGATGTACACTCAGCATCAGCCAATCAGCATCAGAAACACTAGTTAAGAGGTGGAGCTTGTGAACTCAGCCTCAATCAATAATGATCAGAGAGTTTGGTTTAGAGGTGGGGCTTGAAAACTCACCATCAGCCAATCAGCATCAGAGACATTGGTTAAGGTTGGAGCTTGTGAAAGTCTCAGCCAATCAGGATCAGAGACACTGGTTCAGGGGGTGGAGAATGTGAACTCAGCCTCAGCTAATCAGGATCAGAGACTGGTTCAGGGGCGTATAAACTAAATCTTGAGTTCAGCCTCTTGTTGCAGCGTCTTCCTGGCGCTTCAAATTTGACATTTTAAGCTCTCTTTTTTAGGTCGCCCTTGATTCTAGCTCTGTGTAATTCGTCCCTGCTACTCCAGTACTTTCCCAACCCTGCATCCTAGGGAGGCTGAATTAGTGTCCTATTGCTGCGGTAAGAAATAACCACAAATTTGGTGCCAGAAAACAAAACAAATTTATTATCTTACAGTTTCACTGGACAGAAATCCCAGAAGGACTTCACGCCTTAAAAAATTCCCATATAGCCCTGACTGACTAAGTGATTCTGTAGGTTGGAGCATCGTCTTGTAAACCAAATGCTTATGGGTTCATTCCTGGGTAGGGCACATACAGGAGGCAACAGGTCTGTATTTTTCTCTCACATCTTTCTTTCTCTTATAAAAAACAAACAAACAGCCCAAAGAACATATATGTATAGCCTATGGACACCAAACAGACAACAGTTTGGTGATGGCCTAATCTCTATGGAATTAAAGAACAGATAGGAAATATTTTTTTCTTCTTCTGAATTTCTGTTGGACAAAGGCACACCTAATTCGGAATCCATCTTTAGGCCATATCAGTAAGCATGCATTGATACCCTACTTCCTGTGTGGTAGAATGTGTTATGTATGCTGGGAACACAAAATTAAATTATACCTCACGCCTATTTCGAAGGCCTGTGGTGAAGGTGGATATGGAAACAGAAGAGGACCAGAGATTGGAGAAGGAGACTAGTTTGGCATGCAATAGTACTCCTGAGCACTTAGGACTCATGTGAAAATGCAGACTACTCAGGGATATTTTTAAAATAATAAATCAGATCATGTGATGCTCCACTTCAGAATGATGGCCATGGGGAGCAGTTTGGATTTTACTCATTTTATTCTAAGTGGTGCAGGGAGCTATCTGAATGGAGCAGAATTATGGCAGATCCGTGTGGAATATTATGCAGCCATTAAAACGGAATGCAGCCTGAATACAATGAAATGGAAGATGTTCAGGAATGCTATGTAAAAAAAATCCAGCAAGTTGTGAAAAGACAAGAATGGTATGATATAATGTATGAAAAACAGTCATCCAGGGCAATCCCCAATATTTTTCTTCAGGCTCATATATATGAGTATAAGTGTACAGAAAATGTAGGAAAGGATACTTACCTAACCAATGATGGAGGTCACCTCAATGGTGGGGATTGCAATTGGATGTGAAAGTCAGGGGGAACTTTAGATTTACCCTTTTTATGTTTTATTAGTCCTCACTCAAGGATATTTTACCATTGATATTTTAGAGTGGAAGGGAGGGTGGGGGAGAGAGAGAGAGAAACATCGATGTGAGAGAGACAGGATTGAGCCTGCGACCCTTAGGTCTGCAGGCTGACACTCTAACCACTGAGCCAAACTGGTCAGGGCCATTTTAGGATTTATTAAGAGACTGTATTCATTGATTAATGCAAAATTAAACTTGATCAACTCTGATTTCATCTACTCTTTACAAAATTGACCTGCAGGTTTGGACTCAGAGCCATGAGAAATGCTAAACCCCACATTTCTTAAATCATGCCTACCAGGTTCAAAGTGCATTGAGAAATGAGATTTAATCATAACTGGCTTTGCCAGCTGGAATCACTAAGCAGGTTAGAGCATCGTCCTGATACCCAAGCTTATTCCATCCTGGGTCAGGGCACATACAAGAATCAACCAATGGATGCATAAATAAGTGGAACAACAAGTGGATGTTTCTCTCCCTGTTCCTTTCTCTCTCTCTCTCTCTCCTTTCCTCTTTCTCTGTAAAATCAACTTTTTCAAAGAGCGATATATTTTTTAAAATCCTTACCTGAGAACATTCTTCCATTTATTTTCAAACAGAATGGGAGGGAGGTAGGAAGGGAGAGGGAGAGACAGAGAGAGAGAAACATCGATGCAAAAGAGACACATGGACTGGTTGCCTCCCGTGCGACCCCGACCAGCGCCAGGGAACAAACCCCACATGAGGTACCTGCCCTTGACTGGAATAGAATCCGAGACACTGGTTTTTATTTTTAATTTTAAAAAATTTTTTCTTTATTAATTTTTAGAGGGAGATGGAGAGAGAGATAGAAACATCGATAAGAGAGAACATCAACTGACTGCCTCCTGCATGCCCCGCACTGGGGATCTGGCCCACAACCTGGGTATGTGCCCTGACTGGGAATCGAACGGCGACTTATTGGTGCATGAGTCAATGCTCCACCACTGAGCATCACTGGCCGGGCAGAACCCGAGACTCTTTGGTTCGAGGGCCAACGCTCCCACCACTGAGCCAAACCTGCCAGGGAAAAGGGCAATACACACACACACACACACACACACACACACACACACACACACGTATGTATGTATTTATTTTAATCCTCACTCAAGGGTATTTTTACCTTTATCTTTAGACAGAGTGGAAGAGAGAGAGAGAGAAAAACATCAATATGAGAGAGACACATTGACTGGTTGCCACCTACACGACCCCAACCATGGCTGGGGATGAACCACAATCAAGGTACGTGCCTTTGGCCGGAATCGAAGCCGGGACTCCCTGGTCTGCAGGCCAACGTTCTAACCACTGAGCCAAACCGGCTAGGGCACAAAGGGCAATCTTTTTTAAAAAATTAAAAGACTCAGCAATTTATAAGTTCCTGTCTGGGGCTGTTATCTTTGGGATCTTTGGGAAGCTCAGTAGCTCCTGGAGGGAGACAGGGGGGAGGTGGCTGGTTCTCTTTGTGCTACAGCTGTACTCTCAGTTTTCTGTTTAATGCAATGTCTCAGAGTTGTAGTTTCACCTTCACACTTTTTTTTTTTTTTAAGGAAATGCTCTTCCTCCTACAATAGTCACCTCTGGGACTATCACTACCACCTCCCCACCTCCACTCTCTGCCCAAAATCTGTCGTCTCCAGCTAAGTCCACTTCCCTTCCTGTGAAATTCCTGTTCATATTCTTTGCCCTCCCTGGAAGGGCACAGACAAATCTTTAAGCTGGTGGTTATGCCGGAGGAGGGAAAGATAGGAACTCAGTCTGATACATGCCAACCACTCCTGCACGACATGCTATGTACCAGGCATTGCTTTAAAATTATTTATTTATTTATTTGAGAGGCAGAGCAGGCAGAAACCTTGATTTTTTTGTTGTTGTTGTTTCACTTATTTGTGCATTCATCTGTTGATTCTTGTATGTACCATGACTGGGCATCAAGCCCACAACTTTGGTGCATTGGGACCACGGTCCAACTAACTGAGCTAGTGGGTAGGGCTGACCCTTGACTTTATACATCCAACTGAGCTTAGTGAATCTTTTGGGAGTATATTTTAGACTGCCTCCTCAAAGGTTCAGTACCATGACTCAAAAATACATATATCCTCTTATATCTTGTTATTGTTGTTAATGCTCACGCAAGGAATATTTTTCCATTGATTTTTTTAGAGAGAGTGCAAGGGAGGGAGGGATATACATATATATATATAGATATCTATATATATATATATATATATATATATATATATATATATATATATCAATGTGAGAGAGACATATATATTGGTTGCCTCCCACACGACCCCGATTGCGGCTGGCTAGCAAACCTGCAACCCAGTTACATGCCCTTGATGGGGAATCAATCCAGTGATCCTTCGGTGGGAGGGCTGATGTTCTAACCGCTGAACCAAATCGGCCAGGGCTCACCACTACCTCTTGCATGGACACCTGAAATCACCTCCCACTGGCCTCCCTGAACCCATGGACCCTACGTGCAGTCCATCCTCAGCTGGGCCACCAGAGTGAGCAGGCAAGTGTGGAATCTCCAAGTATTTTGTATAAGACTTCCAGGTAGACCTTGGGAGAGGGTGTTTGGCCGTTACAGCTTGTCATAGACGTGGCAGTGTCTCTAGATCATCAGTTCACCCCTTATGTCTCCATACAAGGAAGGGTCCCAGAGTGGGCTAGCAACCAGACAATAACTCAGGCATTGATGGAAAGATCTAGAACCTTGTTTCTTACCACCCCCTTCCTTCCGGTGTATTAGCCCTGTACTAGTTGGGATGCTTTTGCCTGCAAGGACAAGGAGGCTACAAAGAAAATCAGCTTAAATAATGCAGGTGCACTTCTTACTTAATAAGGAATACAGATGTAGGTAGTTTCTCAAGTGGATCACCAGCACATCCATGCCATCCAGGACCCAGGATATTTTTCCAGTCTTCCATCTTTAGTGGGTTGTTGTGATCATTTTCCTTGGGGGCTGTTGTGGCACCAAACCCCATGACAATGATCAAGAGCAGCACAGAAGCAGGCAATCAGGCAAAATATCTTTCTCATCACTTATTAGGCAGGAAAGCTGTTCCCAGAGTCCCCAGTAAACTTCCCCTTATTTCGCCATGACATGAACTGGGTCACATGACATTCCCCGGATGAACTGACTAAAGAGAAATGAAATCGTTGCCATAGGTTTTGATCAATTAAATTCATCCTCTGGATCTGGGTCCATTACTGCCTGAGAAAAACGGGGGTTAGTAGGAAGGGAGAAAGGGAAAGTGGATGTTGGGTAAGTAATTAGCAATGTCTTCTATAAACCTGAGACTATAAATTGGAACCAGGAGAGGGAAGTAAGAGTAGAGGACATAACAGTAGAGAGGACGACTACTAGGTGGGAAAGAGAAGTGGCAGGGAGAAGAGAAGAGTAAAAATTGATGAAAAGGAGGGGACCAGAAAAGAAAATATAGATGAGGATTTGAAGAGGCAAAATGAACCTGAAAATAAAGTATCAGCCAATCAGCATCAGAGTCACCAGTTAGATATGGTACTTGTGGAACTCAGCCTTAGCCAGTCAGAACCAGAAAAATGCATTAGGATGACGCAGGTAAACTCAACTTCAGCCAATCAGCACCAAAGACATTGGTAATGGGGTGGACATTGTGAACTGAGCCTCTGCCAATCAGGATGAGAGACACCGGTTCAGGAACCATGTAAACTCATCATGAGCCAATCAGCATCAAAGACGCTGATTAAGAGGTGGAGCTTCTGAACTCATCTTCAGCCTATCAGGATCATTGACACTGGAAAACGATGGAACATGTGAACTCAACATCAGCCAATCAGCATTGGCGACACTGGTTTTTGGGTGAGGAGTGAGAACGCAGCCTCAGCCAGTCAGGATCAGAAACACTGAGGGTGTGAACTCAGCCTCAGCCAATCTGCATCAGAGACACTGGCTAAGAGGTGGAGTTTGTGTACTCAGCCTCAACCAATCAGGATCACAGACATAGGTTTAGAGGTTGGGCTTTTGAACTCATCCTCAGCCTATCAAAATTATTGACACTGGATGGAGCGTGTGAACTCAGTATCAGCCAATCAGCATCAGAGACACTGGTTAAGGGTGGGACTTGTGAACTCAAGTCTTAGCCAATCAGGATCAGAGACACGGGATCAGATGCGTGTGAACTCAATATTGAGTCCAGCCTCTTGTTTAGCCGGTTTCTTGGCGCTTCCAATTTGACACTTGAAGCTCTCGTTTTTAGGTTGCCCTTGAATTTCCCTCGGGCTGTGGAATTCAGCCCTGGTACTCTCCAGTACTGCCCCAACCGCTGCATCCTAGGGAGGCTGTGTTAGTGTCCTATGGCCGCGCTAAGAAATAACCACAAACTTAGTACCAGTAAACAAAACGAATTTATTATCTTACAGTTCCGGTGGTCAGAAATCCCAGAAGGACTTCACGGGGGTAAAATAAAGGAGTGTGTAGGGCTGTGTCCTTTCCGGGGACTCTAGGGGAGAATCCCTTTCCTTGTCTTTCAGCTTCTAGAGTTGCCCACATCCCTTTACACGTGGCCCCTTCCTCCATCTTCAAAGTCAGCGAAGGCAGCGCTCAGACCCTGGCTTCTGTCATCACATCTTCACTGATTCCGACCCTCCCACTTCCCTCATTCCTGTATAAGGACCCTTGTGATTGCATTGGGCCCACCTGGATAACCCAGGGTCATCTCCCCATCTCAGGAGCTTTAACCACATCTGCAAAGTCCCGTTTCCCATGTAAAGTAATGTATTCACAGGTTGTGGTGATTGGGATGTGGACATCTCTGAGGAAACCATCATTCTGTTGACCACAACATGTCATAAAGAAACTGAGGTCCTCATTCTAATTGCCCACAAGGAAGTATGTGGAATTACCAAGAACTGTGTGATCTAGGAAATAAATCCGTACCTAGTCGGTTTCCTTCTTATTTAGCTAAGTAGTATTCCCTTGTGTAAATGCACCACAGCTTTTTTATGAACTCATCTACTGAGAAGCACTTGGGCTTCTTCCAAATCTTGGCTATTGTAAATAACGTATATTCTTTCTCATTGGTGTTTTGAAGATCTTAGGATTGATTGTACCTCGGTGGGGCTTTAATGTCATGACAACTTATTTAAGCGTTATCTTGCATGTGATCGGAGTAGGGAAACGACAGGAAGAGGGTCCGGGGTTCATTTCACAAACCCATGACTCCATCACCCACACTTACTGAGCACCTGTGCATGGCAACCCCGGCGCTAAGACGGCCCCTGTATTAACTCATTGATTCTTCACAAAAACTCCTGTGAGAGAGATGCTATAGTACCACAGAAAGGGGAATAAACTGGGCAGGGTATCACATGGAAAAGTGGCTGTTCCCAAGGTGTTCATGGTTTGTAGGGGAAAATAGATTTTATTGAGCAAACACTACATTCAATTACAGATGACATAGGTAGTGGAGGGGTGGCTGGTTATGTTATTTCTGGCCACCAGAGGAGGGGATCTTGAAAGGGGATATTTGAATGGAGACCCAGAGAATGAGAAAAGCTGAACAATATCAACAGCTGGGGGGACAGGATTGTGCAAGTGCAAAGGCCCTGAGGTGAAGACATGGTGGGTGTCAGGGAAAGCACAGAGGTCTTTGAGACTGGACTTAGTGAAAGGGGGGGCGGGTGGAGAGGTAGCCAAACACCAGTCCACTCAGGACCTTGTCAAAGGAAAACAGTGATGGGAACATCCAGGGGAAAAGCATTTCCAGGGGAGAGATTGGTGCAAAGGACCTCTGGCAGGACAAGCTATTGTGGACACAGCTCAGTGGGGATGAAGTCACAGAGGTGGGCGGGGCCAGGCAAGGCAGGGACTGCTGGGCCTTGGTGAGGCTTTTAGATTCATTCCAAGTTCATGAGGGACATTCAAGGAGGCCCTGCCTGCGCTGGTGGACAGGGCGAGGTGGGCTCAATTCTCCTGTTTGTTCTTTCCTGCTCCCTCCCCAGGCTCCTCTGCCCTGGGCAAATCCCCTGCACCCATAACAAGTAATGAAGTACTGACACCCGCTAGGACACTTATAACCTTGAAAACATTATGTTAAACAGAAGAAGACGCACAGAAGTCCAAATGTGATATGATTCCATTTACGTGAAATATCCAAGACAGGCAGATCCACAGAAACAGAAAGATTAGTGGTTTCTTAGGGCTACAGGGCAGGGGATTGGGAGTGACAACTAGTGTGTACAGGTTTCTTCTACTGAAGATGAAAATGTGGAATTAGGTAATGGTGATAGCCGCACAACTTTGCAAATACACAGAAACCCCCAGACTGTACATTTTTAAAGAGTAAAGTATATGGCCTGTGGATTATATCTCAATAAAAATATAAACTATTGATAGCCTGAGATCACCCCCATGCCCAGTCAGCTGGTCACCCTCGGGACCAGCACAGTGTTCTATGGAAAGCTGCCTGGACCTCCTTGTTCCGCAGGCAGTAGATGACAGGGTTGCACATGGGCGTGACCACCGTGTAGATGACAGACAGCACCTTGTTGAGATCCATGGCCTCGATGCGGCTGGGACGGGCATAGATGAAGAGAGTGGCCGCGTAGAAGATCCCCACTACCACCAGATGGGAGGCGCAGGTGGAGAAGGCTTTGCGGCGGGCTGTGGCCGATGGCATATGGAGCACGGCCCTACCGATGGCCAGATAGGAAGCTATGGCCACGAAGAGGGAACCCCCAAATATGACGATGGCAGAGATGAAGTCCACCAGCTCTGTCAGGGCCACGTGAGTGCAGGACAGGTTGAGCAGAGGGGAGACATCACAAAAGAAGTGGTTGAGGACATTGGGGCCACAGTAGGTCAAGCTAGCAATGCATGATGTCTTGACCACCGAGACCAGCAGCCCACCAAGCCATGAGGACGAGGACAAGCCCAGGCAGACCTGGGGCCTCATGAGCAGCGGGTAGTGGAGTGGACGGCAGATGGCCACGTAGCGGTCATAGGCCATGGAGGCCAGGAGGGTGCACTCAGTACAGATGAGAGAGATGAAGAAGAAGAGTTGGGTCATGCAGGCTGTGAAGGGCACATGGCTAGGTCCATTCCACAAGCCCAGGAGCAGGCTGGGCATGGTCACTGACACGTAACACACCTCCAGGCAGCTCAGGTTGCCCAGGAAAAAGTACATGGGCTTGTGGAGCTCACTGTGAGCGCAGATGAGGTAGATGATCAGTGTATTCTCCAGGAGGGTCACCAGGTAGAGAGTCAGGAAGACAGCAAACAGGACATCCCTCATGTCTGGCCTTGTGGACAAACCCAGCAAGACAAACTCTTGGACCCTGGTCATGTTACCCAGCTCCAGGGGCCTCTCCATCTGAGAACAAAATACACCCCTGAAATATGTTGCAAATCTATATGTCTACACCCTCCTCACTCGAGATCCAGCCATTGTCTCACCTGAGTCAATGAAATGACCTTCTCTGGTTCCTCTGCTTCCAGTCTTCCCTCCACAGTTCTTATTCATGTAGCAGCTAGTGGGGTCTTAAAAAAATCATAGATCATAGGGTCGATCTTCTGCTTAAAACCAACCGATTTCCCCGTTATTTTTGCAATAAACATCATATTCCTTGTCGTGCTCTTCAAGACCCCAGTTTTCAGATTCCTGCCTATTGCTCCAGGGCACTGCCTGTCATGAGTCCTCTTCCCCCATCTACTGTAACCCCATGGGCACCTTTCACTTCCTCAAATGCTCCAAGGTACTTCTCGCCTTAAAAACTTCACACATTGCCCTGGCTGTGTGGTTCAGTTGGTCGGAGCATTGTCATGTACACAAAAGGGATGTGGGTTTGATTCCGGTTAGGACACACACCTAGGTTGTGGGTTCAGGCATATACAGGAGGTAACTGATCGATGTTTCTCTCTTCTCTCTCTCTCTCTCTCTCTCTCTCTCTCTCTCTCTCTCTCTCCTTCTTAAAAAACAAATAAACATATCCTCAGGTGAGGGTAAAAATAAAATAAAATATTTCCCACATAAAATTCCTTTTCCTCGGAACACCCTTCTCCCCATTCTCACTTTTCTTATTTCCGGGAATCCTAGGCATCTTTGGCATGAATTTCTCAATGCCTTCTCTTCAGATAAGGCTTCCTTAAAAATCCTCTCTCAAACCCTGTCATTACTCTCTATCCCCACACCCCCTTACTCCCTTTCAGAGCGATTCTTATTATGTTCAATTACCTGTGTGTTTGTTCAGTGATTCAGTGTCTCTCCAACTGAGTTGTAAGCTGGGGGAAGGGTCTGGGTCTGTCAGACTCAGAATTGTATCCCCGGCATCTAGTGTAAAAAGCTCATTGCCCTGTATATTGTAGATGCTCAGTGCTAATCAATGCCTGGCCGATCAAAGTCGGCCGTCCAGGCATCGCACTTCCAGGATGTTGGCTGGGAGCGTTGAGACTCTTCCTAGCTGACCCTCCCTCCATTCTCTATTGTTGTTGATTCAGAAGGGGGTCAGTGGACTGTGCTTGGAGGAACACTCACCTGAGATCACAAATCTATCTCATCTGCGTATTACATTCTTTGGAACATTGCTTGATTTATTCAAGTCTTAGTTTTTTCCTCTGTGAAACAGGGAGAATGATATTGATTCCCATGAGATGTTGTGAGGAGTACATAAAAAAAAAAAAAGAAAGGGATTGGAATCTGGGTGGCTATCTTGGTTGTGGTGCCGTCCTGTGCACCAAAAAAGTTGCAGGTTGAATTACAGATCAGGTCACATACCTAGGTTGTAGGTTTATTCCCTAGTCCAGGTGCATACAGGGGGCAACCTATTGATGTTTCTCTGACATCTGTCTCTCTCGAAAAAGCAATAAGCATATCCTTAGGTGAGGATTTAAATAAAGAAAGAGAAAGTTCCAAACAAATCAGTTATTACTTTTGATAGAATTGGATCAGTCTCTTTAAAGGTGTCATTTAAAGAACACAACTGTAAAAGGCGAAAGAGGTATACGATTTGAAGAGAAACAATCTGGAAACAGCCCAAGTGTCCATCAGTAGACGAATGGATAAAAAAGCTGTGGCACATATACACAATGGAGTACTATGCAGCTGTGAGAAAGATCTCTTATCCTTTACGACGACATGGGAGGACCTGGAAACTATTATCCTAAGTGAAACCAGCAAAGCAAAGAAAGACAAATATCATATGATCTCACTTATTTCTGGAATATAATAAACATAACAGTCTGAGGAACAGGGTAGTCCCAGAGACGTGGAAGTAGGATACAGACTTACAATTGCCGGAAGAGGGGGTGGGGGAGGGGAGCGATGAACCACAGAACTTGTACGCATGTACTCATAACCAATGGACATGGACAACAAAAGTGGGGACGGGGCAGGGAGGGAGGGGGAGGAGGGTGACAATGGGGGGAAAAGGAGAAACACCTGTAACAAAAATAAATTAATAAAAAAATAAAAAATAAAAAATAAATAAAGAACACAACTGTAGCCCGGCCGGTATGCCTTAGTGTTTGAGCATTGACCCATGCACCAAGAGGTCCCTGGTTCTATTCCCGGTCAGGGCACATGCCCAGGTTGTGGGCCAAATCCCCAGAGGGGGGCATGCAGGAGACGGCCAATTGATGTTCTCTCTCATCGATGTTTCTATCTCTCTCTCCTTCTCCCGTCCTCTCTCTCTAAAATCAATAAAAAATATATTTTAAGAAAGAACACAATTGTACAGTGAACTTCAGTGGTTCTCATGGGCATCCTGAGGTAGAGAATAATCCTCATCTCCCCATTCTGGAATTTCTCCACTGATGTGATATCATGTATTGAAATTTACCTCCATCTATTAGCAAAGAAAATCAGCTATGGTGATTTTCTAGCAAAAAAAGGATAACAGAAAATTGATTCCTGATTTTCTTCCTCAGAGGACTATATTTTCACTCCCCAAATCTCTGAATATAAAGGTGGAGATAACAATTATTGCATGTATCTAGTCCAGGATGGGTCCTTTTTTTAAAAAAAAAAAAAGGATATTTTTCCATTGATTTTCAGATGGAGTGGGAGGGAGACAAAGAGAGACAGAGACAAAGAGAGAGATACAGAAACATCGAATTGAGAGAGACACATCAACTGGTTGCCTCCTGCATAATACTGACCGGGCCCTGGGATCGAACCTGCAACTCAGATACGTGCCCTTGACTAGGAATCAAACCCATTGGTCCTGGCGGCCAACTCTCTAACCACTGAGACAAACCGGCCAGGGCCAGGGTGGAACCTTTTAATAAAATATTTAATATATTTCAAGACCCTCAAAGTAGGTGTAATTTTCCTTATTATTAAATACAAAAAACAAACAAACAAAAACAAAAACCCGAGGTTCCCAGACACTACAATATGAAGTGAGAACCCTGGGATTTTTCAACTCAGCTGACTAAAGTCACACAGATAGGGGCAGATCCAGCCGTCACAGCTGGGTCTATCTGATTCTGAAGCCAGTGGTCATGGTTCCAGACTTTGCTGCTACTCCACAGGGAGGAAGTTCCATGTGGTTGAATCTGTACAGTGCAGCTACGCTGTGTTTGTCCTGACTTCCAAGCGATTGCAGTGCTGGCGTGTTAATCTCATCCTTTCTAACAGAGAAGGCCGTTATGCAATCAACAAGGCAGGGTAGAACCTGATGAAGGAGCATTTCCTTCCCGACGGGAGGACTGGGAAAACCTCATTTCAATTGAATCTGACTTTATTTTTTTAATCTTATTGTGGACAGTATTACAGATGTTCCCCCCACCATTTTCCCCTATTGCCCCCCTCCTCCTGGTTCCCGTCCTGCCCCAGGCCTTTATCACCCTATAGTCTGTGTCCGTGGGCTATGCATATATGCATGTAAGTTCTTTGGTTAATCTCTTTCCACCTCCTCCCCCGTGCCCTCTGAGGTTCCTCAGTCTGTTCCATATTCCCATGCCTGTTTCTATTTCATCCATCAGTTTATTTTGTCCAGTAGATTCCACATATAAGTGAGATCATGTTAGCAGCGCTCTTCACAATAGCTAATATCTGAATCTGACATTATTTAAAGTATGTTTTTTATTGATTTTTAGAGAGAGAGGGATAGAGAGAACAAAACAGCAATTGGCTGTTTCCTGCAAGATCCCTACAGGGGATCGAGCCCACAACCCAGGCATATGCCCAACTGGGAATCGAACCAGCAACTACTCAGTGCACAGAATGATGCTCAACCAACTGAGCTACAACCGCCAGGGCTGAATCTGACATTTTTTTAAAAAAATTTTTTCCTTTATTGATTTTTAGAGAGAGAGAGAGACGAAGGAAGAGGGAGAGAGAGAGAGAAACATCAATGTGAGAGAGACACATCGAGTAGTTGCCACCCACACGACCCCAACCGGGGCCGGGGACAAACTGCAACCAAGGTACATGCTCTTAGCGGGAACCAAACCCGGGTCTCTCTGGTCCACAGTCCAATGCTGTAACCGCTGAGCCAAACAGGCCAGGGCTGTATCTGACATTTTAACTTGAAAGATTAGTAGGAATTGGAAAGTTGGAAAATGAGCAGAATGGTGGGCAGCCCAGGAAGAAGGAACGGCCCCAGCACAGACAGGGCGCTGTGAGCACACTTTTGACCAAAGTCACTCAGGTGCTTGGGAACTTTGGCCCAGGTTTTTAGCTCCCAACACAGTCCTTGCTTTAAATTCCTCCCAGAAAGACATCATGGTATGGTAGAAAGACTTCAGGGCCCTGGCCGGGTGGCTCAGTTGGTAAGAGCATCATCCCGATACCCGTGGCTGTGGATTTGATCCCCCGTCAGGGCACATACGAGAATCAACCAATGAATGCATCAATAAGTGGAACGACAAATAGAGGTTTCTCTCTATCAGTCGCGCTCTGATCAATAAATTTAGAAAAAAATTCAGGCTTTAGAATTACATGGACCTGGACTCCAAATTCAAGTCCTCTACTACCTACTTGTATGAAGTCAAGTATTACTCTTACCCTTTGCATCATTACAGATGGACCTGGAGATTATTATGTGAAACAAAATAGGCCAGTCAGAGAAATCAAATACCATATGATCACACTTATATGTTGAGTCTAATGAAGAAAATAAACTGACGGACAAAATAAAACCAGAGGCGGGGATACACGGGACAGACTTACAGATGTCAGACAGAAGGCGGGGGGTGGGGGGAGAGGGTAAAAGAAGTTGAAGAGATTAGCCAAAGAACATACAGGTGTAGCCCATGGACACAGACAACAGTGTGGTGATGGCCAGAGGAAAGGGGGGTGGGGGCTGGATGGAGGTGGGCAAAGGGAGGAAAATGGGGGCCATCTGTAATAGTGTCAACAATGAAATGAAATGAAAACATCGAATTTAAAAAATCAAGCATTGTGTACTTACTTTTACTGACCTTTAGCTTCTCTATCTGTCAAATAGGGGCTATATTTATTACAATACCATAGGATTTGAGAGGATCAAAGGAGATAATACAAGAAGAGCACTCAGCAAAATTACCTGACAGAGAATATGTGTTATAAATACCGTTTTCTTTCTTTTCATCTTGATGAAGAGTCCTTTTCTCTTTGTCCCCTGAAATGAGCCATCCAGCCTCCTTACCTGAATGGCCTGAATAAAATGGGTCTATCAGAATGGATGCAGATGGACTCTTTTCTTTCTTAGGGTCTCTGGTCAGTGACTGGGTGGCCTGAGCATTCACTCAAGGATAGAATTTTCAGGAATGGAGCCAGAGAGGGTTCAGTAGTTAGAAGACAAGGAGAGTGTGAGTTCACGCCCGCCTGGCGGGAGCTGTCTTTGGTCCTGAGCTGGAGTTCCCACCAGACCCACCTCACACTTACATCCCTGGCACACTCTGAACAGGGTGTTGTCTGGGCACTACCATATTACTCCAGTCCTGTCCTCACAGCCAGAGGAGCCAGCTTAAACCGAAGCTCAAGATCTTTGAGACCTCCCTCCCCTAATCTCCATGGAATTAAAGAACAGATGGGAAATATTTTTTTCTTCTTCTGAATCTCTGTTGGGCAAAGGCACACCTAATTCGGAATCCATCTTTAGGCCATATCAGTAAGCATGCATCAATACCCTACTTCTTGTGTGGTGGAATGTGCTATGTACACTGAGAACACAAAATTAAATCATAGTTCATGTCTACTTCGAAGGCCTGTGGCGAAGGTTGATATGGAAACAGAAGAGGACCAGAGATTGGAGAAGGAGACTAGTTTGGCAGGCAATCGTACTCCTGAGCACTGAGGACTCATCTGAAAATGCAGACAGCTCCGGGGATATTTTAAAAATAATAAATCAGATCATGTCATACTCCACTTCGATGGTCACAGGGAGGGGTTTGCATCTTACTCATTTTATTCTAAGTGCTGCTGGGAGCTATCTGAAGGGGGCAAAATTATGGCAGATCTGTGTGGAATATTATACAGCCATTAAAAAGGAATGCACCTTGAATACAATGAAATGGAAGCTATTCAGGAAATGCTTTGTAAAAAAAACAAAAACAAACAAACAAAACAAACAAACAAACAAAAAAAAACCCCAGCTAGTTGTTAAAAGACAAGAGTTGTATGATGTAACATATGAAAAACAGTCATCCAGGGCTGCTGCGACCTGCACGACTAGTCGAACCAGACCTGAGGAGGGGCCACGGGAGACTGAGAAAAACACAGAGACTAAGAAAGACACAGAGACATTCTAGAGAGAAAAACTGGGACCAGGTGGACACTGCTCTGTGATGGAGAAACAGTGACCCTGAACTAGCTCAGCCAGTTTATTATATAGCCAATTGAAGGGGGAGGGTGGGAGTTCAAAACCTTCATTGTTCTCAAACACCAAATATTTCCATCGGCCTCTGAGCTCAAGGTCCAGACTGTCGATACATTCTTGCCCACAGCTCAGGACGCTCCTGTGTGGGCCTTGCCAGCATGCAGGATCAACAAGTGGCCTTGGGACTAAAGGCTCCTGGGTGAGACCGTGCAAACTCCACAGGGCCTCATCCCTTGTATTGGAAGCTCCTGGGTGAGTCTGTGCAAACACCACAGGAACAAGAGACCTTGGCTCAGCCGCCCTCCACAAGGGCAAGCCCCAGTATTTTTCTTCAGGCTCATATATACGCATATAAATGCACAGAAAATGTAGGAAAGGACACTTACCTAACCAATGATGGAGGTCACTTCAAGAGTGAGGATTGAAATTGGATATGAAAGTCAGGGGGAACTTTAGATTTACCCTTTTTATGTTTTATTAATCCTCACACGAGGATATTTTACCATTAATAGTTTAGATGGAGTGGAAGAGAGGGTGGGGGAGAGATACAGAGAGAAACATGGATGTGAGAGAGACATACTGATCGGTTGCCTCCCAAATGACCCCGACAGAGGCAGGGGATTGAGCCTGCACCCTTAGGTCTGCAGGCTGATGCTCTAACCACTGAGCCAAACTGGTCAGGGCCCATCACTACTACCTGCATGGACACCTGAAATCACCTCCTACTGGCCTCCCTGCATCCATGGACCCTCTGTGCAGTCCATCCTCAGTTTGGCCACCAGAGTGAGCTGGCACGTGTGGAATCTCTCAGTATCTTGTATGATCAGACTTCCTGGCAGACCTTGGGAGAGGGGGGTTGGCCGTTACAGCTTGTCATAGACGAAACAGTGTCTCTAGATCATTAGTTCACCCCCTCTGTCTTCATACAAGGAAGGGTCCCAGAGTGGGCTAGTAACCAGACAATAACTCAGGCACCCCCTTCCTTCCCATGTATTAGCCCTGTACTAGTCAGGATGCTTTTGCCTGCAAGGACTAGGAGGCTACAAAGAAAATCAGCTTAAATAATGCAGGTGCCCATCTTACTTAATAAGGAATACAGATGTAGGTAGTTCCACAAGTGGATACCCAACGCATCCATGCCATCCAGGACCCAGGATTTTTTTCCAGTCTTCCATCTTTAGTGGGTTGTTGTCGTGGTTTTTTGCGGGCATGGGGGGCTGTTGTGGCACCAAACCCCATGACAATGATCAAGAGAAGTACAGAGGCAGGCAAGGAGGCAAAAATCTTTCTCATCACTTATTAGGCAGCAAAGCTGTTCCCAGAGCCCCCAATAAACTTCCCTTTATTTCGCCCTGACCAGAACTGGGTCACAGGACAATCCCCGGATGAACTGGCTAAAGAAAAACGAGATTGTTGCCCTAGGTTTTGATAAATTAAATTCATACTCTGGATCTGGCTCCGTTACTGCCTGAGGAAAACTGGGGTTGTTAGGTAGGGAGAAGGGGAACGTGGATGTTGGGTAAGTGATTAGCAACGTCTTCTATAAATCCGAGTCTATAATCGGAACCAGGAGAGGGAAGTAAGAGTAGAGGACATGACAGCAGAGAGGACCACCAGGTGGGAAGGAGACGTGGCAGGGAGAAGAGAAAAGAGAAAATAATTGATAAAGAGGAAACAAAGAGAGATGGGATAAAGCGGAGGGGACGACAAAAGAAAACAGAGATGAGGATTTGAAGAGATAAAGTGAACCTGAGAATAAAGTATCAGCCAATCAGCATCAGAGACACCAGTTAGAAGTGTACTTGTAGAACTCAGCCTCAGCCAATCAGAATCAGAAAAAGGCGATAGGCTAGCGCATGTAAACTCAACCTCAGCCAATCAGCACCAAGGGCATTGGTAATGGGGTGGACCTTGTGAACTGAGCCTCTGCCAATCAGGACGAACCATGTAAACTCAGCATGAGCCAACCAGTATCAGACACATTGGTTAAGAGATGGAGCTTGTGAACTCAGTCTCAGCCAATCAGGATCACAGACATAGGTTTAGAAATTGGGCTTTTGGCCTTGGCCAGTTTGGCTCAGCGGTTAGAGCGTCAGCCTGTGGTCCAGAGAGACCCGGGTTTGGTTCCCGCTAGGGGTGCATAGCTCGGTTGCAGTTTGTCCCCGGCCCCTGGTTGTGTCCTGCGGGAGGCAGCCACTCGATGAGTCCCTTTCACATCGATGTTTCTCTCTCTCTCTTCCTCTCTCTCCCTCCCACTCTATCTGAACAAAAAATGAAAAAATGTCCTCGGTGAGGATAAAAAAAAAAAGAAGAAGAAATTGGGTTTTTGATGTCAGCCTATCAAGATCATTGACACTGGTAAAGAATGGAGCATGTGAACTCAGTGTCAGCCAATCAGCATCATAGACACTGGTTCAGAGGTAGAGTGTGTGTACTCAGCCTCCGCCAATCAGGATCAGAAACACTGAGAGTGTGAACTCAGCCTCAGCCAATCAGGATCAGAAACACTGAGAGTGTGAACTCAGCCTCAGCCAATCAGGATCAGAAACACTGAGAGTGTGAACTCAGCCTCATCCAATCAGGATCAGAAACACTGAGAGTGTGAACTCAGCCTCAGCCAATCAAGATCAGAAACACTGAGAGTGTGAACTCAGC
Source organism: Tadarida brasiliensis (assembly GCA_030848825.1). NCBI lineage: Eukaryota > Metazoa > Chordata > Mammalia > Chiroptera > Molossidae > Tadarida > Tadarida brasiliensis. The sequence continues at coordinate 1,401,513 of CM061276.1, forward strand.
CTCAGCCAATCAGGATCAGAGAAACTGGTTCACAGGTAGAGTGTGTGAACTCAGCCTCAGCCAATCAGGATCAGAAACACTGAGAGTGTGAACTCAGCCTCAGCCAATCAGGATCAGAGAAACTGGTTCAGAGGTAGAGTGTGTGAACTCAGCCTCAGCCAATCAGTACCAGAGACACTGAGAGTGTGAACTCAGACTCAGCCAATCAGGATCAGAGAAACTGGTTCAGAAGTAGAGTGTGTGAACTCAGCCTCAGCCAATCAGGATCAGAAACACTGAGAGTGTGAACTCAGCCTCAGCCAATCAGGATCAGAAACACTGAGAGTGTGAACTCAGCCTCATCCAATCAGGATCAGAAACACTGAGAGTGTGAACTCAGCCTCAGCCAATCAAGATCAGAAACACTGAGAGTGTGAACTCAGCCTCAGCCAATCAGGATCAGAAACACTGAGAGTGTGAACTCAGCCTCAGCCAATCAGGATCAGAGAAACTGGTTCAGAGGTAGAGTGTGTGAACTCAGCCTCAGCCAATCAGGATCAGAAACACTGAGAGTGTGAACTCAGCCTCAGCCAATCAGGATCAGAGAAACTGGTTCAGAAGTAGAGTGTGTGAACTCAGCATCAGCCAATCAGGATCAGAAACACTGAGAGTGTGAACTCAGCCTCAGCCAATCAGGATCAGAAACACTGAGAGTGTGAACTCAGCCTCATCCAATCAGGATCAGAGAAACTGGTTCACAGGTAGAGTGTGTGAACTCAGCCTCAGCCAATCAGGATCAGAAACACTGAGAGTGTGAACTCAGACTCAGCCAATCAGGATCAGAAACACTGAGAGTGTGAACTCAGCCTCAGCCAATCAGGATCAGAAACACTGAGAGTGTGAACTCAGCCTCAGCCAATCAGGATCAGAAACACTGAGAGTGTGAACTCAGCCTCAGCCAATCAGGATCAGAAACACTGAGAGTGTGAACTCAGCCTCATCCAATCAGGATCAGAAACACTGAGAGTGTGAACTCAGCCTCAGCCAATCAAGATCAGAAACACTGAGAGTGTGAACTCAGCCTCAGCCAATCAGGATCAGAAACACTGAGAGTGTGAACTCAGCCTCAGCCAATCAGGATCAGAGAAACTGGTTCAGAGGTAGAGTGTGTGAACTCAGCCTCAGCCAATCAGGATCAGAAACACTGAGAGTGTGAACTCAGCCTCAGCCAATCAGGATCAGAAATACTGAGAGTGTGAACTCAGCCTCAGCCAATCAGGATCAGAAACACTGAGAGTGTGAACTCAGACTCAGCCAATCAGGATCAGAAACACTGAGAGTGTGAACTCAGCCTCAGCCAATCAGGATCAGAAACACTGAGAGTGTGAACTCAGCCTCAGCCAATCAGGATCAGAAACACTGAGAGTGTGAACTCAGCCTCCGCCAATCAGGATCAGAGATACTGGTTCAGAGGTAGAGTGTGTGAACTCAGCCTCAGCCAATCAGGATCAAAAACACTGAGAGTGTGAACTCAGCCTCAGCCAATCAGGATCAGAGATACTGGTTCAGAGGTAGAGTGTGTGAACTCAGCCTCAGCCAATCAGTACCAGAGACACTGAGAGTGTGAACTCAGCCTCATCCAATCAGGATCACAGGCATAGGTTTAGAGGTTGGGCTTCTGAACTCATCCTCAGCCTATCAAGACCATTAACACTGGTAAATTATGGAGCATGTGAACTCAGAGTCAGCCAATCAGCATTAGAGACACTGTTTAAGAGGTGGAGCTTATGAACTCAGCCTCAGCCAATCAGCATCAGAGACACTGGGTCAGATGCCTGTGAACTCAATGTTAGGTTCAGCCTCTTGTTTAGCCGGCTTCATGGCGCTTCCAATTTGACACGTTAAGCTCTCGTTTTTAGGTTGCCATTGATTTCCCCCCAGTCTGTGGAATTCAGCCCTGGTACTCCAGTACTGCCCCAACCGCTGCATCCTAGGGAGGCTGTATTAGTGTCCTATTCCTTCAGTAAGAAATTACCATAAACTTGGTACCAGAAAACAAAACAAAGTTATTATCTTACAGTTCTGGTGGCTAGAAATTCCAGAGGGACTTCACTGGGGTAAAATAAAGGAGTGTGTAGGGCTGTGTCTCTAAGGGGAGAATCCCTTTCCTTGTCTTCTCCAGCTTCTAGAGTTGCCCACATCCCTTTACACGTGGCCCCTTCCTCCATCTTCAAAGTCAGCGAAGGCAGCGCTCAGACCCTGGCTTCAGTCATCACATCTTCACTGATTCCAACCCTCCCACTTCCCTCATTCCTGTATAAGGACCCTTGTGATTGCATTGGGCCCACCTGGATAACCCAGGGTCATCTCCCCATCTCAGGAGCTTTAACCACATCTGCAAAGTCCCGTTTCCCATGTAAAGTAATGTATTCACAGGTTGTGGTGATTGGGATGTGGACATCTCTGAGGAAACCATCATTCTGTTGACCACAAAGTGTCAGAAAGAAACTGAGGTCCTCATTCTAACTGCCCACAAGGAAGTATGTGGAATTACCAAGAACTATGTGATCTAGGAAATAAATTCGTCCCCAGTCGGTTTCCTTCTTTCTCATGGCTGAGTAGTATTCCCTTGTGTAAATGCACCACAGCTTTTTTTTTTTTTTAATCCTTACTCGTGGATATTTTTCCATTTATCTCCAGACAGAGGGGGAGAGAAGGCGGGGAGAGAGAGAGAGAGAGAGAGAGAGAGAGAGAGAGAGAGAGAGAGAGAGAGAGAAACATCAGTGTGAGAGAGAAATATCGATTGGCTGCTTCCTGCACGACCCAAACAGGACCAGTGATTGAACCTGCAACTGTGGTAGGTGCCCTTGACGGGAATCAAACCCGCCACCATGGTCCACGTGCCGATGCTCTACCGCTTAGCCAAGCCTGCCAGGGTGCACCACAGCTTTTTTATGCACTCATCTACTGAGGGGCACTTGGACTTCTTCCGATCTTGGCTATTGTAAATAACGCTGCTATGAACATGGGGGTGCGTATATTTTTTCCGATTGGTGTTTTGGGGATTCTAGGATTGTACGTCAGTGAGGCTTTAATGTCATGACAACTTATTTAAGCTTTATCTTGTATGTGGTCGGAGTAGGGAAACGACAGGAAGAGTGTCCGGGATTCATGTCACAAACACTGGTGCCCATGACTCCATCACCCCCACTCACTGAGCACCTGTGCATGCCAGCCTGGGCGCTAAGATCGCCCTGTATTATCTCATTGATTCTTCACAAAAACTCCTGAGAGCCCTGACCGGTTTGGCTCACTGGTTAGAGCGTCGGCCTGTGGTCCAGAGAGACCCGGGTTCGGTTCCAGCTAGGGGCACGTACCTCGGTTGCAATTTGTCCCCGGCCCTGGTTGGTCGTGCAGGAGGCAGCCACTCGATGTTTCCCTTTCACATCAATGTTTCTCTCTCTCTCTCTCTCTCTCTCTCTCTCTCTCTCTCTCTCTCTCTCTTCCTCTCTCTCCCTCCCACTCTATCTGAACAAAAAATGGAAAAATGTCCTCGGGTGAGGATAAAAAAACAAAAAACAAAAAAACTCCTGAGAGAGATTCTATAGTGCCACAGAATGGGGAATAAACTGGGCAAGGTATCACATGGAAAAGTGACTGTTCCCATGTTGTTCATGGTCTGTAGGGGAAAACAGATTTTATTGAGGAAACACTACATTCAATTCCTGATGACATAGGTAGTGGAGGGGTGGCTGGTTTTGTTATTTCTGGCCATTGCAGCGGGAGGGGTGGGGATCATGAAAGGGAATATTTGAATGGAAATCTAGAGGATGAGAAAGGCTGAACAATACCAATAGCTGGGGGGGGGGGGCAGGGTTGTGCAGGTGCAGCAGCCCTGATGGAGGCCATGGCGGGTGTCAGGGAAAGCAGAGAGGTCTTTGAGGCTCGACACAGTGGGCAAGATCACAAGGAGAGGGGGGATGGAGAGATAGCCAAACACCAGTCCACCCAGGACCTTGTCAAAGGAAAACAGTGATGGGAACATCCAGGGGAAAAGCATTTCCAGGGAGAGATTGGTCAGTGCAAAGGCCCTCAGGCAGGACCAGCTACTGTGGACACAGCCCAGTGCAGATGAGGTCACAGAGGTGGGCGGGCCCAGGCCAGGCAGGGTCTGCTGGGCCTTGGTGAGGCTTTTAGATTCATTCTAAGTTCATGAGGGGCATTCAAGGAGGCCCTGCCTGTGCTGGTGGACAGGGTGAGGTGGGCTCCATTCCCCTGTTTGTTCTCCTTTTCTCCTCCCTCCCCAGGCTCCTCTGGCCTCGGCACATCCCCTGCACCCATAAAAAGTAATGAAACACTGACACCTACTAGGACAACCACAATTTTGAAAACATTATGTTAAGCGATAGAAGCCACACAGAAGGCCAAATGTGATATGATTCCATTTATGTGAAATATTCGAAACAGACAGATCAACAGAGACAGAAAGATGACTGGTTTCTAGGGCTACGGGGCAGGGAATTGGGAGTGACATCTAGTGTGTACAGGTTTCTTCTGCTGGAGATGAAAATGTGGAATTAGGTAGTGCTGATGGCCGCATGACTCTGCGAATATACGGAACTTGCCCCAGACTATAATTTTTTTTCTAAATCCTCACCAGAGGATATTTTTCTATTTATCTTCAGATAGAGTGTGAAGGAGAGAGAGAGAGAGAGAGAGAGAGAGAGAGAGAGAGAGAGAGAGAGAGAGAGAGAAACATCAGCGTGAAAGGGACACATCGACAGGTTGCCTCCTGAATGCCCCTGAACAGGGCCAGGGACGAACCTCAACCAAGGTATGTGCCCTTAGCCAGAATCAAACCCGCAACACATTGGTCCTTGGGCTGACGTTCTAACTGCTGAGCCAAACTGGGCAGAGAAGAACTGTACATTTTTAAAGAGTAAAGTATATGGTCTGTGGTTTATATCTCAATAAAAATATAAACTATTGATAGCCTGAGATAACCCCCATGGCCAGTCAGCTGGTCACCCTCGGGACCAGCATAGTGTTCTATGGAAAGCTGCCTGGACCTCCTTGTTCCGCAGGCAGTAGATGACAGGGTTGCACATTGGCGTGACCACCGTGTAGATGACAGACAGCACCTTGTTGAGATTCATGGCCTCGATGCGGCTGGGACGGGCATAGATGAAGAGAGTGGCTGAGTAGAAGATCCCCACCACCACCAGATGGTAGGTGCAGGTGGAGAAGGCTTTGCGGCGGGCTGTAGCCGATGGCATATGGAGCACGGCCCTACCGATGGCCACGTAGGAGGTTATGGCCACAAGGAGGGAACCCCAGAGGATGACGATGGCAGAGATAAAGTCGACCAGCTCTGTCAGGGCCACGTGAGTGCAGGACAGGTTGAGCAGAGGGGAGACATCACAAAAGAAGTGGTTGAGGACATTGGGGCCACAGTAGGTCAAGCTAGCAATGCATGATGTCTTGACCACCGAGACCAGCAGCCCACCAAGCCATGAGGACGAGGACAAGCCCAGGCAGACCTGGGGCCTCATGAGCAGCGGGTAGTGGAGTGGACGGCAGATGGCCACGTAGCGGTCATAGGCCATGGAGGCCAGGAGGGTGCACTCAGTGCAGATGAGAGAGATGAAGAAGAAGAGTTGGGTCATGCAGGCTGCGAAGGGCACATGGCTAGGTCCATTCCACAAGCTCAGGAGCAGGCTGGGCATGGTCACTGACACGTAACACACCTCCAGGCAGCTCAGGTTGCCCAGGAAAAAGTACATGGGCTTGTGGAGCTCACTGTGAGCGCAGATGAGGTAGATGATCAGTGTATTCTCCAGGAGGGTCACCAGGTAGAGAGTCAGGAAGACAGCAAACAGGACATCCCTCATGTCTGGCCTTGTGGACAAACCCAGCAAGAAAAACCCTTGGACTCTGGTCATGTTGCCCGGCTCTAGGGGCCTCTCCATCTGAAAAAAAAATACACCCCTGAAATATGTTGCAAATCTATATGTCTACACCTTCTCACCCGAGATCCAGCCATTGTCTCACCTGAGTCAATGAAATGACCTTTTCTGGTTCCTCTGCTTCCAGTCTTCCCTCCACAGTTCTTATTCATGTAGCAGCTAGTGGATTCTTTCAAAACTCCTAGATCATATCCGGCCGCTCTCCTACTTAAAACAGACAGAGTTGTCCATTATTTTGACAATAAGCATCATGTTTCTCATCTTGGCCTTCAAGCCCCCCAGTTTTCAGATCCCTGCCTTTTGCTCCAGGTTCTCTGCCTGTCATGAAGCCTCTTCCCCCATCTACAGAAGCCCCATGGGCACCTTTCACTTCCTCAAATGCTCCAAGGTACTTCATGCCTTAAAAAGTTTCCACATATCCCTGGCTGCATGGTTCAGTTGGTTGGAGCATTGTCATGTACACCAAAGGGCTGTGAGTTCGATTCCTGGATAGGGCACATACCTAGGTTGTGGAGTCAGGGCACATACAGGAGGTTAGTGATCAATGTTTTTCTCTTCTCTCTCCCCCCCCCTTTCTCTCCCTCTTAAAAAACAAACAAACATATCCTCGGGTGAGGATTGAAAACAAACAAACAAAAACAGAATTCCCACATAAAATTCCTTCTGCCCGGAACACCCTTCTCCCTATTCTCACTTTTCTTATTTCTGGGAATCCTTGGGATCCTTGGCATCAATTTTTCAATGTCTTATCTTCAGATAAGGCTTCCTTGAAAATCATCTCTCAAGCCCTGTAGTTACTCTCTATCCCACACCCCCTCTCTCCCTTTCAGAGGGATTCTTATTATGTTCCATTTATTGTGTGTTTGTTCTGTGATCCAGTGTCTCTCCAACTGAGTTGTGAACCTGAGGGAAGGGACTGCATCTGTCGGACTCAGACCTGTATCCCTGGCTTCTAGTGTAAAAAGCTTACTGTCCAGTATGTTGTAGGTACTCAGTAAGTGTTATTCAATGCCTGGCTGATCAAAGTCGGATGTCCTGGCACTTCTGGGACGTTGGCTGGGAGCGTTGGGACTCTTCCTAGCTGACCCTCCCTCTATTCTCTGATGGTTGTTGATTCAGAAAGGTGTCAGTGGAGTGTGGTTTGAAGAACACTCACCTTCAGGTCAGAAATCTGCCTCATCTGCTAATTACAAGTCTTAGTTTTTTCCTCTGAAATGGGGAGAATGATATTGGCTCCCATGAGATGTGGGGAGTACATAAAAAAATATGAAAGGGGCTAGAATCTGGGTGGCTCACTTGGTTGGAGTGTCATCCTGTGCACCAAAAAGTTTGCAATTTCAGTTCCAGGTCGGGTCACATACCTAGTTTGCAGGTTTGATACCCAGTCCTGGAGCATATGGGAGACAATAGATCTCTCTCTCTCTCTCTCTCTCTCTCTCTCTCTCTCTCTCTCTTCCTCTCTAAAAATCAATAAACATATCCTCAGTTGAGGATTTAAAAAAAGAAAGGGAAAGTTATAAACAAATGAGAATTGGATCAGTTTCTTTATGTGTGTAATTTAAGAAACAATTCTAAAGTTCTGGTGAACTTTAATGTTTCTCATGGGCATCTTGAAGTAGAGAAAAATTATTTCCCTATTCTGGGGTTCTGCGCTAATGTGATATCATTTATTGAAGTTTACCACCATCTATTAGCCAAGAAAGTCAGCTATGGTGATTTTCTAGGGAAAAAAATGGAAATTTGATTTCTGATTTCTTCTACAGACCATATAACCCCCCCCAAACAAAATCTCTTGTTATAAAGATAGAGATAACATTTATTGTATATATCTATGTCCAGGGTAGGTTCTTTTAATAAAGTATTTTATTCATTTTCATTACCCTGAAAAATAGATTTCATTTTCCTCATTATTAAATACAAAACAAACAAACAAACAAACAAACAAACAAACAAACAAACAAACCCTGAAGTTCCCAGAGGCTACAAGTACGAAGTGAGAACACTAGGAGTTTTCAACTCAGTTCTATCTGATTTTACTACCCATCAATGCTTTTCATGAGATTGCATTGTTTACGAATCGTGCCCTTGGTCTGTGTGAGGGCTGCCTGAAGACTCATCTAATTCCTGAAAAAATTAAGTGAAACCATGAGGTTAATAGCATTTTATTTATTTTTTTAAATCCTCACCTGAGGATATTTTTCCATTTGTCTTCAGACAGAGTGGGAGGGAGGGAGGGTGAGAGAGAGAGAGAGAGAGAGAGAGAGAGAGAGAGAAATTAGTGCGAAAGAGACACATGGACTGGTTACGTCCGGTGCGAGCCCGACCAGGACCAGGGCTATGTGTGAAGTTTTTAAGGGGTGTAGTACCTTGGAGCATCTGAGGAAGTTTCTGACTGGCTTATTTTGCTTGGCATGCTTGTCTCTGTCCCCTTCAGTCTAATAGCGCTTGGAGCTGTCCCTGGTCCTGAAAAGAGAACTTCCCGGCCGCCCCGAGGACATCGCCGCAGAGGCGGCTGTCCGTGGTGCTGAACATGACTGCTGCCCGGCAGCTTTAGCGCTGGCTCGTGGAGCTCCCCTTGGTTCCAAGTGAGAACTCCTCAACTGCCCGCTTCCTTTGGCGTGTCCGTACCCTCGTCGGACTTTTCTCTTCCGCGACCCACTTACTCTCTATTCCTGCTTATGCACCTATTGGTTGACACTTGTATGTACCCTGCCAGGGCTCCAGAGACTTTTAGGTTATGCCGAAGAATTTCACCAGTGGTCCTTGGAACAACAAGACTATTTTAAATCTGATAAAAGTCTCTCACATTCTCTAGCTGGGCCCGCCAGATAGGAAAAGTTCACATAAAACCTCTCAATGACACTGTTTTAGGGTAGAGACCTTCCCCTCCCTGGTCCCCACTCAGTGCCCAGTGCTTGACTCATACCTGGCACATCTCTATTTGAGGACATCTCTGTCTGGAGTTGTGCCTCCTGCAACATTATTTCCAGGCACTGGCTATTAATGTTCCTGTGATGACCCCACCCGCCTAAGCACACGATGCAGAATGACTCAGCATCTCCTTCCATGCAGCCCAGACCCACCTAGGGTGCTCACCTGTAGACAGGGGAGAAACTCTGCCTTGAAGTTGTTCCCTGAAGCAGGTTTAATGCCGACAACATTAAATGGGAGGATGGAGTTAGAGCTGAACTATCCCACCAAGTGCTAGGGTGAGAACAGTCAGAGTGAGACCTTGGGCAAGTGGCTTAACCTTGATGAGATCTCCATTCCCTCACCTGAAAAAGAGAGGAACAATACCTGGGGCTCAGGGCTGGTGGGAGGAAGGCCTGGCAAAGAGTAGGTGCCAAAGGTTTTGGGGAGCTGGCTTTCAAGCCAACTAGATGGTTTAAACCCCAGCTCTGCCAATGACTGACTGTGTGAGTTACTAAACCTCTCTGAGCCTCTGTTTCCTCACCTGCAAGCTGATTATAACAATGGTGTCTACCCTGTGAGACTGTTGTGAGAATTCATTGAGACTATGAACAAGCCTTGGGACACAGTGTGCCTTCAGTAACTATAAGCAATGATCATTAAACTCATCACCACCATCACCATCATCTTCACCATCACCATCACCATCATCATCACCATCACCATCAAAGAATGATAATATCATGATACACTATTAGAAATTATCATCAACATCTGGAAAGTGGCTGGGACTGTCCCAGCATCACAGAGTCAGGCAGAGCCCAATCCTCTCCCCACTCGCAACCTGAAGCCCTGACCCTTCACAGAGGACCACCTCACCTTCTGCTTCTTGGTTTGTCTGGAGTAGAGGACAAAGCTCTGACTATGCCTTTGATCCAGGAGCTCCCAGGGCTGACTGGGATCAGAGAACCCAGAGATTTCAATCTTTGACTCTGGCCATAGGATGAGAGCCCTGAGGACTCAACCCATGGAGAATTCCACTCATTACCAACTCCGTGCCCTGTGTGGAGGCAGAGGGAGGTGGAGAGTGTGCAGCCTCTTCTTCCCTGGAGGTTGAGGTCCCCACCATATTCCCTCTTCCTGGGCTTCTCCATCCCATGACCCTTCTGGCTTTCTGCCTCCAGCTGTCCCAGAGGAGCTAGATTCTATCTGTTCCTATCACCCACATAAGAAATCCACACTCTTCACCCTGTCATTCAAGGCCCCCAGAAAATTTCCCCCACCCACATCCCCACCTTTATATCTTACTGTGTCCTCAGCACACTTCTCCAAAGCCTGTGACTCCTGGTTATGTCAGAGGAGCTCAAATAAGCTGTGCGCCTGTGACCTGTGCTCTTTCCTGTATGGCTGCCGAGCTTCAATAACAAAAGCAACAGTAGCCATTTAAGGGCTACTGTTGTAGAAAATGAGAACACTGGCTATTGACCACAGTGATTGGGTGGGTGGGCTCTGCATTCAGGTTTCTCCTCTCACTCTGACCCAGTTTTCTCTTCTTTAGATGAGGCACAAAAGCAGTATCTACCTAAAATGTTGTGTGTGCGTGTGATGATCAAAACAAGTCCTACGTCAAAGGACTTGGTTCTTTCCACCCCATCGATAAACATTCTCCAGTACTATTACCACTGTGTGCCCACCCACATGCCACATCTCCAGGGCCTGCCATATTGATGTCACACTGGAAGTGCTCAATCCGTGTTTGTAGAATGAATGAGTGACCAGATGACTGTTGCTGTTTATTAAATGCCTACTGTTCACCAGATGCCCATTTAAGTATTTTTCCAAACATGATGCAGTAAGACACAAATGGCATTAAAAATGGAATGGGGCAGAGAGTGTCAGCATCTCAGGATGTAAGGATGAGTGAAGCTCCAGATATAACTATATCTATGTACCTGTATTTATAGCTACATCTATGTCCCTTTCTCTCTCTTCCACCTATATCCATTTCTACACATGTATCTATGCTTACATCGGTGTCACATTTGTGTTGAAATCAATGTTGATGTATCTGTGTGTCAATTTCTAGGTCCATGTCTATACCCAGATTAATATTTATATCTATATATTTAGAGATATATAGAAAAGAGGCAGATATTTGCCCAGCTGGTGTGGCTCAGTGGTTGAGCGTCAACCCATGCACCAGGAGGTTGTGGGTTTGATTCCCAGTCAGGGCACATGCCGAGGTTGTGGGCCCGATCCCCAGTGGGGGGGCATGCAGGAGGTGGCCATCGATGTTCTCACTCATCAATGTTTCTGTCTCTCTCCCTCTCCCTTCCTCTCTTTTTAAAATCAATAAAAGAAAAAAAATTTTAAAGAAAGAAAGGAGACAGAGAGAATATATATTACATGTACACATATGATATGTCATGTTTTATTGCATATATATATATATATATATATATATATATATATGGAGAGAGAGAGAGAGAGAGAGAGAGAGAGAGAGAGAGAGAGAGGAAGATTGGCCAGTTCAATTCCTGGTCAGGGCACATGTCAGGGTTGTGGGCTTGATCCCCCGGTAGGGGGCATGCAGGAAGCAGCCGAATGTTTCTCTCTCATATCTCACATCAATGTTTCTCTCACTCTCCCCCCTCTCCCTTTGTCTCTAAAAATCAATCAAAATATTAAAAAAAAAACAAAAATCTTGCCCTGGAAGATTGTACCCTTTGACCGACATCTCCCTGTTATCCCCATCCTCTAGCTCCATTCTACTCTCTGTTTCTATGAGTTTAACTACTGTAGATTCCACATATAAAAAGCAAGATCAGCCCTGGCCGGTTTGGTTCAGCGGTTAGAGCGTCGGCCTGCGGTCCAGAGAGACCCGGGTTCGGTTCCCGCTAAGGGCATGTACCTCGGTTGCAGTTTGTCCCCGGCCCTGGTTGGTTGTGCGGGTGGCAGCCACTCGATGTGTCCCTTTCACGTCGATGTTTCTCTCTCTCTCTCTCTTCCTCTCTCTCCCTCCCACTCTATCTGAGCAAAAAATGAAAAAAAAAAAATGTCCTCAGGTGAGGATTAAAAAAAAAAAAAAAAAAAAAAAGCAAGATCACACAGTACTTTTATTTCTGTGTCCGGCTTATTTCACTTAGCACAATACCTGACAGGTTGATCCTCGTGGTCGAAGGTGGCTCTGGAACCTGGCTGCCTACATCTGACCATCCCTCACTAAGACGCATCACCTAACATACTTGTGTCCTTGTTTTCCTGCTCATTAAATGTGTAAACGAGGATCACAGTACAATTTACTTCATAAGGTTGTTCTGCAGCTTGAGTTCCAACACATGGAGCCGTTATCAAAATGCTTGGCACATAAGAAACTCTATATGAAGTGTTACCTATTATATCTGGGTAATGATGGAAAAAATGAATATCTTACATTGGATAGTGGTCCAAAATCCCACGAGAGTCCTTGCCTGGCATATCTTATTTATTTCTTCCTGACAGTGATTCTATGGGGCCTGTTTTTTGCCCTATATCAGAGATCGGCAACTATGCCACTGCTAAAAAAAAATGGTCTTCACGTTATTTTTCAGTGGTTGAAAAAAAAAATCAAAAGAATATTATGTGACATGTGAGCATTATATAATATAAAATTCAAATTTCAGTGTCCATCGCTAAAGGATTTGGGGGCATTTTTGTTGTCGTTTATGTTGTGTGTGAGTGTGTGTGTTTGGAGCGCAGCCATGCAGGGGTAGTCGCTGTGGGCCCTGGCTGCGTTCAGGCTGCCACGGCCCAGCTGAACAGTCACAGCAGAGAGCAGAGAACCGGCAAAGCTGACAATGTTTACTGGCTCGCCTTTTCTAGAAAATGCTGGTGGCCCCTGACTGCACAGAGAGCCCCAGAGACAGATGCAAACGAGAGGTGTGCAGGTTTGGAGAGACAGGGCTGTGCACCGGGTCACAGGGCTCAGTGTGGGCTCCCAGCTCTGCCTTTCCAGCTGTTCCCATAAGAGAAACATCGATTTGTTGTTCCACTTACACATGCATGCACTGGTTGCTTCTCGTATGTGCCCTGACAGGGGATCGAACCCGAAACCTTGGTGTATGGGGATGATCCTATAACCGACTGAGTGCTAGTTTTTGTTGTTGTTTTGTTTTTTGGTAATATTTTGTATGAGAATTGCTTTACCAATTATTTGGAAGATCTGGTAAAACACATTCTGTTCTCTCTCCATTTCTCTCTGTGTGGTATATTTTATTTCCTCTCCCTTACCTCCCTCCCCTATTTCTGTCTTCATCTCTCTTGCTAGTCTGTCCCCCCTTTCTCGCCGGGTGGCATAGGTGCGCATATTCGCATATGTGGGGGTCACAGAGCCCATCCTCGTGCATGGGGCGTTCAGCCACTGCGACCCACTCTGCCACCTCTTCTCTGCCGTCTTCTACTCTCCATTCTTTATCCACACTCCTGTCACCTCCCTGCGGTTCTGAAATCTCTTCACTCCGTGCACCAAGCCCCGCCAACCTGAGGTGCGCGGTTGTACTTCAGGAGCCTGGAGCCCCCGTGTTCAGTATGTGGTGCTGTTGTCCCTTTCGCAGGGAGGAGGGAATGGCGCCCAAGAGCTCCGACCCACAGGATCAGAGCCTCCAGACTTCCTCCCTCTCCGTCGGATTCCTCCTGCCAGCCCCCTCTCTTCAGGAGTCTCCGCCACCAACGGCCTCACAATCCATTCAGAATCCCTCTTCCCCTGGCACACACCCCCTCTCTGCTTTGGTATCCCACATTTTTCTTCCATTTATATTTATCCCTGGGCTTTATGTTTACCCCGTGTCTCTGGCTGTGGGTCCTCTCACTGGGTCTTCCGTTGTCCCTCTCCCTCCCTCCGCCTGTCTCCTCTCCCCTCTGCCTAACCCTCTGGTGGTCTCTCTCCACCTGCTGTCGGGCTGTCCTTCGGCCTCAGCATCCTTCCCCCTCATCAGCCTGCTTTCCTCACCCCATCATCTTTTGCTGCTGCTGCTGTTGTTGTTAATTCTCACCCGAGGATCGTTTTTACATTGATTTCTTTTTTAGAGAGAGAGTGGAAGGGAGGGAGGGGAGAGAGAGAGACAAACATTGATGCGAGAGAGAGACATCAATTGGTTGCCTCCCGCACCGGGGCCAGGACTCAACCTGCAACCCAGGTACATGCCCTCCATCAAGAATCGAACCCGCCACCCTTCAGTCCCTGGGCCGACGCTCTAACCGCTGAGCCAAACTGGCCATTTTTAAAAAATATTTTTAAAAATATTCAAATGGAAAACTAAACCAGAAAAAAACTTCAGTGTGTTAAAACCACAAGCTTTTAAAAACAAATTTATTGATTGATTTTTAGAGAGAGAGAGACAGGAAGCGAGAAAGAGAAAAAAATCGATTTGTTGTTCCACTTATTTATGCATTCATTGGTTGATTCTTGTATGTGCCCTGACCCGGGATGGAGCCTGGGAACCTTGGCGTGTGGGGAGGATGCTCTAACCAACTGAGCTACCCCATCAGGGCTTAAAAACACAAGCTTTATTCTCAGCTTCACAGGTCTGTGAATCTGCTGGGAGGCTCTGCTCTGCGAGTCCCAGGCTTGGAGGGACACTGAGCACCTTCTTACTATGATAAAGACAGAAGCTTCCAGAAGGATGAAGGGAAACACACAGTGCCCCTGAAGGTTACATATAAAATTAAAGTTTGACATGTGAGGAAAGTATGTGTGTTGGGTTAACAGGCAGCCTAGGGGGTGCGTAAAATAAAGTGGTGTCTCACAATCGTTGATGTTGGTGAAATACATTCATCTTTCCATTCTGTATTCACACGTTTCTCTGCTTTCCCAATGACCGAAAAATGACGTATGCCCATTTTTCTAGGACGGGGGAAGAACTTATGAAGGCTAACAGAATTCCTACACGGGAAGCACTTTAAAACAACGGCTGGCCGGTAGTAATCCTGTGCACCTGTTAACTATTACAGTCTTTTGTCACATCAATTTGTCATCTTTGCTATGCACAGGAATCACAGCAAATTCTAAGACAAATGCCTTCCATGGCGTAAAGGTGAACTGTGGGTCGCAAACCCCAGCTCCCACCCTTTTGTTCTGTGTGGCCTGGGGTAAGTGACTTAGCCTCTCTGATCCTCAGACTTTTTTTCTAAGTTTGTGGACTCTGAAGCCTCCTGAGTTAGATGAGTACAGACCCCTGAGGACTGGCCCCGCCCACCAACCTGCTTCCAGGCTGTGATGGGTGGAGCTCTAAACAGACACGCCCAGGCTCCGTCCCGAGCCGCGCACCCCTCCTAGGGCTCTCCAGGAGGGCTGGGACCCCGTGCCCGACTTTGTGCAGATGCACGGCCTTCTGGGAGTTGTAGTTTTGTTGACCCAGGCGCTGCGACCTCTAGTAGCTGCGCGGAGGAGGCGCGGTGCCTTCTGGGAGTTGTAGTTTTTGGAGCCGCGCGCCGGCCCAACTCTCCCTGTGCGCACGCGCGGTCCGCGCCGGCCTGGCGCTCCGGCCCCCTCCGCAGCGGCCTCCACCTTGACCTGTGCGGCCTGCACGTCCACGCCGCCGCGGGACGAGGGGGTCATCGGAGGTCCGCGCGGGCCTGGTAGGGCCGGAGACCGCAGAGAACCTGACCCGAACCCACCGGGCTCGGCTGCAGCCGCGCCAGGTCTTCGGAGCTGGTTCCGGGGTACGAGGGCCGGTGTATGTGTAATGTGCGCGTTCGCGAGTGGATGTGTGTGTGTCCGTGTCCATGTGTGTCTACATTCGTGACTCCAGTGGCGCGTGCATGTGTCAACGTGTATTTGCACCTGCGTGACTCCTGAACTCTGTGCCTGTGCGGGTGACTTGTACATGTCACTCAGCCTCAGCGTGTGAGTCTGCCCCCACGTGTCACTGGGTGTTTGCACACGCCCAGCCCTCGTGGCGTGTGCATCAACGAGCGTGCGTCCATGCACGTGGGGACCTCTGCCATGTGTGACTTTGGACATGTGTGCAGCGTGTTCTCCTGGGCGTGAGGGGCATAGTT
The DNA here is from genome assembly GCA_030848825.1 of Tadarida brasiliensis. Classification (NCBI taxonomy): domain Eukaryota; kingdom Metazoa; phylum Chordata; class Mammalia; order Chiroptera; family Molossidae; genus Tadarida; species Tadarida brasiliensis. The sequence continues at coordinate 1,417,406 of CM061276.1, forward strand.
CCACGTGTGTGTCTGGGTGTGCCTGTGTCTTCTTTGTGTGCCTGAGCGTGACTACGTGTAGAGGGCGGTGTGTGCCACCTTGTGTGTGTAGCTACGTTCGCATGTGCAAGGGTGATTGCAGGTGCGCTTGGAGTCATGTGGGTGTTGGAGACAGCCAGCCTCCTGTGTGTGGGGAGGACTGTACCACAGCAGAGGGATGAGTGCCAGGACGGAGCTGGGGGGTGCCATAACTGCCCCCAAAGGTGTGACTGTATGCAACTCCGTGTGTGTCTGTGTGGGACATGATGTGTGTCTGCCTCTGAGTGTGTCTGTGTCTGCTGTTCAGTTGCCTGTTTGTGTGTGTGGTCTTTCTGGGTTACGCCCCTGAATCCACTTACCTCCCCCACACACAATGAACACCCTGCATTTTTGCTCTGCCTGCCTGTGTCTGCCTTAGAATCCTCCTTCATGGGTCCCCATTTCTTTCTTCCACAGATCCCGACTGGACCCACTGAGGCATAGTGACCAGAGCAGGGTCTACAACCTGAGTGACATGGACAGGACCTGATGGACACTGCCCTCTCTGGGGACCCAGCTGGGCTGACACAGGCTTGGCGGCTGCTGGTGGGGGTGGCACCAGAACAACAGGTCTCTGCTCAGAAGTCATTTGCTCAGTGAGGCCTGTGCTGGAGAAAGAGCATTCCAGGTACCTGAAACAGCCAGTGCAAAGGCCCTGGGGCAGGAGCGTGCCTGACATGTTGGTAGAACAGGGAGGAAGCCTGTGGTTGGAGCAGTGCATGCCTGGGGCATTGTAGAGGATGAGGGGTGTTGTAGAGGATGAGGTCTGGAGCCAGGCGGCCCTAGCTTGCGCCCTGCTGTTGCCACTTCTGGGGGCCTGAGGAATAAATGAGCTAATATGCGACAAGAGCTTAAAGAGTGCTGGGAACATTATCACCACCACAATACTCCCGTGTTGGCGTCAGAGTGGCCGAGACCAATGCCTCTCAGACCAATGCCTCCTCTGCCCATGAGTCACCTGGGGCTTTTGTTAAGAAGATTGCAAATGGCCAAACTTGGGGACAGACTGAGCTGTGCATTTATCACAGGCGATGGTCACTGCTGGGCTCCAGGCCAGGGTGGAGCTGTGAACCTTTGCCACATAATCCCTAAAAAATAAATGCTTTCGTTTTGCTGGTTCTTAAGCCTAAGTCTCATTATCCCTGATAAATTCTTCTATGTCCTACGTTGTTTGCCAGCACTGTGTTTGAGGTGCTGAGCTGGTGCGGTAGCTGATGGTCATTTGTATTTAAGCTGTGACTTGTTCCGTCATGTGAATGTAGCCCGTTTAGTTGTCTAGTCTCTTGTTGAGAGTTGGATGGTTGGATTGTTTCTAGTGTTTGGCTGTTACAGACAATCTCCAACAGGCCTCCTGGCACACAGGTGTGCTCACATTCCAGAAAATATAAGAACTAGGCCACTAGGGATGTGTCTTCCTAGCAAGTGTGGTTTTCCCCGTGCGTGCTCCTACCAGTAGTATATTATACGTGGAATGTGGGGGCTGCCTTTTCCTCTGTGTGTGGAGTGAACTGACTTTTCTCCCGAAAAGGGAATCATCCCTGTGGGTGTATAAGTCAGCTCGGGCTGCTATCACAAAATACCATGGACTGGGCAGCTTCAACAGAAATTTATTTAGTTACAATTCTGGAGGCTGGAAGTCTGAGATCAGGGTGCCACCATGGTCCAGGTTCTGGTGAGGACTCTCTTCCTGGCTTGTAGATGGTCACCTCACTGCGTCCTCACATGGTGGAGAGAGCCAGCTCTGGTCTCTTCCTCTTCTTATGAAGGCACTAATCCTGTTGTGGGGGCCCCATCCTCGTGACCCCATCTAACCCTAGTCACCTCCCAAAGGCCCCACCTCCAGACACCATCATGTAGGGAGTGAGGGCTTCCACATATGAACTTGGGGAGGAAAGGACGCATTTTGGTCCTAGTCCAAGGTGATATTTAAGCGCTGAAGGATTTGTGTTTTCGCAGGATATTTTAAAGTTGTTTTTAGTTCCATTAAGTCAGTGATTCTCAACCAGGGACAGTTTTGTGTCCCCCCCTCCCCCCCAGGATACTTGGCAATGTCTGCAGGCATTTTTGATTGTGGCACCTGGATGGTGGGGGCCAGGGCTACTGACAGCCAGGCACAGGACTGTCTCAGGCCAGTGTGATCTGTTCCAGACTGTCACCAGTATGGAGACTGAGACCCAGTGCTGGGCCCTTCCCAGCACAGGACAAATGACAAATCTCTGATATATTTTTTTCTTTTATTTCTTCCAGATCCAGTACCGAGAAGGTGAAATCGAGGAAGCAGCTAGGGAGCAGGAATGGACGGACTCCTGGCCACTGCCGCCCCCCGGGGCTGTGAGTTGGGAGAAGCCTGGATACACGAGGGTCACTTCAAGGACCGGCGGGAAAACCAGGAAAGCTGTCTGAAGCCAGAGGCCCGTGAGGAAGACCCCGCCGGGGACAGTGCCCTGGAGTGTGATGACTTCGGCAGAGTCCCGGGAACTAGACCGAGCCCTCCCATTACCCAGGCCAGCTGTGGGCCCCGGAGGCGCGGCACACAGGGAAAGAGCCCGAAGGACACAGAGGCCGGGGGCCCCGGGAAGCCTTGGAAGTGCGAGGACTGCGGCAAGGCCTTCCGCTACTGCTCGGCGTTCACCCTGCACCGCAGGACACACACCGGGGAGAAGCCGTTCGCGTGCCCAGAGTGCGGCAGAGCCTTCAGCCAGCGCGTGCACCTGACCCTGCACCGGCGCGTGCACACGGGCGAGCGGCCGCACGCCTGCGCCGAGTGCGGCAAGGCCTTCAGCCAGGGCTCCTACCTGGCGGCACACTGGCGCACGCACACGGGCGAACGGCCGCACGCGTGTCCTGACTGCGGCAAGGCCTTCATGCGCCCCGCGCACCTGGCGCAGCACCGGCGCGTTCACACGGGCGAGCGGCCCTTCGCCTGCGGCCATTGCACCAAGGCCTTCCGCGGCCGCGCGGCCCTGCTGGAGCACCAGCGCGTGCACACCGGTGAGAAGCCCTTCGCCTGCGCGCAGTGCTCCAAAGCCTTCCGCTTCTCCTCGGCGCTGCTGCGCCACCGGCGCACGCACACAGCGGAGCGGCCCTACGCCTGTGGTCAGTGCACCAAGGCCTTCACGCAGGTGGCGCACCTGGCGCAGCACCGGCGTGTGCACACGGGCGAGAAGCCCTACACGTGTGCCGAGTGCGGTGCGCCCTTCAGCCAGAGCGCCTCGCTGGCGGAGCACCGGCGCATCCACACGGGTGAGAAGCCCTTCGTGTGCGCGCAGTGCGGCAAGGCCTTCACGCAGGTGTCACATCTGAGCCAGCACCGGCGCGTGCACACGGGCGAGCGGCCCTACGCGTGCGGGGACTGCGGCCGCGCCTTCAGCAACCGCTCGCACCTGGCGCAGCACCACCTGGTACACACGGGCGCCAGGCCCTACAAGTGCCTGGACTGCGGGGCTGCCTTCGGCCACGTGTCCTCCCTCCTCGAGCACCAGAAGATCCACACAGGCGAGAAGCCCTTCCGGTGCGGGGACTGTGGCAAGGCCTTCAGCCAGGGCTCAGCGCTCACGCTGCACAGGCGCACGCACACCGGGGAGCGGCCCTACTCATGCCCCGAGTGCGGGAAGGCCTTCCGCAACCGCGCCTACCTGATCCAGCACCACATTGTGCACACCGGCGAGCGGCCCTACGAGTGCGGCGGCTGCGGCAAGGCTTTCAGCTTCTCCTCCGCCCTCATCCGGCACCAGAGGACTCACGCCGACAGGAAGCCCCACGAGCGCAGCCTGCGCAGGGACACCACTGTCCAGCTGCCACACCTGACCGGACACCTGCCCTCGCCCAGGGAGGAGAAGCCTGTTAGCAGTAGTGACTCTGCAGGCACCTCCGGGGACCAGCGGATTAAGAGCTGAGGATTAACGGAGCCTCCTGTTCCAGGCACTGTGCTGAGCGTTTTTAGGCCTCACCTCCAACCTCATGGCACTGGGGGAGATACCCTATCATCCCCGTGCTTCCTGTGAGGAAACCTAGGCTCAGAGAAGCCCAGTGACTTGCCTAAGGTCACACGGGGAAGGTGTCATAGGTCTGTGACTGCACCCCACATCAGCCGGACTCCCTGACACCCTTCCCTACCACTGCTCTGGTTCAAAATTATAAATGTGATCCACCAAAGCAGACCTGAAGAAGTATCTGTGCGTCTCTGGCTGGCCTTGTAATTGTTGATTTCACAATTAAGCAGGCATTTGTTCAGTAGATTAATAAAAGGTTCAGCCTCTTTGGTGAGAGCCTGGGAGGAGAGAGTGTACCTTTTTTTACTTCTAGCATCTCCTGGATAGGCCTCTGCACGCAGTAGGTCCTTAAAAAGTGATGGATGACTGAATGAATAGTTGTACATCCCAGCACCAGCCCTGGAGTCATTCAGGGTTGAGGACGACACAACTGGTTCCTCCCTGTACCCCAGACATCACCCATCCCAGGTGTCGGCACACAGTAGGTCCTCAGGAGATATTAATAGGCCAGGTAAATGAATGAATAGCAGGTGAGCATCCTGAGCACTAGCTCTGGATCCCCTCAGGGTCAGAGACCACATATTCTGGTTCTTTCCCGTGACCCAAACTTTGCGGAGCCCAGGCCTCAGCACACAGTAGGTCTCCAAGAAGGGGCCAGGTGATTGAGTACTTGTACATCCCAGCATTAACCCTGGAGTCATCCAGGGTTGGGGACGACATAGTTGGTTCCTCCCTGTGTCATAGACATGGCCCAGCTCGGGCCTCAGCACACAGTAGGTGCTCAGGATATATAAATTAATAGGTCAGGTATATGAATAATAGGCGAACATCCTCAGCACCAGCCTTAACATCCCTTCAGGGTCATGGACCACACAGTCTGGCTCCTCCCTCTGAGCAAACTTCACCCAGCTTGGGCCTCAGCACACAGAAGAGCTGGCCTGACCGTAGTGCGCAGGCGCAGAGGCTCAGGCGCCTTGCTAGTGCGCAGGCGCCGGACTCTGTGCGGCGCGGGCTCCCAGGCGGAGCTCGGCTGTGCCGGGGGGACGCGCTGCTCTGGCGGGAGCTGTCTCTCGTGGTGGCTCATTGCCAGGTTGTACCTCTTGTCCCTGCAGCGGGGCAGAGGTGGGAAGTGGGGGTGTGTGTGATGAGAATCGGCCCGAGCCCCTCCTGCGGCTGCGCCCCCTGGTGGAGGAGTTGGCAAAGATCCTTATTTCGGAGCGTTTGACACGCAGGGGTTTCAGGGAAGCATGGAGGAACTGAGTCGGCACTCGGCGAGGAGAACCGCAGCGCAGGATGCGGAAGCCGCGCCCCGGTGGCAGCGTGCGCAGTCCCGTCACCCCAGCAGCCCAGAAACCACCCCACAGCGGCATCGCCCGGCCTGAGTAGGCGGTTTCATGATGAGACTCACAAGCCAGGGGCCACCTGGTAGCCAGAGGGGCATCCCGGTTTTTCCCCACCGTGGTTTTAGATTTGCCACGTTGGACACATTCCCTCCTCCACCATGTTCCCCAGATGCTACGAGCAGACACTACCCTGGGCCCAACATGTCTGTTCCAGGAGGGGCGCGGGGCGGAAAGGGTGGGGTCCCACACGCTGGAGCTCCTGGGTGGCACAGCTTGAACCTTATAACTCCCTACCCCCAATTCAGCCTTCCCAGGACTCAGTTCCCCCAGGGAGAGCCATCGGAGAGGAGAAGTGGCCATTAGGACGCTAGGCAAGAACGGTATTGACCCATAATTGTGAAGACAGGGAGACAATGACCTGCGAAGGGAGGTCAGTCAGGGGAGGACTCTCTAAGGAGGCGATGACGTTTCAGCAGAGGCCTGAAGGAGGTGGCAGAGACGTGCGCGAGCTTCTGGGGGGAAAGCATTCCAGGCAGAGGGAACAGGGGGTGCGAAGGTCCTGAGGCCGGCGAGTGATGGGCTTGTGGGAGCAGCAAGGAGGTCAGCGCCGCTGGAGTGGAGGGAGGAGAGGAATGGCAGCCCAGGGCCGGTCGTGTGGGGGTGGACAGCCACTGTGAGGACCTTGACTTTTACCGCCGAAGTGGGTGGATTATGAATGGCCTTAATTGTGGTTCTTTCTGGCTGTTGGGTGGAGAACAGAGTGTCAGGGGTGTGGTGACTACGTCCATGTCAATGAGAAGACGTTGCTGGCACGTGATAGAGCCCAAGCGAATGGCCACTGCTCGTGTGACTTCTATCAGCATCACGATTATTTTCAATAGTCCACACATTTTATTGGGACCGTCGCGCCGCCAGAGCTCATCAGGGGCCCCAGGATGGTCTCCACGAGAACCATCCCGCTCAGTTTCCACCTCGCCCAGCTGCAGTCCATTTCCGCCCACTCCTCCCACGCGCCTTCCTGCCTCGCGCCTTCGCAGCTGCTGTTTCCTTTAACTTTTATTTCAAGACTCCGGTCTCCGTGGCAGAGCAGCTATGGGGGTGGGGTGTGTGTGACCAGAATCTGCCTCCAGTCCCCCACTTTGCCACGTGGAAGAGGTTAGCACAGGGGCGGTGACAGCCATCCCCACAGCCACGTGGAGGAGAGGGAGGTCACCCTCAAAAGGGAGTGCACTTGGGGGTCCACGGGGGAGGGCAGGCCCTGGGAACCTGCTATAAATTGAGCCAATTTCAGCCCGAACTTTGGTGCAACGTGAAGGAATAATCCACCTCTTTGCTTAAACTCATTTGAATTGAGCTTCTCTATTTGCAGCCAATAAAGTCCTAAGGAATGTAACAGTCAATACTTATATTCCTTTATTTTATTTCTTTTGTTGTTGTTGTTAATCCTCACCAAAGGATATTTCCCTTTAATTTTCAGAGAGAGTGGAAGGGAAGGAGGGAGGGAGAGAGAGAAACATCGATGTGAGAGAGACACATCGATTGGCTGCCTCCTGCATGACCCTGACTGGGAGTGGGGATCGAACCCACAACCCAGATACGTGCCCTTGACTGGGAATCGAACCCTTGACCCTTCGGTCCAAGGGCCGATGCTCTAACCACTGGGAACACCGGCCAGGGCAAGACCTATTCCTTTAATAAGGGCCAGCTGTGGCTTGTTGAATGCAATCAGCCTAAGAGGCATGAGGAGAAAGTATCGGATACTGCTCCACCAGCCGACTCAGGAGAGGCCATGGATGTCCTGTTAAAACAAAGTGACACAAAGACTCTAAATACATACACACGTACACACACACACACACACACACACACACACACACGAATTTAAAACATCAGGATGAGCCCTGGCTGGCGTGGCTCAGTGGTTGGAGCGCTGGCCCTCACACCGAAGGGTGTTGGGTTCAATTCCCGGTCAAGGGCATGTATGTACCTGGGTTGCAGGTTGATTCCTGGCTGGGTTGGGGAGCATGGGAGAGGCAACCAATCGATGTGTCTCTCGCACAATGATGTTTCTCTCTCTCTCTCCCTCTCTCCCCCCATTCCTTTCCACTCTCTTTATCCTCACTTTTTCATTTTTTGTTCAGTTAGAGCGGGAGAGAGAGAGAGAAACATCGACGTGAAAGGGACACATCGAGTGGCTGCCACCCGCACAACCAACCAGGGCCGGGGACAAACTGCAACCGAAGTACATGCCCTTAGCGGGAACCGAACCCGGGTCTCTCTAGACCGCAGGCCAACGCTCCAACCGCTGAGCCAACCCGGCCAGGGCTACTCTCTTTAAATATCAATGAAAAAAATATCCTCAGGTGATGATTTAAAAATAAAAATAAAAAACCAGGACGATAGCCCTGGCCAGTGTGGCACAGTTCATTGGGCATCGTCCCATGCACCTGGGGGTTGCTGGTTCGATTTCAGGCTTGATCCCTGGTGGGGGGGGCATGCAGGAGGCAACAGATGGATGTTACGTTCTCACATCGATGTTTCTCTCTCTCTCCCCCTCCCTCCCTCTTTCTCAAAAAAAAATTAATTAAAATACCTTTTTAAAAAATCAGGATGGTAATGTCAACCACTATCAGATAAGATAGAATTTAAGGCAAAGGATTAAATTGGTTAAAGACGATCATTTCATTTTATTTTTATTTATCCTCACCCGAGGACATTTTTCCATTTTTTGTTCAGATAGAGTGGGAGGGAGAGAGAGGAAGAGAGAGAGAGAGAGAAACATCGACGTGAAAGGGACACATCGAGTGGCTGCCTCCCGCACCACCCAACCAGGGCCGGGGACAAACCGCAACCGAGGTACGTGCCCTTAGTGGGAACCGAACCCGGGTCTCTCTAGACCACAGGCCGACGCTCTAACCACTGAGCCAAACTGGCCAGGGCAAAGACGATCATTTTATATTTGACAAAAGATTCAAAATCAAGTTTCCACTAACATTTATTGAGCTCCTACAAAATGCCGGCAGTGTGGATGGCATATACATATGTTATTTATTTGGCAGAGACGTCACAATGCTGTACTTACGCATCAAATTACACAGTTTACAAATACATAAAGCGAAGATTATAAAAACTATACTGACAGACAAAACTGTATAACAGATTTCACGTAATCTCATTGGTAGGGAATAGGCCGAAATTACATAACGGCTGAACATGATTGATAAGACTGAGTTAATTAACAGACGTGTAGAGTTTTGATTTCTATACACAGAAAATACACATTCCTCTCAAATGCCCATGAAATGCATATAAGCATTGGACACGTTCTAGGCCACAATAAAAGCTTTTTAAAAAAGGTTTGCGAAGCAGGTGTCTCACAGGCCGCTTTCTCTGTTCACAGTGCAGTAAATCAAGAAAACAAAACTTGTATTAAATAAACCCAATTACCAAGTTTCAAAGCACTCTCTGGAAGTACTGCAATCTAACAGTTGGACAAGGTGAACAAGAACAGGAATGATGGAACCTGAAGGCGTGGCCAAGGCTGTGACAGTTGGAAGCATATTTGTATGATTAGGTATACGATTGTAGCAAGTAATTTTGTAAAAAGAAAATATAAATGAATTAAGTACTCAAAAATAGAGACAAGGAGCCCTGGCCGGGTAGCTCAGTTGGTTAGGTCTTTGTCCTGATACTCCAAGGTTTCAGGTTCGATGCCCGGTCAGGGCACATACAAGAATCAACCAATGAATGCATAAATAAGTGGGACTACAAATCGGTGTTTCTCTCTCTCTCCCCCTTCATCGCTCTCTCTAAAAATAAATGAATTTTAAAAAATCATCTTGCTGCTTCCTTAACAGGATTGGGGCGTCTCTTTCGAAACGAGTTAAATGTAGAACACCATAGGCATCCCTGTTAAAACCAGGAACAAAAAGAGCCCACACACGATCAAGAGTAAGGTCGTCTGTTGTGGGGCTCTTGGCCACTCCACAAAGCCCTGAAACAGAAGGAAAAAATGGATAACCGTGGAAAGGGAGGGGCCACCATTGTTACCTGCGGGAAAACGGGGTCACAGGACAGACAGAAGATAAAGGACACAGTACCCCAATGCCCCAGAAGAGGAAATAGCAGAACATGTGAGGAAAAGTTCAAAGTGATATATAAAGTCTCATCGTTTTGTTTTTATTTTTTGTTAATCCTTACCAGAGAATATTTTTTCCCCAATGAGTCTTAGAGAGAGTGGAAGGGAGAGGAGGAGGGGGAGAGAGAGAAAGAGAGATAAACATCGATGTGAGAGAGACACATCCATTGGCTACCTCCCACATGTGCCCCAACCAGGGCCAGGGATCAAACCTGCAACCCAGGTACATGCCCTTCACTGGGAATCAAACCCAGGACCCTTTGGTCTGTGGGCTGACACTCTAACCACTGAGCCAAACCAGCCAGGACAAAGTTTCACTGTTTTAAATACCATCTAGACTTTAATGACCCCCAAACGTGTGTGTGTGTGTGTGTGTGTGTGTGTGTATTTCTTGACCCTGCCTGGTGTGGCTTAGTGGTTAGAGCATCAGCCCATACACCAAAATCTTGCAGGTTCGATTCCCTGTCAGGGGCACATACCTGGGTTGCAGGTTTGATCCCTGGCCCTGGTCAGGGTGTGTGTAGGTGGCAATGAATGGATGTCTCTCTCACATCCATGTTTCTCTCTCTCTCTCTCTCTCTCTCTCTCTTCCCTTCCACTCTCTCTAATAATCAATGAAAAAAAATATCCTTGAGTGAGCATTAACAACAATAAAAAAAACAACTCCCATAAACGAGAAAAAATGAAGGTTGAATGAGCCGTGAGGGTGAACGAGTGAAAGTGAATAATGTCACAGGCCTCCGGGTGTCTTCCTCTGTCTTAGTTTTCTTGTCTGAAAGGGCAGAAAACCACAGCAACTATCTCCCGGGCTCAGGAGTCGATAATGGGTGAGCATGGAGCTAGTGAACGAGTTAATAACGAAAAGCCCTTAGAATTGCCTCCAGCTTATACCAGGCAAGGGGCAGCTCTCGTCTGTAACATTTCCACTCCCCTTTTCCTACCTGGAGGACCCTGAGTGGCCCCTACACCTCTCCCTCTTCCTCATCCACCCCCTTCTTTCCACATGGGCCGCCAGAGTTACTGCTGTGACCCTCAGATCCCCCCAATGGCTCCCCACTGCCCACAAGAATGGCCCAATCTCCTTGGCATGGAGAGGGGTCCTGTTAAAATGTGGGTGGGAACACGTCTCTCCTCTGTCCAGAGCCCTCCTACAGCTCCTGCTTTTACTGTGTAAAAGCCGAATTCTTACTTTGGTCTACAAGCCCTGAGTCATCCACCCCGGTCACTTCTGTGACCTCTCCCCTCCCCTCCTCCCCAGCCCCACCGCACCGATCACACTTGCTGTCCCTCACAGGTGCCAGGCAAGCTCCTGCCTCAGGGCCTTTGCACTTGCTGTGTCCTTCTGCTCAGAACCTCTTCCCCCTAGAAATCTGCCTGTCTCACTCCCCACCTCCTTCTCGTCTTTACCCCAGTATCTCCCTGTTAGTCAGTGGAGACTTCCCTGGACACTCTTCTTAAAATAGCACCACCACCCCAAACTCCCCCCCCTCCCCCCCCCGCCTGCTTTATTTTCCTCCACAGCAGCTGTTGCCTTCCAGCACCATGCATAGTTCAGCGACTTACTTTGCGCATTGTCTGTCTGCCTCGGTGACTGGAGCCCCAAGAAAGCAGGAATTATTTCTACCCCATTCCCTGTGGTGCGCTGGGTGCCTGGACACCACCCAGCACACAGTAGGTGCTCACTAAATAGTTGCGGAAGGAATGAACCGTCTCCTCCAGCCGGGTTTTCACCCACATCCCCCACTGCGCTCCCCTCAGCTCCAGCGTTTCCCCGTGGGTGCTGCTATGCCACGCCTTTGGGCGGGCCGCCCTCCCCTGCTCTGCTGGGACACTCCTGCTCCTCCCCTCTGGGATATTCTAGAATAAGCCTCCTGGCCACAGAGTTAAAGTCTTCCCTTGAGCCATCTTACTGTAACCAGTACTCATTTCGAACTGCTCGCACCCCCCCCCCCCCATTCGAGTCCATAAATCTCTCTCTGGTTTAAACCAATCTGAGCTGGATGTCAGACATGTGATTGGGAGATGGGACCCTCCTGTGCTGCTTAGACTGGTTGTGTGGTTTTTCTGATGTATAAGATAAATATTTAAATAAAAGAACCATGGCTATTATTCACATATTAATGTCTCATGCAGGCCCCACCCCCACCCCAAGGAAACTTTAGCTCTTTAAATGAAAGGGAAAATGCGATTGGTGTCACTGGTGGGGTCCAGATGAAACCACAGCATGTGGTTAGATGGATGGACTTTTGAGGGGCAGGGGAACTGCAGGAGGGAATGAGCCAACTCGCTGAGGTCTGCAGGGTGGGCATTTATGAAAGAGAAGGGAACCCCGACTTACCTGGGACTCCTCGGACTCGTCTTCCACCACTTTCCACTCCTGGGGAAGCCTGGTCTCTTGAGAAGACAGGTCTGGGTGAGGTGGGGGAGTGGGAGAGAAAGGAGCTGTGGGTGAGAGACCAGGCCCACTGGGTGCTCTGCTTGGTCTTCCCACCTGGCATCCTATCCCTTTTCTGTTAATACACACACACACACACACACACACACACACACACGCACATGCACGCACACACAATACACACACACATACGCACACGCACACACAACACACACACATACACAGCACGCACACATGCACACATACTGGCTGAGACAATCAGAGACCTGAAGTCTGATCCCATCTCTGTCCCTAAGTACCTGGAAGGCTTACAGTGGGTCACCTGATGTGCTCTGCCTCAGTCTCTGTTGCTTCACCTGTGAAATGGGTAAGATAGTCCTTTCTCCACAGGCCTCGGGCCAAGGGGAGTGAGGGAGCAGTAGAAAGAGCCACAGAACAGAACCAGGATGGCGGAGGCTTCCCCAGCTCCCAGCCCCGGTGGGGAAATCTCCCCACCTCAAACTTCAACTTCCTCACCCCGAAGCTGGCGGGGACTGGCGGTCAGGCCAAAGGTGGCATTTCCCATGCTTCCTGCACTGGCCCTGCTGGGAGCCCACACCTCCTCACTGCAGAACCGGTCCGTACTCTCCACACCTCGGTCCCAGGCCGGCTCATCCCTGTGGAAGACGGAAGGACCCTGCCCCTGTTAGAGGCCCAGCCCCGTCTTTTCAGGGGTCCCCATTTCAGCAAATGGCACCACCTTTTGTCCCGCTGTTAGGGACCCGTCCTTGATATCTCTTTTGTCCTCCCCTCCCCAAACGTCCACCAACGAGACCTCTGGTTCTCAAGTCCCTCCACTTAGCCCCTGTCCACCACCAGCACACCTAGCTGGGCAGGTCACCCCTCTCCCGGGCCACCGCAGAAGCCTGCTCACTGGCCTCCCAGCGTCCGCCTGTACCCCTCATCCTTCACGTCATTCTCAGGGCTCGGCCGCGGGGCTACCCGCCGGGGGCGTTTCCCGGGGCCTGGCTCCTCGCGGTGGGCGGTCCGGCGCCTTGCGGATGTCTGGCCGCAAGGCTGACCTCGGCCACTAGATGGCAGTCGCATCTCCCTGACATTGTCAAGTCCCGGGGAGGGGAGGTGGGCTGCGACATCGCCCCCTGCTGAGAACCGCTCCGTTAGAGGGCTCTTTCGGAAATGCAAAGCAGATCCTGTCTTTCTCCTCTTCAAAGCCTTCCCAGAAGAGGGGGTTCCCCCAATACTCAAATAACAGAGCCGTGTGGCTCAGTGAACCGAGCGTCGTCCCATGAACCGAGGGGTCACGGGTTCGGTTCGGTCAGGGCACATGCCCGGGTTGTGGGCTCGATCCCCAGTAGGGGGCGTGCAGGAGGCAGACGAGGGATGTTTCTCTCCCTCTCCCTGAAGTCAATAAAAACATATATTTTTAAAAAAAACATATAAAATAACAGACTCCTTGCCAAGGTCTACCAGTCGTCCCACCACTGGCCGGTGGTCTCTGCTCCGTTCACCGCGGTTCCCCCACCGGCTGGACGCCACCGCGGGTCGCTGCACGTGTGGCTTTGGCCCCTCAATGCTCTTCCTCCAGCTCTTGGGACAACGGAGGCCTTCTCATGCTTGTGTCCCCGGCCCAGACCATGTCACCCTCCGTCACTCACCCTGTTTCACTGTCTTCACAGCTTCCCTCAATTTTTCTTTTTATCTAGTAACTCGTTGCTGGTCTGTCTTCCCCACAAAACCTTTAGCTGCGCTGGGACCATCTCGCTCACTGCTAGACCCCTCGAGCGCAGCACGCAGTAGGTGCTTGTGGCACGTTCCTGCCCCCCAGGCCCCAACTTTCCCATTGTCCCCTGTGTCCACCCTTAGGCGGCCCCTCCCTCACTGGTGGCGAGCTTGACCAGGTGTGGCTCACTTCAACCAATGCCTCCTGAGCAGCTGGGTTGCCAGTGGAAGCTTAAAAAGTGCTTGTGATTTGGGGTTTCCATCCGCTGCCTGGTAACCACCCGTGAGAGAAAGCCTGGGCCAGCCTCTGCAGCCTGAAGTCAGCACTCCCCAACCAGCCAGCATGTAAGGTCATCTTCCATCAACCAGCTGACCACTGAGCCCACTATGTTTTGGGGTGACTTGTTATGCAGCAAAAACTGACTGACACGGGGCTCTATAAAAACCTGCGGAAGCCCGGGCCGGGCAGCTCAGTGGGTTGGAGCATCATCCCAATTCACTAAGGCTGAAGGTTCGATCGCCGGTCAGGGCACGTACAAGAATGAACCAACGAATGCATCAAGAAGTGGAACAAGTCGATGTTTCTCTCTCTCTCTCTCCCCCTCTTCCACTCTCTCAAATCAATCAATCAATAAAAACTAAAAAACTCGTTGAATGAATGAAGCAATGATTATCTCATCTTTCCTAGGTTCTGCCATGACATTTCCCACCACCTCCCTCAGGACACCCGCCCCTCACCTTTCTTGTCACTGTCACAGATGGACGCCCCAATCTTCACCGCCACCCAGTCTTTGACGAAGGCGGCATGCTTCTCCCAGGCCCTGCCCTCCCGAGGCAGCAGCGTCTTGGTCCTCTCGGGCTCCAGCAGCCCCCGCAGCTGCTCAGGTCTGAGACTCTGCATGTCTCTAGGTGGTGACGTTTCCAAGGTGACCTTCTCCTTCTGTCCCAGTGTCCTGTTGGGTTCCCCAAGCACAGGATTTGGAACCTGAGGAATGACAGACATTTAATCATCCAACAAATATTCACAGAGTGCCGCTGTGTGCCAGGCACTATTTCTAGGGGCTGAGATACGGAGCTGACGGGAAAGAGGCCCCCTGGCCTCGCGGGGCTTACGGTCTAGTTGGGGGAGAGAGAGAGACAGTGTGTTGGATGATGACAAATGCTCTGGAGACAAATAAAGCAACACACACACATTCATTCCATGTCCCAATAGAGCCAGGAGTTTTTAGCAGACAGTCACATACAGGACCCCTGTGGCTGGAGAAAGAAGGACCCGTCTTCCTGCCAGCTGCCTGCAACCCTGACTTTCTGCTTTGTTGTCATAAAAAAAAAAAAAAATTAGAAGTGGCCCTGACTGGGTAGCTCAGTTGATTAGAGTGGTGTCCCGACATGCCAAGGTTGTGGGTTCGATCCCCAGTCAGGGCGCATATAAGAACAACCACTGAAAGCATCCATAAGTGGAACAACAAATCAATCTCTCCATCTCTCTCTCCTTCTCTCAAAAATAAACAAACCAACAAACAAAAACACAAGGCAGATGCTCTAGGTTCAAAGAAAAGTTAGCAGCTCAACAATGAAATGTCTGTGAGACCATGTCTGGAGTCTGATTCAAAGAAACCTGCTGCAAAAAACAAAAACAAAAAACAAACAAACAAAAAAAACAATTAAAAAAAAAAAAAAAAAGACAGACACCCAAGGAAATTTGATTATGGACTGAGTATGAGATTAAGGAATTCTCACTGATTTTTTGTTTTTGTTTTTGTTTTGTTTTTTAGTGTGGAAATGGCCTTATAGGTAGGTTAAAAAATGTCCATCTTTTTTTAGAGATGTTTTTGTAATATGTGGGTGTGAATTGATGTGCTGGCTGAGGTGTGCTTTAAAATACTTCTGCAGTGAGCCCTGGCCGGTGTGGCTCAGCAGTTAGAGCATCAGCCCGAGCACCAGAGGGTCGTGGGTTCCCAGTCAAGGACACGCACCTGTGTTGCAGGTTCGATCCCTGGCCCCAGCTGGGGTCATGTGAGAGGCAAGCAATTGATGTGTCTCTCTCACATCAATGTTTCTCTCTCTTCCCCTCCCTTCCATGCTCTCTAAAAACCAACGGAAAAAACATCCTCAGGTGAGGATTAACAAACAAACAAAATACTTCTGCAGTGAGAGAAAGAAATAGATGATGGACGAGGGTCGTTTCCATGTCTTGGCTTCCAGTTCGTGGTGGGTGTGTATATTGGCTCAGTCGCTTTGGAAAATGATTTGGCGAAATCTTCTAAAGCAGAAGATGCAGGCGCCCCGGCACCCTGCGGTTCATCTCCTAGATACTCAGCCAAGAGGAGAAAATCCGATGTCCACACAAACATGTGTCCCCAAATGCTGCCATCAGCTGTATTCATCATACAAAACTGCTCACATTCATAGTCATACTACTCATAATAAAAACCATTAACATGCCCTGGCCAGTTTGGCTCAGCGGTTAGAGCGTCGGCCTGCAGACCAGGGAATCCTGGGTTCGATTCTGGCCAAGGGCACATACTTTGGTTGCAGTTTGTCCCCAACCCCTCTGGGGCCATGCAGGTGGCAACCAGTCAATGTGTCTCTCTCACATCGATGTTTCTCTCTCTCTCTCCCTCCCACTCTGTCTGAAGATAAATGTAAAAATATCCTCGGGTGAGGATTTAAAAAACACACTATTAACAGCCCTGACCGGTGTGGCTCAGTTGGTTGGGCTTCATCCATGCACCAGGAAGTCGCCAGTTTGATTCTTGGTCAGGGCACATGCCGGGGATGGGGGCTCAATTCCCAGTAGGGAGCATGCAGGAGGCAGCCGATCGATATTTCTCTCTCACATCAATGTTTCTATTTCCCTCTCCCTTCCTTTCTCTCTAAAAATAAAATTTAAAAAAACAAACAAACAACCTGTCAACAACCCAGGTGCCTCTCGGCATGAGAATGGATAAGGAAATCCCACTTTATTCATGTTGTGAAGTGTTACTCGGGACCAGAAGGGACAAGGAAGTGTATGCAGCAACACGGATGAACCTAAACATATAGGAGACTCGGTGAGAAAGGCCAGACACCTAGACGTATATGTGTGTGACATTGTTTATCCTCACCTGAGGATATGTTTTTTAAAAAACTGATTTTCGAGAGAGAGGAAGAGACAGAGAGAGAGAAACATCTATGTCAGAGAGAAATGCCGATCGGCTGCCTGCTGTATGCACCCTGATAGGGAATAAAGCCTAAAACCTAGGTATATGTATGCCCTGACTGGGAATCAAACCCGCAACCTTTTCATCTATGGGATGATGCTCCAACCAGTGAGCCACTGGCCGGGGCTATATGTATGATTTTATTGATTAAAAACAAAGCCTGGCCCAGGTAAAATGAATCAATGTTGATAGAAATCAGAACAGTGGTCATGTTGAGCTGGGCACATAAAGGGGGGCATGGGGGACTTTGGGGGGGGGTGTTCTATATCTTGATCTGAGTGGTGGTCCCAGGGGTGAAGACCTTTGTGAAAATTCACTGAGCTCTACCTGGATTGAGCTGGACACGTCACGCCCAGTACTCTGTATTTTAGACCCCACTGAGAATGTTAAAACGAAGTACAAGTTGTTCAAACTTCAGGTAACTTCACTTGTGGTTTGCTGCACATGTCTGTGTCAATATATCTGTAAATAAATGCTGACTTTTGGAATTACACATTGCATGAATTTTGTTGTGTTTTTTAAAATCAGGGAGAGAGAGAGAGAGAGAGAGAGAGAGAGAGAGAGAGAGAGAGAGATTTGTTGTTCCACTTATCTATGCATTCACTGGTTCTTTTTATTGCGTGCCCTGACGGGATTGAACCCACAATCTTGATATATTGGGACAACGTTCCAGCCAACTGAGCTACCCAGCCAGGGCTTGTTGTGTTGTTTGATAATTCTGGTTCTGCAGAATTATCAACACCATTGTGGGGTCTTTTTATAAAGTCCTGACTGTAAACACAGAAACACTTCTCTATTGGGAAGAAAACATGAACCAGGGGCAAAGGATGCACGGGCTGAGGAGAAGCCAGAAGAAGGTGGGGTCGCAGCAAAGGACAGACCAGGGGCTGGGGTTGAAGAGACGACCCCCATGCAGCACAGCCAAGGTTTGCCCCGTGAGGACACGGTCCAGTGCGTCCCATCTTCTGATTTCTCACAAGAACACCGGAAATCTGTGCTTTTAGAGGACATCTGCTGTGGAGGGCGGCTGAGCCAAGGTCTTTTGCGGAACCTGTGGTGTTTGCCAGGCTCACCCAGGAGCTTTCTGCCCAAGGCCTCTTGTTGATCCTGCGTGCTGGCAAGGCCCACACAAGAGCATTCTAAGCCGCGGGCAAGAATGTATGGACAGTCTCGACCTTGAGCTCAGAGGCCGGTGGAAACATCTGGTTTGGAGATAATGAAGCTTTTGAATTCCTCCCCCTTCATTATTGCTATATAATAAACATGCTGAGCTAGCTCGGGGTCACTGTTCCTCCATCAGAGAGCAGTGTCCCACCTGGCCCCAGCTTTTCTCTGTGTCTTTCTTAATCTCCCGTCACCCCTCCTCAGGTCTGGTTCGACTAGCTGTGCAGGTCGCGGCAATCTGCATTTTAAAATGCCAGTGATTATTTAAATGTTTAAAAGGAAGACAGTCTGGGAACCAACTAGCACAGGTGGTGGGGCTGGGTTGGGGCCTGGGCTTCAGGTTTGCAATGTCACTGTAGGTTGGGGAGGCTGCAGGGGGTCAGAGGAGGAGGCTTCCAGCATAGACAACAGTTTCCAAGAAACCCAGACAATCCCTGGAAGGTGTCACTCAGTTGTTTGGAGTGTCATCCATTTGGAGCACTGTTCCTACACCAAAAAGTTTGCGAGTTTGATTCTCAGTTAGGTCACATACCTATGTTGTGGGTTCAATCCCTGGTCAGGGCGCATGTGGGATCTATGTTTCTCTCTCTCATCGATCTTTCTCCTCTCTCTCTCTCTCTCTCTCTCTCTCCCTTTCTGTCTCTCTAAAATCAATAAAAACATA
Source organism: Tadarida brasiliensis (assembly GCA_030848825.1). NCBI lineage: Eukaryota > Metazoa > Chordata > Mammalia > Chiroptera > Molossidae > Tadarida > Tadarida brasiliensis. The sequence continues at coordinate 1,436,081 of CM061276.1, forward strand.
TCCTTGGGTGAGGATTTAAAAAAAGAACCCCCAGACAACAGTGTGGTGAAGGCCGGTGTGTGTGTATGAGGGGGGGAGTACAATAAATTGGCCTTGATAGAAGTCAGTGAGAGGGCACTGGTAGGGGTGCTGTTTTGTTTACTGTTTCTGTTTTCTTTTCAATAAGAGACATAATCAGTCCTGTGTTTAAGCCCAGGAAATGCAGAGGAGAGGGGCGACAGAGGGAGAAGATGAGAGCCCTGGGGTCCAGGCCCAAGAAGCTGCGTCTGCCTGGATGGAGTAGGGAGGGTGAGAGAAGACGGAGAAATCTGCGCGTGTGACAGGGGTGAGCGGGCGAGGGAGTTCATACCCACAGCCTGTGTTCCCGGTGAAATCGCAAACAAGTCCTCCCTGAGGAGAAAGGACGGAGATGCCTAACAACAACGAAGGCCGCCACAATGATAGTAATCGCAACAGGGTGCGCCGGCATCGCGCACTCCGCGTCCTCTTGCTAATCTACTGCGCGCCATGATTCTCCGCGGCAGACACAGTTATGCCTCTGCTGTACCAACGGAGAAGGCCCTGGGTCAAAGCCACAGGGTAATTGGAGCTGGGCGGGGAGGCGAACCCTGTCTGCCTCCGGCACCTGAGCACCCAGACACTGCGGGGAGTGCAGAAGTGCCCAGACACATGCGGCACACACGCGGGCAGGCACACGGAACACACGGGGAGGACGCACACGGACACGGAGCCCCCGCGAGACCAGAGCACACACAAACTGCGTGCAGACACAGACGCGGGAACATCAATGCGGGATCATCCTGCCCTCCTCGCGCCGAGGCAGAAATTCAGGTGCAATCCACTGGCCGGTGGACAGACCACGCTTGGCCTAGAAACAGATACCCAGTCATTGCCCACTGGATGGGCTGGAGACCCCCTCCCTGGAGCCACCTCCCTGGAGCGGCCCTAGCCCCTCACCCCAGGCACACACATTCACATTCACATTCACATTCACATTCACATTCACATTCACATTCACATTCACATTCACACGCGTCTCCTGGCACCACCACCCGCGCCCCCAGCCCCATTTCCCCCCTTCTGTCCGCGGGATCCCTGAAAGGACTCACCCTCCCCAACCAGACCCTGTCACAGCACTGCAGAGATGGCGCTGCAGAATCTCCACTGCGCAGACTCGGTGGGGGGCAGGGAGGGGGTGGAGAAGGGGCCAGTGGGCAGCCTTCTTCCCTCCTCCTTCCCCGCCCTGGGGAACCTGCGCCAGGCCGGGGATGGGAGGGGGTGGGGCAGGGAGGGGAGCAGAGAAGCTACTGTGACGAAGCGACTGTGACGAAGTGCCTGCAGTGCGGTGGGGGTGGCGTGGGCATGTGGGGTGTGATGCTCTGCTGGCCGTGAGGTCGGCCACAATGGGACGAGCTGTCCATCCCCCGCCGGTTGGCGCGGAGGTTATGTCCACGTCCCGCTAAGGCAACAACTTCATGGGCCCCTAGGTTCTGTAGTCCACAATCGGGGTGGGGGGTGGGGGAGGGAGAAGGAAGGAGCTGGGCAGGGGTGTGACAACCTGGGGATCCTGGGATCAGAGGCTAGCTTTGCCCTTTGCCACTACTGTGTCCTTGGGCATGTCACTTATCATCTACGTGCCTCAGTTTCCCATTCTGTTAAGTAGAAATAATATGCATACTACCTCTCAGGATTGTTGTGAAGGTAAAAAAGAAATAATGCCTGTATACTGCTTGATGGCTAATAGCTGTTAGCTGATAGCTGCTCTTATTATCATCATTATTCACCTTGACAATGCAGTGACTACCTCCCAACTGCTCTCATAAAGGCCACATCTAAATTTAAAAAAAAAAATTTTTTTTTAATCCTCACCTGAGGACATTTTTCCATTTTTTGTTCAGATAGAGTGGTAGGGAGAAAGAGGAAGAGAGAGAGAGAGAGAGAGAGAGAGAGAGAGAGAGAGAGAGAGAGAGAGAAACATCAACGTGAAAGGTACACATCGAGTGGCTGCCTCCCGCACGACCCAACCAGGGGCAGGCACAAACTGCAACCGAGATACGTGCTCTTAGTGGGAACCAAACCCGGGTCTCTCTGGACTGCAGGCTGAAGCTCTAACTGCTGAGCCAAACCATCCAGGGCTAAATTTTAAATTTTTTGACGAAGCCATAGATGAAGGGGGAAAGATCTTCTTTTGTATAAGTGCCTTTGACTGGGAATTGAACCCGCGACCTTTCAGTGAGTGGGCCAACGCTCTAACCACTGAAGCACACCAGCTAGGGCTCCTTTGCCTGTTTATCAGAAGGTATTTTCTCCTGGCCTGTATGTCCAGAGTATTCAGGCAAGAAAGGAGTGATGGAAGATAAGACCAGAGAAGCATCCATGGTCTGGAAAGCCACAGTAACATCTTACAATGTTATCACAGGTGTGCTGGGAAGCCATGGAAAGAAGGGTACAGAGGAAGTGTGTCACATAACCTGGTTTACATTTTCAAGGTATCAATGAAACTACTGTGCAACAGGTACAATGGGAAGACCCTTTAGGAGGCTGTTGCAATAAACCAGGTAAGAATGATGGTGGCTGGAATGAGGTGGTGGCACAGCGGTGGAGAGCAGGGGACAGATTCCAAATCTACTTTGAAGATGGAATAGAGAGGACACACTGGTGGACGGGGTGTGAGAGGTGAGAAGGAGAACTCAAGGAGGACTTTTGAATTTTGAGCCTGAGCAGTTGAGTGCCCTGTAGTGTACTGAGTAGGATCAAATATTTTGTGTGTGCATGGAGAAAATCCAGAATGCTCTTTAGGGCATGTTAAGTATTCAATACTTGAGTTTCTGAGGTTAACACCAGGAGAGCCTCGATTCCTGAGATGTCAGCATTCGGAGATTCTGGGGTGAGGGTTGGGGAGTAGGCCCGGGAATCTTAGAAGGGCACATGGACCTAGAGGAGGCCCTGGGAAAAGCTGGCTCTTTTGGCACTGTCCGCGGTGCTGAAACCCTCCAGATGGGCTCCCGCACAGCGAAAAAAGCCGCTGTCCGTGGTGCTGAACACAAAACTTCGCTTCGGATCTGTCCGTGGTGCTGAAGTCCTCCAGCGGGACCTGGCCGCGGTGCTGAACTTCGTCTGTGTGGCTCTCTGTCCGTGGTGCTGAACTCACTCAGACTGTGGTGCCGGGCCAGGTCGGCAGCGCTGTCCGTGGTGCTGAACTCATTTCCCCTTGTACCTGACAGTGGCGCTGAACCTCATAGGAAAACCTGTCCGTGATGCGGAATCTCTAGGCAAAGGAGAGGAAAATGGGGGGACATTTGCAATACTGTCAACAATAAAAAATACATTGTATGTATATATAATTTTTAATATATATATATTTATTGTTGTTCCCCATTTATCCCCTGCTTTGCCCACCTCCATTCAGCCCCTGCCACCCCTTCCCTGGCCATGACCACACTGTTGTCTGTTGTCCATGGGCTATGTTCTTTGGCTACTCTCTTCACCTTCTTTTATCCAGTCCCCTCCCTTCCCTCTGACCTCTGTCAGTCTGTTCCATGTATCCATGTCTCTGGTTCTATTTTGTTTGTTAGTTTATTTTGTTCATTAGATTCCACATATAAGTGAGAGACGGTGATTGCCATGGAACCATACATCGCCCTCCCTCGGATCCAGACCACCAGCAATAGGAAAGTCAGTGCTACCATTCACTTCCCTTGATTGCTAGTCCTGTTAGGATCAGATGAGGGGTGTGTGTGTGTGTGTGTGTGTGTGTGTGTGTGTACCCATACGACATTTCTTGAAGGCTTCCAAGAAAACTGACAGTTGCGGTTTTGCCAGAAGAGAACCACCTTCCTTTTTCTCTCACATGCTGTAACTCAGAGCATCTTCCATATTGGTATCTTTAGCTCTTCCTCACCGTTTCTTACCCAGACGAATCCTAATCTATTTAGTCAACCTTCTAAGGAAATATCCTTGGGTGTTGCCAATTTTTCCTCTTCCAAGCAAGACACCACTGAGCCCTGGATTGAGAGGACAATGTCCTTTCCCCTGATATCCATACAGCTCTCTCTTCTTTGCTAACTGGGGCTCTGCTCCAATGTCACCTTCTTAAAGAGGTCCTCCCCAACTGCAAAAGCTGAAGTAGCCCCTCCCTTCATTTTTACCTCATCATCTGATCTCACTAAAAACTTAGGGGTGGGGGCTCCGTGAGACAAGGGGCTTTGGGTTTGATTCACTCACCGCTGGACTCCCAGCGCCTGGAAGGACATGCTCAGATACTTGTTGAGTAAATGACTTGCTGTTCACCCAAAGCCTCCTGTCTTGTGAGATTCCTGCTTCTCAGAGGATACAGAAATTCTAGGTCTTCATGTGTCAGGCACCCACTTTCTTATTTCTTAAAACAGCCTCTCTCCCACCACTAAGCGGGAAAGAAAACAACTCAGGCTCCTTCTTGACCAAATTCCCTCCTCCTCCTGTCCACACACGTCTGTCATATCAACCTTTTGTGCTACACCGAATTCAGCAGTGGAAAAAAAAAAAAAAGCCAGCCCCACACACCTGTTTCTTCTTCTCCGCTCCTTTCCACCTCTCAGCCTCTCTGGAAAGCAGGTGATCACATATAAATAAACATTCCTTCTAGGAATCTCTTTAAAGAAACTTGGGCCAAAAGAAAATCCTCCCTATGAAACTCAATGCCCTGCAGAATGTTCATTGGGTAAATGAGCATCCACGATGAAAAAGATGGAAAATCTATTGAGCCTCCTGGCCCTGCGTGTGTGTGTGTGTGTGTGTGTGTGTGTGTGTGTGTCGTGTGTGTCTAGATGGATAGATATAAATTCCTGCTAATATTTCTCCCTGGTCATGGGAGACCAACAAACCCCAGGGAAACCTATTCTGAAAACAGGCATGAAGTATAGTTGCACTTAAACCTCCTGTCAATCTTAGGTCTTAGGAAGAGATGATAAAATCATTGGAATGATAGCACACAGAACTTCCTATGTGCTAAGGACTATTCTAAATCCTTCCCTGTGTTACTCAATTTGTTCTTCACAACACTATAAGGTAGATACTATCCTTATCCCCATTATACAGATAAGGAAACCGAGGCTCAGAAAATGACCGCGCTGGTCAGAGACAGAGCTGGGATTTGAACCCCGGCAGATTTGACGCCAGAGTTCCCGCTCCCAACGCGTTCTAATCAGTCACCTTCTTACTGATCTTGTCAGTCCTCTTGGGGTGATTCCCCTTTCTTCCCTCCTTCACCCTCTCACCTTCCTCCTACCCCTTTCCCTCTCCTGCTTCCTCCTCCTCTGCTAGGTACCCTTTCCTTCTCTCCCCTCCTCCTCCCTTTGTCCCCGCCTACCGCGGTTGTAGGGCAGAGGTGGGCGTGGCTCCCAGGCCGCGCAGGCGCAGGCCAACTGCGGCCGGAGTCCTGCCGCCACCGCACAGCCACTGGGGTGTCTGCGCCGCCCACCAGAAAATGCCTGAGAAATTTTCGTCGTGCAATGTATTAGAGCTCTGAGCCTTGGTTTCCTCAGCGGAAAACCCGGGATAATAATAGTGCTCTGAGTAGTAATTAATTACCCATTTATTAATAAATATTTTATGTATCGTTTTATTGATAATAGAGCACCATTTTAATATTTACTGTCTGCTACTTATTATTGATAATCAATCGCTATTATCATCCATAATGAAATCATACGTAAAATATGACTAAGGCTGTGGATGAGGCATAGATTGGATTATGCGCCCACCTGGCTGAAGGCATGAAGGCACTTTATTTTCACAAGAATTCCAGCCAGCATGGGGGGCGGGCTCGTCTGTGATCTGAGAGAGGATTGTTCTCCCGTATTTCTGAAACAGCCCTACCTGGGGGACTCCCGCCATCATGCTGGGTTTCCGCAGGAGGGGCCTTTCCCCATCTCTGAGGCTAAGGGTCTGGGCCCAGCCTTCTGGTCTGACCATTCCCAAGCCAGGAATCCAGGGCTGGGAGGGGCTGGGGGGGGGCAGGTGGCCTCATTTGTGGGGTAGGCTTGCTGGGATCCGGGGTTCCGGTGGGGTATTCGCGCTTCTTTCCCCCCTTCCTTACAAGCGTTGACACTCATTTTGACAGGACACCTGATACCTGTGTCTTTCACACCTGATGACTATTTAAAATGACGTCGATCTCCCTTAATTAAAAATTTTATTTAAAAAAATTTTTAACAGACTACTATGGGAAAATTTGGCATCCGAAGGGATTACTGTTGCTTCCTAACGCTGAAAAAAAAATTTCCCCATGAACTTGGCAACTTTTACTGCTTATTAGCTTGAGGTCTTCCAGCGAGTGTTGCAGAGAAACTTGGGGGGGTGGGGGTGGGGGGAGAAACAGATGTTGATGTTGACAACCTGACCTCTGGACTAGATCCAGGCATGTGTGACAAAGTGAAAATGTCCCATGTTCACTTATGGAGCCCACTTCCCCCCTCTTCCTTCCCCTCCCACTCCTCCACTTGACTATCAAGGAGACGGAGACCTAGAGACACTAAATAAGTTGTCCAATCTTTCGACAGTTTACTCGAGCTCGGTCTGGGGCCCTGCCGCCCGAGGTTCCTGGAGCCACAGTGAACCTGGCCTCGGTCCCAGATACTAGACCTGAAGGAGATTGCTTTTCACTGCGGCTGTGCGGATGCTCCGAAAGGAGCTAGTGTACAAGGCGTGTCCTGTCCCCAGCGCCCACATTCCTAAGACCGGTCTGGGCAGGACTTCTCTCGATGGTGCACTACCCGTGGGTTTCCCAGTCAAAAGTCAAGCACCGCCACGTGCTCAGGACCGGCCGGCCTCGTGTGGATCCCCCAGCTACGTGTGGATCCTCAGGTGTCGCGTGAGGTTGGTGTTCCGGCTGAAAGTTTTCCCGCACTCGCCGCACTCGTAGGGCTTCTCTCCCGTGTGGATCCTCCGGTGGACGATGAGCGAGGAGTTCTTGATGAAGGCCTTGCCGCACTGGCCGCACCTGTAGGGCTTCTCCCCGGTGTGGATGCGCTGGTGCTCGATGAGGTAGGCGCTCTGGCTGAAGGCCTTGCCGCACTGTGCGCACGCGTAGGGCTTCTCGCCGGTGTGGCCGGTCTGGTGCACCAGCAGGGACGAGCGGCTCGCGAAGTGCTTCTGGCAGATGGAGCACTCATAGGGCTTCTCGCCGGTGTGCACACGCCGGTGCTGAATGAGCGAGGAGTTCTTGCTGAAGGCCTTGCCGCACGCGCTGCATTCGAAGGGCTTCACCCCGATGTGGAAGCGCTGGTGCTGGATCAGGTAGGCGCTCTGGCTGAAGGCCTTACCGCACTGGCCGCACGCGTAAGGCCGCTCGCCGGTATGTTTCCTACGGTGCAGCGTGAGCGACGAGCTCTTGTTGAAGGCCTTGCCGCAGTCCCCGCACGCGAACGGCTTCTCGCCTGTGTGCGTCCGCTGGTGCTCCGTCAGGTGCATGCTCTGGCTGAAGGCGCGGCCGCACACAGCGCACACGTACGGCTTCTCCCCAGTGTGCGTCCGCTGGTGCACGACGAGGTGCATGTTCTGGCTGAAGGCCTTGCCGCAGTCCCCGCACGCGTAGGGCTTCTCCCCTGTGTGGATCCTCTCATGCTGGGCCAGGGACGAGGTCTTCCGGAAGGCCTTTCCGCACACGGCGCACACGTACGGCTTCTCCCCTGTGTGCGTCCGCTGGTGCACGGTGAGGTTCATGCGCTGGCTGAAGGCCTTGCCGCAGTCCCCGCACCGGTACGGCTTCTCCCCGGTGTGCACGCGCTGGTGGATGGTGAGGGACGACCGCTCGATGAACTGCTTCCCGCACGCGGCACACGAGAAGGGCTTCTCACCGGTGTGGGTCCGCTGGTGCTTCATCAGGGACGAGCTCCAGCCGAAAACCTTGCCGCACTCCCTGCACTCGTAGGGTTTCTTCTCCGCGTGGAGTTTGGAGGGAGGACTGAGGCCTGAAGTACCCGAGTTCTTCCTATGCATGGCAGACGGGAAAGTCCCTGCTCCTCTCCATCCCTCCGATCTCGGTGGGGCCGGCGTGGGACTCTGGGGGACCACGGACGCCTTAAATTCACGACATTCAGGGGCTAACACCTGGGAAACGTCCAAGCGCCCCAGACAGGTCCCTGCACTCCCCTGCCGCGGCCCCATCTGGTCACCCTGTGTCCCCGCTCCTTCACGGGCGGAATTCGGAGCACCATTCCTCGTGGGTCCTTCCGCCACCCCTCCCACGGATGGTCTGTCTTCTGAAACGTCCTCCTGTGAGTCCGATTCTTTCATGTCAGGTCTAGACTCCAAATCTGAGGGGATGGGGAAAGAGAAGACGATACACACATAGTTAACAACACTGGGTGGGAGGAACTTCCCAAGACACGACAAGGCACCGACTGAGAGTAAGTGACGGCCTGTCGCGGGCACAGAGGGAGAAGGGAAGCAGTGAGCGGACACAGCGCGGTTTAGAGAGGTGAGCAGAGAGCGAGAGAGGTCCCCTCAGGAGTAGGTGCAAAGGCGGGCAGCAGAGCTCAGAGCTGGGTGGACAGATAGATACCTGGAGAGAAAGGGGAGGAAGGCGGCCTTAGAGGAGCTGATCAAAGGCTCCCACAAACCCAGTGAGGGGTTTCTGCACTGGGCTCCTCGCTTCCAGGCCTCATCCTGCACACCTCCAACCAGCTATGCTTCTCAAAGCATCGACTTTGATTAGAAATGATAAGACGGAACCCTTATGTGCAGTGTACTGGTTGTTCTCCATCTCCCCACCCGCCAGCCCTGCCCCTCCTCTTTGCACACCCTCTCTCCCTGCTGATCACAGCCGGCTCCAATCCCCTCCCTTCGTGTGTCCCCTGAACTTCTCAATCTCTGTTTCCAGTCTAGGGGCTCTCCTGAGTTCCAATGCATGTATCTATCTTTCTCTCCCTCTCCTTTCCTTTCTTTCTAATATCAATAAAAACATTAAAACAACAAAACAAAACTGTGAGATCTTACACAAAAATCTCATAAAAAAGTGAAGACCCACCCTGGCCGGTTTGGCTCAGCGGTTAGAGCATCGGCCTGCGATCCAGAGAGACCCGGGTTCGGTTCCACTAGGGGCACGCACGTATCTCGGTTGCAGTTTGTCCCCGGCCCTGGTTGGGTCGTGTGGGAAGCAGCCACTCGATGTGTCCCTTTCACGTTGATATTTCTCTCTCTCTCTCCAGCCCCCCCCCCCCCCTTCCCACTCTATCTGAACAAAAAATGGAAAAATGTCCTCGGGTATCAATAAAAAAAAAAAAAAAAAAGTGAAGACCCTTGCCCTGGCTGCTTTGGCTCAGCGGTTAGAACGTCCTCCCTCAGACCAAACAGTCACAGGTTCTATCATGATCAAGGGCACATACCTGGGTTGCAGGTTCGATCCCCGGCCCTGGTCGGGGTCATGCCGGAGGCAACCAATCAATGTGTCTCTCTCACATCCATGTTTCTCTCTCTCTCTCCCTCCCTTCCACTTTATCTGAAAATCAGTGGAAAAATATCCACTAGTGAGGATTAACAACAACAAAAGTGAAGACACGGAGCCCTCCTCCCTAGGAGGCAACAAGAAAAGCAGGAGCGGTAAGCAGCTGTCCCCCTCCGCCATTTAAGCTCCCACTGGCCCCAACCCCTGAGTTTGAGACCTGTCCCCTGATGCTGATGCCTCCTAAATGGATGCTGCCAGCCAGACCCTCTCTGAGCTCCACCTACTGGGGTCTACTGGGTAACCCTCTTCGACAGTGCAAACCTAACACATTTGATATGAAACTTGTGATTTTGGAACTTCCAACCCCAAATAATAAAAAGAAAGAAAGGCTCATCAGAGACTTAGCGAAATAAGTCAGACACAGAAGGACCGATACCGGATGATTCCACTCATGAGGCAACTAGAGTCGTCCAATTCACAGAAAATAGGAGGATGGGTGCCTGGGGCTGGGGGTGGTAGGGGAGCTGCTGTTTAATGGGGACAGATTGTCAGTTGGAGATGATGAAAAGCTTTCTGGAGCCCTGGCCAGTGTGGCTCAGTTGGTTGGGCATTATCCTGTACACCAAAGGGTGGCAGGTTCATTTCCCAGTTGGGGCACATAAGGGAGGCAACCGATTGATGTTTCTCTCTCATATTGATGTTTTATCTCTCTCACTCCCTTCATCTCTCTCTCTCAAAGCAATGAAAAAAACACATCTTCAGGTGAGGATTAAAAAAAAAAAGTTTTGGAGACAGACGGTGTGATGGTTGCACAACAATATGAATGTACTTAATGCCACTGAACTGTGCACCTAAAAATACTTAAAATGGCCAAATTTATGCTATGTATATTTTGCTGCCATTAAGAAAAATTAAAAAAATTTTTTTAATTGATAAAGATTTAGTAGTCATCCTTGACTCACCCCTTCCCTCCCACGGTCCAGACTATTAACAAATGCACGGGCCATGAAAAACAGCTTGAACTGAACTGGGTCTACACATCCCTACTGCCCATGATGCAGCCAGCCACCCCGAGTTTTCCTGCCCAAAATGTAACAACAGCCTCCACCCTCACCCTCTACAACGCCTTCTCCACTCCTCAGGAAGAGGATCATGAGTCAGACCAAACCCTCCAGTGTCTTCCCAATACACTGGGGATTAGAGCTAACGCCCTCCCACTCTCCTGACTCCTCTCTGCCATCCATCCCCACTTGTCCTTTGGTTCCCTTTGATTGCCCTGTGCATGCCAAGTGCTTCCTGCCTCAGGGCCTTTGCATCAGCCGTTCCCCCGGCCTTCCTATGGGTGTTCATCCTTGAGGCCTCAGTTAGCCTTCATCCCTCACAGGAGGTGGAAAGGAAGGTTCTGCCTGTCCTTCTATCTCCTGCTTCCTTGTGAGCGCTCACTACAGCGTTCATCCTTGATCTGCTTATTACCAGCTCCCCCAGTGGAAAGTGAGTTTAGTGAAGGCAAGGGCCTTGCTGGTCCCCAGAGCCTACACAGTGTCTGGCACACCGAAGGCACCTGATAAACATTCACTGAGCATTGGCCACATGCTGGTATGGTGCGAAGTAGCCCATGAGGATCGTTTCATGCAACCCAGGAGACGGCATGTAGGTGCTGGTAAGATTACACCCATTTTACAGATAGGGAAACCAAGGCTCTGAGAATGGAGTCACACCCTCAAGGTCACACAGCACATTCAATCAAGTGGTCAGATCCCTGAGTCACTATTTGGCCACATGTCACTGTCCATCCCAGAGGAAAGGATTTGAGAAGTACTTAAGGTAGGAGAAGGATCCTGGTTTGGTGACCCTAGGGTGTGGGTGTGATGCTTAGATGTCAGGGCAGGGGGTGGCCTGGACCATGAAGGCTGAGGGTAACTTTCCAGAGGGAAGAGGGAAGGAGGGTGATGGTGGGTTTGGTTTGGAGCCACTGGATCTGAGACTCACTGGGGACATAACTGGCCTGTGGCTGCAGAGATCGGAGACAGAAGAGTCTTGGTTATGAATATGGTTGGAAGCACAATCCCCAAAGAAAATAATTGATAAAGTAGACTTCATCAAATAAGAAACTTCATCGACAAATGGTGCAGGGGCACATGGGGATCCAAAGGAGTTTTGACTTTGGGTGATGGGCACATGATGCAATATACAGATGATGTATCATAGAAATGTACACTCGAAACCTATATGATCTTATTAACCAATGTCACCCCAATGAATGTAATAAAAAAAACAACAGTGACATTAGCCTCTTTTTACATCATTCACAACAATTAACTCAAAATGGACCAAAGACCAAAATGAAGAGCTAATGTTTTAAGTCTTAGAACAGGAATAAGTCTTCGTGGCATTGGGCTGGACCACATTAAAATGAAAAACATTTGTGTCTGAAATGATACCATCAAGGAAGAGAAAAGATTACCCACAGAATGGGAGAAATAGCTGTAAAGCCTGTATCTGATAAAGGACTTCTATCAAGAATTGGCTGGTTTGGCTCAGTGGTGAGAGCATCGGCCCGTGGACTGAAGGGTTGAGGGTTCAATTCCTGGTCAAAGGCATGTACCTGGGCTGCAGGTTCAGTCCCCAGCCCTGGTCAGGGTCATGTGGGAGACAACCAATCAATGTCTTTCTCACATCAATGTTTCTTTTTCTCTCCCTCCCTCCCTTCTACTCTATCTAAATAAATACATAAATAAATAAATGGAAAAATATCCTTGGGTGAGGATTAACAGCAACAAAATTAACAGCAAAAGCATATGTAAGAAGGAAACAACCCAACTAAAAAAAACAGGCAAAAGATTTGAACCAGATACTTCACAGAAGAGAATATAGAGATGGAAAGTCAGCACCTGAAAAGATGGTCAGTATCAGAGGAAAACTGCAATGTGGTAAGACTGCACACCAATGAGAGTGGCTGAAGTGAGAAAGACTGAGCAAATTCGGTTCTGACAAACACACGTGGCCACCGCAACTTCTGACGCTTGCTGGTGTGAATGAACCACGAGACAACTGCTTCGGAAAAAAGTTTGGCAGCTTCTTAAAAAGTTGAATACGCATCTACATGTGACCCAATCATTCTCAGCAGAAAGGAAAGCATATGTCTAACAGAAAAATGTCCAGAAGTGGAAACAACCCAAATGTTGATCAAGTGAGTGGGTAAACATATTGTGGTCTATCCATGAAGTAGAATATTACTCAGCAATAAAAAGAAGTGAACTATTGATACATATGGACAACGTGGGTGAACCTCAAAAAATGATGCCAAATGTATGCAGTCTGACCCCACCCCCAGAAAAGAGTACATGCCTTAAGATTCCATATATATATAATTCTAGAATAGGCAAACTGAACCACAGTGACCTAAAGCAGATCAGTGGTTGCCTGGGGATGGAGGGTGGGGAGAGGGAAGGAGAAACATTTTGGGCTAATGGATTTATTTGGATCATGGTGAATGTTTCCTGGGTATAGACAGATGTTAAAATGCATCAAATTGTTTGCTTTAAATATGTGCAGTTAATTGGTCAATTATACCTCCACAAAAGCTGTTAAAGAAATGGGACCAGCCCTGGCCGGTATGGCTCAGTTGGTTGGGTGTTGTCCCATGAACCAAGAGGTCACTGGTTCAATTCCCGGTCAGGGCACGGGTTGTGGGCTCGATCCCCAGTAGAAGGTGTGCAGGAGGCAGTCGATCCATGTTTCAACTGGCCTCCCAGTACATAGGAGGATGCTCAACCAACCGAATCACACAAGCCAGGGCCAGTCTTTTTTCTCATTTATTCCTAGGAGCTCTTTTTATATTTATAAGCCTCTGACCGTTATACATATGATAAATACTATTCCCCATTTCATCACCTAACAACTTTATTTTGAGCTTCGAGTAGAGTAATTTGAACGTTCTACCTGGTCAAATCTGTCAGTCTTTTTTATTTCTTTGCCATCCTGCAGTGAAGCTGCCCCCTTACCCAGCGAGACCAGGTTCCTGTAGTTCTCCAGCATCACATCTCTGTACAGGTCCTTCTGGGCAGGCTCCAGCTGCTGCCACTCCTCCTGGGTGAAGTCCACAGTCACATCCCTGAACGTCACTGACTCCTGTAAGAGGAAACCCACAACCACTCACCGCAGGGCCCTCCTCACAGAGGTCGGGAGAAGCGGCCAGAGGGACCGAGAGGATCAGGGAAGGCGCACAGGACGTCTCTGACGTGGTTTCAACAAGGTGCAGAGCTCTGAAGGGCCTGACCACTCAGTGTTCTCGGTGCCTAAATACAATGGAATGGTCCGCGGACAGATGAAGGAAATATGGGACCGTTCAGAGCAGAAGGTCAGAGCTGGGAAACAGGGAAGGAATAAAAAGCAAAGTGACCATAACCCAGTGAACTGACGTGTGCGTGAGGAGCCAACAAAGGCAGTCTCCTCGATGGAATCCAGTCATTCGACAAGCTTACTGAGCCCCTACGAAGCTGTGGCACTGAGCTAGCTGCTGGGACACACAGGGAAGGTTCTAGAAGTCGTTCCTCGTGGGAGAGGCAGAAGGAAACACCCGTAACCGACCCACAGTCTGATCGATACCATCATGAGAGTGAACAAAACTCTCCAGGTGCCTAAGCAACAGCAGCTCTAGGGGGTGTCCAGGAAGATGGAAAGGTGTACCAGTGGTTCTCAACCTGTGGGTCGCGACCCCTTTGGGGGTCAAAGGACCCTTTCACAGGGGTTGCCTAAGACATAACAGTAGCAAAATTACAGTTATGAAGTAGCAACAAAAATAATTTTATGGTTGGGGGTCACCACAACATGAGGAACTGTATTAAAGGGTCGTGGCATTACGAAGGTTGAGAACCACTGGTAGACTGTGTGGAGAATTAGTAGGTGAGTACTTGAGGAAGGACTCTGGGTGAGGGGAGGTGAGCCAAGACCTGAGGCTCAGGCAGATGGGAGCCCTGAGGAAGCCGATGTTGTGACCCTGTGCATGAAATGAATGTGGCTCAGTAGCACGGGGGGTGATGACAAGATGATGACAACATTGTCCGTCACAGCAGTAACGACGCCCGTCACTCACTATGCAGTCGCTCTATGCCAGGCACTATCCTAAGTCACGTTACTGGTTGGATTCTGTGCTGAATCCCTGCGTGGAAGTACGAGTTCCCAGCACCTGGGAACAGGACCTTATTTGCAGCAGGGTCACTGCGGGTGTAATGAGTTAAGATGAGGTCACACTGGAGAAGGGTGGCCCCTAATGCAATAGGACATTTGGACGCAGAGACACGCATGCAGGGAGAACACCATGTGAAGACTGGAGTCATGGTGCCTTGAGCCACGGAACCAGCAGAAGCTGGGAGAGGCGCCTGCAACAGACCCTTCTCTGGCACCTTCGGAGGGGCACTGCCTGCCAACACCTGTTGTCTAAGCCTTGCGGTCAGGTCAGTGATGCTTTGTAATGGGAGCCCAAGCAGAGTAACCTATCTGTCATGGACCCTGAACTACGGCTCCCCCGCCCTAAGAGGAGGTCTCCCCTGCTGGCCAATCCTTCTGTGGTCCCAGTGTCAGCCGGAGACTGGGCTCACGCTGGCCTCTTCTGTCTTGGGGCCACCGCCACATGATGAGAAAGTAGTACGAGCCAGTGGTTACGAGTCTGGGCTTGAACCCAGCCACTGTGGCTCAGTGGATTGAGCCTTGTCCCATGGACTGATAGGTCCCGGTTGGATTCTGGGTCAGGGCACATGCCCAGGGTTGTGAGCTTGATCCCCAGTAGGGGGCATGCAGGAGGCAGCCGATCAGTGCTTCTGTCTCACACTGATGTTTCTATCTCTCCCTTCCTCTCTCTCTAAAAAAGTCAATAAAAACATAGCTGTTGTGAGATTGAATGAGATCCTGCATGCATGATTCCACAATGGTATGTCTGCAGTAAGCTCTCGGTAAATGACAACTGCTGCTGTGATCACGGGATTAATTTGACATTTCAGATATACCATATATATGTGTATATATGTTTCTTACCATTAATACTTATATATTTTTTTTCATTTTTATACAAGTTTGAGTCCAATTCATGACATATGCAGGGGAGCAAGATATCATGCTCTATATTATTATTATTTGATTCTGTGGCCCCATATATCCTTTGGCAAAGCCCAGCTAATAATTTTTTTTTATCCCCACCCGAGGACATTTTTCCATTTTTTGTTCAGATAGAGTGGGAGGGAGAGAGAGGAAGAGAGAGAGAAAGAGAGAAACATCGACGCGAAAGGGACACATCGAGTGGTTGCCTCCCGCACGACCAGCCAGGGCCGGGGACAAATTGCAACCGAGGCACGTGCCCCCAGCGGGAACCGAACCCGGGTCTCTCTGGACCGCAGGCTGACGCTCCAACCGCTGAGCCAAACCGGCCAGGGCAATAATTCTTTTTTTTTTTGGTAATCCTCACCCAAAGATACTTTTCCATTGATTTTTAGAGAACGTGAAAGGGAGGGATGGAGGGTGAGAGAGAGAGAGAAACATCGATGTGAGAGAGAGAGACATCGATGGGTTGCCTCCCGCATGACCCCGACCAGGGCCAGGGATCAAACCTGCAACCCAGGTACATGCCTTTGATTGGGAATCGAACCCGAGACCCTTCAGTCCACAGGCCGACGCTCCACCTGCTGAGCCAAACTGGCCAAGGTGGTCATTTCTTTTTTTAAGCCACTTTATTGAGGTATGACTGGTATACACAAAGCTGCACATATTTAAGGTATACTACTTGGCAAGTTTGGAAGTGAGGACACAGCTTTGAAGCCACTGCCACAGTTGAGGGCACAAACTCATCCTTCAGCTCTCAAAGTCTCCTCCTGCCCCCCTTTACGTTTATTTATTTATTTTTAATCTTTACCTGAGGATATGTTCCTACTCATTTCAGAGAGAGAGGAAGGGAGAGACAGAGGAAGAGAAGCACTGATGGGAGAGAGAAATATCTACTGGTTGCCTCGCAAACGTTTCCCAGCCGGGGACCACACCCGCAACCTAGGTATGTGCTGTGACTGGGAATCGAACCCACACATTTCGGTGTATGGGACAATGCTCCAACCCACTGAGCCACCCAGCCAGGGCAGGCTGTATTTTTTAATCACACTAGAAGTAATTAAGGGAAAAAAACCCTGGACACCCAAATCCCAACATACTGAAATGACAACTGTCAACAAGTCCTTCTAAGTAATGTTGGTGAAAGAAGAAACCAAGGCACCAAAGACAAGGTAACAGTGGGGACATCACGGTGCAGCCGTGTTGGAAAATAGTCATATCGTTCTTTAAATGATTAAACATAAAGTTATCAAAGGACCCAGAAATTCCCCTCCTACACCCAAGGGAAGAAATGCTCAAACAAAAAACTGTACATGAATGTTCACAGCAGCATTACATAACAACTCAGATGTACACCACCTGATAAATGGATAAACACGTGGTCTATCCATACAATGGAATATTATGTAGCCATGAAAAAGGATGGAACACAGACACCTGCTGATGAACCTCAAAAACATGATGCTCAGTGAAAGCCACCAGACACAAAAAACCACATAGGATGTCACTCCTTTTATAGGAAATGTCCAGAATAGGCAAAGCCAGGGGTAAGAAGTAAATTAGTGGTTGCCAGGGGCTGGGAGTTGATGTCATGAATGAGCGTGACAGTTTTCCAGGTGATGAAAATACAGGGTGGGGCAAAAGTAGGTCTACATTTGTTCGTATGGAAAATAATACAGTCCTGGACGGTGGGGCTCAGTTGGTTGGAGAGTCGTCCCATGCACCGAAGGGTCGAGAGTTCGATTCCCAGTGAAGGCACATGCCAAGGTTGAGGGTTCTATCCCTGGTAAGGGCGCGTATGGGAGGCAACCAGTCGCATCAATGTTTCTTTCTCTTTCTCTCTCACTTCCCCTCTCTCTAAAATCAATAGGCATGTCCTCGGGTGAGGATTAAAAAAAAGAATGCTAAGATTCCTGTAGACTGGCAAAGCATAGGACAGGTCATTTGCCTGCATGCAGAAATGGCCAATACACATTTTCTAAGCCAATACTACTCAGAAAGAGATCACGTGACACCATGCAGGACGTTTATACCATTTGTCATTTGTATCCAATAAGCAGAATAAACACGCAGGCAACCGCTGGTATGAAACAGCAGCAGCCGCTCCTGCACGTGGGTGGGAGTATCAACTGTCCCAACCCAGACCTATGAAGACTTCCGAAAGGCCTTAAAAATATCCACCCCAACCTTCCTCTGCAAGGAATCACTCCTGAAGAAATCACACAAAATGCAGGGGAAAGATGTAGGCCCAGCCATGCATCTTTTTTTTTTTTTTTTTTATCCTCACCTGAGGACATTTTTCCATTTTTTTGTCCAGATAGAGTGGGAGGGAGGGAGAGGAAGAGAGAGAGAGAGAGAAACATCGACGTGAAAGGGACACATCGAGTGGCTGCCACCCGCACGACCAACCAGGGCCGGGGACAAACTGCAACCGAAGTACATGCCCTTAGCGGGAACCGAACCCGGGTCTCTCTGGACCGCAGGCCAATGCTCTAACCGCTGAGCCAAACTGGCCAGGGCTCTTTTTTTTTTTAATTGTGAAATATTTCTTGCATAAAAGGAAATTTAGAGGAAAATACCACAAATAGCAGCCCACTAAAACATCATAAAACACCCAGGGATGTGCACATGTCCCTCCCCAAGGCTCCCCCCGCTGCACACACACATTTAGTGCTGGCTGCCCACTTTTGAAGGTCACTTGTCCAGCACTGTGCTGCCAGGGTCAATGCAGAGAACTTTGTCACACTTGATTGAATGCTTTTAAGCCACCACTTCCCAGGTGTCTACTGGTATCTCCCAAGAGCCCCCAGGGCAGGACAGGTCACTCCTGAGCTGCCCTGTCCCTCCCTGTGGTTGACGGAAGCCAGTGTTAGGGCCATACCTCCCTCCTCAGGCTGGACACAGCCCCTAGTGGTAGGGGGAAGGGCACGTAATAAGAATAGAACCACAGTTATGTAATGAGTATTCACCTTACTAACTATAGATAAGAGGTTTAAGAGGTTTTCTTAAAGACCCTGGGAAACTGGAGGATGAAACAGGGCTGTAAAAAGAGAAGGCGCCTCGGAGCCTGATGGGTCCCTTACTTAGAAAAGAAAATACATTTTGAGAACAGACCAAGGACAGGACACACTTTGACTTGGCTGCTGTGCCTGCACCCGGACCCCCTCCAGGAGTTTGCTTCAGGAATGCTGACCATCCTCCGGTCCAGGAATGGACTGAGCTGTTTTAATATCATAGAAAATCCACTACCTTATCGGACTTCAAGATCTTGGAAGGAGACACATGGACCATGGACCCTGCAGCCCTTATCCTGCCCCCTTCCCCATAGCCCTTCTTCCTTATCCCTATATAATCAGCCAGCTAGTGGGTGTTAGAGCAGAATTTCCAGGATGACCTACTGCTCTCCCCATACTGACGGCATTATTGGAATAAATATGTGATTCAACCCTGTCTCTGCTTAATTTAGCATCCTATACCACTAGGACAGGGCTGGGCCCTGGACCCTGAGTGGGGCTTGGGTAGGAAGGAAGTGCGAGAAGGTGACATGACTCACCAGGGCCTCATCTGTCAGTGGCTGGGCGGCCATCCGTCCACTGCCCACGGTGGCCGGAGGATGGGCAGGCTGTGTGCAGTGGGAGAAAGAGAAAGGCACAGTGAGAACAGGCCAAGGCCTGACAGGACGGACAGACAAAAACACCCACTGGGGGAGAGGCAGAGAGGGACACATACAAGTTAAGTGCAAACACACGGGAGGGGGGGGGGGGAGGACGCTATGGCACGCAAGGCATGTGGCAAACGTCTCTGATCTAATTTTCCTAACACTCTACAAGGTGGGTTCTATTTTCACTCACCCCATTTCACAGATGAGGAAACTGAGGCCCAGTGAGATAAGTTACTCACCTAAGATGAGACTGCTGGGAATGGAGTTGGGCTGAGTACGTCTGGGTCCACCTGCTCGCTGCCTCTCAAACGCGCGTCACACCGACCCTCCCCCAACACGCACGCGCACACTGCCAGTCCAACACTCTGGGGGGAGGAACAGGACCCGCTGTTCCCTCCCTGGCCCCAGTGGATACTTCAACACCAGCCCCACCCTCCGGGGCTCCCCCAAAATCTTGTGGGGTTACTGTGAGGCTCAATGAACAGATACGTGTAGGGAACCTGGGGCCGCGCGCCAAACAGTAAGAACTGAGTCCGTATCAGGTGTTAATACTGCTGTTGTTAGTTCACTGTGGTCCAAAGAGTGTGCCGTAGTCGCCTGGGGGCTCTTAGGGGCAGAGCTGAGACAGTCATTTGGGATTGTCTCTGGTATCCAGGACAATGTCTGGTTCACATATCGAATAAATAGAATAAACGAGCCAACTTCTAGCGCTGGCCAAGCCTCAGGGAAACGGGGCCTCCCACTCAGCCCCACAGCTTTCCCGGAAAGTGAGCTGCTGGACGAACCCAGCACCCAGCAACCCTGGTCCTGAGGCTCTGCCCGTGGCGGCGACAAAAGCTCCAGGTGAAAGGTTACACGTGGACAAACGCTATTTATGGTAGCACTGTTCCCAGAAGCAAAACACCAACCAACCAACAAACCAACCCTGGAGACAAAATCAATTCCCATCAGTAACCCCAGGTTGCCTCCAGGAAGCAGGAGTGAGTGAGTTCCACACCTGCGGACTTATCTGTGATTTCACATGGTGTGTGTGTATGTGTGTGTGTGCGCGCTTCTGGGCAGTGTTTCTGGCCTTGGAATGACGGAAACCTGGTGGCAGAAGGGGGTGCTGATAATTTTTCCCCCTTTGTATTCCTTTATGTCCCTAGGTGCAGTGACTTAATGATGTAAAAACATTTTTTTCCCCTTTACTGATTTTAGAGAGAAGGAAGGGAGAGGGAGAGAGAGATAGAAACATCCATGAGAGAACATGGATTGGCCACCTCCTACATGCCCTCCACTGGAGATTTGGCCCACAACCTGAGCATGTGCCCTGACTGGGAATGGAACCGGCGACCTTTTGGTGCATGGGTCAATGCTCAACCACTGAGCCACACTGGCCGGATGACTTCATGATTTTTAAACTGAATTTAATTTTTTACAAATGCATTTTTTCCGGACTTTCGGTCTCTGACTCCTATCCTTGCACTGTGAGGTCAACACCAGCTCCTTTTGCTAGAGGTGGAGGCGAGGAGAGCTGACTTACCCAAGAGGCACAGTTGACCCAGGGTCCCTGGTCCCTTACACCTGTAGGGGCCCTTGAAATACCTTCATTTCTTTTAAAATTATAAGAACAAGCCCTGGCCGTTGCGGTTTAGTTGGTTGGGCATAGTCCTGCACCAAGAGGTTGCCGGTTCCATTTCTGGTCAGGGCACATGCCCAGGTTTCAGGCTGGATCCCCAGTAGGGGGTGTGCAGGAGGCAGCTGATCAATGTTTCTCTCTCCCTCTTTCTAAAATCAATAAAAATTTCAAAAAAGGACTTGCTTAGGTCAAATTTTAAAAAATAAAATAAAATAATAAGAAAAACAGCAACTCTAATCCAGCTGGGATCATATTTACTTTATAGCAACCCATTCACAACTACAATTTTTATTTCATTTAAAAGGAGGCCATGAAGGCACAGTGGCCCTGGAAGTGACATGTGTACGGGGCTGGTGACCCATGAACCAAGTGTGGCCTGAGATCTATGTGGCTGCAAAGCCAGGGGTGCCTCCTTCTCCTCCCCGCACCCCTCTCTGTCCAAGCTTTCTGGCATTTCCTTCCATCCATTGTTTCTAAGCGGAAATCCCCATGGGGAAGTCTTACAACTTTGTCTCAGATGAGCCAGAACGGAAACAAGGATATTCCATTCGTGGGGTGGTTAAGCGTGGGGGCTCTGGAATCTGGATACCTGGGGCAGAGTTGGGTGATTCCATTTAAAGTCTCTGAGCCTCAGTTTCCCCATCTGTAAAATGGAGGTGATGTGGGTCCCTACCTCAGTTACCAGGAGGCCTGTAAAATGCCCAGAACAATACCCTGAGTACTCAATATATACTCCTTGAACAAATCAAGGCTGGTTAGGATGGGGTAGGGGTCTCTGACCCTCTTTCTTAGCCCCACACCTTGTTATCACACACTTCCTGCCCTCCCAGGGCCAGATGAGGCTCTGAGGGGCAGGAAAGAGATGGGAATCTGGGGCAAGAAGACAGGCAGCTCCTCCAGGCCCACCTGTCCAGATGTGCATCTTTCACACTAGCTTTCGGGAGAGCACACCCACCCGACAGTCAACACACAAATATTCAGCAATACCCAGAGACAAACACAGGTGGACATACAGAGACAGGTAAAGACAGGGACAGGAGAGATACAGCCCCCACCCCCACACACAGACACACTCACACCCAGAGACACAGACAGATACAGGTGAAAAGACTAGACACAGGTGGACACCTGGATGGTACCCTCACACCAAGATACCATGGACTGAAATAAAGGCAGACACGACCCAGTGTTGTGGCTCAGTGGACTGAGTATCGTCCTGTGCACCAAGAGGTCACTGGTTAGATTACCAGTGGGGGCCGGTTGGGGGCTTCATCCCCAGTGGGGGATGTGCAGGAGGCAGCGGAGCAGGAGGCAGCTGATCTATGTTTCTGTCTCCCTCTCCCTTCCTCTCTCTGAAATCAATAAAAAATCATATTTAAAGGGGAAAAAAAGACAGTAAGGCAGACATACACACACGCAGGAGGTCAACCGCAGAGACCTCTCATAGAGACAAGGACTACACACAGGTGGAACCCCAGAAAAACACCTGCCACAGAGGGACCGAGACAGGTAGCCGACACACACAAGCAAAGACACAGGAGGCCACCCAGACACACACACACACACACACACACACACACACACACACACACCATTAGATTCAGCCAGTAACAGCGTTCCTCTCCTCTCCTCCCAGCCCTTAACCTTCCCCTGAGCCAGCACATCCTCCTCTAAGTCTGAGAGGCCGCCCCTGTGGGGGGACCACACACCATCTTCCCCAGCCCGTACTCCTCTCCCCCGGGCCCGCACGCCCCTTACCCGGGTCCGCACACCCTCTCCTCACCCGAACGCCCCTTACCTGGGTCCACACAACCCCTCCCCGCCCCGCACACCCTTCCCCTCAGACCGCCTCCGCCACCCTCCTCCCGCCCCTGCCCCGCCCGCACCAGGACTCACCGCGCGGCTGTCAAGACAATGACCCGCGCCCACTAGGCCCGCCCGGCCGCGCTGCGCTTGCGCGGACGGGCCGACTACAATTCCCAGAAGCGTGTGCGCCTCCGCCTCCGCCCGGGCCTCCCTGCGGAGCGCAGCCAAACGGACTCAAACCCGAGGAGCGGCCGCGGCGCTCCACCTCCCAGAGGCCCCCGCGGCACGCCCGTTAAGGGGGCGGGGTTCGGGGGGATTTCGGGGGAGGGCGCGCAGGTGAGTAGGGAAGGAGCGACAGGAGAGATCGAGGGTCCTGGCTGGAGCGGGGTGGGGGAGAGGGAGCGGGCTGGAGGGAAGGGCTGAGAGAGGAGGGGAGGGGAGATGGGGAGGAGGAAGGAGAAGAAGGGCTGGGAGAGGGCGGAGAGGGGAGGAGGGCTGAGAGGAGAAATGGGCCTGGAAGAAGGCAGAGGGACAAGGAGGGAAGAACTGGAAAGAACAGGAAAGGGGCGGGAAGGGGAGGAAAGAGAGGGGAGGAGTGGGAGGGGGCACGTGGAGGAGGAGAGGGAGCTGGAGAGGAAGGAAAATTACAGAAAAGGGTCTTGGGTGGAGACGGGAAGACAAAGCTGTGGCCTCTCAGCAGACCGTCTGCAGCCCCGCCGGGGATGCTGGGTGACCGTCTGGAGCCCGATATTTGTAGGAAATTTGTAAAGCGTACAGAAATGCAAGGATCATAATAATGAGAAAAATATCAACCCTTAAGTGTTAGGAGTTTCTTATGTGCCAGCTCCTGTTCTTGGCATGTTATGGTTTACAAACTCATTCAATCCTAGCAACCACTACGTTCCAGATGAGGGCAGTGACACAGACAAGAGAGGTCACACGAGGGGAAAGTAGGGGACCTGGGATGGGAACGAATCCTCGGGCTGGGGCCCTCTTACACAAACCACAAAGCCAAGTACAAAAGCATTTCTTGAATGCCTGAGTGACCACAAAAATGCAAACAGTAGCTTGCCTGAGGTAGGTAGTCATTCATGATTTAATTAAATATTTTATTTTGAGATAAATGTAGTTTCACGTGGCAGTTGTAACAAATAATACAGAAACTATATAGAGAGATCCCCCATGGCCTTTATCTAATCCCCAACACGACACCTTGCAATATCACTAACAGGATGTTGATGGTGACACTGTCAAGATACAAAACAGTTCCAGCACCACTAGGAGGCCCTTTCATAGCCACACCCACTTTCTTCCAGACCCCATCCTAGGTTGAAGGTCCTAGGCTAGAAAAGAAACAGGAGTCTCACTTGCCCCATCTCACCCCTAAACCAATTCTTAACTTCAAATTTCCCGAAGATCCTATTACCCAGTCTTCACACCAAATTCTGTAATTGGGTAAGTTTGTTTACTTGGTGGAAAATGAGCAATATAAGCCAGAAATGAAGTATTGGAAGGGTAATGGGTAGTTTGAGGGATTACAATCTTAGAAAGCACAAAACTTAGGGTGGCTCCAAAGAGCACCACCACAAGAACCCCAGCATCAATCACCCCTTTAAGGTGTTGCCACTAAACAACACAGATCCAGCTGCATTTCAGACTCCAGAGAATTTGATTGGCTAGGTCCATCAGAACCATATGGCAGGGATGGCCAGTTACTCAAAGGAAAAGAAGAGATGGTGTAGTCAAAAAGAGGCAAGAAAAACCAAGCAGAGAAAAACAGAAAACTATATAATTTCGGTTTTATTTTTGATATCACAATTTTGAGTTTATACTAGAATACAGATCTGAAAAAAATTTTTCATTTAGTATAGCAGTTATCTTTCTGTGCCTATATATACTTTCTCTCTCTTTTTTTATCAACTGCATAATTCTATTGAATGAACACACAATAATTAACTTATCCATTTACCCATTACCCTAAATTTACCACTTAAAAAAATTGTTTTTTGGTCATTATATATTTACCAACCTTTGTACACTTTGGTTTCTGAGGAATATTGATTCAAACAGTATATACACACAGCAAATTATATAACTGACAATGGAATTGTCTTTTCACACATTCACCAAACCTGGGTATCATCATTCTTCTGTGATTTAAAATTAATCTTCTGGGAAAAAGTAGTATGTCATCACTTTATTTTGCATTTTCCTACTACTAGTGATATTGAGTAATTTTCATTAGCTGTTTTATTTCAACTTTGAACTGGCTGTTAGCTTTGTCCATTTTTCTACTGAGTTGTAGATGTTACTATTACTGATTTGTGATAGTGCTTTGAATAAATTATCCTTTATTTGTTGCAAACATTTTCTTTCAGCCTCTTGTTTGTCTATTAACTTTGATGTTTCCAACATAAAAATCAGTTCCTAGGTTATGCACAGTGCTTAAGAAGATCTCAAGCCAAGATTATAAAAATATTCTAAGTTTGCCCTGGCCGGTTTGGCTAAGCAGTTACAGTGACGGCCCACAGACTGAAGTCTCAGGTTCAATTCCTGATCAGGAGCACATATCTGAGTTGCAGGGTTGATCCCCAACCTGTCGTGTTGGATGCAACTAATTGATGTGTCTCTCACATCAATGTTTCTCTCTCTCCCCTCCCTCCCTCCTTCCCTTCCACTCTATCTAAAAATCAATGGAAAAATATCCTTGAGTGAGGATTAACCCTCCCAAAAAATAAAATAAAAATTCTAAGTTTGTCTTGTACCTGAATATCTTACATTTACATCTTTACTCTTTCAGAGCTTCATAAGTGTGCCAGGGATACATCCATGTCTCTCCAGAGAGCTATGTGTCCCATCACCATCTGTTTACTCCATTTCTCCCACTGCAATAAGGAGTCCTTTTTATCATACATATATAAGGAGGGTCTAAAAGCTCCACACACTCTGGGTAAGCCAGCCCATCTCCTAGCGTCTATGCTGAAGTAAAGAGGGAGCCCCAAAGCTCCATTTTCTAAAAGCTGTGTCCTTGGGATAAGAGCTACTCTCACATGACTCTCTACAGTGTACCACCACCAGCAGCAGCCACCATGGAACCCAAGAACTCTGGTGCTCCAGGTAAGAGGCCAGTGTGGCTCAGTTGGTTGGAGCATTGTCCTGTACATGGAAGGTTACGGTTTCAATTCCCGGTCAGGGCACATACCTAGGTTTTGGGTTTGATCCCGTCGGCGTGTGTATGGGAAGGCAAACCAATCAATGTTTCTCTCTCACGTCCATGCTTCTCTCTTTCCGTTCCCCTCTCTCTAAAATCCATAAGCATGTTTTTGGGTGAGGATTAAAAAAAAAAAAGAGTCCTCCTCCAGGGGTGGGGGGAACTACTTAAAAGACAGGATTTCTTTTGGGTGATGAAAATGTTCTAAAATTAACTGGTGATGGCTACACAATTCTGAACATAAAAGTCATTGATTGAATCATTTCAAATGAGTGAACATATGGTATGTGAATTATAACTCAATGAGGCTGTTATAAAAAATAATACCCGCTACCAGCCTCTAAATCACTATTGCTGGAGAGTGAGTAGAACTCTCACAATCCTTGTTAAACCATCAATTCTCCCTGCAACACTGAAGTGTGATAAACTAACTGCCTTGGGACTATCACGACTATTGTCATTATGTCCTTTATGTCTGATAGTCATCTCTTGTTCTTCTCCCTCCCCTGCCTCTAAGGCCTACATGTTCTGGGGGTTAGTAAGGCATTCTTCCCAGAACTCCCTAGCTCCTTCATCCTTTTCTTTCTAATTTATTGATGTTTTAGAAGTGGGGAGGGGAGGGAGAAACACTGATGTGTTGTTCCACTTATTTTTGCATTCACTGGTTGCTTCTTGTATGTGCCCTGACCGGGGATCAAACCTGCACTTTGGTATGTTGGGATAATGTTATAATCAACTAAGCTACCCCACAAGCTCCTTCTTTTTTTTTTTTTTTCATTTTTTGTTCAGACAGAGTAGGAGGGAGAGAGAGAGGAAGAGAGAGAGAGAGAAACATCGACGTGAAAGGGCCACATCGAGTGGCTGCCACCCGCACGACCAACCAGGGCCGGGGACAAACTGCAACCGAAGTACATGCCCTTAGCGGGAACCAAACCCGGGTCTCTCCGGACCGCAGGCCGACGCTCTAACCGCTGAGCCAAACCGGCCAGGGCCCACCAGCTCCTTCTTTAGATTATTTCTCATGATGGTATATATCACATACTTATGACATAGTGTTTATTTCAGTTTTTTGTGTCTTCCCCCACCTGATCTGCGAGGGCAAAAATTCTTTGTACATTTTGCACCCTGCTGTATCCTCAGCATCTAAAACAGTGCCTGGCACATGAGTAAGTGCTCAAATAATGTTAACTAAATAAGCACTACATCCCTAATGTACTACAACGCTCCTTGCTGTATCACAATTCTATACATAGTCAAAATTGGCTTGTCAACTGAAAAATATATTGGGATTTTTATTGGAACATCAATGAATTTACTATTTAACGTGGGGAGAGATATCTTTGCTAGACTGAATCTTTCTATGCAGACATGTCTAGCTTTCAAAAATAAGTTTACATTTTAACATATACATTTATAAGCTAATTTCTGTTTTGGTATCAGTCTTCAGTCTCATAGAACAAGATGGGAAGCTTTTTATTTTACGCTTTAGAACAATATAAATATCTCAAGAATGGTCTGTGATGCGTTTCTACAGGTCAAAGTGTTGAACTACCTTTTTAAATTTATTTTTCATGGCTATGCATTTACTTGAGTTTTCTAGCCTGTTTATTTGAGATTGTTTTGAATACTGTCCTCTGGCTACACCTATATTCTACCAAATGCTTCTGTCCTATTTGGCCTATTCTCACTTCTCAGTGCCAGGTGAGGAGAATTCCTCATCAACAATGTTATGTATCTTCATATTAATTTACACAGTGGGAGCAGGAAATATTCGTATTTCTATGAAGACACATAACCATGTTACCTTGTGTATCACAGAATCTTTCAATTCTGAATGTGTTCATCTTTCATACCCATACCAGAGTAAAGAGTCCTCTGTCTGCTCTGAAATCTGCAGGTTTCTTAATCTTGACCCACGGGTTCATTTTACTTGCAGCTGAACATGACTGTAAGGCAACCTTTACCTCAATGGCAGGAATGATGTGCTAAGCGCTTTAAATGGATTATTTACCACAGTCTTCAAAGCATGTGTTTTGAATGGAAAGGTAACAAGGGTACAGCTTTTTATTTTTCAGAGATTAGGCTGGCTAAAGTGTTAAAATCATGCACTTGACGGGAGCGAGAGAGGAAAATGGCTATAATGCTATTGCAAAAATCTTAGACTGTGGTGATAGGATACAGATTGGGAAAAAGTGGATGGATTCTAGAGTCATTTAGAAGACTGAATCTAGAGGACTTGGTGGTATGGGAACGAGGAGGGAAGAATTTCAGATGAGGATCACTCTCCAGTATGAATTCGCTGATGATGAGCAAGATGTACACTCTGTCTGAAGGCTTTTCCACATTCTTTACATTCATAGGGCTTTTCTCCAGTGTGGATTCTCTTATGTAGCCTAAGATGGGCGACCTGGCTGAAGGCTTTCCTACATTCTTGACACTCATAAGGTTTCTCTCCTGTATGAATTCTTTGATGCAGAGTAAGGGATTTACTCTGGCTAAAGGCTTTCCCACATACATTACAGTCATAAGGTTTCTCACCTGTATGACACCTTTGGTGACAAATCAGAGATGCCTTCTGTCTGAATGCCTTCCCACATTCAAGGCATTCATAAGGTCTTTTTCCACTGTGGACTCTCTGATGTTGGACAAGATAGGAGCCATCGCTGAAGGCCTTCCCACATTCAATACATTCATAAGGCTTCTCGCCAGTATGAACCCTCTGGTGTTGAACAAGGTGTGCGATTTGACTGAAGGCCTTACTGCATTCCTTACATGCATAAGGTTTCTCTCCAGTGTGTATTTTTTGATGTTGTACGAGGTGTGCGTTCTGGCTGAAGGTTTTGCTGCACTCCTTACATGCGTAAGGTTTCTCTCCAGTGTGAACTCTCTGGTGATGAGCGAGGTGTGTGTTCTGCCGAAAAGTTTTCCCACACTCCTTACATTCATAGGGTTTCTCTCCAGTATGAACTCTTTGATGAAGAGTAAGAGAGCCACTATGGCTGAAGGCTTTCTCACAGAGCGTACATACATAAGGCTTCTCTCCTGTGTGAATTCTCTGATGTACGGTCAGGGATGAGCCATGGCTAAAAGCCTTCCCACATACATTACATTTGTAAGGTCTCTCTCCAGTATGAATTCTCTTATGCTGAGTAAGTCCTATCTGATCTGTGAAAGCCTTCCCACAATAGATACAGTCATAGGGTTTCTCTCCAGTATGATAGTATCTCCGATGACGTATAAGGGACGCATTCTGCCTGAAGGCTTTCCCACAGTCAATGCATTCATAGGGTCTTTTTCCAGAGTGAATTCTTCGATGATGAGCCAGGGATGAACAATCACTAAAGGCCTTCCCACATTCAGTGCATTCATAGGGTTTCTCTCCAGTATGGACCCTCTGATGTTGAGTGAGATGTGTAAGCTGGGTGAAGGCTTTAGAGCACTGTTTACATTGATAAGGTTTTTCTCCAGTATGAACTCTCTGATGTTGAATACGATGAGAATTCTGGCTGAAGGCTTTCCCACATTCAGTACATTCAAACGGTTTTTCTCCTGTGTGTGTTCTCTGATGTAGAGCAAGGTGGGCACTCTGGCTAAAGGCTTTTCCACACTCATTACATACATAGGGTTTCTCTCCAGTATGAATTCTTTGATGAAGAGTAAGGGTTGAGATTTTGCCGAAAGTTTTCCCACACTCTTTACATTTCAGAAGTTTCTTTTCTCCGTAGACTTGCTTATGTTTTTTAACAAATGAATGTGTTTTTGAGCTTTCCTTATCTTCAATGGGAAATATGTGTTTCATATGAGATTGTGTATTTGGATGAAAATTTGTTCCAGATTTGTTAGAGTTGCCTTTTTTCTCAATAAATGCATCTATATGACCAACTGTCTCTCGCCTAAAATGTGTCTTCCGACTTACCAGTTCCCTCTCAAACAGGTCTTCACCTTTCCTGTTTCCCCCTAATGTGAAACATTCAAGGTTATCATAGCTTTTAAGTTTTTCCATAAGCATTACCTGGGATAATTTTTGTTCATAAATGTCCTGGTTTGGAGATAATTCTTTGGTCATCGACACATATTCCAAGTCTGAAAGACATTAAGAAAGCAAATGTCTCCTTTATTATTAGTATTATTTAATTTTTTTTTTTTTATCCTCCCCCGAGGACATTTTTGCATTTATCTTCAGATAGAGCGGGAGGGAGAGAGGGGGGAAGAGAGAGAAACATCAATGTGAGAGAGACACATCAACTGGCCGCCACCCACACGACCCCAACCGGGGCAAGGGACAAACTGCAACCAAGGTACGTCCCCTTATCAGGAACTGAACCTGGGACTCTCTGGTCCACAGGCCGACACTCTAACCACTGAGCCAAACCAGTCAGGGCATGTCTCCTTTATTTAATGCTAGAACAGAAATTTCCCAAATGAAACCAGGTGAATCAAACACTTACTGAAGCCCACAGAAGTTAATGTTTTTGACAGTTCTTAGATGAAGTTAGGCTATGGTATATTATTTCAACATGACTTTTAATTTAAGATTTTATACCAATATTCATAATTAAGATTTGCCTATAATTTCCATTTTTGGTGCTATTTTGGTAGGATTTGGGTATCAAATGTTATGCTGTCTTTATAAACAAATTTTTTCTAAGTTCTTTTTATTCCCTGTCACAAAACATTTTAACCAATGTTGATGATAATTTTCCTTAAAGGTTTTATAAAATTTGCCCGGCCAGTGTGGCTCAGTTGATTTGAGCATTGTCCCATGGACTGAGGGGTCCCAGTTCGATTCCTGGTCAGGGCATGTGCCTGGGTTGCGGGCTTCATCCCCAGTGGGGGTCATTGAGGGGGGGAAGGGGCAAGCGGCCAATAGATGTGTCTGTTTCACATAGATGTTTCTATCTCTCTCTCCTGAACTCTCTTAAAAAAAAAAAAAGTTTATATAATTTATTTGTGTAACTATTTGGAGTAGATGCTTTTCTTGGGGGAGGCAGTTCTTAGACAACTTTCTATATTTCTTTGATTGTAACTGGTCTGATGAAATTTTCTCTCTCTCTCTCTTATGGTATCAGTTGTGGTAATTTATAATCTCCTAAAATAATACCCATTTAATCTAAGTTTTCAAATTATTTATAGAGTTGAGGAAAAGAAATTCATATGATTCTTTCAAGTACTTATGCATTGTTGGTTATTTACGATTATTTCTTTTCTTGTGTTTTCTCTGATTTGTCCTGACAGTTTATATGTTTTATTGAAGCACCTATTTGATTTAATTTCATATGAACTGTTTTCTAATTCATTTACTCCTACTTTTCTCTCTAGCAGTATAAATCACTAATCTTATTTTGGTTTCCCTTAATGTTCATTTTGTTCTTTGTCTAATATCTTAAATTTGATTATTAATTAATTTTTATTACTTATTCATTAATGTACATCATTAGAGCTACAAGTGACCTACCAATAATCCTCTTTTTAAAAAATTTGATTGATTTGAGAGAGAGAGAGAAGCATCGGTTTGTTGTTCCACTTATTTATACATTCATTGGTTTATTCTTGTATGTGCCCTTACCAGGGGTCAAACCCTCCACCTTGGTGTATTGGGACGACACAGTAACCCACTGAGCTACCTGCCCAGGGCAACAATTCTCTTCTTGGAAATATGGGAACTGAAAGCAGGAAAAGGCCACACTACTGCCACAGAACAAACTGGAACCATCTCACAGAGGCTCATTTCCCTGCAATATATATCTATATGCTGTTAACTAGTTTTCTAAACCAGATATATGCAAGCCAGGGAAAAATACCTAGTTAAGTTTGAAGAAAATAAACTGGGCCAGAAATCCCAATGACTACAATAAAAGTGGGAGATGATAAATGAAGAGGCAGGAGGTAATATTAGTGAGCTAATTTCTTCATCTTTCAAGATGAGTCTCAAGTGGATCAAGTGTGAAATATAGATTTAAAAATGTATAAAGACATAAAAATAACAACTTGAGGGACTAAAAACCTTTCCAATTCAAAGGATGGGATAGCATAAAAGGGGAAAAACCATACATAAACAATAAAGCAAGAAGAAATAACAACAAAGAAAGAAATAATTAAAAGCAAAAGGAAGAACATAGCTGTATTTGTTAACCCAATAAACACGTTTTTAAAAAAGGAAAAGTTTTAAACAAGTTCAAAAAACTAAACACCAATTTGTCTAAAGAATTCAAAAATGTTGAAAGTCAGGAAAGATTATAATAATATGGTACTTGAGCAAAACTAGGTCAACATAAGTGGAACATAACAGAGTTTAGAAATAGACTGTGGGATTTGTAGGAAATCAGTAAAGGTACAGGTGGTACATCATACCAGTGAGGAACAGAATATCAATTTTAAAAATGGAGTTAGAGGCCCTGGCCAGGTAGATCAGTTGGTTAGAGCATGGTCCTGATACACAGGCTGCAGGTTGGATCCCCAGTCAGGGCACATGCAAGAGGCAACCAATAAATGCATGAAAGAGTGGAACAGCATGCCTTGGCTGGTTTGGCTCAGCAGTTAGAGCGTCGGCCCACGGACCAGTGAGTCGTGGTTTGATTCTGGTCAAGGGCACATACCTGGGTTGTGGTTTGTCTCTGGCCCTGGTCGTGTCATGTGGGAGGCAACTAGTCGATGTGTCTCTCTCACATCAATGTTTCTCTCTCTCTTTCTCTCCCTCCTTCCCACTCTATCTGAATACAAATGGAAAAATTTTCTCAGGTAAGGATTAAAAAAAAAGAAGAGTGGAATAGCAAATCGATGTTTCTCTTTCTTTCTCTATAAAGTCAATAAATAAACATTTTTAAAACACGGAGTTAGAACAAGATGTTTCAATTTGAGAGGGATCTGGAGAAGTGTTTTCCAACAAGTCTTAAAGAAAAAAAACATTTTGAGAATAGTTTCCCCAGCTCTAGTAATCCTGTACTTACCTGGGCACAGGCCTCTAGTCATCTCTTCATTTATCATCCAGGACTCTTTACCTTGCTCCAGTAAGGAGATCACATCTGGTTTAGAAATGCAAAGACCTGCATATAAGAAAAGAAAATTGGCCATCCTGTGGCTATTCCAGACCTATGACTCAGTCCAAATGGTAGTGACAGAAGATGACGTTGTAGGAAAATGCTGATAAACGGCATTAGAGACAAGTGAGGTGGAAAAATTCCTATGGGGAGGTGAAGGAGGCAGACACTCTTACCCACTGAAACCAGATTCCTGTAGTTCTCCAACATCACCTTCTTGTACAAAGTCCTTTGAGCAAGATTCAGCCATTCCCACTCCTCTTCAGAGAAGTCTATGGCCACATCCCCAAATGTTACCAAATCCTGAAATGACACAGATATAATCTTGCTCAATCTGTGTTCATGTCCCCACTCAGCTGGTTTTAGAGTAAAGGATTATGCTGTTCACACTTTAGCGAAAAACAAACAAATCATGTGTTTAAGTAATTATACTGGGGATCTAACTGATCCAGGTGTGGTAGTTAATTACTGGACAACTTTTCTGCCTAGTTATATTGTACATATTACAAAAATAAAAAATATGAGAGATACTCTGCTCTTGGAGCATTTATAATTCTATGAAATTTATGAGCACTTATTTAAAAATGTTGACTGCATTCGAAACAATATCATTAAGTATTAAATTATTTTATCTACATCGCCTTTAAACAAGGAGCTACATCACCTTTCCAAATGGAGAAATTAGCAGGTGATGCCAGTCATCCACTCTGTGGTTGCTGGCAAATTTTCCATTCTTTACTTTGTGATTTCACTTATATCAACATTTAAGAATAAACTTTTCCCAGCCAGTGTGGCTCACTGGTTGAGCATCGACCCATGCACCAAGAGGATGCCGGTTTGATTCCCAGACACGGCACATGCCCAGGCTGTGGGCCCAATTCTCAGTGGGGGGCATGCAGGAGGCAGCCAATCAATGTTCTCTCTCTCCGATGTTTCTCTCTTTCTCTCCCTCTCCCTACCCCTCTCTCTAAAATCAATAAAGAAAAAAAATTGGGGGGGGGGGAGAATAATTTTTATTTATTTATTAGGATATTTTTGCATTTATCTTCAGATACAACGGGAGGGAGAGAGGGAGGAAGAGAGAGAAAAACATCAACGTGAGAGACACACATTGACTGGTTGCCACCCACACAACTCCAACCGGGGCCGGGGATGAACTACAACCGAGGTACGTGCCCTTAGCGGGAACCGAACCGGGGACTCTCTGGTCCACAGGCTGACGCTCTAACTGCTGAGCCAAACCGGCCAGGGCAAAAGAATAAGTTTTAAATAAGCACCAGAATAAAAGTTCAGATTAAAGAATTCAGACTCTGGTGCTAACTAGCTGGGTAAACGGGGCCAAGTTAATTAACTCCCCTGTGCCTCAGTTTACCCACCTGAAAAATGGGAATAATTTTAGTACCTACCTTATAGCACCATTGTGAGAGTTAAATAAATTACCAGCCTCAGTACCTGGCTAAGTGCTCAAGAACTGTCACCTATGATAATGATAGAGGAGGGATGGAAAATAAGAAAAAGGAGGAGGTGGCCAAAAACAGGTGAAACATTTGGTTTAATACTTTAATAAAAGTTTTACTTATATTTTTGTCTAATTTCAGAATACTACAGTAGTTAAAAACATGGTCTCTGAGGCCAGACCACCTGTGTTCCAAAACTGTTCTGTTCAGTAAACTTAAGCTATTTTTACTAGAGGAGTTCATAAACAACTTTATGGGGTTGACTTCCAAAGGCCCTCTCTATGATCTCTCCAGTATTCTCCATTTCCCAGGGGCTCTCCTTTTCAGTCCTCTGGCCAGATAACTGGAGCTTATTTATTCCATTCCACTATGCACTTGCCATGACTGTACCCACCCCCTGGAGCCAAGCAGGGAGGTGGCAGAAGCAGAAAAAAAGCAATGAGGGGACACAACTTCTCCAATCACAGAGAAAATGTCTCCTCTCTCACAGGTTTAGACTCCTGCAGAACCTCACTGCTACCGTCCAGAAACAAGAAAACAGAGAAAATTTTTTCTTAAAAGGAAGATTTCCGCCCCCAATCTGAACACTAGACTAGATCCCTTTACCATTTCCTGAGCCTGAACCACAAGGTTTCTCCTATAGTTCTTTTTTTTTTTTTTTATCCTCACTCGAGGACATTTTTCCATTTTTTTGTTCAGAAAGAGTGGGAGGGAGAGAGAGGAAGAGAGAGAGAGAGAGAAACATCGACGCGAAAGGGACATATCGAGTGGCTGCCTCCCGCATGACCAACCAGGGCCGGGGACAAATTGCAACCGAGGTACGTGCCCCTAGCAGGAACTGAACCTGGGTCTCTCTGGACCGCAGGCCAATGCTCTAACCGCTAAGCCAAACCGGCCAGGGCTCCTGTAGTTCTTTCTATCCATGCCAATATCCACTTCTGGATTTTATGCTAGGAGATAATGGGAGGGAAATAAAAGGTAAACATACCACATATTTTGTGGTACTCCACATTTTGGGTTTTTTCCCCAATCTGCCTGATACTATTTATCTTTTTTTTTTAATTGATTTTTAGAGAAAGAGGGAGAGGGAGAGAGAGCGAAATATCGATCAGCTGCCTCCTACATGCCCCCTACTGGGGATGGAGCCGGAAACCCGGGTATGTGCCCTGACTGGAAATCGAACCACTAACCTTTCTGTGCTCGGGGCTACATCTAACCAACTGAGCCACACTGGCCAGGGCTACTATTTACTCTTTTAGAGATCCCAAATTCCTGCTCCAGGCATGTTGTTCTGGTTTTATAGCAGTATTCAGTGGGAAAGACAGGGTGGCACGCTTAGTTCCTCTTACCCAGAATCAGGACTCTCCCAAATTCAGTGTACATTATTATTATTTTTAAAATTATTACCTCATTAGAAATGAAAGGCCTCCTTATGTTCAGTGCTTCCTGTGCATCAAACATCATACTGTAATTCTTCAACTTGTACATGTATATGTATGTGTATGAAGAACTACATGGGCAGATAAGCAAATGGCAGCATATATAGCTAATGCTTATATAGTATTTATTATGTGCCAGGCACTTCTCTAAACACTTACAATATATTAACTCATTAATCCTCACAGTAGTTCTACTATAAATCAGTACTATGATCATTCCCATTTTATGGTTGAGGAAATGGAAATTAAAGTGATATATCTAGTATACAGTGGATCTAGAATTTGAACCCAGGTACTCTGGTTCCAGAGTCCATGTTACTAACCTTTATGCCATACTTTGCCACTCTTAAAATATTTCCCTCTGACAACAATAATGCTTTCATTTGTTTATTTATTTTAATCCTCACCCAAGGATATTTTTACATTTATCTTCAGATGGGGGGGGGGGGGCAGGGAGAGAGAGAGCGAGAGAGAGAGAGAGAGAGAGAGAAATATCGATGTGAGAGAGAAACATAGAATGGCTGCCTCCTATACGACCTGACCAGGGCTGAGGACGGAACTGCAACCTAGGTACGTGCCCTTGACTGAAATCGAACCCAAGACGGGCCAACACTCTAACTGCTGAGCCAAACCGGACAGGACAATAATGCTTTTGTTTAAATGCACCCTGGCTGGGTGGCTCAATTGGTTGGAACATCATCTGGTACACCAAAAGATTGTGGGTTTGATTCCTGGTCAGGGCACATAACTAGGTAAGGGCACATATGAGAGGCAACCGATTGATGTTTCTCTCTCATATTGATGTATGTTTCCCTCTTTTTCTAAAATCAATGAAACATCCTCAGATGAGGATAAAAATAAATAAATAAAATAAGTAAGTAATAAAATGTTTAAATGCTCCATTGGTACTGCATGTTTTTGGCATTATGTCTGGTAAGAAAAGGTATTTGGCTTTTTTTTTTTTTTTTTTTTTTTTGGCTACGTGCCCCTAGTGGGAACCGAACCCGGGACTCTCTGGTCCACAGGCCGACACTCCAACCGCTGAGCCAAACCGGCCAAGGCGGTATTTGGCTTTGATATAAATTGCTTGTTGTGTCTTTGATATAAAATAAAAACAATTTTACTGTTCTAAGTTATCTTTGATCTCCTCCATTTGCTTCAAGCAACTCAGGAATCACTTCCTCTGTGATACAAGTCTTCCCAACCCCTCCCCAAGAAGGCAAAATGGAACTAAAATAGATTTCCTCTTGCCATATTGTGGCCTATCACAGAGCTTCAACAGTCCAGAAGAAGGAGCACCTTTTTCTAAGGCACCCAAAGATGCTTACATGGATTATTAATGACCCTTCCCCACTCCTCCACAGGAAGTCTACTCTCCATGTGCAGCACTAAGCATGCTGTATACATAAATGCTTGCTGCCTTTTCAAGCTCTCTGAAAGCCAGGATGGGGACTTAGGAACTAGGTAGATGGTGGCTCTCAAATTTCTTCTAAGGACTGTATTTCTGAGTAGTCAGATGCTTATGAAAAGACTGAGAGGCCCTGGCTGGTAGTGGCTAGGGTATCAGCCAATGTACAGAGGGGTCATGGGTTTGATTCCTGGTCAAGGGCACGTACCTGGGTTACAGGTTTGATCCCTATCCCTGGTGGGGGTGTGTTCAGCTGGCAACCATTCGATGTGTCTCTCTCACACTGATGTTTCTTTCTCCCTTTCTCTCTCTCCTCCCTCCCTTCCACTCTCTCTAAAAATCAATGGAAAAAAATATCCATGGGTAAGGATAAAAAAAAAAAAAAAAAAAAAAAAAGACTGAGCATGGGAAGGGCTCAGGAGGGTCATTTCTTGAATGAAGAATAAACACCAGCCCAGCCAGTGTGGCTCAGTGGTTGCATGTCGACCCATGCACCAAGGGGTCGCTGGTTTGATTCCTGGTCGGGGCACATGCCCAGGTTGTGGGCCAAATCCCCAGTGGAGAGCATGCAGGAGGCGGCCAATTGATGTTCTCGCTCATCGATGTTTCCATCTCTCTCTACCTCTCCCTTCCTCTTTCTCTAAAAAAATCAATAAAGTAAAAAAAAAAAAAAAAAAGAATAAACACCAAATAGGAACAAGAGGAAGCTCCAAGAGACACTAGGCTGTTTGAGTCTGTCCCTGTGACCCCACCACTTACCAGAAAGACAGAAAATAGAAACCAAGCCCCAGGGTGGAACTATTAGGCAGACAATTTTCAGAAAGAAACAGCATTACCAAATCCTGAAAAGCGAAAATGTATATAAGGAGTAAAGAGGATATACTAACTCACCGGGGATATGGTTTTTAGAAGTTCAATTCTCATCACCTCCTCCTCTTCCTGACTCCTCATGTGAAGGACTTTACCCTGAGAGGGCAGAGCTGGGGGAGAAGAAAGGAGTAGTGAGAGACTGGGCAGCTCTAGGAATCACAGCCTAGAAACTCTTCCCTTCAGCTCCCTCTTCTGTGCAGTTTCTCACTCCCACCCAACTTCCCCTCAGTCCAGGCACTCACTGGGAGACTTGTAATTTACAGCTGGCGTTCTGTTCTGCTCTGGGTTTGCAGGCTGAGCATGACCTCTCCATTCATTAACAACAGAGATGTATCAGGTGGGCTGCATATATTAATACTCTGATTTAATCTTCATAATCTTCCATGAAAATAGAAAATACTATCACCACTTCACACATGAAAGCTCTGAGAAGTGGTCTTTTGCACAAGTTACACAGCTTGTAAATAATGGAGCCCAGTCATCAATGTAGGTCAGCCTATCACCCAAGCTATTTGCTCAAGAAGACACCAGACTATAACAGAAAATATGCCCCCTGTGCAACTAACTAGCTAGGATTCATATAGATTCTATGAGACTTAGAAAAAGGCATTTTCCCCAGAGAGTGTCTATGTGGCTTGCAGATTATCGGATTACAAATTTGTTA
The DNA here is from genome assembly GCA_030848825.1 of Tadarida brasiliensis. NCBI lineage: Eukaryota > Metazoa > Chordata > Mammalia > Chiroptera > Molossidae > Tadarida > Tadarida brasiliensis. The sequence continues at coordinate 1,474,772 of CM061276.1, forward strand.
GCAGTCCCAGGTTCCGTTTACTTTATGACAAACAATTTTGAAAAAGTCCCTTCTCTACCCTGACCCAAGTTTCCTCTTATCAGGAAGAGTTCTGACTCAATTTTGGTTTCTTCCCTCTAAACTCCACTGCTTTCTGAAAGCATAATAATAATAATAATAATAATAATGGACATTTATTGGGCACTTACTATGTGACAGGGACTATACCACATATTTACAGGTATGGGCTTACTTAACCCTTATAACAGTCCTATGAGGTATACAATAGTATCTTCTCCACTTTATTTTTTAATTTTAATTTTTAAAGTATTTTTATTGATTTTTAGAGAGAGAAGAAGGCAGAGGGAGAGAAAGAGAAACATTAATGTTGAGAGTGGACCATGGATCACTACTGATGGCCTGCCTACTGCATGGCCCCTAGTGGGGATCCATCCCACAACCCGGGCATGTGCCCTGATGGGGAATTGAACCAGCAACCTTTTGGTGCACAAGATGATGCCCAAACAACAGCCACCCCAGCCAAGGCTCATCTCCATTATACATAAGAGAAACTGGGTCAGAAAGTTTAAGAAAGAAAAAAAAACTGCAGCCCCAGTGGGGCAACTCAGTTGGTTAGAGTCATGCCAAGGTTGTGGGTTTGATCCCCAGCCAGGGCACATACAAGAATCAACCAATCAATACATAAATAAATGGAACAACAAACAACTGTTTTTCTTTCTCTCTCTCTAAAAATAAATAGAAAAAAGATGCTCAGTGGAAGTTCTTGAGATCTGAACTCTTGAAGTTATTTAACCCTCTCAGAGTTGGTTTCTTCAACGGTCAAAAGTGGTTAGGAAAACCTACCTGAAACCCTTGTGGAGGGCATTAGAGGAGAGCTGGTACAGAGGGGGACTCTGGAGTCGGCATGTCCCGCATCTGAATCCTGGCTCCTCTTCCCAGCCATTACTTGTACTCCCTGTGCTGCAGTGTCCTCATCTGTGAAAGCAGACAAGGCAGTGCACACTTCACAATGTTCTGAAGTTTGGTGTTAACACCCCCCGCAAAAGTCTTAGAACGAACGGTGTCTGAGCCACGGGCACCCACAGCGAGCACGCAGTGACCGTTACCTAGCTACCATCACTGCATGCAGTGACAAGACGCAGAGAACATGACTACGACAGCGGAACTTGCTTGTTTTTAAAGTTGACTTTTCAGTGGCCAGTGACATTCCGTATTTTTTCAGTTTCTGGTGCACAACACAGGTTAGACAGTTGAATGGCACTCCTTGCCCCTGTCTGTACTCACTGGGGTGGGGTCAGAGAAAAAGAGCTGAGAGGGAGAACCGGGAAAATTTTCATCCGTTTACTAGAGCTCCCTCCAACAAAAGGAAGCTGTGACACCTCCCCGCCCCCAGTGACGTGAGACGGGACTCGTCAACACTGGGGTCCTCCTCGAAGAGCAGCAGCGCACCCGCAGGTGATGCTCCAATGGGGAAGGCGATGCCCACAAAGACAGGGGAGGGGAGTGTCCGGTTCGGTGACAGCGGGAAGTCAAGATCCCTCCCTGAATTCAGCTCCCCGAACGCCCTCCGCCCACACCTGGGCCCCGGGAACCGCACGGGCCCTGCCCAGGACGCCAGGGTTCGGCCCATGCTGGCTTCCGGGCGGCTGGGTCTGAGGCGGACGGTCGGTACTCGCGAGGCCTCCAGCGCGCAGCCGCGTTAACCCCTCAGCCCAGTGCCCACCGTCCCTCCCCTGCCTCTGGGACCGGCACAGACGCAGAAACTCGCGCCCCTGCCCTTCCCACCTGTCACATCCTGCGCTTGAACACACTTCCCTTCACACACGCACACGCCACGCACCGTCGTCAGTCACGCCGGCCGCATTCTCCTCAGAACCCGCCGAATCCGCTCGCTTACGCTCGCACGGAAAAGCCCTCGCCGGAAGTGAGCGGGTCCTTGCGCCACAACGCCCCCTGGGAAATGTAGTCCCCGCCGGCGCAGCAGCGGCCTGTTGAATTCAGGTGGTTAAGCGTCGGCACGGTTCTCCTCCCGGTCTGGTGATCCCTGCCGTCTATCTTCTACAAGTACCTCTTGGTCTGGCACAGAACTGCCTAGAGCCCTCTCAGCCCAGACTGGATCCCAGAAGCACAGGCCACCCCTAAGCCAGCCAAGCGCGGGGGCTTCTGGGAGCTTTGGCTCCCACTGCGCAGGCGCAACGGACAGGCTAGGAAAGCTGAGGGCCGGGAACCAGAGAGGCCTAGGGCGGGTGGGGTGTTGGGCGAGAAAACCTTGGACCGCAGCGGGTCTTAGAAAGGCAGAGTCTCGCCCTGGCCAGTGAGTGTCGGCCCGCGGACCAAGGGGTCGTGGGTTTGATTCCGGTCCAGGGCAGGTACCTCAGTAGCGTTGAGGTCCTGCCCTGGTCGGGGGTCCTGCAGGAGGCAACCAGTGGATGTGTCTCTCTCACATCCATGTTCCTCTCTCTCTGTCTCCTCCCTCCCTCCCACTCTGTCTGAAGATAAATGGGAAAAAAAATATCCTCCGGTGAGGATTATAAAAAAGAGGTGGGTTTAGCCCTGGCCGGTTTGGCTCAGTGGTTAGAGCGTCGGCCTGCGGTCCAGAGAAACCCGGGTTCGGTTCCGCTAAGGGCATGTACTTCGGTTGCAGTTTGTCCCCGGCCCTGGTTGGTCGTGCGGGTGGCAGCCACTCGATGTGTCACTTTCACATCGATGTTTCTCTCTCTCTCTCTCTTCCTCTCTCTCCCTCCCACTCTATCTGGAAAAAAAAAAAAAAAAAAAAAAAGGCGGGTTTAGGGGATGGAGCCTTCAGGATAGCAGGGATTTAGATTTCGCCTGTTCTGTGCACTTGTGATTTGTGACTTTTGGAGCATGTGCGGGTAACCGGTCTTCTTCAGTTCTCCCTCGTTCATATCTACTCCCTGAGCCCATTGTGCCCCTCCCTGCTGGAACGAGGGTCCCAGGAAGATGAGTTTCTCAGCTTTGTTTAGGGCTGTCTACCCACCAACCGAAAAAGTCTTTGGCATATAGCCGTGTGTTGCCTAACCATGGGGACATTCTGAGAAATGAGTCCTTGGTCGATTTCCTCATTGTGTGAACACACAGAGGCACTTACATAAACCTAGTTGGCCTAGCCTACTACACACCTAGGCTGTGTGAGCTAGGAGCCTGCAGAGCATGTGACTGTACTGAGCACTGTAAGGCACTGTTAACACCATGCTATGTATTTGTATATTTAAACATCAAAATACAGAAACGATACAGTAAAAATACAGTATAAAGATTTAAAACCGGCACACCTGTATAGGGCATTTACCATGAATGGAGCTGCAGGACTTGAAGTTGCCCTGGGTGAGTCAGTGAGTGAGTGGTGAGTGAATGTGAAGGCCTAGGACATTACTGTACACTACTGTAGACTTACATTGTACACTTACGCTACACTAAATATATAAAAAATATTTTTCTATCTTCAATAAGTTACGCTTAGCTTAGTGTAACTTTTTTTCCCTTAGAGTGGAGTTGGGGGGTGGGGAGAGACATGGATTGGATGCCTCCCGCATGATCCCAACCGGGACTGGGGATTGAACCTGCAACCCAGGTATGTGCCCTTGACCAGGAATCGAACCTGGGACCCTTCACTCCTTAGGCCGTTGCTCTAACCACTAAGCCAAACCGGCCAGGGCAACTTTCTTCCTTTTATAAACTTTTTAATTTTTTAAAACTTTCCTGTTCTTCTGTAATAACACTTAGCTTAAAACCCAAACACATTGTACAGTTAGTTGCACAAAAATATTTTTTCTTTACATCCTTATTCTAAAAGTTTTTTTTTCCTATTAAAAACGTTCACATTTATTTTTTAAACATTTTTTTGGTTAAAAACTAAGATACAAACACATCAACCTAGGCCTTACACAGGGCCAGGATCAGCAATATCATTGTCTTCCACCTAAACATCTTGTCCCACTGAAAGGCCTTCAAGGGCAATAACAAGCATAGAGCTGTCATCTCCTATGATAACAATGCTTTCTTCTGGAATACAACCTAAAGGACCTGCCTGAGGCTTTTCTTGAGGAGGTGTCACTTTTCAGAAATATGTCCATAATGGTTTGATCCCTTTATTTCATCATAGATTTGCTTGTAAGCAGATAATGCACAGTGAACATTCCTCTCTATTAATGAAAACCTTTCAGTGTTGGGATCCATGTTTTCAAACTTTTTAAGGAGCTTGTTGAGGTCTGCAAAAGCTTCTTCTAAACCCTTCACTGTGAATTTTCTTAACGGTTCTTTTTCTTCAGCACTTTCCTTTTCTTTTGCCTCTTCTTCAGCTCTGTGTTCCTGTTCCAGTTCCAACAACTCTTCGTTAGTCAATTCCTCAGGAACCATGTCTAGGAGCTCCTCAATATCATCCTTATCCACACCCAGGTTAAAGTTGTTTGCCATCTCAACCACAGCCCTGTTGATTTTTGCAACCTCCTCATCCTTGGCAAATTCTTTGAAGTCATGGACGAACCTCTTGAGTGTCTGCTTCCAGATGCCACTCATACATTCCTTGGTGACACCATCCCAAGCCCAAGCAAGGTTCTTGATGCAGTCATAGATGTTGTAATCCTTCCAGAATTGCATCAGTGTCTTTTCAGGGTCTTCCTCAATAGCAGCAATAGCCTGGGCAAAGGTCCTCCTCCAATAATAAGCCTTAAAAGCTGCTATCACTCCTTGATTCATTGGTTGGATCAAAGAAGTAGTGTTTGGAGGTAGAAACACCACTCTGATATTGGGATGAAGATCACCAATAAAAGGAGGATGTCCAGGACCATTATCAACAATAAGCAAAATCTTGAAAGGTATGTTATTCTCTAAACAGTACTTCTCCATTTCACTGGCATAGCAATTCAGGAGGGCATCTTGGAAGAGAAGCTGGGTCATCCATAACTTGTTATTGCTTCTATAGTACACTGGCAGTGTGTGCTTATTGATATGTTTGAAGGCCCTGGGGCTCTCACTGTGCCAAATCACAAAAGGTTTCAATTTATAGCCTGTAACATTGCCCCCAAGCAAGACTGTTATCCTGTCCCTAAAAGTCTTGAAACTTGGTGTTAACTTGTCCTCCTTATGGATGAAAGTCGTTTCAGGCATCTGTTTCCAGAGCAGTGAAGTTTCATCCATATTGAATATTTGCTCTGGCAAGTAATTTTCCTCTACAATCAGCTTATCTAGAGTTTCCAAAAATTCTTCAGCTGCCTTCACATCAGCACTTGCTGACTCACGACTCACTTTCACATTATGTAATGAATAACGATTCTTGAATCGTTTAAACCACCCAGAGCTGGCAGTAAATTTAACACTGTAGTCAGGTCCAGCCCTTTCTTTCAACATTGCAAACAAACTTTTTGCTTTGGCCGTGATCATCATGGTGCTAAGAGGGATACACTTCTGTGTCTGGTCTTCAATCCAGGTCAGTAGAAGTTTCTCCATGTCTGATATAGGCCCTTCTCGAATTTTTGTTAGTCTCGTTGTCTTCAGTGAAGCAGATCCTTTAACAGCATCCATCACTTTGTTCTTGTTCTTCAAGATGGTAGCTATGGTGGAACGGGACATACCTGACTGCCGAGCAATAACCATCACTGATTTTCCGCCTTCATAGTCCTTAATCATTTTTAACTTCATTTCCAGGTCAATCGCTCGGCGTGGCCTCTTACTGGCAACATTAGCAGTGGATTTTGTACACTTAGGGGCTATGATAAACAAAACAACACAAGATTAAATCAAGTACAAGAGAAAATGATGCAATCAAGAGATATCGTAAGCATGAGATGTATGAGGCTGCTCCTATATAACACAGCATACTGCTTTACAACAAACCTTTTTTGTTTTTTAAAATCCTCATCAGAGGATACTTTTCCATTCATTTTTAGACAGAATGGGAGGCAGACAGAGAGAGAGAAACATCGATGGGAGAGAGGCACATCCATTGGTTGCCTCCTGCATGACCCCAACCAGGGCCGGGGACAGAACCACAACTGAGTTACATGCTCTTGACTGGAATCAAAACCTCGACTCTTTGGTCCGAGGGCTGATGCTCCAACTGCTGAGCCAAACCGGCCAGGGCAACAAATGTTTTTTTAATAGGTAGAAAAAGTACACTCTAAATTAACAATAAAAAGTATAGTAAGTACATAAAACAGTACCATAGCCATTTGGTATCATTATCAAGTATCATATAAATATATAACTGTATGTGCTATACCTTTATATGACTGGTAGTGCAGTGTGTTTGTTAACACCAGTATCACCACAAACGTGAGTTATGTGTTGTGTTATGTTACTAGGTGATGGGAAATTTTCACCTCCATTATAATCGTATGGGTCCAATGTTGTATATGGGGTCCACCATGGCTGACCAAATGTCATTATGTGGCACGTGACTGTAGGAAGTGCTTAGTTACAAAAAAAAAAAAAAAAAAAAAAATTACTTAATTTAGCATTAGCACTCTCATCATGACACAGCTAGAGACTGATCCACCACGTATCACCTGAAAGTTAAGGCACTCTCTCAGACACAACCAATTACTCAAAGCCACACAGACACATCTGGACTCTGGTTTTCCAGAATCCAATTTCCCTCAGATTTCATGAACTCCATAGTGAAGCTAATTCTAGCTGTGAAATTTGTCATCTCTAAGGAATTAAATCTTAGTGTTTGTAACACTTTATGATTGGTTATTGGAGTTGAATAACAACAATACTGATACTTCCTGTTGTAGAACTAATATAGAGAGTGTGGAGACCTCCACTTGCATCTTCACAACCAGAAAATCAAAAAAACAAACAAAAAAATCTATCAGGGAACTGAGAACACAAAGGAAATCACCACACTGAGATTTGGAGAGTTATGGGAATACGGAAAAATCACATCAAATATCACCTTTTCTGAAGCAGGAGCTGCTGGAGCCATAAACTGGTATAAATTCTTAATTGGTCATTTTGGCAAATTGTTGGAGGCTTAGTGTGGACTAGCTTGGGAGTTAAAAACTCCTGGCCGGTTTGGCTCAGCGGTTGGAGCGTCGGCATGCAGACCAATGAGTGGCGGGTTCGATTCCGGTCAAGGGCACGAACCTCGGTTGTGGTTCGTCCCCAGCCCTGGTCCAGTCGTGTGGGAGGCAGCCAGTCAACATGTCTCTTTCACATCGATGTCTCTCTCTCTCTCTCTCTCTCTCTCTCTCTCTCCCCCCCTCTCCCTTCCTCCCTCCCTCCCACTCTATCTGAAGATAAAAAGAAAAATATCCTTGGGTGAGGATTTAAAAAAAACAAAACTCCTGGGAGCTCCCATACATGCATGGATTTTACTCCACCAAGTTCTCAGACTAGAAATCAGGGTATGTGTGTGTGTGTGGGGGGAAACCTTCTTGTTTTGAGAAGGGGGCAGGGAAAAGTAAACATTTTGACATATCTTAGAGCATTCTCCATAACAAAGTCCTGTACTCCAAGGAATACTACCTCCTAGAGCCTTCATGGACCCAGAGGAGGGTCAATTGGGCAGCTCCAGCCCCTCCAGCCTTCCTGTCTAGTAAGGGCTAAGAAGCACTTCTTTTTTTTTTCTTTTTCTTACTACACAACTGATATTATAAGGAAGAGCTCCATTCAGTTAAAACCAAATGAATACCGTCAACTTTTCCTGGCTTATTTTTCTGAACAGAATTAGTGCATAAACATATAATTTTGTTATGCTTTTTTAAATGCTAGAAAAATTATACCCTAGTTCTAAGAAGCACTTCTAAAGGTCACAGCTGAAGAACTCAAGCCCACTGACAAATTGAAATTTAATCAAAAGATATAGAATATTTCCCTTTCCCTATACTTGACTACCACACCAACAGGGCTTCAGTATAATAGATTACAACAAGCAGCAAGACACAGACAGATTCTATTTAAGAAGAAGTTCTTAGGGAAATCCAAACACAATAGGGAAAGGGGGGGGGGGGAAGCAAGTAAGCTAGAAGAAACCAAAGACTCAGGCACTTACAGCTACATCAACCATTAAACACAGCCCAGCTCCCAGCCAGATTAGCATAAAACTCCACACTAAAATTCTAATTACCTTAGTTTCTATTATCTAGTATATTATATCCAACCATAAACAAAAAATTAGAAGGCACGCACAAGAAAAAAGACAGTATGAAGACACAAAGCAAGCAGCAGAACCAGACTCAGATATGGCAGAGATTTTGGATTTTTCATACCAGAAATTTAGAATAACTATGATTAATAATATATAAAGGCCATTAATTGGAAAAGTAGACAATAGGCAAGAACAGATAAATAATGTAAGCAGAGAGACAGAAACTCTTTTTTATTTTTTTTGGTACATGCCCCTAGCGGGAACCGAACCCAGGACTCTCTGGTCCGCAGGCCAACGCTCCAACCGCTGAGCCAAACTGGCCAGGGCAAGACAGAAACTCTTAAGAGTCAAAAGAATATGCGAGATATTTAAAGTACTGTGATAGAAATAAAGAATGCCTTTGATGGACTCATCAACAAACTGGATACAGGTGAGGAAAGAATGAGTCTGAAGATATGTCAACAGAAACTTCCCAAACTGAAATGAAAAGAGAAAAAAAGAATAAAAACAAAAAATGCCTCAGAATATCCAAGAACTGTGAAACAATTACAAAAAGTATAACATGCATAACTGGAATACCAGAAAAAGAGAGAAAGAAGCAGAGTAACTAAAGTATTAATGGCTGAGAATTTTCAAAGGTTAATGACAGACACCAAACCACAGATCCAGGAAGCATAGAGAACACCAAGAGAATACCAAGCAAAATAAATACACACACACACACACACACACACACACACACACACCCCAAAAAATAAAATAAACATTGGCATAACATATTCAAGATACAGAAAATCAAAGACAAAGTTTTGAAGGAAGTCAGAGAAACAAAACATCTGGGAGGAAAAAAATACCTAGATTACAAATATCTCAATGAAAACCAAAGACAGCATAGGAGAAACAAAATATTATGTAAGTTGACTGTCAATCTTGCAAACTCACTTATAGGTTGTAATTGGTTTTTATAGATGTTCACATCATCTTCCAATGACAATTATATCTATTCTCTTCCTGTCATTAGATCTCTTAATTCCTTGTCTTTCCAAAAGATGGCTGGAACTCTAGTACTATGTTAAAGAGAGTAACAACACTCTATGCACCTGTCTTATTCTTAGACTCAAAGTGAAAGCATGAAGTACCATTGTACTTAATACACATTGTACTATTAAGTACAATGTTTTCTTGTTGCAGTTTAACTGGCACTTTTCTACATTAAGGTAATCATATTTTTCTTTTCTTCTACTAATGTGGTGAAAGACTGATACAATATTAAGCCATCTTTGCCTTTTGTAAAAAAGCCCCATTTGATCATGTTAATTTTTAAGAAACTAGTGAATATAGTTAGCTATTACTTTATTTAAAATTGTAGCATCTATCTTCCTAAGTGAAATGGAGCTTTTCATTATCTTAAATTGTTCGTCTTATTTTGAAATCAATATTATATGAATCTTATAAAATAAACTGGGCAAAATTTATTTTTTTCCTATTTTTTTTTAATAACTTCCATAAGGAATGAAATATTTATTTGCATTTTGGTAGAGCTCACTTTTAAAGCCAACTATCTGAACAGTATTCTTCTACAACGAGTGGTCTCTGACAACCTGTGTCTTGATTTATTCTCTATATTTCCTTGTGCAATTATATATTTTCAAATAATTTATCTCCTTCATTTAGATATATATTTGGTTGTTTAGTTCTCTACTTTGTCTCAAGTTATTGTTTTCCTATTCTTCAATTTTCTTTTTCTTACCTTTTGCTGTTCAGCTGGTTAAAATAAATCTCTGTTGCTCTCTCATCAAAGGCTTGGTATTTTATAAACCTTTTCAAAGAGAGCTTCAGGTTCTGTTAATCATCTATCTTTTGCATTTCACTGATTTTCTCTCTTCTTGTCTATGCATGTCTAACTTCTCTTTAGCACATTTCTTTACTTGAATACTTTGTTACTGACCTAATTTCATGATAAATGTATCGAAAACTTCATTTTTGCATAATTTCAGCCATGTAGTGTTTCATCATAATTTTTAGTATTTCTTAAAAATTTTTTTAATGTATTGATTTTTAGAGAGAGAAAAAGGAAGGGAGGGAGGGAAAAAGGGAGGGAGAGAGAAACATTTATTTGTTGTTCCATTTATTTATTGGTTGATTCTTTTTAAAACTATTTCTATTGATTTTTTTTTTTTTTTATGAGATAGAAACATCAATGTGAAAGACATTGATCGGCTGCCTCCATGCTCCCTACTGGGGATCAAGCCCACAACCTGGGCATGTGCCCTGACGGGGAATCGAACTGGGACCTCTTAGTCCATGGGACGACACTCAATCCACTAAGCCGGCTGGGCTATTGATTCTTATATGTGCCCTGACCAGGGATCAAACCCGCAACCTTGGAGTATCAGGACAATGCTCTAACCAACTAAGCTACTTAGCCAGGGCAAATTTTTAGTATTTCTTAATTCTCTCTGTTTTTTAAAAATCCAGTTTAACAATCTCTAAATTAACTGGAGTATTTAGTCCATTTACATTTAATGTAATTATTGATAAGGTTGGATTTAGGTTGATCATTTTGCTATTTTGTTTTTAACTGCCTGTTTTAGCTGCCTTTGTCCTCCTTTCCTGACTTCTTTTGAACTGAATTTTTAGAACTTTAATTGATTTTTAGCTATAATTCTTTGCATTTAGTACATTTTACATTTATGCTACCTTTAGCATAATTTAGTGGCTGTTCAAGGAATTATGATATACATCCTTAACTTTTCAATGTACTTGAAGTTCATACTGTGCCTTTTCCCATTAAATGTAAGGAATTTGCAAACATATACTTCTATTTATGTACCCATAACTTATGATATATATACACAATTACATTTACATGCACTATAAACTCCACTATACAATGTAATAATTTTGACTATAACAATAATGTTTCATACAAAGTTTGTAAAAATTGAGAATAAATATTAGGTTTTACTATTTACTGACATATTTACCACTTCTGCAGCTCTTCATTTCTTCTTGAAGATCCAAGTTATCATCAAGTATTAACCTCAAGCCTGAGGGAAATCCCTTTAGCATTTTTGTCAGGTAGATTTGTAGCAATAAATCTGTGACTTTTGTTTATATAAAGTTTACTTCACCTCCATTTTTGCAGGACATTTCTCTGTATATGGAATTCTAGGTTGAAAGGTTTTTTCCCTCCCAGTACTTAAAAAAGCATCATCCCATTGTCCTCTGGCATTTGTTTCTTATTATGAAAAGCCAGTCATCATTCATACCACTGTTCCTGTCTGTAATGTATCATTTTGTTTGGCTACTTTGCAGCTTTTCTTTTTATCTTTGGGTTTCAGAAAATTTACAATGGCGTATCCAGGTGTGGTCTCCTTTGTATTTATCCTGTTTGGGGATTTTATGACATTCTTGAATGTGGAAATATGTATCTTTCATAAAACTTGGGAAATTGCTGAACAGTATCCAAGCAGATTTCCTATATCATCCTTTTAAAATTATATTTGTTATACCTTTTGATTTTATCACACAAGCTACTGAAGCACTTCATTTTCTTTCAATCCTTTCTTCTCTGTATTTTACTGTATCTACATTCAACTTTGACTTTTCTGCTACCTCCAATTTGCTGTTAGACCTATCCAGTTAATTCTTACATCCAGAGATTGTATTTCTCATTTTTAGAAATCCCATTTCCAAAATGTCTTTATTTACTGGCTGAAATTCCAATCTGGTCATTCACCAATTCTACACTTTCCTTTATATCCTTTAGAATAATTATAATAGCAGATTTAACATTCTTGTTTGCTGACACCAATATCTGGGTTGTCTTAGGATTGGCCTCAGTTGCTTTTTCTCTTGAATGTGGCTGATGTTTTCTTGTTTTACATATATATCTAATAATTTTTATTGCATAATAGATATTGTGGACAATTAATACATTGTAGAAAGGCTGTTATGTTTCTATGAAGAGTACCGACTTTTGTTTTAGTTGAACTTGGTTGAACTCAACCTCCAAACTCTGTCTCCCCTGAGGTAGGTAGCAGCTGAGGCCATTACTTAGTCCTTTCAGCATTAGCTAGGATGCTTGAAGTTTGTCCAATACTTGCTTATATAAGGGATTAGTAAAAAATTTTGGACTTTAAGTCCTGATGAAGGATTAAATTGAGAAAAACCTTATTAGAAATTAGAGAATAAGGTGTTCTTATTATGTAGCGGCATAAAGTTCAGCAACCCTATTACTTGCAGTTTATGCGGAAAACAGAACTGGGTGATCCAGGTAAAAAGACATTCATCAGTGTGTTGAAGATTCTGTGTTTTTGTTGTTGTTGTTCTTACTGCTTATAGAAACATGCAAAAGGAGAGATAAATTTTGAGGGAAAGATTGTTAACAAGAAGCCAGGATCTGATGGTTTGGAAAATCCATAGCCTCCTTTGATGGCAGATGGTGTTAAAATCAATAAATGGCTTCTAGGCAAAGACAAAACCCAGGGTACTGCTAGAGAAAAAACTAAGGATGTAACTATAAAATATTTTGTTAAAACCCCAGAAAGATCAAAGCTGGTATCCCAGGGTACTATTTAATCACACAAAGGCTCTGGAAAGAGATTAAGGGGGACCCTCACTGATACTCTGATTTATATGATGAGCCTCCAGGAAGCTTATCTCAAAGAGATTCAGGGCCATGACTTTTGTCCAATGAAGTGAATCTCCATGAGATTCACACCAAGTCCACAAAGTTTTCAAGAGAATTAACTCAGTAGGTACACTGCCAACTTGGAGCAACAAGGACAGCGCCAGTACAAAATAAAGAGACCACTGGATTCCCAAAATTCAAATTCCAGTGAGCAAGATTAGAAAATGACTGAGTTGAACACAGGGTAGAACCAAGAGTCAAGAGGGCAGAGAATTATTCTTAGGCTTTGAAACATAATCAAGAATTTTCAAACATTTTTCTGGCCAGATTTCAGTATTGTTATGTGCCAGTGACCTCACTCTCTTGGCTGGGGGAGGGGGACAGCAGACAATATCTTCTTTATTTCTAAAGGTCTGAAGATCAAGAGGAGCTGTACTTAAGAAACTAAAGCTTATGAGCCTCATCAACACCTGGACCTGACTTAACTGACAAAGTAATCGACTTTGAGCTGATACTGAGAGGAGACTTTGGGAAAGTCTTGGGAAGGGGTGAGTGTATATTGCCTGTGGAAGGAACATAAATCACTAAGGGCCAGACAATGGTAGGTGCCATTAACATAGTTACCTCAATGATTCCCACCCCCTGTTCCTCATACCCTTTCATAATCCTTTCCTCCTGGAAGTGAGCTGGGCCTAGTGACCCATTTCTAATTAACCAAATACAAAGATCAGGGGACATCAGTTGTAATATTAGTTTACAAAACGACCCTGGCGTCCACCTTGGGTACTTTCTGTTGCCTGTTACTTTCAAGGAAGCCAGCTGCCATGTTGTGAGCTGTTCATGTGGAAAGGAATTGATGTGTCCAGCCAAAAGTCAGTGAGGACTTGAGGCCAGCCAACAGTTTAAATTAGTTTGGAAGATGATTCTCCTCCAATAAAGACTTCAGATAACTACAGCCTTGTAAGAGACCCTGGGAGCCAGAGGAACCCAGCTAAGCCATGTCTGGATTCCTTACTCAAAGAAATAGTGAGATAATAACTGTATGTTTGTTTTAAGCCGCTAAGCTTGAGGGTAATTTGTTAGACAATAACTAACATACTATCACAGCTCTTACTCTGATTCAGTGAATTGATATAGGGTTTCTATCAGTAGTCAAAAATACCATGTTGATTAGAATCACACTAGCTGCTATAATGATTAAAACCCAAGTGTCATTACCTTAGTATATATAAATTTATTTTTCACTCACATAATAATCCATTGTTGGTGTTCCTGAGTGACTTAGGGCCAGAGTTCTTCCATCTTGCAGCTCTGCCATTCCATACAACTAAGAGTCTTCTTCTTCCAGCTGGACAGCGCATCCTCTTCTTAATAACCACGCCCCGAGTGACATATGTCACTCCCACTCACACCACATTGAAGAAAATTAACCTAAAAGCCACAACTAAAAGCAGTAGTGGCTGAGTACTATAGGATGTGCCTGGGAAGTCACATTCCAAGAATCAATTCCTGACAAGAAAGAAAAGCACCAACTTTTGGTGGTCATCCCAGTCATATCATAGACACCATTAACCAGTACATACTCAGGATCTTGGAAAATAACCACAGTATGGATTTCTGGTCACTGGACCTGCTATAAGCTACATTAGATAAGAATTCCCCCATAAGCCCTCACTCTGTATAAAATACACTCTTTTAGGAATTCTAGAGGAAATGGTCATAGTGATTTTATTTACAATCATTCAAGAGTACTGAGTTCCCTTTTGAAGGACTCAAGTGGACGTGGGACTTGAATACCTAATGTCATGATTTTAATTACAACAAAACCCTAGAGCAGTTTCAACCATGGAGATTAATTATTAAGTACAGTGTAAGTATCGGATATCAGAACATTCTTGGAGTTCTGAGGTTTTTTATGACCATTTCACTTTGTTCTCATGGTTAACTGTTTCCCTGTAATTCTGCTACTACACACGCTGTAGTTCAATACCCTTTCCAAATGCAATCGCTCTCATGAGAAGTACCAAGTACCAAGAAGGCAAGACATTAAAAACAATTTAAGATGTTGGTGCTTCTTTCATGTCAAAAGAACATGGAAAGGCTACTGGGCCCAGACAGGGGTCCCTGAAAAAGATGAGTCAGGGGTATGAACATAAATGATCCAATCCAGCATTATAAACTCTTGTCCTTATATATTATGTTCCTAACTATCTAAATACATTTCCAAAAGTGTTTCCTAGATTTTTGGTGTTATAATTAGTAAAGGATAGTAAATATTTCTGGATGAGATTAATCTTTTCCCTATCTTTCTGTCTTTCAAACTGTAAGTCATATTAAATTCAGATTCTGGTTACCAACCAAGCAATTATGGTAGGACTAGAAAGAAGAGTACACTAAAAAATTAAGGGTTTTTGGACACAAGGGAGGTATGGAAAGGAGAATTGGTAGGTTTCTTAAGGTTTGAGAGAATCAAATGTTTTCTAAGATGCATGAATCCTTTGTGACAGCCCCATTCCAATAACAAGATTCAAATCTTTCCCAAGACTTCAATTTCAAATAAGAGAAGCAGCAAGCTGGGAATTCAGTAAAAGCATCATAGCTCAACAACTAACCAGATCTACTGCTGCATCTGGCTTCCATCTGTGACAGCCCCATGGTTAGAAGCACTAAGATGATTTCCAATGCACTAATAAAAAGGGCCCCGATTGCAATGTCTTGCTTGAAGACTGAATATCAAGAGGCCATTTACATAATTATCTAATTTCATTATAAAGAAGCATCACAAATACTTTTGGAACTCGCATTCCTCATCACCTGTATTTTTTGGTAAGAGTTATCCAGCCCCTAATGCAAAATGGGCTTATGACCCTGCTGTATCATGAACACCCTTTCCTAGTACAAAACAGGACCACAAGTTTGTCTTCCGATCTAGCTCAGTCAACAGTCAATCCTTAACACCCTGTTTCTCTGTAATCTAACAGTTCTTCTCTAGTACCAATTCCTATAGAACCTAGCTTTCTTTGGTTGCAAGTTAATGACTGTCACTTAGAATTAGAAGTTAAATATTGGAAGAATGCCAGGTACCTTGCAGATTTAAAAAACAGAACAAAACTAGAATGTGAGAAAGTAGAAATCATTTTAATGGATCAGAGTGATAGGAAGGGAGGCAGAAATCTTTAGGGTGCTGCCAAAGGATGACTCAATTACAACTACTTGCAGTCCAGGAGTGTTATTCCATATAGTTAACAGCCGGTACAATAAGGACCCCAACCAATCAAAATGAATACTGATGGAAAGAAAACATACATTCGGGCCATATGTAAAGCTGAATACTGACCCTGCTCCTGAGCCTGTGTCTCCAATCAAAACACAAAGAATGAAAACTTTGATTGGCTTAATTGAAGCCACTGTTCAACAGAACAATATAGAATGAAGAAAGTGAAAGTGCCCATTAAGAGCTAGGAAAAGTGTGTGTGTTAAAGACAAAACAGATTTCAACATATATACTGAAAAATATATACACAAACATGCAGGTATATATACATGCAAAGATATATATATATTCAATATTAATTTTGAGTCTATGATTACAAGATTTTATACATAAGGTTCTGCAAATCACATATTTCATTTAATATATTGTGGACAAAAAAACTCTCTATAGAAGCACACACAGAGCTTAACCTCTTTCTACTGACTGGACAATACAGTATTGAATAATCACAACTTAATCTGCTTGGCAGGACACTGCAATCCTATCTATCATAATTAAAACAATGCTGCCATAAACATTATTTACATCTACCTATTTATTCCAATGGGGTAAAATTCCTACATCTAGAATTACTGTTTCAAGAGAAATGCACATTTATAATGTTGACAGGTTATGTTGTATTGCATTCCAAAAATGTACGAGACACAATTACAAAGCCAATATTCTCCCACATTGACCCCAGTATTGGATATTATCCAAATTTTAGATTTTGATCCATGTAAGAGCAAGATAATTTGTTTTAATTTGTAATTTTCTGGTTAGTGAGGTTAAGAAATTCACAAATTTTCTTTGTGCATTTGACTTCTTCAGTTGTGATAGGCCTGTTGGTATACAATGTCAATTTTTCCCCATTGCTTTGTATAACAGCAATTTGTTCTTAAATGAGTTTTTTTTTTTTTTTTTTTACTTACGTTGTATATATTTTGTCAATTGTCTTTTACATCTTTTTGGTGCCTTTCACCATGCCAAAGTTTTAAATCTTTGTATTGGTCAACTTACACTTACTCTCTTCCTTATGTCTTCCAGGACTCCATGTTCTACTTAGTAAATCCAACTGTATTATATACAATTGTATTATATTTTCCTGGAAGGCGTAAATGTGTTTGTTTTTGAGAGTAGGTAACTGTCAAAACATTATTTCTCACAAAATAAAAAACCAATTGTTTTATATACCAAAATCTCAAATGCAAAGAAATTTATTTTTTAAATGTCTAGCTGCCCTGGCTGGTGTGGCTCAGCTGGTGGAGAATCGTCCCATGCACACAAAAGATCGCTGGTTCAATTCAAGGTCAGGGCACATACCCAGGATTTGGCTCAATCTCCGTTCAGGGTGTGTATGTATGGCAGCTGATCAATGTTTCTCTCCCACATTGATGTTTCTCTCTCTCTCTTCCTCTCTCTCTAAAAAATTTAATAAAAACATATTAAAAATAAATAAAATGTCTGGCTATGCTCGCTAAAAGATCTTTCCTCATGTGGTTTAAAAAAAAACCGTCAAAGTAAACATATACTACTGGGACTCTATTGTGAAAAACAATTTACAAATATTTTAATAGTATTGAGTATTTCATCTAGAAATATGTATTTTTCTTTTTATCAACATTTTTTTCTACTGTTCGATATGGCTTAATAGTTTCCTTTCACCTCTACTTATAAATCGCTTGAGTTTTTCTTTTTAAAACATTTTTTTCCTTTATTGATTTTAGAGAGAGAGGAAGTGTGAGGGAGAGACAGAAACATCGATGAGAGAGAACATCAATTAGCCACCTCCTGCATGCCCCCCACTGGGGATCGGGCCCACAACCTGGCCATATGACCCGACCGGAATCAAACTGGCGACCTCTTGGTGCATGGGTCGACGTTCAACCACTGAGCCACACTGGCCAGACAACAGTTTTTCTTGATGTGAGAGTTGTATCTTCCTTGAAGAGATAATTAGAACCTTTTGTATATTACTTTTCTGTGCTGGAGCAGGGGTGGACTTTTTCTGTAAAAGGATAGTAAATATTTGAGGTTGTGCAGGCCATGTTGTTTCTATTGCAGGTACTCAACTCTGACCTTGTAGAGTGAAGACAGCCATAGACAATATGTAAAAAAATGAGCGTGGCTGTGAGCCAATAAAACTTTATTTATAGAGACTGAAATTTAAATTTTATATAATAGTCATGGTGTCATAAAATACTATTTTCTTCACCTGTTCAACCATTTAAATATCTTTAAAAAATTTAGATCATGGGGCCATACAAAAATAGTGAGAGTTTAGTCACAAGTCAGTTTGCTGACCCCTACTCTTGATGAGTGTACCTCGGGTTAATGGTTCCTTGAAAGTTTAATAGAATTCATTCATGAGTCCAGGTGACTTTAAATGGATCAAATCTTGCCAGATTTTCTAATTCTTAAGTAACATGTCTATAGTTTTAACTTTATGCATATAGTTTGCATTTTTTTCTGATTGTTCCAGGTAGCCTACTCATCCATATTCTCTACACGCTTTCTAAGAATGTTGTCAGATGTAAAGTTGAATTTTCTCAACAACAAGTGCACCTTACATTTATGCAGATATTATGGAAAACCACAACACTAACTCAACATAATGGAATCAAGTTTTAAATCAATATAGGTAAAGCTTCATTATCCAATCTGAAAATCCTGTTTCTAATCTAAAATCTCGTTTCTCCTGGTCTTGTTTTATGCATCGTTTTTATTGAGAGCTAACTATGGTAATGCTTCAATGTCCCAAAATAATGTTTTTAAAAGAGCTAAAATTACTCAACACTTAGTATGGACGAGGCACTGTTTTAAGAGCATCTTGGGCGTTAACCACCTTAAAGGATCTCAATGCAAGTTTTTACATGAAAAGTGAATGAATTATATTTATACCTAAATCAACCTGCCTGCTATATGAAAAACAAACTTGTAGAGGACAAAAACAAAAGAGCAAAGAGACCAGTTTTTAAACTACTGGAGTAGTCTATCTAAAATAATGATATTGAGACTACAGTGATGGGAGTGACGATGGATTCCAGAGATATTTGGGAAAGAGATCCACAGGACTTGATGTGGAAGGTAAAGAGGGGCATGTTGATGACTCTCCAGTATGAATTCGCTGATGAGCAAAGTGTGTACTCTGCCTGAAGACTTTCCTGCTTTTCTTATAGTTATAGGACCTCTCTCCAGTATGGACTCTTTTGTGTTGATTAAGGTGTCCAATTTGGATGAAGGTTTTCCTACATTCCTTGCATTCATATGGTTTCTTTCCAGAATGAATTCTCTGATGTACACTAAGGGACTGACGATGGCTAAAGGCTTTGCCACATGCACTACACTCATAAGGTTTCTCTCCAGTGTGACTTCTGCGATGACAAATAAGAGACGACTTTGTCTTAAATGCCTTTCCACATTCAATACATTCATAAGGCCTTTGGCCTGTGTGAAGCCTCTGATGTTGAGTACAGGATGAGTTATCACCAAAGGCCTTCCCACACTCAATACATTTATAGGGTTTCTCTCCAGTATGAACTCTCTGATGTTGAATGAGGTGTGTGGTCTGGCTGAAGGCTTTTCCACATTCCTTACACTCATATGGTTTCTCTCCTGTATGAGTTTTCTGATGCTGTGCAAGGTGAGCCTTCTGGGTAAAGGCTTTACTACAAACCTTACATTCATAGGGCTTCTCTCCAGTATGAATTCTCTGATGAGTGGCCAGCTGTGAACTGATGCTAAAGGATTTGCCACATTCCCCACATTCAAAGGGTTTCTCTCCGGTATGAATTCTCAAATGACTAGCAAGGTGTATATTTTGCCTAAAAGCTTTTCCACATTCTTTGCACTTAAAAGGTTTCTCTCCAGAATGTACTCTTTGATGTTGAGTGAGTGATGCATGATGGCTGAAGGCTTTTCTACAAACATCACATTCATATGGTTTCTCTCCAGTATGAATCCTTTGATGAACAGTAAGGGATGAGCCGTATCTAAAAGATTTGTCACACACATCACATTTGTAGGGTTTCTCTCCAGTATGAATTCTCCTATGTTGATTAAGTCCTATGTGATCACTGAAGGCTTTCCCACAGTTGACGCATTCAAAAGGTTTCTCCCCTGTATGATAATATCTCCAGTGACGAATAAGGGATGTGTTCTGTATGAAGGCTTTCCCACATTCAACACATTCATAGGGCTTCTTGCCAGTGTGACATCTTTGATGTCGAGCAAAGGATGAGCCATCGCTGAAGGCCTTTCCACAGTCATTACATTTATAGGGTTTCTCTCCAGTATGAATTCTCTGATGAACAGTAAGAGATGAGCTCTGGGTAAAAGTTTTCTTACATTCATTACATTTGAAAAGTTTTTTTCCTGCATAGATTCCTGTATGTTTTATTACCACTGTATTTTTGGGAAAACTTTTCTTAACTGAATCGTGATTATGAACTCTCTCTTCTGAAACATCCAAGGGGAACCATCTTCCAGATTTGTTATACATACGCTCTCTTTCTTTAGAGAGGGTTTTGTTATTGGTGATTGTCTCTTGCCTGAATTGTGTCTCCTGACCTACCAGCTTCCTTTCAAACACACCCTCAGAATCCCAATTTTCTCTGAAAGTGGAATACTCCAGATTAGTGCTTAAAGTTCTGTCTGTTACCACTTCAGCAAATAAATCCTGCTTTGGAAATAATTCCTGGGTCTCATGTACAGATTGTTGGCCTGAAACATATCAAGAAAACAAATATTTCCTTTATCATGTACTAGGGAAAAAAAATATGCCAAAAGGAAAATTATAAATGGATTCACTAAATGGTGAATTAAAGCACATAAATTATGCATTTCTAAAAGCTATGGCATTTAAACATGCAGCCTAGGATGTATGCAAAAGAGACCCCAGACTGAATTCATACAGGACCCTTAGAAGATGCGAGTAGAAAAAATACATATGTGGAATTGGTTACATATCAGAAGAGTAAGGAGCTGAAACAATGTTCTGCAATCACACCACCTAAAAACACACTAAGACATTCACTAACTTCTCTTTCTGTACATCCTGTTTTGGATGCCATAGCAGTCATCACATCACAAAAGTTGATCCAAGAAACATGCCAAAGCACAAAAAACAGACTGTACTCTACAATATTAATTAGGAGTACCTAAAATCCGATTATTTCCCTATGACCAGAAAATGATGCTTCTGTAAACCATATTTTATTTGTGCAATTTCAACAAAAGCTACATTGCCAATTGATGGCCAAAGCTCGGAAGTCCTATAAAATTATTTTTAAGTTTACCTGCATGCTTCTACAAGCCTGACAGAATCTTCACTTTTTCTTGGCCATTTCTTAAAAATAGGGCCTTGTGATTTAATATCTCATTTTGAAGACATTATTTTTGTAACAATGGTGAGACTTATTATATTTAATTATGTTCAGATATACTACTGAAAAGTATACATCTAATTTCAGATTTTAAGCTTATAGGAAGGAGTATATATGCCTGAAATCCTTTTGCTAAATCAGTTAGCATTGTGCACATATAGTTATATCTTAATAAATATATAGAGATGAAATTGGTATTGGGGAGATGATGCAGAAAGACTATAATGTCTGTGAAAAGAAAAATTCTTTTTTTAAATGTTTTCATTTGTTTATTTATTTTTTTTAGAAAGAGAGGAAGGTAAAGAGATAGAAACATTGATGTGAGAAATATCTATTGGATACCTCCTGCACGGCCCTTACTGGGGATCAAGCCAGCAACCCGGACATGTGCCCTGACCAGAAATTGAACCAGAACCTGAGTTCATGGGATGATGCTCAATCCACTGAACCATACTGGCCAGGTGAGAAATTCTTTTTTTTTTTAAATGACAAATAAACACTGAAAGCCTTCCTTCTTAGGTCACACCAAGACAAGGATGCCTCTTTTACAACTTCTGTTCAACAATGGTCTGGAAGTTCTACCCAGAACAATTAGAAATAGAAATAAAAGGCACCCAAGTTTGCAGATAACATGATCTCATATATAAAAAACCCTAAAGAATTCATGAGCAAAATATCAGAGTTAATAAGTTAATACATCAAAATTGCAAAATACAAGAGCAACACACAAAAATCACTGCTTTTGTATACACTCAGAATGAACAATCTGAAAAGGAAATTATGAAAACAATTCCATAAAAAATAGCATTAATAGAAATTAGTTAGGAATAAATTTACCCAAGGAGGTACAAGATTGGTGGCTAAAATGACAAAACATTGCTGAATAAAACTAAGAAGACCTCCCTGGACGGTTTGGCTCAGCTGTTAGAGCGTCGACCTGAGATCCGAAGGGTCTCGGGTTTGATTCCCAGTCAAGGGCACGTGCCTGAGTTGCAGGTTTGACCCCCGGCTCTGGTAGAGATCATGTGGGAGGCAGCCAATCTATGTGTCTCTCTCATATCGATGTTCCTCTCTCTCTCTCCCTCTCTCTCCCTTCCACTGTCTAAAAATAAATGGAAAAATATCCTCAGGTGAGGATTAACAAAAAAAAAATAACAAGACCTAAATAAATGGAAAGACATCCTGTGTTCATGGATAGGAAGACTTAACAATGTGTTCACAAATAGGAAGAGAGCAGCAACGAATTAAATAAACAGAAATGAGACCAAACATATTATTTGATACATCTATTAATAAAAAGAAAAACCATGAGTGAAAGAGGTCAACAAAGTAAATGCTTCTATTAATGAAGATACCACCCAATTTAAACTACTGTACAGCAAGAAACATCACACAAACTTACAGACCACACAAAACTAAGAAAAAATGTATCACATTCACAAAACGGGACTTATGTTCATACTATATAAAGACAAGGAATTGAGACCCAGTAGAAACGTGGGTAATGAGAATAAAGACACCATTAACAGAGTATGAACTCTAACTGGATTTAAATGCATAATTCTCAACATCACAAGTTTCTGGGAAATAAATATTAAATAAAACTCAATTTTCACCCAACAGCTTGGCGAAAAATTAAAACACACACACACACACACACAACCAACCAACCCACCCACCCTAACCAACCAACCAACCACTATTGGTGAAGATGTCTAGAAATGGATTTCTCATATATTGTTCACCAATAGTATAGGAGTGTATCCATGAAACTTTAAAAATACACTCAGAATGAACAATCTGAAAAGGAAATTATGAAAACAATTCCATAAAAAATAGCATTAAAAGAAATTAGGAATAAATTTACCTTCAATAAATTATTGAAGATAAAAACTGGAAAAGACCTACATGTTCAAATGTCCTCAATAGTAAGTCACTTAAGTGAATTATGGTACATCTATATTTTGTAATACTAGACAGCCATTAAAATAGTAAAGAACTATATGTATCAAGTTTCTAAAGACACAAATAGAAGGTGAAATCATAAAAAAATATATATGAGACTATATAGAATTTCCCAAAGTTTACATATCACAATCTTAAAAGGTCTACTTAAAACAAAAACTCTTATTACCATATGTGAGAAATAGTTCGACATAATACATTAAAGAATTATGTTTATATAAAAAAGTCACCGAGACTTAAAACATTTAGCACACAAATAGAGAAATGAGTATAAATGATAAACATTTTAAGAAAGGATAAAGAGAAAAACCAAACCTAGGGAAAGTATTCAACCACTTTCATAATGAAAAAATAACTTTAGGCTATAATCTTTCTCCAAATAATAAGCAAACATTTTCATCAAAATACCCAATGCTCTGAGAACACAATTAAACCCATACTTCTAGTCTTCACTAGAGTTGCTCAAAGCAAAGCAAACTTTCAGAGCCCAGATGTTCAGATCCAGGGATACAGCAAACCCCAAAACATATAGTTTTCACCTACATAAAGATACCAATTGTTCGTACATTTTTCATATCAATAAATGTGAAGTAACCTAACTGAATATGCACAACATGGAAGGCATGTGAGAAACATCTGTACGCATAACTGAATATACCAGTGGTTCTCAACCTTCCTAATGCCGCGACCCTTTAATACAATTCCTCATGTTGTGGTGACCCCCAACCATAAAATCATTTTTGTTGCTACTTCATAACTGTAATTTTGTTTTCCGATGGTCTTAGGTGACCCCTGTGAAAGGGTCGTTCAACCCCCAAAGGGGTCACGACCCACAGGTTGAGAACCGCCGGAATACACACTATAATTCCCAGTATGTTAAAAATATGTGTCTATCATCACTTGAAAAGAGTCAGAGTTGCCTTGCTAACATATTGTGTTTACGGCGTCATCCAGACAGGAGACAGGATTACATTTTCTACAAACTGTTATTTGTGAAAGAAATCTCTTTTCCTCCCCTTGTGTATCAAAAAAGAAACCTTCCACTGGAGCCTTCTTGCCAATCGACTTCCGCCCACCCTGTCCGACTACAACAAGGATGCTCCTAGGATCCTCTTCTTTGCCTCTGCAATGCCTTATTGGAAATTCTGCAAATTCTACCTCATGCCAGTTACCCACGAATATGTCTTATCCTCCCACTAGAGTAATGGTTTGAGTAACATATGGACAAATTCTGTCTCTCTCCGACTATCTGCAAATGCCAAGCAGAGTGGGCCCCCAAATAACTGGATTCGTGGTTCTTACAGGAATGGATGCACAATGAAGTGACTAATGCAAAATGAAGTGACTGGACCTTGGATCATGGAGGAGTAAACCTTTGGAAGATAGCTCAAAAGCGCATTGGGACAGAAAAAGTTCAATGAAGGAACAGTGGCTGATGTACAACTGAGGGGCCAGAAATAGGAGGAGCACTACCCAGCATGAGTTACCACCCAAGAGAAGGAGAAGGAAGAAAGAATAATTTTGAAAGGGCAGACCTCAGTTTTCTCTCCAGCCCAGGAGAACTGGGAAAAATTTTCTCCTGCATGTTAGCAAGGACTCGGCCTCCAGGAAAGCTACATCTAAGCTGTGGTGGCATTTCCACGTCCAGCCTCCTGAGCTCACCTGAGAAAAGGCCTCCTGCCAGCTCTCTCTTCACCAGCCAGGGCTCCTTCCCTTGATCCAGTAAAGAAAGCAAATCTGGCCTGGAAACACAGCGTCCAGTGTATGGGAAAAGAGGGGGTCCGCTCAAGCTTGTGGCCTTCTTGAGAACCAGTTCCTTGGCTTTGAGAGGAAAGTGTTATTTTAGGAAGAAGCAGAGAGAAAAGTGAGGAGTACCTGACAGACAGCAGGGATAGTGCGTCAAGCATAATGAAGACACCAACTTTCAACTCTACTAGTGGCAAACTCTTATCTTAGAAATTGAGAGCAAAGCCCTGGCCGGTTTGGCTCAGCGGTTGGAGCGTCGGCCCGAGGACGAAAGAGTTGCAGGTTTGATTCCAGCAAGGGCATGTACTTTGGTTGCAGTTCATCCCCGGTCCTGGCTGGGGTCGTGCAGAAGGCAACCAGTCAATGTGTCTCTCTCTCCCTCCCTCTCTCCCTCCCACTCTGTCTGAAGATAACCAGAAAAATATCTTTGGGTGAGGATTTAAAAAAATAAATAAATTGAGAGCAAAAATGCAGTCCAACACTTCAGAAGACGCACCACACACCAACACAATTTGAAACCGAGGAAAGATAAATTCAGACCTGGGAGAGGGACAGCCTCACCTACTGCCTCCAGGCCGTGGTTCTCCCATGTCATATTCTTGCAGAAACTCTTCTGAGCTGCATCTAGCTGCTGGGAGAAGTCGATGGCCATATTCGTGGTCACCAAGCTCTGAAATGGCACAAACACATTTCTTGACCAAACCATACTCGTGAACCAGAAATGGCTCTGGCAGGGTGGGCTGTGCCCACACACTGACAATTCTGTACCAAGAAGTCTCACTTTGGCTCTGACTGATCTAGGTCATAAATTTCTGGACCTAGTTATATGACGTACGTTTGGAGGAAAAAGAAAAAGAGGAGAACCTGTTTCTGTTACGGAGAATTTATAACTCTGTAGAGGAGAATGAACTTACATACAGTATGAATTTTCTAATGCTGACTGCGAGCTTCCCCACATTCAGTACACGTCATTTAACAAGTCTACAGGGTTTGCCTTTCATGTGAAATCTTTGATGAAAAGGAAGATCTGAGAGCCTGCTTGAGGTTTCCCTCATATCCATTACATGTCCAATGTTTCTGATTTAGGTAGACTTGTTTGTGACTCGTTACAGCTGAATTTCCCCCGCCTTTCTGTGCATCAGGCCTGCACACTCCTCCTTCCGGCGCTAGCCTGTCTGCAGGAAGCAGTGCATTTAAAGGGGAGCTTCTCCCACACTCACTGTAGACATGGTCTCTGCCTCGTGCCAAGTTTCTTTTTTTGTTTTGTTAATCCTCATCAGAGAATATTTTTCCATTGATTTTTAGAGAGATTGGAAGGGGGGAGGGAGAGAGGCGAGGGTAGAGCAGTACAGAGAGAGAGAGAAACATCAATGTGAGAGACACACATCGATTGGTTGCCTTCCGAATGTGCCCCGGCTGGGGATCAAACCTGCAATCCAGGTACGTTCCCTTGACTGGAATCGAACCCTCGACCCTTCAATCTGAGGGCCAATGCTCTAACTGCTGAATTAGCCAGGACAAGACAAGTTTCTTAACACAGATGTGGTCTTGTTGCAGTTTGACTTCCACCAACCCTGTGCTACTGAAACGGGGAAGCTATGCCTAGGAACCCTCTCCTCAGCCTCTGTAAACGCCACCCAATGCAAGTTACTCATGAACACAGCCTCTGCTCCATGTGTGGCCAGACTTACCGGCTGCCTCTCGGGCAGAGACTCATAATCCCAGCGCTCCCCCAACATGGAGCACTGCAGATGGTAGCCGGTGAGTTTGTCCAGCAGCACTGCCTCGGACATTTCCTCACACACAGCCCCCTCTGCGGGGAACTCCTGGGTCTCCAGCACAGCCTTCTGGTCTGAAAGAAACCAAGAAAGTAAGTGTCACTTTCATTTTGGGTCAGTATGAGGAAAACGCCCACAATCTAACCAGATGAATTAAAATCCTCAGGAGAGCCCGGCCAGTGTGGCTTAGTGGTTGAGCATCGACCCATACATCAAGTGGTTGCCAGTTCGATTCCCAGTCAGGGCACATGCCCAGGTTGTGGGCCTGATCCCCAGAGGGGGACATGCAGGAGGCGGCCAGTCAATGTTCTCTCTTATCGATGTTTCTATCTCTCTTTCCCTCTCCCTTTTTCTCTAAAACCAATAAAGAAAGAAAAAAAAAATTTTCAATAAAAATAAAATCTTCAGGAGACCATATCATTTTGAAAGCTTTTTCTGGACTAATCAACTCACATTCCCCAATTTAGGTAGCTTTAACCCTACACGGTGTATAGCTTTCTCACCTAAACGCTGACCAAGCAGGGCACATTTTGCTGTTAGCAGGAGACTGAAGAAAGAAATCGAAGGCCAGATGAGAACACTCACAGAGACTGACATCTAAGATCAAGTGTGGCAAATACAGACAAGCAGGAAGAGAGGCCACAGAAGAAAATGCTGTACAACCCTTATTTGAGCTTATTCAGTAAAACTCTTAGACTCTTTCTCCATTTTACCAAGCAAAAATGTCTTCTCCAGCTAATAAAAATGATTCAATGTGAATGTGAAATGGAAAACTTTCAGGAAAACATCACTGTAGGTGTCCTGTGCCCCACGATGACGCACGTGAGCCACTATAATTTACAACTGTGTGCACCCCATCTTGTCAGGACCAACTGCTTCTCTCAAGCATGGTTTGAACAAAGAGGTCTTACAAAGTGTTGGGAATTCTCGCCATTTCCTATTATAGTAACCTCCCACAACAATCTGTAATTCTGATTCTTTGTCTTACTCAATTAACTTGTTCCAGAACGATGCTGTGGTTGAAATCTGTACTCACCGTAGGTATAAACAGAATTGCAGTATCTGTAAGAATATGCCATCAGATCAGAATCAGCGTTTTCTTCTGAGAGAAACCACCCAGCTGCACGCTGCCTGTCTGCACCAGACAGCCCGTGTGAACCCTGAATCAATTACGGCTGAACGCAAACTCATGCCCTAACCTGGTTCTAATGTGTCTGCTGCAGGCTCCAATCTCGTTTCCCTGGCCTAAAACTGGGAATGAATTTCTTCTTCCTCTCAAGTCCCTATCTGCATTCATCAGACGTAGGACAACAGTTTCTACTTCATTTATGTACAGGAATGTGCGGTCTCCCCTGGGAAATGGCTAATTCTTTAATGGCACACATCCAACATACCAACCAGCACCCAGTCAAAGCTGACACTCAGTAAAAATTGTTTTAAAAAAGTCCCTAAATTAGTCATTTAATCAAAGAGAAATAAGGTAATAAAAATGACACCAGAGCCTGGCTGGTGTGGCTCAGTGGCTGAGTGTCCACCTATGCACTAGGACCTCGTTGGTTTGTTCCTGGTCAAGGCACATGCCAGGATTGTGGGCTCAATCTCCAGAAGGGGGTGTGGGGGAGGCAGCCGACTGATGTTGATGCTTTTCTCTTTCATCAATGTTTCTATGTCTCTCTCCCTCTCCCTTCCTCTAGCTCTAAAAAATCAATAAAAAACATTAAAAGAAAAATGACATCAAAGTCAGCCAAAGATTTTTTTTTTATCCTCACTCGAGGGCATTTCTTTTTTTTTTGCATTTATCTTCAGACAGAGCAGGAGGGAGAGGGGATGAAGAGAGAGAGAGAAACACTGATGTGAGAGAGACACATCAATTGGTTGCCACCCACACGACCCAACTAGGGCCGGGAACAAACTGCAACCGAGGTACATGCCCTTAGCGGGAACCGAACCCGGGATTCTCTGGTCCACAGGATGATGCTCTAACCGCTGAGCAAAACTGGCCAGGGCAAGATGTTTTTTTTTTTTTTCTCATTATTGATTTTAGAGCGAGAGGAAGGGAGAGGGAGAGAGATAGGAACATCAATGAGAGAGAAAATTGACTGGTGGCCTCCTGCATGACCCCACTGGGGATCGGGCCCACAACCTGGGCATGTGCCCTGACTGGGAATCGAACTGGCAACCTCTTGGTGCATGAGACGACACTCAACCACTAAGCCACAACAGCCAGACCAGCTAAAGATGTTTTAAAGAACAGAGATGACCATGGAAGTCTGGATGTCAAAGGGTCTGAGGGGAGCTGGGAACAAAAGGATCCAGAATAGAGGAATGAAGTTATGTTTACAGGGAAGGGGACAAAGTTGGAGAGAAAACAGGGGAGATGAAACTTGGGGAGTCCATTCTCAAGAGGACTTAACTGCCCTCCAGGCCCAGAGCTCAGGAAGAGTCTGCTGATGATCCCAGGTGTCTGGAGTCTGCTGAGATGTGACCCACAGTGACTCCCCCTACCTGGGTCTCCCATGCTCACCTGGGCACCAGTCTCTTGTCAACTTTCTCTTGGCTATCCAGGGTTCTTTCTTTTGTTCCAGTGAGGCGATCACATCGGGCTTAGAGAAGCAAAGTCCTAAATACATAAAAAGAACTGAGAGGTAGTCATGCTGTGGGTCTGCAATGGCAGAGGGCTGGTGAGGGCATGGTTCTAAAGGGTGACAATGCTAAGTCACGGCAGTAGACAGGGGAAAGTGCAAGAGAGGGTGGGGACACCCTTACCCAGCGACACCAGGTTCCTGTAGTTCTCCAACATCACATCTCTATACAGGTCTCTCTGAGCACAGGTCAGCCGTCCCCATTCGTCCTGGGAGAAATCTACGGCCACATCCCCAAATGTCACCAAACTCTGAAAGACAAAACCACATTCTTGCTCAACCAGTGCTCATGCCTCTCATGACTGTGGGGCTGCTGTGGGCTAAATGGTGTCCGTCCAATTTGTATGGTGCAGTGCTAACCCCCAGTACTTCCACATATGTCTGCATTTGGAGATACGGCCTTAAAAGAGGTAATAGCCCTGGCTGGTTTGGCTCGGCAGTTAGAACGTCGGCCCATGGACCAGAAAGACTGGGGTTCGGTTCCTGCTAAGGGCACATACCTTGGTTGCAGTTTGTCCCCGCCCCGGTTGGGGTTGTGTGGGTGGCAACCATTTGATGTATCTCTCTCTCATCGATGTTTCTTTCTCTCTCTTCTCCCCTCTCTCCCTCCCACTCTATCTGAAGATAAATGCAAAAATGTCCTCGGGTGAGCATAAAAAAAATAAAACCGTACAAGGTTCAGCAGTGGAAATCTTCATGTATACCAGAACTCTAACATTTCAATGCAAGGCCTGGAGCTAGGAGGAAAGGTTTGGGCTGGAAAGGAGAATTCAGAAGAAGCCAACACATGGCTAGTTTTTAGACAAGAACAGGGAAAGTGTGCAGACAGACAAGAGAGAGCCCAGAACGGAGCCCTCAGGTACACCCACAGTCCTCTGGCCTCCTGGAAGCCAAGGAAAAAAGCGTCCCATTGCAGGCCCAGGGATGACCCAGTCAGGGGTTGGCAGCCACCTGTTTTAGTAAATAAAGTTTTATTGGAATACCCCACCATCCATTTTCCTATTGTCTGTGGCTGCTTTAGCTCCAGGTGGCAGAGTGGAGTAGCCTACAAATCCTAGAAGATTTACTACCTAGCCCTATGCTGTGAAAGCTTGCCTACCCTTAAGCTATTTCATGAGCCAAAGAGAGTCAAAAAGATTAAAAACTGAGAACTGCATCTGGTAACACGCAGATCATAGGTAACCTCCTTAAAGCTGTTTGGGTGGGACAACTGGAACCTGATTCATATATATATTTATGAGACACAGCTAACAAGTGACAAACAGAACTATTTGTGTTTTAAGAAAGCACACGATCAAGTGGGAAAAAGATACTCTTTCAAACTGTGCTGAAAATGCTGCCCTTCCCCCTCCTGCCTGCCAAACATCACCTCTCCCTTCAAAACACGGCTCAAAATCATCTCATAGTATACACTCCCTAACTTACTCCCACAGCACATAGACACCAACAGCTCCTTCTAGCCCATCTCATAGGACCAGTCCAAGCACTTGCAGTCTAGAACCTTTCTGTTCCACATTTTCCACTACCAGGCTGTGGGCTACTTGCGAGGAGCTGAAGCTCAGCCATCTGTTTCTCCAGAGACTGGTAAGAAGTGGATGCCAAACAAACCAGGTACAGCCAAAGAGTGGTCATGTTTCCCCCAAGGAGTACCCTTTGGCTTCCTCAGAGTCCCTCGGAGAAAAATGGCAAGGGAGGGGCTGAATCACTTGGCCTGTGAAGATGGAACACTGAATGGGTTGGAGAGGAAGTGGGGAGGAGGCTCTGGGCTATCCCCACAGCCCTTCATCTCTCACCAGAACGTGAGAAAATGGGAACCAAATCCCAGAGCAGGTCTCTTAAATGGAAAATTTTTAGCACCCCCATGTTACTGCAGCATTATTTACAACAGCCAAGATATGAAAGCAACCCGACTGCCCTTCAACAGACAAATGGATAAACAAGCTGTGTTATATTTACATAATGGAATATTACTTAGCCACAAAAAAGAATGAAATCTTGCCATTTGTGACAACATGGGTGGACCTAGAGAGTATTATGCTAAGTGAAATAAGTCAGACAGGGACAGACAAATACCGTATCATTTCACTTATATGTAGAATCCAAAGAACAAAATAAACAACCAGAAACAGATTCATAGACACAGAGAACACACTGATGGTTGCCAGATAGGAGGGCAGGGGCAAGGTGAAAAAGGTGAAAGGATTAAGTACAAATTGGTAGTTACAGAATAGTCATGGGGATGTAAAGTACAGCATAGAGAATACAGTTAATAATATTGTAACTATGTATGGTGCCATGTGGGTACTGGAAATATCTGGGGAATCACTTCATAAATTATACAAATGTTTAATTACTATGCTGTACATCTGAAAAATTACATAGTATGTCAACGATAATTGAAGAGTGAAATTAAAAATTACCTGAAAATGTTTAAAAGAAAATATCCATTACGCTGGGGGTTGGGAGCGCCGGGGGTGGGCGCTGAAAAGCAAGGCCAAATTTCAGAGAGGAGACAGGAAATGTTAATTCACCTGGGACGTGGCTTGGGGTTCATTTCCTGTGCCGACTGCCTCCTGCTTGGGCCTGCTCTGCTGGAGTCGGGCGGTGTCCCTGGTAGGCAGAGCTGGGGGACAGGGGAGAGAAAGGAGCGATCAGGTCTACAATGCATCCTGAATCACCATCCTGGAAGCACTGCGTCCCAGCTGAGTCTTCCTCCGGGCACGATCAGATACGGCTTCCGCAGGTGGAGAACCCAACACCCCGGCACCAGCGGGATGAGGCCAGCGGTGAAGGGGCAGCTGGGATGTGGCCATCACTCCACCTGGGGCGGCCACGAGAGGGGCGGGGTATCCGGTCGCCGCGAGTATGGAAATGGAAGTGCCTGGTGAGGTGACCCCAGGCCAGCCCAGGTCCCTCCCTGCACCGCTTCGTGAGGCTCCGACTCAACGTTCAGCGCCCGGACCTTTGGATACCCTCCCCCTTGAGGGGATGAAGTCGTCCCCGGCCACCCACAAGGCCACCTGTCACCCTCACCTCTGTTCTCAAGCCCCATGGTCACCGCTCGTCGCTGGCCCTGGGAGGTGAGGCCATTCCTGGAGCGCGGCCTCCCCGGGCCCCGGCGGACCAGAGAGGCCGGGGTCGCCGCCGTCGGGCCTCGGCCCGGCCCGGGCTTTGTGCGGGGGACACCTCTCCGCGCCGGGGACCCCAGCTCGCGGGCCCCCGCGCTTCCGGCCACCCTGGCTGCCCCCTGCATGTCCCCGCGGACACACCTGCCCACCCCCGGCGCTCCCGACCCCCAGCAGCCTCGTTCCCGCTCTGCGCGGTGACCGGCAGGGAGCCCACGACCGCACAGGGCGCGCGCTAGCCGGCAGTGCGTAGCCAACGGAAGTGGGCGTGTCCGCCGCCGCCGCGCCCTCTGGGAGATGTAGTCCCGCCGCGGTCGCGAAGGCGTCGGGCGGAGCGCGGACTGCTAGGGAGGCAAGCCCACCCCCGGTCCGGGCCCCACTGGAAGTAGCTGCAACCCATGGGCTTCTGGGAATTGGTGCCTGGGTTGGAGCAAGTAGGCACGGTTGCTAGGCGGGGGCGGAGCTTATGGCAAGGGGCGGAGTCGCGCGAGAGAATGGACACCACACTGGGCGAGGTAGGTAGGGTGGTCCTCAGATGGGCCTCTCGCAGGGTGTCACCGTGGACACAATGGGGAACAACGCTGGGCCATGCCAGGGACCAGAGTGTGACTCTGCTGGGATATGTGTGTGTGCGCGTAACTTCGTGTGTCGCAGCGCATCCTTGACCCCAAGTGGGTCCCTTCTCCCCACTTGGGCCTCCCAACCTGCCATATCCATCCTCCAAAAGCAGCTGCCCATATACTTGGAGACACTGGCTCTGAGCAATTTTTTAAAAAATGATAACCTAGAATTATTAACATCTAAACTAATCTATAATGTTAACTTTTAAAAAATCAAATTATAAAATAATATAGCATAATTTCATTTTAATACAAAGAATAGCTCTGTATACAGATACGTTGACCAAATGTTACTAGTGATAGGATTATGGATGATTTTATTTTCTTCGCAACTCTCCACACTATCTGAATTTTTAAAATAACACTCATTTGCCCCAAACTTTTCTCATCCAGGTGGCTCCTTTGTGTCATTCAGTGGTCCATCTCCTCAGAGAGGGTTGCCCAGCCTCCCATGCACAAGTACCACCCTTCCAGACCTTTTAAAATCCCCTGCAGACCATTCTCCAGAGTTAGCTAATGTTTTATTCATTCACAAGAAAGTCATAGGAGTGCCAGGGTGGGAAATGTTAGTGAAAGTCACCATTAATAAAAGGTGTAAAAAAAAAGTCCTCTAATCTCAATACATGAGGAAAAAGCATGTGATAAAATCCAATACACATCTGTAATTTAAGAACAAAATACTTAAACTAGGAGTAGTTAACATCCTTACCTGAATAAAAAATTAGAATGAAATTGTTCTAAACCTCAAATACCTTCATTAAGCTTTGGTTAAAATTATGCTTTTTTTCCGGTTCAGAGTAGAAAGGAAAGGTTGCCAAAGATAGTTCTGTGAATGGAAACAAATATTATACTTTGTCTTTTATTGTAAAGAATATTTACTCATCACTTATCATAAATGTAAAAAGGGAAAAAAAGTCTCAGCTCAAGAGTTTAAGTCTTTCTTGGATTACATTTTTCTTTTTTAATTCTCACCTGAGGACATTTTTCCATTGATCTTCACACAGAGTGGGAGGGAGGGAGAGGGAGAGAGAGAAACATCAGTGTGAGAGAGACACAGTGATTGGTTGTCTCCCGCATGACCC
Organism: Tadarida brasiliensis; assembly: GCA_030848825.1. NCBI lineage: Eukaryota > Metazoa > Chordata > Mammalia > Chiroptera > Molossidae > Tadarida > Tadarida brasiliensis. Next base: position 1,509,113 of record CM061276.1, read on the forward strand.
TAACCAGGGCGAGAGATCAAACTGCAACCAAGGTACGTGCCCTTGACTGGAATCAAACTCACGACTCTTTGGTCTGCGGGCCAATGGTCTAACCATTGAGCCAAACCGGCTAGGGCTCTTGGGTTACATTTTTTTATTTTAACCTCACCCAAGGATATTTTCCATTTTTGTTCAGATAGAGTTGGAGGGAGGGAGAGAGGGAGAGAAACATCGATGCGAGAGAGACAAATCAACTGGTTGCCTCGCGTACAACCCCGACCAGGGCCAGGGATGAACCACAACAGAGGTATGTGCCCTTGACCGGAATCGAACCCTTGACTCATTGGTCTGTGGGCCAAGGCTCCAACTGCTGAACCAAACCGGCTATCTCAGGCATCGGAGACTTAGCTGGCATGGTTTCAGGATTCCTGGGACTTAGAGGTATAAAATCCAAAAATTCTCCCACAGATACTCCAATAACCACAATGCCAACTGTTCCTAGTTAATGTCAAACATTTTACTTAAGAAACCCACCAGAACTGTGAATTTAAATGGCACTGTGATATTTAGCAATTAAGGATCTAGTGCTACAAGGAAGAGAGTCAATTTTATGTTACAAAAATAGCTTGTGTTCTCATTCATGCTTTAAAGCAAAAATGTTGAAGACTTCCGGTCAAGATGGCGGTGTAGGTAAACGTGGTATCGCGTCCTCCCACAACCACATCAAAGTTACAACTAAACTACAGAACAACCATTATTCAGAAACCGCCTGAAATCAAGCTGAACGGAAGTCCTACAACTACGAAATTAAAGAAGAAGCCGCATCAAGACTGGTAGGAGGGGCGGAGGCGCGACGGGCTGGTCCCACACCCACGTGTGCCGGATAAAAATTAGGAGGATACCTCGGCTAGGAGGGTCCTCCCTGAGGACTGAGGGGTCCCTGTCCCACACCAGGCACCCAGCTCAGGGTTCCAGTGCCAGGAAGAGAATCCCCATCACTTCTGGCTGGAAAAACCAGCGGGAACTGAGGCTGAGGTGGCTGGAGCCCCCGGCATCTCCTCTTAAAGGGTCCATGCACGGGCTTACTTGGACTCGCACCCTCCAGGCTCCAGCGTGGGGGAGGCAGCTTGAAAGGCACCAGAGACATATAGGGGAGAACTGAGTTGTTTGGCATTGGAGCAAGGGCTGGAGAGGCAGCTTTCTCCTGGACAGACGCGCTATCAGAGGCCTTTGTTCCTTTGGTGAGCCCCTTCCTGGGCCAGCAGACAGCCGCCATATCTGGGACTCCAGCAACCTGGCTCACACTGTTTGCCCCGCCCTGGTGATTCCCTGAGGCCCTGCCCCACCCTACTTTCAGGCCCACCCAAGCTGTTGCCAGTTGCTTTACCATAGGATTGGCCTGTCTTGGATCCTGCTTCAGCTTTTCCTAAATTCTTTCAAACAAGCAGCATCTGGTCTCAGCTAGCCCCATACCTCTCGCTAAGTAATACATAGAAACAAACACAGGGAGGCAGCCAAAATGAGGAGACAAAGAAACAGGTCCCAAATGAAAGAACAGAACAAAATTCCAGGAAAAAAACTAAGTGAAATGGAGATAAGCAACCTAACAGATGCTGAGTTCAAAACACTGCTTATAAGGATGCTCAATGGACTTAGTGAGAACCTCAGTGAACTTAGTGAGAACCTCAGTGAACTTAGTGAGGGCCTCAAGAGCATAAAAAAGGACCAGTCAGAAATGATGGATGCACAGTCAGAAATGACGGAGGCACTAACTGAAATAGAGAATAATTTACACAGATTCAATAGTAGAGTAGGTGAAGCCAAGAAGCAAACCATCAATTTGGAATATAAGGAAGCAAAAAACACCCAATCAGAACAGCAAAAAGAAAAAAGAATCCAAAAAAATGAGGATAGTGTAAGGAGCCTCTGGGACAACTTCAAGCGTGCCAACATTCGCATCTTGGGGGTGCCAAAAGGAGAAGAGAGAGAACAAGAAATTGAAAACCTATTTGAAACAATAACGGCAGAAAAGTTCCCTAACTTGGTGAAGGAAACAGACATACAAGTCCAGGAAGCACAGAGAGTCCCAAACAAGATGAACCCCAAGAGGCCCACACCAAGACACATCATCATCAAAATGCAAAAGGTTCAAGACAAAGAGATAATCTTAAAAGCAGCAAGAGAAAAACAGTTACCTACAAGGGAGTTCCCATAAGACTGTCAGCTGATTTCTCAAAAGAAACTTTGCAGGCCAGAAGGGAGTAGCAAGAAATATTCAGAGTGATGAAAAGCAAGAACCTACAACCAAGAGTACTCTATCCTGCAAAGCTGTCATTTAGAATCGATGGCCATATAAAGATTTTCCCAGACGAGGAAAAACTAAAGGAGTTCATCACCACCAAACCATTATTATAAGAAATGTTGAAGGGTCTTCTTGAAGAAAAAGATAAAAAAATATAAACAAACAAAATGGCAATAAATACATATCTATCAACAATTGAATCTACAAACAAAATGAACAAGCAGAACAGAAACATTCTCACAGATACAGAGAACTTTTGTTGGTTACCAGATGGGAGGGGTGTTGGGGGAATGGGTGAAAAAGGTGAAGGGATTAAGAAGTACAAACTGGTTGTTAGACTGACAAACCTCAAAGGGAAGGGGGGTTGAGGGTGGGAAGAAATAAACCAAAGAACTTATATGTATATATGCATAACCAATGGACACAGACAACAGTGTTGGGAAAGGCAGGAGGGGGTCAATGAGGGTAAAATGAGGAACATCTGTAATACATTCAACAATACAGGCAAGTTTAAAAAAATAAATAAAGCAAAAATGTTAAGACATAAGTCATTCTGCCCTGGCCAGTTTGGCTAAGCGGTTAGAGCGTTGGCCCACAGAATGAAGGGTCACAGGTTCAATTCCCCATCAAAGGCACATACCTGGGTTGTAGGTTCGATCACTGGCTCCAGTCGGGGTCATGCAGGAGGCAACCAATTGATATGTCTCTCTCACATTGATTTTTTTTTATTTCTCTTTCTCTCTCCCTCCCACTCTATCTAAAAATCAATGGAAAAATATCCTCAGGTGACGACTAACAATAACAAAACAAACAAACAAAATTGATATGTCATTCTTTCTCTTGCTTTGTATTACCCAATTCCATTATGGATGGGCATCAGACATACTCCTTGGACTGATGCGTCTTGTCCTCTTCCTGTTGGTTTAAGGCAACAGCAATCTAGACCACAGCTGATTGTTGCTATCAGTGCATGCTTTCGTGGCACAAAATATGATTAGGAGTCTAACATCCTTTGCTCCATTTCACCCAATAACCCCTTTTTAATAATAATACACATTTTCTGAGGATCTTTTACATGACACCTACTCAATACTACCAATTTCTGTATTGGTTAGGTTTCTTTGATTGACAGCAAAATAATCTAATTTTAAAAAGAAACTAATGATGGGATATGACCTGGAAAGAACATGAATCAGGCTAGCTCTAGCAAGCAGAGCAGCAGAAACTTATGCACCATCTTTTAAGTTGTGGCCAAAGGATGGCTCATATTCATCTCCCTCCTGTGTCCCAAGGAGGGAGTATTTGATTGGATTAAAGTGAACCATATACAACTGTTAACACAAACAAAAACTTATGGAATGAAATTAGAGCAGCTTACTCAGAGCAGCTCAGATGAGAAATTTGTGTGTAATTGTGTTTGTGGTGGTTTCTATTTGTATTGTAGAAAAAAACAGCAAATATCCGATGTGTAGGCATTTTCCTAATTTTAATTTGACAAAGTTCACATATTTAAAACTATGTTATATTACATAGTTAAAGAAATTGTATTTATTTTTAATCCTTACCTGAGGATATGTTTCTATTTATCTTCAGATAGTGTGGGAGGAAGAGACAGAGAAACATAGATAGACGTGAGAGGAACACATCGACTGGCCACCTCCCGCAGGACCCAGACCAGGGCCGGGGACGAAGCAAAACCGAGGTACGTGTCCTTGACTGGAATCAAACCCGCAACTCTTTGGTCTGCAGGCCGACACTCTACACTAAGCCAAACTGGCCAGGGCCAGAAATTATATTTTCAATTAATAAACTGCAAACACTTTCTGTGAGTCTAGAGCTCCATCTCCTTTTGCATAATAAGCTCCTGAAATGATTTTCCATAATTTAAGTAAACAATTGACTAGTGCTGGACATTATAGCTGTTTCAAATTTTTTACAATTCTATAATAAATGTGCTATGTGTGTATATTTCTGTACCTGTGCTTTTCGAGAAGATAAATACCTAGATGTAGAACTGTGGCAGAGTGATTAATTATACTTGAAATGTTGACAGTTAACTCCACATTGCCCTCTAAGGTGGCTTTCCACCAGTTTACCCTCTCAATATATAAAAACATGGTTTCTCACATCTGCAAAAGTACTGGATTATTAGTCATCCTCTACATTCACATGTGCTGGTTTGTACTGGTAGTAAAGACTTCCAGATTTTGCATTTATCTGATAATTAGTATGATAAAGTACTTACTCTATTGTATTTTATTGTTTTTAGTTCCTCATGGAAGAGTTGCTTGTCAGTATGCTTTGCCAGACTGAACATCTCATCTGATCCTTGCTGGTTTCCAACAGCACTTTTGATGAGGGCTACATCCTTCATAATATATTTAAAATATCTCTCAGCCTGTCATGTGGCTGTTAACATTGCATCCAGTGTCTTATACCATGGAAAAGGATTAAATATTTTACATGGTCCCACATGTCACTCTCTTTATGGCTCCTAAACTCTGTGTCCTGTTTAGCAAAGTCATCTTCAACCCAAAAGGATAGAAACATTCTACATTCTGCTCTAGAGTCTTCACATTATGTTTGCTATTATATCTTTACTCCATATTTAATGCAATTTTCTGTAAGGGATGAAATGCAGATCTGACTTTATTTCTAGTTGCAGAACTAATTGTCAAACAACATTTAAATAATCCATCCCTCATAGTGACACATCAAAAATACCACTTTTGCACCCTGGCCGGTTTGGCTTGATGGTTAGATCATTGGACCATGGATCAGAGTCATGGGTTTGATTCCAGTCAAGGGCATGTACCTTGGTTGTGATTCGTCCCCAGCCCTGGTTGGTGTTATGCAGGAGGTGGCCAGTCGATGTGTCTCTCTCACATCGATGTTTCTCTCCTGCTCTTTCTCTCCCTCACACTCTATCTGAAGATAAAGGGAAAAATATCCTCAGGTGAGAATAAAATAAATAAATAAATAAATAAATAAAAATACTACTTTCACAATATACTAAATTCATGGGTATGTGATCTTTAAACATTTCCTTGAAATGCTTGTCTAGTTACCATTCTACATGAATTTCAGAAGAAAACAGTCAATGTAAAAATATCCTACAAGGATTGTGACTGCAATTGAGTGAATGTACAGACATCTATACAATACTGAAACTTCCATCTAAAAACTAGTGTAGATCTCCATTTATTCAGAGTCTCTGCTCTTCTTCAATAGAGGGTAATAATTTCCTTTCCACATATAACCATGAGTAAATTCATCTATAATTTCATTTCTTCTGGGGTTGACATCACACTGGAATTAGCCTCATGGCAAAAGTGGAGTATTTCAAGTATGTTTTTTCTATACTCTACAATAGCTTAATTACTATTTCCTTGAAAGTTAAGAATTAATCTATGGCCCTGGCTGGTTTGGCTCAGCAGTGAGAGCATTCGCCTGTGGACCACAGAGGCCCGGGTTCGGTTCCTGCTAAGGGCGTGTACCTTGGTTGCAGTTTGTCCCTGTGTGGGTGGAAACCACTCGATGTGTCTCTCTCACATCAATGTTTCTCTCTCTCTTCCTCCCTCTCTCTTTCCCACTCTATCTGAAGATAAATGCAAAAATGTCCTTGGGTGAGGATAAAAAAACATTTTTTAAAAATTATTCTATGAACCCAGGCAACTTTAAAGAGGGCGACTATTCAAGTTCTCTATTTCTTTACTTTTATTTATTTTTTTATTTATTTTATTTTTTTTTTATTTTTTTATTTTTGTTACAGATGTTTCTCCTTTTTTCCCCATTGACACCCTCCTCCCCATCTCCCCACCCCATCCCCAGCTTTGTTGTCCAGGTCCATCAGTTATGCATACATGCGTATAAGTTCTGTGGTTTATCTCTTCCCTCCCCCCCACCCCCTCTTCTGAGGGTTGTCAGTCTGTACCCTACTTTCACATCTCTGGGTCTACCCTGTTCCCCATACTGTTATGTTTATTATATTCCACAAATGAGTGAGATCATGTGATATTTTTCTTTCTCTGCTTGGTTTGTTTCGCTTAGGATAATACTCTCGAGGTCCCTCCATGTCGTCTCAAAGGATAAGAGATCTTTCTTTCTTACAGCTGCATAGTACTCCATTGTGTATATGTACCACAGCTTTTTTATCCATTCATCCACTGATGGGCACTTGGGCTGTTTCCAGATCTTAGCTATTGTGAATAGTGCTGCTATGAACATGGGAGTACATATATTCTTTCTGATTGGTGTTTCAGGTTTCTTAGGGTATATTCCTAGAAGTGGGATCACTGGGTCAAATGGCAGTTCAATTTTTAATTTTTTGAGGTAACACCATAGTGTTTTCCACAGTGGCTGCACCAGTCTGCATTCCCACCAGCAGTGTGCTAGAGTCCCCTTTTCTCCACACCCTCGCCAACACTTGTTGTTTGATGATTTGTTGATGGCGGCCATTCTGACAGGTGTGAGGTGATACCTCATTGTTGTTTTAATTTGCATCTCTCTGATGATTAGTGATGTTGAGCATTTCTTCATATGTCTCTTAGCCATTTGTATGTCCTGTTTGGAGAGGTGTCTATTTAGTTCCTCTGCCCATTTTTTAATTGGGTTCTTTGTCTTCCTTTTGTTGAGTTGTATGAGCACTCTATATATTTTGGAGATTAACCCCTTATCTGATGTATCATTGGCAATTATGGTCTCCCATACAGTGGGTTCTCTTTCCGTTTTGATGGTTGTTTCTTTTGCTGTGCAGAAGCTTTTGAGTTTGATGTAGTCCCATGTGTTCATTTTTTCCTTTATTTCTGTTGCCTTAGGTGATGTATCAGTGAAGATTCTGCTGCGTATGATGTCCGAAATTTTGTTGCCTACATTTTCTTCTAGGATTTTTATGGATTCACGAGTCACATTTAAGTCTTTTACCCATTTTGAGTTTATTCTTGTGTATGGTGTAAGTTGATCGTCTAGTTTCATTTTTTTGCATGTAGCTGTCCAATTTTCCCAACACCATTTATTAAAGAGGCTGTCTTTGCTCCACTGTATGCTCTTGCCACCTTTGTCAAATATTAGTTGAGCATAATATCTTGGGTCAATTTCTGGATTCTCTGTTCTGTTCCACTGGTCTATATGCCTGTTCTTATGCCAATACCAGGCTGTTTTGATTATAGTAGCTCTGTAGTATAATCTGATATCTGGTATTGTGATCCCACCTACTTTGTCCTTCTTTTTCAAGATTGCTGTGGCTATTCGGGGTCTTTTTTGGTTCCATATGAACTTTTGGAGTATTTGTTCTAGTTCTGTGAAATATGTCGCTGGTATTTTGATTGGGATTGCATTGAATCTATAGATTGCTTTGGGTAATATGTACATTTTAATGATGTTAATTCTTCCAATCCATGAACAAGGTATGTGCTTCCACTTTTTTATATCTTCCTCTATTTCTTTTTTCAATGTCCTGTAGTTTTCTGCAAATAGATCCTTTACTTCTTTGGTTAAATTTATTCCTAGGTATCTTAATTTTTTTGCCGCGATGGTAAATGGGATTGTTTTTTTAGTTTCTCTTTCTGTGAGTTCATCATTGGTGTATAAGAATGCTGTCGATTTCTTGACGTTTATTTTGTATCCTGCTACTTTGCCAAATTCATTTATTAGGTCTAGTAGATTTTTGATGGAGTCTTTAGGGTTTTCTATGTATAATATCATGTCATCTGCGAATAATGACAGTTTCACTTCCTCCTTTCCAATTTGGATCCCTTTTATTTTTTCTTCACGTCTGATTGCTGTGGCTAAGACTTCCAGTACTATGTTAAATAAGAGTGGTGAAAGTGGGCATCCCTGTCTTGTTCCTGTTCTTAAGGGAAATGTTTTTAGTTTTTGCCCATTGATTATGATGTTGGCTGTAGGTCTTTCATATATGGCCTTTATAATGTTGAGATATGATCCCTCTATTCCCAAATTGCTGAGTGTTTTTATCAGAAATGGGTGTTGAATTTTGTCGAATGCTTTTTCAGCGTCTATTGATATGATCATGTGGTTTTTATCTTTCATTTTGTTTATGTGGTGTATCACATTTATTGATTTGCGAATATTGAACCAGCCTTGCATCCCTGGGATGAATCCCACTTGGTCATGGTGAATAATTTTTTTGATGTATTGCTGGATCCGATTTGCTAGTATTTTGTTCAGGATTTTGGCATCTATGTTCATCAGGGATATTGGCCTGTAGTTTTCTTTCTTTGTAGTGTCTTTTTCTGGTTTTGGAATTAGAATTATGCTGGCCTCATAAAATGAGTTTGGAAGTCTTCCTTCTTCTTGAATTTTTAGAAACAGTTTGAGAAGAATGGGTGTTAGTTCTTCTTTGAATGTTCGGTAAAACTCCCCTGTGAAGCCGTCTGGGCCTGGACTTTTGTTTGCTGGGAGAGTCTTGATTACATCTTCAATTTCCTTGGTTGTTATTGGTCTGTTCAAGTTTTCTATCTCTTTCCGGTCCAGTTTTGGGAGACTATATGTTTCTAGAAATTTGTCCATTTCGCTTAGATTGTCGAATTTGTTGCCATATAAATGTTCATAGTATTCATTAACGATCCTTTGTATTTCTGTGGTGTCAGTTGTTACTTCTCCTCTTTCGTTTCTGATTTTGTGTATTTGGGTTCTCTCTCTCTGTTTCTTGGTGAGTCTAGCTAAGGGTCCATCAATCTTGTTTATCTTTTCAAAAAACCAGCTCTTTGTTTCATTGATCCTTTGAATTGTTTTTTTGGTCTCCATGTCGTTTATTTCTGCTCTGATCTTCACTATTTCCTTCCTTCTACTTGCTCTGGGGTTTTCCTTTTGTTTGCTTTCTAGTTCTTTAAGTTGTGAGGTTAGATAGTCTATTAGAAATTTTTCTTGTTTCTTGAGGTAGGCCTGTAGTGCTATGAACTTCCCTCTCAGAACTGCTTTCGCTGCATCCCACAGATTTTGTGTTGTTGTGTGTTCATTTTCATTCGTTTCCAGAAAGTTTTTAATTTCTTCCTTGATCTCCTTGGTAACCCATTCATTGTTTAATAACATGCTATTTAGTCTCCATGTATTCAAATGTCTTTGCATGTTCTTGTTGCAATTGATTTCTAGTTTCATGCCATTGTGATCTGAGAAGATGCTTGATATGATTTCAATCTTCTTGAATTTGTAGAGACTTCGTTTGTGTCCTAACATGTGGTCTATCTTTGAGAATGTCCCATGTGCACTTGAGAAGAAAGTGAATTCTGTAGTTTTGGGGTGTAATTCTCTGTAAATATCTATTAAATCCATTTGGTCTAGTGCTTCATTTAGGGTCTGTGTTTCCTTGTTAATTTTTTGTCTAGAGGATCTATCCAATGATGTCAGCGGGGTGTTGAAGTCCCCTGCTATGATTGTATTGCTGTCGATTTCTCCTTTGAAGTTTTCCAGAAGATTTTTAATGTATTTTGGTCCTCCTGTATTGGGTGCATATATGTTTACCAAGGTTATCTCTTCCTGTTGGATAGATCCTTTCAATATTATGTAGTGGCCTTCTTTGTCTCTAGTTATGGCCTTCATTTTAAAATCTATTTTATCAGATATGAGTATTGCTACCCCAGCTTTTTTTTCCTTTCTGTTTGCTTGGAAGATTTTTTTCCATCCCTTCACTTTCAGCCTATGTGAGTCTTTTGTTGTGAGGTGGGTCTCTTGTAAGCAACATATATATGGGTCATGCTTTCTTATCCAATCCGCTACTCTGTGTCTTTTGATCGGGGCGTTCAGTCCATTTACATTTAAGGTGATTACCGATATGTACTTATTTATTGCCATTTTTGTTTAGTGTGTTTCTATTTTCCTTTCTATTTCTTCTACTAATTACAGCAGTCCTTTTAACATTTCTTGCAGTGCTGGTTTGGTGCTAATGTATTCCCTTAGCCTTTTTTTGTCTGGGAAGCTCTTTATTTGACCTTCTATTTTGAATGATAGCCTTGCTGGGTAGAGTAGTCTTGGGTTCAGATCCTTGTTTTTCATGACCTTGATTATTTCATGCCATTCCCTTCTGGCCTGTAGTGTTTCTATGGAGAAGTCAGCTGATAACCTTATGGGGGATCCTTTGTAGGTAACCTGTTGCTTAGCTCTTGCTGCCTTGAGGATTCTCTCTTTGTCTTTAATTTTTGGCATTTTAATTACTATGTGTCTTGGTGTGGGCCTGTTTGGGTTCTTCTTACTTGGGACTCTCTGTGCTTCTTGAACTTGAAAGCCTTCTTCCTTCACCAAATTAGGGAAATTTTCTGTCACTATTTCTTCAAATATATTCTCTAACCCTTTCTCATTTTCTTCTTCTTCGGCGACTCCTATGATGCGAATATTATTACGTTTCCAGTTGTCCCACAGTTCTCTTAAGCTGTCTTCCTGTTTTTTCATTGTTTTTTCCTTTTGGTTTTCTGATTGGTTGATTTTTTGTACCCTGTCTTCTAATTCACTGATCCGGTCCTCAGCTTCTTCTACTCTGCTTTTTAGCCCTTCCATTGTGTTCTTCATTTCTGCTATGTCATTCTTCATTTCCATTTGATTTATTTTCAATATTTCTATGTCTTTGCTCATGGTGTTGATGTCCTTACATATGCTGTTGAGCTTCCTCAAGATCATGGTTCTGAATTCTAGCTCTGTTAACTTGCTTAACTCCATTTCATTTATCTCATCTTCATTGGAGGTCTCTTGTTCTTTCGTTTGGCATCTGTTTCGTTGTTTTACCATTTTGGCTATCTCAGTGGTTTTTGGAGCCTGCCAAATTTTCCCTGTGGATGTTGGTGTTCTGCCGTTTGTGGCTCCCTGTACTGGGTTTGGATGAGCGTGAGAGGACCCACGTTATACACCACTGTCGAGTCTTACTTTTCTGGGTAGAGTTGCAAGCCCAGAAAAGGTTCAGTTATCCTCTAGCTTTTTGCCTAGAGGCTATTAGTCCTGGTTACTTAAAGAGCCTTGGGTTCTCAGTTGAATGAAAACCTCCCTCAGGTGTTCAGCGTGAGAGGATTTCCCGAGGGTGGGGCAGATGCTGGTAGTTAATGAGCCTTGATTTGCATTTCAATGGCCCAACTGGGTGTGGCTGAATCTCCGAGGGAGGGGCTGCCGCCTCTCCCCAGAGCCCTGGGATGGAGTAAGTCGACCAGGCCACAGTCCCGCGTGGCCGAAACTCAGCAAAAGCTCTGAGCGCCCTCCAAATCCCGAGTGTTCCCACACAGTTCCAGTCCAGTCCGCCCTCCCTCCGCCGGAGTCCGAGGTGAGTGGCTGTGGCTGTTTTAGCGCTCTGTCCCGGCTCTGCGCTGTGGAGCCGGCTTGGGCTTCAACCCCAAGGGCGGAGCGCTGCTCACGGCTAAGGCCGCTGCTGTCTGTGGGCTCCCAGCCCCCCTCTCGCGCCTCCGCAATCCTACCAGGATCAAGTTAGTGTCCCTGGTTGTATGGTCCTCGTGAGCTGCTTTTCCATTGCTTTTTCCCGACGATTTGAGTTTATTTTAGTTGTATTTCCAGTTTGGTCCTGGGAGATGATCTGTGTAGCTTCCATTCACTCCGCCGCCATTTTGGAATCCTCTATTTCTTTACTTTTAAATATCAGTAATTTTTTTTTTTTTTTTTGGCCTGGACTAAATAGCATCTTACATTCTTCCCAGCAAAACCTTATTCCATGGTCCTAGTCTTATCCAGAGTTCCAGACAAGACCTGTCACATATTCTATGCACAGCCTCAGATTCATGAGAAAGCCACTCTATTACTTTGTTGTAACACCAAGCTATAAACATACTAATGCTAATCCTCCTCATCCACCAAAAGGTAAGAGTTTTAGTTCCAAAGTTGCCATGAACCTTGGCTGGGTGGCTAAGTTGGCTGGAACATCATCCTGTGCACCAAAAGGTTGTGGGTTCGATTCCTGGTCAGGGCACATACCTAGGTTGTGGGTTCAATTACCAGCCAGGATGCGTACAGGAAGCAATCAATGTTTCTCTATCTCATCGATGTTTCTCTAAAAATATCCTCAGGTGAAAAAAAATTTTTTAAATGTTATGATAACTTGGCACTGATGTACTGCTTTCCAGAGTTTACAGTGTCAAAATAATTTTAAAACAGACTCAAGAATACTGACCTAACATTAAACAAGCACTTAGAGTTAGGAACTATGCTAAGCACTTCATATGCAATGACTAGGTTAAAATTTCATAACAGGATTTTAAGAGGAAAGTAATATTATTACATTTACATTTTAAAAGAACACTGTTGCGGTAGTGTGAAAAATGAACTTGAAGGGGACAAAAGAGTATTCGAGGAAACCAGTTTTTTACACAATAGGTATAGTCCAGTGCTGAGGTCCAGCCTCAGCAGTCCAGGATTTCCCTCAGGTGTGGACGGAGTCAGCGAAGAAGGAGACATGGTGAGACAGAAGTGTTTGATCCTTCTGCTGGTTAAGGCTAGCAGAATCTTTATTTTTATATCTTCAGGCTGTATGACAAGTTACTCATTTTTTCTTTTCTTTTGACCTTTAAGCAAGTATGTATAAATATTCTTTTCTGTTTACACAGCTCTTAGGTATTAGTACAGGGTTAATCACCAACTATTTCACTTTTTCATCCAGACATAACAATGACATTGTATCAGCTCTTAACCTTTACAATTACTTTCACCATATGACTCATTGCTTGGCAACCTTCCTGTTTACATTTATGCAGACATTGTCTCATTTAACTTCCTCCTTCCCCACACCCTCTATTTCAATTTCTGTTACTTTCTCTTAGACCTTGACTTTTCTTCTTATCTAAGATCCTTTTAAGCTTTTACATTCTTATCTTAAATTATTACTTTCTTGCCTTTTCTTTCTGCAGTCTTTTCTGACATCTACATTATTAATCATCTACATGTTACTTCTATAATGATTCCTGACAGATAACAGATAGAGAAAGCAAAGATTAGTCTCCTTCAGTTGCCATCCTATAATTTTATTTTTCTTATTAGCCTTTGTCTTCATGATTCCTGCTGTGCAGTGAATTCACTCCTCCAGGGACTGTGTTAAACCATGGAGGTCTTCATTCTAGCAGCACAGCTCCCGACAGTCCAGGGGAAAGGACTGTGTTTTGGACTAGGGCAATGAGAACTGAAAGTGGCTGAATTCCAAAAATATTTAGCAGATATATCCACAGGCCTTGGTGCCATGGGGGGTGAGGAAAAGCTGGCTGCCTGAGCTGACTCTGCAGCATGAATTTTCTGATGATGAGCAAGGTGTGTACTTTGTCTGAAGACATTTCCACATTCCTTACATTTGTAAGATCTCTCTCCAGTATGAATTCTTCTAATGTGTAGATGTAGGTGTCCAACCTGGCTAAAGGTTTTTCTACATTCCTTACACATATGGTTGTTCTCCTGAATGAATTCTCTGATGAGCAGTAAGGGACTGATGATGGCTAAAGGCTTTGCCATATGCACTACACTCATAAGGTTTCTCACCGGTGTGACATCTTTGATGACAAATGAGGGATGACTTGGTTCTAAATGCCTTCTCACACTCAACACATTCATAAGGCCTTTGGCCAGTATGAAGTCTCCAATGCTGAGCACGGGATGAACTATCACTAAAAGCTTTTCCACATTCAGTACATTTATAGGGTTTCTCTCCAGTATGAACTCTCTGATGTCGAATGAGGTGGGTAGTCCAGCTGAAGGCCTTACCACATTCTTTACACTCATAGGGTTTCTCTTCAGTATGAATTTTATAATGTTGTGCAAGGTGTGCCCTCTGGTTGAAAGCTTTACCACATTTCTTGCATTATTCATAGGGCTTCTCTCCAGTATGAATTCTCTGATGAGTGGCCAGCTGTGAACTGATGCTAAAAGCTTTTCCACATTCCTTACATTCAAATGGTTTTTCACCAGTATGGATTCTCAAATGCCTAGTGAGGTGTATACTCTGCCTAAAGCCTTTCCCGCACTCCTTACATTCATAAGGTTTCTCTCCAGAATGTACTCTTCGATGTTGAGCGAAGGATGCATGATGGCTAAAGGCTTTGCCACAGACATCACATTTATAGGGTTTCTCTCCTGTGTGAATTCTCTGATGTACAATAAGGGATGAGCCATGGCAGAAGGTTTTTCCACACACGTTACATTTGTAGGGTTTCTCTCCAGTATGAATTCTCCTATGTTGAATAAGGCCTATGTGGTCACTGAAGGCTTTCCCACAGTCGACACAATCAAAGGGTTTCTCAGTGTGATAGTATCTCCGGTGACGAATAAGGGATGTGTTCTGTATGAAGGCTTTCCCACATTCAACACATTCATAGGGTCTTTTGCCAGTGTGATATCTTTGATGTCGGGCAAAAGATGAGCCAATACTGAAGGCCTTTCCACATTCCTTACATTCATAAGGCTTCTCCCCAGTATGAATTCTCTGATGCTGAGCAAGGTGTGCAGGCTGGCTGAAGGCTTTTCTACATTCCTTACATTTATACGGTTTTTCTCCAGTATGAATTCTTTGATGTTGAATAAGGTGTGCATTTTGGCTAAAAGCTTTCCTGCATTCTTTACATTCAAAGAGTTTCTCTCCAGTATGTGTTCGCTGATGTTGAGAAAGGTGTTGACTCTGGTTGAACGCTTTCCCACATTCCTTACATTCATAGGGCTTTTCACCAGTATGGATTCTCTGATGAACCGTAAGGGATGACCTTTGGGTGAAGGTTTTCTCACATTCATTACATTTGAAAAGTTTATTTCCTCTCTTGTGTTTTCTTACCATGGAAATTTTGGAAAAGTTTTTTTTATCAGACTTGTGATTATAAACATTCTCTTCTGCATTGTGGACAAATTTCCCAGATTTGTTATATTTGTGGTCTATTTCATTAGTAAGGGTTTCTTTATAAGTGAATGTTTCTTGTCTGGTAAATGACTCTTGACTTACCAGCTTCCTCCCAAAAAAATTTTTGCCTTTCCAATTTTCTCCAAAAATGGAATGCTCATACCTAGATTCCCAGTCTGAAAAATCAAAAAAGCAAACGTTTCCTTTCATGGACTATAACAAAGGAAATATTTAACGTGGAAAAGGTGATTCAAAAATAATAAATCCCACAAAGTAAATTATTTACAGGCATGTCAACTGAAAAATATGCAAAAAGATCCCAGAGATTGAAAGATCATAGAAGAACATGAAATAGGTGATTAAGAAAACTAAGGATAATGAGGTCCTGGAGATGTAGTCTGCAAGGAAGATCATATGTTATATCTTTGTTAACAATAGACTATAAATTAAGTTTCCTTTCTCTATTCTCTTCACTTCTAATTGATTCGAATAACAGCTTAAATAGTTTAAAATACAAATATCGTCACAGCAGTATTACCCCTACTGATGTTCAAAAATCTCTACAATTCTCAACCACAAATATCTTACGCTTTGTGACATCCCTTGGAGTTTAGGTGAAATCCTGGAGTAATCTTTTCATACTCAGAAAACAGTATCACTTGGCTCTGGCTGGGTAGCTCAGTTGGTTAGAGAGTTGTCCTGATACGCCAAGGTTGTGGGTTCAATCTCCAGTCGGGGCACATACAAGATTCAACCAATGAATGCAAAATAATTGGAACAATAATGTTTCTCTCTCTCTCAAATCAATAAATTTAAAAAATACAAAAAAAAAAAATAGTATCTCTATGAACCATCTCCATGTGCTTCCATACAGTGAACTCTTCATTTCTCATACATCCTAAACTTCAGACTACATATTAAGGAATGTTTTCATTTATCCCTTCACTTTCACTAGCCCTGGAAAAGGTGTCACTTCTCAGGCCACATCTCAGTGGGATTTGGCCATGTGTGCTTTTGAAGAAACCAGTTTCATAATATGTAGGTTGGCATCATTATTACTAACCTTGTTTTTATTTACTGCCATATAAGTATCTTTCTTGCCTTGTCATCTAGACAACAAGTCTTGAAGAAGGAATAAATGTGCATAAACACTAGACTCATTTGGTCTCCAAGGCTGAGAGACTTCTGTCTTACCTTAACATACCTGTAACGTACTTGAAGCATACCTGAGTTTGTCGCATAGTTTAGAAAACTCTGGACTAAACATATAGTGGAAAAACTAAAAAGTGAGAGAGGATAAGGTTGGGGAAGTAGAAAATCGCTGATCACAAAGGGGCTGATAGAGTTTAGATTTTTCTTATTTGTAACAGGAAACCAAACAAAGATTTAAAGCAGCATATATAATTGTAAGCAGCACCTAATTTTGGATTAGGAAAGACTCAGGAAACCAGGAAGCTTATATATGTCTGTATGGCAAAAGGAAAGGGGATAGAAAGGAGCTGGATAAAGGTTTTTTGAAAAATGAACTATTAGAGAGGAGAGTCAAATAGAAGAAAAAATATTTGGAAAGCCTATGCTAAGTGGTAACATTTCAGCCATCCCCCAGGGCCTGGAAGGCTTGAGAAGACTTCTAATAGGCATAAGTGAAGAGGTATTACCTTTGAAAATGGCTGAGCCATTACCTAGAAAGGATTCCCCTATCTGTTTCTCTCCCATACTCACCTGGGAATGGGCTTCTTGTCATCTCATTCTTGATGTTCCAAGGCTCCTTCCCTTGCTCCAATAAAGAGATCACATATGGCTTAGAGATGCAAAGTCCTGCATGCAAAAAAAGACATAAATATTGGCTGTGTTTTGGGTTTTTCATACTATAAGCCAGTTCTTTAATGTTGATGGAATACCATACTAGGAATGATTAGATCAAGAAGTACAGCACAGCCCTGGCCGGTTTGGCTCAGCGGTTAGAGCGACGGCCTGTGGTCCACAGGGACCCGGGTTTGGTTCCCGCTAAGGGCATGTACCTCGGTTGCAGTTTGTCCCCAGCCCTGGTTGGTCGTGCGAGAGGCAGCCACTCGATGTGTCCCTTTCACGTCGATGTTTCTCTCTCTCTCTCTCTCTCTCTCTCTCTCTCTCTCTTCCTCTCTCTCCCTCCCACTCTATCTGAACAAAAAATGGAAAAATGTCCTTGGGTGAGGATAAAAAAAAAAAAAAAAAAAAGAAGTACAGCACATTTTTAGGACATACTACATACAGTATCTGCAGTTTTAAAATTTACCAGATGGGCTTAACAAGATATTAAAGAAGATAAGGAAATACAGTCAGTGAACCTGAAGATATATCAATAGAAATGATCTAATTTGAAAAATAGAGAAAAATATTTGAAAAAGTAAACAGATTCTTAGTTCCTTGGGCACAATATCAATCATATTTATAACTGAAATCCCAGAAGAAGCAGAGAACTGAAAAAAAAATACTTGAAAATATAACAGCCAAAAATGTCTCCATTTTAAATGAAAGATATAAATTTAGTTTCAGAAGCTCAGTGAACCATAAGCAGGATAAAAGCACTCTCTAGAGAACAGAAAGCTAGTCTACCCAATGAGATGGTCCCAGGGCTTGAGAAGAAGAGTCCATGTCAGTTTCCCTGATAACATCTGAAGCCATATTCATAGTTTATGCTTAAATGGTTCACTTATTGCATGTTAATAAAAAGACACAAATTTTAAAATTGATATTCTGAATCTATAGTAATCCAGCTATAATCTTGGTGAACCTTGTTACTGCCTGCTGGTGATAACAATACTGTGAGGAACAAGGGAGCACAGGAGACTAGTAAGAGTCACATTGTGGCTTGTGCTTCCAACTGCTTAAAAAGTATACCCTTAGCCCTGGCCAGTTTGGCTCAGCGGTGAGAACATCAGCCCGTGGACCAGAGTCTCGAATTCAATTCCAGTCAAGGGCAAGTATGTTGGTTGAGGTTCAGTCCCCATCCCTGGTCCGGGTCATGAGGGAGGCAACCAGTCAATGTGTCCCTCTCACATCGATGTTATTCTTTCTCTCTCTCTCTCCCCTCTCTCACACTCTATCTGGTGATACATGGAAAAACATCCTTGGGTAAGGATTTTTAAAAAAAGCATACCCATAGAATATCTGATAGACATAAAATTCACTGACTAAATCTGAAATTTCTGTTAATCTAATGTCCTCATTGTTTCCCGATTCTATTCTGACCTACAATAAAAAAAGTTTCGCCCTGGCCGGTTTGGCTCAGCAGTTAGAGCGTCGGCCCGTGGTTGGGGTCGTGCGGGGGGCTGCCACTCGATGTTTCCCTTTCACATTGATGTTTCTCTCTCTCTCGGTGTCTCTTCCTCTCTCTCTCCTTCCCACTCTATCTGAACAAAAATGGAAAAGTGTCCTTGGGTGAGGATAAAAAACAAAACAAACAAAAAAAGTTTCAATAATAAATAAAAATGTAAAGAGTCCCTAAGGGTAGATTCTGAATTATGCAGAGGGAAAAAGGTCCTCACCCAGTGATACCAGGCTCTGATAGTTCTCCAACATCATACTCCTGTATAAACTCCTCTGAGCGGGGTTCAGCCAGCCCCATTCCTCCTGGGAAAAGTCTATTGCCACATCCTTGAATGTCACCAAGGATGTGTTCTGAAATGACACAAATACATTCTTGATTAACCAATGCTCATGTCCACACATGACTCCAAGAGCTTCAAGGCAGAACCTACACCTATGGTTGAACTTTCAAAAAACAAAAACAAAAAGAGTATCTAAATTGATACTTTGCATATGGTACTCTGAGATACAGTGTTCAGGTGAGAAAAACACTTTTTTTTTTACACAACAAAACTAACGAATACATTTAGTATGCAATTTCTTATGCTATCCCATAACCTGAGTAAACTGGGAAGCAATATGAGGAATCGCCCAGCTTAGACAGTCTACAGCGCATCCAACCCTTATACACTGCTGCTGAGAAGGTAAAATGGCACAGCCACTCTGAAAAACAGTTTGGCAGTTTCTTAAAAAGTTAAATATGAATTTACCATATGACCAGCAATTCTACTCCTAAGGTTAATCTACCCAAGAGAAATGAAAACATGTCCATTAAATGTTGACAGGAGCATTATTCGTAATTGCCAAAAAGTGGAATCAACTGATGTCTATCAAATGATGAATGGATGAATAAGATGTGGCACATCTTTTAGTGAAATACTATTAGCAATAAAAGGAAATGAAATGTTGACACATGTTCCAACATGGATGAAATTCAAAAATGTAAAACAGTGGATAAAGTCTACAAAAGGCTACAAATGACTATACATTGTATGATTCCATTTACATGAAATGTCTGAAAAGTCAAATCTAAGACTTAAAGTAGATTAGTGGTTGCCTGGAGGTGGAGATGGGAACAGGGAGTAACTGTAAGTGGGTATCAGGGATCTCTTTTATTTTTTTAATGAGGGATCTTACTGAGGTGATGAGAATGATTTAGAATTGGATTATAATAATTACACAACTCAGTGAATTTACAGAAATAACAGAATTGTACCCTTAAAGTGTTAAATATTATGGAATGTAAATGATACCTCAATAAAGTTGCTTAAAAAATAGAAACCTAGCCCGAGCGGTGTGGCTCAGTGGTTGAGTATCAACCCATGCACCAAGAGATCACCAGTTTGATTCCTGGTCAGGGCACATGCCCAGGTTTCAGGCTTGATCACTAGTAGGGGGTGTGCAGGAGGCAGCCAATTGATGTTTCTAACTTTCTCTCCCTCTCTCTTCCCCTCTCTCTAAAAATCAATAAAAACATATTTTTTTAAAACAAAAATAAATTAATAAAAAATAATAAAAAAAAAAAATAAAAAAAAAAATAAAATGAGACTCAACAGAAGGGGAAGAGAAGAATGGAGAGGAAAAAAAAACAAAAAAAACAACAACATATTTTTTTAAAAAAGAAACCTAGCATTATAAATGATCTAGAAAGTGATGATTTGGAGGCATTACTGCCATAAGTATTCAATATTTAGAATATCTACGCTCCAGAGATACACACAAAATAAAAATAATAATAAATAATCCATTAAATACTGGGAAAATACTGGTTATCTCTTTCCTGCAATGATATGAACATACAGTTCAAATAGAGTCATCAAAGTCACACAATTCCAGAATGAGTATTTCATCAAAGTCATGTGAATGTTATATCCTAATATTGTCCAACAAATGTCCCTACCCTAGGAAATTAGTTAGAAAAACAAAACATAAACCAATCAATCAAATAAAAAAACTTAAAAGAAAAGGTTTAAATTTTAAAAGGAAAATTTTGAAAAGTACCTGGGTGTAAGATACATATTTAACAATTGTTTCATCCCTTGTACAGGAGGCAACCAATCAATGTCTCTCTCTCTCTCTCTCTCTCTCTCTCTTTCTCTTTCAGTGGGGGGCATGCAGGAGGTGGCAGATAGATGTTTCACCCTCACATTGAGGTTTCTCCCTCTCCCTTCCTCTCTCTCTAAAAATCAATTTAAAAAATCTTTAAAAATAAAAGAACAGTCAGGAGAATTCTGGAAAGATGAATAATGAAAGAGTTTTGGGTATTAGCCATTCCTTCCACATCAAATACACTAGTGCCCAAACAGGCTTTATACCATGAATTATTTCCAAAGTCTTACATGTTTGGAGAGTCCCAGTGTTCATAAGCAGAAGCAGGTTGATGAAACTTTCAGAGCTGACCAGCTGAGGACTTCTAAGGAATGACATATCAGGAGAAACAAACACAATCCATGCTAACCTAGCCTGGTTACAGATTACTATAGTCTGCTACACACAGGTCCTGGCAAACATCCCAGGCTTTTGGCTGATAATCCAAAGAAAGGACTACCAGGATTGATGGTGAAGTCATCCTTCACAAGGACTGAGGCCCAGCCTCTAATCATTTCAGCTCCTGATTGGATTAAATGTCTTCCTAGCATAACTAGCTGCCTGAAGCAAAAGTTAACCCTTTCCACCTTGGAGAAATGACTGATTCTAGGGCAGGGGCAGAAAGTACACAGTTTGAGCCTGGATATGTACTGTCAGAAATTTCTGTCAGTGTTCAACAAACAAAAACACTCCACAATAACAGGGTATGTCAATGGGACTCAGGAACTGCTGAGAGAGTCCCAATGTTCAAATCTAGAACAATATGAGCAACAAAATAAACAAAGTAGCATTGGATTATAAAGTATAAAATAAATATGCATGAGTCCATAATGATACAAATAAATAACAGAATAAATAAGTGGGGAGAAAAATTTCAAATTATTTACTTAGATACTCCACCCTCAAGGTAGAATATAGCTTCTTGCCCCTTAGGTGTAGCTAGTGCATAGAGACTTTCTTCCAAAGAAGACAGTATGGAAAGGTGAGAAGAAAGAGTAACCTCACAGTGGAGAAGCCTGACAAACACAACCTCAACCAGGTATAAAGCCTGTTTGGGCACTAGTGTATTTTATGTGGAAGGAATGGCTAATACCCAAAACGCTTTCATTACTCATCTTTCCAAAATTCTCCTGACTTTTCTTTTTAAAAATTATTTAATTGACTTTTAATTAGAGAGAGAGGAAAGGAGAGGGAGAGAGAAACATCGATGTGAGAACAAAACATCTATTTGCCACCTCCTGCATGCCCCCCACTGACAGAGAGAGAGAGAAAGAAACATCGATGTGGGAGAGACACATTGACTGGATGCCTCCCACACAACCCTGAACAGGGCCAGGGACCGAACTGCAACTGAGGTACATGCCCTTGACCGGAATTGAACCCGAGACTCTTTGGTCTGAGGGCTGATGCTCTAACCACTGAGCCAGATCAGTCAGGGCTACAAATAAAGTTTATTTTTAAATTTTTATTTTTTAAAAGTTAACCCTATCAAGAGGAAGATATCAGAGCTTCAAACCATCTCTAAGAATTTTTTTAATATGCAAAGTCCAGCACTTAACCCAAAATAATGAAGCACCTAAGACAAAATCAAGAGGAAAAAATGAGAAAATAAAAAGAAACTCATAAGAGATCCAGATAATAGAATGTCAAAGGATTTATGATGAATATTTTTAAGGAATTAAAAGGAAAGATGGTGACATTAGGCAGAATATGGGAAACTGTATAAAACAATTAAATAGACATTCTAGAACTAAAAATGCAATAATGGAAGTTTAGAATTCAATGATGAATTCAACAGATTAGAAAGCAGAAGAGAATAAAAGCGTAAGTAACATATAAAAACACATGAAAAATATTTAGCACTTATATAATTTTGAAGGAGAGGAAAGGGTCAAATGCTAATATTTGAAAAGACAATGACTGAAACATTTCCAAAACTGATGAGACACCAACTACCCTGAACAATGACTTAAACAAAACAGTAATGAAATTTGAAGGCTGACAAAAAAGAAGAGAGAGAAAGAGAGAGAATGTGTGTGTGTGTGCGCACGTGCATGTGTGTATCTGGAATGTTGGATTGTTAATGGACTACAATTTTATCATCCATAGTAGTAGGTTCATAGATAATATCTAAAACTAAAATAATCAGGTACTAGTGTTCCAAACATATATTTAGGAATATGAAGTTAAATATCAGAACAACTAAGACAAGTGAGGGGTAATAGTATAGAGATCCCCAATTTATTCCTACAGGACTAATGAGGGGGAAAGAATCCAAATGGTATGCTAATTGGTGCCTGTGACTTCGAATGCAATGTCAACACCACCACCATACACACAGACTCTGGAAAATTACATTAGATAATTCAGAGTGGTTCTAATGTTGAAAGAGACACAGAAACCCAAAACCCATAAATCTTTTTGAATACTTAATGACCTCTGACAGTGGACATGGGGAGCTGTGTTTTAAAATTAATTTAATATGTGACTTTTCATATAAAATATATAATTAAAACATACAATAAGTGGGCACTGATTCTCCTCATTTTTATGAAAGTGTGTTCTCACTTGGAAAAACTTCTCTTTGGGAAACTACTCATGAGGAAAATTCAGGTCCCTTTATATTCAAGGTTCTTGTAGACTATGTATTTTTTATATTACCTGATTAAGAACAAGTAAAACGGAAAATAACCCAGCAACAAAATCAAATACATTCAGGAATTTAATGCAAGATATAGGTGCCAATCCACATTAGTGAGAAATAAATGCTAGTGTACTGGTCAAGTGGATAGGCAACTGAAAAAAAAAATGAACGTCTGCCTTACTTATCATAAGTTAAACACTTAATGCAACAATTTACTGTAAACTCAATTTAATGTAATTTTGAGCCTTATCCTCATGGAAAAAGAAATCACAAAAATCAACTCTCAGTTTATCAGGAACTTAACTGTGATGGGCAAAACACACATTGTAGGTGAAAACTAAAATATCTACACACCGTAGGAGTAGTCAATTTTTTCAAACATGACACAAAAAACACTAACCATGAAGGAAAAACAGTGTTTCTCTCTACATAAAATGGCCCTGAATGATATAGAAGAAGCTGAGAATGGTTACTGTCTCATAAGAGAAGAACTGGGAGGCAAGAGGGAAGATTTAAGACCTTTGACTTTTAAGTGCAGTTATTTAAATTTTACATTTGGAAAAATTAAGTAGGATGGGATTTTTAGGTGAACAAATGAGGCTTGGAATTCACATGCAGAAACTAAAGAAAACTTATGAGAATATAGGGATGTAATTAGAGACCTGGACACAATTCAGGTGGAGGGATGACTCTGATGCATTGCATGAACAGTACGGGGCTATCCGGACGCACATTTACCTTGGAATCCAGCTCACTAGTACTGAGATCCCTCCATGCTGTACAACAGACATCAAATCTTTCCACAAGTGTCAACACTGAACTAATATGTACTCATGAGGTGAGAGGAGGGGGCTCTGTCCCTCATCGTACCCAGTTTCACTTCCCCATTAGGTAGTGTAAGGACAGTGCCCCTAAGAAGTAGTCACCAGACCCGTGGATAAGATGGTTCTTCAGGGAATTTTCAAAAGAAAAGAAGCACCCTGGGCTGTTTTGCTCAGCAGTTAGAGCGTCAGCCTATGGATCAAAGAGTCCCGGGTTCGATTTCGGACAAGGGCATGTACCTTGGTTGTGGTTCGTCCCCAGCCCCAGTTGGGGTCATGCGGGAGGCAGCCAATCGATATGTCTTTCTCACATCAATGTTTCTCTCTCTCTCTCTCTCTCCCCTCCCACTCTATCTGAAGATATTTGAAAAAATATCATTGGGTGAGAATTAAAAAAAGAAGAAGAAAAAGAAAACAAAAGAAGCATTACTAGGTCCTAAGAAGTAAGTCTGCCTTTCACGGAGGAGAAAGGAACTAACTAACCTGGGGCATGGTTTTCACTAGTTCAGCAGTTATTTTCACCTCTTCCTGGCTTCTCTTGGAGAACAGCAGTGTCCTGGGAGGACAAAGCTGGAAGAAGAGAAAGAATAGTGAGCCACAGGGCCTGCTCTGCACTCCCAGAATCACCAACCAGAAATCTGTCTTCCACTCCCTCCTGCCAGCTTTCTTTGGTCCCACCACCCACATAACTGGGAGATTATGGCTGTTAAGGGGGGTCTAACTGTTTTTTTTATGTCTGAGATCCAAAATTGAATGTTTTTTTCCTCTAAACGTTGTCTTCTCATTCTTTGGTCTTATTAAAATAAAAATAGTAAGAGGTGTGCTAGGTACTCTGCATGGATTCTATTCTCTCACTTGATTTTTGAAATAATCCCATGAAATAGTTATTATTTCCTCTACTTTTTCTCTCCCTTCCTGCATCTCTGCTTCATGTTCGAAAATCTGACTCCTAAATTCATTTTCTTCACCATCCTCTCACCCTCTGACAACGGACACTTTAGCACCCAACTGGGCCACCCTCACTCTCACCTCTGTCCTCAGCTCTTTGGTTCCCCCCACCTCTTTGCCACCCAGAACTGAGGGTGTCTCCTACAGTCAGGCGCTCTAGTTACCACATATCTTGTTTCTTACTGGAAATCTTTGACTGGGGTCAGGGAATTCTCCAGAATTCTTACCCCAGCACACAATTCCAAAAGCAGCACCAGAAACTGCCAATGCTATCAGTCTTCAAAGCAGTCTCCCACACACAGCACAGCCACGCAGGGCCAGTCACAAGCACACAAGGTGACATGCGAACACTAACACAAGATCCCACACGTTTCCAGATCACACAGAGGACACAATCACAAGCACCCAAAGGAAGGCACACCACAAGGACTCCCACACACCACGGTCTCAAAGAGGACATGGCTCCACACACACAGGGCAGCACACAAACATCACACACACCGAGGCTCATTGCCCTTAGCTCAGTCTCGCTCACACGTGGACACTCCACAACCTCAAAGAGGTTGGACTGGCAAGACTTCGGGGTCACCACCCACGGTCAGGCTCTCTCCTACTCACTTTGGTCTCATACACAATCATGTCACTAGTCTTTCTGCCCCCCCCATACACACACACATACACACTCAGTGGTCTCTTTCAGAGGCTAATTTCTCTCACACACACACACACACTCAGTGGTCTCTTTCATAGACACATGGATTCCTCACTCACACACTCTAGGGTCACACACACACATACACACATTCTGGTCTCTCACATTTTGATGTTTTCCCCTCTCTCACACACACTGGTCTCTCACACACACACACACACACACACACACTCAGTGGTCTCTCTCATAGACACATGGATTCCTCACTCACACACTCTAGGGTCTCACACACACAGAGATACACACATTCTGGTCTCTCGCACACACACTGGTCTCACACTCACACACAACCTCACCACGTGCTGGACACACGGTGCCCAGCTCCCCCGCTGACTGGTCTCTCAGGTCCGTCTGTGTCACTCACACACACACACACACACACACACACACACACACACCACGATCTCCCCCGCTCAGGCTCCCCGTGACTCTCACACCTGGCGACCTTTCACACCACGTCTCTCACACCCCCCCGGCCGCCCCACGGCCCCGGCGCGCCCTCCCAGCCTCCCAGCCGCACGCGCCTCTGGGAAACGTAGTCGGCTCGGGGACGACGGCGCGGCGGCGCCCGACCCGGTCACCGCGTCCCGCCTCGCCTGCCCCGGCCCGCGAACCAGCGACTCCGCTAGGAAGCCCGCGCTCACACCTGATAGACTTCAGGAGTCGACGCCCGGGCTCCGAGTGCGCAGGAGCCAAACATCCAGCGCCGGGCGGACTAAAAGGGAGGAGTCTGTCGTGAGGGGCGGGGACTGGGCGTGGTTTAGAGGAGGGGGACGTTGAGAGTGGGAGGAGAACGCGGTTTCAGAGCGTGCGCGCCTGCACCTTACGTCACAAAGCTCGAAGGGCGTGGCCCAGGGATTCAGGGGCGAGGCAGGCCTGCGCAGGCGCCCGGATTGGCCTCCCTCTTCTTCCCCCTCCCCTGCCTTGGAGACCGAAGCGTTCCTAGTGACCGGATCCAAGTGCCGCAGAGCCAGAGCGCGGGGCCTCTGCACCGTTGGAGTGCGCTTGGTGTGGCTTTGAGACCTGTGTGTGTGCGGCCGCGGTGTCATGCGGGTGCGGCCCTCTGTCCTTGGGAGTGTGATCTCCTTTCTGGGCTGTTTTCTGACACTACGAACAGCGACTGGAACCCCGACTGTGTTTAATCAATTCTTTGACTACAGCAAATTAATACATTTCTCATCTGTAAATGCGAATATTATTACTATTATTATTATTAGTGTTCGGAGGCAGTGAATGACAGGACGTCTTTGGGACCAGACTGCTAGGACGGAGCCCCGTTCTGTCCCTTGCCAGAGTGGAAATGGTGCCTGGTATAGGGGACTAATAGTACCTGCATTGCAAGTTGAACCAAATAAGGCTAAAAAACAAACAAACAAAACAGGAGAAGAAGTAGAAGAAAGAAAGAAAAAAGAAAAGAAAAAAAAAAAAACCTTTCAGGAGGTCCAGCAGAGGAAAAAGCAGGTAAAATTCCACGTCCTCTTAGATCTTACTTTCAAGTGGATGGAGACAACACAAATGATTGAGAAAATAGTATATCGAATGGTAGAAAGGTCTATGGAGAAATAAAAAGCAGAGAAGAGGAATAAAAGAGTAGAGAAAATTAGAATGCTTGGTGTCAAAAAATGAGTAAAGGAGTCAAAAAGGGGAGAATGAAAATCATCCAGAATCCCAGAACTTGGAGCTTCTGTAACACTATTAACATTTTTGGTTTGTAGATTAATATATATTTTTCTTTCATATCCAGGTTGAGGTTTCTATGCCTAAAACAAATAATTTAGAAAAATGGAATTATATGGTACCTGATTTTTGAAACGTTTTTCTCTATTGTATATCCAGAACATCTTTTCATTTCTGTCGGGAGCGGTGCCGCTGAAATGAAGACCTCCATGGTTTGACACAGTCCCTGGAGGAGTGAATTCACTGCACAGCAGGAATCACGAAGAACAGTGGCTGAAGACAAAGGCTAATAAGAAAAATAAAATTATAGGATGGCAACTGAAGGAGACTAATCTTTGCTTTCTCTATCTATTTGTCATCTGTCTGTTTGGAATCATTTTAGAAGTAACATGTAATAATGTAGATGTTAGAAAACACTGCAGAAAGAAAAGGCAGGAAAGTAATAAGAATTTAAGATAAGATTATAAAAGCTTAAGAAGGAACTTTAGAGAAGGAGAAAATGTTAAGAGCAAGGAGGAAGTTACAGAAACCAGAATAGAGGGTGTGGGGAAGGAGGAAGTTAAATGAAACGATGCCTGGAAGGTTGCTAACAGTAAATCATGTTATGTAAGTAATCTTGAAGGTTAAGAGTTGCATCTTTATCATTGTCTGCCTAAAGAATGAAAATAGTTATTGGTTAATTTTGCACTAATGCCTAAGAGCTGAAAAGAATGTATATACATACTTCCCTAAAGGTATAGGGAAAACAAAAAGAAAAAAATTTTTACTATGTAGCCTGCAGATATAAAAATAAAGATTCTGCTAGCCTTAAAGAGCAGAGGTGATCAAGATCTCTGACTCCTGTGTCTCTTTCGCCGACTCTGTCCACACCTGAGGGAAATCCTGGACTGCTGAGGCTGGACCCCAGCACATTTCATAAAGCATTCTTCTTTAGCTCAATTTTTAATGATTACAACGTAAAAAATTGATTGCCACAAGTGATTGAAATAAGCGGCTCTGGTTGGGCTCAAAATCCTGAATGCTGAGCAAATTCCTAACCCGCTTCTGTATTTCATGTCTTAGCCAACTTGCCCTCCCTTTGGGGCAGTGTGGATGCCTTATGAGTAATTATTCATTTCTGGGGGGTCAGAGATGCTCATATTTGTGGGGATATATGGACTGCAGAGGATTGTATACTGTTTTTTTTTTTTTTTTTTTTTGTTACTGGAGAGCCACAGAAAGCATTTGGGTTGTAAAAATTACATTTTCTCCTACCCCAACCTCTTGTTCTACCCTGCAGAGTCGCTAGCATCTTCCCCAGGGATGATCTGGGTCCATTTTCCTGCAAGTAACAAATATAAACTGCACAAAATGTGAAAAACATTTTCCTGAAGGCACCCGAGAGTGCCCGAAGGAGAAAAAGAATTGAAGAAATGTTCTCTATTTGGTGAAAGAATAAAATTGCTGATTCAAAAAGCACAAGGAGATCCAAGCAGGATAAAAAACCACCTCAAGGGATGTTCTTAGCAAACTGCTGAAAATCAAAGGTAAAGAGAAAAATTTGACAGTAGAAGAGAAAAATGATACTTTAACTACATACTTTATACTACTTTAACTACATACTTTGATACTTTAACACTATATGAATTATTATTGACTTCTCATCAGAAACGATGGAGGTCAGTGGAATGAGTTCTTTAAAGCACTGAAAGAAATGAAAACTAACCATCGACCCAGAATTCTATATCCAACAAAGTAACAATGTTTTCAATAGAGGTTTTTTTTAAAAATTGACTTCAGAGAGAGGAAGAGAGAGGGAGAGAGTAACATGGATGTGAGAAACATCGGTTGGTTGTCTCCCACACATGCCCCGAGTGGGGATCAAACCTGCATGTGCCCTGACCAGGAATCGAACCCACCACCTTTTGGTGTACAGGAGGATGCTCCAACCAACTGAGCCACACCGGCTAGGGCACAACATCTTCAGATAAAAGACAACCAAAACACACACACACACACACACACACACACACACACACACACACAATCCTCACGAGCACACCTGCCAAAAATACATGTAAAGGAAATTTTTTTAGGCTGAAGGCATGTAATATCAGTTGAAAACTTCAGGAAATAATGATCTGAAGTAGTATATATGCAGTTAAGGTTAAATTGTGTTGCTTCTATTTTTTCTATTGTACTCCATGGTGGGAGTCAGTGCTGGGTAGTAGGAGTACAGGGGTGGGTGGGGGGTGGGCTAGGGGAACAAAAAGCCTCATGTTGTCGCCACCACCCAGACTCCACCACTCCCTCCCCTTCCCTGCAATCCCCTGGCAGGCACGTGCTAAACTCCTGGGTCTGTGTTTCTGTTAGAAAAAAAGAACGTGTTCGAATTCAAGTGATAAGGTTGAAGCAATGTTTGCAATGGGGAATGAAAACTAAAGTGAGCTTGATTCTTTGTATGATGAGAAAATACTAACATCTACCATAATGTCTCATTAACGTGTTTTGTAATTGTCATTATATTGTCTGATGTGACATTTGCATTTACTTGCTTGTCTGTGCATTGCCTAACTCCCTTGCTAAAAATGTATACTCCATGGGAATAGCTCTGTTTGTTTTTCTTCTGTTTACAACAGTTCCAGGCACGCAGTGAGTAACTCAATAAATAGACGTGGAATGGATGGATTGTTTTAAATGGATGTGTTCTATGCCTGTAAATACCCACCAAAGATCAGAAGAGCTTGTCCTAGTCCGAGATTGCCGCATGTAGAGGTGATCCCTGCCCCCTCTTGGGTGATCTAATGAAAAATACTATGAAATCCCAGGGTGAAAGAAAAAAAAAACACAGATGAAAACTTGTTGGGAAAGTGCTCAGAAGCTGTTTCACAGTGCAGCAGCGCCACCGTGTGGACAGAAGTAACAACTACAAAAACTCTGTCCTGGAAGCGGAGATTGCCCCCACAGTTATTCTCCCTCCGCCTGACATTCCCCCCTCAGCGGCAAATCAACTTAGACTGAACGCTTAGATATCGAGGGACCCAAAAAGACTTTGGTGGTCAAATGAAAATAGTATATTCAGAGTGAAACACAAATCAATGCTTCTCTTTCAAATCAATACATTTTTTAAAAGCCCTGGTTGGTTTGAACAAGTACCTGGGTTGCAGGTTCGATCCCGGCATCAGTCGGGGTCATGTGGGAGACAACCAATCAATGTCTCTCTCACATCTATGTTTCTCTCTCACCGCCCCCCCCCCCACTCTCTCTAAAAAAATCAATGGAAAAGTGGTCACAACAAAAAATACATTAAAAAACAAAAACAAAACATGCAAATCGCAAAGAATGCAGAGGGTAAATCCTTTATTTAAAGTTCAAAAGACACTTCATTTACAATTACATCCACAGGTGATAAAGCAGTAATGAAAACCCTGAGGTACTGATGGTTTAAGAAGGAAATTGCATTTTGAGGACAGTCAGTGAATTATAAGGTATCAGTAATGTTCTTCATCTTAACTTGGTTGGTGAGTCCATGAGAATTTATTTTTGAAATGTTTTTTTTCTTTTTTGTTTAGAGAGAGGGGAAGGGAGAGAAAGAGATGGAAACATCGATGAGAGAGAACATCGATTGGCCACCTCCTGCATGCCCCCATTGGGGATTTGGCCCACAGCCTGGGCATCTGCCCAGACTGGGGATCGGACCGCTTGGTACATGGGTTGATGCTCAACCACTGAGTCACACCGGCCGGGCTCCATGAGTATTTATTCTTCTCTAGACTGGCATGTGTATTTTATAAATGCTTTTTATATGTGCATTTAATAGAAATTCAGTTTGGGAATATTTATCCTTAACATCTACCTATGATAGTCCTTATATTTATCCCCAGTGACATTCCTGTTACCCGACCTTCTCTCTATTCTCATTCATAAGTGATTAAAACGGTGATGAGGTCTTTTAATATTATTTTTTTAAATTTTTTTCCCTTTATTGACTTTTAGAGAGAGAGGAAGTGAGAGGGAGAGATAGAAACATCGATGAGAGAGAACATTGACTGGTCACCTCCTGCGTGCCCTCCACTGGGGATCGGGCCCACAACCTGGGTGTGTGTCCTGACAAGGGATCAAACCAGTGACCTCGTGGTGCATGGGTCGACGCTCAACCACTGAGCCACTCTGGCCAGTGATGAGGTCTTTTAAATACAGCAACTGTAGAAAGTACGGGAGAAAATTCAGGTGATGCTGTGGTCAGGTAATTCCAACCTACATTTGGGACCATATCTGGGTATTACGTAGTAGCTGGGTTTTTTAAATTATTATTATTGTTTTTAATCCTCACCCAAGGACATGCTTATTGATTTTAGAGAGAGTGGAAGGGGGAGAAACATCTATGTGAGAGAGAAACATCAATCAGCTGCCTCTCATGCGTGCCCTGGTCAGGGATTGAATTGGCAACCCAGGCATGTGCCCTGACCGGGAATCAAACCTGCAACCTTTTGGTGCATGGTGCTCCAACCAAGCCACACTGGCCAGGGCCATAGTAGCTGGTTTTTCTTTCATGTTGTACGATATCTTGGTAGGACACAGTGTCTCTCCTGTTAGGACAGAACCAAAAGCCGAGAGATGACCTCTTTGCCTATTCTTTGGCTGTCAAGACACAAGCATTGTAATCTTGGCTCCAGGACATTAAATGTGAGGTGATACACACTGAGGGCCAGTCGAGTTTCATTTGGAGAGCGCCATCGCTCATCAGTGAAGGGCTTGAGGTGCAGGCCAGGGATTTCCTAATCACAGGAACACATTACACTTTCTGCTCTGAAAACTGATTTACTTTGGTTCCTCTCAATGAGGAAAATCTTTCCCAGAAGCCCACAGGCCCCTAGAATATATAGGCCACCCTGAGCTGCAGAGGCTGAAAACTAGCACCTGATATCTTCAGATTCTAAGGCAAGACACAGATGCTGTCAAAAGGAAGGGGAATTGAGTATGGCTACTAGGTAGGTAGGCAACCCCTTCTGTCTGTGACATCTGTGACAGAAGCTATAAAAGATAACCCAAAACAATCAAACGATGTGGAAATTAAGACACTATCTCCTAAATTTAGTTTATTCTTGGATCAGGAAGAAATAAAAACTCAGGTT
Source organism: Tadarida brasiliensis (assembly GCA_030848825.1). Lineage (NCBI taxonomy): Eukaryota > Metazoa > Chordata > Mammalia > Chiroptera > Molossidae > Tadarida > Tadarida brasiliensis. Next base: position 1,541,560 of record CM061276.1, read on the forward strand.
ATAGTAAGACGACCACTTTCTACTTGATCATTTTGTATTAATTTGTTCTTTCATCATTGGGGTGTTTGGTGTTCTCTTTTCTGGCTTCTTGAACAGTACATTTAGTATATTTGAGTATAATCTTACAGGTTTTCATGTTTAGCACACATTTAAAGGCCATAAAAATTCCTCTGAGTAGCCTTAGTCACATCTCTTATCTCTTGGAATGTAAAAAACGCTGTCATTCTTTTTAAAATTTATTTATTGATTTCAGAGAGAGGAAGGGAGAAACATGGATTTTTTTGTTCCACTCATTTACACATTTATTGGGCAATTCTTGTGTGTGCCCTGACTGGGGATTGAACCCACATCCTTGGCTTATCAGGACACTCCAACCAACTGAGCTACCCTGCCAGGGCCTCTCATTGTCATTCTCTTCTTTGCCATTTATGGTAATTGCATGATTTATTTCCTTGTCAACCCAAGAGTAATTTGGCTGTTTTTCTTTTCAATTTCCAAGAAAATTAAAACCTTTGGTTATTGTTAAAATTATTACACAGTAGTTAGAAAAGGTGAATCAAGAATGCGTTAGAGACAAAATATTTTCCTTGCTTCATTGACAATCATGGTCTAAACAATTTACAAACATAAAATTTTTCTTCAGTATTGAATTTATGAGTTGGAGGAAAGGCCAGCTCTGAATGAAGGCATTCTGACTTGTGTTACATTTCTTCAAGTCTTTCTGCAAGACGAAAGGAGGAAGCTGTGATTAGCTTAAGCCAATGGGCTCTCCCCATTACTTCCATTCATATGGTTGCTTGCTAACATAAATTCTCTGATGATCAACAAGGGGTAAGTGCTGATGGAAGGCTTTTCTACATTTATTACATTCACCTGTGTTTCTCTACTTTGCATTCTCTGATGTTCAACAGTAGTTGGGCCATGATTGAAAGTTCTCCCACCTTCCTTATAGTCATAGGGCTTTTCCTCAGTATGAACAACCTGATGTTGAATCAGCTGTGAGCAGTGGCTGAAGGCCTTCCCACATGCCTTACATTCGTAGGGTTTCTCACCCGTATGGATTCTATAGTGCACAGTAAGATGTGAGACCCGTTTGAAAGCCCTACCACACACTTTACACTGGTAGGGTTTCTCTCCAGTGTGAATTCTCTGGTGTTGCTTAAGTTGTGAGCTCACTCTAAATGCCTTCCCACAGGCCTTACATTCATAGGGCTTCTCACCAGTGTGAATTCTCTGATGTCGAATAAGAGTTGAGCCCTGATTGAAGGCCTTCCCACAGTCCTTACATTCATAGAGCTTCTTGCCAGTATGAATAGTCTGATGTTGAATCAACTGAGACCGATGACTAAAGGTCTTCCCACATTCCTTGCAGGCATATGGTTTCTCACCCGTATGAATTCTATAATGTACTTTAAGATGTGAGATCCGATTGAAGGCCTTCCCACACTCCTTACATTGATACGGTTTCTCTCCAGTATGAATTCGTTGATGTTCAATCAACTGGGAGCTCCGACTGAAGGCCTTGGCACAATCCTTACATTCATAAGGTTTCTCGCCAGTATGAACTCTCTGGTGTTGTATGAAATTTGAACCTGAATTGAAGGCCTTTCCACATTCCTTACACTCATACGGTTTCTTGCCTGAATGAATATTTTCATGTTGAACTAGTCGTGAGCCATATTTAAAGGCCTTCCCACACTCCTTACATTTATAGGGCTTCTCATTAGTGTGAATTCCTTGATGGTTAATAAGGAAGTCCTCTGGCCAGAAGTCTCCCCTACATTCATTATAGTCATAGGATTTGTCTCCAGTATGGATTTTCTCATAGAAAGTAAGGGATGCTTGTGGGTTGAAAGGGGGCATTTCTTCAGGATTGATTATCATTTGAGTCAAATGTGCATCTGGATTCCTCTGTTGTCTGTCAAACTGGCTTCTGCATTCCCAGTCGTCTTGGCAACTTGAACACTCAAGACCATAACTTGTAAGGCTTTCTGTTCCCTCCCACTGGGTTGGTTGTACTTCACAAATGGGCTGCTTTGGAGATAATATCTTAGTATCATACTTGGACTCCAAGACTGAAAAAGAACAAAAGAACAAGCATGTATTTTTTTTTTTTCCTTTTGCAGAAAAAGAAACTTGTATAGTAAAAATTGGAAAGTTCAGACTCAAGATAATACCTATAAGCTCCTGAATGTGGCTAAGCAATGATAAAATAAAAAAATAGTACAGAGAAAGAGGAAATACCACAAATGAGATTAGTGAGGTAATCAAGGAGGTTATAAGAGTAGTTCTTGGAAATGTCCTTTTTTTTTTTTTTTACTCTTCACCTGAGGATATGTTTCCATTGATTTTAGACAGAGAGGAAGAGAGGGAAGCATCAATGTGATAAAGAAACATTGATCAGTTGCCTTTTGTACATGCCCCAACCAGGGATCAAACCTGCAACCTAGGTATGCGCCCTGACTGGGGATTGATCCTGCAACCTTTGTATATTGGGACGATGCTCTAACCAACTGAGCTACCAAGCCAGGGCCTGTGTACAATATTTTAAAGTTAATTACTTAGCATTAGTAGTCACTGTTTTGGACAACCAATGAAATAATGTATAAAAATCTTATGCATAGTTATAGCATTAAAATGTTTTGGTGCCCAGCCAGTGTGGCTCAGTGGATTGAGCATCACCCCATGGACTGAGAGATCCCAGTTCAATTCCCTGTTGGGGCACATGCCTGGGTTGTGGGCTCAATTCCCGGTGGGGGGCGTGCAGGAGGCAGCTGATCAATGTATCTCTCTCACATCAATGTTTCTATCTATCTCTCCCTTCCTCTCTTAAAAAAAAAAAATCAATAAAAACATATTAAAAAAATGTTTTGGTTTCCTCATATAGAACCTTGAGGGATCTCAAATAGCCAAACAATCTCGAAAAACAAAGAACAAAATTGGAGGTCTCACACTTCCTGACTTCAAAACATATGACAAAGCTATAGTAATTAAAACAATGTGGTACTGGCATAAAAGCAGACATGTAGACCAACAGAGCAAAACAGAGAGCCCAAAATAAACCCTCATTCATGATCTTTGACAAGGGTGCCAAGACCACACAATGAGGAAAGGACAGTCTTTTCAAAACTATGAGATACTAACTCACAGCCATGAGGATGGCCACTATTAAAAAAAAAACACAAAAAGATTTGGCATGGACGTGGAGAAATTGGAAAGCTTATGCACTGTTGGTGGGAATGTAAAATGGTGCAGTCAGTTAGTATGGAGGTTCCTAAAAAAGTTAAATATAGAACCACCAGCCCTGCCTGGGTAGCTCAGTTGGTTAGAGCATGGTCCTGATATGCCAAGGTTATGGGTTTGATCCCCTGTCAGGGCACATACAAGAATCAAACAATGAATGCATAAATAAGTGGAACAACAAATTGATGTTTCTCTCTCTCTCAAACCAGTAAACAAAAAATAAAAATATAAAGAGAACTACTACACAACCCAGCAATTCCACTTCTGAGTATTTATCCAAAAGAACTGAAAGTGGAATCTAAAAGAGAGATCTGCACCCCATGTTCATTACAACATTATTCATAGTAGCCAAGAGGTGGAAGCAGCCCAAGTGTCCACCAACAGATGAATGGATAAAAAAACTGGGCTATATACATACAGCCTTAAAATGGAAGGAAACCCTATCACAAGCTACAACATGGATAGACCTTAAGTCTATGCTGAGTGAAGAGAAGCCAGACACAAAAGGCCACATATTGTTTGATTCCATTTATGTAAAACACCTGCAATAAGCAAATCTGTAGAAACAGAAAGCTGATTAGTGGTTGTTTGGGTTTGGGGGAAATGAGGAGTGACTGCTTAATGGGTACAGGGTTTCATTTTGGAGAACTTCTCAATACTACTCTTCACTTCTGACACTTCTGGTCACCAAATGTTTGTCTGTTTACCCTCACACCAAGCAATTCTCCAATTCCCTGATGGATTCTGACTGGGTGTCCTAGAATTTTAAATCAATGCTGACACTATTTTTCTAGATAGAGTCAGACCCCACAGGTTAAGGGCTTAGTCCACAAGGCTGCCTCTTCTGCCCACACTTCCGTGTGGATGAACCTACCACATCTGGGATGCTAAGTTCTTCGTTCACCATTTGAAATTCTCGCACAATACATCCTACATTGTGGAAACTGTTTATTGCTATGTTTTGGTATCATGTCACACTGTAACTCTGGGTTTTTGTTTTTTTTTCCTTTATTGATTTTAGAGAGAGGAAGGGAGAAGGAGAGAAATAGAAATATCAATGAGAGAGAACATCAATTGGCTGCCTCCTACATGCCCCACAGTGGGGATTTGGCCCACAACCTGGGCATGTGCCCTGACTGGGAATCAAACCAGCGACCTCTTGGTGCATGGGTCAATGCTCAACCAGTGAGTCACACCGGCCGGGCATGGTTTTCTTTTTTTTAAATTTTATTTACTGATTTTGAGAGCGAGAGGAAGGGAGGAAGAGAGAGACCTCGATGTGTTGTTCCACTTTATATTCATTGCTTGACTCTTGCATGTTCCCTGACTTGTGTTCCAACCCACAACCTTGGTGTATCAGGATATGCTCTAACTGAGCTCCCCGGCCAGGGTGTAACTTGGGTTTTCAATGAGGGAAGATTTTACCCTACCTGGGACATTTGGCAATGTCTGGAGATGTTTTTTGGTGGTCACAACTGAGGGGAGGGATCTACTGGCCTCTAGTGAGTAGAGGCCAGGGAGGCTGCACAGGATGGCCCCCCACAGCAAAGAATTATCCTCCCCGAAATGTCAACACCGCTCAGCTTGAGAAATCACCCACTCAGAGCAGGAGCACCCCAGGCAGAGGGGACAGCAAGGACAAAAGCCCAGAGGCAGGAAGTTGTGGGCTGTGTCAAAGCTCGGTGCGAGCTACCACAGCAGAGGTGAGAAGCTGTGACACAGACCATATGGCCCACAAGCCTCAAATAGTTACTGTCTGGCCCTTGAAAGAAAACATCTGCTGACCCCTGTTAACGGGGCAGGAAAGAGGCTTGTGTGGCTGTGACCAAATGAGCGACCGGGAGAGTGACAGGAAAGGAAATCAGAGGGGAAGCAGATCACACAGAGCAATACAGTCCCACAGAACTTTTTGTCACACTGAAAATTCATTCTGTGTTGTTCAATATGGTAGCCGCTAGCTGCATATGGCCACCGTGCACTTGAAATGTGGCTAGGGCCATAGCAGAACGAAATTTTACATTTTACTTAATTTTAGTTAAAATTTAAATTTGGCCCTGTCCAGGTAGCTCACTTGGTTAAAGCATTGTCCCAACACACCAAGGTCGTCAAATGCTGCTGACAAGCCACAGAAGATGATGACTGGGACCTGACCTCTGAGTTTGGCGACTTGGCCGAACATTTTTCTACCTCAAAGGGCCTGCTCTTTTGACAACCAGCTGGATGGTTCTCTGTGGTGGCTTCCCTTTTCCCCCACATGCCTCACTCACCTGGGCACAGGCCTCCGGTCGCTGCCTCCTCCACACTCCAGGGCTCTTTGCCCTGCTCCAGGAAGGAGATCACATCAGGTTTGGAAATGGCAAGATCTGGATGCGAGAAAAAACATGACACCCCATTGTGGGGCCCAGAGTTTAGATCCAGGGCCTAATCATCAAAGACAAGAGGCTGTTGCAGTAAGGGACAGGGGAAGACGTAAGAGTTACCTGAGGGCTGAGGTCAACGTTGCTTCAGCCCATGGAGCTGCCCTTTAACCAAAATGACAAGGGCTCTGGCCGATTTGGCTCAGTGGTTAGAGTGTTGGCCCACTGACTGAAAGGTCGAGGGTTTGATTCCTGGTCAAGAGGACGTACCTGGTTCGATCCGTGGCCCAACTCGGGGCGCATGTGGGAGGCAACCAATCAATGTATCTCTCTCACATAGATGTTTCTCTCTCTCTCTCTCTCTTCCCCTCCCTCCTTCCCTTCCACTCTCTCTAAAAATCAATGGGAAAAATACCCTTGGCCCGGCTGCTATGGCTCAGTGGACTGAGAATTGCCGCATGCACTGAGAGGTCGCCGGTTGGATTCTGAGCCAGGGCACATGCCCAGGGTGTGGGCTCGATCCCCAGTGGGGGGTGTGCAGGAGGCAGCCGATCAATGTTTCTCTTTCCTAAATGTTTCTATCCCTCTCCCTTCTCTCCCTTCCTCTCCATCTAAAAAATCAATAAAAATATATTTAAATATATATATATATATATACATACATATATATATATATACATATATATATATATATATCCTTGAGTGAGAATGAACAACAACAAAACATTGACATGGAAGAACACCTATGCCCAAGGGTACTGTCCAAACTACCAGACCAGTTGCCCTTACCCAGTGAGAGCAGGTTGCTGTAGGTCTCCAACATAACGTCTCTGTACAGATCCCTCTGAGCAGGTGCCAGCCACTCCCATTCTTCTTGGGAGAAGACTATGGCGACATCCCTGAAGAGGTCTGACCCCTGCAACAATGGTCAGGTGTGTTATATGCATACATCACAGACACGGCTCTGGGTGGGATGAGAAGAAATGGAGGAGGTCTTTGCAGGAATGGGATGTTCTGGTGGAAAAGAAGGCTGGGGCTGAAGGCCTCTGGAGTGAGCAGATGACAGGAGAACATGGGTGTGAGTCAAATGTTCTCAAATGTTCCTTTTTACTATACACCAAAGCTCTGGTACATAGGTTTGGGATGAAAATTAAAATCCAGTTAAATGGAATTTTCCCAGTTGTGACTTACTCTGACCTTAGTACATACTAAATTCCCCATGTGAGACCTAGAATTTCTACTTTTATGAGATAAAATAAAAATAAACCCAAACCAACAATTTTTGATAGAAGAGGAAAATGGGAGAGGACACTAGCTGCCTGGTCCTTTTGCTCCTGAAAATGGGAAGCTCTGAGAACCAGATTCTTGGAAGGAGACCAGGTGGGAAGGAAGCTTCAGGATAAGGAAAGCAAATATTTACATGATTTTAAAACTCACGATGGACATGACTTTTAGAATTTCATGGGCTGAGGGGTCCTCCTCCTGGCTCCTCTCTTGGGGAAGGGCAGAGTCCTGAGATGGCAGAGCTGGGGGAGGAAAACAGCAAACATGAGAGACCAGGCTTGCCTCACAGCTCCCAGAATGCCACGGTTACAAGTCCCCATCCCATTAACCCCACCTACCAACAAATTAGAGGAAGTTGGGACACACTGTGGCCCCCATCCAACTCCAAGAATCCCAACTTTAGCTGTTGCAAGGATATAGGGAACTAGTGACCTTTCTCGCCCATTTCCCCTAAATACTCAGAGAATTCCACCTTGTCATGATGCAAATCTGAGATGAGGGTGCTCACACCTGGTCCAGTGACTGAGACCCTAGGGTGTCCCAAGGACAAGAAAGGCTGTCCTCAGGCCAGAAGAAGCAGAGAGGCTGCCTGACCCGACCCAGATCAGCCCAGCCAAGAATAAAGTCTTCCCAGAACCAGACCATTTAACTCTCTCACGTCCACAATGTAACATCTTTAGAAGTCTCTCCGGCACTTTTCCCAACTTCCAAATTCAATAAGAGCCATCAATCTTACTTAAGGCCTAGTAGATACCACTTTGTGGACCCTGCCTTGAATCAACAGTTGAGGGGCAAGTTAGATGGAGCAGGTCCTGTGCTCCATTATCAGCACATAAATTGGCCTCTGCACAAACATAACAGTGTGCGAAGCTGAGTGCACAATAGTATTTGCTGGAAAATAGAACTAAAAATTAGTACATAACAGCCCACAAATGGGCAAGCGGTTGAATCAATCTGGGCCCAGCCAACTGACAATGAATGACATTTACAACTGGACCCTTTGTACATCACAACATTCAGCAAAAGAAGTCAAACACACCCACCTACAAACACATGGGGGGTAAATAAAACCTAAAAAAATTGGAATAGAAAACGTCCAAGTGTTAAGAGTGATATCATTTGTTTATAAGTTTAGGACAGTGCTGACACAGGACAAATATATTTTTTAAACAAGTATTTAATTGTAAATAATGTATAAATGAGATGATTACGAATATTGTTTGATATCGTGTAACAGAAATTTTTCCTTCCTATGACCACTGTTTTAGCATTACCTGTAATATTTTATTACAGTAGCCCAGGATTTCCTTATCCCTTTCCCCAATGTTGGACAGATTTTGAACAAAATCCTCTAAAATGTTCCCAAGTGTAAGTTTCTGCTTCTAAATCTTTTGGGGTCTTGCAACTCTGCGAATGTCATGGAACAAGACTTCGCCCCAGATTAAAAAAAAAAAAAAAAGGCATGCGTAAGAATGAATGGAAAACACAAGGGGTTGGGACCCCTCCAAACCCACCTAAGGGGTCCGTGGATCGGGTTATGATCCGAGACGCCGAAAGGGGGCGCCAGTGGGGCGCGTGCCACGAGGACCGATGGGAAATGTAGTCCAGAGCCCGGGAAGCCGCAGACCGACGCTAGGGCGAGACGTTCCGGTTCTTCCCAGGCCCGAGACCCGTCCGGTCGCGGCGCCCGCTCCCGCACGGACGCCGGAGCACCCGGAAAGCTCCGGAGCCCCTCACGTGGTGCCTCCTCGGGTCCAGGTGCCACCGTGGCTGCGCCCCCCCCGCAGCACCAGGTGAGCTTCCTCCTCGGTACCGGCGGACTCGCCGCCTGGAGCCGGAAGATGGCGCAGACGCACAAAGCCGAGCCGGTGCCGCATCGCGATTGGGCCAGAGCCGCAGTGTTTTCTGGGAAACGTAGTCTTTGGTTGTAAAGGACGTAGCCCAGCCGTAAGGCCGGGTCTCACGATGTTTCGTAGTGGGCGGGATCTGGGCGCGCGTGCGCGCGTGAGCGCCGTCGGGGGACCCGACGGAGCGTTTTCTGTTTCGAGGGGTGCTGTGTGAAGGTCTGTGTGTGGAGCGCGCTGTTTGCGTGCGACCGTCTCTCTAATTGCCGGTGTGTGAGTGGCCGTGACTGCGTGTGCGGTGCTTGTGACGGTATATGTCGTGTTTGGTTCTGACCCGATGATTGGGACCGTTCAACGCTTGTATGTGACTTAGTAAAAGGATGTTTGTGTGAAAAATAGTCTCATCCATTCAGTCACCATTCCCGTGGAGCAGCCATTGTACCAGAAGGTTTGGAGGGAGGAAAAAGCCCAAGACTTTATTTGCTAAACAGTTTTAAACATGATATCTACGTTGAAATAAATGTAGATTGTGAATGGGAATGCAAAATCGGCAAAATGTTTTAAACGAGACAAGGAGTTACCTGTTATGGGGTGACATCTCGGCCAAGTCCCCTGCTGCCACCGGCAGTTCAAGTTGTGTGTGTGGAAGCGTGGGGAGCCCTGGACTATACACATCCTGAGGCAGCGTGGTCTCCTGTGGTTAGGTGTCCCATGTCCTGGATGCCAGTCAAGTCCTGTTACGCCTGGTCTCTGAATGAAGAAATCTTCCCTGTCCAAGGTGGTGCACTTTGTCCTGGAGCCACGTCCAGAGTCCCCCTTGGAAATAGACAAGTGGAGTATGGGTTATCTTGTGCCAAAAAGGGAAATGCTTAAGAAAAAAAATCAGGCCCTGGCCGGTTTGGCTCAGCGGTTAGAGCGTCGGCCTGCGGTCCGGAGAGACCCGGGTTCGGTTCCCGCTAAGGGCATGTACTTCGGTTGCAGTTTGTCCCCAGCCCTGGTTGGTTGTGCGGGTGGCAGCCACTCGATGTGGCCCTTTCACGTCGATGTTTCTCTCTCTCTGTCTTCCTCTCTCTCCCTCCTACTCTATCTGAGCAAAAAATGAAAAAATGTCCTCGGGTGAGGATAAAAAAAAAAAAAAGAAAAAAATCAGGATTTCCTGCTTCCAACTGTGATGGTGTAATTGTACTAAACTTGCTGTCCCGCTCTAAACAAAAATCTTGATGTCTAAGAAACCAGCCTTTTCAGATGTTGGACAACTGTAGTGCAATACACTGATCCCGGAGAGAAGGGAAATAAAGGGGATCCTGTTATTGCAGTGGCTTTCTCTCTGAAGTCATATTCAGGACCTCAAAGCAGAGAGGAGGAACCAAGGTAGTGCATCAATTAAAGTTGATACAAACAATACAGTTTGGGGAAACAAGTGTCTGGAATGTGTGGGGCAGAGTGTGGAAACAAGGCCTTAGTACCTGTGGGTGGAGGAAATGCTGCCTCTGCTTTCTGAGTGGTGGGTAATCTAATGTGGAATCTTGGAGAAAGTATATTCAGAGACAGAAGACATGGTGTCACAGAGGCCAATGAAGCCCCATGGAAACAGACAAAGAAACTCTGGACTCTGGGCTAGGACCTGGAGGAGATAGGGTATGATGATGCCCATAGAAGGTCATCGGGCCATCCAGCCTTGTGCGGGGCCAGGCATTTTCAAGAAATGACTACAGGAGATGGAATTAACATCAGGGCTGCTAGTCAGCCCTGTAGGCGCAGCATCAGGCATCTCCATGACCTAACTGGGAACAGATTTGAGATGGACCACAAAGCCATAATGAGGCTGAAGGCGAGGAATCTGAGGTCCAAGAGTAAGGAAGGGTTGTTCGTGGCCAGCCAGTATGACCAGACCAGACTCAGATCTCGGGCCCATAAACTGGGCTGTCTTCTCTGCTTGCCCTGACCTGTGGGGCTCAACTACATTTCCCAGAAGTGACTGTGCCTCTGAGCCAGCCTTCACCCTCTTCCACTGAATGGCCACCTCAGACCTAATCTAGGAACATGATGGTAGCAGAAGTGGAGTGGGAATGTCAGCTAAATGGGGAAGGGGGGTATTTTTGCGTGTTGACAGTTGTGTCCCCCGCGCCTACGACAGTGCCTAGCACACAGAGGCGCTCAATAAATGGCTTCGAAGACAGGGAGGAGAAGGGAAAAAAACACACACCAAAAAACAGAAAAAGAAAAGCAAGAAATCCCGGACAACCTGAGGCTGTAATCACTGGCACACGCCCCCCGGAGCCTTCGCGCGCGCCCTCGCCCGGACGCCCTGCCCGCGCTGGGACCGGAGCCCCACCAGGCACGCCTTGCGCGTGCTCCGGCCTGGCCGCCTTCGGCCCCTCGAGCATGTTGCGCCTGCGCAGTCCGAGCCGGCGGCCTAGGACTGGGCGGGACTCGGTGGGGAGGCGGTGCGACAGCCGGCCTGAGAGGGCTGAGGACCGGGGCGGTGTCCGGGGGTTGGGGGCGCGTCAGAGAACCCGTGAAGAGGAGGAGGAGGAACCACCTAGGCGCCCCTGGCGAGCACTCCCAGGATGCTCTGCGCCGCGTCCGGCCCTGGACTCCATTTCCCAGAGACCATTGCGGCCGGTTCCGGCTGCCCATCCGAGCGTTGCGGCCCCCTTTGTGAGTCCGCCGGTGGGCCCCGAGATCGAGTCCCCGGCCCGGCCCACGGGGATGCTGGGCCCCCGGCCTCGGCCCACCGCGCGGAGGGAGCTGCCCACCCGCAGCGAGGAGGCGGTGAGGAGCCCTGGGCGGGCGCGTGAAGGGGCCTGTCGCCGCGTGTGTGAACAAAGTGGGACCGGATGCGACCGTGTGTGAGTGTAAGACGGCATCACCGTGTGTGTGAGGCCGTGTCACCGGCAGGCTGTGTGGTGAGAAGGTGTGTGACAGTGAGACCGTGCGCACAGAGCTCGACCCCGTGTGTGAGAGACTGAGTACGTATGTGATCATGTCTGTGACAATGCGTGGGCAACTGTGCGCCTGCGCGTGTGGTCGTGCGAGACTGCGTGAGATCGTGTGGCCTTGGGACTGACTGAGTGTGACCCAGTGGCCTTGTGTGACACTGAGGGGAGGGCAGGCTACAGGGCAGGGCGTGTCCATGGGCTGCCAGGGGAGCTGCCCGCTGGAGGGCCTGTGGTTTGTGACGTGGGGGAGGCCGGGAGGCCGGCACTCCAGGGTTGGGGGACCGAGAGTGAGATGAAGGGGGCAGAGATGGACATTCAGCAGAGAAGACCGGGTGGGAGAGGAGGAGACACAGAGGAGCCCCAGCCTTAGGCCTGGACAGCAGAAGACCAGGCTGCTGAACCTTGTCCCCCTCTGGTGCAGAAGATCTTCCCATCCCTCTCCTCTTCAGGAGGGAAGAGGAACAGGAAGAGGAGACCTACTGTGTGCTGTTTCTGAAAATAAACGGAGGAATGGCTGATACTGATTGATCACAAAGGTTGTCCAGGCACTGTGCTCAGTGCTTTCCGTGGATCATCTCATGATCCTGCCAACAGCTGATAGGGAGTCAGTGCCATTTTTCTGATGAGGAAACTGAGGTTTGCAGTGTTTCCCTAACTCGAGGGAGGTTGTAGAGCTAATGAGTGGTGGTGGATTGGGTGTTTGAGGTATTTTGATCCCTGGGCCTAGTGGTTCTTAACACTAAGTGTGCTGCTTTACTTTCCAAGGCAGTGAGGTTAGTGGAAAATAGCTTTTTAATTTTTAATTTTTATTTTGGAGAGAGAGAGAGAGAGAGAGATGTTCCACTTATATATGCATTCATTGGTTGATTTTTGTATATGCCCTGACCTGGGATTGAACCTGAAACTTTGGCATATTGGGATGATGCTCTAACCAACTGAACTACCCTGCCAGGGCCAGAAATAACTCTTGATTAAGGGGTTTCAATGACTTCATGTGTAGTCTCTCACCCCCTTCTCTCATGGGGAATTACTCAGGAAAGTGAAGAGATTGGTTTTCAGGTGCAATTTGTCCTAAACAAGGACCAGAAGCACAGTGTCCTGACTCTTTGGTCCATTGTCCTGCAGACCACATGACCCTTCTGGTACCTACTCTGTGTAAAGATGGTTTCTCTGAGGCAGTCACTGTGTAGCTTCCTTCATTTTTGTAGAATGGTGGGGACATATTTCCCTTCAACATCATCATCTGGTGGAAAGATTAAAAGTTGGACCTGGATTCCACTTGGGCTCAATTACTTATTACCATGAAACCTTGAATAATTTCACTGAAGAGCCCTCATGTGTGAAGGGGGGGTGGGGGAGAATCCTTACTTGGTAGTGCCTTTCTGAAGAGTAGAAACTGTTATTGTTTATCATTATAAATGAGGAGCTGACTTATGCACAGAAAGTTTACACTGGGTTCTTGAGATCTAAAGCACAGGATAAAGAACTGTACATTTAGACATGAATAACCGATTCAGTGATACCTCTATAATCTATGTCTGTGGTGGGGGAAGAAGGAAAGGAGGGTTTCTAAGGCTGGTGATGCAGGGTTTCTTTCTCCCTCTCCAGATCTGTTTTCTCCTGACACTGCCCTTCTACCAGAGAGGAGCCTGAAGGAAGAGGACAGAAGAGCTGTCATAAATCCTTAAATTCGTAAAGCCATGTCCAAGGTGAGGAAGCATTTCTTTTCCCTTTCCTGAAATGCCTTGGTTTTCAAGATTTATATGAACATTTTGGTTTTCTTCTGAAACTTGCCAGCCTAACAAAGTCGCATTCATTAGTGACCTGGTCCTCATGTTCTCCAATCCAGTAAATAGGTCCCCCAAAGCACAGTGAGCTTCCTCTTTTTCTTAGCATTTTCATTTTCATTCAAGAAATAGTTTAGCATCTCCTATGGGTTAGTAGCTCTCCAGAGGCAAATGTGCATTCCTTGGTGGGATATGAGAGCCTACATTATAGGGGCTTGATTCATTGAGGTCGAGGTGTGCATTCAGATGTGACCACTAGTGTAGATCTTTTCCACAGACCTGGGTTTGAGAGAAAGGCAAGATGAGAGCTGTTGGGTGGTCTTAGTCACAGTACAGAACAAGGTCCCTTGTTCAAGGTGATTTTGAGGAATGGGATGTGTTGGGTCTTGAGTAGTAAAGCGTGGGTCTGCTAGGGTGGGGATTTTTTAGGCATGCTATGGGCTTTGAGGAGTAGGATTACGTGGGAGTAATGAGGTCCTGTTGTAGGGACATCCTGTGTAAGTAGTGGACTACAGCGAGTATATTCTAAGTCATCTAGTTAAGATTAGTGAAATCAGTATGGAAAAATAGCAGGAAATTTTTTGTAAAAGAATAACAGTAGGGCCCTGGCCGGTGTGGCTCACTTGGTTTGGCATCATCCCATGCACTGAAAGGTTGCCAGTTCGGCTCTTGGTCAGGGCACGTGCCCAGGTTGCAGGCTTGATCCCTCGTAGGGGTGTGCAGGAGGCAGCTGATCAGTGTTTCACTCACGTTGAGGTTTCTCCCTCTCTCTCTCCCTTCCTTTCTCTCTAAAATAAAATAAAATAAAGAACAATAGTAGGAAGTACTTGAATCCACATTTAAAAATGGCTACATACATCTATAACAATACATAGTTTGGAATGGGAGCCAGAAGGAACAAATGAAAAGATCAGCATATAATGTCTAGAAACCAATTCAAGTATAAATAAGAATGGCAAAAATTTATTTACTCACTAAACATATAGTTATTAAAGACTTACTGTACTAAGTGCTGGCAGTACTGTGGTAAATAAAAAGACTGTCTTTGTCTACATGTAACTTAGTATCTACTAGTTTGTTTATTATATAATGTAATGATGTTAAATTAGTGGAGAAGGAATGGGTTATTCATTTAGAAAAAAAAATTTCTTCCTTGCATTGTGTAGGTTAAATCTAAAAAATGAAACCATGCAGACTGCTAAATGAAAATATGGAGAATGGTTTTAAAGAGGAAGCTGAGCCAGAAGCAGAAATCAACAGTGTCTAATGGAACTTCCTGTGATGACTGATGACAGAAATGTGCCACATGTGGCTGTATGACACTAGTGTAACTGAGGAACTGGATTTTTATAATGATATATTTTTTTCCCAGTATGTTTTTATTGACTTTTTTTAGGGAGAGAGAGATAGAAACATTGATGTGAGAGAGAAACATCGACTGGTTTCCTCCTGCACAAACCCTACTGGGGATCGAGACCGCAACCCAGGCATGTGCCCTGACCGAGAACTGAACCTGGACCTCTCAGTCCAGATGACGCTCAATCCACTGAGCCACACCTGCCGGGGGAGGAACTCAATTTTTAATGTTAATTGACCTATATTTAAATAGCTACATGTGGTTAGTAGCTATTGTATTGGACAGCATAGATCTAGGCTTATAAAATGATAAAGCCAGGAAAAAACTGGGTGAACTTGTCCATATCTTTCATTGTACAGATGAGGAAAAAGAGGTTTATAGTTACTGTTTGGGGCTCTTAATTTCTTGCTATGTTTCTCTACTTCCATTTCCTTCCATTAGTCTTCTACCCGGAGAACCCCTATTAGTATTTCTTTGAGTGAAGGTCAATACTTGACTCCCAGTCTGAATTGTTTTTCATTAGCTCCTATTCTTGCTGGGTCAAAATAGTGTAATTTAACATTTTTTCTGAGGTTAAGTAATTTTGGGAAATCCTAGTCTCAATGGAGAGAAAAACGTCTAAAAATATATTTTAAGAAAATAGAGACATTGCAGCATTAGAGAGAAAAATGAAGATTCATATAACTGAAAATAATCAGGGGTTATTAAGATAAGACATGCTTATACGTTGTAATGTTATCCATCCAATAAAATTGATGTTATAAATAAATGACTGTGTATAGATAATCACAGACATGTCTGTATAAGGAAACATATAAACAAATATATACTAACTGTAAATTTTGATTGCTTCTAGGAGGTAGGGTGACATGGTGGGTAGGTGTGGAGGGGGGTGGAGGACATCCAAATCTTGAACTTAAAAAGTGAAAAAATTCACTGAAGGTAGAAATGCTGAATATTATTATCTAAGTTTCCCTAATGATGACAGAATTGTATGAAAAATCTGTTTTATCACAACAAAATAAATATAAAAATGTTTGAAAGGTTGTCAAGTCTCATTGGCCAAGAGAAAAATGTCAATAAGACAGTTAAAACCTGGAATCCATTAGTTTTTCATGTGCAGTGAAATAATTTGCTTTAAAATATGGTTTATTGCTTTTCAGAGAGAGAGGAAGGGAGAGGGAGAGAGAGATAGTAACATTGATGAGAGAGACACATCGATCAGCTGCCTTCCGCACACCCCACAATGGAGATTGAGCCCAAAACCCCTGCATGTGCCCTGACTGGGAATCAAACCGGTAACCTTTTGGTCCATGGGTCGATGCTCAACCACTGAGCCACACTGGCTGGGCAAGAATGTCTTTTAAGAACTTTATTTAGCAAAACCTACTTCACCTCTATCTACAGAAGAATCGATGTATGAGGAACACTTTTTTTTTTCACACAAAATTCTAGAGTTTGTACTGAAAGTCTGAGCTTTAATAGAGTTGATGGTTGCCAGGGCCCATCTTGTCTAGCACAAGGTTCATCTTTTCAGACCTGAGTCATGTCCCTTTCTTTCCTGAATCTTTACTCACTTCTCAGAGTGCCCTGGATTCTGAAGTGTTTTAGAGACAGAAGCATGTAACATGGAAGCTGATGCATGTAACTGATGTTTCTTGGAGTCAATACTTTTGCTTCCTTTATAGGCTACTTAACATTTTTGTCCAGTTCTCAGGTAATAACGATTCATATATTCATTTTTTCCCCATTAAAACTGTTTGTGTGTGAAATCACTGATGTGCTTAAATACATCTTCAGTAGGAGCATTATGGGAAAAATAGGCGGGATGTTTGTATCTGACAACCACTAAGGCCGGGAACACACAGATTTACTCCCGAGGCCATTGCCATGCTGGGCCTCCCCGTCCATTGCTTGGTTGAGGGGAGATCTGGCATGGGCATCAGTAGGGCTCCACGCAGTAGCTTTTACCAACCCGTGTAGCAGTAGTTCAATATCTGACCAGCCAGTTCAGCTGTCCAGGTGTGTCTCATTGAGTGCCATCTGTCCATCAGCCCAACTAAGAGTAGGTATTGCTCTATGATATGCCAAACCTAAGAAGCATGTACAAAACCATGTAGCAAGCCCTGATAAGTCTGGAGCTGATGTACCTCTTAGGAAGGATACCCACTTTGAATTTTTAGGGAGTAGACTAGGTCTTGTTCCACGTTATAAATAAGATCCTTAATTCAACATACAGTAGCGGTATTTGAGAGCTAGCTGTCTTGTAACATTCAAAAGCTCTCTCGCTCATTAGACATATGAAGTTGGGTGTGTCCCTCCAATGGGACTGTGGGTGTTTTTGATGCTTAATGATCACATTGGAAGTATTCACTATTTAAGTTAATTAGCAGTGCTTAAAATTACCATTATTTTGTCTCCTAAGTAGCATGATAGGTTACCAACTGTCTTTGAAACTCTGGAGTTATCAGGAGCTGTTAGAGAATCTTCTGTTGCCCCTGCTTGTTCTCTGTGATGGCTTACATTGATTTAAATTATATTTTTGCAAAATCACTATAAAACTTACTTCCTATCTTATTACAAATATATTTAATTTTAGAAAATCAATATTATAAGCATCAATAGCATAGGATATATATGTATTGGATATGTGTATATATGTATATGTATGTGTACACACACACACACACACACACACACACACATCCTCCTATTAATATATCTAGAACATTCCACTGTAGAGTTTGGAAAAATGCTGGTTTAGAGCACATGCATCTTGGAAGGCTTAACTTCCGTTCCTGTCTCTTCCTCGAAGCCTTTCTTCACTGCCTCAGTCTATCCTGATTTTCCACATTGAGAAATGCTCCAGCATTTAGTATGAACAATTTATTATTTTTCACCTGATTGTTTAATGTTGTTATTGCCCATTTTTGTGTGTGTGACAAATCTTTTCTCCATCAGCAGAGCCTCTGAACTTGTACTACGGCACTATCAAAACTAAGCAGAGAAAAGTCATCTAGCGATTACTTGAAATATGTTGCTCAGAATCTAAGATTCTACCAGAAAAAGTTCACTATATGTAATACTTCTCTCCAAAAGTATAGATGATTTAGCTCTTCAGACTACACCTATGAGAGGGTAAGAACACTAGTTGGACAAGAATATGTGTATGTCATTTCAGGATTTGGTGACATTTGGGGATGTGGCTATAGATTTCTCTCAAGAGGAGTGGGAATGGCTGAATCTTGCTCAGAGGAATTTGTACAGGAAGGTGATGTTGGAGAACTACAGGAACATGGTATCACTGGGTAAGGTCTCCCCGTAATTCAGAATCTGCACATGGGGCTGTTCTCCAATGTAATGTTTGGGAAACCTTTGATGTACTTCACTGAATTTCTCTTTCTGATGTTCTCCAGAATAGGTTGAGTTTTGTAGAATTGGCAGCTTCATTTGACTATTCCTGCAACTTCCTCTTCCTCATTCTTCAGAATACTTCCTTTTTAATGCCCCCACTTCCTGATGACCAAGGACTTGATCTGATTTAAGGGTCTGGCTAATTGCCCCTTTATTTCTTCTAAGCAGGAATTTCGGTTTCTAAGCCAGAGGTGATCTCACTACTGGAGCAAGGAAAAGAGCCCTGGACGGTGAAGAAGGTGGGGACAGGAGGCTCGTGCTGTGGTGAGTGAGAGAACGAGGGAGGTACAGGCCGTTGCAAGAAAAAAGCTCTGCCATTCTGAAAGATTCCGGCTTGTAATTAGTATTTTCTGGGTAGCTTTTCTTAAAGGCTCCAGGCTTGGGACAAACATTGAGGCATCTTTAGCATGAGCTCCCCAACTTACTCTCCTTGTATATATTCTCTCACAAGTTATCTTCTCTGATAACCTGTCCTGTTCTCTGGGTCCAAATGTCACAGGGTCTCCTTGTCCTTGCTTTTTAGTTTTGCACAAGTCACTCCATCACATTAAAAAAATTCAGACACAGCAATGCCTCTACTTTTCCTTTTTAGTCATTCATTTTTTTTAGTTTGAAGGAGTGATATATTTATTCATTATTCTTTTACTAATAATATTGAGCACCTTTTTTATAAACTTATTGGCCATTCATATCTTTTGTGAAGGGTTCAAATTTTTGCCCATGTTTTAGTGGGCTTTTCTTCTTATTGAGTTGTGAGAATTCTTTCTTTAGATAATCTTAGTACAAGTCCTTTGTCATTTATATGTATTGCGATATATGTATGCCAGTTGTAGTTTGTACGTTTTTATTATTGCTATCTTTTGAACATCCAAAGTTTTTAATTTTTATAAAGTCCAATTTATTAATTTGTCTTGGTTGGTACTTTTGTGCTATATGTAATTCTTGCTACTCCCAGTTCACCAACATTTTCTTCTGTTTTTTCCTAGAAATTTTATATTTTGTTTTTTACATTTGGGTATATGATCCCCTGAGCTCATTTCTGTGTCTTGTGTGAGATAAAGATTAAGGTTCATTTTTTTCCCCCCCTTTGGATATTCAGTTGCTCCAGTACCCTTTGTTGTAAAGACTTTCCTTTCTTCATTATATTGGCTTGTTGGTACCTTTGTTGACAATCAGTTGACCATAAATGCCTGGGTCTGTTCTATTGATCTGTATGTCTATCCTTTCTTTCACCAGTACCATACTGTCTTGATATCTGTAGCTTTCTAGTAAGTTTTGTATTAGATAGTTCAATTTGTAAAATCACTTTGGCTATTTTAGATCATTTGCATTTCCATATTAGTTTTAGAATGAAGTTGAGAATTTCTACCCAAAAGTCTGTTGGGATTTTGATTGGGATTATGATGAATCTATACATCAACTTGGGGGAGAACTGACATTCTAACATCATTGAGTTTTCCAGTTCATGAGTATGGTTTCTTTAGCCATCTGTTAGTCTTCTTTCTCTTAGCAATATTCTGTAGTATCCACTGTAGTGGTCTTAAATATCTAAAACAATTTTTTTCTGAGTATTTTATTTTTATGTTATTATAAATAAAATTCTTAAAAACTCCATCTTCCAGTTGTTTACTGCTAGTATGCAAGAATGTAAAGTTATTTTTTTACAAATGTTCTTATTGATCTTTTAGAGAGAGAAGAAGGGCCCTGGCCAGTTTGGCTCAGTGGTTAGAGCATCGGCCTGTGGTCCAGAGAGACCTGGGTTCGGTTCCTGCTAAGGGCATGTACTTCGGTTGCAGTTTGTCCCCGGCCCTGGTTGGGTCATGTGGGAGGCAGCCACTCGATGTGTCCCTTTCACGTCGATGTTTCTCTCTCTCTGTCTCTTCCTCTCTCTCCCTCCCATTCTATCTGAACAAAAAATGGAAAAATGTCCTCGGGTAAGGATAAAAAAGAGAGAGAGAGAGAGAGAGAGAAGAAGGGAGAGAGAGAGAGAGAGAAACATCAATCGGTTGCCTTCTGTATGCCCTGTACTGGGTGGATTGAGCCCAAATCCCGGGCATGTGCCCTGACCAGGAATCGAACTGGGACCTTTCTGTCCATGGGATGATACTCAATCCACTGAGCCACACCAGCCAGGCTGTAAAGTGATTTTTCTATTAATTTTATATCTTATGACCTTGTTAGATTCAGCTAGTTATTCTAGTAGTTGAGCATTTTCTGCATCGACCGTCATTTTATCTGTTAATACAGTTTTATTTCTTCCTTTCTGATCCTTATGCCTTGTTTTTCTTGATTTATTACAATAGTTAGGGCCTCCTGTACAATGTTGAATATAATTGGTAAGAGCAGATATATTTGAATTGTTCTCAATCTTAAGGGGAAATGGATTCAATTTTTCACCATTAAGTTGATGTTAGTTAGTTTGCTTAGATGCCCTTTCTCAGTTTTAGGAAGTTCCTTTCTATTCCTGGTTTGCTGAGAATTTTATAAATATAGTAAAATATTCTTTCTACATCTATTGAAATGATCATATGATTTTTCATCTTTAATCTGCTGATGTAATGATCACTGATTGATTTTCACATATTAAACCAACCTTGCATTCCTTGGATAAACTATACTTGGTCATGATTATGCTTTCATATTTCCTGGATTTGATTTGCTATAAAGTTATTAAAGGTTTTATGTTTATGTTCATGTGCTACATTGATTTTATGAACCATGATAAGAATTTTGGTTTTATTATAAAAGTGGTGAGAAAACACTGGCAAATCTTGAGCAGAAGAATAGGTGATTTGATTTGGGAATGGAAAGGGGAAGGCAAATTAAGGCCTGTGGCAAGTTAATGAAATCAAGCAATTTGATACAAAATTACTTCATTAAGAAGGCATCTCAGCTTCAGGGATCAACTAAAAATTTTAATTTGGTTGGAATGTATCTCATAGAAAATGATATTCAGGAAGACCTTTTTCAGACTGCCAAAGTTTAACCATAGAGTTTCATGTACAGCCCAGCTAATAGTATGTGGTGTATCTTTGGGTCTGGGGATTTTATGGAGGTTTTCAAGCCACCCTAACATTATGAAATTGGTTTTTCTAAAGAGGATGAACATATCTTGAATGTAGGATAAACTGAGACAAAAGAAGAAGGGTGTTTGGAGACTGTTTTACACACACACACACACATACACACACATGTATGTATAAAATGATGATTGTGATGTTAAATGACCTCTTCAATTTTTAATTTTTCTGATAGTTACCTTACTGGTTAAATATGATTAATTTAGCCCTGGCTTGTTTGGCTCAACGGTTAGAGCGTCGGCCTGAGAGACCTGGGTTCGGTTCCCGCTAGGGGCACGTACCTCGGTTGCAATTTGTCCCTGGCCCTGGTTGGTCGTGGGGAGGCAGCCACTCGATGTGTCCCTTTCACGGCGATGTTTTTCTCTCTCTCTCTCTCTCTCTCTCTCTCTCTCTCTCTCCCTCCTTCCCACTCTAACTGAACAAAAAATGGAAAAAAATCCTCAGGTGAGGATTTAAAAAATATATATATATATGATTAATTTCTGTCCTTAGTCAACTTTCTTAAGTTCTTGTTCTTTATAATATCATACTTTTTAGACTGTATTTAACAACTGTTAAATCCTCAAACTTCTTATGTATTTTATTTACAGATTTTTGTATTAAAAGTTTTCTTCTACTGCATAAACACAAGATTTTTTTCTTACTATCTTTCAGATTGGGAGTATGCATTTAAAAACTGTGAATTTTCATCAAAGCCAGTTATTTATGAAGAATCATCCAAAGTAGTGACAATGGGAAGAAGCCATCTAAGTTACAGTCTTGACTGCCCCAGTTTGAGTGAAGACTATAAAAGTGGGGACTTGTTTAAGAACAATTTGGCAAGTAAGGAGGTACATCCTAGTCAATTGATCATCATGCATAAGGAAATCCTCGCTGAAGATCAAAGTAGTGAATATACTAAATCTTGGCAAACTTTCCACCAGGATGCAATATTTGCTATAAAACAGAGTTTTCCCACCAAAGAAAAAGTACATAAGCATGAGCCACAAAAGAGAAGTTACCGAAAAAAATCTGTTGAAATGAAGCATAAGAAAGTCTATGTAGAAAAGAAACTTTTGAAATGTAATGAGTGTGAGAAAGTCTTCAACCAGAGTTCATCTCTTACTCTTCACCAGAGAATTCATACTGGGGAAAAACCCTATGCCTGTGTTGAATGTGGGAAAACCTTCAGCCAGAGTGCAAACCTAGCCCAACATAAGAGAATACACACTGGGGAGAAACCCTATAAATGTAAAGAATGTAAGAAAGCCTTCAGCCAGAATGCACACCTTGCTCAACACCAGAGAGTTCATACTGGAGAGAAACCTTATCAGTGCAATGAGTGTAAAAAAGCCTTCAGCCAGATTGCACACCTGACTCAACATCAGAGGGTTCATACTGGAGAGAGACCGTTCGAATGTATTGAATGTGGAAAGGCCTTTAGTAATGGTTCATTTCTTGCTCAGCATCAGAGAATTCATACAGGAGAGAAACCTTATGTATGTCACGTGTGTGGGAAAGCCTTTAGTCATCGTGGTTACCTAATCGTGCATCAGAGGATTCATACCGGAGAGAGACCTTACGAATGTAAGGAATGTAGGAAAGCCTTCAGCCAGTATGCACACCTTGCTCAGCATCAGAGAGTTCATACTGGAGAAAAACCTTATGAATGTAAAGTGTGTAGGAAAGCCTTCAGCCAGATTGCATACCTTGATCAGCATCAGAGGGTCCATACTGGAGAGAAACCCTATGAATGCATTGAATGTGGGAAGGCCTTTAGCAATAGTTCATCGCTGGCACAACACCAGCGAAGTCATACTGGAGAGAAACCTTATATGTGTAAGGAATGCAGGAAAACATTTAGCCAGAATGCAGGCCTTGCTCAGCATCAGCGAATTCATACTGGAGAGAAACCTTATGAATGTAATGTGTGTGGGAAAGCCTTTAGCTATAGTGGCTCTCTTACCCTTCATCAAAGAATTCACACTGGAGAGAGACCCTATGAATGTAAGGACTGCAGGAAATCTTTCAGGCAGCGTGCACACTTGGCTCATCATGAGAGAATTCATACTATGGAGTCATTCTTGAGTCTCTCCTCTCTCCCACCCTCCATGTCCAGTCATTTGCCAAGACCTGTAGGTTTTATCTCCTAAATATGCCTTGAATCTCAGTCCTTTAATCATTTCCACTCCATTATCTTTGTCTAGTACACAACAATCTACTTGACATGGACTATGGACATAGCTTTCTGATTGGTTTCCTATGTTTACCACTTACTTTGTCAGTTGTCACATTGCAGACAAACTTGTATTAAAAAGAGTTTGATCACATCAGTCCTCATTAAAACCCCTTAGTGGCATCCCATAGTTCTTAGGTTAAAGCACACATCCCTCAAAATAGCCCAAAAGACCTTCCCCTCAATACCTTGTTTCAGTCTACCTACAAAGCCCCATCTCATGCCAATATCCATCTCATTCTTTGGAGACTTATCCAGAATTAAGATTTTATATGCCAGCATCAAATAGATCTTGGCTCTAACCCTTGCTCTTCCATTTTTTTAGCACTCTAATTTTGGAGAAACATTTTGTCTTTTGTAAGGTTCAGTTTTATTTATGTTATGGGAATAATAATGGTACTACCTCGAAAGTTAATGGGAGCATTAAATGAGATAATGCATGCAAATGGCTCAGCACTGTGCATAGCATAAAATATTTTTTCAGTAAACATTAGTGTAAAATAAAAAGATACAGTGGTATACAAAGAAGACATGATCACCTTGACAATGATCAGCTGAAAAATAACAAAAGCAATAGCTCAAGACTCCAGAGGCTGTAAAGACTTTTGATTAGGAACAGTGGTCATCATTCTAAAGGAGGGTGACCAGGATTATCTAATATAGTAGGATTGATGTTCAAGTACATGATTACATAGAGTAAGATGATGGCTTCTAGTTCAGCATGAATATATAGGGATATGAGTTTGTTGGTAATAAAAACTAACTTCATTGCATATTCAATGGTTCAAAGAAGCCAGATTTTAAAAATCAACTTGTGATAAGTAGAATTTACTGAGATGTATTCTTTCTTTACATTTAAACAAAAAGGCAGTAGGTATTTTAAAGAAAACTTGAAAAGATCAATAACCACAGAAGGCTAAAAAATAAAGTGTAAGTTGGACCCCTGCCCCTAATTCCAGCTAGATATATTGTATTACATCTGTTCTTTAAAATGGAAAAAGTTACTGCTCCCCTCCCCCAAAAAGAAAAAAAAATGGAAAAAGTTGCCCAGCCGGTGTTGCTCAGTGAATTGAGTGTCATCCCATGGACTGAGAGGTCCTGGTTCAATTCCCAGTCAGAGCATATGCCCAGGTTGTAGGCTCAATCCCTAGTAGGGGGTGTGCAGGAGGCAGCCAAATCGATGTTTTTCTCATATCAGTGTTTCTACACTGTAATTCCAAGACTAGAGGGGAAAAGAAACCAAAACTATAGGTTGATACTCATAAACTGGCTGCCCACAAACATGTTTGATTTGGTATGCATCAGGTTTATTTTTTAATATGATATTTTAGAGAGAAACATCGATTTGTTGTCCCACATATGTATGCATTCACTGGTTGCTTCTTGTATGTGCCTTAACTAGGGATCAAACCCGTAACCTTGGCATACTGGGAGGATGCTCTAACCAACTGAGCTACTCAGCCAGGGATGGTATGCATCAATTTAAAAAGGAATATGAATACCTTTAGGTAGGCATGTGTTCTCCAGTTCACCACAGTTCAAACCACTCCCTATTCCCTTATATCTGACTTGTTTTACACTTTCTATTATTTCCTGACTCTTTGAAAATGCAGTCAATGCATTAACCAACTCACATGAATACAGGTACAAAGAAAATGATGAAAGTTAATAGATGGTGAAAGAAAGACTTGAATACACTTATCCTTCTGCAGAAGACTCAGCATTACACTGATGTTACCAGGCTCAAAATTCACGTACAGATCCCTTGTACCTTACAAAATCCTAGGAAAATTTTCTTAAGGCTTGAAAGATTGTCTCTGTATGAACATACCCATATTCATACAGATATACATATAAAGAAGATATGGAATAAAGGTGGTATTTCATGCCAGTGGCTTAACAGTACTGATAAAATTGACTCTGCTCTGTACAAAATGATCCCCTTGTTATTGTATCCTAGTGTGAAACTGATTAGAGAACACTAACATACTTTATAATCATGGAGTAAGAACAATCTTCCTAAATGACACGAGATCCGGAAGCCACACACAAAGATTCTAGGTTTGACTGTATAAGAACTTTATTGTTTATATAGTCAAAGATAGTATAAACAAAAGATCTAAACATAAGAATTAGAGGAAATCATTAACCCATGAAATGTATATCCTTAACAGAAGTGCTCCTACAATCACTTAGAAAATGACACTTCCTCTCCCCATGGGCAAAGGGTATGAAGAGGCAACAGGTGACTGATGAACATGTGAGTAAGTACGGAATCTCAGTAGGATCAGAAGAAATACAAGTTAGGCTAAAGAAGAACTATTTGCATTGCAAAAGCATATGAAAGGAGATGCGTGCGCTGAGTGAGGAAGAATGAATTGTACAACCTTTGTGAAAGGCAACTTTCCAATATCAGAATTTTCATTGGGCAAACCAAGATTTTCTTCTGCAATTAACAAACAGCACACAAATGTATTTCTCATTCATATCCCAGTAAACAGATAAAACAATGTAAAAGGTACCAAACAAAAAGCAGAAAAGAGGGTCATCAGTGGACGAAAGTTAAATTCTGTAAAAGGCAAAAGGGAGAAATGTGTTTATTCGTGAGATGTAGCACAAGAAACTGCTACCTGAAATGTTTGCATGGTGGGGGATTCGGTAATGGGAACCCATTAACAAAGGATCCCTAGAGAGGCTCATGCTCTGAGTTGGATTGTGTAGAGGCTAGGGGTACTGAAGAGACCCAATGACAGGACTGCTAACTGCTTTTCTATGTGAAAGTTATGTTAGTACCCCCTGCCAACGGATTCCCAGACTCCACCCTCTTCTATAAGTAAGCTGAATGGGATTCTTATTTCACACCACTCACAAAAGTGACTTCCTGTACAATAAAATCCTAAATGTAAAAGTAAATAAATCAGTAGAAGTATTAGAAGAAAATATAGGAGGGTATGTTTATGACTTTGGTGTTGATATCTAAAGATAGCATGCTTTTAAACAAAGTTAAAAGGCAACAGAAAGGAAGATAATATAATACGAAGGGAGAGATGTAAGAATACCTATAAATCAATGAATAAAGGACAACTAAGCAGGTATAAAAATGGACAAAGGATAAGGATAGGCAAATCAGAGAAGAAATACAGATGGCCAGTAAATGAGTCCCTGCTTAACCTTCCTAGTATTAAGAGGTGCAAATTTAAATAATGTAATGTCAAACATTGTCAGTGGTGTGGAGAAAATAGTATTCTCATCACTGCTACTTTGGAGGCACTGAAGTTTTAAAAATATTCACTGTAGCCCCTTTGGAAGGTGGTATGGTTCGTACATGAAACACTGGAAACAATGT
This sequence comes from Tadarida brasiliensis, assembly GCA_030848825.1. Classification (NCBI taxonomy): domain Eukaryota; kingdom Metazoa; phylum Chordata; class Mammalia; order Chiroptera; family Molossidae; genus Tadarida; species Tadarida brasiliensis. The sequence continues at coordinate 1,568,429 of CM061276.1, forward strand.
GAACTTCCATCAGTAGAGCCATGACTAGAAATACTAGCAGCAGTCTAAAAGAATGGACTGCATATTGACATGGATTTGACTAAAAGACATTGATTGAAAAAACAATTTTTTCAGAAAACAGTTATATTTTTAAAAAGTATTTCTGATACATTTATTTAAGTATGTGAATGCTTAGAAAAAAGGACAGACACATCCAATTGATAAGTGTTTCTTCTGCAAAGGGGACTGTGATTGGATATTCTGGTCAAGAGGCAATTTAGTGTTAGTAATATTTGAAGTTTTAAACAAGAATGTAATATAATTTTTACAAGTTAAATTATGAAAAAACTGAATGGACTTATGGTGAACTAGGGCAGCTATAGGGAGAATTGGCGGCCTAAGTGAAAACCTTTTTGGAATTTGCAGAATCTCTCACTGACTCTCCAGCCCCTCCCAGTAATATATAGATCCCAGTAACCCTTGCCATTTGGGAAAACAGATCTACAGCGACAGTATCTGAAGAATTGCCTGCCACCTACCTAGGATGATCAAACCATGTTATTCTTAAGTGGAACAGACAGCTAAGGATCATCATAAGTGAAGAATACTTATAAACATAATAAGGACCAAGAGACAGAACTATTAACCCGAGTGGTGGAAAAGTTATATATATATAAAAAAAAAGCAAAAATTTCTTAGCCTGAGATTTGAACAGATGTTACATTTTATTTTACTTTTCTTTTATTGATTTTAGAGAGAGGGGAAGGGAGAGGGAGTAAGAGATAAAAACATCGATGACAGAGAACATCGACTGGCTGCCTCCTGCCCCCCACTGGGGATTGGGCCCACAACCTGGGCATGTGCCCTGACCAGGAATTGAACCGGCAACCTCTTGGTGCATAGGTTGACGTTCAACCACTGAGCCACAGCAGTTGAACCAGATGTTGCATTTTTTTTTTTTTATCCTCACCTGAGGACATTTTTGCACTTATCTTCAGATAGAGCAGGAGGGAGAGAGGGAAGAAGAGAGAGAGAAACATCGATGTGAGAGAGACGCATCGAGTGGTTGCCACCCACACGACCCTAACCGGGGCCCAGACAAACTGCAACTGAGGTACGTGCCCTTAGTAGGAACCGAACCTGGGACTCTCTGGTCCGCAGGCCAACGTTCTAACTGCTAAGCCAAACTGGTCAGGGCCTGAGTAAAAACTCTTGATACTTTTTATCTGAAAACTGAACAGAACATACGTGTGAGGAAATTACCTAAAGTCGAGGAAAGGACTGATAAGGACTACAAGAAGAAATAAACAAATCTACAATTATAAGAGATTTCAACATGCATCTCTCAATAGAACAAGTAGACAGAAAATCAGTAAGGATATTAAAGACTTAACACTATCAGCCAACTTGACCTAATTGACATTTTAAAACTATTCCATCCAAGAACAGAATATACATTCTTTTCGAATGCACCAGCACATTTATAGAGACAGACCATATTTCAGACCTTAAAACTTGTCTCAATAAATTTAAAAGGGTTCAAGTCATATAACATGTTTTTATGACCAGAATAGATTAAATTAGAAATCAATAACAGAAAGATAATTGAAAAATCCCCAAATATTTGGACCTAAACAGCCCAATTTTTAGTAACCCAGGGGTCAAAAGAGAAACCAAAATGGGGAAAATAGAAAGTATTTGAATTGAATGAAAATTAGAACACAGAATATCAAAAGGTATAACACTGTATTTAAAAGGAAATATAAGAGAACTAACTGCCTAAGTTATAAAAGAAAACTCTGAAATCAATGATTTCAATGTCGACCCTAACAATTTAGAAAATGAAGAACAATGAACACCAGATAGCATAAGAATGGAAATAATAAAGATAATAAAGATCGATCTTGGAGAATTTTTATGCTGGTTTTACAGATGTGACAAGTTTAAATAAAGAATTAATTTTTCTATTACACTGCATGTATGATCACCCTTCACAAACGTGGTGTTTGTTTTCCCTCTTGGTTGTGGTCCAAGTTAGGGTGACCTCACCCATGAGGTCAAACATTCCACAAAGCTGTCTTAACAAGATATGAGTGTTTCCAAAAATAGCTTTTATAGAGGGAAAACATACAAAGCGTGGAACTGTTTGTAACCAATTTACAAAAAAACCCCTCTGATTTTATTTCTTACATATTTTGCACAGCTACACAAAGACTGAAAGCTATTACGGTGAACAGCTCATAGGAGAAGAGCCTGGTACATAGATCCAGGAGTTTTCCCATGCATCAGTTGGTTTGAGCTGCCATAACAAACTAGCATAGACTGGGTGGCTTAAACAAAATAAATTTATTTCTCATAGTTCTGTAGGCTAAAAGTCTGAGGTCAGGGTGCTAGCATGGTTGGATACTGGTGAGGGCTAGACTCCTGGCTTGTAGAGAGCTGTCTTCTTCCTGTGTCCCGACCTTGCAGAGAGAGAAAGCGAGTCTCTCTGGTGTTCTTCTTTAAAGACATGAATCCCATTATGACCCTAATTACTTCTCAAAGGCCCCATTTCCAAATACCATTACATGGGGCAGGGGTAGGGCTTCAACATGTGAATTTGGGGGGAGACACATCGGTACATGAGAACCCATTTTCCACCAATTACTTATTGCACACCAATGTTCTTACATGAAAATACTAATGTTTATTAATATAAATATAGACAAGTTTATTTTCAAATAAAACAATTTCTCCCTGCTCTGAAGTTCCTTGTTCTTCAGTATATCCTGTGTGTGTGTGTTTTCAGGCTTGTTAAATTTTTCACATCACAAAGGTCATATATCTTCATATCTAAGGAGATAGTATGGTAATATCTCTGCTCCACTCAATTGTGAGTGTCATCTTTATCCACTTAAGAATTCTTTATTATCACCCGAAAATTTCTGTCAGCTGAAAGTGGCACCCTGGTTTTCCAGGAAGTCTCTTCCTTACATATGATAATTCTTTTTCTAAGGGACAAACTCAAACTTTTTCTGCATGTGATATTAATTCAGGCTCAAAGCCTCATCCACAAAAATGAACAATACCACTTTGTTGTGTATGACCAATGCAATAGTTACAATTCCACTTTGAAATAGCTTTAAAACTATATTGGAAATAAAATACCAGTGATTCTTATCAAATGAAGAATGGTCTTTATGAAAAATGACCCCTCCAATCATCTGACCTATTATAAATTCATTAAGACCTATTATAAATTCACTGCCTCAGTTAATTTAAAATTTCCAGGTCAAAATGAGATGGCTTTCAAAGTGAGATGCATCATCAAATGGTCCCATTTTTACAAAATTTATGGTTGAGACAAATGCATTTCCCCATGCCTCTGTCTCCGCTACTTTGAGACTCAGTCTTTGCTTTTGTAACCTTAGGCTTTCCTTCCAAATGTGTATTCTGATGTCGAATCAGGGATGAGCTTCGACTATATGCCTTCCCACATTTACTACATTCATAGGGTTTCTCTGAGGAATGACTTCTCTGATGCCGGATAAGGTCTGAGCCACTGCTAAAGGCCTTCCCACACTCATTACATTCATAGGGTTTCTCTCCAGTATGACTTCTTTCATGTAGAATAAGGGACGTGCGTTGACTAAAGGCCTTCCCACATGTTTTGCACATGTATGGTTTCTCTCCAGTGTGAATTCTTTCATGCTGGGCAAGGTGTGCACCCTGACTAAAGGCCTTTCCACACTGATCACATTCATATGGTCTGTCTTCAGTATGAATTCTCTTATGTCGAGTAAGAGATATTCGATGACTGAAGGCTTTTCCACATTCCTCACACTGATAGGGTTTTTCTCCAGTATGAATTCTCTGATGTTCAATAAGAAATGACTGGCGGCCGAAAACTTTACTACATTTATTGCATTTGAAAGGTTTCTCTTCAGAATGAATGTTCTGATGTATTTTAAGGTTGGCAGTTTCAGAAAACATCTTCCCACATTCCTTACATTCAAACAGTTTCTTTTTCCTTGTATGAACTTTCTGATGCTGAATAAGGGATGAATGCTGATTACAGACTTTCTCACATTTATTACATCTGTACAGTTTCTCTCCATTATGAATTTTTAGATGTAGAATAAGGGTTGAAAACCGCCTGAAGTCCTTCTCGCATTTATCACATTTGTAGGGTTTCTCTGAAGTATGAATTCTCTGATGAAGCATGATGGATGAAATCCTATTAAAAGATTTCCCACATTTTCTACATTTATAAGGATTCTCTAAATGGTGACTTCTCTGCTGACTTGAGGCCTTCTCACCCTCATGGGTCTTCTCTCCAGCATGAATTCTTTTATGCACAAGGACTGATTTATTATGGAAATCTCTCCCACATTTATTGCATTCATGTATTTTCTTTCCATTGTGGATGTTCTTATGAAGTAAAAGGGATGATCTTTGAATGGAGGCTTTCCCACATTTTCTGCACCGGTGAGCATTCTCAATAAGGTGAATTTTCTGATGTATCCTGAGGGCTGGGTACTGACTCAAGGCCTTCCCACAGTCAAAGGTTTCCTTTCCAACATGAACTTTCTCATGCAGAATAAGAGTTGTTCTTTGAATAAAGCTTTCCCCACATTGATCACATTCATGGCTTTTTCTTCTATTGTGAATTCTCTGATGAAGGATGAGGGATGAGACCTGTCTGAAGGCTTTTCTACAATTACTACATTCATAAGGCTTCTCTTCAGTATGAGAATTCTGATGAAGTTTAAGAGATAAACTTTGACTAAAGATTTTCCCACAGTCATTACATTTTAAAGATTTCTTCCCTGGATGCACTTTCTTGGGTTTTTTTAGGACTGAATTTTTCTTGCAGCCTCTTTTTCCTGTGGGACCTTTCTGTAATGCAGAAACTGGTTTCTGATAGATGCTTTGCCCAGATTTGTTGCAATGCTTTGGATGTAACTTCTTGGTCTCACATTTAGACCCTGAGTATGAAAGATATCAACAAATTATATATTTATTTATTTTTTTTAAACTGTCATGTAAGAAGCTAAGTTGAACTGACACCGAAAATTTACTAGAATATAGTATAAAAATTAATCAAACTTTACCACAAGAACAATCCCATTTTATAAGTTGAAAATATTTGGAAGCTGTGTATCTAAATAGAAAGTGTCCTTTCTGAGAGAAAGGATTGTAGTAATATTTTCCTCCATTATGAGTTTTGTCATTTTCTGAAATATACATGTTCCTTATGAATATAAAAATTAATAGTCATTTAAAATGACTAAAGTAGCTCTTTGAAATGCTGAGTAGTGAAAATTGTAAAACATTAGTAATTTAAAACTGCTTGAACCCTTTTGATATTTTCCCAGAATTAATATTAAGAAAAAATAATACTGTGAAATTTAAATTTCATTAGGCTGATTAAATTTGAGGCAGGGTAGGCTTTTAACTAAATACTTGTTTTTGCAAGAGCCATTGGGAACTTTCTTTTGAAGAGAGAAACCACTCACTTAAATTCTGTACTCCATGAAACTATCCTTCAAGAGTGAAAGAGAAATAAAGACTTTATCAGACAAACAAATGTCGAGAGAATTTGTTCCCAGTAGACCTGCCTTGCAAGAAATGTTAAAAAGAGCCCAGTCGGTGTGGCTCAGTGGTTGAGCATCGACCCATGCACCAAGAGGTCACCAGTTCAATTTCCGGTCAGGACACATGCCCAGGTTGTGGGCCTGATCCCCAGTGGGGGATATGCAGGAGGCAGCCAATCGATGTTCTCTCTCATTGATGTTTCTATCTCTCTCTCCCTCTCAAACCAATAAAGAAAGAAAAATGTTAAAAAGAGATCCTCTTAGAAGGAAAATAATATAGATCAGAAACTGGGATCTATACAGAGAAAGGAAGAACAATGAAGAAGAAATAAGTGAAGGCAAAAAACCCTCTTACTTTTCTTCTTATTTTTTTTTCCATCCTCACCTGAGGATATGTTTTTATTGATTTTTAGAGAGCGGAAGGGAGAGAAAGAGAAACATCGATGTAAAAGAGAAAGAGCAATTGGTTACCTCCTGTATGCTCCTCGACCAGGAATCGAACCCTCAACCTTTTGGTGCACAGGATGACACTCCAACCAACTGAGCCACCCGACCGGGGCTTTTCTTATTCTTAATTGATCTAACAGATAACAGTTTGTTCCAAATAATGATACAACAATGTATATGATTGTGTGTGCTTATGCATTTATCTTAAATGAAGTGAATGACAGCAATGATACTGGGGATGAGAGGAAGGAATAGCATTATTTTATTATTATAAGGTACGCTACCCATGAAGTGGTACAGTGTTACTTGGAAGTAGACTTGGATTAACTGTAAATGTATATTGTAAACTCTAGGGCATTCACTAAAAAAAGTAATATATAGCCCTGGCCGGTTTGGCTCAGTGGTTGGAGCATCGGCCTGCAGACCAGAGAGTCCTGAGTTCGGTTCCTGCTAGGGGCACGTACCAAAAAAAAAAAAAAAAAAAAAAAAAAAGTAATATAGATATATATTTATCTAAGTGATATGCTAAGAAAGTAGAATCATGTGAAATGAAAAAAAAAAAAGAAAAATAGAAAAAAAAGTAAAACCACAAAAGGTAGAAAAGAAGTAGAAGCCAAAAATAGGAACAAAGAATAAAGGCAACAAATAGAGAATAGTAACAAATATGGTTACTATATATTCATTTCTGATAATACATATCAGCTATATCAATAGTCACTATGAATGTAAACGGTCTCAATGCACCAATTAAAAGAGACTGTCAGTATGGATCAAAAAACATGAACCAACTGTATGTTGTCTATCAGAAACCCACTTTAGATATAAAGACACATGAGATTAATAGTAAGTGGATGGAGAAAAATATAACATGCTAACACTAATCAAAAGAAAAAAGTAGTAGCTATGTTAGTTTCGCACACAGCAGGGGGAAGTTATCAGACACAAAGAGGGGCATTACATAATGATAAAGGGGTCAATTCTTCAGGAAGACATAACAAAATCATAATGTGTGTGTGCGTAAAAACACAGCATCAACCTAATTGAGGCAAAAACTGATAGACCTGCCAGGAGAACTGGATGAATCCACTGTCACAGCTGGAAACTTCAATAACCCCCTCTCAGAAATGGACAGATTAGCAGGCAGAAAATCAGTAAGGACATAGTAGAACTCAACTATACCATCATTCAACTGGATATAATCGACCTCTATAGACTACTTCATCCAACAAGAGCAGAATTATATTATTCTCAAGCTCACATGGAACATCCACCAAGACAGAATGAAAAGGCAACCTGAGGAATGGGAGGAAATAAATGCAAATCACATATCTGATAAAGGATTAATATGCAGAATATATAAGGAAATTCTACAACTCAACCACAAAAAACAATCCCATTAAAAATGGGCAAAGGACTTTAGTAAACAGTTCTCCAAAGAAGATAGACAAATGGCTAATCAACACATGAAAAGACGCTCAACATCACTAATCATTATGGAAATGCAAATCAAACCCACAATATCACCTCACACCCATAAGGATGGCCATCATAAAAATACACAAACAAACACAAAACCCCAGAAAATAACTGTTGGTAAGATGAGAAGTTGGAACCCTTGTGTACCATTGGGGGAAATGAAAAATGTTACAGCCACTGTGGAAAACAGTATGGAGGTTTCTCAGAAAATTAAAACTAGAACTACCATATGATCCAGTGATCCCACTTCTGGATACATATCCAAAGAAATTGAAATCAGGATCACAAAGTGATATTTGCACTCACATGTTCATTGCAGCATTATTTACAGTAGCAACCCAAATGTCCATCAACAGATGAATGGATTTTAAAAATGAGGTAGTTATCCCTCAGTATCCTCAGGGGATTGGTACAAGGACCCCCATGGATACTAAAATCCATGGATGCTCAAGTCTCTTATATAAAATGTCATAGTATTTACAATATAACCTACACACATCCTCCCATAAATTTTAAATCATCTCTAGATTACTTATTATACCTAACACAATGTAAATGCTGTGTAAATAGTTATTATACTACATTGTTAAAAGAATAGAGACAAGGAAAAAAGGTCTGTACATATTTAGTACAGATGCAACCATGACATAATAGTACAGAGGCCTAATTATATAGCATATGCTGTCATTTCCCCCCAAAATATTTGCAATCCACTGTTGGTTAAATTCACGAATGTGGAACTGGATATGGAGGGCCAACTTTATATATAATGGAATATTATGTAGCCTTTAAAAAGAAGGAAATCTTGTCACATGCTACAACATGGATGAACCTCAAGGACGTGAAGCTAAGTTTAAAAAGCCAGTCAGAAAAGGTCAAATACTGTATGATTCTATTCATATAAAATATCCACAGTAGTCAAGATTATAGAAACAGAGAGCAGAAAGATGGTTACCAAGGGCTAGGGGACAACTAGTGTTTAGAGGGCACAAAGTTTCAGTATGGCAAGAGGAAAGCGTTCTAGAGATCTGCCGCATAACAATGTGAATATACTTAACTACATTTAAAAATGGTTAAGAACCCCCCACCGCGGGGGAACCCAGGTGGAGCGGGGGAGCCAGGAGACGCCCCCACCGCGGGGGAGCCCAGGTGGAGCGGGGGTGCCGGGCGACCCACTCCACCGGGGGGGAACCCAGGTGGAGCGGGGGAGCCAGGAGACGCCCCCACCGCCGGGGAGCCCAGGCGGAGCGGGGGTGCCGGGCGACCCCCCCCACCGCGGGGGAACCCAGGCAGAACGGGGGTACCGGGAGACGCCCCCACCGCGGGGGAACCCAGGTGGAGCGGGGGTGCCGCGACCCCGCCACCACGGGGGAACCCAGGCGGAGCGGGGGTGCCGGGCGACCCCCCCACCAACGGAGGAAGCAGGCAACACACAGGAGAACTGAGCAAACTGAACAACGAAATTGACCCAGAGACATGGAGGGTGGAGTACGGGATGACGGGCCTCAGAGGAGGGGGGGGAAAGAGATAAATCACAGAGCCTATGTGCATGGGTGCATAACCAATGGACATGGACAACAGGGATGGGGAGGAGGAGAAGGGGAGGGGGAGGAGGGTGTCAATGGGGGGAAAAAAAGGAAAAACATCTGTAACAAAAACAAATTAAAAATAAAACTTTGAAAACTAAAAAAAAAAAAAATAAAAAAAAAATAAAAATGGTTAAGAGCGTATATTTAATGTTATACTTTTTTACAATTAAAAAACCTCATATAAGTGTAAAACACAAACAAACCAAGCACACAACTTGACCAACCAAAGAGGAATCTATTAAAAAAGGGAATGAGTTCTCACAAAGTAGTCAAAATGAGCAGTTATGAAAAAGATTTTAAATTTTTTTTAAGGGATGAAGAAAACGATGCATGTGGGAACATTATCACTAGAAATGCTACCATTAAAAAAGCCAGAATACATTTTCTTTGAAGGGAAATATGGAAGCTGAGGCAGGGAACGGGTGGGGATGAGGGCGTTAAGATCTGCGCTTCTGAGACTAAAAGCTGGAGTTCAAACCCAGCTCTTCTGCCACTTCCTAGCTGGGTGACTTCGGGCAAGTCACTGAAGCTCTCCGATCCTCAGTTTCCTCCTCCATAAAATAGGAATAATAGTACTTTCCTTATATAGCATTGTTGGGAGAAACCTATATTTAGAATGTCTGATACCCAGGAAGGGTTTATAAAATGTTAGTTATCATCCCTTGGTAGGGGGCTGTCATGCTGAAGAGACTTGAATTTTCTACGCAGGTCTGGGGCCTCTGAGGTGGGGAAAGTGGCTCTCAAGTATGATCTTACAGGGGTGGTGCTCTCACAATGGAGCATGCTCTTACACAGAATGCCAACTTCTAAGCCCTGGTTCTCTGTTACTTACCAAGGCCCTGGCGTCTTCTCGTGGATTCCACCATCCAGGGTGCTTTCCTTTTCTCCAATAAGGTGATCACATTTGGCCTCCGATAGGAAAGTCCTGCACATGGGAAAACATTGGAATTGAGCATGATGTGGATGGCACGATGTCAGAGCCAAGCCCTGTGTCAATGGGAATGGGGATTTACCGGCACAAAGGGAGCATGGAGGAGGTGAAGGGCAGCTGGAGAATGAGGAGGATGAAAATGCAGGTACAGCCAGCAGAGTTTTTCTTTTCTAACTCTACAGGGCCAAATGCTTTCCTGAAAAGTTGGAGCAGGAACTCGAGGCTGGTCATTAAGCTACTGCCTTTCAGCTTCTGACCCTTCTCTGATCAACTTTTGGTGCAGGGGCTTGGTACATCACACCTCTCCTTCACCAGCCACTCCCTGAGAGCATCCACCAGTAGGGGCTCTGGTGGTTTTGATTTCTGCTGTACTTTCTCTCCCATTCACTTCCAGAGCTAGCCTCATCTTGCCCCCTCAGGAGTAAAACAAGGCAGTGCATCCCTCTCCTCCTGCATCAGTGTGTGTCCCTCTAAATCCTGAAAACCCGAAACTCTCCCCTTGTCCTGGGAGGGTGGCTGCATCCTGCAGTTACCATCTCTGCGTTACCCCAGTGTCCACTATTCACCTTTTTTAACAGTACCTGTTAAGTCAATTCCTGATATTAAGCTCTCTCTTTCTTAACACAAGCGAGGTGTCCTCAGAAGGTTACATATACAACTACTATATGACCAGCAATTCTGTTCCTAGATACATACCCAAGAGAAATGAAAATATGCATCCACCCAAAAACTCACACCCAAGTGTTCATAGCAGCACATTCATAATAGCAGCAGACTGGAAACAGCCCAAATGTCCTTCAACTAATAGATGAATAAACAAATGTGGTCTATACAATGGAATGTTATTGGGTCATAAAAAAGAACCCGGTACTCACACCCACTACAGTATGGATGAACCTTGAAAACACGATGCTCAGTGAAAGAAGCCAGACACAAAGGACCACATACTGTACAATTCCATTTCTATGAAAGGCCAAGAATAGGCAAATTCATAAAGACAGAGAGTGGACTAGTGTTTGCCTAATCTGGGGGGATTAGTAGGCATGCGGAAATGGAGAGAGTGCTATTGGGTATGGGGTGTCTTCTGGGGGTGGTGAAAATATTCTAAATTGAATGCTGATGGATGCACAGCTCTGTCAATATAATAAAAACCACTGAGTTGAGCCCTGGCCAGTGCTGCTCAGTGGTTAGAGTGTTGGCCTGCATACCAAAGGGTCTCGGGGTTGGATTCCTGGTCAAGGGTACATACCTGGGTTGCAGGTTCTATCCCTAGCCCCAGTCAGGGCACGTATGGAAGGCAATCAATTGATGTGTCTCTCTCACATCAATGTTTCTCTTTCTATCTCCCTCTCCCTCCCTCCCTTCCACTCTCTCTAAAAACCAATGGAAAGAAATATCCTTAGGTGAAGATTAACCAAAAAAACCTCCATTGAGTTGTATACGTCACATGGGTGAATTGTATAGTATGTGAATTATATCTCAATAAAGCTATTAAAAAGAAAACAAACCCAAACTGGAGTGGCTTCTGTATTCTGAAAGACTGATGGATTCCCATCCCTCAAAGGGCCAGTGGTGGATTACAGGGTGGGGGGAGAGCCTCACCGAGAGAGACCAGGTTCTGGTAGTTCTCCAACATGACGTCTTCATATAGATCCTTCTGTGTGGGGCTCAGCCCTTCCCACTCTTCCCTGGAGAAGTAGATGGCCAAATCCCCAAATGTCACTGGCACCTGAAATGGAAAATCCCACATCCTGTCACGGCAGACTCGTGTTTCTACACGCCTGGAGCAAACAGTGGACTTGTCCCAAACATTGGAGATACAAGGGGCTGGGAATCTACTCAGGAAACATCTGGAGTTCTGAGCCCAAAAGGGGCAGGCATACTAACATCAATAAGACGCAGTGCAGTGTGATATTAAAGACTGTATTCCATAAAAGGTGTATCAACTTGGACTTACTGGTCTCTGACAAAGTCCAGGCATTTTTCCAAGCTCCTACATGTATTGGCCCATTTAGTGCTGTTAGCAGTGACCAGGCACCGCTGAGAGGATCACAGCACTGTGACAGATGAGGGAAGGGAGGACAGGGAGGTGAGATGACTTACTGATGTTCTCACAGCTACTAAATGGAGCTGGGCAGTCTGGCTTCTGACTCTTGCTCCCAACCAACTACGTGCTCACTAAAGGGCCTGTGAATATATCACACATGGCAAAAGGCTCTTTGCAAGTGTAATCAAGGTTTTACTAATCAGTGGACCTTAAAACAGGGAGATTATCAAGGACTGGTAACCTAGGTAGGCCCCAAAGAGCAGACTTCTCTCCAACTGGTCGTAGACCAGGAGAAAGGGAAGGCAGAGAGATCTGAGGCATGAGCTGGATTGGACCTGCTGCTGCTTGTTTGAAGATGGAAGAAGGGGCCACATGGAAAGTGGGAGAAGGAGCAGGAGTAGGTGAGATGGAAGCCAGCCAACACCTTGATTCCAGCCTTATGAGGCCCAAAGCAGAGGCCCCAGATAAGTAAGCCATGGCAAGCCGGAGCTCCAACCCAGGAACTGGGACATAATAAATGCCTGCTGCCAAGTTAGTGGTAATATTGTAGCAGCAACAGGGAACAAATAGCCCTGGCCAGGGGGCTCAGTTGGTTGGAGCAATATCCGGTACACCAAAAGGTTGAGGGTTCGATCCCTGGAGGGAAAACAAACAGTCAACATCTTACAAGATGGAACTTTCTTGAAGGGAGAGGAATGGCTGCTTACCTTGGACTTAGATTTCCCTCGTGCGACTGGCATGGCTGGCATCCTTTCCTCCCCACTGAGAGTCCGAGTCTGGGGAGGGGCAGCACGCTGGGAAGGTGGAGCTGCAGTAGAAGAGAAGTCAGGAGGCTGACTGGCCTTCTGGGTAGTCCTGGAGTCTGTAGGGTAAGAACACCAGAGCCCCTCACCCTGGACATACATGAGTTCATGGGCACGTACACACACGTGAACGATCAGAATATCTAGAGCATTCCTGCTCATTTACTCGGTCAGGGAGGGGCCACAGCCAATGCTACCTGCTCCTAAGATCACAGAAGGCTCTGGATCAGGAGGCAAATGAGACACACACAAATGCCTGTTCATCCTCTTGACACATGTGTACTGAGCACCTACCAGGTGCCAGGTGCTGTCCCAGGTGTGGGGGTCATGGTGGGAGAGCAGTGACTTAGAGCGGATAAGTACTGGCTCTCCTGCTCACTACATTCCAGCAGGAAAGACAAGTCCATACAAAACAGTTAGCTGAGATCACTGCTACAAAGAAAAAAGGGACCAGGGCAGGGGGTAGAGATGGGGTGGCCGGGTTGGGGGAGGCCTCCCTCACCCTGCTTCTGCCTTCCCTGGACACTGAGTAGAAAATTTGGAATCCAAGCTCCGACCTACACTTTCAGGTTATTTTCTCTCTGTCCTGAAACCTTTACTCTGGGGCTCCACTTTTTGCTTTTTTTCCCTGTGGATTTTATTCTCTGGGTGTCCTTCCCGTTATGATGTTAATAATAAAGTGACTGTCACTTATGCCTTGCTTGTGTCTGGTGCTGTTCCACTTAGTGCTCACCATAAGCCTGGGACTGGTAATTATTTCCATTTTGCCCGTGAAAGAGGGCAGCGGATTTAAGTGACCTCTCCCAAAATCACACAACTAGTGAGTGATGAAACCAGAGTCCCAGAGTCCCAGCTCCACTGGTTATATAGCTGAAGGATCCAGTGGTCGCAGTGCTCTGCTCTGCCTTCCCTTCAAACGCTGTGGCTCGGCTGCTGGGGTGCTGCTGCTCAACTGGGAAAGGGCAGACCCTCGGCTTCACCCACGAGCGCCCAGAGTCAAGTTCCCAGACAAAACTCCTCCAGCATCACCACTGCACCCCTACCCCTGCACCAGGTCAGAGAAAAACGACCACCGGCACCACAACCAACACTCAGCACCTACACAGTGCTTAGTAAGTGCAACTCCGTGCTGAGTGTCTCACCTGTTACCCCGCCTATTCTTCCTGTCACCCAGGCAGCGTGTTACCATCCTACTTTTCCCAGGAGGCAAGCCTCACACAACCGCACAAGTGCCGCCTTCCCCAAGGCCCATGGCGCCTGTGCGGCCGCTCGGAATCCTCCCCACGGGGACCCCCTTTCACTTACTGGCAGATACACACCGGGACGGCACAGTCACATGCTCGCAACCGCAAAACCACTGACACTGGGTTGCACAGCCACCCCAGGCTGCCACAGACGACGGCCACGGCCTGTCACACACACAAACGCGCTCTACAGGGCCACGCCCACAGGCCCTGAGGATTTGTGTGGCCCAGGATTTGTGTAACCCACAGGCCCAGTCACTTCTCTCGCCTGGGACACGCCCCGGCCACCCACGGCTGAGTCCCTCGTTCACACACACCCTCCTCTCACAGCACACCACGCCATCACAAGTTTCACATAGTCACGGCCCTTCACCTCACACATCCCACGACACAACCACACGCACGACCGCACGGCAGCCACAGACGAACAACCCAGAGTACAGGAAACTGCCACACAGCCGGTCGCAGGCGGAAAGCCCCACGCACCGTCACGACCTCACGCAGTCGCGGGAGCACAGACACCCATACTCACGCTCACCTTGGTCCTCTCGGGTCGCTCCCGGAGACCCTGACACCTGCGCAGGCACGCCGTGCTGCCGTACTGCGCCTGCGCACTCACCTCCGCGGGCCCCAGCCCCGCCCCCTCACGCGCAGGACCGCCCCCAGAGCCCCCTAAGGAGCGCGAGGCCCCGCCCCTAAACAAAACCACGCTGCTCCAGCGCGGCCGCACCCACCTCTCCGAGGGTGTACCACGGACACTGGCCTGAGGCCCCGTCCCTCTCACGTAATCGCGAACCCCAGCACGCACGCAGGCAGAGCCATCCAGGGGGTCGTCACCGTCCCTGCGCCAACCCACGCAGTACGAACGGCCGGCGCCGCACACTGGCCGGGCCTCACTCCACTCGTGAAATCACGTGGACGTTCTCAGACGCTGCAGCCCGCCCTCGGTCTGTTCGGCCAGACCCAGCCTCCGCGGCTCGCGGCCCTTCTCGGCTTCCGCGCCTGCGTGTTCCCACCCGGGCGCTTCTCGGATCAGCGGGACTTGGAGCCGCTTTCACCCGCGGACGCTGACGCGCGCATCCGCGCCTGCTCATTGCAAGCTCATGCCCAGAAACCTCCGGGCTCAACGCCGCTCAGGGCGGCCACGACCGGGCGTGAGGAGCAGAGAGCCTGGCGGCGCGGCCTGCGATTTGTCCTGGGAGAAAAAGTGACCGGGGAGAGGGGCGGAGGGATGTTCCTCAGGCCCGGAGTGGGATCTCACTTGCGCCTTCATTGAACGAGGAGCCCCAGAGTCCTTTGCGTGGAACCTTTGCGGCGCCGAGACTCCATTTCCCAGGAGGCCCTGCGGCCCGTTACCGTGGCGACGCGTGAGGAGACCGCTGTGTGAGGTGGCGGCTGTGTGATCCTGAGTCTGTGAGACAGAAGAGGTGTGGACCGATCCAGCCTTGTGGGCGTGATTGTGCTTGTGCGTGTGTGTGTCGTGACCGCGTGTGACCCCGTGGCTGTGATCATGTACCTTACTGTGTTGTGTTTTGCGCGTGTCCTTACGTGTGTGAGAAACCCAGCTTTCGTGGTTGTGTACGTGTGTGTGGGAGACATTCAGAATGTGTGTGCCAAGTATTTCGCCAAGTTGGGGGGAAATGGTAGAATGCTAACAAAATACAGATGGTCTTCAGAGTCGTGGAGATCACAGTCAAACAAGTGACCCAGTAGACAAGCAGACACATAGAAACACAGTACACCATTCATGAACACACGTATGACATTTATATATCATGAAGTAGTTATATAACATGCAACATGTAACACCCTGTGATGTAAGACTACTTTCATCACTCATCCACTACCACATCACATAAGATGGGTTGAAAGCGATTCATGTAGTTATATAACGTGCTTTATTTGATATCATTTAAACTAAGAAGAGTACAGACTTAGGGATATTCAAAGTTAGAACCTTACTATAGAGCTCCTGAAATTATGCATCAGAGGCTTGTGGAGCTATTAACTGGGAAAGGAATGCTTTACACAGAGGTCATGATTAGAGGAACCCAGCTGGGTTTCAAATATGAACACTCCTATTTCCTTTGAATTATGGGTTATGATTGACAACTGAGCTGCTTTCCCCAGCGACAGCTCAATGTCGGGCGCTTTACAGTAGGGGGCAGCAGAGGTCTGTGTAGCTCATGAAAATTGAGTGTTCTGTGGAGCAACACCCAAGGGATGATCAAGTACATGAATATGTAGCTTTGAATAAAGTTTTCTAACATGCTTACTTAATGAATCAGATTTTGAATCTGCCCCCCCCCCACACAGACATTTAGGACAGCCTGAGAAGTGATCCAAACTGACATTGCATGATTTGCTCCCTTGGGCCTTGGACTTAAAGAATGACTTGGGGAAGAATTGAATGGGGAGATGCAAGCATGGGCCTTTCTGATTCTTTGTTCTGGCCTGGATTTATTTTCTAGCTATGGTTATTGATCCTAGTTGACAACAGATTGTTCCCACCTGGCACCTCCCTTGAGTGGATGATCCAGGTGCTTCCTGAATAGGGAAGGAGAAGAGAGTGTCATCAATTTCAATCAGACTTTCACCCTAAGACAACATCCTCTTTAAAAAAAAGATAGCTTTGCCCTGGCCTGTGTGGCTCAGCGGTTAGAGCGTTGGCCCAAGGGCCAAAGAGTCTCAGGTTCATTACCAGTCAAGGGCATGTACCTCGGTTGCGGCAGGAGAAACATCAGTGCAAGAGGGAAACATTGATTGGCTGCCTCCTGCACATGCCCTACTGAGGATTGAGCCTGAAACCTGAGCATGTGCCCTGACTTGGAATTGAACCATCGACCTTTTGATGCACGGGATGACACCCAGACACTCAACCAACTGAGCCACACTGGCCAGGGTGAGATCTCTTTCTCTGATCAAGGAAGTCCTACAGAAGGACATTTGGAACCATCCGCTCTTGCCTTTTTTTTTTTTTTTTTATCCTCACCCGAGGACATTTTTTTTCCACTTTTTGTTCAGATAGAGTGGGAGGGAGAGAGAGGAAGAGAGAGAGAGAGAGAGAGAGAGAGAGAGAGAGAGAGAGAGAGAGAAACATCGACGTGAAAGGGACACATCGAGTGGCTGCCTCCCGCACGACCCACCAGGGGCCGGGGACAAACTGCAACCGAGGTACGCGCCCCTAGCGGGAACCGAACCCGGGTCTCTCTGGACCGCAGGCCGACGCTCTAACCGCTGAGCCAAACCAGCCAGGTCTGCTCTTGCCTTTGAATGGGCTGAGAGGACTCACTGTGCTGCAGCAACTGAGAGGAGACAGCCCTACAATCAGACATGTCAGCTAGCCCAGGACACAGAACCTACTGCTCCTTCGAACCAAGAACAAATGCCTGGGTTTGTTGTTGTTGTTGTTATGTGATAAAAACAAATTGTTTCAGAAGAGTTACTCAGTGGTCCCATTCTGGGTAGCCATGTACATCTGCAGTCCTACAGTTGGTTTATTTATGCCTGCTCCAAGCAGGTCAGGAGAAGAAAATATAGCTTAGTCAGAATGTTCTTAAGCAAATGCACTGATATGCCACTGGGCCACTGCACAGTCATAGTTTCATAGCATTTGCATTTTTCTGTTTGCACTCTTAAATTCTCTCACATCACCTGCTCTCATACTACTACTTGCAATGTCAAACTGTGCTGACTTCTGTTCTTTGTAATGGCACTTCCTTTATTTCTGTTTTCTGATTCCTCCACCTCAAGGCATGGCACCAACATGGGAGCAGGAGAGTGAAATGGAAAACAGAGTCAGCTTTAAATCATAGCACATCAACTGTATTCACTAGATACAGAATAAGTATTCCAGTGAAAAGGCAGGGATTGACAACCTGGATATTTTTAAAAATCATGTTGTTTTAAGACAAATTGCTCATATGTAGGGCTATTTAAGGCTACAGACAAGTTGAGCAGAAAAAAAATTGGAAAAATGTATACATGTATCTCAGTCAGTTTGGGCTGCTATTACAAAAACACCATAAACTGGGTGGCTTACAAACAGAAATGTATTTCTCATAGTTCTGGAGGCTGGAAGTCCAAGATCAAGGCATTGGCCCACTCAGTATCTGCTGAGAACTCGCTTCCTGGTTCACAGATGGTGCCTGATTGCCCGTCCTCACATAGAGGAAGGGGTAGGGATCTCTTTTATAAGGGTGTTATTTTTTTCTTTTTTAAAATATGTTTATTTTTTTAGAGAGAGAGAGAGGAAAGGAAAGAGAGATAGAAACATCAACGTGAGAGAGAAACATCAGTCGGCTGCAGATACTGGAGGTAACTGAACAAAACCCAGTTGCCCAATTCCAAGAAGCCTCAAAAATAATGGAAAATGTCCCATTGAGCTGTGTAAAGGTTTTCCAGAATTATGTCTGCAACAAATAAGACACTTCAAATAAATGTTTGAGGCAGTTTTCGAAGAGGGTTCCAGAAATATTGATGGCCCCAGATAGTTAATTTATGAATATAAGTTACAACTGTTTCTTGAGTCTCCTCTAGTAAGCCCAGCCTGTTGCCTCATGCCAGAGATGCATATCTCTATTACATTTGCAACCAGATTCCAGCTTTTTTCTTTTATAAGGAAGCATAGTGTGGTTTTTCTAGTATTAGCTGGTCCAATTTCAGTTTTAAGGAACCTCAGGCTATTAGTTGTGATTTTTGACATGTGCACAGCAGCAGCTTTTGCAGCTCAGTCTCCCATTGCATTATCTCTTATTAATTTTGAATCATCCCTCATGTGTCCGGTAATTTGTTGTTGTTAATCCTCACCCGAGGATATTTTTTCCATTGATTTTTAGAGTGGAAGGGAGGGAGGGTGGTGGGGGTGGAGAGAGAGAGAGAGAGAAACATCGATATGAGAGAGACACATCTATTGGTTGCCTCCCACATGTGCCCTGACTGGGGCGAAGGATCAAACCTGCAACCCAGGTATGTGCCCTTGACAGGAAATCGAACCCATGACCTTTTGCTGCACAGGCCAATGCTCTAACCACTTTGCAACACCAGCCAGGGCATGTCCCCAGATTTTTATAATACCTGATGCTTTTGGTAATTGAATAGCATCTAAAAAACCTTTTACACGGTTTTATTTTATTTTTTATTGTTTTTCCAATCAGCTTTAAAAACAAACATCTCTATTTTCAGGGCATCCTAAAATCATGAGCAACTCCAAAGGCATGTCTGTTGTCAAAATATATATTTTGTCCTTTGCTAATATGCCGGTGAGAGCAAATAATTCAGCTTGTTGTAGGAGAGGTCAGCCTCAGTGATCTCGACCTCAGAGGTCATTGCATATCCAGCTTGTTAATGACCTCTGAATGAATTAAGGTCTGCTAATTTCGGCGTTTTCTAAAGGATTTTCCTTTAGGTCAACTTTTGGCCTTTATAGTTGGTCTGTGCATAAAATACAATCATGGTCAGATTCATCAGTCAGCAGGGGGTCAAGTTGGCCGGATTTGTTTATTTTTTTAAAATATGTTTTTATTGATTTTTTTTTTTTTAGAGAGAGGAGGGAGTCTTATAATATATATTTTTTAAATCTTCCCTTCACCACCTTTTTTGGTGCCCAAATCACTGGAAAAGGAGGTGCCCAGATATTTGGTTAAGCTCATGGATACACAATTATATTTTGAGCACTTCCTTGCTTTTTGCACAACCAGATACTGAAGTTTCACGTGGTATTGTCTCTGCTCTGGCTCTCGAATCCACCATGGTTTCTGAGCCATAGTTTGTTTTAGTGAAGAATGGTGATTATAAATGAAATTTCCTTCTAGGCATTTATACATGTAGATCAGCAGTTCCTACTAACTCAAACAACACATGCCTCTTTCTCACGACTCTGCTCCGTGTTTGTATGTACAGAGAACTTCAGCTCCCCTAAATCTGAGTCTCTACTCATCTGTTCTGTCCCATGATGGTTTCAGAATAACTGACAACCAATCCTATTAAAGTTCATGACCTATTTGCTGTTTTAAGTGTACAGAGTCAATGAACTGGCAGAAGATGCTGAAATTTTATTTGTGTTACCAGTTTGCTATAAACTTAGATTTATTTGGTTTTGTTGCTGTTCAGTTTTATGAAATATGTTTCACTCCTTTCAAAGTGTTTATTTTTTAAATAATAGAGACTATATCAAACTAAAAAGCTTCTGCAGAGCAGAAGAAACTGCCAACAAAATAAAAAGGCAACCGACCAAACGGGAGAAGATATTTGCAAACAACAGGTCTGACAAGGGGTCTATATCCAAAATATATAAAGAACTCATAAAACTCAACATCAGCCCTGGCCAGTTTGATTCAGCGGTTAGAGCATCGGCCTGCGGACCAGAGAGTCCCGGGTTTGGTGTCTACTAAGGGCACGTACCTCGGTTGCAGTTTGTCCCTGGCCCTGGTTGGGGTCATGTGGGTGGCAACCACTCATCTCTCTCACATTGATGTTTCTCTCTCTCCCTCCTGCTCTATCTGAAGATAAATGGAAAAAAAAAAATGTCCTCGGGTGAGGATAAAAACAACAAAAACTCAACATAAAACAAATAATCCAATTGAAATGGGCAGAGGACCTGAACAGACACTTCTCCCAAGAAGACATGCAAATGGCCAACAGATATATGAAAAGATGCTCAACTTCACTAGCTATTAGGGAAATGCAAATCAAAACTACAATGAGATGCCTCCTCACATTTGTTAGAATGGTTGTTATCAACAAGATAAGTAATAACAAGTGTTGGGGAGGTTCTGGAGAAAAGGGAATCCTCATTCACTGCTGGTGGGAATGTAAACTGGTACAGCCACTGTGGAAAACAGTCTGGAGATTCCTCAAAAAATTAATAGAGTTGCCTTGGCTGATTTGGCTCAGTGGTTAGAATGTGGCCTGCTGACTGAAGGGTCTAGGGTTCAATTCAGGTCAAGGGCAGGTATTTGGGTTGCAGGTTCGATCCCTGGCCCAGGTTGGGGTCGTGCAGGAGGCAACCAATCGATCTGCCTCTCACATCGTTGTTTCTCTCCCTCTCCCTCTCTTTCCCTCCCTCCCTTCCACTCTCTTTAAAGATCAATAGAAAGATATCTTCAGGTGAGGGTTAACAACAACAAAAATTAATAGAGTTACTATATGACCCAACAATCCCTCTTCTAGGTATCTACCCCCCAAATTTTTAAAACATTTATTCGCAAAGATATACAGGGTGGGGCAAAAGTAGGTCCTTAAAGTCAATTGGCCTGGGGCTAAATCCTTTCTATTAACGTGCTAACAGCCATCAAGAGTCAACTACAGCAGGAGGTGAACACCGTCCATATGGGGTTGTACCTGGAGTGCCCAGCTCAGGTGACCCTGGAGGCTGTGCCACTGGTCCCTACAGGACACCTACTACATAAGACCACTCTTTGCCAAGACTGGGAGATGTAAGAGGCAGGACAGTGGAGTCTTCCCCAGCTGCTCCTTCAGGGGAAGGAGTGACCAGGACTGTTAGTTTGGAGGAAAAGGGTTAGTGACTGAATGAAGCCAACGCAGGAACAAGCAAATGCCTCTTTAGGATGTAGGAATGAAAAATATTAACAAATGTTACAGCAGCACTGGTTAGCCCAAAACAGTTGAAGAGGCTGGCATACTTTACCTTGCTAATGAGAAAGCCTGAAAGAGAACTGAAAAAAATCATAACTTCCTGAGCAGATCAGGCAGATCCACACACTGAAGCCCAGAGGGGGAGAGGCATTTGTCCAAATCCCCACACATAAAGATGCCAGCATCTGAGGGGTCATTGGGTACAGGCCCTGCACTAAGGCTCCTTAAACTCCAGCCAGTGTGGCTCAGTGGTTGAGCATCAACCCATGCACCAAAAGGTCACCAGTTCCATCCCCAGTCAGGGCTCATGCCCAGGTTGTGGGCACTGATCCCCAGTGGGGGGTGTGCAGGAGGCGGCCAGTCGATGTTCTCTCTCATCCATGTTTCTCTCTCTCTCTCTCCCTTCCTCTAACTCTAAAATCAATAAAGAAAACAAGCAAATTTCCCAACAGTGGTGTGAATCAGATTCTATCACCATCCTCATTTTAGATTCAGAAACTGTGGCACGGGACGTGTGTACCTTGTCCAGGGTCCCAGAACTACTAAGGGGCACAAAAGGGGAAACCGAGCTCCAGAGAGGGTGAAAGGGTACAGGCCCACCCTTCCCCAGCGGCCCGGAGGACGGGGCGCGGAGCAGAATCAACAAGCCCTTCAAATTTGCTCTCCTCACCCCGCAAAGGGAGCTGTGACGTCACAGGTAAGCGCGAAGAGGCTGTTACCACGGAGACTGGGAACCCCTTTCGGAAACCGGGGTGGGGGAACCAGGGGTCGCACTCACCTCAGGGGTACTTTTTTTTTAGAGCGCGCACTTCTGGTCTTGGGAAGGAGCCCTGAGTGCCTCGCATGTGCAGATGCAGTCCCCCCTCTACGCGACCTGAGAAAACTGCCCGGGTGACAAGACTGCCGACCCCTCGGCCTCCACTAAGCTAGAACGCGCACGCGGCCAACGCAGTGCGCATGTGCACCCCTGACCTCTTCAAAGCAGGGGGAGTGGCCTTTCCGCCAATCGGAGTCCTTCTTCCAGCCTGGCCCCGCCTCATTCGCCAGGCTCTCAGCGTCTCGCCGTCTCCAAGGCAACCTTCAGTCTGAGGGCCTGGGCCTGAGAGGCCCAGAGTCCTCTGGGTGTTGTAGTCTCAAAGAGGCAGAGAAACAGGAGGCGCACTTGCTCATAAAAAAGAGATTGTGACAAAATACCTCCATCCAGAGATGACTTCGTGCATAGAAAGCCCTTGCAAATGCTGTCGCCTTCTGTTATTTGCTGGGGAAGCAGAAAGGAAGGAGGAGGGAAGTTGCCGCAGAGGCTTGTGGGAGTTGTAGTTCAGCGCGCTGAGGATGGGCTGATAGCTGGCGACCCCACCCCAGATCCAGAGTGGCCACCGAGCGACAGGGCTGCTGATGAGCGTGAGAAATGTCCCCGACCCTGGCGTTCCCTCTATATTTCCACTTTCCAGGTCCTGGCACGATGGTCGACCCATTTGCGGGCCTTAGGGTCGTTTGCGGGGTGGGAGAAGGGGAGCTCGATGTCATTTGTTGACGTTTCTGAGCGTGTGCGGTCACCATGGTAACACCTTTCGTTTGCTCTCGGCCCATTGGGTGGTGGGGTCACACACTGGGCATTCCGAGAAGGCAGTGGACGCATGCGCCTGGGGAGGGTGGTGAAGAGCCAGGTGTGGGAAGAACCGGTGTTGGGGCTAGAGGCTTCTGTGAACTGCGCATGTGGGGTAGAATTATACGGGAAGAGAAGCCGAGGGATTACTTCATAAATTATATGTGTCTAGTCACTATGTTGTGCACTTGAAAGGAATATAAAGTAATGTTGAATGTCAACTGTAATTGAAAAATAAAAAAGATATATATAAAAAAAGTCAATAGTGTATATAGGGGAACCTAGCATTGAGCCTGGGTACCTACTTTCTGTATCTGCTCACAGACTTCCCTGGAATTCATGTGCTCCTTTCTGTTTATTGTTATTTTTGCTCCTAGTTGGGTTGGAATCCTAGACTTTACGGTTTCATGCCTGTGTCGATAATAATAACGATAATAAATGGAATGACGTGAAAATGGATCGAGCTGCCCTCCCAGAGGACCTGCCTCGTGCCCTTTGTCTCAAACCTTTGGATGTTTAAACAGGGCAAGATAAGCTTTGGACTGGGCCCAAATGAACATTATACCAAAGGAACACACACACAAACAAAAACTTGCTTGCAAAGATAAGAAAGGAGATATTATGAAGAGTTTTGGGTTTGATTCCTGGTCAAGGGCATGTACCTCAGTTGCGCCCTGGTTGGGGTCATCGGGGAGGTGGTTAGTCGTGGATGTGTCTCTCTCACATTGATGTTTCTGTCTCTCTTCCTCCCTCCCTCCCTCGCACTCTACCTGAAGATAAATGGAAAAAATTCTTGGGTGAGGATTCTCTAAACAAAAAACTAGTTACTAATACTGGGTTTCACTGGGATAAAGGACATTGTACCACCATTTTTGCCTAACTGATCTGCAAAGAGTGGGCATTTGCTTTCATCTGTCTGTCATCAACTTACTGGGTGGTTTTTGTGTCTTTTAGCAGTTTTTTCTTTTTCCATTTATTTAATGGTCAACCCCATTTTTACACAAATAGCTGTAACAAAAGATAACAGCTTCCTATAAGCCCAGTCAGACACACTTGTGTTAACACAGCCACACCCACCTCCTTGTAATTAAGTTTAGTTGACATGGGAAGTCCTTCATCTTGGAGGAGTTTTTAGAAGCCCACTTGCCATTGGAGCTAAAGCATGTGAAATTACCCTCTGAGGAGTAAAGTCTTTATTTCCTTAATAATTGCTTTAGCAAAGTCACGTTTGCCAAGAACAAACACAACCACAGGTCCAACCATGACCCATATTAAAACAAAACCTTGGTCTGATATAAAAAATTGGCAAATGAATGTACATTTAGATGTCTTAAAGTATTTTTAATGGCCCCACTTTTTTTTTTTAATCCTCACCCGAGGACACTTTTGCATTCATCTTCAGATAGAGTGGGAGGGAAAGAGGGAGGAAGAGAGAGAGAGAAACATCAACGTGAGAGAGACACATCGACTGGTTGCCACCCACACGACGCCAACTGGGGCTGGGGACAAACTACAACCAAAGTACACGTCCTTAGTAGGAACCAAACCCAGGACTCTCTGGACCTCGGGCCGATGCTCCAATGCCCAGCCAAACCAAATGGCCCAAATTTTTGATGAACCAACCACCAATCAACTGGTCCTGATGATAAGAGGGACTTTACTCCATTAACATCCCCATTTTATGGGTGACAAAATGCAGCATTGAGAGACAATAACTTCCCCAAATTTGCACATCCAACAAGGGGTGAATCTGGGGTTTGGACTCAACAAACCTGCCCCCAGAGCCTCAACCAGGACTCTGGATCTCCTTAAGTACTAGCAAGACACATGCATGCTAGAGAGCTGGGACATTTGGAGCAGCTACGTCTTCAGATCTTTATTTCCTCCATGGGAAACCATACATCTTTATACAAAAAAATAAATAAATAATAGAGCCTTTGGAATGAGTAAAACCTGGTTTAAAAATCAGCTGTCACTCATGTGACCTTGGATAAATTATCAATCCCTCTGAGCCATAGTTTTTTCACCTACAAAGTAGGCAACATAATTGAAACTCTTTCTAGGGTTGTTGCCAGAATTAAGTGATATACATGGTTTGTGGCACCCCTGCCACCCTACACACGTTATTAATACTCCATGTTGGGTGAATGGAATAACTGAGCATTTGGCCAATTCCATAAGTATACATTTTATTATAGAAACAGTGAGGAAGAGTTGAAAAAGGTCTGGAAGAAGAGTTGCGGGGGAAACCCCTGCCGACACTCACTCAGCTAATCTCTCAGCCCATCTCCATGTGGCTCTCAGAGACACCTTCCCACCATGCCTCTGGGCAGACAGGTGTTATTCCTCAAAGGACTCAATTCATTACCCTCCAATTTTGCACTCCAGGGCACAGAGAGGTTTCTTGGGAGGTGAGACTATCTGGGAGATAGAGCACCCATGAAAGTTGAGCTGAGATGGGGCAGGGTTACTAGAAAGAACAGCAGGGGTCATTTCTAAGGAAAGGAAGAAAAAAGAAAGAAATGTATTAGTGCATCAATTTGGATCCTAGATAAGTCACTCACTATGCTCCACATACTCTGTCCCTCCAACCCACAGGTTGTTCACCACCTGAGACACACTTCCATAGATCTCAGTCAGGTGGCTTCTCCCCATTACTCAGTACAAATATCTCCTCTTCAGAGACGGGTTCTTCTGACCAACCAGTGGAAAGAAGGTGACCTCTCCAGGTCCTCTGTGTCAGGCCTTCCAAGGAAACTCATGTAACTTAGTTTGCCCCCTGCTCTTCCACTAGAGGGAGACCTCTATGAGCTCAAGGACTTCCTCTGCTGCAGCCCCACTGTACCCCAATGTGGCACACTGGAGCACAAAGGGTTGGTGCAGGGAGTGAATATATAAAGTTCTCTTTGGGCACTGGAGTCCCAGGGACAGATTAAGTTGATTCTTGCTCCCAGAGGGGCTCATGGTCTAGTTCAGGGGTCCACAAACAAAAACAGCTCAAGGGTGACTCTAGCCTCCACCCCTTTTATAGTATTTTTCTAATTGTGGTAAAATCCACATAACATAAAATTTATTGTTTTAACAAATCCAGAATTCATCATAGAGTAGTTGCTCAACAAAAATTTATTGAGCGAGTTCCTCAATGACTGAAACATAGAATTAACAAATGACCCAGCAATTCCACTCTTGGGTGTGTACCCAAAAGAATTGGAAACAGTTGTCCAAAAAAAAACATTTGTACACAAATGTTCATAGCAGCACTATTCACAATGGTCCAAAGGTGCAAACAACTCAAATGTCTTTCAACTGATGAACGGATAAAGAAAATGTGTCATAACCATACAATGGGATAGGATTCAGCCACATAAAAGAATGAAGTACTGATACATGCTACAACCCGAATGAACCTTGAAAACAGTATGCTAAGTGAATAAAGTCAGACTCTAAAGGCCACATAGTGTATGATTCCATTGATATGAAATGTCCAGAATAGGTGAATCCATAGACAGAACAGATTAGTGGTTGCCAGGGGCTGGGGAGAGAAACTGCTTATGGGGACAGAGTTCCCTTTGGAATGATAAAAATTTTCTGGAACTAGATAGTGGTGATGTTTGCATTAAATGTCACTAATGGTAAATTTTATGTTATACGTATTTTTGCCACAATTAAAAAAACACACCAATTTTTTAAAGAAAATTCATAAATTAATTCCTCCAGCTTTCCAAATCCCTATCATTTGTGATGGTCTTCATTGGCCGTATCAAGCAGTGGCCTGAGATTAACAGTGATGAACTTGGAACTTTTTATACAATCCTGTGATTCTATAATTGGAGTGTCTAAACTCACCTGGTATTTTCCTCCCCAAACACTAGGCAGTTGGGATCAATCCCTCCCACCCAGGAGTGGGCAAAACCCCCTTCCCTGCCATACCATACCTGATGTCCAATTCTGTGTTACAGTAGTGGCAGTAACACTGGGAGGTTGGCGAAGAAGTAAACCGGAAACAGAGGAAAAAATGGTAAGGATGAGGCAAGTCACCTTGCCACCTCCCCTTTCTCCCCACTCCTTCCTTCCGGCCCACCTCTCTCTCCTTCTTTCCTCTTGTTAACGTCCATGGTCTTGCTGATCTACTCAGCCTCACCTCTCACTACTCCCATGTTCTGCCCCATTTTCCAGCATCTCCAGCAAAATGGTAAATGCTTGGTCCTTAAGAGCTTCCCTTGAGCTTCCCTTACATGAAGGGGCGGGAGAGAGAGAGAGAGAGAGAGAGAGAGAGAGAGAGAGAGAGAGAGAGAGAGAGAGAGAGAATAAATGAGTGGTGGTGTTTCATAGGAATCTTTGAGGCTATGTTAGTGCAGAAGGAAGTAGCTGCTATCCAAGTCTGAGGATGGAGGGAGAGTGAGAGATGGAGAGGGGGGGAAGGAAGGGAGGAAGGAAGGGAGGAAGGAAGGAAGGAAGGAAGGAAGGAAGGAAGGAAGGCTTTGATATATAGGGTTCTCCTCTCCTATACTTTGCTTGGCCCTCCTGTGGCTTCCTTCCTCCCTTATCTGTGCTCCCCCTCCCCTCTCTCTCCTCCTACTGCCTCCTTCCCCACCCTCATCCCTTCTTAGGTACCAGGCTCCTTCTTACCCAGTCTCCTTTATTGTAGGTCACAAAAAAGAAGGTGACCATCATGTAGGCACATCTCAATATGTTCCATTTGCTCCTTTTTCTGAGTGGTCTCTTGGTGGGGATGGTCGTTGGGGGAAGCTTAACTGGGAGGAGTGGATGGCAGTGACTTACACTGAAGGCATGCCCTCCCCCTCTAGAAATTCCTGCTCTTTCTGACCTCCTTTCCCAGTACAAGTCTCCCTTCCAGGTCTCCTCCATCTCCAAGGCACCAGCCTCACCAGCTGCCCTGTTGACTCCTGTTGTTTCAGCCTCCAATTCCACAATTCCGCTTCCTCAAACCACCACCCACAAGTCTGCAAGGGGGATCTTTCTAATACCCAGAACTCACCAAGTCACCTCCTCAATTCAGACCTAGTGTGGGGCACCCATGTTGTTTTTACCTGCCCAACATTCTTTCCATCTTTTTTAAATTTAAAAAATATTTTTAAAAGTTTTAAAATCATACTTGTCAGAATTGTAATATCATGTTGGTTTTGGGCGTACAACATAGTGATTAGACATTTACGTGACTTACAAAGTGATCACCCACCCCAATAAGTCTAGCACCCACCTGACACCATAGTTATTACTGTGTTATTGACCATATTCCCTGTGTTGTCCTTCCTTTTTCATTTTAACTTTTAATGAGAGTTTCACATACAAAAAAAAACTCAGTTTTACAAATAAACTGTTAAAATTAAATACAAACTTAAAAATTCTCTGAGCAGACAAAACCATTTTAAGCCACTTAAGCCAAACTAAATTTAGCTTATTTCATGAACATAAGCAAAACTTAAGTTATTTTAAAAGTCTGTGATAATCATGAAAAATTTGTCATCTTCCCCAAAATGGTGTGAGGCAATTACTTTAACCAATCCCACAGCTGTCTGGAAACCCCTATTATAATAACCATCATCATAAAGAGTAAATGCTTCACTTCATTATCCATCCTGTAATGTCATATCATTTTTGAATTTGAAAGCTCCCAGTTCAAGAACTGTTCTTACATGAACAATAAACTCTTAATGCTCTTTTACTGATCTTGTAGTTTTAACTTTGCTACTTCTGGGTTTCTGATAAACACACCTGTCTAAACAGACCCCCAAATAAAAAATAGCCCTGGCCGGTTTGGCTCAGCGGTTGGAGCGTCGGCCTGCGGTCCAGAGAGACCCGGGTTCGGTTCCCGCTAAGGGCATGTACCTCGGTTGCAGTTTGTCCCCGGCCCTGGTTGGTCGTGCGGGTGGCAGCCACACTCGATGTGTCCCTTTCACGTCGATGTTTCTCTCTCTCTCTCTCTTCCTCTCTCTCCCTCCCACTCTATCTGAACAAAAAATGAAAAAGTGTCCTCGGGTGAGGATAAAAAAAAAAAAAAAATAGAACATTACCAGTGTAAAGGCAAATACAAATCGAAAAAGAAAAAAAAATAATGCTCCCTGTTGAAAAGTAGGAGAGAGATACTCTTCCCTTTCCTTAGGGAATGTACTTTGAAAAAAATTTGTAGTTGTAAGTCCTTTCTCTGTCTCTTTGAAATGTATGCA
Source organism: Tadarida brasiliensis (assembly GCA_030848825.1). Classification (NCBI taxonomy): domain Eukaryota; kingdom Metazoa; phylum Chordata; class Mammalia; order Chiroptera; family Molossidae; genus Tadarida; species Tadarida brasiliensis. The sequence continues at coordinate 1,597,911 of CM061276.1, forward strand.
AATATGTCCTCTAAATTATTATCTAGCTTCCCTCCTTTCTCTCTCTCTCTTTTTTTAATCCTCCCGAGGATATTTTTCTATTTATCTTCAGATAGAGTGGGAGGGAGAGAGAGAGGGAAACATCAGTGTGAGAGAGACACATCGACTGGCTGCCTCCTGAACGACCATGACCAGGGCCAGGGAGAACCTCAACCGAGGTATGTGCCCTTGACCGGAATCGAACGCACGACTGATTGGTCCGCTGGCCAACATTCTAACCACTGAGCCAAACTGGCCAGGCCTTGGATGCCCTTTAAAAAGGACTTCTCAGATACTGAAGCCCTGATCTTGGTTACCTGAGATCTTCTCAAGGCTTTATGGTAACCCAGACTGAAGGAGCCCACTGTTCTCCAGATTCCATGCACTCACCTTCATCCTTGCAGTCATTTGTTTCTTCTGAAAATGAAAGAGGAGGAAGAGGAAGAAGAAGGAGGAGGAGGAGGCGGGCAGGAAGAAGAAGGAGGAGGGGAAAGAGGAAAAGAAAGGAAGGAAAAGGAGGAGGAGGAGAAAAAGAAGAGGAATAAAGAGGAGGAGGAAGAGAAGAAGAAGGAGGAGAAGAAAGAAGAGGAGGAAGAGAGGAGAGGGAAGAGGAGGAGTAGAGAAGGAGAAGAAGGAGGGCAGGAAGAAGAAGAAGGGGAAAGAGAAACAGAAAGAGAGAGGGAGGAAGGGAGGGAAAGGGAAGGGAAGGCAGAGGGGGAGGAGAGAAAGCAAGAAAAGAAACCATCAATGAATTATGAAATGGATGGAGACCAAACTGTAAACAGTGCTTCTGGGTGCCTCACATGAGAAGGGAATGAAATGAGACTCCTTGTGGTCCCCTGATCCCAGCACTCTCCTGCCTCATGGCCTTTGCACATGCTGTTCCCTCTGCCTGGAACACCCTTAGCCCAGTCATACACATGACTGGCTCCCTCACCTCCTTCAAGTTTTTGCTGAAATATCACTTTCCCTGATTACCCTTTAGAAACTTATCTACCTCTCCTATGATGCATTTCCCTCTCTCTTCCTCTATTATCTTCATAGGACTTTTCAGTGTCCAACAGACTTAACCTACTTCCTTATTTTTTTTCTTTCTCCTCTCATTAGTTCCATCCGGGCACAGATTTTTGTCTGTTCTATTCCCTGCTATATCTCCAATGCCTAGAATGGGACTTAGACAGAGTAGCTAATATCTATTGGTATCTGTTATTGGATGAATGAAAAATGTTAAACATTTATGATGCTAATGCTAATGGTGATGACAGAGAGTATAAGGTTTGACGATATCTAAAGGCTCTCCCAACATTAAAAAAAAAAAGCTAGTAACTATTTCAAGTAGTGAGGCCAAATAGCAAAGTCACCACTTACCGTCTAACACTTGGAGGCTCAGCAAACCTATGGAAGACAACATACAAATAGAATTGCAAAAGGAAGCATGATAAATGCCCCCAGACCAACAGATTGAACAAGCTCACCCCAAGCTACCTCTCACTTTTTCTCATTGCTCCTCCCTGAGGACATGCATTCATATTGTAGTGTAACTATCCATCTGTCTCCATCAAACTATGAGTTTATGATTAGGTATGAGAACATCAGATTTATCTTTTGGGTTTCCACCACCCTCCATGGTCTTGGCACACACTAAGTATTAAAGAATATTCTTGCCAGACAAGATTCCTACCAAAATCCCAAGTCAGAGATGGAGTGATATATTCACCTAGAATCTCTGATGTCGCCCATCCAGAGGAAAGTATGGTCCAGGAGGCAAGACCATGGTCAGGTTCGTGAAGTCCAGAGTGTTGAGTTTAAGGGGCCATGAGAGATGAGACCATAAGTAGGGGGGAAAAAATCACAAGATCAGAAGGTGGAAGATTAGGAGCCAATGAGAGCAGAGCCCAGGTGGGTGGTGGTGGGCAGTTAGAATTTATGGCAGGGAACAGGGCAAGGAGAGATGACCGAAACCTCATTGTGTGGGTCAGAAGGGAATCTGATAGCTTAAAGGACTTGCATTGAATCAGGGTTAGGTTGGGAAGGCAGCCACCATTCGTCCATGGACTTAACGTCGCCATGTTGTAGGCACCTACATACTTCAGATGGACAATGCCTACCTTGAGAGGAAGTTTTGAGGGAATACCTAACACATTAAGGGTATTGCTTCCAGTGCTTGGCACCTAAGAAACTCTTAATGAATTTTAGTTATGGTCATCATAATCATCATCATCCCATTGCCCATATCCCTGACTTGAGGAGTGGATTGGTTCTCTCAAGATACTTCACTTCTTTGAAGGGGAAGGTAATGCATTTTTCCCAGTCCTTGGGCTAAAATAAATGCTCTGAGAGATTATCCATGACTAGGAATGGACCCTTGAGCAGACATAAGAAAGTGAACACAGCAAAAGGGGGAAGTGGCAGGGATGTGGAACAAGAGTCTTACGTTTCAATACTGTTGAGATGTGAACAGCAACGAGGAGAAAATCCAGTAGGAGTCCATTGGCACCAACAGAAACGGAGTGAGAAGATGAGAAAGGTGTTAATGGCTTCTTCCTAGCTCATTCCACCCTGTTGGTTCTCAAAAGAGACTCTTTCATAGGAGGGAAGTGAGAGCATTTCCCAGATTTCATGGGATGGGCTGGGGGCCAGGGTAGGTGACTTTAGATGCTTCTACTATACTTGCCCTTTTTGGAGTCACATTTATCCAGGTGGCCAGAATCCCCAGGTACCCAGTTTCCTTGGGGATTTGTCCCCCAGAGATTAGGAAGATTATCAGAAGAAGACCCCCTTGACCCATTTTTATCTCATTTCTCTCCTGAGGGGTCAGGGGGGAGAAAGCTTGAGAAAAGAGTTGCATCTCTTGGGTCCTTCTTATTCAGTAGCCCTCTCAACAAATATATGCAACTCAATATGTCTTTGTATTCTGTGGCAGTGGTCCATGGCTTTTGAGAATCAAATCAAGTCTGGGGACCATATATGCATATGTGCTCACCTACCCTGTCAGGCCCACTGCCTCGGAGCCACCCACATCCCCGACATACTCTCACGACTTTCATGCAATCTCATGGGGCATGTGGACCCCCACAGCTCATCCTGAGCCTCCTTCAGAAATGGGAACAGGAGGAGACCTCCCTTAGCAGAGGGTCTCTCTTGCAATATGGCTCTTAAGTGGAGAAGAACCCAAAAAGTCCCTTCTCTCTCTTGTTTTCTTCTCTTCCCATCATCCAAGTTACCCATAAAAAAAGAAATAGCTTACTTTTCACTGGAGGGTGCAGCAGAACCAGAAGTCACGAAGCCCATGTGGAAACAGTGAGCGAGAGAGTAAAATCAACATTAACCCCCCCCCCAGTATATTCCATTATTCCGTCACTAAATAGTCTTAAAATTAAGATTTTTATTGTGTACTAATTATAGATTCACAGAATATTGCAAAAATAGAACAGAGGGGTTCTGTATACTCACTGTCCAGCTTCTCCCCAATGGTGACATCTTATATAACCATAGTACGTTATCAAAACCAGTAAATTGACATTGGCTCCATACCACTAACTGGAATATCGACTTTACTTTATCAGATTTCACATTTTTTTCATGTACTTATTTTTTTTGTACTTTATTAAATATCTATCTCACAGTCATAGGAAGCTATCTTAAAATAATAAGGACACCATTATCTTGATGTATAAGTGAAAGAAGGGAGATTTATACAGACACTGGAGGTGTTCAGTTTAGAGGATTCAACTAATGACCCAAAACAGATGGGGCCCTGATCAGGTTGATCAGCTGGTTAGAGCATTGTTCCGATATGCCAAACAGGTGGGTACCACTGAATCACTGCCTCTCCTTCTTGAGGGGAAAGTGGAAGCAGGACTTGAGATAGAAGATTGGAGATGGAGCGGAACCTTAACCCTAACCTTATTTGTCCACTGCACCCCCATGCTGGAGCTAGCACACAAAAAAAAGGGGGTTAAATTTTTACAGATTTTACAAGCCAGATGTGAAACCATGAGTAGCTTAAAATTGGCCAGAGTTAAAGTATTTCCACCACAGAAATTGGCAATCACACCAAATCAGAGCTCCCTTTCCCACCCACCCCCCACAGCTTCATTAAAAACAAATTTATTGTTGACACTATTACCTATTTCCCCCATTTTCTACTACACAGCTTTGTTGTTTAGTGGAGTTTGTTTACACTGATTATGCTGGAGACCCCAGGTCAATGTCTGAATGCCAGGGCCCTTCCCCAGAACTTTTAAGGAGTTTTCAGGCCCAGAGGGGTTTCCAAGAAGGTAATCCCAAGGACCCAAACTTGGGACTGTCCGGGTACTTACATTCTTCTGTCTGATCTGGAGGTGAGAATTCAGGTAGCCAGGTTCCGGCAGGGGTGGAGGGTGGTACAGAGTAGAGAGAGAAATCACCATTAAGACTGGGTTCCTAGACCCCACCAAAGAAGCATCCCTAACCAGTCAGAGGAGAGCAAGAGGCAGAAATGCTATAAGACTCAGACTCCACCATGCAGTCAGTCTTTCTCTCTAACAAACATATAGCAGGGCATCTACTATGTGCACGATAGAGGACACATGGAAAGCTAAGCAGGCAAGGTCCTCGTGCTCAGAGAACGTCAACGAGCTGAGTCTGGACAGAGAAGCAGCCAATAGAAGAATCATAAATTGAGTGCAAGTGAGATGTGTGTTTCTGGGTACACCTGTGGATACAGCTGGGCACCTATAAGGGGGGTGATGGTTGCTGACCTTTTGGGGGTGCCAGGGAAGGCATCTTGGAGAATTGGTTGCTGGGTCTGAGACCTGAAAGATGAGTAGGGGTTAGCCGGGTGAAGACATTTGGAAGGGGAGAGAGAAAAGCACCTCAGGCAGAGGAAATGGCGTAAGCATGGTGTTGGATGGGAAAGCTTTTGTCCAGAGTTTTGGAGGATGGAGAGAGACCCTCCGTGGCGCACAATGGTAGAAGATGACCGTAGTACAAGAGCAATAAGAGCTAGAGGATGCAAAACCGTGTAGGTAATTTTATTTATTTATTTATTTATTTATTTATTTATTTATTTATTTATTTATTTCCTCACCCGAGGACATTTTTCCACCTTTTGTTCAGATAAAGTGGGAGGGAGAGAGAGGAAGAGAGAGAAACATCGATGTGAAAGGGACACATCGAGTGGCTGCCTCCAGCACGACCAACCAGGGCCGGGGACAAACCACAACTGAAGTATGTGCCCTTAGCGGGAACCGCAGGCTGTCGCTCTAACCGCTGAGCCAAACCGGCCAGGGCCAGGTAGGTAATTTTAAAGACCTCAGACTTCTTAAGAAAAAGGAGGCCCTGGCTAGGTAGCTCAGTTGGTTAAGAGCATCGTCCCAATACACAAAGGTCAGTGACCCTCAACAACTTACCTCACCTTTTTGTGCCTCAGTTTCCTCCCCATAAAAGAAGAATTATAACAGGAAGACCAACCATCCTGGTTTGCCTGGGACAGAAGGTGACCTCAGGATGAGAGAGTTTTCATGCTAAATCCAGGAATGTCCTGGGCAAAGGATGTCACTGGGATGTAGTTCTCTTGGAAGGGGAGGTGTAAGGATTAAAGAAAACAGTACAAGCAGAGCCCTGAAAACACACTGGCTTTTTAAAGGTGCTTGATGAGCCCAGCTGGTGTGGCTCAGTGGATTGAGCGTCATCCCACGGACTGAGAGGTCCTGGTTCGATTCCCAGTCAGGGCACATGCCTGGGTTGCAGGCTTGATTCCCAGTAGGGGGCATGCAGGAGGCAGTCAATCTGTTTCTATCTCTCTCTCTCCCTTCTTCTCTCGCTCTAAAAAATCAACAAATATATATATATATATTTTTTAAAGGGCGCTTGATGACATTTTTGTTAGTTACCACTTTACCTGTGAAGCCCTGCTTCTTTTCAGGGCTCAGTTACCCCATTTGTATATAAGTCTGGTGATCTCCAGCCTCATGAGCCCATGACTCTCACTTCCTTCACCTCCGCTCTAGGTTGAGGGTATTATGTATTAGGTTATTATGCCCAATGATGGCTCTATTACATTGACCTTTGGCCTCATAGCCATTTACATGTGGAATAAGAAGCATGAATAAGTCCCAGTGTCTTCCAAGAAGGGAGGTTCTGGCTCTCAGAGGGCTAATATTTATGGGTTAAGTGGGTTCTCTGAGGGTAGAAGTTAGGGGGAGCTGAATGACTTGGCTCATTAGGAAAAAGATTTGGAGCTCTGCAGGCAACATGGGAGGAAGGAAAGGAGAGACAGAGTGAGCAGAGCTATGGAGATGGAGAAAGCCATCTTCTCAAGGTTGTGACTATTCTTGATAGTCTAATCTTCACCCAAACTGGTTAGATGTCAATATAAGCAGATTTCTCATGGGAACCAGTGAAGGTGAGTGATGCTTCCCAAGGTGGAGAGAACTTAGAAATTGTTATCTTAGAAGTAGCAGAAACCATGACGAAGGCTTTGGACTTCAGAATCCATGGAATGGTGGGTGGGGGAAGTTGAGTCCATTTTAACCAGCTCCCTAGTACCTGAGTTTTTTTTTTAAAAAAACATATTTTATCTTAACATCATAACCACCCATAGGGTGTGTACTACTACTTTAAGGGGGAAAAACAGACTGGTCCCTGTTCACATACACTGGTAAAGAATGGAGCTGAGTTGAAACTCCAGGTGCGTCTGTTTTGGAAGGCCAGCTTGCATTCCCTCTGTCCAGAGCTGTACATTCAAGCAGCCACTATGTAGAAAAATCTGAACCGTGAGGATGGCTGAGAAGCTCTCAGCTGGACGCCAATCCGATTTTAACTCCCACAAGTGATTCCTATTACAATTCTCTTTCTACCAGAGAAAGCATCTCAAAATGATGCTAACTTGTCTGTGACACCTCTCTAATGCTCTCTAAGCATCCTTTCTACCAAAGAAAGAACAACCTCCAGATGAAGAGACTCAGCAGAAAACAGTGTCATGGTATAATTTAGCCGCATTTTAATTAACAACATACTTATTCTGACAGTTTCTTCTGCTTATCACAAACAATACTGGCTTCCTCTACTTACTCAGGTGGTGTAGAGTTTCCTTTTCGAGCTTATCTAAGTAAAACACTGAGTCCATTAAAAAATATATATAAAGGATAGTATTTGGTAGTACATGGGTGTGGCAGGAATGCCTCTTGGGGTTCAATCTATCTGAAAAACGACAGCCCATTTTTTTCAGCCATCTCATTTATCAAAAATTAAAGTTAGATAGGACCATATGTTGAGGGGAGTGCACATTTGTTAGACTTCTGTCCAAATATAAAATGCCTATGCCCTTTGACCCAGCTATTCTCCTTCTAGAACTTTATCTTACACCAATGTGTATGAACAGAGAAGGAAAGCAATGGTTATACACGGGTGTTTGTTGTAGAATTGTTTACAGTGGCATAAAAATGAACAGAAATCAAAATAAATTAGAGAAACAAATGAAATGTCTATGAATAGAAGACTCATTAACTTGTCTGACTACGAATGAAATATTACGCAGGAATTTGAAAGAAAGAGGTAAAGTTCTATTGCTGAAATGCATAATATTTTTAACTAAAAAATTTGAGGATACATGTATATATGTGTGAATATTTCTTATGAGAATATGCAACAAGAGATGGCAATGGTGGCTATTTCTGGACAATAGAACTGGAAATGGAATGAAGAAGATTTCGACTTTCACGTTATACTTCCTCGATTTTTTCATGTGTATGTACTTATTTTTATAACTTAAAAAATATACAACGTAATAATTAGGTAAAATCCTAGCTCTAACGTTATACACTAATAAACATGTCAATTGCCTGAAAATTCAAAGTAACAAAATATGATTGGACACTCTCTGAATGGTTCTTCCAAAATAAATCAATAAAACCTAAATTAGATCAATAAATGCCAGGAAAAATAGAATCGTCACACTTACCATCCACTGACAACCTGCTCATCATTCCTGAGGGAGAAGACATACCAAGTGATATGTAAATGCAACAGAAAGAAATATTTCTACTTAACAAATTTCCCCAGATCAACAGATTTAACAAACTCTCTTCTTTGGAACATATGGTTATGATGCTTCAGGAACGTTTTAGGGTTCCCTCAATATTCCCACTGTCCCTTTTCCTAGCCCCATCACCCCTAGCCACCATCACTTGTCTCTAATCGAACTTAATTTCTGTTTATTTGTTTCTATTCTTCACCAGTCTCTGAGTTCCTAAAAAGTGAGCATCGGTGATCCATCTTTGGGTCCCCACCACCCAAACGTGAGTCCAGGTACATACTAGATGCTCAGAATTTCTTGCTCAAAATTTCCCACCGAAGTTCACAGTTCAAGGGCACTGTGAATGTGACAAGATATTTACCTAGGATTTCTGATAGCCGCCCATCCAGGAGAAGAGTTAGCATGGAGGTCAAGATTACAGATGCAGTACAGAATGGTGGAATGGGGATCCCAGTGATGAAGCCATAAGTAGGAAACAAAAACAAAAAAACAAAAACAAAACAAGATCAGATGTTGGGTGCTGGGAACAGGTTGGGAAATAGAGTCCACCGTGGGTCATGGTGAGTGGTTGGGGACCAGAATCCAGAGCCCTGTGAGTTTTCGACAGTTTGTTTGCATTTTCGGGGAGAGTTTACACGAGCTAGAAAATGGCCATGGACCATTCTTCAGTCATGCTAGGGAAAGAGTAAGGAAGTATACTTCACTGAGTCTAGAAAGAGGTACCCAACTCTTCTTCTATGGACCTCACACCAGTCCTCTCAGGTCATTGTCCCCATGTTGCCAATGAGGATAGCAGAATCTCGTGAAATTATGTAATTTGCTTGCAAAATCACCCTCCCTTTCACCTCAAGTCATCAGGCAAGTAAATGCCTAATGTTATCAGGAACATAGGTGTGGAAGTTAATGGTTGATAGCCAAGCCATACATTTTACTAACTGGGTGATCTCATCCTGGTCACTCAACTCTCCACGCCTCTGCAAAACTGGGGATATTATCTTCCATTTGGAGCTCTGGCGATAATGAAGGAAGATAATGCACATGGAGTTCTTAGCCTAATTCCTGCCTCAAGGTAAACATTCAGTAAATGTTAGAAATAGTAACATGATGCTAGTAATAACTGCAATAATAATAATAATAATAATAATAATAATAATAGCATTCTTAAGTAGTGATGACTATGTGCATGTGTATGGGGGGGAGGATAGAAACAGGAAAAGCCACTGAACCCTGGTTTTCTTAGGCTGAGTTGAAGAGTGTTTCACATCTGTGATTTCATGTAACTGCATGCAGTAGGCACAGAGAGGTGAAGTGACTTCTCCGAGGTTGTCTAGCTAAGAAGGGGCAAACTTGGGCTCTGAAAACAGAGGTGCCTGAGCCTGTGCCTGTTCTACCAGATATCATCTCACTTCCTGACTTAGGCTCCTCTCTCCCCAACTTGCAAACCCAATCATAAGCTGTGGTTTCATTTGACTGAACTGGTTCCAGGGGTAGAAAGACCTATTGAAGCTCATCAGAAGTTTCCCCTGTTGGACAAGGGCAGTCCTCATGGAAAGGGAGAGAGATGGAAGTCTTACCTTTCAGCACTGTTGACATGCAAGCAGCAGGACAGAGAGGACCGATGGTGGCCAGTTGGATCATTTTCCCAGTAAAGGTTCAGAGAAAATATGAAATGAATTAAGTCATCCTTGTACCTCACTGCACCCCATAGGTGCCGAGATAGGACAGGGAACCAGAATGAGAAGCTGTGACCCATTTTATGAGCCCTGGGCTCCCTTTGGAGACACATTTATCCCAAAAGTCAAGAAACCCCAGGGAGCACGCCGGTGCCTTTTCCTTCTCCTCCCCTTCGTCTCCCTCCCAGACACGTTTTCTTTGCCTCTCTCTCTTCTAAGCTCCAAGGGCCCTTCTTTTGCCCCTGTAACCTGTTTCCTGAGCCCATTCTTCTACTACACAATTCTACCTCTGTGACTCTCTAAACTTTCTCTTAGGAAGGAAGGAAGGAAGGAAGGAAGGAAGGAAGGAAGGAAGGAAGGAAGGAAGGAAGGAAAGAAGTAAGGAAGGAAGGGGAGAGAGAGGAAGGAAGGAAGGAAGGAAGGGAGGGAGGGAGGAAGGAGGAAGAAAGGAAGGAAAGAGAAAGAGAGAGAGAAAGAAAGAAACCCCAGGCATAGCAGTTGCCTGGGGCATCCAAATCTTCCCCCCTCCACCTGAGTTTTGGGAGGTTGTCCGAAGAAGGGTCTCCATAACAACCAGTCATCATCTCCATTTCTCAACTAGACACCAGGATGGTTACTAGTTGTAAAGGAGGGAGGTTTATCCACTCTGCACCATATTTTTTTCTCATTGAAAACCCACCAATGAACACACACAATCCAGCTGTATATTTTAGAGCAGAAGGTCACCCATCCTACTGAAAATCTGATGAAAGCAATGAAATCCATATTCCCCCCCAAACTACTCAGGTTCCCTCCCTCACACCCAACTTTACACGTGGTTACAGAGGCTTGTTGACCTCCCTGAAGTCCATCCAGTTGCCCTACCCCAGGGATCTGCAGATTCTGGGTTCAGATCCCATGTAGAATTAAGAGCTTCTCTCTGCATCTGCCCACGCTGAACGTGGCGGTGAGCAGTTTTGCCTCTCCCGTTTGCCCCTTCCTTCTCTGGGTTGAAGGGCTCCCTGTTCGTGTACAGAGAAGGAGATAGGACTTACACTTGACTGCAAGGAACAACAGAACCCGGAGTCAGAGAATCAACATGGAAAATAAAAGCGGCAAAGAAAGCAGGATTAATACTAACATTATCCACCTCAGTTAATTTCCACATGCATTTTTTATTCCTTCATTTATCTGCCTATTGTCATATGGGGAGGGGTTTCACAAGAGGCTATTTTTATGTACTTATCACCACATCCAATTCCTAGTTATGCCCCCCCCCCCACCCAAGACAAAGCCTGACAGATCCAGGTCCCACCTTTCCCCAGAGTTCCCTGAGGGGTCTTAATATCTGAAGGAATCTGAAAGGAGCTAGCTAATGGAATACAAGCTTGGGGTTTCCACAGTTCTTACTTTTTTCTTCAATTGCGACTGGAAGCAAAGGCATTATACATCCGAATCCCAAGGAGCAGGGAGCAGGGAGCAGGGAGAGAATTCAGAATTAGACTCAAATCAAATCACTGCAATAATCAGAGACCAGAGCTAGAAGTGTCCTTGGAGACCAGATAACCCACCCACTGTTTGTATCAGTAAAGCCAGTTGGGTTTATTCAATTATCCATCCATCATTTATCCATTATCTATCAATCCATCCATCCATTATCTATCCATTCATCAATCATCTATGCATCATCCATCCATCCATCCATCCATCCATCCATCCATCCATCCATCCACTCATCTTCCATCCATCATCTATCCACCCATCCATCCATCTTCCATCCATCTATCATCCAACCATGGAGGGACCCAGCGCCTTCCTGCCCCAGGACCTTTGCATCCAGAACCGTCTCCCCTAACACTTTACCTGACTTGTTCCTACTCATGGTCGACATCTTGCCTTATATGGAACTTATCCAAAGAGACCTTCTCTAATTGCCATACTAGGATGTGTTCATTTGTGTAACATGAGAATTACACAGAAATGAGGCTAGTCTGTCTTTTTCACCCACTGTATTCCTAGCTTCAGCACGTAACAAACCAGAAACTCAGTAAACATGTGTGGGGCAAATGACCAAATAGGAACTGAGCTTTGTGGAGAGACTGCAGTATTGTTCCCAACATATGGTGTCTTTCTGTTGTGAAGGTCTGGGGTCTCACTAGAACTTTGCACCATAATAATATTAACTCCCAGGCATGGCAAATATAAGCTCACTGAGGACACACAGCCCATCCTGTGGACTGCAGGGTCCAATGAGGACGGTGGGGCTTGTGAAGGCATTGCATTCCTGCCAGTCACCAAGTCCACAATAAAACCCAGACACGGACACAAGCCTATCTGTCTGCAAGGGCAAGGGCTCCAGGAACCAAGACTAATCCACCCCACCATCTCCTCCAAAGGAAAAGGAGAGGAGAATGTCTAAACCTGAAGCAAGAAGGAGTCTGGTTAGACTTCAGGAGGCCCAGTCTGAAGCCAGCTCACAGTCAGAAGAAACGGAGGGAGATCAAAAATGGGTGTAGGCATTACCTGCACGGGGGATGCAGCCTTCTGCCAGTCCCAGGAAAAGCAGAATCAGCAGGGGCATCTTCAGAAACAGCTCCGGTCTATGCATGGTGGGGCCAGGGTTGGGGTGGATGTTCCCCTTCTGGGACCAACAGGAACTCTGCTCTCCCCCACCCCCCGCTCTCCGCTCTCCCGAATTCCAAGGGCAGAGCTAGCTGCCCACATGTGCCCTCCAGCTGGCCTGGAGGCCAGCAGGGACCCGACCTGTGCCCACGCCCCCAGCTGCTGCCACAGAACTGCTTCTTCCCGCCGGCAGCTGCTTATTGATCTGAAAGCAACCTTTTGAACAATGTGAGGCTGAGCACGATGCTAACCATCTTTTGACGCACGGGCCAAATCCCGCCCATCTCCTGTTTCTGTAGAACCAATGAGCCAAGAGTGGTTTATATATATTTATTGAGCCCTGGCCAGTTTGGCACAGTAGTTAGAGTGGCGGCCTGAGAATCAAAAGGTCATGGGTTCGATTCCTGCTCAAGGGCATGTACCTGGGTTGAAGGTTCCATCCACAGCCCACGGGGGGGGGGGAGGGGGGCACGTGTGGGAGGCAACCAATCGATGTGTCTCTTTCACATTGGTGTTTCTCTTTCTCTCTTAAGAATACACCATAGGAAGTCCTGGCAGGATTGGTCAGTTGGTTAGAGTGTCATCCTGATACGCCAAGGTTGCAATTTTGATCTCTGGTCAGAGCATGTACAAGAATCAGCCAATGAATGCATAAATAAGTGGAACTAGAAATCAATGTTTTTCTCTCTCTCTCTTTCTCTCTCTCCCTTCCTCTCCCTAAAAACATATCCTCAGGTGAGGATCAAAAATAAATTAATTAATTAAATTTAAAAAAGAATGCAATATAGGTTTATATCACATATATACATACTTTTTTTTTTTTATCCTCACCCGAGGACATTTATCCATTTTTTGTTCAGATAGAGTGGGAGGGAGAGAGAGGAAGAGAGAGAGAGAGAGAGAAACATTGATGTGAAAGGGACACATCGAGTGGCTGCCTCCCGCACCACCCAACCAGGGCCAGGGTCAAACTGCAACCAAGATACGTGCCCTTAGCGGGAACCGAACCCGGGTCTCTCTGGACTGCAGGCCGACGCTCTAACCGCTGAGCCAAACCAGCCAGGGCTATATACATATATTTAATATATGATATATGTGATATCTTATGCACACATCTCTTAAGTGATTCTTTCACGCATAAGTATTTGTTTATTTATTTTTACTGTTGAAAGTATTACAGATGTCCCCCCATTTTCTCCCATTGACACCCTCCTCCCCGCTCCCCGCTCCCACCCACGCGTAAGTATTTAAAATGCTTTATTATTCATGTCCAATGTGTATGGAACATTTCTCCCAGACTTCCAATATTCACTAACCACAAAGTTTTGTATGCAAAGCGTGAACATTTTATCCTAAAAGTAAAGCGTCTTATGAAGAGATAGAGCAGAGGGGCTTGGGGGGCTGGGAAACTACTCGGTACGATCCTGTAATGATGAAGACACAACATTTACGTGTTTGTCAAAATCCCTAGAACATGCAACACAGAGTGAACCCTAATCGGCACTGAGACTCTAGTTAATAGCAACACACTGATATTCGTTCATCAGCTGTAAGAAATGAATGACACTCGTGTAAGAGATTAATATGAGGGAAAGTTCTGTGTGTCTGAGGTCAGGGCAACCCCAGGCCGGGTGTCTGGTGACAGCCTCTGCCTTGTGTCCTCTCCTGGCAGAGAGTAGAGAGTGAGACCAAGCTCTCTGGTCTCTTCTTTTAAAAAAAATTAATTGTTTTCCTTTATTGATTTTAGAGAGAGAGGAAGTGAGAGGGAGAGAGAGATAGAAACATCAATGAGAGAGAACATCGATTGGCCGCCTCCTGCATGCCCCCCACTGGGGATTGAGCCCATAACCTGGGCATATGCCCTGACCAGGAATCGAACCGGTGACCTCTTGGTGCATGGGTCGAGCTCAACCACTGAGCCACAATGATCGGGCTTTTCTTTTTTTTAAATACGTTTTTATTGATTTTTTTAGAGAGAGAGGAAGGGAGAGAGAGATAGAAACATCGATGTGAGAAACATCCGTCGGTTGCCTCCTGCATGCCCCCCACTGGGGATTGAGCCTGCAACCTGGGCATGTGCCCTGACCGGGAATCAAACCAGGACCTCTCAATCCATGGGATGATGCTCAACCACTGAACCACCCCTGCCAGGCTCCCATCTCTTCTTCTTTTTTTTTTTTTTATCCTCACCCGAGAACATTTTTCCATTTTTTGTTCAGATAGAGTGGAGGGAGAGAGAGAGAGAGAGAGAGAGAGAGAGAGAGAGAGAGAGAAACATCGACGTGAAAGGGACACATCGAGTGGCTGCCTCCCGCATGACCAACCAGGGCCAGGGACAAATTGCAACCGAGGTATGTGCCCCTAGCGGGAACCAAACCCAGGTCTCTCTGGATCTCAGGCCGATGCTCTAACTGCTGAGCCAAACCAGCCAGGGCCCATCTCTTCTTATAAGGACACTGATCCCATCAGGAGGGACCTCATCACCTCCAAAATACCATCTCACCAGGGGGTTAAGAATTTTTTTTTTTTTTTTTTTGGTTAATCCTCACCTGAGGATATTTTTTCCGTTGACTTTTAGAGAGAGTGGAAGGGAGGGAGGGAGGGAGAGAGAGAGAGAAACATCAATGTGAGAAAGACATAGATTGGTTGCCTCCTAAACACACCCCGAACAGGGCCAGGGGTCAGACCTGCAACCCAAGTACACGTCCTTCACCGGAAATCAAACCTGAGACCCTTCGGGGCGCGGGCCCACGCTCTAACCGCTGAGCCACACCAGCCAGGGCGGGATTAAGGTTTTTAACATATGATTTTGGGGAGGGCACACACCCATGTTCACAGCAACATTATTCCCAAGAGCCAGAAGGTGGGAACGACCCGTGTCCATCAATGGACGAGTAGATAAACCAAATGTGGTCTACCCATATACTGGGCTAGTATTCAACCACAGAGAGGGGGCACGCTGGCGCCTTCCCCTCCCCCTCTCCTTCCCCCACAGGCCTGCATCTCCTAAACTCTAAGGGACCCCACCAGACTTGCAGCCAGGGGAGCAATGGGTAACAGCAGCTCGTCCTGGGCTAACCCCCTGAACCTGTCCTCAAGGGCCCCTTTTCTCTGACTTCACCGAGAAGCAACACAGCCTAGGCTCTCCTGTTGCTTTTTCTATCCTGGGCCCTTCCTTGTTTCACTGTACCCAGCTTTAATAAATGTACTATCAAAATAAGGGGGGAGAGAGAGAAATAAAGCCCTGCTGGTGTGGCTCAGTGGATTGAGTGTCGTCCCATGGACTGAGAGGTCCTGGTTCGATTCCTGGTCAGGGCACATGCCCGGGTTTGAGGCTCCATCCCCAGTAGGGGGCGTGCCAGAGGCAGCTGATCAATGTCTCTCTCACATCAGTGTTTCCATCTCTCTCTCTAAAAAATCGATAAAAACATATTACATAAATAATAAAATAAAAAGAGAGAAATGAAGTCATGTATGTGCCATGACGTGAATCATCCTTGGCAATAGGAAGCCCAGTGAAAGCAGCCAGACACAAAAGATGACATATTGGCCCTGGCTGGTTTGGCTCAGCGGTTGGAGCGTTGGCCTGCAAAGATGACATATTGTATGATTCCATTTATGTAAAACATCCACAGTAGGTAAATCCCCAGACAGAATGTGAACTAGTGATTGCTGAGGGCAGGGTATGGGGGGGAGGGAGGGGGTGCTGCTTAGTGAAAATGGGGTCTCCCCTGAGTGGGGGGGATGAAAATGTTTTAGAGCCAGGTACAGGGGGTGGTTGTGTAACACTGGGAATGTACCACCTGCCACCGAATCATACACTTTTAAATGGATGACTTTAGCCCTGGCCAGTTTGGCTCAGTGGTTGGAGCGTTGGCCTGCGGACCAGAGAGTCCCGGGTTCGGTTCCCGCTAGGGGCACATACCTAAAAAAATAAATAAATAAAGTAAAAAAAAAAAAATAAATGGATGACTTTAGCCCTGCCAGTGTGGCTCAGCGGATTGAGCATCGTCCCATGGACTGAGAGATCCCAGTTTGATTCCCGGTCAGGGCACATGCCTATGTTGTGGGCTCGATCCCCAGTGGGGAACAGGCAGGAGGCAGCTGATGGATGTATCTCTCTCACATTGATGCTTCTATCTCTCTCTCCCTTCCTCTCTCTCTAAAAAAATCAATAAAAACATTTTTTTAAAAGGTTGATTTTATGTTAGGTGACTATTAACTCAATTTAAAAAATTGTTAAGTGTGGGAAAATATATGAAAGTCTCTAAAAATCACACTCAGCCACCCGTATTTTTTTAAGTCCAAGCACGTTAAAACAAACCACATTAAACAATGAAACCAGCAGCCACCTCCCAGCTCTTCATGGGGAAATTAATGAAAATGACTTGATGCTTGTAGGCCGTTCCTGGGGCAGTCCCAGAGCTCAGTCAAGGTGGGAGGAATGAGCTTTCTGTCCTTGCCCCAGGGGCCCGTTACTCCCACAAAGCAGCCCCCACACAGGTGGCTACAACCTCAACAGGTGAGACCTGACCTGGGCAGTCTGCTCCCTCCTCCCACCTTCTAAGGAAGGCCACACCCCTGGCCAGGTCCTGGAATTGACCACCCATGTCCTGGGCTCTGGCTGACTCTCTGGTGGTCAGTCTCTTTGCACCCTCTCTGGACAGGGGCCCATTGGAGTTTCTTGTCCCCCACTGAACAGACTAGGGAGCAAGGAATTTAAGAGGTTTGCCCAGAACGGACATGCGATGCCCCTTCTGAGAATGAGCCAGACCGTGAAATCATAATGAACAAAATAAACTGACAAACAAAACAGAAACAGAGGCATGGATACATGGAACAGACTGACAAGAGGTCACAGGGGATGGAGGAGGGAGGCTGGGTTAAAGAAGGTGAAGGGATTAGCCAAAGAATATAAATGCATAGCCCTTGGACACAGACAATGGTGTGGTGAGGGCCAGAGGAAAAGAGGGGCAGGGGGTAGGTGGATGTGGGCAAAGGGGGGGACGGGGATGGAAAGAAACTTTGCTCGGGATGTTGGGTGCACGATGCTGTGTACAGATGATGTTTATTGAGTTGTACACTTGAAACCTGTATGGTTTTTGAACCAATATCACCCCAATAAATTCAACTGAAAAAAAGAAAAAAAAGTCCGGCTGGTGTGGCTCAGTGGTTGAGTGTCGACCCATGCACCAAGAGGTCGCCGATTCGATTCCCAGGTTGTAGGCCAAATCCCCAGTGGGGGGCATGCAAGAGGCAGCCAATCGATGTTTTCTCTCATCGATGTTTCTATCTCTCTCTCCCTCTCACTTCCTCTCTCTCTAAAATCAATAAAGGGGAAAAAAAAAAAAAAAAGAAACAGCTATGGGATCAAACCTAAGCAACTCTGCCTCCTGGCTCCTTGAACTTAGACAAATTATTGTTCCTTGGTCCTCAGTGTCTTAGAGATATCACATCAACAGCTAATACTTTTCAAAAGTATGTTTTTATTGACATTTAGAGAGAGACACATCAATTGGCTGCCTCCTGCATGCCCCCTACTGGGGATTCAGACTGAAACCCAGGCACGTGCCCTGACCAGAATCAAACCGGCGACCTCTCAGTCCATGGGCCGATGCTCAATCCACTGAGCCACACTGGCCAGGCACTGGCCCCATTTAATAAGTGAGGACACCAAGACCCAGAGAGTATATAGATTACAAAGTGATCCCCCCGGTAAGTCTAGTACCCACCTGGCACCATCCATAGTGATTAGAATATTATGGACTATATTCCCTGTGCTGTATTTTACATCCCTGTGACTGTTTTGTAACTGCCAATCTGTACTTCTTAATCCCTTCCCCCTTTTCACCCCGTCCCCTAACCCTCCTCCCTGCTAACAACCATCAGTTAGTTCTGTGTCTAGGAGCGTGTTTCTGTTTGTGGGTTTGTTTACTTTGTTCTTTAGATTCCACATGTAAGTGAAATCGTATGATATTTGTCTTTCTCTGTCTGACCAATTTCACTAACATAATACCCTCCAGGTCCATCCCTGTTGTTGCAAATGGCAAGCCTCCGTTCTTTTTCATGGCCGAGTAATGTTCCATTGTAGATATGCACCAGATCTTCTTTATCCACCCATCTCTCTATGGGCTATTGTGTATGAAATGTCCTTCTTTGTTTCTTGTTACAGCCTTTTCTTTAAAGTCTTTTCTAGCTGACATAAGCATTGCTAACCCAGCCTTTTTTTTTTTTTTAACATTTTATTTGCATGAAATGTCTTTTTCCATCCTTTTACTTCCCGTCTTTTGGTGTGTAGTGCGTCTCTCGTAGGCAGCACATGTAAGAGTCTTGTTTTCTTATCCATTCAGCCACCTTATATCTTTTGATTGGAGCACTTAATCTATTTATATTTAAAGTAACTATTGATAGGGATGTAGTTATTGCCATTTTATTATTCATTTTTTATATCTTTTTTCCCCCCTTCTTTCTCTTCTTAAAGAAATTCCTTTAACATTTCTTGTGACACTGGTTTGGCGGTGACTAACTTTTTTTGCTTTTCCTTGTCTGGAATGATGCATTTAAATTTAGAAAGCTAAAACAAAACAAAACTCCAGGAGTGCCCTGGCCGGGTAGCTCAGTTAGTTAGAGCATCATCTGGCTAAGCCAAGGTTTCGGGTTTGATCCCTGGTGAGGACACATACAAGAATCAACCAATGAATGCATCAGTAAGTGGAACAACAAATCAGTGTTTCTCTCTCTCCCTTCCTCTCTCTCTCAAATCAATAAATTAAAAAAAAAAATGAGGTGGAGAAAGTGTCTCTTGAAAACAGATGGGTTTGTGTGTCTGTTGCCCCTACTCCACGGTGAGATCTCCAAGACGAGGAACCCTGATTTTTCTCAGTCCCCCCAGTGTCCACACAGGCCTAGGGAAGGGTATCTAGGTGACCCAAAGGAGGCTCACAGAGAAGGTGGGGCTGATGGCATGACCCCAACCCCTGTGACTCCGGAGGGATGGCACCAAGGGACAGCGAGGGCAACATGTTTGAAACCTGCCAGAGGCCTGTGTCTAAGAAGGTCGAGCAGTGTGGCAAGAAAGACCAGCGTGGGAGGCGGTCAGCTCGTCAGCCAGGTGAGGATGGTGGGCGTCCAGTTTCTGCACACCAGTGATCTGTCTGGTACTGAAGGGACTCACAGCCCATGTCCCAGGAACAAGTGTTCCATATCCTCCCGGGACTTCTCTTGGGAACGTGGAGGTCAGCCTTGGATGCATCTCCAGCCGCGCCCAGCTCTGAGAAGAAACCTGCTTGCAGGAATGCTAATGTCTGATACCCTCAAATGTTTGCTCTCCATTCAATCCCCCTGTCCTGACTCGGCCACCCCATGGTTCCCTGGGGTCCCATTTTCCTTCCCTAAGTTCTTCCTCTGGTACCAAACCCCAATACCCTTCTGGGATGGTGGCCGAGGCAGGTGTCCCCCTCCAGACACATCTCGCAGACATCCACAGACCTTCTCGCTTCAGTCCCCCTTCAGACCTGCTCCCCCTCTCAGGTTTCCCTTTGACCCGCAAAGCCACCTGTTTGGTTTTCTCTGCCTCCATCTGCAGCAGACGCGCTCACGCAGCTGCCCTCCCCACTGTCTGAATGTTTCCAGACTCTTCTGTTTCCCTGGCCATTGCCTAACTCAGAGCAAAGTCATGAAACACCGGGGCATCTGGGGTCACAGCAGTGGCCCCTGCCCCTGTCTGTGCCACCAAGGCCTCTCTCCCCACACTGACTGTGCCAAACTGACTTTTTTAAAAAAAAAATCCTCACTTGAAGATATTTTTTCCATTGATTTTTAGAGAGAGTGGAAGGGAGGGAGGGAGTGAGAGAGACACATCCATTGGTGACCTCCTGCACTCACCCCATTGGAGGCTGGGGATTGAACCTGCAACCCAGGTATGCGTGCCTTTGACCGGGAATTGAACCCAAGACCCTGCGGTCTGTGGGCTGATTCTCTAACAGCTGAGCCAAACTGGCCAGGGTTGTTCTGCATTTTAAATATATGTATGTGTATAATGAGTGTGTGTACACATATACACATACATATATAAAGTATACATGTATATATGCATATTTATGTAGTGTGTTACACATACATAGAGATGTATACATATATACATTTATATATAATGCACCTATAAATGTATGTATACACGCACCTGCACATACCTGCACACACATGTACCGACTATGCAAATGAACCACATGGTGTCTGTGGTTAGGTCACCTGCTTTTTTTCAGTTGCCAGATTGTTAGGGAAAATATCAGAAGGGCACACATGAAACATTAAAACTGCTTGTCTAAAATACCATATGATTTCACTTACACGTGGAATCAAAACAAAACAATATAAACAGACAAACAAAACAGAAACAGACTCATAGACACAGAGGACAGACTGAAGGCTGTGAAATGGGGGGCAGGGTTGGGGGACTGGGTGAAAAGGTGAAGAAGTACCGACTGGCAGTTACAAAACAGTCACAGGGATGTAGAGTACGGACAGGGGATTCGTCAACAATATTGTAATCACTGTGGATGGTGCCAGGTGGGTACTAGACTTAACAGGGCATCACCTCATAAGTTATATAAATGTCTGTCCCTTATGCTGTACACCTGAAACTAATACAGAATAATATCGAGTGTAAACTGTAATTGAAAAATAAAAATTACTATAGAAGAAAAAGAAATAAAATAGAATAAAAATTGCTTGTCTACATGATAAGACTATGGGTAATTTATATATTCACCATTATTCTTTTTCTGTATTTTCCAAATGTATCCAATACGTTGATGACTATTAACTGGACGATCAGAAACAGACCCTGGGCCCTGTTTTTAAAGTCAGCGTGGACACGAAGCGGGTCACCCCAAAGGCTGGCAGTTGACAAAGTTTTCCAGATCCACAGAGTGGACTTTCTGGTGACAGAGGGGCGGCCCCACTGGCAGGACGTGGGCCCCCCACTCCGGGACCCAGTAAAACAGCCCTAACAAGCTTCGCAGGGACTCAGCTGCTGGTGACACTGTGTTCTTGCCCTTCCCTGGCAGGTGGTGTAATTAGGATAATTATTTAACCCATCTCGGCTGGCGGGAAAAGCAGATGGGGGCCGCAGGAAGAGAGGTTTGGGAATAAACTAAGCTGAACCCATTAAGGGAGTTAGAACTTTGCAATAGCAAGAGGAGTCCCTGGGGCTGTGAGGAGGCAGGACCCACCTGTGACGGCTGAGGCTGCTTTGTGTTTTCTGTGCCTGATGACGGGGGCTGTTGGCAGGGTCCTGATCCTCTGGGGTGACCGCAGTTTCCCTCGCTGTGGGTCGCTCATTTCTCCTCCCCCTCCCCGCCCCAGGTTCTCAGGCTCAGCGGTTACATCCTTGCAGTCTGGATGGGCCACCACGCGGTGTTTTCACTAACGGAGAGGCACCAGCAAGCTTTGTAACTAAAATGGAAGTATCTGCCGCGTTTTCAAAGAGGCAGCGTTCAAAATGCCGAGGAAGCACCTGTGTCCCTGCACGTTTCTTTGTCTTTATTCTTCCTCACAGTTACCCTGTCCAGAGTTTGGTGTAGTCCTTTTACATGATGCATGCACCTGCACACACCTGCACGCACACCTGTGCACGCCTGCACACACACCTGTACACACCTGCACTCACCTGCACGCACTGCATATACCTGCATGCACACTTGCACATACCTGCACTCACCTGCACACACTTGTACCGACTATGCAAATGAACTACACCATCTCTGTGGTTAGGTAACTGGCTTTCTTTCAGTTATCAGATTGTTATGGACATTTTTTTTAGAGCAGTGAAGGTCTGCCCTATTTTTCCTCGATGAAGACATACCTTCATCCTCTGATGTCCCACAGTGTTATGCATTCACTCCTTCAGCAAAATTCACGGTGCTCAGGACACACCAGCTAAAAATAATATTTTTAAAAAAATCACCTTTTTGCATCAAAGGGACATAATCCACACCCTAAAGGCAACATACAGAATGGAGACAATAAATCATATAACTGATAATGAGTAAATATCCAGGATATATAAAGAACTCCAACAGAAAACTAACAATCCAGTTAAAAACTGGGCGAAGGACTTGCATAGACGTTTCTCCAAAGAAGACACCCAAGTTACCAGCAAGCACACGAGAAGATGCCCAACCTCACTCATCATTAAGGAAATGCAAGGCAAAAGCAAAACCACAACGAGACACCACCTCATGCGTCCTTATCCAAAACAAAAACAGGAAAGAACACGTTGGTGAAGGTGCGCAGAAATCGGAACCCTCGTGCCCTGTGGGTGCCCAGGGAAGACAGTATGGAAACAGAATTGCCATGCAACCCAGCAAGTCCACTCCTGGATATAGACCCCAAAGAGTTGAAAGCAGGTATGAGGTGACACCTCACAGTCATTTTAATTTGCATCTCTCTGATGATTAGTGACACTGAGCATTTCTTCATATGTCTCTTGGCGTCTCAAACAGATATTTGCACACTCGTGTTCACACCAGCACTGGTCACAATAGCCAAAAGGTGGAAACGACCCAAGTGTCCATCAATGAATAAATGGAGAAACAAAAGGTGGTCTATCCATACAATGGAATAGTATTCAGCCATGAAAAGAAAAGGAAATTCTGACACACCTTGAGGACATTATGCTCGGTGAAATAAGCCAGTCACAAAAACACAAATGTTATATGATTCCACTTATATGAGGTATCTACAGCAGCCAAATTCATAAAGACGGGGAGTAGGAGGGAGGGTGCCAGGGGCTGGGCGAGGGGTACTGAGAAGCGTTCTGGGGGTAGGTGACACAACACTGTGAATATACTCACTACTGAATTTTACACTTGAAAATGCTTCGATGGTAAAGTTTATATTGTGTGTTTTATCATAATTTTATTTATTTATTTATTTTTTATCTTCACCTGAGGACATTTTTTCTTTCTTTTTTTTTTTTGTTCAGATAGAATGGCAGGGAGAGAGAGGAAGAGAGAGAGAGAGAAACATCGACGTGAAAGGGACACATCGAGTGGTTGCCACCCGCACGACCAACCAGGGCCAGGGACAAACTGCAACCGAAGTACACGCCCCTAGCGGGAACCGAACCTGGGTCTCTCTGGACCGCAGGCCTACGCTCTAACCGCTGAGCCAAACTGGCCAGGGCTTATCATAATTTTAAAAATTGGGGAGGGAGTATGCTCATTTGAATTGATTCTTTGTTTTATTTTGTTATGATTTCGTGTGTGTGTGTGTTTCATCAGTAATAACATGGGGGTAGAAAACCAGTTGAGAACCTATCTCTCCCCGTTGTACCCTATATTCATCTGAAATTAGGAGCTCTAACATCTTTTCGTCTTTGGCACTCCACCCATTTTCTTAAGGATTTTAATAATCAAGATAAATTTTTTTCATTTTTATCTTTATTGTCTTTCTGTTTCCTCTTTCTGACCCTTTAAAAGATTCTGACGTTAGGAGAGGTTATATCATAGCTTAGCTGTTGATCCTACAATTTGTTACAATTACAAATATGTATATTTGAAACTAATCAATACTGTGTGTCAACTCTCATTGAATAATTAAAAAATAAATAAATTAAAAAAAAGTTTTAAATATGTAAAATGATTATTTTGGTCTCCTAAAATCACATCATAAATAAAGCAGGTTATAAGCTAATTCGAAGATCATTATATAATAATCACCATTTTATCTCTATGTAATACTTTGGGATTAACAATGGTGATTTCCATAAGAATAAAATATTTCATGATGAGATTTAACTATGCCATTCTGGTGAAAGAAAAACATGTCAGGCCATGTGAACGCCCATATGAAGGGTGAACTGTGGCCCCACACTAAAAGTACCAAGACTTGCCTTTTGAGAAGATTCTCATTCATTGTATGTCAGAAAAACCTTTCCCGGTTTAAAGCATTGGTTATTCTATTTGTGTGTGTTTTCCATTTTATTTATTTATTTTTAGTTCTGCAATCGCAGTTTCCATTCAGTATTATTTTAGGGTCAGGTGTACAGCACAGTTAGACATTTATATAATTTACGAAGTGATCCCTTCATATTTCCAGTACCCACCTGGCCCCGTACATATTATTCACTGTATTTCCTGGGCTGCACTTTACACCCCTGTGACTATTTTATAACGACTAATCTGTACTTCTTAATCCCTTCATCTTTAGCATTGGGTTGTTGTTTTAAAAACATACAAGCCCCAATTATGTATTCCTCCATTTAAAAAAACCCCATAAAAGTCCATTCCAATAAATATAAGTAGAAAAAAAAAAAGAATTACCACAGCTATACATATTGTTTTTTAAAAATGTACATATAGCTGATTATAGAAAATTGCTACCACAGTTATAACTTTCTGTCACTCTGCACTCGTAGGCAAATAAAGTTATAAAGGAAACAGCAACTGTGATTTTTTTTTTTTAAGTTGGTAGTAAAACCATCTAGTCAGTGGAACCTATTCTACGGCCTTTGCTGCCATCTATTGGGTATTTGTCATAATAACTACACACACAAGCTCTAAAAATCAAATTACAACTTAACAGTTTAAAATGTTCAGTCCTGGCTGAGTAGCCCCATAGCTCAGTTGGTTAGAGCATCACCCCCAGTCAGGGCACATACAAAAATTAACTAATGAATGTGCAAGTAAGTGGAACAAATCAATCAATAAAAACAATGAACATTCAAAATCTTAGCAAATAACCTGAACCTGTAAAGAAACGCTGTAGCCCTGATTTTTTCCAATTCTTGGTCACTCCTCAGACCTTGAACCTCACCGTATCAGAAACGTTTGTTTTTGTTTTTTTTTTATCCTCACCCGAGGACATTTTTGCATTTATCTTCAGATAGAGCGGGAGGGAGGGGCGGGGGGAGAGAGAGAGAGAGAGAGAGAGAGAGAGAGAGAGAAATACCGATGTGAGAGAGACACATTGACTGGTTGCCACCCACATGACCCCAACCTGGGCCGGGGACGAACTGTAACCGAGGTACGTGCCCTTAGTGGGAACCGAACCCGGGACTCTCTGGTCGGCGGGTAGATGCTCTAACCGCTGAGCCAAACTGGCCAGGGCCTTTCTTCCTTCTTCTTTTTTTTTTTTTTTAACGTCAGTAACTCAAGATAATTTCCCACCTTGCTAACCTTCCAACGCTTAACATTTTTAACCTCAGGCCTCCTAAATGTCACCATCCCCACTCACAACCAGGGTGTTTCTTGCCAACACATGTTAACAATTAATATCTCTGGGTATTAAAATGGATTTTTAGCAATACTTAGAAAACAGTTTTTAAAACCATTTGAAATTCAAAAAAATACATTTCTGGGTGTCAAAAGAACATTTTAATTTTTTTTCTTTTATTTGCTTTGTATTTTATCATTAGTCCATAGTGAATGTGTACAAAATTTAAAAATTTTCATTCTAACAATCTGATGTTATCTGCTCGTAGTAAGTGTGTATCAATACTAATAAATTCGGGGATTGGGGGGAAGGAGGGTGTGAGACAGAGGAGGAGGAAAGAGAGAAACCAGTGACAAGGGAAGGTCAGACCCGCGTGTGGCTGAAGCCAAGGGCAATGGTGCCAAGTTCACCGAGTTTCCCTGAGAGTTGGGTTGAGAGATGAGGGCTGACTCTGCAGACCAAAATCACCACCGACTCTGAAAAAGAGCCCAAAGGGAGGGGACAGGATGGGAAGAAATAAAAGCAACTCCACCCACCCTGTCCCCTTCAGATGTGTAAAATACACTCACCTTGCTCGATGTGCAGGCCTATTTTTAATACATGAGACCTCCCTGGACTCTTGTCGCAACTTCCTGTGACACTATAATTATTTCAGAATAAAACTAAAACGAAGCAAAACTCTCCCCAGGTGATTCCAGGTATAAGAACCAGGGATGAAGGGCTGTGGTTGAAGAATCTGAGTATTGAGACCACCTGGAGGGCTCGTTTCTTTTGTTGTTGTTTGTTTGTTCATTCTCACCAAGGATAGTTTTTCCATTGATTCTTTGAGAGAGTGGAAGGGTGGGGGAGAGAGAGAGAGAGAGAGAGAGAGAGAGAGAGAGAGAGAGAGAGAGAGAAAGCATTGACTCACGCCCATGGAACCTGCAACTCAACTAGTGCCCTTGACCTGGAATCCAACCTCTGACCATTCTGTGCGGGGGGGGGGGGGGGGGGGGGGGGGGGGGGGGCGCTGGCGCTCTAACCACTGAGCCACGCTGGCCAGGGCTCTGCTCCGTAGCTTCTCATTTCCTACAAGTAGCCCAGTTGTGGGTTTGATCCCCTGTTAGGGCATATATGGGAAGAAACCAATGAATGCATAGATACGTGGAACAGCAAATCGATGTCTCTCTCTCTCTCTCTCTCTCTCTCTCTCTCTCTCTCTCTCTCCCCCCCCCCTTTCCTCTCTCTCTCTCCAAAAAGAAAAAAGAAAAAACGAGCTCCCAACACCCCAGGAAACCCAGCAGAAAGTGTTTTATTTTCAATCATATATTTAAGATAAAAAGACATGCGATGAACATTGGTTAACCATACGGTCTTGCGACCTTCATGTTAAAAGTCAGACGACAATTACCTCCTCACTGTAGGGTCTCATGTATTGGTAGAATCCACAAAGCAACAACAAACTCCTGGGAAAGGAGATCAGGTTGGTGGCTGCCGAGGGGGTGAGGGAGGGGGGAGGGGAATAAAACACACATGCTTCCGGTTACTAGATAAATTGGTTCTGGGGACCGGATACACGGCATGGCGACTGTTGGGCCTTTTGGTCCGGGCACGTGCTCGGGTTGCAGGATTGACCCCGGTAGGGGGCGTGCAGGAGGCAGCCAGTCAATGCTCCGTCCTCACTCTTCCTCTCTCTCTGAAATAAAAAAGAATTTAAGAAAAAAGAAAAAGAATTTTCTCCAATACGTAAGACAGAATCGGCGAACACCACCTCGTCATTGTGTTGTGTGGCTCAGTGGGAGAACGCACGGAAAATACCCAGAAGGGGGTCGGCATAGGGTAGGAAGCAAATGAGTCATGGCTGCTCCTTGCAAATATTGTAATGGCATCTCCTTGCAAGATCCCATCCACTTCCTCCTGGCTCGCCCCTGGTCCCCCTATCGGGTCTTGTCTCCTGACCACGGAACGTCTCTGAGACTTCCCTCTCCTCGTTCCATATCCCAAGGGAGAGATTGTGGAGGTGGGTGTGGGGGGGGAGGTCCAGACACCTGAGTACGCGCACTGTGGACTGGGCTGAATTTTCTCATGGTCGTCACTACCAAATGAGGGCAATGGAGTGTGTCTCAGGCAGGATTTTCAGCCTCAGTAATGTTGAGGCTGCGTCATTCAGTGCTGTGGGGGTGTCCTGTGCATTACCGGGTTTTAGGAGCATCCCTGGCTTCCCCCCACTAGGTGGCGGGAGAACCTCCAAACGGTGACAACCCAGAATGCCTCCAGACATTGTCAGATGTCCCCAGGGAGCAAAATTGCCCCTCCATGAGGACCACTAAGTACCATGAGATTCCAAGAAAATAAGGGAATCGTAAAAAGTACTGAATGAGTTTTTTTGTTTTGTTCCTAGACAGGCTGCCGTATCCCCACTTTCAGTGGGTCTCCAAGAGGACTCGGAGGGAGACGCTCACCAAACCAGAGATTGGAGGTAAAGGCAGGGGAGGTATGGGGGAGAGAAATACATATGAGAGTACACCTGAAACTGTATAATTTTGTTAACCAGTGTCACCCCAATACATTCAATGAGAAGAGTTGGGGAGAAATAACTATGAGAAGGAGAAACGAGAAGTCATACACAGGGGAGGAAACTGGGATCCACCAACAAGCCCCTTCCTTATAGCCACCACCCCGCCCTCAACTCTGAATTCCCGTTCTGCCTGGAATCTGCCTTCGTGAAACACTGGCTCCATTTCGCTGTAGGATCTTTGCTTCCACTATTGCCTCAGTCTAGAAAGTTCTGTTTCTAGAGCTTTCCATGGCCAGATCCTTCAGGTCCTTCAGAGATCATTTCAGTCACCACCGCCTCCTGAGAAGTTTTCCCAGAAACAGGGCTCCTTTTTCTCTGTATTTTTTTCCATCTTGTTATATTCCAAAAATCACATTGATCAATCTGTGACTCTTGTGTGCTTCATATATTTATCTGCTTATTCTTCGCCCAACAAAATCTAAGCTATGTGTAAGTAGGGCTTCCTCTGTCTTGCTCAGTGCTTAGCACAATGGATGATGTGCAGTGGGTCCTTGGTAAGTATTTGTTAAAAGACTGGCCCTGGCTGGTTTGGCTCAGCGGTTAGAGCGTCAGCCTGCTGACCGGAGAGTCTGGGGTTTGGTTCCCAATAAGGGCACGTACCTCAGTTGCAGTTTGTCCCCGGCCCCGGTTGGGGTCGTGCGGGTGGCAACCACTCGATGTGTCTCTCTCACATCGATGTTTTTCTCTCTCTCTTCCTCCCTCTCTCCCTCCTGCTCTATCTGAAGATAAATGCAAAAATGTTGTAGGGTGAGGATAAAAAAAAAAAAAAAAAAGACTGAACTAATTTGCCCAAATGTAGGCTGGACATGCCACTTTCCATGACCAAAGTCAATGCCATGATCAATGTCAGTGCTCAATCCCCAGCTTTGCCTGTTTCCTCCAGTTGGATTTTCAGCCCCATTCCACATCCTTCTTCAATTTTTGGAAATTAACACCATGCCTTTTTTTCCACTGCACTCATTTATTTGAAGAGCATATATTGGACATCTACCAACCCTGGAGATGACACACCTTCTGAATTCACTAATTCCTGTGCCAACCTTGAAAACATTTACCACCAACTTGTGGCCTCTTAACATGGGAGTGAAGCCCTAGCCAGGTAGCTCCGTTGGTTAGAGTGTCATCCTGATACACCAAGGTTGTGGGTTTGATCCCTGGTCAGGGCACATACAAGACTCATCAATGAATGAATAAATAGGTGGAACAACAAATCCATGTTTCTCTTTCTATATTCCTGTCTCTCTCTCTCTCTCAAATAATTCAATCATTAAACATTTAAGAAACTTGGGTGTGGAAAAGAGGAATATATGGGCAGATGAAAACAAAGAAAAGGTGAACAAAAACAATGAACTAAAGAGGTCTCCCTTCCCAGTTTCACCCCCAACCTTGAGGAGTAGTGGTGAGCAGACCCATTTGAAATTCACCCCATTCTCTCCCACAGAAAGAAAAGCAAACAAATCAATATTTGAAGGGATAGATTTGCTATGGAGGCATTTAACAAGGCAATCTGTCTGGGTAGGGATCTGTCCAACGTTGATGTCTTCCAAATCTAATCACTAAGCCCACAGTGCAGTGCGTGATTTAGGCTGAAACAAAATGAGAGCTCAGTCCTGGCCAGTGTGGCTCAGCGAACAGAGAGTAGGCTGGGCCCTGCAGGAAGCATCTCTAGTTCAATTCCCTGTCAAGGCCATGTACCTGGGCTGCAGGTTCAATCCCTGGTCAGGCACATACAAGAATCAACCAATAAATGTATAAGTAAGTGGAACACCAAATCTCTCTCTCTCTCTCTCTCTCTCTCTCAAAAATCAATAAGATTTATTTATTTATATATATATTTCTGAAATTTTATTTAAAAAAAACAGTAAGTGAACTTGTGACATAAAGTTTCCAAAACACAGCGTTTATTATAGCTTACTCTAAATCAGATACAGCTTTCTCAGCAAATCTTTTGCATGCTCATTAAAAATTTGGTCTCCTAAATAGATAATAAATAAATATTAGCATAATAGTTCTCCAAGGAATTTTCCCTTAAAAAACTTACCCTCTTTGAAAATAACACAAAAATGTTCTTAATAATGTTGAATTATAACAATTGAATTTTAAAATCTTTATTCCATTGACAAGATATTCCTGTTTTAAACAAACAAACAAAATCTCTAAGATTTTACATCGCCCTTATCAAGAGCCTAAGCAACAGACTAAGTCATACTTAGAAGCATTGGAGGATGACACTTTAACTACTGAGCAACGCTGGCCAGGCCTGGGTCTGTATTTCTTGAGTTCTTCAAGCACTTTAGACATATGCTAAATAACTAGATGACCGACCTAAATTGGTCCAACCTGTTGACTCCAACCCAAGTTTCTCTCTTCCTGGGGTTTCAGTGGAAAATTTCATCAACACGGATAATCCAAATAGGATCACCCAGGGTTTTTAAACCCATCACTGAGCTGGTAGGAGACAGGAAGTGAGGCCTGGGGCTTCTATATAAAGAGAGACATTTCAGCTCAAAGCTCAGTTGGCCAGTTCCCGACTCAGGGAAGCTGAGGGTCAGGAGTCCTGGAGGAGGTAAGTGATGGCTGGGGATGTCTGAGGGCACGGATTTGGAAATGAGGATGGGTGGAGGTGGGTTCCAGAAAGATTCGGGTTTGTGTTCTCTGTGCATTATGTCTGAGAGCTTGTGAAAACAAGGATCCCCCTGGCTCCCCATACACTTGGAACTCTTGTGTAAATCATGGTTAACACACACGGTGTGGTTTATATTTTAAACCAGGGTTTTTCATTCTCAGCACTATTGACATTTTTTGACCAGATTAACCTTTATTTTATTTTATTTTATTTTTTTAAATCCTCACCCGAGAAAGACATTTTTTTTTTTTGCATTTATCTTCAGACAGAGCAGCAGGGAGAGAGGGAGGAAAAGAGAGAGAGAGAGAGAAACATCGATTCGAGAGAGACACATCGACTGGCTGCCACCCACATGACCCCAACCAGGGCCAGGGACAAACTGCAACCGAGGTACGTGCCCTTAGCGGGAACCATACCTGGGTCTCTCTGGTCCCCGGGCCAACG
Organism: Tadarida brasiliensis; assembly: GCA_030848825.1. Classification (NCBI taxonomy): domain Eukaryota; kingdom Metazoa; phylum Chordata; class Mammalia; order Chiroptera; family Molossidae; genus Tadarida; species Tadarida brasiliensis. The sequence continues at coordinate 1,629,068 of CM061276.1, forward strand.
CTCTAACCGCTGAGCCAAACAGGCCACGGCCAGATTAACCTTTATTTTAACTTTTTTTTCATTCATTTTTTTTTTTTTTTTTGTGGGTAGGAAGGGGCGGGCCTAGGCATCCTAGGGTGTTTAGCAATGTCGTTCCCCTCGCTCCCCCATGCCCGGTTGTGACAATCAAAAATGTCTCCAGACATTGTCACATGTGTCTGGGGCTGGGGGACCGCTGGTTGAGAACCATTGCTTTAAGTATTCATCACTCCAAGCAATAACAATGGGTCAGGCTTAGTATCTGCACCCTCTTACTTTATCCTCAGTTTAAGGGGTGGGTTTTATCACCCTCCCTCTTTTGAGAAGGATTATCGTTCTGGGAGGGCTGGATTTTCTCAGGACATCACAGGTAAATAAATAAAAGTATGACATGAAATGAACCCTGAGTTCAGCAAGCTTCCCCAATGGCTTGCAGTACGAAGTAAGTCCACCAATGGGGATTTTAGGCCAATGTATCACCTTTACAAATTTCTGTATGGGATGTGGTTTTCCTGTGAGTTCTAACCATGTCACGTTATTGCTTTAAAATAACCCCTGGATTTGTACTATCCACAGGGAAAAATCAAACCTTTCATGACAGACCTGATAGCAACCTACTAGTCCTGTCAGGATCGGAGCCCAGGTTGTCTCTAGCTGGCCACCCAGACGCTCTCTGGCGCGTAAGTCCCCCCAAAGTTGAATGGTAAAATATTTATATTTCATTTTTTTTGCAGTTAGAGGCTGTATATTTCTTTTTTTTTTTAAGTGTATCTTCAATGTCAGTTGTCATACAATATTATCTTAGTTTCAGGTGTACAGCACAGTAGTTAGACATTTATCTACTCTAAGAAGTGATCCCCCAGGTAAGTCTAGTCCCCACATTGCCCCATATGTAGTGATTACAAAATTATGACTATATTCCTTTACATCCCAATGACTGTTTTGTAATCACCAATCTGTACTTCTTAATCCCTTCACCTTTTCACCCACTCCCCCCACCCCTTCCCATGTGGCGACTGGCTGTCTGTTCTCTGTATCTATGAGTCTGTTTCTGTTTTGTTTGTTCATTTATTTTGTTCTTTAGCTTCCACATATGACACATCACATGCTCTTTGTCTTTCTCTGACTGTCGTATTTCAGTAAGCATAATACCCTTTAGGTCCATCCATGTTTTGGCAAATGGTAAGATTTCATTCGTTTTTTATGGCCGAGTAATATTCCATTGTGTCAATGTACCACAGCTTTTTTTTTTTTTATCCACTCGTCAATTGATGGACACTTGTGTTACTCTTATATCTTGGCCTCTGATTTCATTTTATTTATTTTTTTGTAATCCCATGGCTGTATTTCTTTCTTTTTTTTTTTTTCCTCACCCGAGGACATTTTTCCATTTTTTGTTCAGATAGAGTGGGAGGGAGAGAGAGAGAGAGAGAGAAACATCGATGTGAAAGGGACACATCAAGTGGTTGCCTCCCGCACGACCCAACCGGGGCCAGGGACAAACTGCAACCGAGGTACGTGCCCTCAGAGGGAACCGAACCCGGGTCTCTCTGGACCGCAGGCCGACCCTCTAAATGCTGAGCCAAACTGGCCAGGGCTCCCATGGCTTTCTTGTGAAAGGAAGTCAAAGGGATTAAAAATGACTAGTCAAATCCCTGCCTTCTCCCACATTTCTAGTAACATGAAGCCTCTTTTTAAAATTTATTTTTATTGTTGAAAGTATTACCGATGTCCTTCCATTTCCTCTATTGACTCTCTCCACCCCATTCCCCGGTCCCCCACCCCTGCTGCCTTCACTACACTATTGTCTGTTTCGATGGGTAATGCATATAACATGAAACCTCTTAATCCCCAGGGTTTCGGGCTGACTTTTCTCACATCTCCATGCTTTTACATGTTTCCACCTCCCAGACACAGGAACCTCTAATCCACACCCCCACACACACCTATCTTAGAGTCTCATCCTCCTGACTCTACCGCAACCTTGCCCTGACCTTCAGGTGGACTCCCCTACCTGTAGCCAGGAGGAACGCTGGGATGCCTTATATTCATAGCTGTTGTACTTGAAATAAAATGGGTCTCTGGAGAATAATAGAAAGAGGCTCTGGCCTTTGGTAGCTAGGTTCAGGGCCCGTGAAAAACCTACCTTTTAAAATCTTGTTTCCTGAAAATGTCAGAGCATTGGATGTTAATTCGGTTTCCTGGATGAGATTAAGTACGAGTGATCCTTCAATCCTTTCATCCAAACAATTGAATGCATTGTCCAGGGCAGGGGGCTGGAGGTGTGTGGGCACAGGGTTAACTTGTGGAGTGATGAAAACTAGGTTCTGGAACTAGACAGCGGTGAGGGTCACACAGCATTTGGAATGCGCTTAGCGGCACAAAACTGCACCCTTTAATATATATATTTTAATTCTCACCAGAGGATATTTTCCAGTGCTTTTTAGATAGAGTGGAAGGAAAAGAGGGAGAGAGAGGGAGAGAAACATAGATGTGAGAGAGACACATGGATTGGTTGCCTCCCACAGGGCCCTCAGCAGGGCGGGGAAGAAAGGGTTTAGGGGGGGAAAGAAATGTGGATTAACAGGTTAATCTCATCTCATTCTTTCTCTCTCATCTTCCCCCCAGAATTCTGCATCTAGTACAGAGTAAATCCCTTTTGTAGCTCTCCTTTAGGTGCTGACTACAGGAAAAGTTTGCTCCAGTCATATTGGAAAATTTTCCAGTAAATATGGCTGCAGACCAGACATTTTCATGGGGTCATGGGAAACCCCAGTACAGCCTGGGATGGGAGCTGCCACCATCCGCACCGCCCCATGCACACCTTACTGAACAGGAAGACTGGGACTCTGAGACGTGGCACATGGTCTTTAGAACCTTCAGCAGCTCGGAGAAGTCAGACCCGGTCAAGGACCTGCAAACACTCTCTCGGCTCTGCCATCACTGGCTGAGGCCAGACCTGCACACCATGGAGCAGATTTTGGATAAGTTGGTGATAGAGCAGTTTATGATCTCCATGTCCCCGGAGCTCCAGGTCTTGGTCAAGGAGAGTGCTGTGGAGAGTTGCAAAGACCTGGAGAACCTGCTAAGAAAGAACGAGAAATCCAAGAAATGGGTGAGAAGGACCCTCATGCTTGGCATGGGGAAGGAAGGAAGGGCAAACTTACTCATTAACATTCTTTAGACGCACATATTCAGTTATTTGATCTCCCATCCCGAGATTCACTTTGCCAATGACCTCATAGTAACCTCATGAGGGAGAGTTATCAGTTCTGCTTCACTGGTGAGGAAACTGAGTCGCAGACATGGTAGAGTGATGGCACCTTTCTCCCTGGGGAGTGTTTGGCAATGTTGTGAGGTTACTATTTTATTTATTGATTTTTGAGAGAGAGAGAAATCAATTTATTGTTTCACTTATTTATGTATTCATTGGTTGATTCTTGTATGTGCCGTGACCGGGGATTGAACTCAAAACCTTAGTGTATTGGGAGGACCCACTAACCAACTGAGCTACCTGGCCAGGGCGAGAGGTTGATATTTCAAACAAGTAATCCCAGTCAAGTGTGACTCAGGTAGGACCCACACAAGGGTTCTGATACACCCCAATTCTTGTTTAATTTCCTCCCCATAGACCATAGTCACCATCCAAGAAAAGAAGTTTCTTGTGAAAAATTCAGATGTCCAGATGGACGAAGCAGATGTCAGTGACATGGACCACTTGTGGGACTTGTCCATGAAGTCTCAATCTAAGATGGAGATCCATCCTGAGGACAGCCAGGAGGTTGACCGAGAGCTGGAGAATCAGCCAGGAATCAGTGAGATGTCAAGGGGGCAGGTGAGTGTGTGATGTCCTGATCTGGGGACAGGTGAGAAAAGGTACAAGAGGAAGCACAACTGGACCCAGAATGCATTAAATCCCTAGACATTTCTGAGCCAATGTGGAGAATAAAGATTCACCAACCTTTGTCCCTCCCCCACAGGCCGTTCAACTCAAAACTAATTTTTCTCTAAGGCATTCCATGAAATGATAATTGGCCAAAGGTCCAGTTGTAAGAATATTTTCAATTTCTTACAATTCAAAGAGTGCTTCTCCCTTGGAGTCCTTTGCTTCCCAGAAGACGTTTGCAAATGTCCAGAGACATTTTTGGTTTTCAACGTGGGGGATGGATAGGGGACTTTGATATATATATATATTTTTTTTTTTTATCCTCACCCGAGGACATTTTTTCATTTTTTGTTCAGATAGCGTGGGAGGTAGAGAGAGGGAGAGAAACATCGACGTGAAAGGGACACATCGAGTGGCTGCCACCCGCACGACCAACCAGGGCCGGGGACAAACTGCAACCGAAGTACATGCCCTTAGCGGGAACGGAACCCGGGTCTCTCTGGACCGCAGGCCGACGCTCTAACCGCTGAGCCAAACCGGCCAGGGCGGGACTTTGATATTGACATCCAGTGAATACAGACCAGGGCTGCTGTTCATTATGGTAAAGCACGACCAGGAATAACATGGACAAAATATCAGGAGTGATGACTTGGGAGATCTGGGTCTAGAATGGTTTTGCTTCCACAGCCCGGGGCAGGGAGCAGTTGGGGTGACCGACAGAGGTACTCTTAGAGAATTAAGAGTGAAGCTGTAATGTTTGGGCTTGATTTAAAGGTGTGGTGGGTACACATTAACGACAGACTTGGGAATTGGGGGTGATGGGGGTGGCCCCCATGGAAGTCTAAGCATAGCTGTTAGGAGAAAGATTTCAGGGCAGAAAGAATAGGGAAACTGAGGCAGGAAAGTTAAATAAAGCCAAAAAGCTTTCCAGGCTGCTTGTAGCAGGGCCTTACCTTGAGAATAAGGTTAAAACCTCTCCTCCCAGAAGAATGCAGGACAGTAGAGGGAAGGAAAGGGGGAGAGCAGGAGGAATCAAAGACCGCTTAGAGCAAATCATCATGAAGTTGTTAGGACAGCAGGGAGGAGAAAAAAAGAAGAGTATAAACAAAAACAGCCCAGAGCTACTATTTAATTGTCAGGTACCTCCCATAAATTATATAAAAGCCACAACAAAAAAAGGGGGGAGACTTTTAGAGTTAATCTGTACCAGGATATCTAGCAGACAAATCTAAAAAACAACAATGTATAGACAGAAGGGTATATAAGGCAGAAACCGCCCACCCTACTTGCTCTTCAGATTAGCTGAGAACTGTCTGTGCTTCACAAGCCAGATGTATAGGTTTGCCCACTTTGTTTCATTAATAATTGTGCATGCTTTAATGTTTAAATAAATTCACTTGCATTAATGTTTTAATAAATACATTACACAATGCAGTGAAGGTCTCTCCTATAAATTGGTTTATATGAGAAGACAAGGGTCAAGGTTGGGAACAGCCTGCTCCCTCTGATTCAAGGGCTGTCCAGTAACACCTCTCTGGTGTCTGTGAGAGGTGCGTGTCACCTAGCCACAAGACTGTGCTGTTAGGAAATTTGGAGTCTCAGATCAGGGAGGTGGGCAGCACAGGGGATGAAGAGACACCTTTCCATGTCTGAATGTAGACACGCTTGTAATTATACTTGGTTGCCCCTTTTCAGGGAGAGAAAGTCCTCCTGCTAGAGACGATTCCCAAGAAAGGAGACCAGGAGGGTCTGAGTCCCACCCAGCTGTTGGAGGAGGACCTGATGGAAGACGAAGAAGAGACTACAGTACTTACATCTCCAGAGCCTCAGCTTCTGAGGGGTCCAGGTGAGTTTGGAAATTGGGACTTCAGAGGAACTAGTAATGCTTCCTATGCTGGGTACTAGCTGGGCACCCAGCACTATCATCTAGTGGGGACAGTTGGCTCTCAATGACAGGCCTTTTCCATCACTGACTTTCCAGTGTCCTATAATCCAATCTCTCAGGTTTGTTGATCAATGGGAAAGTTCTCAAGCAACATCAGCACTGGTTCAAATGCATTTGGTAGTGTTGCAAATGCTCTTCATTAAATGTTATGTGTTGACTCTCTTCTTGCAGAGGATTCTGTGAAGGCAGTGGGTGAGAAGAACCCTCAAGAAGGAATTTGTATGGAAAATGTGGATGCTGACGTACCTTCTACCCACATCTCAGAGACAGATGTTTTGACTCAGCATAGAATAAAGAGGCCTTGGAAATCAAGAGGGCCTTCCAAAAGAAAAAGCGACAATACTTCCATTCCCCAAGATGTGCCTCAAGAAGGAGCCATATCGTTGGACAAAGGGAAATTCTCTACCACACTCAAGTCAAATTCAGTTCGTGCACCAAGCACCGTGGAGCCAACTGGTCGCCCTGATGGAAAAGAAGCCACGAAACATCCACTGCATGAATGTAAGGACTGCAAGAAAAGATTTAGTTACGAATCTCAGTTGATTCTTCACCAGCGGATACACACTGGAGAGAGACCCTTCAAGTGCACGTATTGTTCCAAGGGGTTCATACAGTCTTCAGACCTGCAAGTTCACCAGCGAATCCACACTGGCGAGAAGCCGTACTGCTGCGATCTCTGCAAGAAGGCCTTCACCCACGAATCCACGCTGCGTGGTCACCAGAGGGTCCACACAAAGGAGAGACCTTACCTATGCGGAGTCTGTCACAAATCTTTCAGCCACAGAGGGAACCTCAACGTTCACCTGCGCATCCATTCTGACAAGAAACCCTACCTGTGTCACGAGTGTAACCAGGCCTTCCGCCAACTGGGAACTTTTAAAAGGCACCAAAAAATACACATCAACGGGACTCCCCAATGATCCCAAGCCGTTCTGCCTAAAAAGGAAATTAATTAGTCACCTATGTTGCAAAAACGATGTGTGATGCATTGCCCAGGCTCAGTTTGTTGGAGTGTCGTTCCATTCACCAAATGGTGATGGGTTCGGTTCCTGGTCGGGGCATGTGAGGGAAGCAGCCGATAGATGACGTTTTGTTTTGTTTTGTATTTTTCCTCTATGTCTAAAATCAATAAAAATATTTTAAAAAAATAAAAAAAGAAAATTAAAAAAAAAAAGATGTATGACATGTTAAGCACTTATGAGGTTTCTGGAACACAGTGGAAGTTTTGGAATTAGAATTAAGATATTTGAATAATTAGTTATCTTACATATTGGTTTCCATTTCTAGTTTCATTTGATCTGCCGTTTTCTTTTGTTTCATTGTGCCATTTGTTTTCTGGTGACATGCAAGTCTTCTTAGTTGTTTCAATAAATTTTTCATAATTCAACCGTTACCACTCATTTGTCCCGTTGTTCCTTATTTCATTGTAAAATAGGACGATTTCAGGATTGCGGCCAGATTAACTACAGAATGCCCAGTGAAATGTGAAGTTCAGATACACAAAATGTTTTAGATGTGTTAGTCATTTACCTGAAATTCACATTTCACTGAGCATTATGTGTGTTTTTGGAAAAGACTTTTTGTCCTGGCGGGTGACTTGGTTGGTTAAAGCATCTCCTGATACACCAAGGTTGTGGGTTTGATCCTCAGTCAGGGCCCATACAAGAGTTAACCAACGAGTTAGAAATAAGTGGAACAAAAAAATCGATGTTTCCACCTCCTCTTCTTTCTCTTTCTCTAAAATCAATTTCTTTTTTTTAAATTAAAAAATAGCCCTGGCCTGTGTGGCTCGGTTGGGTTCGATTCTCAGTCAGGGCACATACCCAGGTTGCAGGTTGATCCCCATTCGGAGCTCGTACAGGAGGCAACGGATCAATGTTTCTCACATGGATATTTCTCTCCCTCTCCCTTGCTCTCTAAAATTAAAAATTAAAACGATGATGCTAGCTAAATAGCTTTAAAATATAAAAATAAACAAATAAAAAGTAGACATTTTTTGGAGTAGTTGTAGGTTAACAGCAAAATTGAGAGGAAGGTAGAGAGATTTCCCTTATTCCCCTCACCCTCACCCTTCACACACACAGCCTCCCCCATTATCAACACCCCCACCAGACAGTAGGTTTGCTACAATGGATAAACCGATATTGACATGTCATTGTGATCCTAAGTCCATAGTCTACATTAGGTTCACCCCCAGGGTTTACATTGTGTGGGTTTGGACACATTTACATTGAGGTATACCCACCATGATAGTCTCATACGGACTATTCTTACTGCCCTAAGAATCTTTTTTCCTCTCTCCACTCATCCTGGTTTTTTATTTGCTAAATTGGGTAACCCAGGGATTCCCACTTGGACTATCGGATGACAGAGGTCTTCTGAGCCACTAGCTACCAGTTGATCTTTATTTCGTTACACCAGCACCACTGAGGGCTTCATTAATCCACAGACCAGGGACCCCACACTCTGTTTCTGACTTGTGGTTGTGGGGTGGGGTCAGAGCATCTGAATTGTAAGATGAACTGAGTTTCAGGATAGGTTTCTAAAGACCTTGGATTGCCACGCTGCGCACCGTTTCTGCTGTCGTTCACATCCTGCATTAATACGGTACACTTGTCACAAGGGACGACTGACTCGATCCAGGGAAATGAACCGAGGCTCGGACTTTATTGACGTTTCCTTGGCATTCACATGTACTGCTGTTCCAGCGCCCCCTCCAGGACAGCACATTGCATGTAGCTGTCCTTGTCTCCTCAGGCTCTTCTTGGTGCTGTGACCATTTCTCAGATTTTCTCTATTTTTGATGACCTGAGCCCTGGCCTGTGCGCCTCAGTTGGTTGGACGTCCTCCCTTGCTCCGAAAGGTTGCACGTTGGATTCCCGGTCAGGGCACAAGTCGGTTTAGGACTCGATCCCCAGGAGGGGGCGTGCAGGAGGGGGCCGATCAGTGTTTTGCTCTCACATCGCTGTTTCTCTAGCTCTCAAAAATCAATAAACTATTTTAAAAGAGGTTATTTTTAATGACCTGAGAATCAGCATTTTTTAAGAAGCTCCCAGGAGACATCGTTGCTTCTGACATTTCCAGAATATTTGTTGGGGTTTAGCTCATGGGCAGGGTCCCGTCATCTTCAATGGTATGGGTATGTCCCTTCCCCCAGGGGTGGGTCATTCACAACGTCCTCGGTTTCTTCAGGAGAGGGGTTTAGGGGACTCTTTGAGGCAGGCTCACCGTCTGCAATCAGTTATACGGTCTCCCTTTTCACCCAGAAACGGGGCTGTGAGCGATTTTGACTTTGCGATTTTGACTTTGTGATTGCATCCAACTTCTTTCATGGGACCTAGAAAATAGTTTGATGATACTGTGCACTCATTGATCCTAATCCTGGGGACTCTTTGATCAGTTAACGACACCCAATGTTTCTCTGTAGCCCCATTTTCCAATTTGTGTGCATGTTGGAATCACCTGGAGAGTTTTTTTGTTTTTTAATCCTCACCTGAGGACCTGTTTAGATTGAGGAAGAGAGAGAGTGAGAGAGAGAAACATCAATTAGTTGCCTTCCATACCTGCCTGACCCACCTGGAATCCAATCGGCAACATTTGGGTGCACAACTGAGCCACACCTGCACCTGTGCTTGGTGGCCACACCCAGAGATAAGGATTTGATTGGTCTGAGGTGTGTCTCCCCAGGTGATCTAGCATTTGGCTGACTCTGCCAGGTCAGAGTGTTCTGGTGGCCCATTGTGGTAACCATAGCGACTGCTGCGTGATTGGTCAACCCAGGTCCCAACGTGTCATTGAAATCAGCAGTCCGTTTCAGTGGCTGGAGCACCCACCTGGACGCCCAGCCTGCAGAGGATGGGCACGCCTGTGTGTCCCAGGGGAGTTCTGCTCCTCACCCCTGTGTTCCCCACACCTCGGCACCGTCTGGAGGAAGAGTTAGAATTTAAGAGGAGGATGAGTGAGTCACGCGTGACAAATAATTCAATCACTGCCACCTCTCCAGCTGTGGCCTCCAACCCGCTATATCCACACAACTGGGCTAGTTGTAGGAAATGAAAAGCTACTGAGCAGAGCCCTGGCTGGCTTGGCTCTGTGATTAGAGCATCCGGACCACGCACCGAAGGGTCGGAGGCTCGGTTCCAGGTCGAGGGCGCGTATTTGTGTTGCAGGTTCCATGGGCGTGAGTCAGTGTTTCTCTCTCTCTCTCTCCAAACATGTCCTCGGGTGAGGATTAAAATACAAAAAACTCCAGGCGATTCCAACATGCACACAAATTGGAAAATGGGGCTACACAGAAATGTTAGGGGTCCTTAACTGATCAAGGGGTCCCCAGGATTGGAATCTATGGGTATGTAGTAACATCAAAATATTTTCTAGGTCCGGTGAAAGTTGGACGGAATCACCAAGACGAAGAGCCAATATCGCCCACAGCCTCGTTTCTGGATGAAAAGGGAGCCCTCATAACTGATTGCAGACCCTGAGCCTACCTCAAAGAGTCCCCTAAACCCCTCTCCTGAAGAAGCAGAGGACGTTGTGAATGGCCCACCCCTGGGGGAAGGGACATACCCGTACCATTGAAGATAAGGGGACCATGCCCATGAGCTAAACCCCATCAAACATTCTGGAAATGTCCCCGGACCAGAAGGAACGGCGTCACCTGGGAGTTTGTAAAAAAGCTGATTCTCAGGTCATTAAAAATAACCTGTTTTAAAATAGTTTATTGATTTTGAGAGAGAGAGAAAGAGAGAGACATCGAGAGCGAAACACTAATCGGCTGCCTCCTGCACGCCCCCTACTGGGAATCGAGCCCTCGGCCGGGCATGTGCCCTGACCGCGATCCAACCTGCAACTTTGAGATGCAGGGCATGAGGTCCGACCAACCGAGCCACACCGGCCACGGCTCAGGTAATCAAAAACAGAGAAAATCTGAGAAATGGTCACAGCACCAAGAGGAGCCTGGAGACAAGGACAACTACATGCAATGTGCTGTCCTGGAGGGGGCGCTGGAACAGCAGTACATGTGAACGCCAAGGAAACGTCAATAAAGTCCGAGCCTCGGTTCATTTCCCTGGATCGAGTCAGTCGTCCCTTGTGACGAATGTACCGTATTAATGCAGGATGTGAACGACAGCAGAAACGGTGCGCAGCGCGGCAATCCAAGGTCTTTAGAAACCTATCCTGAAACTCAGTTCGTCTTACAATTCAGATGCTCTGACCCCACCCCACAACCACAAGTCAGAAACAGAGTGTGGGGTCCCTGGTCTGTGGATTAATGAAGCCCTCAGTGGTGCTGATGTAACGAAATAAAGATCAACTGGTAGCTAGTGGCTCAGAAGACCTGTCATCCGATAGTCCAAGTGGGAATCCCTGGGTTACCCAATTTAGCAAATAAAAAACCAGGATGAGTGGAGAGAGGAAAAAAGATTCTTAGGGCAGTAAGAATAGTCCGTATGAGACTATCATGGTGGGTATACCTCAATGTAAATGTGTCCAAACCCACACAATGTACAACCCCAGGAGTGAACCTAATGCAGACTATGGACTTTGGATCACAATGACATGTCAATGTCGGTTTATCCATTGTAGCAAACCTACTGTCTGATGGGGGTGTTGATAATGGGGGAGGCTGTGTGTGTGAAGGGCAGGGGTGGGGGAATAAAGGAAATGTTTACCTTCCTCTCGGTTTTGCTGTGAACCTACAGCTGCTCCAAAAAAAATGTCTATTTTTTAAATTTATTTTTATTTTTATATTTTTAAGCTATTTTTTCTAATATCATTTTTTAAATATTTTAAAAAATTATTTTAGAGAGCAAGGGAGAGGGAGAGAAACATCCATGTGAGAAACATTGGTCTGTTGCCTCCTGTACGTGCTCCAAATGGGGATCGAACCTGCAACCTGGATATGTGCCCTAACCAGGAATCGAACCCAACTGAGCCACACTGGCCAGGGCTATTTTTAAATTTTTAATAAAATTGATTTTAGAGAGAGACAAAGGGAGGGAGAGAGGGAAACATGGATTTTTTTGTTCCACTTATTTCTCATTCATTGGTTAACTCTTGTATGGGCCCCGACCGAGGATCAAACCCACAACCTTGGTGTATCAGGAGATGGTCTCTAATCAAGGAGTCACCCGCAAGGACAAAAGGTCTTTTCCAAAAAAACACATAATGCTCAGTGAAATGTGAATTTCAGGTAAGTGAATAATACATCTAAAACATTTTGTGTATCTGAACTTCACATTTCACTGGGCATTCTGTAGTTAATCTGGCCGCAATACTGGGATCACGACATTTTACAATGAAATAAGGGACAATGGGACAAAGGGGGTGTAACGGTTGAATTATGAATAATTTATTGAAACAACTAACAAGACTTGCATGTCATTGGAAGAAAAATGGCACAATAAAAAAAAAACCTATGAGAAAACGGTAGGTCATATGAAACTAGAAATGGAAACCAGTATGTAAGATAAGTAACTATTCAAAGATTCTAACTCTAATTTCCAAAACTTCCACTGTGTTCCAGAAACCTCATAAGTGCTTAACATGTCATACATCTTTTTTTTTTTAATTTTCTTCTTTTTTTATTTTTTTAAAATATTTTTATTGATTTTAGACATAGAGGAAAAATACAAAACAAAACAAAGCGTCATCTATCGGCTGCTTCCCTCACATGCCCCGACCAGGAACCGAACCCATCACCATTTGGTGAATGGAACGACACTCCAACCAACTGAGCCTGGGCAATGCATCGCACATCGTTTTTGCAACATAGGTGACTAATTAATTTCCTTTTTAGACAGAAGGGCTTGGGAACATTGGGGAGTCCCGTTGATGTGTATTTTTTGGTGCCTTTTAAAAGTTCCCAGTTGGCGGAAGGCCTGGTTACACTCGTGACACAGGTAGGGTTTCTTGTCAGAATGGATGCGCAGGTGAACGTTGAGGTTCCCTCTGTGGCTGAAAGATTTGTGACAGACTCCGCATAGGTAAGGTCTCTCTTTTGTGTGGACCCTCTGGTGACCACGCAGCGTGGATTCGTGGGTGAAGGCCTTCTTGCAGAGATCGCAGCAGTACGGCTTCTCGCCAGTGTGGATTCGCTGGTGAACTTGCAGGTCTGAAGACTGTATGAACCCCTTGGAACAATACGTGCACTTGAAGGGTCTCTCTCCAGTGTGTATCCGCTGGTGAAGAATCAACTGAGATTCGTAACTAAATCTTTTCTTGCAGTCCTTACATTCATGCAGTGGATGTTTCGTGGCTTCTTTTCCATCAGGGCGACCAGTTGGCTCCACGGTGCTTGGTGCACGAACTGAATTTGACTTGAGTGTGGTAGAGAATTTCCCTTTGTCCAACGATATGGCTCCTTCTTGAGGCACATCTTGGGGAATGGAAGTATTGTCCCTTTTTCTTTTGGAAGGCCCTCTTGATTTGCAAGACCTCTTTATTCTATGCTGAGTCAAAACATCTGTCTCTGAGATGTGGGTAGAAGGTACGTCAGCATCCACATTTTCCATACAAATTCCTTCTTGAGGGTTCTTCTCACCCACTGCCTTCACAGAATCCTCTGCAAGAAGGGAGTCAACACATAACATTTAATAAAGAGCATTTGCAACACTACCAAATGCATTTGAACCAATGCTGATGTTTTGAGAACTTTCCCATTGATCAACAAACCTGAGAGATTGGATTGCAGGACACTGGGAAGTCAGTGATGGAAAAGGCCTGTCATTGAGAGCCAACTGTCCCCACTAGATGATAGTGCTGGGTGCCCAGCTAGTACCCAGCATAGGAAGCATTACTAGTTCCTCTGAAGTCCCAATTTCCAAACTCACCTGGACCCCTCAGAAGCTGAGGCTCTGGAGATGTAAGTACTGTAGTCTCTTCTTCGTCTTCCATCAGGTCCTCCTCCAACATCTGCGTGGGACTCACACCCTCCTGGTCTCCATTCTTGGGAATCATCTCTGGCAGGAGGACTTTCTCTCCCTGAAAAGGGGCAACCAAGTATAATTACAAGCGTGTCTACATTCAGACATGGAAAGGTGTCTCTTCATCCCCTGTGCTGCCCACCTCCCTGATCTGAGACTCCAAATTTCCTAACAGCACAGTCTTGTGGCTAGGTGACACGCACCTCTCACAGACACCAGAGAGGTGTTACTGGACAGCCCTTGAATCAGAGGGAGCGGGCTGTTCCCAACCTTGACCCTTGTCTTCTCATATAAACCAATTTATAGGAGAGACCCTCATTGCATTGTGTAATGTATTTATTAAAACATTAATGCAAGTGAATTTATTTAAACATTAAAGCATGCACAATTATTAATGAAACAAAGCGGGCAAACCTATACATCTGGCTTGTGAAGCACAGACAGCTCTCAGCTAATCTGAAGAGCAAGTAGGGTGGGCGGTTTCTGCCTTATATACCCTTCTGTCTATACATTGTTGTTTTTTAGATTCCTCTGCTAGATATCCTGGTATAGATTAACTCTAAAAGTCTCCCGCTTTTTTTGTTATGGCTTTTGTATAATTTATGGGAGGTACCTGACAATTAAATAGTAGCTCTGGGCTTTTTTTGTTTATACTCTTCTTTTTTTCTCCTCTCTGCTGTCCTAACAACTTCATGATGATTTGCTCTAAGTGGTCTTTGATTCCTCCTGCTCTCCCCCTTTCCTTCCCTCAACTGTCCTGCATTCTTCTGGGAGAAGGAGCGGTTTTAACCTTGTTCTCAAGGTAAGGCCCTGCTACAAGCAGCCTGGAAAGCTTTTTGGCTTTATTTAACTTTCCTGCCTCAGTTTCCCTATTCTTTCTACCCTGAAATCTTTCTCCTAACAGCTATGCTTAGACTTCCATGGGGGCCACCCCCATCACCCCCAATTCCCAAGTTTGTCGTTAATGTGTACCCACCACACCTTTAAATCAAGCCCAAACATTACAGCTTCACTCTTAATTCTCTAAGAGTACCTCTGTCGGTCACCCCAACTGCTCCCTGCCCCGGGCTGTGGAAGCAAAACCATTCTAGACCCAGATCTCCCAAGTCATCACTCCTGATATTTTGTCCATGTTATTCCTGGTCGTGCTTTACCATAATGAACAGCAGCCCTGGTCTGTATTCACTGGATGTCAATATCAAAGTCCCCTATCCATCCCCCATGTTGAAAACCAAAAATGTCTCTGGACATTTGCAAACGTCTTCTGGGAAGCTAAAGGACTCCAGGGGAGAAGCACTCTTTGAATTGTAAGAAATTGAAAATATTCTTACAACTGGACCTTTGGCCAATTATCATTTCATGGAATGCCTTAGAGAAAAATTAGTTTTGAGTTGAATGGCCTATGGGGGAGGGACAAAGTTTGGTGAATCTTTATTCTCCACATTGGCTCAGAAATGTCTAGGGATTTAATGCATTCTGGGTCCAGTTGTGCTTCCTCTTGCACCTTTTCTCACCTGTCCCCAGATCTGGACATCACACACTCACCTGCCCCCTTGACATCTCACTGATTCCTGGCTGATTCTCCAGCTCTCGGTCGACCTCCTGACTGTCCTCAGGATGGATCTCCATCTTAGATTGAGACTTCATGGACAAGTCCCACAAGTGGTCCATGTCACTGACATCTGCTTCGTCCATCTGGACATCTGAATTTTTCACAAGAAACTTCTTTTCTTGGATGGTGACTATGGTCTATGGGGAGGAAATTAAACAAGAATTGGGGTGTATCAGAACCCTTGTGTGGGTCCTACCTGAGTCACACTTGACTGGGATTACTTGTTTGAAATATCAACCTCTCGCCCTGGCCAGGTTGCTCAGTTGGTTAGAGGGTCCTCCCAATACACTAAGGTTTTGGGTTTAATTCCCGGTCACGGCACATATTAGAATCAACCAATGAATACATAAATAAGTGAAACAACAAATTAATGTCTCCCTCTCTCAAAAATCAATAAATAAAATAGTAACCTCACAACATTGCCAAACACTCCCCAGGGAGAAAGGTGCCATCACTCTACCATGTCTGCACCTCAGTTTCCTCACCAGTGAAGCAGAACTGATAACTCTCCCTCATGAGGTTACTATGAGGTCATTGGCAAAGTGAATCTCGGGATGGGAGATCAAATAACTGAATATGTGGGTCTAAAGAATGTTAATGAGTAAGTTTGCCCTTCCTTCCTTCCCCATGCCAAGCATGAGGGTCCTTCTCACCCATTTCTTGGATTTCTCGTTCTTTCTTAGCAGGTTCTCCAGGTCTTTGCAACTCTCCACAGCACTCTCCTTGACCAAGACCTGGAGCTCCGGGGACATGGAGATCATAAACTGCTCTATCACCAACTTATCCAAAATCTGCTCCGTGGTGTGCAGGTCTGGCCTCAGCCAGTGATGGCAGAGCCGAGAGAGTGTTTGCAGGTCCTTGACCGGGTCTGACTTCTCCGAGCTGCTGAAGGTTCTAAAGACCATGTGCCACGTCTCAGAGTCCCAGTCTTCCTGTTCAGTAAGGTGTGCATGGGGCGGTGCGGATGGTGGCAGCTCCCATCCCAGGCTGTACTGGGGTTTCCCATGACCCCATGAAAATGTCTGGTCTGCAGCCATATTTACTGGAAAATTTTCCAATATGACTGGAGCAAACTTTTCCTGTAGTCAGCACCTAAAGGAGAGCTACAAAAGGGATTTACTCTGTACTAGATGCAGAATTCTGGGGGGAAGATGAGAGAGAAAGAATGAGATGAGATTAACCTGTTAATCCACATTTCTTTCCCCCCTTAAACCCTTTCTTCCCCGCCCTGCTGAGGGCCCTGTGGGAGGCAACCAATCCATGTGTCTCTCTCACATCTATGTTTCTCTCCCTCTCTCTCCCTCTTTTCCTTCCACTCTATCTAAAAAGCACTGGAAAATATCCTCTGGTGAGAATTAAAATATATATATTAAAGGGTGCAGTTTTGTGCCGCTAAGCGCATTCCAAATGCTGTGTGACCCTCACCGCTGTCTAGTTCCAGAACCTAGTTTTCATCACTCCACAAGTTAACCCTGTGCCCAACACCTCCAGCCCCCTGCCCTGGACAATGCATTCAATTGTTTGGATGAAAGGATTGAAGGATCACTCGTACTTAATCTCATCCAGGAAACCGGATTAACATCCAATGCTCTGACATTTTCAGGAAACAAGATTTTAAAAGATAGGTTTTTCACGGGCCCTGAACCTAGCTACCAAAGGCCAGAGCCTCTTTCTATTATTCTCCAGAGACCCATTTTATTTCAAGTACAACAGCTATGAATATAAGGCATCCCAGCGTTCCTTCTGGCTACAGGTGGGGGGGGGTCCACCTGAAGGTCAGGGCAAGGTTGCGGTAGAGTCAGGAGGATGAGACTCTAAGATAGGTGTGTGTGGGGGTGTGGATTAGAGGTTCCTGTGTCTGGGAGGTGGAAACATGTAAAAGCATGGAGATGTGAGAAAAGTCAGCCCGAAACCCTGGGGATTAAGAGGTTTCATGTTATATGCATTACCCATCGAAACAGACAATAGTGTAGTGAAGGCAGCAGGGGTGGGGGACCGGGGAATGGGGTGGAGAGAGTCAATGGAGGAAATGGAGGGACATCGGTAATACTTTCAACAATAAAAATAAATTTTAAAAAGAGGCTTCATGTTACTAGAAATGTGGGAGAAGGCAGGGATTTGACTAGTCATTTTTAATCCCTTTGACTTCCTTTCACATTAAAGAAAGCCATGGGAGCCCTGGCCAGTTTGGCTCAGCAGTTAGAGCGTCGGCCTTCGGTCCAGAGAGACCCGGGTTCGGTTCCCGCTGAGGGCACGTACCTCGGTTGCAGTTTGTCCTTGGCCCCGGTTGGGTCGTGCGGGAGGCAACCACTTGATGTGTCCCTTTCACATCGACGTTTCTCTCTCTCTCTCCCTCCCACTCTATCTGAACAAAAAATGGAAAAATGTCTTCAGGTGAGGATAAAAAATAAAAAAAAAGCTATGGGATTACAAAAAAATAAATAAAATGAAATCAGAGGCCAAGATATAAGAGTAACACAAGTGTCCATCAATTGATGAGTGGATAAAAAAAAAAAAAAAAAAAAAAAAAAGCAGTGCTGCATTGACACAATGGAATATTACTCGGCCATAAAAAACGAATGAAATCTTACCATTTGCCAAAACATGGATGGACCTAAAGGGTATTATGCTTACTGAAATACGACAGTCAGACAAAGACAAAGAGCATGTGATGTGTCATATGTGGAAGCTAAAGAACAAAATAAATGAACAAACAAAACAGAAACAGACTCATAGATACAGAGAACAGACAGCCAGTCGCCACATGGGAAGAGGTGGGGGGAGTGGGTGAAAAGGTGAAGGGATTAAGAAGTACAGATTGGTGATTACAAAACAGTCATTGGGATGTAAAGGAATATAGTCATAATTTTGTAATCACTACATATGGGGCAATGTGGGGACTAGACTTACCTGGGGGATCACTTCTTAGAGTAGATAAATGTCTAACTACTGTGCTGTACACCTGAAACTAAGATAATATTGTATGACAACTGACATTGAAGATACACTTAAAAAAAAAAAGAAATATACAGCCTCTAACTGCAAAAAAAATAAAATATAAATATTTACCATTCAACTTTGGGGGGACTTACGTGCCAGAGAGCGTCTGGGTGGCCAGCTGGAGACAACCTGGGCTCCGATCCTGACAGGACTAGTAGGTTGCTATCAGATCTGTCATGAAAGGTTTGATTTTTCCCTGTGGATAGTACAAATCCAGGGATTATTTTAAAGCCATAACGTGACATGGTTAGAACTCACAGGAAAACCACATCCCATACAGAAATTTGTAAAGGTGATACATTGGCCTAAAATCCCCATTGGTGGACTTACTTCGTACTGCAAGCCATTGGGGAAGCTTGCTGAGCTCAGGGTTGATTTCATGTCATACTTTTATTTATTTACCTGTGATGTCCTGAGAAAATCCAGCCCTCCCAGAATGATAATCCTTCTCGAAAGGAGGGGTGCGGGTGATAAAACCCACCCCTTAAACTGAGGATAAAGTAAGAGGATGCAGATACTAAGCCTGACCCATTGTTATTGCTTGGAGTGATGAATACTTAAAGCAATGGTTCTCAACCAGAGGTCCCCCAGCCCCACACACATGTGACAATGTCTGGAGACATTTTTGATTGTCACAACCGGGCATGTGGGAGCGAGGGGAACGACATTGCTAAACACCCTAGGATGCCTAGGCCCGCCCCCTCCTGCCACACACACAAAAATAAATAAAATAAAGGTTAATCTGGCCAAAAAATATCAATAGTGCTGAGAATGAAAAACCCTGGTTTAAAATATAAACCACACCGTGTGTGTTAACCATGATTTACACAAGAGTTCCAAGTGTATGGGGAGCCAGGGGGATCCTTGTTTTCACAAGCTCTCAGACATAATGCACAGAGAACACAAACCCGAATCTTTCTGGAACCCACCTCCACCCATCCTCATTTCCAAATCCGTGCCCTCAGACATCCCCAGCCATCACTTACCTCCTCCAGGACTCCTGACCCTCAGCTTCCCCGAGTCGGGAACTGGCCAACTGAGCTTTGAGCTGAAATGTCTCTCTTTATATAGAAGCCCCAGGCCTCACTTCCTGTCTCCTACCAGCTCAGTGATGGGTTTAAAAACCCTGGGTGATCCTATTTGGATTATCCGTGTTGATGAAATTTTCCACTGAAACCCCAGGAAGAGAGAAACTTGGGTTGGATTTTGGACCAATTTAGGTCGGTCATCTAGTTATTTAGCGTATGTGTAAAGTGCTTGAAGAACTCAAGAAATACAGACCAGGCCTGGCCAGCGTTGCTCAGTAGTTAGAGTGTCATCCTCCAATGCTTCCAATATGACTTAGTCTATTGCTTAGTTTCCTCACAGGGGCAAAGTAAAATCTTAGGGATTTTTGTTTGTTTGTTTAAAACAGGAATATCTTGTCAATGGAATAAAGGAATTTAAAATTCAATTGTTATATTTCAGCATTATTGAGATCATTGTTGTGTTATCCTCAAAGAGGGTAAGTTTTTCAAGGGAAAATTTATTGGAGAACAATTATGCTAATATTTGTTTATTATGCCTATTTAGGAGACCAAATTTTTCTCTGTACCGAAGGCCGACGCTCTAACCGCTGAGCCAAACCGGCCAGGGCGGAGACCAAATTTTTAATAAGCATGCAAAAGGTTTACAGAGAAAGCTATATCTGATTTAGAGTAGGGTTTTGGAAACTTTACGTCACAAGTTCACTTACTTTTTTTTAAAAATAAAATTTCAGCCCTGGCCGGTTTGTCTCAGCGGTTAGAGTGTCAGCCCGCGGACCAGAGAGGTCCGG
Organism: Tadarida brasiliensis; assembly: GCA_030848825.1. Classification (NCBI taxonomy): domain Eukaryota; kingdom Metazoa; phylum Chordata; class Mammalia; order Chiroptera; family Molossidae; genus Tadarida; species Tadarida brasiliensis. The sequence goes on from CM061276.1 coordinate 1,649,270, forward strand.
GTTCGGTTCCCACTAAGGGCATGTACCTCGGTTGCAGTTTGTCCCCAGCCCCGGGTGGGGTCGTGTGGGTGGCAAGCAGTCGATGTGTCTCTCTCACATCGATGTTTCTCTCTCTTTCTCCCTCCCACTCTATCTGAAGATAAATGCAAAAATGTCCTCGGGTGAGGATAAAAAAATAAATAAAAATAAAATTTCAGAAATATAAATAAATAAATAAATCTACATTGATTTTTGAGACTGAGACAGAGAGAGAGAGAGAGAGAGATTTGGTGTTCTACTTATTGATACATTCATTGGTTGATTCTTGGATGTGCCTGACCAGGAATGGAACTTGCAACCCAGGTCCATGCCCTTGACAGGGAATTGAACCGGAGATGCTTCCTGCAGGGCCCAGCCTACTCTCTATCCACTGAGCCACACTGGCCAGGACTGAGCTCTCATTTTGTTTCAACGTAAACCATGCACTGCACTGTGGGCTTAGTGGTTCGATTAGATTTGAAAGACATCAACGTTGGACAGATCCCTACCCAGACAGAACGCCTTGTTAAATGCCTCCATTGATTTGTTGGCTTTTCTTTATCACCCAGGACCCCTTGTCTCTCTGCTCTGCACGTCCAAATAAGATCTGTTGTTTAGTAAATAGCACTGTGCCCTTGCCGTCTTCCAGGTGCTGATCATGTTAGTAGGTCAGGTAACCTGAATGAAGAGTCACGACAACTCTCTAATCATCATTATTTCTTTGAATATTCCTGCTCTCCATTTTAATTATCCCCTGTTCTGGGGACTCCTATTGTCCGACAAATCCTATTATCTCTCTAGGTCTTTTATACTTTCTTGCCTTAAGAAGAGTCCCCCAGCTTTAGCTGGAGCGTTGTCTGGTCTGGTACATGCAAGTTCACAGGTTTATTCGAGGTCAGCGCACATACCCAGCTTTTGGGTGCGATTCTGCTCAGGCCCCCTGCAGGAGGCAGCCAATTGATGTTTCACTCTCACATCGATGTTTCTCTCTCTCCCCCCCCCCCCCCCCGTATCCCTTCCTCTCTCTCTCTGAAATCAATAAAAAGCATGTCCTTTTGTTGGGGTTTAAAGAAAAAGCCTCCCATATTGTCTTCACCTTTCTAATTTGCTTTTCTGTTGTGTTCATTCTACCTCATAATCCTGCCACTGAAACCTCTGGTCCTGGCCTCGCATGTAGTGGCACAACAGGCCAGCACCGAGGGGACTCACTCTCCAAACCTCAGCTACTAGAGTCACCGGACCCCAGAGAACAAAGGAAAAACTCTTGGGTGCCTGTGCCCCACTTTGGACAGTTACTTGGTGTAGAGCGGGGCTTAGACAGGAATTTTTTTGAGTCCTCACCTGAGGCTATATTTTTATTGATTTTAGAGAAGAGTGGAAAGCAGAGGGAGAGAGAGAGAGAAAGAGAGAGAGAGGGAGAGAGAGAGAGAGAGAGAGAGAGAGAGAGAGAGAGAGAGAGAGAGGAGAGAGAGGGAGAAACACTGATCGGTTGCCTCTTTGGTCCCCGGACCCGTACTCTAACCACTGAGCCAAACCAGCCAGGGTTATTTTACTACTTTTTAAACAATCTTTATTGTTGAGTGTATTACATATGTCCCCCCACCTCTTTCCCCCATTGTCCCCCCCCACCGGTTCCCGCCCTGCCCCAGGCCTTCACCACTCTATTGTTTGTGTTAGAGTTTCTGTTTTTGAAGATGAGAGAATCTGGAGGTGATGGTTGCAGGTTATTATGAATGTAGTTAATACCTCTGAACTGCACATTTAAAAATGGCTAAGATGGTAAATCTCATGTTCATGTATTTATCACAACTAAACAATTTTTTTAAGATATACTTTTTATTGATTTTAGAGAAAGAGGAAGGAAGAGGGAGAGAGAGATAGAAACATCGAGAGAGAACATCGATTGGCCGCCTCCTGCATGGCCCCCCCTGAGAATCGGGCCCACAACCTTGTCATGTGTCCTGACCGGGAATTGAACCGGCAACCTCTTGGTGCATGGGTCGACGCTCAACCACTGAGTTACACCGGCCGGGCACAACTAAACAATTTTTTAATTTTTTTAAATTGTTGACACTATTACAGATGACCCCATTTTCCCTCCTTTGACCACCTCCACCTAGCCCCTGCCCCACCCCCTTCCCTCTGCTCATCACCACTCTGTTGTCTGTGTCTGTGGGTTATGCATATAGGGCTAATGCCTTCACCTTCTTTCATCCAGTCCAGCCTTCCCCCTGCCCTGGGACAGCTGTCAGCCTGTTCCATCAAGTACTTTTAAAAAGACTAGTTTGAGGAATTTGGTTAAGGAGGGACCATGGTCAGATCTGTGTCCTCCACCCTCCTCCTTCCTCAGGTGTGTCCCTCACCTGACTGCTCTGAGCACAGGACACATGTCTCCCGGCTGCCATCAGTCACCAGGACATTTGGAGGGTGATTTGCTCCTAGAGTGAGAGTCTTCTCTCTTTTCGAAGGCCTCCCGGTCTCCCACTGTTCATCGCAGCCAAGCATAGCCAGACTGTGATGAGAAAAAGTGATGCCATGTCTGGGTCAAGGTTTTTTCGAGGCATGGGTCCCCCACTCAGTATTCTCTCACTCCTTCCACTGGTTGAGTGCAAGACAAGACCCCTAGTGACGGGTGAACCGCTAAATAGAATGAATATTGGCATCTCAGTCTTTACATAGAGAAGAGCCCCTGGCTGATGGGAGACACTCTCCAAGGACTGTTGGGTGAAGGAGAAAACACTTTTTAAAAAAAATCCTCAACCGAGGATATGTTTTTATTGCTTATGAGAGAGAGAGAGAGAGAGAGAGAGAGAGAGAGAGAGAGAGAGAAAAGGAGAGAAAAACATATATTGATTGCCTCCCGTTCATGCCCCAACCAGGGATTGTACCTGAAACCCAGGTGTGTGCCCTGACCGGGATTCAAACCCACAGCTTTTTGGTGTATTGGTGATGCTTCAACCAACTGAGCTACCCGACCGGGGCTAGGGGAATAAACTTTTATCTTGGTTGCACCACTCTGCTAGGGGATACGCTTTGTTACAGCAGCTTGGTCTTCATGAACTACCATGTAAAAATTCAACTCTCCTGCAACCATCACGCCAGAGAGGTCGTGTGTAGATGCTCAACTGTCCCCGCTGGATCCCACCTTCTAGCTAGAGCCATTGAGTCAGCAGACATGTTAGGGAGGCCACTGTGGATGGAGCATCGTCCCATGGACAGGGAGGTCCCAGTTTGATTCCCAGTCAGGGCACATGCCAGGGTTGCGGGCTCCATCCCCTGTAGGGAGCACGCAGGAGGCAGCCGGTCGATGTTTCTCTCTCGTATCTATGTTTCTATCTCTCTCTCCCTACTGCTCACTCTCTAAATAATCAATAAAAACATATTTTAAAAATAAATAAATGAAATGAAATAGTTGTTGTTTCAGGCTGTTGAGTTTTGGGGTTAGTGTGTTACTCAGCAGTAGATACCTGGAGAGGCATTAGAGTAAGTCCCGCAATGGTAGGTGAAACAGTGTCTAACAAAACCCTTTTTACCATGGGCTAGTTGATATAAACAAGAGTTAAATGTCTACGGCTTCAATGTTATAACAGAACAATATATGAGTTTTAAAACTAATGGATTACTTCTCAAAGGGAAGTGGGGGGGGGGGCGGGAAGAGATGAACCAAAAAACTTATATGCATATATGCATAACCAGTGGACACAGACAACAGTGTGGGGAAGGCCTGGGGGGAAGGGCAGGAGCAGGGTGAAAGGGGTCAATAGGGAAAAAGAGGGGTACATCTGTAATTCTTTCAACAATAAAGATAAATTAAAAAAAAAAAAAAAACTAATGGGTTACTAAACACAGTAGGTCAGACATCCAGGTATGAACAATGGCCAGAAACTGGAATTAAATTGAGGTCCTTTCATTAGGTAATCTGAGATCTATTGCTTCTCAAAAGTTATATCCCACACCTGAGCCTGTCAGCCTTGATTTTGCCCACCGCTACCCCCGCCATCAATCACCATACTAATGAACCAAAGAAGACATTGATTATTTGAAAAAAATACTTAATTCTCTCCATGGTGCTGCAGATGACCTCTCCTGATTTCAGCCTGGAGGGGGCGCAAGTGGCTTGAAAATGGAAAAAGGCAAGCATGATATACTTTGAAGAAATTTTTTAAATTGCCATTTTATTTATTTATTTATTTATTTGCGAGAGGAAAGGAGAGAGAGAAACATCATTCTATTGCTTCCTGTACCCACCCCAACAAGGGATTGAACCCAAAATCCGGGCATGTGCCTTGCCTGGGAATCAAACCTGCCACCCTGTGGTGTAGTGGACCTACCAACTGAGCCCCACCAGTCAGGCATACTTTGGAGAATCATTTTAAGTCAGGACATCATAGAATCTCCGAGTGGAAAGGGATATTAATACATATTATTTAATAGCTCATGTAATGACCGGGATGATTCCCAAAGAATGCAATTACAAAAATAAAATAGAAAACAGAATAAATACAAGAGAATGCACTTATTTCCAGGGACGGCAGGAATACTTCCCGACTGGCCCCAGAATCTCCGAAATGGTTCCAGAATTATTCTTGACTTTGTTAACACAATTGTACTTATTCCAAAACAAATCAGTAAAATCTGAGACAGTCCAGTGGCTTTTGAGACAAAATCTTCAAATGTTCCAAAATGTCTTCTTGAGATTTGGGGATTGAATGTCAGGATCTTGGTCTCGGTAGGTGGGGTTTTAGGAGGGGCTGAAGAGGAGAATGAGGAAGAGCAGTCTGGACAGAGCTATGAGGGCGGGACTTCGCCCTCCCTGGGAATATTCTTGCTGAGCAGGCCCAGCTCTGTGGGAGAGAAAGAGGTGAATTTCAAATGAGTCTGCTCACTACCACTCCCTGAGGTTGGGGGTGAAACTGGGGAGGAAGACCTCTTTAGTTCATCCTTTTTTGTTCAATCTTCTCTTTGTTTCAATCTGCCTCCATATACCTCTTTTCCATACCCATGTTTTCTTAAATTTTTATTGATTAATTGTAGAGAGAGAGAGGAAAGTGGGGGGAGAGAGAGAGAGAACTAGAGAGAGAGGAACATAGGAAAAGAAACATTGATTTGTTGTTCCACTTATTTATTCATTCATTGATGAGTCTTGTATGTGCCCTGACCTGGGATATAACCCACAACCTTGGTGTATTGGGATGACATTCTAACCAACAGAGCTACCTGGCTAGGGCTTCACACCCATGTTAAGAGGCCACATGTTGGTGGTAAGTGTTTTCAAGGTTGGCACAGGAATTAGTGAATTTAGAAGGTGTGTCATCTCCTGGGTTGGTAGATGTCCAATATATGCTCTTCAAATAAGTTAGTGCAGTTGAAATAAAGGTGTGTTATTAATTTCCAAAAATTGAAGAAGGATGTGGAACGGGCTGAAAATCCAACTGGAGGAAACAGGCAAAGCTGGGGATTGAGCACTGACCTCAATCATGGCATTGACCTTGATCATGGAAGATGGCACATCCAGCCTACATTTGGGCAATTTAGTTCAATCTTTCAACACTTACCAAGGACCCACTGCTCATCATCTATTGTGATAAGCACTGAGAAGACAGAGGAGGTCCCTACTAACAGGCAGCTTAGATTTTATTGGGTGACAAGCAGATAAATATATGAAGCACAGAAGAGTCATAGAGTGATCAATGTTACTGTTGGAATAAAACAAGATGGAAACATAGAGAAAAAGGAGCCCTGTTTCTGGGAAAACTTCTCAGGAGGCGGTGGTGACTGAAATGATTTCTGAAGGACCTGAAGGATCTGGCCATGGAAAGCTCTAGAAACAGAACTTTCTAGACTCAGGCAATAGTGGAAGCAAAGATCCTGGAGCGAAATGGAACCAATGTTTCACGAAGGCAGATTCCAGGCAGAACGGGGATTCAGAGTTGAGGGCGGGGTGGTGGCTATAAGGGGCTTGTTGGTGGATCCCAGTTTCCTCCCCCGTGTATGACTTCTCGTTTCTCCTTCTCATAGTTATTTCTCCCCACCCCTTCTCATTGAATGTATTGGGGTGACACTGGTTAACAAAATTATACAGTTTCAGGTGTACTCTCATATGTATTTCTCTCCCCCATACCTCCCCTGCCTTTACCTCCAATCTCTGGTTTGGTGAGGGTCTCCCTCCGAGTCCTCTTGGAGACCCGCCGAGAGTGGGGATACGGCAGCCTGTCTAGGAACAAAACCAAAAAAATCATTCAGTACTTTTTACGATTCCCTTATTTTCTTGGAATCTCACGGTACTTAGTGGTCCTCATGGAGGGGCAATTTTGCTCCCTGGGGACATCTGACAATGTCTGGAGGCATTCTGGGTTGTCACCGTTTGGAGGTTCTCCCGCCACCTAGTGGGGGGAAGCCAGGGATGCTCCTAAAACCCGGTAAAGCACAGGACACCCCCACAGCACTGAATGACGCAGACTCAACATTGCTGAGGCTGAAAATCCTGCCTGAGACACACTCCATTGCCCTCATTTGGTAGTGACGACCATGAGAAAATTCAGTCCAATTCACAGGTTGCATCCACAGTGCGAGTACTCAGGTGTCTGAACCTCCCCCCACACCCACCTCCACAATCTCTCCCTTGGGATATGGAACGAGGAGAGGGAAGTCTCAGAGATGTTACATGGTCAGGAGATAAGACCCGATAGGGGGACCAGGGGCGAGCCAGGAGGAAGTGGATGGGATCTTACAAGGAGATGCCATTACAATATTGCAAAGAACAGCCATGACTCATTTCCTTCCTACCTTATGCCGATCCCCTTCTGGGAATTTTACGTGCATTCTCCCACTGAGCCACACAACACAATGACGAGGTGATGTTTGCCGATTCTGTCTTACATATAGGAGGACATTATTTTCTTTAAAAAAAAATTTTTTTTTCTTTTTCAGATAGAGAGGAAGGGAGAGGAAGAGTGAGGGTGAAGCATTGATTGGCTGCCTCCTGCACGCCCCCTACTGAGGATCAAGCCTGCAACCTGGGCATGTGCCCTGACCAAGAATTGAACAGGCAAACTTTCGGTGCAGGGGACGATGCTCAACCAACTGAGCCACACCGGCCCGTGCCATATTGGACGGATATGAAGCCGAAAGGAATGACATCACTTGCCCTAGTTCCCCCAACTAGTACGCAGACCCCACATCGGCCAGTTTCCAAAGCCACAGTGGACGGGTGGAGGGCATCCATGGAGGTGACTCACCAATGGCCTTCCACAGGTCCAGGATCTCCAGGGCTGTCTTCTCTTTCCCACCTTGGTCAGCCCTCTGGGGCACGGGGAGCACTGGAGGGGGGTGGGGAGAACAAGACCAGGGGGTCCTTGGATGGTAACATGACCATCCTTACTTGCCAGTGGCTCTGAGAAGGAAAGTCATCTGCTTACAGGTACCCCACTCCAGTTGGCAGAACTGGGAGTTGAACCCAATGCTCTGACTCCGGCATGGAAGTACCACCCGAGGACTCGAGTGGATGTGGGTTGAGGGTCCTTATAGGGTCACAGACTCACTGCCCATAGGCACCCAGCCTGCCAGGGACCCAGTGCTCAGAGCAGGCTCACTCACCGGGACCCAGAAGGTAGCCAGCACTGTTGGGGGTCCAGCCTCGTCGCCTCTGGACAGAGATGGAGAGATCAAGACTCAGAGAGACCGAAAGGGTAGTGGACACCCCACAGGTCCAGGTGACGTCAGCATGCCGCCTTCCTCCCACTAGCCTGAGAGCTGATCTGTTCTCAGGGATGAACTCAGGTGACCCGCGCACCACAATGTTTTACAAAGAACATCCGGGGCAGAAGACTTAGGCGATTTACCAGAAGTCACGCCGCTAAAAAGTTGCAGAACCAGGATTTCAAACTCGGTTGGGTCTCCACAGCCCAGGCTCCAGAGCCTCGGGGTCCTCACAGTGTGGTCTGGGGCATGGGTTAGGGATGCGGGAGGAAACTCTGGATGGGACTTCGCACCACGCCTTCCCCTCGGGCAGTTAGCAAACCGCTCAAGCGCTGCAAACCGGAATGGCTGTGAAGGCGGCGTTTGGGGCAATGCTAATCCTCATGGCGTTTTTTTGGGCTTTGAAGACACCGAACCCAGACCCCCTGGATGTCACCAGTGTGGGGAGCCAAGGAGATGAAATCGACTCCCTGTCTTTCTTGTCATATTTTCCCAAATTGTTCCCCATGCCCGGGCTCAGCCAGAAACATTAGAAACCCTTCCTAGAGGTCTCACCCAGGACACCGGTACACAGGAGGGAGTCTCTACTCCGCTGAGCAAGAGGGCGAGGAGGAGGACCAGACGCACAGAGGGAGCCATGGCGGCCGGGTGGGTGGGTGCCTGCAGCAACAGGGGACTGCAAAGAGAGGGCGGCAAGTTTATTATTTTATTTTAGCTTTTGGGGGGTGTAATCAACATGCAAAAAAAAAAAAAAAACATCGTACACATTTAAGGGACACATTTTGATGAGTTTGGACAGAGGCACACACCCAGGAGCCATCACCACCGTGAAGACAGTAGATGGAGCCATTACCTGCGAAAATTTCCTTTTGTTTGTTTTCATTTTCTGTTTGTTTTGCCAACACAAGAGCTAGTCGCCTAACATGCTTTTTTATTGATTGGTTTGAGAGAGAGAGACAGAGAGAGAGAGAGACAGAGAGAGAGAGAGAGATTTGCTGTTCCACTTATCTTACCAATGCATTCATTGGTTGCTTTTCATATATGCCCTAACAGGGGATCGAACCCGCAACTTTGGCGTATCCAGACGACACTCTAACCCATGGAACTACCCAGCCCGGGTTCGTAGAGCTACATTTTGGGACACATTGCTTTCAGTGAAACAAGAAAGTTGGCCGAGGAAAGACACTGAAGGAAAGAGCAGCATATTGGAAACATGACATAGTTCCCCCAAACCCCCACCACGCACGAATGACCAGAGTTTAAGAATCACAGAGGCATCAGCCCCTCTCCAAGGTCACATCACCCCTTCCCACCACCCTCTCTCTGGCCCAGGGTGCCCCAAAGTGCCTTATTGCCATTCCATGCTCAACACCCATTCCCAGACCTGCCCTGTTGTCTGCTGCCCCCCACCCCCTACTCCCTGCCCCCGCTCCCCACACCGATCGCCCTGCATCCTCCAGGGCCCTCTCCACCTCCCTGCTCTCACCTCACTGGAGTTGGCCAAGGTCCCTGCTGGCTCTGCGGGTCCAGCTCTGTGACTCTAGCTTTTATGCCTCCGGAGGGGACAGGAGAAGGAGGAGGAGGTGGAGGGAGAGAAGAGGGATGGGGTCAGAGAAGCAGAAGGGGAGACGCGGACAGCCAGCTGGGAGGATGGAGGGGGTGAGGAGTCACCCACGCCACGGGCTTCCATTAGCTGGCTGGTGAGGTCAGGACAAGGATGCCTCCCCCCGGGGAAATGGTTCTCTGCCTCAGTTTCCCTCCACAACCATCTGATTCCACATGTACGCTGCCTTCCTCCTCCCTGACTTCTACGTGGCGCTCTGCGTTTACTCGAGAACCAGCTCCTCTGCGCCTCTGTATCACACCCAGGATTTTGGGCGTCGCCTCCTCCCGGGCGGCCCTGCCGCTGCGTGAATCCCTGGGTCTTCGCAGCTGTGTGACCGCCCCTGCTTCTCCTCTCCCGCCTGAAACACCTGGGTCATTCCTTCCCTCGGGTGGGGAGTTTCCCTCCCTGGAAGACAAGCTTGATGACGGACATCCTTATTGTGACTTGGCATCTCGTGGCTGGAGCTCAGGGGCTTCCTACAGGGCATAGGACGGTCCCCACGGCAGAGGAGTCCAGCCGCAGGGTCAGCGGCGCCGAGGACCAGAAACCCTGCCATAGCCCCTAAAACGCGCAGGTCAGTCTCAATTGGATGCGCAAATCCAGTGGCCTGTGTGTGGTGCTCTCTCTCCCTCCCTGTTTCTCTCTTTTTTTTAATTTTTGAGAATTTATTTCTCAATGACAGGGGACAGCCTGTATTATATTAGTCTCAGGTGTGCAGTATAGTGATTAGACGTGTATGTACCTTATGATGTGGTCCCCCGATATTTCCAGTACCCGCCTGGCCTCATCCATAGCTATCCCATTATTGGCTGTACCCCGTGTGCTGTTTGTTTTTCCATTTCTCTGTCTTTTTTAAAAATATGTTTTTATTGACTTTTTTTTTTTTTTTTTTTTAGAGAGAGATGAAAACATGGATGTGAGAGAGAAACATCGATTGGCTGCCTCCTGCACGCCCCCTACGGGGGATCGAGCCCGCAACCCGGGCATGTGCCCGGACCGGGACCGAACCGGGACCTCTCAGTCCAGGGGACGATGCTCACTCCACTGAATCACGCAGCCTGGGCCGTTTCTCTGTCTCTTCATCCTCTTCCTCTTGGCCTCCATGGCAGCGGTTTCTCGGAAGAAAGGACCAAGAACGAAGGGGTGAGGGTGGGGGAGGCATGTCCTCCAGGCTCTGCCCTTTGCTTCCTGAACGTCCCATCCCCACCCGCGGTTTCCTCATCTCCATGGTGCAGAGCCGCAGGCCCCTGCTATCGGTGGCCCCGTCTGTCTTCATGGCATCTGCACGTGGCTAGCCAGCCCTCCCACGCCGAGCAGGGGCCTTTCTGGACCCCACGGGGCAGAGCGAGAGTGGGCACGAGGGGCTCGGGCAGAGTCCCTGCGGCGCCCGAGCCGGCCTGGCTCCCACCCTCAGCAGCCCGCATGCGAGCGGGAGGGCGCTGCTGGAGGGCGAGCTGGAGGGCGCTGCGGGAGGGCGCTGCGGGAGGCGCTGCGGGAGGGCGAGCGGGAGGGTGAGCGGGAGGGCGAGCGGGAGGGTGAGCGGGAGGGCGAGCGGGAGGGTGAGCGGGAGGGCGCCGCGGGAGGGCGAGCGGGAGGGCGAGCGGGAGGGCGCTGCTGGAGGGCACTGCGGGAGGGTGAGCGGGAGGCCGAGCGGGAGGGCGCTGCGGGAGGGCGAGCGGGAGGACGCTGCGGGAGGGCGAGCGGGAGGGCGCCGCTGGAGGGTGAGCGGGAGGGCGAGCGGGAGGGCGCTGCGGGAGGGCGCTGCGGGAGGGCGAGCGGGAGAGAGTGGCGAGGAGGTGTGAATGGGTTCGCTGGGAGAGAGCCCGGAGCGGGTGACACAGGCGGGGGCCGGAGACCGGACCAGGTGGTTACCTGGAAACCGACGGAGACGTGGAGAACACAGTCCTAAGAACTCGTGTCCCCTGTAGCCAGTTTGTGAGGACTGAATGCAGAGGGTCCAAACCTCATGCAAAACAAACATCAAAGATGTGGAGAACGTCAGTTCCCTCCTATGCCTGCGACTGAGCCGAGAGTCTATTCTGAACCCACAGCTGCTCCGCAACGGGGAAACTGCCCGCGGGCATGGCCGCTGTTTGCCTCCTGATGACAGCGAGTCTGCGGGGTTGGATCGGAATATCGGAATATTCACATGTCTCTGTCTCCCGTGCTGCGGGGGTGCGGCCGGGACCTGGCCCAGGGGCGGCAGGGCACTGGGGTCCCCACCACCCTTCCCCTTCCTTCCCTGCTTCCTCCCACCCGTAGGTACTTTGTGTCCCAGTGGGCCGGGTCCCTGTCCACACCCAGACAAGCCCTTGACGGGACTACTCCAGCTACTGAGTGTAAAAAAATGTATATACATTTATAAAATATATATATATATGCATTTCTTTGGGTAAATACCCAGAAGCAGAATTGCTGGATCCTTCCTTGTACTCCACAGCCTTTGTATGAAAGTCTGTTTTGTCTGGTGTAAGTATTGCTACCCTGCCACTTCTGGTGGTTTCCATCCGCATGAAATACCTTTCCCTCCCTGTGCATCTTTCAATATGAAGGGAGTCTCCCGTAGACAGTATAGGTAAAGGTCTTGTTCTTATCCATTCAGCCACCCGATGTCTTTTTAAAATGTATTGCTGACAGTATTACAGATATCCCCCATGCCTCCGCTTTTGCCTCCCTCCACCCAGCCCCCGTCCCACCCCGACCTTCCCCACATTGTTGTCTGTGTCCACAGGCTGTGCCTGTGTGCATATAAGTTCTTTGGTTACTCTCTTCCCCACCCCCACTCCCCTCCCCTCTGAGGTCTGTCAGTCTGTCTTGTGTTTCTGGGCCTATTTTGTTCATTAGATTCCACTCTGTGTCTTCTTTTTTTTAAGCCTCACCCGAGCATATTTTTCTATTTATCTTCAGATAAACTGTAAGGGAGGAGGGGAGAGAAAGAGAGAGAGAGAGAAAGATCGATGTGAGAGAGACACATCGATTGGTTGCCTCCCGCCTGCATAACCCAACCATAGCCCGGGACAAACTGCAACCGAGGTACGTGCTCTTGACCGGAATCAAACCGGAGACTCATTGGTCCGTGGCCAACGCTCTAACTGCTGAGCCAAACCGGCCAGGGCCACCCTATCTCTTTAGATTGGAGCATTTAATCCACTTACATTTAAAGTAATCGTTGAGAGATAGGTACTTATTGCCATTTTATTATTGATATTTTAATCTTTTTTTTTTCCCTTCTTCTCCTTCGAGAAGTCCCGCTAACATTTCTTGTAATGCTGGTTTGGTGGTGACTAACTTTGTTGGCTTTTTCTTGCCTGGAAGTCAAATGATGACTTTATTTACTTATTTTTCCTTTATTGATTTTCCTTTATTGAATTTGTTTTTCTTTATTGATTTCAGAGAGAGAGGAAGGGAGAGGGGGAGAGAGAAACATCGATGTGAGAGAACATAGATTGGCTGCCTCCTGCATGCCCCCCACTGGGGATTGGGTCCACAACCTGGGCATGTGCCCTGACCGGGAATCGAACCGGCGACCTCTTCTCTGGTCCACGAGCCGATGCTCTAACCGCGGAGCCACACCGGCCGGGCTGGAATGATTTTAGTGTACCCCCCGACGTGGAACAGGCACCGCATGGCAGGAAGTCCCCCCCCCCCCAACGTCTTCAGTGCTTAGAGCCAGTCAGCGCCTGGCGCAGTGTGAGCTCACCAGGTTGGGGAATCTTGTCGGAGGGACACGGTCTCTGACACCCAGGGAAAGAGCCATACAGCGCAAAGCTGGGAGCCGCAGGGAGACGATGGAATATCGAAGTGAGAAGGGCTTACTGGTGGGTCCCGCTGGGATGTGGGGGAACCCAGTGAGGCTAGGTGTCTGCCCACCTCTAGTGGTTTTCGGGTTTATTGATTTTGTGTGTGTGTATCTCCCTCTCTCTGAAATCGTGACTGGGAATCTTTTTTGCTACAGCCCTGGTCCTGCCCCCTGCTCTCCACACACACGTGCACGCATACACACACGCACACAGACTCGCGCATGGTCTGCTTCTGCTGGGAACTCACTAACATCCACAGAGACTAATTACCCTCTCCACTTGCTTTCTATCAAGGATGGGGAGAAACGAGGGAGGAAGGTGCAGCCTGCCTCCAGCAGATAAGGTGTTTAACTGTGGAGAGGAGGAAGACTGGCAATGGGAGGCAGAAGAGAAAGCTGGAGTGGGAAGGACTGGGCTTGCTGCCTCCAGTTCAGAAACCCGGGGCGGGGGGCATGCATGTGAACTAGAGATAGGGTGGACAGAGACAGACAGACAGACAGACAGATAAGAGATAAGCAGATAGATGAGTGATAGACAGATAGATGATACATGTTTCTCTCTCTCCCTCCCTCCCTTTCACTCTCTCTAAAAATCAATGAAAAAAATCCTCAGGTGAAGATTTAAGAAAAAAAAATTAAAAAAAAAAATCCTCACAGAATTGCTGTGAGGACAATGAAGGACGGATGGGGAAGGGACCCACTGTGGAAAGGGGTCTCCGTCAAGAATCATAACCCTATTAATTATGATTGTCATCGCCCAGCTGGTGTGGCTCAGTGATTGAGCATTGACCCTGCACCAGGAGGTCACCGGTTAGATTCCCGGTCAGGGCACATGCCCAGGTTGTGGGCCTGATGCCCAGTGGGGGCATGCCAGAGGCGGCCAATCGATGTTCTCTCTGATGTTTCTCTCTCTCTCTCCCTCTCCCTAAAAGCAATAAAGAAAAATAAATTTTAAAATAATAATAATGATCGTCAGCACTGACTGGGTTCCCAGTGATGTGCTCACAACCCGTGTCCCTGGCCTCACCGAATCCTCTGCACACCTGTGAGGTAGGGAACGACGCTCATTGAACCAGTGACAAGCACAACACGGAGGCTCAGAGAAGTCAAGTCACTTTCCCAAGATTGCACAGCCAGCAAACAACCAGATTGAAACCCGGGCACCTGGACTCCAGAGCCTGTTTGCTTAACCGTTGTGCGGCCACACCTTCTTGCATGGCTGGAGAGCGGGACCAGGGTTGGCTCCAAGCTCCTGAGTGTGGGAGGAAGCAGCTGATTCATGATTCTCTTCCCTGAACTGACTCACTCACCCGAGAGTCTCATCCCCCCTCCTGTGTCCTACTCGGCAGCTAAAATATTGCTTTTAGAGTATAAATCGGATGATGTAACCCCTGCTCGAAACCTTCCAATGTCTTCCCAGCATGCCAAAAATAAAATTACACTCACAAATATTCATGACTCATCTCCTTCCACGCCTCTCCTGGGTCCAGCCAGGCCGGCTTGCTCCTTCCTGGGGCCTTGGTCCTGGCTGGCTCCTCTCCCTGTATCGCTGTCCTGGCGTCACCCAGGCCGCCATCCCTGACTACTCAGTCTCCACGGTCCACCCCAAAATGCCTTCTTCATATACACCCTCCTTTATTTTTAAATCAGATTTATTGCTATTGCAACCCCCTTGCTTAGGATCTGTTTTTCTGTCTTCCTTTCCCTGGACCACTAGTGGGAAGCGCAGCTGGACAGGGACTTCGTTTTGGCTCTCCGCTCTTTCCACGGGCGCCTGACACTTAGCCATGCAGGACCTGCGTGGCTTCAGGAGGCTCCCACACCTGCGTTATCCCCGCCACGCCCACGCTTGGAAGCGGCCAGGGCCCTGGCACAAGTCCAGCCCAGTCGGCCAGACAGTGGAGGCGGGGCTTAGAGGGCTGGTTTCTGCGCGGTGGTAACGCCTGCCATCTCCCCGCCTCCCTCTCGCCCGACGCCGTCACTTGTGAGAGCAACAGGAAGCCGTGAGTTCCAAGCCGTCTGAAGCAGGTGAACCGGCACCCAGAGGGGTGAGGCGGATCGAGAGGTCCCGGCTTCGGGATGTATTTTGGAAGTGGGGCCGGAACGGATTCAGGGCACCAGCCGGTGCAGTCACCCACGTGAGACTCGATGGAGGCCGCCCAGGCTGCTCGGGCCTCTCACCTCCTCACACAGCACGTGGAGCGGGTTGGGCCTGGTGTTGACCCCCTTGCCGGGCAAAGGGGGAGGTGGGTATAGCAGCCCGAGGAGACGGGAAACAGCTCACCTCCGCTGGGCCCTGCCAGAGCCCCTGCGCCAGACCCCAAGGAGGCGGGGCAGAGGAAACCGTCGCCCAGCCTCTGGCCACCTGCAGTTCCCGCAAAGACCTCTATGGGCGCCATGGGCACCAGTCTGGCGCCTCATCACCACAGCAGCCCCGTCTGTAAAACCACAACCCAGGCTTTCTGCGCCAGCAGCCGGCCACTTCCTTGCTTGGTGCCTCAGCTTCCCCACCTGCATAATAACAGTGCTGGTGTCCTTTGCTGTGATGACCGAGCTGGTGGCTTTAAGCCCTAGAAATAGGATCTGGACACCATAGACACTGGTTTTTGTTATCAGAACCCCGTCCTCAGACCCCAGCCTGGCCTCACTGGCCCGCACCACTGCCACCGCCTGTCCCCACTTTAGGTCCTGCTGCTGAGGACGTGGCTTCTCCAAGCAGGTCTCTTCTGCCCAACAGGGGGCAGGGTCACAGGGACCTCCTGGTGGGAGAGGGCCCTACCAGGAAAGGCGCCCGCGGGCGCTCACGCTGGACCGGGCAGCACTGAGCATCGGCATTCATTCCCTCGCTACACTTCAGCGCTGGGCCCTTGCCAGCAGGAGCCTCATTAGCTCTCAGGTGATGGTGAGGCCCGGGGCACCCTGATGGCCACACGTCATTCCTGGCACCCAAACCTCTCTTGCTGCTTGGGCACTTTCCCACCCTAGGGGTCTTTCCCACGCTGGGCAGTCAGCTAGCTGCTTTCCCAGACTCCCTTGCAGCTAGGGCAGGGCCCGCAGCCCCAGTTTTACTGGTCAGACACACCAGTATCTCCCAAGGGGAGGACAGGGGTACAGCACTGCCACAGGTCTGCACTCAAGAACATGCCACCCGGCCTGGCCAGTGGCTCAGCAGTTAAGAGCACCAACTGCACATGGAAGGGTCTTGGGTTCAATCCCCAGTCCTGGTTGGAGCGCATGCGGGAGGCAACCAATCAATGTGTCTCTCTCACATGAATGTTTCTCTCTCTCTCCCATTCTAAAAATCAACAGAAAAAATACCCTTTAAAAAACAATGGGGATTAACAACAACCAAAAGCCATCCCCAGTCCCACACATACCTCAGAGGTTCTCAGACAGGTGGCTGCCACGTTCAAAACCCACCCCCAGGAGACTAGACTCCTCTCTTGGCAAGATGGGCCACCCAAGAGACCTGACAGTGATTATCTGGGGTGGTCCCCCCAAAATGGGGTGATGTACCCCAATTAACACTTAGCAAGAGATGTGGGTGCCATTATTGTTAGCTACAGATGTGGAAACTGAGTCTCCAAGAGGAAGGTGACCTAAGATTATGCAGCCAGGAAGCCACTGAGTCGAGACAGGAACCCAAGCGGGTTTGGTGCTAAGACAGGCCCCTTCCCTAGCCTTGTACCTGCCTCTCTGAGATGGAAGTGGGGTGATCTGCTCCTGGGGTCCCTGAGGTTTGATGAGAAATGCGTGAAAGCATCGCCCGCTGCGCAGAAATGGTCAAGAATTCATCTCCATCACCTCTCACAGGGTCCCCTCTCTAGACTCAAGGACAGGAACTGCTAAACTAGGGCTGAGCCCAGACTCCCAGGGCCTCTGGAAGGTGGGTAGGTTCCAGAGAGTCCCTGCCCCCAGACACAGCTCCCGGAGGGCGGCGCCTACAAGAGAACCTGGGACTGTGGCTGCACACCTCATCAGTGACTTTATTACTCTGCGTATGCTGGTGAACTGTCTGTCGTTTCCATGCGCTTCCCAGAGCCGGCCTCTCTGTCCATCTCCTGCCTTCCTGGGTCGCAGAGAAGAGCCAGACCAAAGAGCCCACTGCCAGGCTCCTCCCCCGTCCCCCAATCTGTCCGGGGGGGGGGAGGGGAATCTCCTAGGTTCAAGACTCAGTCCCCTGTCTCCAGCCTCCTCTCCTAGGCTCCTGGTCCGCCTTGATGCCCTCCCCAGAGTGTGGAGAGGGAGGGAGAGGGTGGGGAGAAAAGGGTACAATGTGGAGGCACCTTTCACAGGGTAGGACATCCTGGGAGGTCAGGGGCGGTGAACGGAGGAGAGATCTGAACAGGAAAGTGAAGTTTGGGGCAGAAAAAGCTGGGAAGGAACCGAGAACGTTAGGGTATCGGACGGTTTAGACAAGGGAGGAGAGAGGCGTGGAGAAGAGCGGGTCCTGGAGGTTGGCTGAGGGACAGGAAGGGCTGGATGGCTCGGTGGGCGGCACCAGGCGGCTACCCCAACGGCCAAGGCGGGAAGGGCCCCCCGCCCTCGGGGCCCGGCGCACCCGCGGTGCCGGTGCTCGCCGCACGGCCATGGATGCGCTGGTGGCGCAGCACGTGCTCGCGGCGCCCGAAGCCCTTGCCGCACTCCCAGCAGGCGAACGGCCGCGCGCCCGAGTGCGTCTTGCGGTGGCGCACCAGGTGCTCACGCCAGTAGAAGGTCTTGCCGCACTCGCAGCAGGCGTGTGGCTTCTCGCGGGCGGGCAGCGGGCGCAGGGCCGGCCCGGGGCTGCCGGGATGCGTGCCGCGGTGGCGCCGCAGGTGCTCCTTGCGCCGGAAGGCCTTGCCGCACTCCGGGCAGGCGTGCGGCTTCTCACCCGAGTGGCTCTGCCGGTGGCGCAGCAGGTGCGCCGGCTTCAGGGAGGTCTTGCCGCACTCGGGGCAGGACACGGTGCCCGCCGCGGCCAGGAAGGCGGGCAGGTCGGGCGCGGGCAGGGCCGGCGGGGCCAGCGGGGGGCTGCCTGGCTCCTGCTTGTAGGGGCGCATGGCCTGGGCGTCCCCAGCAGCTGGCTCCTCAGCCCCTGGGACTGCGTCTCCTGCCGGGCAAAGGTGCAAACAGGGCAGCGATTCAGCACAAGGCGGGGCAGGTACAGCCGGGCTGGGGTGGGCGGGGTTTCATGGCCACGTCATGGGTAGGAAGGGCAGCGCTGGGGGGTAGGGGAGTGCTCAAGGTCAAGGTGCACTGGGGTGAGCTTCTCAGTCATCCCTGTGATCCCCATAGCAGTGCCTGCTGCAGAGTAAGTGCCCACCACACAGACGTGCAAATGAGCATGTGGGTGTGTGGGGGGGAGGGGGGGGAAAGTGGTACAATATACAGGAGAGACGGTGGAAGGGCAAACGGATGGATGAGCAGGTCAGCCGGTGGATGGATGAATGGAAGAGAAATGAGTCGATAAGTGAATAAATGTCTGAGATGGGATGGATGGATGGATGGATGGATGATGAATAGTTGGGTGAGTAGGTGGATGGATGGGTAGATGGGCAGATGGGTGGATAAATGGGGGGATGATGGATAAATGGATGAATGGATGATGGGTGAGTGGGTAGGTGGGTGGGTGGATGGTGGATGGATGGATAAATGGGTGAGGTGGAGAGATGCATGATGGACGAATGGATGGATGATGGATGGGTAGATGGATGGATGAATGGATAGGTAGGTAGGTGGGTGGATGGATGGATAAATGGATGGACAGATGGATGGGTGGGTGGGTAGGTGGATGGATGGATAAATGGGTGGATTGATGAATAGATAAATGGTAGGCAGATGGAGGGTACACAGACTGGTAGATGGGTGGGTGGGTAGATGGATGGCCGGTAGGCAGATGAAGGGATGAGTAGGAAGGTCAACTGATGGGTGAATGGTAGGTGGGTGTGGATGGATGATGGGTGGGTGGGTGGGTGATATACAAGGGACGGGCAAGCATCTGACTGGCCATCCGGGTGACAAATGGGAGAGTGGATGAGTGGGTGGGCGTATGAAACACACATTTCCTTTCTCCAGGTTTTCAAACTGCTCCGTGGAACTCCACAGATATATGCAGCCCCAGTTGCTAACACGTGCTCTCCCTTGCGTCCGCATGGTGCTGAGCATCCACCGGCGGCATCCCCCCCCCCCCCCGCAACCTCACACATCCCAGCAGGAACAGGTCTGTGCCTGTCCCCGACGGAGGACAATGAGCTCAGAGGCCTTCTCCAGCGGCCTTCCGCACCCCTGCCCTACTGCAGGAAGGGCCCTGAACTCCCACCCTCTCTGCTCTCTTCCCCCAGGACCATAACGTCCCTGTACCTTACAGTCCACCTCGCTCAGTGTTTTCCCGGAGACTGCGGACTGCCAAGAACCACCTGTCCCTGTCCTCCCTGTGACTTCCATCCTCCCCGGGTCCCTGTCCTTCCTATGACACCCCTATCTTCCCCAGGTCGCCCCCTCCTCATGGCCTCCAACCTGCTGCCTCCACATATGACCCTGAGATGACCCTCAAGCTGCTCTGTTCTGGCCACAGCCCCGTCCCACCTGAAAGGCTGCACCTGGCCTCCCAGCACTTGGTTCCACACCAACACCAGAGTGGTCATTCCGCCTGCTGGACACCCAGGTCTCTGCCTCCAGTCTGCCCCCGTCTTTGACAAGGTCCAGCCTGATTTCCCCTCCTCACCATCAGTGTGCTCTGGACGGTGCTGGCCCCAGCCCCAGTTCCACGGGCGGGTCTGTGTGCCAGGCCTGGGCTCTCAGGACAGGGCTGCACCCCTGGTCACAGCACCGGGTCGGAAAGAGCATGACTCAACCCGAGCCGATGAGACACGCCTCAGGGACTCCATGCAATTAGCTGTGTGGGTGCAAAGGTCTGGGGTCAGACTGCCTGGTGCACCCCCAGCGTTGCCGGCACCTGATCTCAGGTGAGTGACCTTGTTTCTGTACCTCTGTCTGCAGCTACAGAACACAGGTAATGCCACGTATCTTCAGGGGACTGTGGTGGGATTTCATCTCGCTGACCAGAACCACACAGGGAGCATGCGTCACCCGCGCTGCATCCTGCATGCCCCCCACTTTGCCCTCCAGGGTGGGGTCATCAATTCATCTCCAGCCCCTGGGGCCCAGCTCGGGGTCTGGGGCCCACAGCAAGGACACCAGGGATGCTCACTGAACAAATGGTTGACAGGCAGGAGGGGGACCCCACCTTTGGCTGGGGAGAAAGCTGGCAGTGTGGGAAAGGGGTCAGCTGCTCACCTAAAGGAATCATGCCACCATCTTCCTTCTGGAGGCCGACCCCGGAGACTTCTGTCACATCCCGAGGGGCCCTCATCGCTGGTCCCTGAAACGAGAGTCCACATTCTGAACTGAGACACCTGAGCGATGGCCTTGCTTTCTCCCTCTCTCCCTGTCACCCACGCCAGCGCTGTGCTGGGGGACACTCAGGCCACCCCACATGAGGGAGCCGCCTCACATCCTCCAGCCCAGGCCTGCCTTCAGGTGACAACAGCCTCAGCTAACATTTTTTAGTTTTTTTTTTTTTAATGTTTTTTTCTTTATTGATTTTAGAGGGAGGAGAGAAACATCGATGAAAGAGAACATCAATTGGCCACCTCCTGCATGAACCCCCCCCCCAAGGGATCTGGCCCACAACCTGGGCACGTGCCCTAACCAGGAATTGAACCGGGTACCTCCTGGTGTGTGGGACAACGCTTAATCCACTGAGCCACACTGGCCGGCATCAGCTGACATCTGAACTGCAACCTCCTGAGACCCTGAGTGAGACCCACTGAAAGTTTCTGACCCATTGTCAGGGAGGTGGCAGGATGGATAACTTACAACCACCTTTCTGTAAATTGATTCCTGACCGAGTGCAGCCCAGGGTGTGACCGGGCCTATTGCTCCTGCAGTGACCCATGAGGCCAGGTGGCCCGGCCCCTGCCACCCCCTCCAGCCCCACCTCTGGTTGGGTCCCCACCAGGAACTCTAAGTCCATGCCACAGTATACAGCTTATGTGTCCCAGGTGCCAAGCTCGCTCAGATCTCCACTCTTTTGTCTGGAACACCCTTTCCCACCCCCTTCACTGTCTACCTTGGGAGCTGACTGAGCCCGTCTCTACCACACACCTGCTTTATCTCTGTGACACAGGAACATCCCCGACCCTGGTGCCCGTCACAGTGCACTTTTCAATAGGTTTCTTTTGGCCTAACAGCCGTACAATAAATGCACCCACTTAAAGCATATAATCTGGTGAGTTTCGACATATGGATCCGCTTAAGAAACCACCAACGCAGTCGAGGTGGGGGGCACACCAACGGCCCCTGGAAGTCCCTGTGCACAGGCGTCATCTGCCCCCGTCCCGCCTCCAACGTGCAACCACTGGTGTGACTTCCGCCACCACAGAGTGGATTTCTTTTTCTGGAACTTTACATAAACAGACCCAGATGGCAAACGCACTTTTCTTGGGTCTCTCACGCAACATAATTATTTTGCCGTTAGGCTATTGGCCTATGATTTTCTTCTCTTGTAATGTCTTCGGTTTTGGTATTGTGGTAATGCTGGCCCACAGCATGAGCCGGAAATGGCTCCTCCTCTTCAATTTTTGGGAAGCCCCTGTGTGGAGTTGGCGTTCTCTCCCCCAGACATGTCACACCTCCCTGACGGAGTCGCCTGGACCATCAGTTTTTATGTCTGTGCTCATCTGTCTTCTCCAGCACAGGGGGCTGGGGTGGAGGAGTTGGGGCAGGTGCTGGCCCGTCTGGCATCTGTGGTCCCTGGTGCCGATCTTTTCATAAGTAACAGCTTTCCTGAGACACGATTCACACACTACAGAATTCACCCACTTAAACACAACCCCAACCATCACCACAATCCATGTTAGAAGATCTTCATCACCCCCCAAATAAGTCTGGAACCCATTAGCAGTCCCTCCCCTTCACCGGCCCAGCTGCTGGGAACGGTGCACCTACTTCCTGTCTTTATGGAGTTGCTGACTCTGGACATTCCATCTCAACGGAATCGTGTGGGGCCTTTTGACTGGTCTCTCACTTTATCACATAACGTTTTCGATGTTCATCCACGTGTCAGTCCTTCACCCTTTTTCACAGCTGAGTAATACTCCATTGTGTAAACATTCCACATTTGGTTCATCCACTCCCCAGCTGATGCGCACGTGGGCTGTCTCCACTTTTTGGCTATTCCGAGGGATGCTGCTCTGCCATCACGCGTACCACATGTGTACAAGTTTTGAATAGACGTATGTTTTCATTTTTCTTGGGTACATACGCAGAAGTGGGCGTGCTGGCTCACCCGGTACGGCGAATCCCCACTTAGTGTCCTCAACAGGCTCTTTGACTTTAAGTGAAATGATGTTCAATTTTACCAGAGACTAACTGATATACACGGCACCTCATCGACACGCATCGTTATTCCAGGACCTGCTGTAGCCCCACATCCAACCTTTCGGGGGAATTGCCAGACTGTTTTCCACCGTGGCTGCCTCATCTGACATTCCTGCCACCATGAAGAGGGTTCCAGCTCCTGGTACCTCTTATGCTAGACGCTGAGTGAGTGATCGAACAGACGGATGGATGGAGGGATGAAGGTCAAACCGTCTGCCTCCACCCTGAAGAAGAGGATCAGACACAGGTGTGCACAGGTGCAGGGCAGGCGTTTTGCATGAGGCCGTTGCATGAGGCCGACCATGTCCCCGGTGCCTCTAGCCACAGACCTGCTCGTTGGACCCAGAGCGAGTCACTTCCCACCCTGTCAGTTCAGAAGGGACTGGGTGGCACAGGGTCTCACCCCAAATCCCCACTCAGACAGGTGGAGGCTTAGCACATGGTGTGGAGACCTCCCCAGCTCCCCGGTCAGCATGTCTGAGAATGGAGGCCAGGAAGCCACACACGGGCTCTCCAGCAGTTCTTGGGCACAAAAAGCCTCAGCATCTTCACTTCTCTGGAGGAGCCCACAGGTGTTCTGGGCTCTCTGGTTTGGGGTCACAGACACACATGCAGGACTGTGCACCGTCCACATCAGGACAGAGCAGCCACGGATGCTCCGGGATTACTAGCAAGAATCTAGAGCCACGCATGTGGGTTCTACTTCTCCCACCGCTCCTTAACTAGCTGTGTGACTTGGAGCAAGCTGCTTGACCTCTCTGAGCCTATCTTCATCTGTGAAACAGAGGATAACAGAACCCAGTCCCGACCCCACAGGATGGCATGGGATCAGACAGGCTGTGCTAACAGTGGGATTCATGGGGGACTCTCAGCCAAGCTCTATCAGCTCAACCTCCAGAGGGAGTGGGGACTGAGGTCGGCCACGGTGTTCAGCTGTGTCTACGTGGCTGACCCCCAACAAAAGCCCTGGACTCCAAGCTCAGGGAGCTTCCCTGGTGGGCAACACTCAGTGTCCTATGCAGGAACCCCTGGGAAAAGACACCAGAAGCTGCATGCATGGGGCTCCCCTGGACCCCACCCCAACGCCTCTTCCCTGGGTGGATCCTTCCACATGATCAACCATAACCATGAGCATGGAGGCTTTACGTGAACCGAGTCCTTCTACTGGACTATCAACTGGGGGTGCCCAATGACTGTCAGAGGGAGGGTGACCTTGGGGACTGCACCCTCCAAACTGATCTGCTGGCCTGAGGCTCCCACCAACAGCGTCCCCACGCTCCATCCCACCCTTGGTTCCAGGGCTGTGGAACCCGTGTTGTTTGTTTGCTCAGGTGTGGAGTGTCACTCCCACAGGCCGAGGACCGGGGCTGTCTGGAGAGCAGACGGTAAGGCTGTGGGGGGCAGGCCTTTCTCCGACCACAGGGAGTTGGCAGCGGAGGGACGCAGTTGTGAGCAGGGCCTCCCCCAGCCGCCCACCGTGCTCACCCAGAGCTCCTCCAGCAGGGCCAGGGCCTCCTCGCCACTCTGGGGCCGCCGGCTGCACACCCAGGCCTGGATGTCGGCGGGGAAGGCGCTCAGGAACTGCTCCAGCACCAGCAGCTCCAGCATCTGCTCCTTGGTGCGCACCTCGGGCTGCAGCCAGTCCCGGCACAGGGCGCGCAGCAGGCCCAGCGCCTCGCGGGGGCCTGGCGCATCGCCCAGGTGGAAGTGGCGGAAACGGTGCCACGGCGAGTCCAGGGCCAGGCCCTCGGTGGCCTGGCCCTCCTGCTTCACGGGCTGGGGGGACAGGACCTCCATGGGGGCCTGCGAGCCCAGGAACAACAGCACCTGTGGGGAGGGATGTCCAGCACAGTGAGAGCCCAGCCCAGTCTTTCAAGAACCCGCCGCCTCCCGCCGTGAGGGGACAGGAGCAGGGGTACAGGTGCACACCCCAGGATTCCCACTTAGGAGCAGAGCGACCTACAGCAAGTGATGTTGCCTCTCTCTGCCTCAGTTTCCCCCCCTATAAAACAAAGCACTCGCCTGGCTGCTGTGGCCAAGGGAAAGCTGCCATGCAGGGGGTGGAGGCCAGGGATGCTGCTAAGGACCTTACAGTGCTCAGGACAGCCCCATGGCAGAGAATGACCGGCCCTGAACATGGACAGTGCCCTGACCTGGAACGGTGTTCCCCGAATGGTCTGGGGACACCTGGGGGTGCTGAGACCCTCCTGAGGACACTTCGAGGTCAGACTGTTGTCATCCTAACACTAAGACATCCTCTGCCTCTTTTCCGCTCACCCTCTGTGTGTATGGTGGGGTCCTCAGAGGCCAAAGCCACAGGCTAAATGCAGAACAGCTATGAAGACCCAGCTGTCTTCTTAAGTTCGACATTGGAGTGATCGGGGGGAAGGAAAATAAGCCACATTTCCAACTCTTCGTTTTGGAAAACATGGTTCTTTTTCGTCATAAAAACGTTATGTGAACACACAGAGAGCTGATCACTAATATTTCCTTTCTTTTTTTAAAAAATATGATTTTATTGCTCGGCTGGTGTGGCTCAGTGGTTGAGCGCTGACCCATGCACCAAGAGGTCGCTAGTTCGATTCCTGGTCAGGGCACATGCCCAGGTTGTGGGCCCAGTCCCCAGTGGCGGGCATGCAGGAGGCTGCCAATCGATGTTCTCTCTCATTGATGTTTCTATCTCTCTCTCCCTCTCCCTTCCTCTGTCTCTAAAATCAATAAAGGAAAAAAAATTTTTTTTAAATATACTTTTATTGATTTTGGAGAGAGGAAGGGAGCGGGAGATAGAAACATCAATGTGAGAGAAGCATCAACATTGATCGGTGGCCTCTTGCACAACCCCTGCTGGGAATTGAGCCCGAAACCCAGGCATGTGCCCTGACCAGGAATCAAACGAGGGACCACTTGGTGTATCGGTTAACGCCCAACCACTGAACCACACCGACTGGGCGATCACTGCTATTTCTAAATGCATTAATCCTCTGAAATTTGCTTGGCCTTTATTTCTAACACAATATACATCAAAAGGTCTAACTCCCATAAACAAAAGTGCTTTCGGACCTTCAAGTTTTAAGAATATAGCTCTGGCTGGTTTGGCTCAGCGGTTGGAGCGTCAGCCTGCGGACCAGAGAGTCCCGGGTTCAGTTCCCACTAAGGTCACGTACCAAAAAAAAAAAAAAAAAAAAGAATATAAAGAGATTCTGGGGCTGGGGTCAGCAAGCAGCTGCCTGTGGGCTAAATCTGTCCTGGAGCCCATTTCAAAAAATAATAAACACAGGCCCTGGCCGGTGTGGCTCAGTTAGTTTAGTTGGGTGACGTCCAGTGTGCTGAAGGCAAGTTGCTGGTTCAATTCCCCGTCAGGGCACATGCCCAGGGTTACGGGCTCAATTCCCAGTAGGGGGCGTGCAGGAGGCAGCTGATCGATGTTTCTCTCTTCTTCTCTCTAAAAATTAACTTAAAATCTTTAAAATAAAATAAAACAAAAATAATGCAGGTTGGATTAATTAAATGCTTAAGAGATGGGCTCTGGTGCTGGGCTGCCTAGCTCCAACTTTTAGCTCTGCCATTGATCCGCTGTGTGACCTTGGGCACAAGACTTGCCCTCTCTGGGCTTAATTTCTCCACCTATAATAAAGAACTAATCATGGCTCCTTCTCCACAAGGGGTTTTGGAAGTGGGCAGCACTAAGTCAGCATTCTCTGATCACCTATCTCCTCCAGGTTTCTAACCTCCACACTCATGGACTTTGGGCTGGATAATTCTGGGTTGTGGCAGCTGTCCTTTGCCATAGAAAATGTTGAACTACTTTCCACTAGATGCCAGTAGTTATCTCCCCAGTTGTGACAACCAAATATGTCTCCAGATATTGCCACATGTCCTCTGGGGACAAATATTGACTCAGAGCACAAGGGCTCCCGAGCAAATCTCAGCCCTGCCACTGACCAGCTAGTTGTCCTTGGACAAGGTTCACCAGCACCTCTGACAGACTGCGCCTCTGTTCCTGGGTCTAAAATCACCCTAACCCAAGACTTGCAGTAAAAATTCAAGCTGTTGTCCCCGATACGCCAAGGTTGCAGGTTTGATCCCAGTCAGGGTACATACAAGAATCAACCAATGAATGCAATAAGTGGAACAACAAACCGATGTTTCTCTCTCTTCCTCTCTCTCTCTCTCTCTAAAATCAATCAATCAGTCAACAATTTTTAAATTAAATGCACGTGCTTGTTTTGTTAATAGCAGCATCCCCCGCAACTCACAAGTCTCAGTGATAAAAGTAACTAACCCTGCCCTGGCCGGTTTGGCTCAGCGGTTGGAGCGTTGGACTGTGGTCCAGAAAGACCCGGGTTCGGTTCCCGCTAGGGGCGCGTACCTCGGTTGTAGTTTGTCCCCGGCCCTGGTTGGTTGTGCGGGTGGCAGCCACTCGATGTGTCCCTTTCACGTCGATGTTTCTCTGTTTCTCTCTCTCTCTCTCTCTCTCTCTCTCTTTCCCTCTCTCCCTCCCATTCTATCTGAACAAAAAATGAAAAAATGTCCTCGGGTGAGGATAAAAAAAAAAAGTAACTAACCCTGGTTGATGGCTTGCTCAGCCCAGCTGTTGTCCTCAGTACCTTCCTTTCCTTACAGCTTGAATTTTAAAAAAAATCTTACTTACTGATTTTAGGGAGAGGGAGGAAGGGAGAGGGAGGGAGAGAGAGAGAAACATTGACTTGTTGTTCCACTTATTTTTGCTTTCACTGTTGGTTGCTTCTTGTATGTGCCCTAACCAGGGATGGAACTTGCAACCTTGGTGCATTGGGACAACGCTCTAACCAACTGAGCTACCCAGCCAGGGCCTCACAAGCACATGCATTTAAAATCCAGCTACAAATTGGAATAGACTTAAAATAGGGGAAAAAAGTGGGTGATTAGAGGCTGACTGGGGTGGAGGAGGGGACTGGCAGCCTTGGATGAGAACAGCAAACACAGGACCCTATTAATGAATTCAATCCCTTGCAACAAGCTAAAAGGGGGGGGGGGGGCGGGAGAAGACTCTTTCTCAAGAAAGAAAACCAGGTAAGAAATTCTCAGGAATCTCACAACTCATAAAAGTGCGTGAAAAGGGCGCACAAAAGGAATCACCTGCATCCCATCTCGGTGGGGACCAAAACTCCCCCCCCCACCTTTCCCACGGGTCCAGGTGTCCCCAGACTCGTCCTTAGGGCCCAGCCCCCACCTCAGTTGGCAACCCCTCCCCCTCCCTCTCCTCGCCCCCCACTTCCCAGGCCCTCCCCACCTCCTCTCCCTCAGTTTCCAACTCCTTCCTGCTACCCCCACCTCAGATATCCACAACCCCCTCCCCCTTTCCCCTCCCCCCCGCTCGCTCTCCCACCCCCCTCCCCCTTCACTCCGGGCCTCCCCTTTTATCCTCTCCCCACAACTCTCTCATCCCTCCCTGCACCGGCCTCCAGCACC
The DNA here is from genome assembly GCA_030848825.1 of Tadarida brasiliensis. Lineage (NCBI taxonomy): Eukaryota > Metazoa > Chordata > Mammalia > Chiroptera > Molossidae > Tadarida > Tadarida brasiliensis. The sequence continues at coordinate 1,677,265 of CM061276.1, forward strand.
CACTTCCCAAAAGCTCCAGCTGCCCCCCGAAACCCTCCCTTATTTTCCCCCCTCACTCACCTTACTCTCCCTGGCGAGGCCCCCCCCCAGCCCCCTCACCTCCTCGCACATGCGCACAAAGCTCACCGGGACTCCATGCCCCAGCAGGCTTTGCGCCAAACTCTTCCCCCCCGCCCCCCCCCCAACACTCCCGGAGACCTAGTCGTCCGTTCGGCCTCGAGAACTGCTCCCAAGTCCGCGGGCCTCGCCAGCACTACATTTCCCAGAAAGCCGCGCGGCAAGGGAGGCTTCCTATTGGCTCTAGTCTTGGCGACCCGCGCACGCCCGTCCGCGAATGGCTCCGCCAGCGCGAGAACTTCACTTCCCAAGATGCACAGAGCGCCGCCCGCGGCCTATTAGCCATCGCAAAGACGGCCTCGCCTGGCCCGCCAGGCTTTGGACTACATGTCCCAGAATGCAGATAGGGATTCCCATTGGCCCGCGCGCAGAAGCCGAGCATGCGCAGGCGTGCGGATAGGGAGCCGGGGGTGCCAAGGGCGGGAGAAGGAGGAGCTATGGCGGCATTGTCGTGGAGACCAGAAGAGGTCGGACTGCTGCCAGGCACTCGGGAAATGGGGCCCTTGGACCCGATAAACCGGCAGACGAGGAAGGAAGAGGAGCCCGGACCAGAGCTTTGCGCCGATCGTGACAACCGGTCGCCTCTCCCCATCCCTCACCCAGAGGAATAACGAGGTCCCAGGTCGGTGCGGGGTCCGGACGTGACCCAGGCGCCCTGGCCGCCCTCTGTCTGCGTGAACCCGGCACACGAGCCTCAGTTCCCCCTCTGTGAATCGGTCGAGGGTACCACCTGCCACACGTCCCTGGCGTGCCCCCATCGGACGCGGCGACTGCCTCAGTTTCCCCATCTCAGAAACGGGGAGAAGAATGTTTAGTTTTCAGAGCGGGAAGAAATCTGAGAAGGGTTTGGAGCTCCGTGTCTGGCGTGCACCCCGGAGAAGTCGTCGCTGGACAGTAGCTGCCCCGGGCTTCCCGGCGGGGGCGGCTGAGTCACAGCTTTCAGCCCCAGGCGGGGTGACAGCCAACCCCTCGCGGTGGCCTCACCTGCCGCCACCTCTCTGCCCTCTGCCCTCTTGTGCACCTGCCTTTCCGCTCCAGGGACCCGCTGGGCTTGTTCCCACTCTCACCCATGGCCCGCTTGACGTCTCCACTTGGACTTTTTTTTTTTTTTTTTTTTACAGTTGACATCCAGTATTATTTTGTATTAGTTTCAGGTGTACAGCTTACTAGTCAAGACAGTCACATACTTTACAAAGTGATCCCCCGATAAGTCTAGCACCCAACTGGCATCATACATAGTTATTACAATAAAGGGCGTCCCTCCAAAAATGTATACATACAAAAAAAATGTAATTATAAAGCCAGTGATTATTAAAAATAAATTTCCTTTTCAAAATGTAATAGAATCTACAGACACCCTGTATACATTTTTTGGGGGGACACCTTGTATTATTGACTCTATTCCCTATGCTGTACTTCATTTCCCTGTGACTATTTTGTAACTGCTGATCTGTATTTCTCAATCCCTTCACCTTTTACACCCATCCCCCCAACTACCCTCCCATCTGGCAACCATCAGTCTGTTCTCTGTATCTATAAGTTGGTTTCTGTTTGTTAATTTATTTTGTTCTTTAGATTCCACATATAAGTGAAATCATATGGTTTTTTGTTTTTTTTTGTCTTTCTCTTTCTGACTTATTTCACTGAACATAAACCCTCTAGATACATCCATGTTGTCATAAATGGTAATTTCACTCCTTTTTATGGCTAGTAATACTCCATTGTATATATGTACCACTTCTTTAGCCGATCATTTATTTTTATTGATTGATTTGAGAGAGGGAGAGAGAAAGAGAGAGGGAGAGATTTGTTGTTCCACTTATGTATGCCTTCATTGGTTGCTTTTTTTTTTTTTTATCCTCACCCGAGGACATTTTTGCATTTATCTTCAGATAGAGTAGGAGGGAGAGAGGGAGGAAGAGAGAGAGAGAAACATCGACGTGAGAGAGACACATCGACTGGTTGCCACCAACACGACCCCAACCGGAGCCGGGGACAAACTGCAACCCAGGTACGTGCCCTCAGCAGGAACCGAACCTGGGACTCTCTGGTCCGCGGGCTGACGCTCTAACCACTGAGCCAAACCGGCCAGGGCCATTGGTTGCTTCTTGTATGTGCCCTGACTGGGGTCTGAACTTGGCTATCAGGATGACTCTCTAACCTACTGAGCTACCCGGCCAGGGCTGTACCACAACTTTTCTATTCACTCATTTATTGATGGGCACTTAGGTTGCTCCCATATTTTGGCGATTGTAAATAATGCTGCAATGAACATAGGGGTGCATATGTCTTTTCGATTTAGTGTTCTGGATTTTTTTCTGATAAATACCCAGAATCCACTTGGATTTTCTGGTAGGCATTTCAAAGAGAATTTTTCGCCCCGTCTCCCTCAGCGAAGAAACTTCCTTTTCGCCCACTACTCCTCCATCTGAGAAAATGGATCCATCATTCACCCAAATGTCTAGGTCACCCCCCACATAACGTCTATCCACAGGTCCTGCTGGTTCCACCTGCAAAATAGTCACCTAGTCTTAGTCCCCGTGAGTCTCACCTGAGCAAGTGCTGGGACCTGTACACAGTGTCCTGCTTCCATTCTGCCCCTCCCTCCCCTGCACCCCAGACCCTTTAGCAGCCAGAAGGATCTTGTTAAAATATATACAACATAAACTTTACCCGTTTTAACCATCTATAAGTTCTGTAGTGTTCGCATAGCTGTGACACCATCACCACCATCCAGCCGCAGAGCTCTGCTCACTCTGTCCCCATTAAATACTGACTCCCATTCCTCCTCCTCCCCCAGCCCCTGGCACCCACCATTCCACTTTGTGTCCATGAATTTGACGACCCTGGGGACCTCCTATTGTGGCAGGATAGTAAGAAGCTAGGAAAATCCTGGGCAAGTGGAATGGGAAAACTGAGACAAGATAACTAAACAGGCCAAACAACTTGAACAATTTACAGCCAGCCAGTGAATCGCAAGACCTTATCTTCCCTGACCAAGGACACTTGAGAACAAATGGTTTATACTGCTCCTCCCTGACCAGAGAATACATAGCTTAAATCACCCTGGTCAGGGAGACAGAGAACAGAGACCCAATTAATGCCATTTGTGCCAGCCAATCCCAAGGACAGATGAAGTCAGGGGAATAAATAACATAAACCCGATTAGAGCCAGACAGAGACCCAAGATAAAAATGAAACAGTAGCCCTGGCTGGTTTGGCTCAGCGATTAGAGCACTGGCCTGCGGACCGAAGGGTCTCGGGTTCAGTTCTGGTCAAAGGCACGTACGTGGGTTGCAGGTTCGATCCCCAGCCCTGGTCAGGGTCATGAGGGATGCAACCAATCAATGTTTCTCTCTCATATTGACGTTTCTCTCTCTTGCCCTTCTTCCATCCCTTCCACTGTCTCTAAATAAACAATGGAAAAATATCCTCAGGTGAGGATTAACAGCAACAACAGAAAAGGAAACAGTAAAGCAGACCAAAAAATAATCCCAAACTCCCCACACTCGTTTTGATGCATCAGCATATTAAAAATGCACCTGGAAAGCTGATGCGCATTCTGCTGAAACCCTCCCCTAAGATTCTCACCCACAGAAGAGAGATAAAAACTCTGAAGACAAAGGACGCCAGTGTGGGCTCTCTCTGGAGTATGCTCATGCCTTTTCTAGGGCATGAACTTTTTACTTCCTCCTAAACTCAGGGACCCCACAAGACTTGTAACCAGAGGAGCAATGGGCAGCAGCAACCCCACCTGGGCTTACACCCTGATTCTGCCTCCCAGGCCCCCTTATTCTCTGACTCCCAGTGAGCTGACAGCAGCCCACCTTGGCTCACTACTTTCTTATAATGTTTCTAGAGAGCCAAAGCAGAGCACTGTCTAGGCTCTCCTGTTGCTTTTCCTACCCTAAGTCCTTCCTTGTTTCACTGTCCCCAGCTTTAATAAACAGCCTCTATAAACCACCTGGACTCCTGTTGTGAAATCTTTCCTACACGAAGTCAAGAACCCACACACTGCCAGCCAGGCAGACCCACTCCAGGCCTGGTCCCCTTTCCGTGACACTACAAGTGAAGTCACACAGCATGTGCCCTTTTGTGACTGTCGTTTCATGTAGCATAATGTCCTCCAGGTTCATCCATGTTGTAGCAGGTGCCAGAGTTTCCGTCCCTTCATGTCACTCTTTTGCTTAAATCCTCTAGTGTAAATCCTTGATCCTGTCCTTTGAGGTCCCACATAATCTCACCCCTGCCGACCCAGGATTCCTCTAGCTTATAGGGTGCCTTTGTGCAAATGAGAAAAAGGTGCCCCTGAAACGGCTGCAGGCCTGAGCCAGGCAGAGGGGAGGAGGGTGCAGATCCACGCCCCCTGGGCTGGGCGGGTGCCTGCAGGGAGGGTACAAAGTTCACCAGGGCCTCAGCCCAAAACCACTCAGAGGCATGATCACTGTACTCACCACATTGACCTGACCTGCCTCTACCTCAGGTCCCCAGAGGGTCACCTGGAAGCCAGTTAGAAATGCAAATTCCGGCCCGGCCGGTGTGGCTCAGTGGTTGAGCGTGGACTCATGCACCAAGAGGTCACTGGTTCGATTCCTGGTCAGGGCACATGCCCAGGTTGTGGGCCAAATTCCCAGGTTGGGGGGGCATGCAGGAGGCAGCCAACTGATGGTTGGGGGGGCATGCAGGAGGCAGCCAATTGATGTTCTCTCTCATTGATGTTTCTCTCTCTCTCACTCTCCCTTCCTCTCTAAAATCAATAAAGAAAAAAAAACTTTTTAAAAAACACAAATTCACAGACCCACTGAATCAGGACCTCTGGGAGAGAATAAGGAGCCCTAAACAGTCGCTATTTTAACTTGACCTACAGCTGAGAGCTAATCAAAGCAAGCCCAACCCAGAGGCAAAGTTGAATCTCCACCTCCACCTCACCATGGAGTAGAAACAGGCTGATCTGACCACACAATGTCCTCTACTCAGTGCCGGACTGATTGGACCACGTGCTGGGCACCTCCTGCGAGGACAGATGATGCGCAGGCCTGGGAGATACAGTGTCAGAGTCCAGGGCACTGCAGGGTGGGTCCAGTATCCGAGTCCAGGGCACTGCAAGCCCGCCACCTGACAACCCCCGCCCCTGCGCTGCCGAGACACCCGGAGCAAACCAGCGGGCCAGAGTCTTCCTCTCACGTGGAGAGGCTGCTCCCTCAGAGTCCCAGAAGAATAACGAGGACCCACTGAGGGGCCGGTGCTCATTGGCTACGTTGATGGCGACGTTCGCGTTCTTGCCAGCGATTGGCTGAGGCTCGAATGTTCTGGCCAATGCGCGCGAAGGCAGATGAATGCTCTTTTAAACACGGTGTCCTTCTGCATGATCCTGTCTGTGGGTGACACTTTGAACTGTGACAGCCACCAGGGTGCCACGAGGGGTGACAGCGATCCCACTTAGGATGGGAGAAAGGGGCGATGGAGGAATGGATGGGGTGCAGAATGAACCCACCCCTTACCTCCCCATGTCCTTTACAGGAAATAATAAGTCCCCTGAAACGGTTCTGTTCTTGGACCCAGAAGTGACAAAAGTCACACACACATCCGGAGCCCGCTTCATGGGACTGCAGCCTGGACGGTCGCCCAGAGCCCCACGCTCAGTGTAATGCTGTCCATCCTGACGTTGTTAACACTTAAAACAACAACAACAACATGGGGCTCTGGCCGGTTTGGCTCAGCAGTTAGAGCGTTGGCCCGCAGACCAGAGAGTCGTGGGTTCGATTCCAGCCAAGGACACGTACCTTGGTTGCGATGTGTCCTGGCCCTGGTTGGGGTCGCGCGGGAGGCGGCCAGACTATGTGTCCCTTTCATGTCGATGTTGCTCTCCGTCTCTCTTCCTCTCTCTCCCTCCCACTCTATCTGAACAAAAATGGAAGAATGTCCTCGGATGAGGACTAAAAAAAAAAAGAAAAAGAAAGAGACACATCCACCAGCCACCCCCCTGCACGACCCTGGCCAGGGTCAGGGACCGAATCGCAACCGAAATACGTGCCCTTGACCAGAATCAAACCCGTGACTCTTTGGTCTGTGGGCCGCTGATCAAACCGCTGAGCCAAACCGGCCAGGGCGGGACTCTGCCTTTTTTCATTCTGCTCTGGGCCCCACACAGTGAGTAGCAGTTCCCAGCACAGCACCCTGCCGATTTGTGTGGTATTTCCACTGTCTGTCCAGCATGCAAGCGCACCATCAACATTGGTGGCGAGTAGAATGAAGGGGTGATTCCCTGGATGTCCTCCCTCCTCTTCTTCACCAGCTAATGTGGCACATCCCTCACAGTTCAAATGCCGCTTCTTCCAGGAAGCCTTCCCAGACCACCCCTAATAAATCTGCAGGAAGCCCTCATCTGAGCTTCCCCATGCCCCTTCCCTCTCCATCTCCTGCCTGGATATTTATTTTGTGTGTCTGGCCCTCGCACCGTCCTGTGAACAACTCAACAGCAGAGAACCACTTCTTGCCAGAACCCAGGTGGGGCCTGCTGAGTAAACAAGGACTTAGGGAACGTGGCTCTCACCTTACTTCCCAGGCCTGAGGGCGAGAATTCCTTTGGCAGCCCATACCCTACCCAAGCCGCTGGCTCCTTTGTAGCACCGCTATAATTATTACCCCAAAATAATAATTAACCTTTCTCCTTGTGTGAGGCTTTAAAGCCACAGGTACTGCAGGGCGGGGAGGGGACCTGGGTCATCTCTGGGTCTCCAGCCCTGGAGGCTTGGGGAATGTTTCATGGGGACACTCTTGGAATGAATGGGTGGCCTGCCCCTGTGGGTCTGCAGCCCACAAGGAGGGCTCCTGAGGGGCTGGGTTTGAGCGTGAGTCACCTTCTCCCGCCCTCAGGAAACACTTGAGAATAAATAATTAAATTGTGAATGAATTGCTTAATGATGGGCTGCCCACAGATCAAAGCATCAGCCTCGTTTATAGTGGGGATGAGAGGCTTGGTGAGGTTGCTGCACTTTCCCCAAGTGACACAGCAAGAGAGGCAGCGATGGGCCAGACCCAGGTTTGGTGACCAGCAGCAGCTGTGGGGCCTGGTCTAGCTCCCAGAGGACCCTGGGCCAGCCCGGGTGCAAGTCTTCCACTGGCCGGGTCTCCTCTTCCCTGGACACAGAGACAGTGAGCAGGGCCTGCAGCAGGAAGGAGCCAGACAGAGATTGATCGTTTCACAGGTCTGGGTGTGGGCAGGGTCGTTTTCTCACAGGTATTGATCGTGGGGTAACACAAATTTTAGCGAATAGGTGAATTCACAGATATGGAGTCCACCCGTAATGAGGACTGACTATGTTTCACAAGTGCTGTTTACTTTATTTTGTCAAGAGAGAATCCCTGAGGCAGGACAGTAAAAAGCCAGGAAAGTGCCTGGGTGAGTGGAATGAGGAAACTGAGAGGAGATAACTAAACAAGGCCAAACAATATGAACAACTTACAGCAAGCTGGTGAATTGCAAAGACCTTATCTTCCCCAACCAAGGACACTTGAGAGCAAATGGTTTATACCTCCCCTTCCTGACCTGAGAGTACGTAACTTAAATCGCCCTGGTCTTTGAAATAGAGAACAAAGACCCAATTAATGCCCTTTGTGCCAGCCAAACCCAAAGACGGATGAAATCAGGGGGACAAACAACAAAACCCCCCATTAAAGCCAGACTGACCTAAGATAAAGGTAAATCCATAAAGCAGACCAAAGAATAATCCAAAACTCCCCATACACTCATTTTGATGCATCAGCATATTAAAAACACCTGGAAAGCTGATGCATCTTCTGCTAACCTCCCCCCCACTCCCAAGATTCCTGCCAGCAGAAAAGAGAGAAAAACCCTCAAGCCAAAGACCCAGCACAGGCTCTGGGGCACGCCCACGACCTTTCTTGGGCATGCACATTTTACTTTCTTTCTCCTAAATTCTAAGAGACCTCAGGAGACTTGCAGTCAGGGGAGCAATGGGTAGCGGCAGCTCATCCCAGGCTTACCCCCTGATCCCGTATCTGAGGCCCCCTTTTCCTCTGACTTCCCAGTGAGCCAGAGCAGCCCCACCTAGGCTCTCCTGTTGCTTCTTCTATCCTAATCCCTTCCTTTGTTTCACTGTCCCCAGCTTTAATAAACATACTGCCCAAATCACCTGGACCAGCCCTGGCCGGTTAGACTCAGTGCTTAGATCATCCGCCCAAGGACTGAAGAGTTGAGGGTTCGATCACTGGTGAAGGTTTGATCCCCTGCCTCATTTGGGGTCGTGTGGGAGGCAACAAATCAATGCGTCTCTCTCACATTGATGTTTCTCTCTCTCTCCCTCTCCCTTGCTTCCTCCCTCCCTCCCACTCAATCTAAAAATCATTGGAAATTAGAATAAAAAATCCCCCAGACCCATGTTGTGAAATCTTCCCTGCACAACATCAAGAACCCACACACTACAGGTTGGACTCAAGGCAGACCACCAGGCCTGCTCCCCATCCGGTGACATCCTGGCCAAACCTGCAAACAACGTTCTTGTATCAGCGTGAACTACAGGTAATTGTGCAAAGTGGCCTTTTCCCAGTGCCACTGATTCTGGGATGCTGAGGACCTCGTGTGAGGGTTAATGTCTTTCTCCAGAGGCTCTGGGGCTTCAAAGGCTCTCTCTCCACCACATTGCGCAGCCCAGAGAAAGAAATAGAGAGACATAGACATGGACTTGGATATAGACAGAGGGATAGACAGAAACATAGAGATAGACTTAGAGATAGAGATAAAGATAGAGAGACAAACAGAGGTAGAGACAGAGAGATATAGTGATAGACATAAAGATAGAGACAGACATAGAGAAAGAGAAAGATAGAGATTAAAGTAGAGAGAGAGAAACCCAGCGGGGCTGTCTGAGTTCAGGGCGTGCCCTTGGCCACCCCTTCAGTGACCCTGTGAGACATGAGGTCAGCTGTGGAACCAGCAGCCCAACACAACTTACATCCATGATAACATCAGGAAAACCCACCTGACATAAATAAACGTTTATTTTAAAAACGAACCCCTTCGGCAACGCGAGGGAAGCGTCCCACCGCCCTTCACAGGGTCTAGGCATTCGGGCTGAACGTTTTATAGCTCCGAGAACTGGAGGCCCGCCTGAGAGCAAAGTCAGAGGTTTTACAGTTTATTTACACCAGGCGATACCACTTACGAGGGCGCTCGTTAATGTTCTCATAACATTTTGTAATTGCTGAAGCAGGTTTTGCCTGGAACGAGCTGACATCTGAGCTTTTTCTTATGAAACAGGATCATGATATGTGTTTAAAAGTAAAGCTTATTAAGTTAGCTTTATAGTTAAGGAGGCCTTTGTTGTTGTTGTTATTGTTTGTTTTTTATTTTGTTTTACTTTGTTTTTGGTAACCCTACCCTCAGGTGTCAGGAGCTTTGTGGTTGTTGTTAACCCTCACCTGAGGATATTTTCCCGTTAATTCTTAGATAGAGTGGAAGGGAGGCGAGAGAGAGAGAGAGAGAGAGAGAGAGAGAGAGAGAGAGAGAGAGAGAGAGAGAGAGAGAGAGAAAGAAACATCGATGAGAGAGACATTGACTGGTTGCCTCCCATACGATCCCGACCAGGGCCAGGTATTGAACCTGCAACTCAGGTACATGCCCTTGACCAGAAATCGAACTCGTGACCCGTCAGTCGGAGGGCCACCACTCTAACAGCTGAGCCAGGGCAAGGAGTTTTTTAGAGGACAGAAAGTGCAATCAATAGCCAATTCCGTCTCATCTGGGGATTTTTATTCTTGGACATAGTTAGAAAAGCATTCTAGTGGGACAAACATTTCATGCATAAAGAAGTTTATGCTTTCATATTCTCTTCCAAAGGGGGTTGCTGTGGTTTGAATGTTTGTCCCCTCCAAATTCATGTTTTTTAAAAGTTTCTTTTTATCGATTGATTGATTTGAGAGAGAGACCAATTTGTTGTTCCTCTTATTGATGCATTCATCGGTTGCTTCTTGTGTGTGTGCCCTGACCAAGAATTAAACCTGCAACCTTGGTACATTGGGATGATACTCTAACCAACTGAGCTACCCGGCCCGGGCATGTCCCCCCCCCAAATTCATGTTGAAATCCTAATGTCCCAGGTGATGGTATTAGGAGATGGGGCCTTTGGGGAGGTGGTCAGGCCATGAAGAGGGAGCCCTCGTAAGTGGGATTAATGTCCTTATAAAAAGCCCCAGAGAAGCCGGCCATGAACCAGGAAGAGGTCCCCACCAGGTGACCGATCGTGCTGGAGCCCTCAGGACGTCCACCCTCCAGGGCTATGAGCAATAAAGCCTGGCTGTTTACGCGTCACCGGGTCTGGGTCCGTGGTTTTCTGTTACACCGCCAGGAGGGACTAAGCGTGAATACTCACATTTGTGTGTATGTGTGTTGTAGTCCATCTCTATCTGTGTATCTTCCACGTCTAGCACCTGTTTCACAGCATTCCTGCGAGGAAGAAATGAGATCATGGAACCGAAGAGGGCAGCAGTGTCCAGCTGGCGGCATTTCGGTGGATATTATCGTTACTGCTTATGAGACAGCTGGGCCTCGTCCATGGTTCCTGGCTCTCGGCTCTCAACCCCCCCCCTCCGCCCCCCGGCATTTCCTAAGCATGGAGAGTGACAACAGTGTCTTTTGTTATATGAATGAGGTGACTTTTGGCGGCTGATATGGGCACAGTGAAGGCATCTGGGATTGTGCAACACTTATTATGGGATGCAGGAAGGGGCTGGAGTCCTACCCCTTCGACCTTGACTTCCAGGAGGAGAGTGTGGCTGGCGGTTGAGTCAGTCGCCTGTGGCCAATGACTGACTCAGTTACGACCATGGAATGAAGCCTCCGTAAACTCCAGGACAGCTCCTTGGTCCCTGTTTTTGGAGAGCTTCCACATTTGGGGGACCGAGTGCTTCCAGCTGCCACCGTGCTGGGCTCAAGTTGCTTTGATCCGGACCTCACTCTGGGTCTCCCTCCAACCGGCCTTTTGTTCGTATCCTTTAATATCCTTTTGTAACAAATCGACAGCCTAGTGAGCCAACGGGTGGTCTTGAGCCCCGCTTCTACCAGTGTTCCTGGCCTAAGTTCTTTCATATCGGGAGATAAGAACCCAAACTCGTCAGTTACGGTGCAGGTGGAGGGAATACCTGGACATGGAGAGATGGAGCATATCGAAGGAACTTTCCAGTAGCTCCCTATGGCCACAGCCTTCTATTACCTCGGGGGTTTGAGTGGGGGACTCTGAGACATGAGTGGCCCGGATGAAGGGTCTCGGAGGCCAGCATGAGGATCTCTGACTTCCTCCTTGACAATGTTTTGCATGGGAGAGGGACACCCATCATGGGGAGTAAGGAAGCTCTTTCTGGGGCTGATATTCAGAGAGACCAAAGACAGGGAGGACAGGACATAACCCGGAGCAGTGGCTCTGGAGTTGGGGTGGGGCTCAGCAAGCTGAGTTCAAATCCCAGCTCCACCACTTGCTGTGTGGCCATGAGCATATTACTCAACCTCTCTGGGTCTCAACTATTTTGTGTGAAACTCAGACAAGAGTCTCCCCTTGGCAGGCTCCCCTGCCTCCTTCAAGCAACACTGAGTTTGAAGATGCTTTGAACATGTGAAAGTCTTGGGTGTCCTCATTAGAAAGAGCTTCCCCAAATTTCATGACCAGGGAAATGGCTATCAGCACAGACTTTGATGCCAGACAAACGCAGAATTAATGAGGCAACCATGTGGCTTTGAGCATGTAAGCTCCCCTCTGCCATCACCAGTTTCCTCCGACACGAAATGAAATGCACAGTACTTCCTACCTGTATTAGTTGGGATATACCCCATCCTGGGAAACTCATTTCCAACTTGCTCAAACACAGGGAGGATTTATTGGCCAGCAGGAAAGCCCCGAGCAAGGGATAGCTCCAGTGTCATTTTGATTCAGTTGCTCAGAAATGTCATGAAGGGCCTGTGGTGTGGATCTATCCTCAGGCTGGTATATCCTCATGGTGGCAAAATGACTGCCACTGTTCTAACCATCACATCCCATATCCCACCATCCATAAAGAGGGTCTGGGAGAGCTTATTTGCCAGAACCCCACTCAAAACACTTCTCTGTCACATCGGCATGAATTGGGATCTAGATAGGGGCTCTAGGCTGGGATTTTACTTTGACTAGCTTGGCAAATGCAGGTGTTGCTCCCACTTTTTAAAAGGGGTGGAGTTGTCTCCTTCTCTCCCATGCATGGAGGAGGCATGGAAATCTGGGGAAATTGGTGAAGAAAAGAGGGTGGATGGGGTTCCAGAAGCACCCACAGTGTCTGCTACCCAGGGTGGCCAGATTGAGCAAATACAAATGCACATTTCCACCTGTATTTCAAATCAATGACAAACACTTATTTTGGACAAGCATGGGGACGATTTCACACTAAAGAAATTACTTATCGCCCTGGCTGGTTTGGCTCAGCGGTTAGAGCGTCGGCCTGTGGTCTGGAGAGGCCCAGGTTCAGTTCCCGCTAAGGGCAAGTACCTCGGTTGCAGTTTGTCCCCGGCCCTGGTTGGTCGTGCAGGTGGCAGCCACTCGATGTGGTCCTTTCACGTCGATGTTTCTCTCTCTCTCTCTCTCTTCCTCTCTCTCCCTCCTACTCTATCTGAACAACAACAACAACAAAAAAATGTCCTTGGGTGAGGATAAAAAAAAAAATTACTTATCATGTGTCTGAAGCTTACGTGCACCAGCACGGCTCAGACTTAATGTGAAAGTGTGATTTTGTGCGTGTGCGCAGACTTCTAGGCAATTGTATTTCAACAGCTGCAAACTCTCCATCTCCAATCTGCCCACTGCTGTTCCCATCACTCAGCAGAGCAGATGTCAAACAAGGAACCTATGGTTATAAGGGCTCCAGAGTGGGAGCTGTTCCAGGGCCCTGCAGCCAGAATTTCGGTGAATGCAGCCACACTGGAGGCTTACATATCACCTCACCTCATCTGTCTTCATCCCCTCATCTCAACACGGAGAGGGGCTTTTGCTGCACACAGTGCTGTGGGAGACTGGGGATCTTCTGGTTACAAGTGACCAAAATCTGGCTGGAATTTGCTGAGGGCTAAATGGGGATTTCTTGGAAGGAGCCTGGAGAGACTCACTTAAGAGATGAGCTGGACAATTAAACCTGGGGGGGGGGTGTTTAGGGTGTTGGGGCACCGGAACTTAGTCGGGCATTCTCTCTCTCCACTCCTCTCTCTGTATAGCTTCATTTTCTCTTCCTGCAGGCTCCCTTTCTCCACATGGTGACAAACAGGCTGCCATTGCTCTCGAGTCTCATATCCTAGAGAGGTAGACTCTGTTTTCTCAATTCCAGAGAGAAAAATCCCAGGGAAGGCCACAGATGGAACTTTTTCTCTCTCCATACTTGTATTTCATTCTCTCTTCCCCCTGTGATCTTAGTCCTGTGGTTTTCAAATCTGTCTAGAAGCTGATGAATCTCCAAAGGGGAGTCTTGCCATTGTTTTTACTGCCTAGCATCTGAAAACCCTGTATGGGTTCACACGGAGAAAGCTTCCGGAACAAAGATACCCATGTCTCTTTGGGGCTGATGTAGCAAAATACCACCGACTGGGTGGATTATAAACAAATTTAATGCTCACAGTTCTGGGGGCTGGAAGTCCAAGATCAAGGTACACCCTTCTGGTTCATAGCTAGTGAGAAGCCATTACAAGGCCACACTCAGATGGTCAAGGCAGTCCCTGCGTGGGAGCAGGATTCCAGGAGTAATTCCATCCTTCAGGATGGAAGGGCAGGTTTTGGTGGCGAATTAACCGTCTCTACAGCAACCTGGAGACTCTGAATGACCCCCCATTTAAATCAGAAAGTCATTCTCCTGTGATATCTCAGCGGGCACAGCAGCCACCAAGGGTCTGTCTTGCTCTCTGTAGTTTGTCAATCCACTCTCTTCCATCTGTGATCTAAGATCTCACCTGTAAGTTCTCAATTTGGCCAGCCAGGATGGGGCAGGGGAAGGAGAGGGACAGAGCTGGCCCCTCCCACCACCAGGCCACTGCAGGCACCTTGGCCAGTCCATGAGGTGATTCAGAGGAGCACAGGTGTGTGGTGTTTCTCATGCACATGTTTCACGGTGCAAAGTTCAGACCCGTGATAATAATCTGTGGTGACTGTTATGGTCACAGCACTGTCCCTCTGTTCTAAGATGCATCCAAACATTTACCTTTGTGATCTTTCTGAAGGTGAGACAGACATATCTTGCTATTTCTATGCACCTTTAATACAGTCCTGTTTGTTTTTACCTCTCCTGGAAGATGTTATTAACTCAACAATGCACATCTTACCATGGATGCCGACTGAGAATTAAGGGTATGCAGCGATCCCAGGAGTAGAAACAATACTCCCAATGAGCAATACTAATCAATATTCTTTTCAGTGAGAGCTTACTATGAGCCGAGAATGGAATTAAGCAAATTCACACAGATTATCTCGCTGAATTGAGACTGTGAAAGGTGTTATTCCAGTGAATTGTACATTCCCTCTTTCCGACTCCCAAGCTTGGTGATTGTGATGACGACGAAATGGTTATAAATAATAACAGATCATCAGGCATTTCTGTTGGCCAAATACACAACAGGAAAGAGACTACAGAGGCCAACCTGCAAGGACACTTGGGTGCAAACAATAATTTAAAAATATATTTTACAGAAGAATGCTAGTAAGATCAGCTAACATGCAGCTAGTGCTTACTAAGCGCCCACCTTGCATGAAGCAAACAGATGAATGAATCCTAGTGGCTGTGACCAATATTCCATTATTCCAGGAGGCGGTTAAATGTGAGAATTGGCGGCCAGATTCCGGGGTTCGAGCCCGGGCTCTGCATTCTCTGCCTGTGACATTGTGCAAGTCCTCTCTGTCCTTCCTTATCTGCAAAGTGGGAACAGATTAGAGGTTATTAATAGGGACTTATGCAGGCAAAGCCCTTGGACGCGCACATTGTTATTACTCCAGAAGGTGTAAATTGAGGCTGGAAGGTAGACGTGGACACGGCGGCGACTGAGCGCAGCAGGCTCTGTCTAGTGTCGAAAGGACCAGGGTTGCAGAGAACAGTCCTCTGCAGCACGCGAGCGCCGGACACTGCGAGGAGCGTCGGCAAGGAAGGAGTTACGATGATAGAGACGACTGGAGGACCGGGGCGGAACGAGCGGCCCTGGCCACTATCCGCGCACCACCCGCCCGTGGCCGGCGAGGGGAGAGAACTGCGCAGGCGCGAGAACTCGGCTCCCGGGTTAGGGGGAAAGGGGGGGGCACCTCCCTAGACACCGGAAGTCTCCGCCTAACGGGCCGAGCCCGCGCCTCCGGTCCTGGGAGGGGGCGGGGCCGCAGCCCCTCGGCGCACGGCGCCATAGAGCGCGGCCGGAGGACTCGCATCCTAGACGTGCCCGGAAGTGGCTTCCAAAAGCGCCCGATCCACACCATCGAGCTGGGGGGGCGGCGGCCAGGGGGGGGGGGGTCGCGGGCTCACCTTCCTAGAGCGGCCAAGACGGGGTGGCGGCCAGAGGGGGGTGGGGGGAGGGGGGAGCGGCGCGGGCGGAAGCGGCCAGGAAGGTCACTTCCGGCCTGGGCGCCCGTCCCCCTGACCCCAGGGTCTGAGTCGCCGCTGCCGCCGCTGCCACCATCCGTGAGGGAGGAGAGAGGAGGAGGAGTGCGGCGCGGCGGCCCCGGGACCGAGGAGGTGAGGGGAGGACGCGGGGACGGAGGGCGTGCGACCAGGGTCGGGAGGGGGGGGGGCGCGCCTCGGGAGCCGGGCTGCGGACGGGGGGCGGGCGGGAAGGCGGACGGCGAGCGCGACTGGGCGGTGAGTGCGCGTGCGCGCCGCTGGGGGGGCGTGAGGGCGCGCGGCCGGGGGGGCGGGGCGGGGCGGGCGGGGGCGCGCCGGGAGGGCCACGGGCGAGCGCGTGTGGGGCGGGGAGTGCGCGTGCGCGAGGGGGCCGGGGAGGGAGCGCGCCCGGGAGGAGCGCGCGTGCGCAGCGCCGGGGGCTGTCCCCTGGGGCTCGGCTGCGGGTTGGGGTCGTCGCGTCCCCCCCCATCCTGCAAGGCAGGTGGTGGCCGGAAGTGGTGGCGACTCCGGGGGGAAGTTGAGGCCCCGGTGGGGGCGGGGGCCGTGCGTGCCGATCCTGCCTGACCGGAAGCTTGCCCCCCACTCCTTCCCTTTTTCAAAGCACCCGGGCCCGTTGCTGCCCCGGGCGGGCCGCGTGCGGCTTTTGACTCGGGCGATAATTACGGGCGTTCCGGCCGGCGGAGGCTCATTCATTCGCCCGGCGGGCGGGTGCAGAAAGCGCGTGCGCCCGCGGGGAAGCGGCTGGGCCAAGGTCAGGCCCCGTGTGGCCTGCACTGTAGGGCAAAGACGGTGGCCGGGCTCGCTGGCGACCCCCGAGGCCTCCATTCTCCACTCTTGGCCACAAAGGGGACACCCCAGCCCATGGAGTTGAGTGCTCCTCGGACCCTTGGGGTTCTGCAAGCTCAGGGTGGTGTGACCCACAGGCTTGAGACCTGGCAGCGACTGTGGACGCAGTGCTGGGCACCAAGGACTGGGTCTGGGTCTGGGTCTGGAGCAGAGATGCAGACCAGGACACAGAGCCCCCACGTGCTAACCAGAGCCCCAGTGGAGAGGTCCAGGGGCCATGGGAGTCCAGAGAGGACAACCTGTCCGGTCCAGTCCAACGGGGCGGTCCGCGTTTGAGGAAGGGAGTGACTTGGCTGGGGTTTTCCTGTGTTTCCTGGTGCCAGGCCCCAGGTTGGGCAATGCTGAGTACCCAGCTGGGAGGCAGAGCTGGCCTGGCTCGGGAAGCACAGGTGCTGTTGATCCTGGCTTATCTCCTCCCTAAGTCTGTAAGCCTCTTTGCTAAGTGCTGCTGGCCTTCACCGGCTGCCTCTGCTGCGGGCCCCTCAGTCCCCTCGGTCCCCTCGGCCTCAGCTCCAGAGAACACTCAGATCAGATTCCTCCTGGTGTTATCTCATGTCTTTGTCCTTTTCCTTCTGGAAGCCTTCCAGAGCTAATCCCCACCCCCACCCTGGCAACGCAGGAAGGGTTTATCACTGTGCTCAGCCCATGCTCTGGGGTCAGATGAACTGGGTTTGAATCCCAGCCCCATCACTCAGACCTTTGTGACCTTAGGTGACTAACCTGGGTTTCTGTCCAGATAAAACAGGAATGATAATAATAGTATTGACCTTGGTATGCTTTCTATATACAGCCAGAGAAGGAGGCTGAGTGTTTGGAAAGGGCTCTGAAGCCTGGTGCTCCTAGGCTCCCATCCTCCAGTCCTGTGACCTTGGACCTGTTACTTCCTCTTTCCCAGGCTGTTTCCTCTTCATGCCCTAAGGTGAAGAGTACAGCCACCTTGGATAAGTCACGTCCATCAGGCTGCTGCACATGCCGGTCTTGTGCTGGGCACACGGGCACAGCCCCCAGCTCTGTGGTAAGAGAGGAGGTCAGTCAGCAAACATTTCTTGAGTCTCCTGTGGGCCAGACCCAGAGCTGGGTGGTGCTGGGCAGCAATTCTGTCCTGGAGCAGCTCAGAGGCCTGTGGGGAGACACACACAGAAGCACCAGGCAAGAGTGGTAGGGGGGTATGCGGAATAGCCTTCCTGGAGCTATAGGAGCTGGGGTCAGGGTGTGGGGGAGGATTGCTGATGTTAGCAGCATGTGGGCTCTGGGTTCTTGATTCTCAATTCTTGACTTCATATAGGAAATATTTCACAATACTAGTCCAGGTGATTTTGAGAGTATGTTTATTAAAATGGGGACAGTGAAACAAAGGAAGGGCTGAGGGTAGAAGAAGCAAGATCACAGCAACAGGAGTGAGCCTAGAAGTGGCTGTCTTGGCCCTTTAGGAAGAAAGTCACAGAGGCAGAAGAAGTGCGCCAGCTGGGCTGTGTGGACTCAGGAAGCAAATTACTGAGGCAGAAGAAGAGCCCTTGGAAAGAGAAAGCAAAGATGCATGCCTTAGGAGAAAAGGGGGGAAAGGCACAGGCATGCTGGGTCCTTTGTCTTAAGGGTTTTTATCTGTTTTCTAAAAGCAAGATTTTTAGGGGTGGTCTCATAGGATCTCTAGAATATTCATCAGCTTTCCAGGTGTATGCTTTCAGGGCCATGGTCTACTGATGGGTCAGTGCCAGGGCAGGGGGGTTATTGGTCATTGCATTTGGTCCTGATGTCAGCCATGGTGTTGCTGCATCTGGTTTTGCTGCTTTTCTGGGCCTGGAGCTGAAACACAACTGAGGTCTAGATGTTATCTCTAGTTTGACCAAAATGCTCTCTCTGGTCAACAGACCGGAGGCTTTGTTCCTGAGATTATTTAGTGCTGACCAGAACCTCATTGTCCTGAGGGCTTAATGCTTAAGGGGGTGGTTGTACAAGGGAGATGGAGACAGGTGGTGAGTCAGGGTGCTGGATGGGGCCAGTTTGAATCAGCTGGCTGTCTCAGTCTTCCCATTCCACTTACCAAGGAGTTTTCTTACCTTTCTATTCTGCCTCGCTATGGTTGGGGAGGATGTCCGGGGGAGGTGGATTGTCCTGAGTTTCCAAGGACAGAGGAATTGACCAAAAGAACCATGGACTCCAGGAGGACATTGGTGAGCTGTGGACAGGCAGTGGTAAAGGTCTGGCCATGACCTCCAGTGATAGCCTGGCTGCTCAGGGTCATTGGTCACAGCCCCCTAACCTCACTTGTTCCTCCTCATCATCCAGGGTCTTGGGGAGTCAGCTGTGGCCCTGGCCTCCTGCTCGAGGCCAACTGCAAATGTGACCACACTCGATTACCGAGCACTTGGCAGGTGCCTGCCCTGTGCATGGTACTCACTGTCATAAGCCCTTAGAGATCCTGGGATGGAGGTGGATCCCCCATTTTAGGGGACTGGGTGCAAGCCCAGGACCCACACAGCATCGGAGCGTGGGGCTGCCTGTGGTTCCAGAGCTCGGCCCTTCACCGTGATGCCATCTCTGTTGACTTATTTCTTTGGGCTGAGAGTGGTGTCTGGGAGATAGGCTGTACTGAGACCTCTTAGGTGTCGGTCATCGGGCTGGGTTGAGCTGCCGGTTGGTTCAGGGGACTCTGAGACCCAGCCCTTCATTTCAGGAGTGACTTTCACAGGTGGTCAGACACGGGTAGGAGGGGAGTTGGGGTAGTCACACCACCCGTGTCAGTGGCCCTGTTGCAGGAGCACAGAGAGCCATGGGGTTTTCTGGTTCTGTCTGTGCCTGGCCTTTGGGCTCACAGGACACTGCCTTCTCTCTCATGCGAAAGGGTGTCCTGTGTAGCCTTGTAATGGGTGATGCTGGGGACACAGAGAGGCATCAGGTGTGGTCTGAGAGTGTTGGGTTCCTGGGGCTACTGTGTGTGGGGTCTGTGCTGGGAGGTAATCCCAGCCCTCCGGGAGCCAAGCTCAAAGTCTGCTTGGTGGGGGACCCTCCCCAGGGATACAGGACTCACCTGCAATAGTGGGAGGTACAGGGAATGAAGTGACAGTGACCTAAGGGAGAGGGACAGAAACTGCCTTGGAGTCTGGCTGACCCAGTGAGTCCTGGCCCTGCTGTTCCTACAGTATGACATTGGCCACTGAGCTTGTCTGAGCCCTGGCCTGAGGCTCAGACCACCCCAGTCAGCAGTACTGGGCCTTTACTTAGCACCTGGCTCAGTGGGCACCTCACAGGCATCATTTCATTGGTCTTGAAGCCCAGGTCATGTGGTAGAGGGTGGGGGCAAAGTTGGACCTAGGCGGCCTGCCCCAAAAGCTTGTCCTCCGGTCTCTGAGTGGTTACGGGGTCAGGATTTTGTGCCTACAGCACCCCATGCCTGGGGTTTGCGATGTGGCCTGTGCTAGATGAATTTGGTTTGCTGTTTGAGAGACAGGGCAGTTGAGCTGAGGGAAGTGAGGAGTCTGGGAAGGCTTCCTGAGGGAGGTGCTATTTTTGCATGGCCCTGGCAGCAAACCTGGAAGTGCCTGCAAGAAAGGCCAGGGAGGGAGAGGTACCTACCCAGAGGATGGAGGCTGGCCCAATGGCCAGATTGAGGGGTGACAGCTGTAAGATGGCCTGTAGGGGTGTTGCAGATCTTTTTTTTTTTTGTCCTGAAGAGTAGTTTTGTATGTTAAACAATCTTCAGTTAACTCACCAACATTCAAGAATCTGGAAACACTGGATGGCAGCAAGTGGCCACTCCCAAGTGGGCCTGCTGCCATAAAGATAGGTCAAGGTTCTAGGAGTTCTAGAAACTTCTCTGTCTCATGCAGAAAGAGGGGGTGGTGACAGGGGCCGCAGGTGCCCGCTCTGACCTCTCGCCCGCTCTGACCTCTCATTTTCTGGCCTGGGGCCCCGGGCAGGCAGGAGGAGTGGAGGGGGGTGAGTCTGGGAGACCTGGGAGGAATAAAGCAGTGATGAGCTTTGCGAGGCACCTGGCCGATGGAGAGACAGAAGGGAGCAGGGCCTGCGATGCTCAGCTCTGTCAACTACACAGGAAACCCGAGGGAGGCGCAGGTCACAGCTCCGGGACCCGTCGTGTAATCTCCCAGCTCACTCCAGACGAGGTGGCAAATCTACACAGACCAGTCTCCGGGGTTGGGGGCTAAGATCTGGATGGTGTCGCAGAGACAGCCTCCAACGCCAGAGGGGACAGGCCAGGTTTCAGCCTGGAGGGAGGGGTGAAGCGCTCACAGAAAAGGGAAGTGGGGGCAGGCTGATGCTACGGGGCTTCCCACCACTCGGGGGCCACCAACGGGGCAGTGCGTGAGGGTCGGAGGCAGCCCCGCTGAGTCAGCAGCTTGCATGGGCGGTAGACCAGACCCCGCGGAAGGAAATGAGGAAGATTGTTCTAGAAGGCCTGTGGATGCTGGAAGGAAGGGGCCTGGGATGTGATGTGGGGCGGGGCTTGGCCTCCAGGGAGGGGACACTGGAGCTCCCCCCTTGAAAGGGGAGTCGGCTCTGGCAGGTGGAGGTGGGCAGGAGTGAGGGCCCAGGGGCCAGTGCCCTGGCAGGGGTGATGGGAGGGGCTTGGATTCTGGAGTGGGCGTAGCAGGCACGTGCAGTGGGTGGTTTAAGGAGGGGGTTCCTGAACTGAGCTGCCTTTAAAAGCCGGGCCTTACTGAGATGATCCCTCACTGTGCCATTCCCAGGCCCACGTATGCTTGGTGGTCGTGTGTGCAGGCAGGCGTGACTGTTGCCCCAGTGCTTCTAGGACACTCTTGTGACCCCGGAAAGAGACTGTACCCCGGCCCCGGGAACCACTTGAGCAATAACCCGTGTGGGTCTGCCTGTGTGTGTGTCCTGTCCGTGGACTCACACTCGTTGGACGTTTGGAGGTGCATGGGTCCCGGTGTCTCCACATCCTCACATCTGTTTTCTGCTCTTGTGCCCACCCCAGCGGTGTGCAGCAGCCCTCATGTGCGTCCCCAGTGGCAGTGATGTTGAGCATCTTGTCACATGCCTGTCAGCCCTGTGCATGTTTTCTTTGGAGACATGGCTCTTCTGATCCTTTGCCCTCTTTAACTTGGGTTGTTTGAACAGAGTGACTTACAAAGATGAGTTGTCTATGGTGTGAGGAGGAGGGGCTGGCAGGGGGGCACGTGTGCACATGACTTTGCAGGGTGGGAGGTCAGGGCTGAGAAGTAGTCACTGGATTTGATGACCAGAGGGGGAGAGGGGGCAGTGGTGGAGGGGAAGCAGGGAAGGGAAGCCAGTGGGCACATGAGAGAAGGGTCTGGGGTAGGGAGAGGAGCTAGGCTGAGGGGAGACGGTGCAGGGGGCAGCTGTTTCCTGCCAGGGAAAAAGCCCAGTGAGCTGGCTGCAGGAGGAGGAGGAGGGTTGGCAGCAGAAGAAAGAGCAGGATAATTGGTGGGCAGGCATCCAGAGGAGGTGGGTGGGATCTAATAACAACAATAACAATAATTTGTCTACAGTTTACTAGCCGCAGGGCCCTGACAGCTCTGCGTGCTAATTGGATCGCCCAAGGGCCAGGCTCGGGTGGGTGGGGAGCGGGGGACTGTGGGGGGGCTTTGAGCTTCTGGCTGAGAACTGGGGGAGCTGGGTGGGGAGGTCCAGGCAGGGCAGGAGCCCCCTTTCTGCCTCAGAAGTTGTCCATTTCTATGGTCAGGCTGACTCAGAATTCCCCGGGTCTTGTCCAGGGACCTGTGAGTCCTGCCAGCCAGGTTGGGGCTGCCCAGGCCACAGCCTGCTTTTTCTTCTCTGTAGTTACCCCCAGATGGGAAGGGGCAGTCCCTCAACTCTGAGATCCTGGGGCAGGACCAGAGGCCTCAGCAGCTTTGTGAGTGAGTGGGTGGGTGAGTGAGCAAGACAGGAAGGACCTGGGTTACGTTCAGTGAACACCCTTCTTGACGCTCCCAGGACCCTCACAGCTCCCACCATCAGCTCCGTGGGTCCCTGCTGTTCCCTGTGTGCCGAGGCCCAGCGCATGTGCAGGGTCACTGAAATGCACCCCCACCCCCCGACATTCCATCTGTCTGTCCCAGAGGCTTTTCCACGCGTCTGTAGGGGCAGCAGCGTTCTCCTTTCCCCTCTTAGGCTCTCAGGGTTTCCAGCTGAGATGGACTCAGGTGACAGAGAAGCCTACGAACTGTATTTCCATGACAGGAAGACTGCAGGAATGACCAGGCCCAAGAGCTTGTACAGCAGGTGGCGGCAGGTGCCTGCCGTCCCTGGGCCACTGAAGGAGAAGAGATCCTTGAACGATGTGTTTGTACAGGTTCCTCCCTCAGCCTCGACTCCCTGTGTCTGCAGATAAGACTTTCTTCCTCCTGGGCAGAGGGTACTTTCCAGGTGGTGGGGAGAGCTTCATCTCCTGTTCTGGGAAGAAGGGGGTGAGCGCCCTTCTTGTACCTGCTGTGGCCTGGAAGTCAAGATAAACTGGCAAAGTGGACTGTTTCAGGCGGACTTCTCAAGACCAGCTCTCCTGCTTCGCTCCCCCTTTACTGTGGTCCTGGCTTGTTCTACCACGAAAACCGTGTGTGTGTGCG
Organism: Tadarida brasiliensis; assembly: GCA_030848825.1. Lineage (NCBI taxonomy): Eukaryota > Metazoa > Chordata > Mammalia > Chiroptera > Molossidae > Tadarida > Tadarida brasiliensis. The sequence goes on from CM061276.1 coordinate 1,700,412, forward strand.
TGCATGTGTGTTTCCTCTGCTGTGTCCTGGCAGTGGGGTTCCTGATCATCATTAAGCATCTGCTGAACGCATGTGGATCTTGGGTGGCCGACACCTTAAATACTGCAGACATAAGGACCACCATCCCCGACTGCTTAGCCCAGGACTGCCCCAGAGCCTGCAGGTTCCCTGGGACAGACGAGGATGGTCTCCCACTGCCCACAACCCTGCGATGCCCTGGCTGCAGGAGCCAGGCCCCAGCTGGAGGCTCCAGCTGAGAAGTCCCTCTTTATTGCTGCACACTCAGCTAGCTACTGCAGGGGAGCACGTGGAAGCCCTTGGCAAGCAAGTTTGGACGGAGAAGGCAGAGGAGCAGCTTCCCCCGTCCCACTTCCACCCACATAGTGCCTGGTGTCTTTCTAGTCATTCTTTTACGAATATTTAATGTGTACTGTGTAAACAGAGGGCCTACCCTTGTTTAAAGTCTATCCACTTAACTGAGCCGTAACTCACACGCTGTAAAATTCACCCCTTTATCAACGTGTGTGATTCAGTATTGCTCATATATTTACAGTGTGCCCCGTGTGGCCAGCCCTGGCAGCCACTCTCTTTCCTGGACATTTCTGTGTGGCCCTTTGTGGCTGCTCCTTTCACCCAGCCTTTGGGTCATCTGATTTCTGGCTGCTGTTATGAGCAGCTGTGTGTGGTCATGTGCTTTATTTCTGGGGCACACCTGGAGGGGAGTCACAGGGTCACCTGGTAACTCCTTCCCCTCGGAGGACCCACCAGACCCTCTGCCACCATGGCTGCCGGGTCCCAGTGCTGGGCATGAGGGCCCCTGTGCGGTACCTGTGTTTACCAGTGTGACCTAAACGCCCCTCAGATTCTTTGTCCTGCTTTGCCCCTCAGCACCCTATGACTATCTCAGGTGATGCATAGTCCTCATGGCCACCAGAAAAAATACTGACTTGGGAGTGTTTTTACCTTCACAGAAGCATTATCCATTATTGTAAAAAAAAAAAAAAAAAAATTGAGAGAGGAGGATTTTAAAAAGTTACAGTTGCTCTTCCCGTTATCAGTGGCGACTGTTTTGGAGGCTGTGATACCCTTCAACATGCCCACATGATGTACTCACACTGTCCCCGCCATGGGCCTCATGAGTTCTTTCCAGTTTTCCTTTGCTCTGAATCTGCTGTGATGAACTTTTTTTAAGTGCAAGAAGTATTTTCTGAGGTTTGGGTTTTCCCCCCATGAGCTGAGGAGCGGGGTCTCCGGTCAGGGGCCCCTCACGATCGGCCGGCTGTGTCACCAGGACTGTAGGATTCACCTGCCCTGACAGCCATGTTGCAGGTGCTGGGTGCCCAATGGTCTCAGGGTCACTGGGGAGGGGAGGTAGGGGCTGGGGGCTTCTCTGAGGAGGTGATGCTCTGCAGCCCTGGAGAAGGATTGCGGCAGGCAGGTGCGTCTCCCTCTGCATCCTGACATTTCGTGTAACCTGGGAGTTGCTGTCCTGAGCCCTGCACTGAGTGATCTCACTGCCCCTGCTGGCCAGGTGTGCTTGCTGTATCTCAGCCCAGTTGAGCATCTGTAAAACTGTTGTGATGGTGATCACCTCAAAAGGACCCGCATTTCAAATGACTCCCCAGTTCCCACCTGGCCTACGAGGCCCTGAGGGAGAATTGGTGCACATTTGCTGCCAGGTGGGGTTCTGCCCGGCCCTTTGCACATGCTTCTTCCTCAGGCCTCTCTTCTGTGGCTTTCTCGGAGATCCTTCCAGACCTCCCTGACCCACTTCCTGCTCCTCATGGCCATGTTCCTGGGGCTGTGTGTCTGCAAGTCCCTGCCTATGTTGGAAAGGGAGCTGTCACTGGTGTGGGCCGGTGGTTGTGGGTGGCTGAAGCCTGGTTGGTTTCCCATCCAGTCACGGTCCCTCTGTCTGCAGGACCGAGCTGGGCACTCTGAGCTCAAGTGCTGATTGGAGCTGAGATGTACCTGCCCTCCCAGGCTTTGTCTGTCTGGCATCCTGTAAACTCTGTCCTCTGTCTCATCCCCTTCTAACAGGGACCCATACATGGAGCTGCGGGAAGAGGCCTGGTCTCCGGGGCCGCTGGATTCTGAGGACCAGCAGATGGCCAGTCACGAGAACCCAGGTGAGGCGGCCCCCCGCACCTGTCATCTGATCCTGTGTTCTCCCCCTGGACCCTAGGCTCCCTCGTTTCCCTCCCGTGTCTTTGGGATCACCCAGCCTTCCTCCAGAGGTCCCGGCACACGCAGCCTCAGCCAGGCCACTCCCTGGGCCTGGTAGGGTCTCTAAGTTTCCTTTTGGCTGCTGTCCCTGGGGTCCCATGGGGCCACTTCACTGTCCCTCGTTAGGAGTTGCCCCTGCTCTCCCAGCATCCTGGGTGTCCTGCCCCTTTCCTCGGGGCCCCTCGATTCTCCCGGCAAGAAACTCTTTCCACCAGGGGTGGCAAACCCAAATGCTGGCGGCCGGGAGGTAACAGTCGGGGTGAAGGGGGGTGGGGTGGGAAGCTGGGCTTTTATGTGAAATCTCTCACTTTAAAATCGGAACCGGGTTTCACTTAATAAAGCATTGTTTGGGCTGAATAACACTCACCCCTCAGTGGAAGCTGTGTTCCCCGCCCAGGGACTTGCGCCCGCTGCTGATGCGTCTTCGTGCGGCATCGCGCTGCCACGCGTCGCGAGCGCCCGCGGTAAAGGGCCGGCGGAAACACTTCCGGCTGGGCAGGCCAGGCCCCGGTAGCGGAAGCAGGCGCTGACTGGGCGGAAGTGAGCCCCGACCGCGAACCAATAAAACTTTATTCAGAACACAGGCGCTGGGCATGCAGCCCTGGTGCCAGCGCTCCCTGGGCGGCCAAGGGCCAGGGCCGGAGGGCCTGGGTGAGAGAGCGGCCGACCTGATGAGGCCTCGGCCCCTTCTGCTCATGTGTCCGAGATTCCGGGGAGAGACAGCTCCCGCGGGCGGCCGGGCGCCTTGCTGGGAGGGGTGAGCCTTAGTGGCCGGTGGCACCCGGCACCCGCCCTTCCCCATTTTACCCCTAGGCCTGCCCCCTCCTCCTTCCTGTCACACGTCCTTGGCCTTTTTGCTTTTTAAAAACTAACCTGAAAGTCTAGTTCCATGTGAAAATTTCAAACATAAATAAATAATGTAACAATTCCACTTTTACCCCACCACCTTATGCGGTTAGCAGCTGGGCTGGTCTCGTTTCACCACTGCGCCCCTAGTTTTGTGAGTTATTTATTTATTTATTTATTTTTACCTTATTTATTTATTTTTTGTTAATCCTCACCCAAGGATATTTTTCCATTGACTTTTTTAGATAGCGTGGGAGGGAGGGAGGAAGAGAGAAACATAGGTTGGTTGCCCCCCGCACAACCCCAGTCAGGGCTGGATCGAACCTGAAACCCAGGTGTGTGCCCTTGACTGGGAATCAGTGCTCTAACTGCTGAGCCAAACCGGCCAGGGCTGTGGGTTTGTTTTTAAATAAAATCCCAGACATTATATAATTTCACCTAAAATTCTCCAACAGATACGGACTCAAAAAGAAAAAACCAAAACCAGCCAACTGCAAAATATGTATCTCATGTACAATGTTACTCCTTAATACCATCTGATACTCAGTCCCTGTTAAAGTATCCAAAATTGTCCCCAAAATGTATGTTTGCCTTGGAGTAAGTGAAGTTTTCATTCTACAAGTTGCCCATTGTGTCATTTTCTTCAGAAAACGTCTGAGGAGTGCGGGTGGGTCCTCATGTCCCCCTTGTCTAGCTCGCTGTCCCTGACCTGTTCAGCCTGCCCAGAATCTGGCGGAAATCTCTGCTGGGCTGCCACCACCTTGTGACATCCCCTTAGCTCTGCTAATAAGCCTTGTGGCCTGGATCTTCCAAGTGCCATGCGTCCCATTGTCGCCGAGCTCGATCTGCCTGTGATGTGACAGTGGTGACGTCGGCGGGGAGCAGGCTCAGCCTGGAGTAGCTGCCCTGGTCCACTCCCCTCTGGCCTGTTGGTGAGGGGTGTGGGGCCTGGGGCAAGGCAGGCACATGGAGGGCAGGGCCGCTTCCAGGAAAGGTGAGTGAGCACCTCCAGGCGGAAGGGAAACCTTGGGGGCACCCATCCCAACGCAAGGAGCAGTCTGGTCCTAAGACACCCCAGCACCCCGTCGAGTAAAGTTGGGTCCTCGGCTAGCTTGGAGGCCCCAGGGCCCAGAGGAGGAGTGACCAAGGGGGAGAAGGACAGCCGGTACAGAAGAGGAGGCATTGAGTGGCGCGCTGAACCCCAGTGGGCGGAGAGGATCTGGGCGATGGTTGATGGTGCCAAGGGCACCTCGGAGTTCCAGTGTCAGCAACCAGATGTGGCTGCAGTTCTGAGGAGAAAGTGGGCAGTGCCAGCCCAGGACAGCCCTGGAGTCTCCTTGTCCCCGCCCCCTTGCACATTGGAATTCTGTGCGTCTGTGCATGTACATCCCAAATGGGCCCTGCCAGGCTCCAGCTGCACATCTCAACACCAGGATCACTGGCTGCACTGACCTCCCCACCGTCCTTGCGTCCGCTCTTGGTGCCCACCCTTGTCCATGACTGCCAGCGTGAGTCTCTCGAACTGGAGGCCAGGTTCTGGCTCATCTGGAGTGTACCCACGCCCTGCACTGCTCATCTCGCCTGCGACCACCTGGCACATTGCCCCCAGCACGGATGTGGGGAGCCCTTGTTCGTTCAGTGTCACAAACAGGATTCAGCACAGGGCTCGCTGGGAAAGGGGCTGCCGACTGAAGGAGACGTAGTGACTGATGGGGAGGGCAGTGGCCGGCATGGAGAAAGGCCTCATGGAGAGTGTGAGGAAGGACACCCGCCAGCGTGGCGCGACCCTTGGGGACCCTCTCAGATGCCCAGGGAACATCCACTCAATAGTGGCTTCAACCAGAAGGAGGTTGAATCTTGTCTGGGGCATCTGGCTGGAGGTGGGTGTTTCCAGGGGTGGTTAATTCAGCCATTCCTCCATGAGCCACCGAAGTCTGGATCCTGGTGGCCTCCTCTGTGCCATCCTGAGATGGAGCCTCAGTCCCAGCCATCGTGCCCTCCTAGGAAACCACCAAAGGCAGAAGGACAAGGAAGGGAGGGAGGAGGGAGGCAGGGTCTGCTTCCTGGGCATCTGTCCCTCCATCAGCCTCTAGCTTGGGTCTCACTGACATAGGGAGGTGGCCTTGGAGTCACCAAGACTGTTTTTCCTGGCTCATCCCCATGCTTGGGACTTTCCTGGCAAGGGAGAGAGGGGCCTGATTGGCAGCTTGCAGCCTGTCCCCGCACAGAGAGGGCAGCACCCAGCCTGTCCCCGCACGGAGGAGGGCAGCACCCAGCCTGTCCCCGCACGGAGAAGGCAGCACGTGGGCTCAGTGGTGCCTTGGGAGCTGTCTGTAGCCATTGAGGGGAAGGACGTTGAGCCTGGGGGATGTTGTCCTTCCGTGGAGGTGGCCGGCCCCTCGAGAGCTGTGGGCAGCCTTTCCGCAGGCCATCCTGGGCAGAGACTTCCCTGAGGCCAGTGGCTTTGCAGACTCGGTGTCCCTGGAGACTGGGCTGGGCAGTAGGGCCTCAGCTGTAGGCGAGGAGGCTGGGCTTCGGGATGAGGTTTCTGAAGAAAAGATTCCAGCCCTCTCTGCAGAAGTTCGAATCTCCCATCCTGATGACAAGTCACCTTGAGGCGGAGAAGACACTGTCTGTCACCTGAGGCAGGCCCTGGCTACTGCTGCTGGCTAGGTGGCTCTGGAACTCCCACGGCATGTTGTTCTGTCGTCAGGGCCTGAAGTCGTTTATGTGGTCATTTCTGGATCTGCACACACCTCAGGCCTGCGTGTTTGTTTGTTATTTAATCCTCACCCAAGGATATTTTTTCCATTGATTTTTAGAGGGAGGGGAAGGGAAGGAGGGAGAGAGAAACATCGATGTGAGAGAGACACATCGATTGGTTGCTGCACACACCCCTACCAGGGCCAGGGATCAAACCTGCAACCCAGGTACTTGCTCTTGACTGGGAATCGAACCTACAGCCCTTTGTTGTGTGGGCCGATGCTCTAACCACTAGCAACACTGTCCAGGGCCTGCATGTTTATATGGGACAGGAATAAAGTTTCCCGGAACAATCCTCTCTGTACTCACAGACAGCACACAAGACCTTTCCTTCTCCCGCCCTCTGCCTCCATCTGCCAGTCGAGTTGGGCCGCTGTGGGCTGTGACCCCGGTGGCTGTGCTGCTCCGCTCAGTGGCTGAGACAGAAAAGCACTCAGGAGTCGGTGGTTCTTTCAGATGAGATCCACTCACCTAGGGCGTTTGGGGGAACCTCAGAAGTGTTACCATTTTCCCCTGCATTTGAACATCGGTGGAAAGGGTGTCCAGATTCCCAAGCCGATGATGTTGGCAGTGGCTGGCGCTCTGTAAGCTCTCCATCTGTCTCCCGCTCTGCACCAGCCACCCCGGGCCGGCTGGTCAGCTCATGGGCTTCTCACGCCCTTCACGTCGAAATGCTGATCAAAGATGCTGGGGGGCCGGGACAGCAGTCTGCTGCATGGTCTCGCGGGCAAATCCATGATCGTGAGGAAGGCAGCCCCATGCCCGGCTGGCTTTCCGACCTGCTGCCTTGGGCTCCTTGTCCTGATGGCCCTAGCCTGGAGTTCCCAGGGTGGGATGAGAGGGGCATGGGTCAGGCAGCGGTGGGGTAGCAGAGCCATCCAGGCCCATCTTGGGGCCTTAGCCACAGGTATTCAGAGAGAAGCAATCTAAGAATAGGAATAGAAATTCAGAAGATTTTGATTCTGAGGAGGGAGCTCTCCCACAAAGATGGCATTACCTGCAGGGGACAGAGCTCTGATGTTCCCGTCAGCTTGCTATCACAGGTCAGTGCGCTTCGGAATCCTCTGAGAGGAAACTTGGGGTGCTGCGTCCAAGCCCTGGATCCCCAAGCCCCACCTAAAACAGTGCCGCATGACAAACCCGGCTCCCCTGGGCCACGCTGACCACAGGCCCGTGTGGAGCTGTCTGTGTGAGCCCAGAACAGAGCTGGGGGTGCAAACCAGCAGCCACACACCCATGTGTGCTAGCATCCTCGGTACATCACAGCCCTCTTCCCATGTTAGCCAGCGTGGTTTTGGGGACAGTGTCGCAGTGCTTTGTGCTCTGCTGTGCGTGGTGCTGGGACACTGGGGTGTACCTGGGGCAGTCGAGAGGGGGGAGGGCTGTGCTGCATGGGGGCGGTCAGGGCCCTGCTGGAGTCGGTGTTGGGGTGGGGAGGTGCCCGCCATCACCCTCTGACTGGCTGGGGCCCAGCCGCGGGAGAGCGGAAGTGGCAGGTGCACACAGCCCGGTCTCTGGGCTGCACAAGGTGGGGAGAGGGCTGGGATAAGTGTGTGACCGGCTTTTCTGGGCAACGTGTTCATGGGGGTGTCCAGCAAGACCAAGGTCCCACTGGGCAGGTGACCCACGAAACCAGGGACCCGTGTGAGGATGTCTGTAATAGTGGCTACATTATGTGAGGGCTAATGGGGGCCCAGACTTCCCTACTGGCCTGTGGTCCCATTCACCAGCTCAGTCCCCTAACTCCTCTCTCCATCCTGCTGCCAGGATAGTGTCCTAAACCCCACATGTGACACCCTCACTCCCCGACTTGTGCCCCTTCAAGGTCCCTGAACCAGGGTCACTGCATTCAGGGCTGGCCCTGCCACCCTGTCCTTCCCAGTGAGTTCTCCCCAGAACTCCCTACCCCCAGCCCAGTGTCCCTACTGTGTCCCACGCATTTTCTTGATGTACAGGACAGTCGTGAAGAAGCAGCCTGGAGAGCTGGGTAGTGGACAGACGAATGGTTGGTGAAATGGCTAGACTAATGGGTTCTCTGAGGAAAATAGGCAGGACAGTGGTGGAGACAGGTGGGCACCTCCCAGGGTCAGGTCTCTGCAGAGAGGGGCGAACCGCCACGCCCCGTGTCATGGGAGCCTGCGAGGGCGCCCAGAGCTGAGTGGGCTACCCACCCCGTGCACAGGGGCAGGTGGGACAACTTGGTTGAAGTCCCTGCCCTGGCTAGCCCTCCACTGTCACACGGATGGGCCCTCTATGAATTTGGTCTCTGACTCCTCTCTCCTCCCATCCTCTTGCCTTCTAGTGGACATTCTTATCATGGATGATGACGACGTCCCCACCTGGCCCCCGACCAAGCTGTCCCCGCCCCAGTCGGCGCCCCCGGCCGGCCCCCCGCCCCGGCCGCGGCCGCCCGCCCCCTACATCTGCAACGAGTGCGGCAAGAGCTTCAGCCACTGGTCCAAGCTGACGCGGCACCAGCGCACGCACACGGGCGAGCGGCCCAACGCCTGCACCGACTGCGGCAAGACCTTCTCGCAGAGCTCGCACCTGGTGCAGCACCGGCGCATCCACACCGGCGAGAAGCCCTACGCCTGCTCCGAGTGCGGCAAGCGCTTCAGCTGGAGCTCCAACCTCATGCAGCACCAGCGCATCCACACCGGCGAGAAGCCCTACGCCTGCCCCGACTGCGGCCGCAGCTTCACGCAGAGCAAGAGCCTGGCCAAGCACCGGCGCTCGCACAGCGGCCTCAAGCCCTTCGTGTGTCCGCGCTGCGGCCGCGGCTTCAGCCAGCCCAAGAGCTTGGCGCGTCACCTGCGGCTGCACCCGGAGCTCTCCGGGCCCGGCGTAGCGGCCAAGGTGCTGGCGGCTAGCGTGCGCCGGGCCAAGGCGCCCGAGGAGGCGGCGGCGGCAGACGGCGAGATCGCCATCCCGGTGGGCGACGGTGATGGCATCATCGTGGTGGGCGCGCCGGGGGAGGGGGCTGCGGCAGCTGCAGCTGTGGCGGGCCCCGGGGCCAAGGCCCCGGGGCCCCGCTCACGGCGCGCGCCGGCCCCCAAGCCATACGTGTGCATGGAGTGCGGGCAGGGCTTCGGGCAAGCAGCCGGGCTCCTGGCGCACCAGCGCGCCCAGCACGAGGACGGGCTTGGGGCGGCAGGGGGCGAGGAGCCCGCGCACATCTGCGTGGAGTGTGGCGAGGGCTTCGTGCAGGGCGCCGCGCTGCGCAGACACAAGAAGATCCATGCTGTGGGTGCGCCCTCGGTCTGCAGCCGCTGCGGACAGAGCTACTACCGGTCCGGCGGGGATGATGAGGAAGACGAGGATGAGGCGGCAGGCGGCCGGTGCAGCGAGTGCCGTGGCGGGGAGGCCCGGTAGGGGTGGGGGGCCCGGGGGGTCAGGGCCCCTCGGGCTCAGCGGGAGCGATGGCGCAGGACCCAGAGACCCGGGGAGAAATGGACCGAGGGGCCCGGACCCGCAGCGACCTCCCAGGCAGCTGCCTGTCCCGCGGTGCGTGGCCTCGGGAAGCGTGCTGGAGTGCTTGCCTTGCTGCTGCGCCCTCCCACGCCCTAGCGCTGGACCTGGCCTGTCCCCTGTAGTTCTCCGTGGAGCCGGAGATAGACGATGCGAACTAGAGACCAAGAGAGGACAAACCCACGAGCGAAAGACCGACTCCCCACTTTCTTTTCCCCCACAGTCGAGGGGCGTGGCAAAGAATGGAGAGCAATCGGGCCCTTCCAGTTAGGGGGAGCCCAGAGAGGGAAGGTAAAGAGGGGGGTCCTTTTCCCTTTTAGAATTTTCTTTTAATCGTACCCACCCGATCCCATTACCATTATTTTTCTCCCTTGAGTCCCATCCTTTTTCTTGCCCAAGCCCTCCCTCTCCGTCATGGGTCTGGGGGCGCAGGAATGTGGGGGCAGAACCAGTCTGGTTCCAAGGTGCCCCTCAGAGAACTGGTCCGGCCCTATTCCGTGGCCTGGGTGGTGGAGGATGGGTGGGGGCCAATAAATGGCACCATCTGATTGTCTGTGCTGTGCGTGGTTCTTGAGTTGGAGAGGGAGAAGGGCCAGAGGGTAAGTAGAGGGGTCCTTGCCAGGCAGCAGCTGTGGAGGGGACACTGGCCAGGGGCCAGGACTTCAGAGAGAGGAAGCCTGCTGAGTAGCTGCCCAGTGAGTCCATGCCCAGTCTGGGTACAGACGGGGCTGTCCTGGAAGTGATGGGCATGGCACCTGCAGCAGACTCCGGCCACAGAGAGGTGGCCACCAGTGTCCAGGCTCGTGAGGAACAGGCCTTTACTGCTGCCTTTTAAATGAATCCCAGTATCAGTGAACACAGGTCCTGCTCACTCAAGGGACAGCGAGGCTGGTGGCGCTCCTCCACAGGCAGTGAGGAGCCCAGGCCTGTCTGGCTTCCTCCGCCTCTCCCCCCACCCAGCTTCTGGGAGGACTCGGCCTGGAAATGCAGCTGTCTCGCCTCACATTCCACTGTGGGTGGCTGGGTGAGTGGGGTCACGTGTCATTGCAGAGGGGGCTGAGTGTCGCTGGCTGGGCTACTGCTTCCCAGCCTCAAAACTACACTGTGGAAGGAGGGATTGGGACTGGTGGGCAGATACCTTGTCTCCTACGGAGTCCAACTGCAGGAGCCAGTGTGTGTGGTGGGTGGGGACAGGACCAGGGTACTGCACCTGTTGTCCAGTGCCTGACACAGTCCCCAGTCACTGCAGCAGTCCTGTGAGGTGAGGGCTGCTGGTATGTGGCTCATCAGGTGGGTCTCCTGATGCCAATCCTGGTTCCCTGGAACCCACAGCCAGTCTCTGGGATTCTGGGCACCCGAGTCTCTGGGATTTGGGGAGGCTGTCGTGGGCTGTCCTGTGGGGGAGAGAGCCCTGCCTGGGGGTGTTTTCTGCCTGGCTGGATGGCCATGGTGCAGAGGCGGCCACAGGGGCTCCAGGATCCTGTCGCCTCTGCAGGAAAGGAGGGGTTAACAGCAGAGGAGGGGCTGAAGGAGGAAGTCAGATTTCCGGTGAGCCCCGAATCTGCCAACTGGGGCTCTGCCACCCTTGAGCAGATCATGTCCCCACTTCGGGGGACCTCAGGTCTGGAGAATGAGTCTCAAAACCAAGGTTGGGCTTGCCACCTGGCAGAAGGGTGTGGCTCCTTGGGAGGATGGGTTAGGCTACTGTGGGCATGATTTTAGGTCAGAAAGGCATATTTTCAAGTGGCTGCCACCTTGTTTGGAATTGGTTCAGCTTATTTTGAAATCTCAGGTCACTTAAAGCAGGGAGGGGCAGAATTTGTTGGTCCAGAAGGGGCACAGGGATTCAAGGAATGAGACAACATTGCCCAATGTCTATAGGGCCCTTTGGTGGCTCATGGTCCTTGGATACTTCCCTAGGTGGAAGGGAGAGGAGGGAGGGAGGAAGGGAGGGAGGGAGGGAGGAAGGGAGGGTAGGAGTTGGGTGCCTGGGTGGTGGGAGGTACCCTATCACTCAAGTAGAAGCCAGTGGTTGGGTGTCCTGCATCAGCTCAGGGTGGAGCTGGGAGGTGGGGACAGCGAGTCTGCTCTCAGGCCTGCCTCATCCTCTCCTACCCAGGGAGGGGTGGCAGGAACTGTCACCAGGGCAAGAAAAGTTCAGGGCCAATTTCCACTGCCACAAATAGGCTGTGTGGCCCCGGGGCAAGTGAACTAACCACTCTGACCCCCAGGTTCCTCCTATGTGCAAAGAAGAGCTTGCCTGTCTCAAGTGACCATTTCAAGGGCTACCCCAGGGATGTCTGTAAGGGCCTTGTGCTCAGTCCCTGACAACAGTTTTTTAAAGGCTGGAGTGAACCAGCCTGAGCACACCGGTGGCCCATTTCCATCTAAGGGCCTCCAGTTGCCAATTCTTTAGCATGAATTCAAGAGGACCAAGTTCTCACCACAAATAAGCAAACAAATGAAATACGTGCAGTGATGGATGTGCTAACGAACTAGACGTGGGAACGCTGCCCCGGAGTCTACACGTGTGAAATCAACACGGGGCACGCTTCAGACATCTCACCATTCTATTTGTGCACTATGCTTCAGTAAAGCCGAAAAAACAGAATTATGGTTTGGGAAGCCCACATCAGCCACCTTTGCCTCCTTTTTCATGTTCTTAAGCGGGAATTTTCAATCAGATGTTAACCTAAAAAATTTGGACTCCAGCTTCTCTTGGTACAATTAATCTGGTAACACTGGGGATTCATATTGAGAGAGACAGTTGGCTGGAGGGGTGTGTGTGTGTGTGTGTGTGTCCTTCAGAGTCAGAAACCCTCTCCTAAGCTCTAAGGCTGGGGTGCCTATTGTTCTTGGTTACAGGACCCCGAAGCAGGGGTCTTTGCGACTTGCAGACCCAACCCACTTTGGGTTTCTCTTCCAGCTGGAGACCATGGGGGTAGACTGGGATAAACACTCTCTGTACATTGTAACTGGGGAAGGCAAATATGGGTTATATGCAAATACTACATCACATTATATGAGGGACTAGATAATCCATGGACTCTGGTAGCCACTGGGGGTCCAGGAACCAATCCCCCACAGATACTGAAGGATAACTATATGTATCTTTGTGTGTGTGTGTGTGTGTTTGTGTGTCTGTGTTATAATTCATTCATCTTTTCCCCCTTCCACTTACCTCCCAAAGAGGTTGTGGGTGAGGAGGTTGTTTCTGGCCTCCATTTTGCCTCCTCTCCTGCCTGCATGGACAGAGTCTGTCCACGGATCCCCGCCCCCATGTCTGGGGCAAGTCCTTCAGCACCGTGGACAGAGCCCCACTACGGGTCTGAGTGACAGTTCCTCTTCAGCTCCCTTCATCACCCGAGACTCATCTCAGTAGCAAGCATTATCCCCATTTCACAGATGAGGAAACAGAGGCTGAGGGGAGGTTCAGTATTCCCCCCAGGTGCTCCCAGAGTCTAAGTAGCAGAACTTAAGCATCTGAATGAAACGTCCAGTCACACTGGTCTCTACGCTTGTGGAGTGGGCGTGGCCTCCAGCTTGCAAAGCAGACACTATGTTGATGGCGAAAGTCATTATGACAGATGGGGGCTATGCTAGGGGGATTCACGTCAGGAATTCATGCATTTGGTCACAAATAAGACTTAAAAAAAAAAAAGGGGGATTAAAACTTGGTGGAAAAGGTTACTTCCCAAGACTTTTATACCAATTCCCAGATTCCTCATTCCTTGCCCTTTGAGATCCTCAGTGAATTACAGGTGCCTTTTAAAATTAATATACCAGCCTGGCTGGTGTGGCTCAGTGGTTGGCTATTGACCTATGCACCAAGAGGTCGCCAGTTTGATTCCCAGTCAGGACACATGCCCCGGTTGTGGGCCCGATCCCCAGTGGGGGACATGCAGGAGGTGGCCAGTCGATGTTCTCTCTCATCCATGTTTCTATCTCTCTCTCCCTCTCACTTCCTCCCTCTCTAAAAATCAATAAAGAAAAAAAAAATAAAATTAATCTGCCAAACAGAAGCATGCCCCATGTGCTATCCCATCACTTGTATCTGTGTACACAAGTGTCTATCCTTGTATCTATGTATATGTATCTATACATATGTCTGTATCCATTTATGTATATATCATTTATCTACACATCTGGCCTATCTATGCATATGTCTATCATCTACCTACCTATCAGACTGTCATCTATCTATCTATATATCTACCTACCCATCCAAGATTGTTCCAGAGAGGCCCATATACTTTGTCTTATTTCCTCAATATTTTAAAAACATATTATTGTGGATACATTTTATTTACCCAGTCCCCATCCAATGCACAGTTAGATCGTTTCCTGTCTTCTGCTGCCATAACAAGGCTACAGAAAGCTCTTTATTCCTAGCCTGGCACCCAGGAGCCACATGAAGGGGGCTGTACATTTAACACAGACAGATACGGCCTGTTCCCGGAGGTCAGACTGACTGCCCATGTTCCCAACAGTGTATTGAGCGACTGTCCTGCCTGCCCTCCCTGGGAAAGCGACCCACGGGCGAGGGTTTTGAGATGGCTGATACCTGAGAGACTCGGGAAAGGGAGATACAATTTATGGGCACCTACTATGTGCCCAGTGCTTCGTGGACATCATCTTGTCTGATCTTCACACTAACCCTGTAGGCAGGAACGGTCTCTTCCATGGGACAGAGGAGAGACTGACTCAGAGAAGAGACAGAAACGCTCAGCCCATGGGTTCAGCCACACACAGTCTAGACACAGTTGGATTTTGTTAGCTTCAAGTGAAGCCACTTGCCTAACATCTGTTGATGTACTGTCATTGCCAATGGGATGGAAATACCAGCCAGAACGCCATCTAGTTCAGAAGCTCCCTCCACCTGGTCCCCCTGGTCCTGGACCTTCGCGGGCCCTCCCTCTCCTCAGCCTCAAAACGCTTCCTGCAGCCCCACAAGGTAAGGATTCTTATTCCAGCTCCCTGGGGGTATGAGGGGGGCTTTGGAAAAATGCTGCTGTCTGCTGCCACCATCTGGATTCCTGATAACAACACAGCGTGGATGAAATCATGAAAATACCGACAGCAGGTCGGTGTGGCTCAGTGGTTGAGCATCGTTCTGTGCTCCAAGAGGTCACCGGTTCGATTCCCAGTCAGGACACATGCCTGGGTTGTGGGCTCGATCCCCAGTAGGGGGCGTGCAGGAGGCAGCTGATTGATGGTTCCCTCTCACATCAATGTTTCTATCTCTTCCTCCTTCTCCCTTCCTCTCTCTCTAAAAATCAATAAAAATATACTTAAAAAAAATACCGAGGACGTGCTTAGAGAGTGGAAGGGAGAGAGACATCGACTGGTTGTCTCCCACAAACGCCCCGACCAGGGATTGAACCGGCAACCCAGGTATCTGTGACTGGGGAATCGAACCCGCAACCTCGGTGCACTGAGCTAGCCGGTCAGGGCCCACCACCTCTGCTCCCGAATCATGTCCCCACTGAGCAAGGAAGACATTTGACACTTTTGCAAATGCTCAGTGTTTATTTGCTCCCCTCTGTGTGCCCCGAGGTAGAGCAGACATTTCACAGCGACTCGGGTCCTAGGACCTGAAGGTCACCAGCCTACACCCGAGGCTGCCCCAAGAACCGAGGTGCATTGGACGCACCAGGACCACCACCGTGAAAGCTTTGGGACAATCAGACATCCTTTTCCCTGTGGGCGGAGGAACCCCTGGGCACAGGGCCAGCGAGCAGACGGCCTGCGGGGTTCCTCCGCCAGAGCGAGTTTGGGTGGGGAGGGTTTCTGGTCCTCAGTTCTTCCACCAATACCGGTCATCTTCGTCAAAGGAATACCAGCGAGGGTCAATCACGACGCGGGGCTGGCGCAGCTGAGCCTCCTCCAGCTGCTTTCTCGTGGGAGCAGGGTACTGCCATTTCCACAGCCTGGGGAGGCAGAAGCGGCTCGTGGCTCGGGAAATTGGCTTCTTACTCTCCCGCCTCCCTCCAAATTCCCGGGAACCCCCATCGAGGGTCTGAACCCTCTTTTTTTTTTTTTCTATGAAAATATTTTTATTTATGTACTTTGAACCTTTTCTTTTAGAGAGAAGGGGAAGGGGAGAGAGAAAGATCAATGTGAGAGAGGAGGATTCATTGGTTGGTCTCTGGTATGCGCCCTCACCGGGGATCAAACCTAAACCTGGCCTCCAAGGCACAACCTAGGTGTGTGCCCTGACTGGGGACCGAGCCCGCAACCTTTTGGTGTACAGAACGATGTTCCAACCAACTGAGCCACCCGGCCTGGGCACCACAGTGGGCTTCCATAGGGGTGGGCCCCTCACAGCAGCCCTAAGAGGCCGGCATGCTTAGCCCCCGATTCATGATTCTTTCCCAAGAACCAATGTGTCAGATCCGGTCATAGAGTTTGGATGAACAAGGCGATGCCCCCGGCCCCACACAGCCCATATTCTCGGAGAGGAGAGAAACAAGTATTCCTCTAGACACCTGGGGAAACAGGCTCTCGAAACGGCCAGCAGGAAAATCCAGGTGTGGCTGTTCTATTAATATTTCACTAGACTCAGGAGCTGCCGGCTGGAAGGCTGTGCTGCTTCCTGTGTCCTTGACACATACTGTCAACCCAACCTGCTGCCTTTTCAGCTCCTCTGAAGTGGTCGCTGTGATATTTCTCTTTGACCTCAAAGCCACTGAGCCATGTTCTTCAAGCCATCTCTCCCTTCCTGTCTTCATTTCCCTCCTACCTCCCCTCCGAGCCCACACCACAACCCCTCTTGTGGGCCTCTTGGCACATCCACCTGCCAAAACCTGACCCCTGGATAAATCTGGAGAAGACGGTTCCTCCAGTGGGAGGTTTGCTCTTGATATAAATACATCACAACCAACCTCAAGGACATATCCATCGTAATCACTTTTCGGCGTACAATTTGGTGGCATCAAGTACATTCATATTGTTGAGCAACCATCACCATGCCCATAATTCTTTTCCTCTTCCCCAACTAAAACTATATGCCCAATAGACAATTTCTTCTTCTTCCTAGCCCGTGGCACCCACCATTCTACTATGTCTACAGATTTGACCAATCTAAGTACCTCACCCAAGTAGAATTATGCAGTATTTGTCCTTTTGTGTCTGGCTTATTTTACTTGGTATAATGTTGCTAAGGTTCATCCATGCTGAAGCATATGTCAGACCTCCCTTTTCAAGGCTGTATAACATTCCACTGTACGGAGGCACCACATTTTGTTTATCCATTCACCTGTCAATGGACACTAGGGTTGCTTTCACCTCTCGGCTATTGTGAATATCTGAACACAGGTGTACAGATAGCTCTCTGTGAGACCCAACTTCTGATCCTTTTGGTTATATACCCAGAAATGGAATTGTTGGCTCAGATAGCAATCCTAGTTTTAGTTTTTTGAGGATAAACATTTCATCTGTACCTTCTCTGTCCACTCTTCCCAAACCCACCCCAAAGTAAGCCCCATGATATCGGCACCTTGCTTCTATCTCCCACATCCCTGGATCCCCAGCACCCGGCACAGTGCCTGAAACACAGTGGGCATTAGTGTTGCATAAAGTTCTGGTCTCTTAGTCATGATCTCCCCTTCTCTGATAAACACCTCCTCTGCCAACTAGCATGTCTGCAAGAAAAGGTTTGTATCTCAGAAGACAACTGCCAGGGACTCACCCAATAACTCGTAGTTTAGAGGTGGGACGCGTGAAAGCTGTGCACAGCTTCATTATTCCTTTGGGGCTGAAATTATTCCCCATTAGGTTTAGGCTGCTCAGGTGCTGGTTGCAGGAGAGAGCTGAGGAGAGGACCTCACAGCAGTCAGACGTCAATTCACACGCCTCCAACCTGCAGGGCCAGGAAACCCAAGAAATAACCCCAAAGGTTAGCAAGCGATTCTTCTTCCTTCAACCCATTTGACTTCCATTTTCAAGATTATAAAAAGAAAAACAAGCAGTGGGCTTCACTCCTAGAGTAGTTGGTTCAGTAGTTCTGGGGAAGGGCTCAAAATGTGCATATACACACAAATATACATATACACACAAATATACATATACACACAAATATAAACACATTTGATTTTAGGACAGGGGAAGGGCGGGGGGGGGAGGAGGAAGAGAATATCAATTTGTTGTTCCACTTATTTATGCATTCATTGGTTGCTTCTTGCATGTGCCCTGACCAGGGATCGAACCTGTAACCTTGGCATATGGTGACAATGCTCTAACCCACTGAGCTACTCGGTCAAGGCAAATGTACATTTCTAGTGAATTTCCAGATGCTGTTTCTGGTTCTCACATTGAGAATGCTGGACGGCTCATAGTTGTGCAAATGGAAGGTAAAGGCTGAGAGAGCCCCTAACTAGGGAACAAAACAAGGAACATGGAGAAGGACTTGGCTGAGAAAGTGGCTTTTCACCTAAAACTCAAAAGATGAGAAGTTAGCTCAGTGAGTGGGGACAGGAAGCAGTGATGTGCTTAAGGACATGACGTGCCCACCATCCTTGAGGAAGGAGGGAGTGGGCGTATCTGTGACAGGAAGTTCTGCTAGATGTCCAGAGCAGGTTGGACACAGTGATGTGAGATGAGGCTGCACATTGCAGGTCATGTTAAGGATTTAGGATTTTTATCCTAAGAGCAGTGGAAAACCATTATCACACCTAACCATGTTCTGGTGATGAAAAGAGACATGACTTGGGGTGGTGAACACCCAATACAATATGCAGATGATGTATTATGGAATTGTACACCTGAAATCTATAGTTTTATTAACCAATGTCACCCCAATAAATTATATATATATATGTATATATGTATATATAGATCTATATATATCCAGAAAATCTCTAGTAGGGCAGCTGATAGAGGCAAGGGGGTTGGGGAGAGACAGATGACTATGGGTCTCCAACATGGGTGACACTAACCTGTAGTTGTGGCAAACATACTTCCTTCCCTGTTTTGAAAAGAAGGACCTGTGGATGTAGGTATTAACTGGTTTCCCGGTAGAACGTCTAGGACTTTCCTACGCAATGGGCTTCTATTGATTTGAAGGGGGTGAGCTCATCTCTTAAGCCCAGGAAGGACAAGGTAGGTTCAAGGGTTTGAGAGAATGCAGTAGGTTTGAAGTCATTGTTTCAGGGAGAAAGCAAATAAACCAGGGAAACCAAACACTGGGAAGTAAGGAATTTACATCAATGACCCCTGACTGCACTGAAGCCAACGTGCCCTTGTGGGTCTTATTTTGTTGTTGTTGTTGCTGTTGGTCCTGCAGTTCTTAGCTGCAGACCTGGGTTTGCTGGAGCTTGGAGGATTCCCAGGTAGCTGCAGCCAAGGAGTGGTGACTACAGAACATGGAAGGTAAGAGGGCTAGAAGACAGGTGGAGACTGGATGTGACTGCAGAGGGAGGTGGAGTCACAACAATGGAAGTGGTGAAGAGCCTGGAGAATGGCGTGTGGTTTAGAGGAGGAGACTGGTATTCCAATTAAGCCCCCCTTCTCCCCCAAATAGGAATATTACCCTTCACTCCAGTGTCATGGGGGCATGATGATAGCACATGGTTGGTGCTCAATAAATGGTGGCAAATATCACATTTTAGGGTAGATTGCAATATCCTGCAACCACCACATCTATCGCATTCCATGTTTTTCTTCCCCTCCAAAGGAAATCTGTACCCGTTAAGCAGACCCTCCAGCCCCTGTCTCCATGGATTTGCCCACTCTGGACATTTCATACACATGGGATGATACAACATGTGGCCTTTGGTGACTGGCCTGTTACTCAGCCTCATGTTTTCAAGGCCCATCCATGTTGTAATGTCTTTTAGTACTTCATTCCTTTTTTATGCTTGAGTAACATTTCACTGGGTGTATCGGCACCATTTAAACAAGCCTCCTGGGTGATTCTGATGCTCACAATAAAGTTGGAGAACCACCAATGTCATGGGTCCATCCTTCTCGTTGGACTGTCTATTCTGCAGTGCTAAGGCCTACCCACCTTGGTACTGCCACCACTTGGCACCATGCCCAGCACATACAGCCTGTCCGATAAACACTTACTGAGTGCTTACTACCTCCAGACAATGCTCTCGAGCATCTGCCATTTCACTCATTCCACATATTGGAGCCCAGCTGGAATGATACCGTGGGCTGTTCCTCTGCCAAGGTTGTATTCTGTCTAATTTAATGGAATCATGAACATCAGGACGTGGTCTCTGCTGAAGCAACTTCCTGTTTGAGTCCCCCTTCTTCTGCACCCATCCCTCAAAGAGGTGATCCCAGGAACTTACCCGAGTCTCCTCAGAGCAGTTGTCCTTTGCTTCAGTCCCTCACACAGGGCTGCCATCCCACCATCACCGAGGGCGTTGACGGCAAGGTCCAGGCTCCTCAGGTGTTTGCTTCTTGTCATTGCAGAGGACAGGTTCTTGCAGCAGGCAGCAGTGAGGTGACATTTCACCAACCTGCAAAAGGAGAGAGGGAGAGGGAGATATATAGAGGGATATAAAGAGACAAAGTATATAGAGATAGAAAGAGAGAGAGAGAGAGAGAGAGAGAGAGAGAGAGAGAGAGGAGAAGAGAGGGGAGGATAGAGAGGGATTATCCACACCTCTTGAGCACAGAGCTACAGTGGTCAGAAATATTAGTGGGGACTTCCTTTTTTCCTCCTCACTGGTCTCCTTTCTGTCCATCCCTATGCATGGCTTAGACACTGGGACATCCTTTGGCTCAGGAGAGGGATGATAATGGAGCATAGGAAAAGTGTTTCCTGGGACTGGAGGTATCATTGTAAAAAGAATTGAGCACATCAGCTTGCTTCCCACTTGGAGCTAGGACAGAAGTTCTCCATGGTGGAGGAAGGCAGACAGAAAAAACACGGGTGAGGAGGAGTCAGTACGGCCCCTGAGAGGGAGAGAAAAGATGACAGAAGTTACTGAACCACTAGGTAGGACTTGGGACCCAAACGGAGAGGGGTCTTGTGCTTCTGTTTCTGGGAGGAGTTGGGGAGGGTGGGATGGAAATGGCCTTGCTGTAATGACTGGGCAATGTACTTGAGAAGAGATGACATAACAACGTCAGAGTCTTATATCTTCAGGTTAGTACACTGAAGATAGAACGATCCCACTGGGGACAAGAGAGTGGTCTTCATGAGGCATTCATGTCAAGGACCAGGAAGGACCCAGGTGAGGGCTCACACCTGTAGATCAGGTGAGAGTGACCAAGTCTTTGATGCCAGCATGGGTAAGTGATGATGGCGAGGACCCAATAATCTGAGCACTTGAATGCAATCCCAAAGAAATGGCATCTCCAATGGACTAAACTTAGCTTTCTATACCCCATAGAAGTAGGAATTGATTCAACCTGGCCAGGTAGCTCAGTTGGTTAGAGTGTTGTCCTGATACACCAAGGTTGAGGGTTCAATCCCCGGTCAGGACACACACAAGAAGCAACCAATGAATGCATAAATAAGTGGAACAACAAAATCAATCTCTCTCTCTCTCTCTCTCTCTCTCTCTCTCTCTCTCTCTCTTTCTCAGATCAGTGAAAAATAAATAAATTTGAAAAAGAATAAAGAGCTAAAGATTAGGTTGAGGCAACAGGACGTGTCCTGAGGAGGCTTGGGAGACTTACACTGACCTAGAACTCCATGGATCCCACCATGTAGCTCTTGTTCAGAACAATTTCTGATCCTTCCCGCACTGACTAGAATGCCAACCACATCAACGTACCTACAGTGTCCGTGGAGCTAATTTTGGGTTCCAGTGCCCCTAACTCATGTCTCTTGGCCTTCTAGGAACCTCAGCCCCCACTCTGGTAGAGGTGACCACCCCCCCCCAACCCTGGGGAACTTACTCTAGGTCCTGGAGGTGACAAGATGTTTCTGCCATGACCTCACACAGAAGGTTCAGGCCATCATCTCCTAAGGGGTTCATGCTAAGGCTCAGATGCGTCAGATGTCGGTTGCTCATGAGTCCAAGTGCAAGGAAGGCGCAGGAAACAACATCCAGGTGGCATTCTCTTAGTCTGTGGGGCACATGGAAGAGGCTGGTCACACTCCTGACTCGGTGTCACCTAGGGTCAGCCACTTCTCTCAGCCCCAGCTTGCTCCTCCTTTGGGCAGGGATTATGCTCATATCTAAGAAGGTTGTTAGGCGTACATAAGGGATGACCTTGAAGTTCTTGGCACAATGCCTGATACATGTGCTGGATGCTATGACCCTGTGTTTTAACTTTCCAACTCAATGTATTAGTTGCCGGTTGCTGTTATAACAAACTACAGATGTAGTGCCTTGAGCCACACATGGTATCCTGCAGCCCTGGAGGTCAGAGTCTCACTGTCAGGGGGAACTGTTCCTTCTGGAGACTTCAGGGGAGAACTATTTCCTGCCTTTTCCAGTGTTTGCAGGCTGCCCCTAGTCCCCAGCCAGCAACGACATCACTTTGACCTCATTACCACATCTCCTCTGAATCTCCCGCCTCCTTCCTTCCCTTCTAAGAACTTGGTGATGATGCTGAGGCCATTCAGATGATCCAGGGGTCCCCCCCCATCTCAACATCCTCCATCACATCTGCAAAGTCCCTTTAGCCACGGAAGGTCCGATAATCACAGGTTCCAAGGATTAGGATGCGACATCTTTGAGGAGGTCATCATTCTATCATCCTACCTCCCACACTCAGGATGTCTCCATCACTTAGTCCCCGGGGGCCCTTAGGATGCATCACAAGGTAGATGTATGCATTCAAGTTCTATTTTTCAGCAGCATTTCTGGCTGTTGGTCTATCATTAACTCAGGTGTGTTTTTCACTCCCACAACGTTATCCGTGGACTCATTGGTCAACAGGATGGAATAACAGAAAGCAAAGTGATTCTATAGGGCAAGTTGACAGTATGGAAGACTGACAAAAACTCATGCTCACCTTGGCTGGGTGGCCAGTGAATTGGAGCATTGTCCCATACACCAAAAGGGTTGTGGGTTTGATTCCCCACATACCTAGGTTTTGGGTTACATTCCCAGTTGGGGCACGTATGGGAGGCAACTGATTGATGTTTCTCTCTCTCTCTCTCTCTCTCTCTCTCTCTCTCTCTCTCTCAATCTCTCCCCCCCCTTTCCTCGTTCTCTCCAATCAATAAAAAAGAATTTAAAAAAGATGCAGAGCTGAAGTGTGGTCGTGTGTGCTAAGCACAAGAAAACTGATGCGGTTTATAGAGGGAAAACATGTGCTGCAAAGGCTTCATTCAGCACGAGTTACAGTGCTGTGGGCCATGAGTTCAATACTAACAAACCAGCAATATGTATTGGATACGGTGTGTTTAAACAGAACCACATAAAACAAGGTTAGGTGTGGATCCATTGATGAAAATGTTGTGACCGAGGCTATAGGAACCTAGCCCCGTGTTTCCCCCAGGGATCATGGTTCAGTATCACTGACTCTGTGTTCTCTGTGACTTTACGGACCACAAATAAGGCAAAGCGTGGGACTTGTCTGTATTTGGATGAAGAACAACATCCTACCACAAGAAAATACAGATGGCCCTGGCTGGGCAGCTCAGTGGGTTAGAGCATCATCCTGATAGGCCAAGGTTGCAGGTTCAATCCCCACTCAGGGCACATAAAAGAATCAACCAATAAATACATAAATAAGTGGAACAATACATGGATGTTTCTCTCTCTCCTCTCTCTAAAAATCAATAAATAAATAAAAAAAATAAAAAAAGAAAATGCAAAGGGAGAGAGAATTTTCCAAGGGAGTGTGAATTCTAGGAGGGGATTTGTAGGGATGGCATGTGGCACATGGCAGGTGCCTCCTCCTGACATTTCCACGCTCCCTACTCTGAGACAGGCACACGCCATTTGTCACAACGCGACCAAGTCCTCACAGGGAAGTGAGTCGGACTCACATCAGCCTCTGCAGAGCACAGGTGGAAAGCTTTAAGGCTCGACACAGCACAGTCACACCTTCCGTCCCCAGGTTGTTGGTGGACAGGTCTAGGTGGGTCAAGCTCTTATTGATGATGAGGACCGAGGCCAAGTCCTGGCAGGCGGCAGCGGTGAGGCCACAGTTCCCCAGTCTGCAAGGAAACAGCCCAGAAAAGAAATGATGAGGTCTGAGCATTGCACTTCTCCCTCCCTTGCAAGGAAGGGAAAGAAACGTCACCCCCAGGGCTGATGCCCTCACAGGTATATGTTGATGTCACACTGTCTGCATGTATCTTACAAACTCAGCCCCAATGCTTCAGTCCGACAGTAACTCTGAGTGTCGTGGGTGAATAGATCTGTGTATCTGCAATGGAAGACACAGAGGCCACGTGAATCTGCCCTCTCATCTGGTCATTTCTGCCCCCACATGCACTATGGGGTGAGGTTTTACCAAGACAAGTGACCTTCCTGTTTAGAAGTACCTGTGTTTTTTCCTTTACATGAATCTACTGGGGTGCCACTGGTTAATAAAATCATACAGGAACCAGGTGTACAACTCTATAACACACCATCTACATATTGTATTGTGTTCACCACCCCAAGTCAAGTCTCCTTTCATCACCATTCAGTCCCCATACCCTCCTCTACTCCCCCCCCCCAAATAGTATATTTACACAATGAAATACTACTTGGCTGTTAAAAAAGAAGGAAATCTTACCCTTTGCGACAGCCTAAATGGACCTGGAGAACACTATGCTAAGTGAAAGAAGCCAGTCAGAGAAAGACAAGGACCATAGGATCTCGCTCATATGTGGAATCTAATGAACAAAATGAACTGACAAGCAAAATAAAGACAGACTCCTAGATGGAGAGCAGGCTGATAGCTGTCAGAGGCGGAGTCTGGGGGGCTGGGTTGGGGAGTGGAGACATTGAACAAAAAAAAAAAAAAAAAAAACTCAGGGACAGACAACAGAAGTACCTACATTTAACACATCACGACCCTTAGAAGTAAATGAGATCGTCCATCTGTTTCTCGAAGCTTAAGAAGCAATCAGACTTGAAATTCAGGGTTTAGTAGTCTCTCTTTCATGGGGTTGACAAAGTGAAATAAATAAACACATCTAACATGGTTACAGCAAACATTTACTCTATTATTGATGGTGATCTCTTTCTATAAAGGAATGCTGGTTGGCTTGGATTTAAAGGGCATCAGGATATGTCACCCCAAATATGCCACTTTGGGGTTATTTTGAGCTCATGGCAATTGAGAAAAAAACAGACACAGGAAGAGCTCTCTGCCCCTTCCCGCCATCTGCTTAAAAGCAGGGCATAAATTCCCCTCGTGTAGGTGACCTTTATCACCAGCGATGGAGATGAATCTTCATATAACCCTTATCTACCAGTATTTCCCATGTCCATATACTTCCAAGTCATGTTCCCACAATTTATCAGCCCTAGAAGCCCAAACCCTTTTTCCTTTGTCTAGTTACTTCTTCACAATTTACTGCCCTTTGTTAAAATGGTATATAAGCTTCTGACTCTTACTTCTCTGGGTTTCTCACTTTCTTTCTGTGAAGTCCCCACATACTTAAAAAATTAACATCAATTGCGCGGCTATTGTGGCTCAGTGGATTGAGTGTCATCCCATGGACTGAGAAGTTCCGGTTTGATTCCCAGTCAGGGCACATGTCCGGGTTTCAGGCTCGATCCCCAGTAGGGGGCATGCAGGAGGCAGCCAATCAATGGTTCTCTCTCACATAGATGTTTCTATCTTTCTGTTTCTCTCTTTGGTTTAAAAAACAAAATCAATAAAAACATATATTTAAAAGTTAACATTGATAAAATTTTGATGCCTTTTCTCTTGTTCATTTGTCTGTTGTCAGTTTGATTTGTTGACCCCAGACATGGAACCTAAGAGAGTAGATTAAAAGTGTTTATTTTTTTTGCCCTGACCGGGTTGGCTCAGTGGTTAGAGCGTCAGCTTGCGGACCAATGAGTCGCGGGTTCGAGTCCGGCCAAGGGCACATACCTCAGTTGCTGTTCGTCCCCGGCCCTGGTCAGTGTTGCGTGGGAGGCAACCTGTTGATGTGTCCCTCTCACGTTGATGTTTCTCTCTCTCTCTCTCTCTCTCCCCCCCCTCCCGCCACACACACACTATCTGAAGATAAACAGAAAAATATCCTCCGGTGAGGATTTAAAAAAAAGGTGTTTTTTTGGTCCTCTCCTACACGCCAATGGAGAGAAGGTATCTTGCTTCTACTATTACCTTCTACAAAGGGTAGTTTTTATTATTTATTTATTTATTATTTTTTTATCCTCACCTGAGGACATTTTCCCATTTTTTTTTGTTCAGATAGAGTGGGAGGGAGAGAGGAAGAGAGAGAGAGACACACACATCGACGTGAAAGGGACACATCGAGTGGCTGCCACCCACACGACCAACCAGGGCTGGGGACAAACTGCAATCGAGGTACATGCCCTTAGCGGGAACCGAACTCGGGTCTCTCTGGACCGCAGGCTGACGCTCCAACCGCTGAGCCAAACCGGCCAGGGCTACAACGGGTAGTTTGTGATATTTGGTTTTCAACTTTTGTTTTGGCTTTAGAACCGAACTCCCACCGTAGGAGGAACGCCACGGCCAAGGCATGCTCCGGAAGTGGTGGGGAGAAACAGCCCTCCCAGGTCAGAGGCCAGCCCCAGGTAACAGCACAGTTCTTTTTCTTCTTTCTCACTGATTTGAGAGAGAGAGGAAGGGAGAAGGTGCGAGAGATAGAAACACCAACGAGAGAACATTGATGGGCCGCCTCCTGCAGCTGGAACTTTGTGCCCTTTGACTGACATCTCCCCATGTCCCCGCCTCTCCCCCGCCCCCATCCCCAGTCCCTGGTAACCACCATCTGTTCCGATTCTACGGAGTTTGGCTCTGCTCAATCTTTTATGTCACCTCAGAGTTCAGCAGCAAAGACACGGGTGTTATTTATCGGGTCTTTATCAAACTTCAACATTGGGGCACCCCCATGAGGTCCCAGCTCCCATTCTAACCCTTGGCTCATGCATGGGCCAGTTCCTCTCCCCCTCCCCCATTACGGGGATGGTCTCAGTTAAGACCTCAGTTAAGGCAAGATAACCCGCCGAAAGGAAGCGCCACTCACATCAGCTTCTGCAGGTTGCACTGTGAGACCTTCAAGGCCTCACAGAGAGGCACGATGCCCCGGTCTGTCACCTTATTTCTCGCGAGGCTCAGAGATTTCAGGCTTCTGGATGTCACCAGGATTTGGGAGATCACACGACAACAGGTGTGGGTTAACCCACAGTGATCCAACCTGCAGACACAGGCAATGTGAAACACACCCTCGTCTGTCCCCAGAGGCCACCCAGCTTCCCCTGCTCACCACCTGCCCGCCTCTTGGTGACTTGGCTGGTTCCTGGACACACTTTGCTGTGGCTTCAGAGTCTGAACATCTGCTCCTCTGTTTGCAACATCCCTGCTCATCCCCAATCCCAGGTCTTTATGCAGCTCAAGTTATTGCTCAGGTCTCCTGACCATTACCTCTTCCCAGTAAACCTGTCTCACTATATTAAACTGGCCCGGCCCACCCCACCCCACCCATCTCACTCCAACATTATTTCATTCACACAGATCACCTGCAAACACTCCAGATACTTACAGATGCATGTGCTATTGTTGTTAATCCTCACCAGAGGATATTTTTCCCCACTGATTTTTAGAGAAAGGATGGAGGGGAGGGAGGAAAGGGGAGAGAGAGAGAAAGAAACAAAGATGTGAGAGACATATCAGTTGCCTCCTGTACGTGCTCTGACTGATCAGGGCTGGGGACCGAACCTGCAACCCAGGACTGGGAATCAAACCCAGGACCCTTCAGTGCATAGGCTGACGCTCTAAGCACTGAGACACACCAGCCTGGGCAATGCACTTTTTTTTTTTTTTGCATTGAAGAAAATACAAGTTTACTTATTGAGCGATGCACTTTTTTAAAAATTGAAAAATATCTGACATATAACACGGTGTAAGTTTAATGTATAAACAGGTGGGTTTGATACATTTAGATTTGGTGATATGATCGCTATTACAGCACCTCTCCTCCATCAGGGCACATACCGTTTCTTTTCTGTGGTGGGGAAAATGAAGATCTAGTCTCTTAGGAGAACAGGCAGTGATTTCCTCTGTAAAGAGAGCCCAGGAAACCCCTTCCTCTAGGGAGCCCTCCTCAAGCTCTCGAGTTGCTTTCCAATGGGCACTTTATTGCCTTTAATTTTTTTTTTAGTTAGTAGAGAGGGTTCATCTTTTTGTTTTCTTTTTTGTTAATCTTCACCCAAGGATATTTTTTCCATGGATTCTTAGAGTGGAGGGGAGGGAGGGAGGGGAGAAAGAAACATCAGAGACACATCGATTGGTTGCCTCCAGAATGTACCCCAACCAGGGTGGTCAGGGATCAAACCCACAAACCTTTGGTGTGCAGGCAATGCTCTAAGCACTGAACCACACCGGCCAGGGCTAGAGTGGGTTAACCTGAACACAAAACTTTTTTTAATCCTCACCTGAGGATATGTTTATTGATTTTAGAGAAGGAGGGACGGAGGGAGAGAAGTAGGCAAGAGAAACATCGATTGTTACTTCCCCTGCACACTCTGACCAGGGATTAAACCAGAAACCTAGGTATGTGCCCTGACCTGGAATCAAACCCACAACCTTTCATTATATGGATGATGCTCCAATCAACTGAGCCACCAGCCAGGGATTAACACAAAACTTATATTCTTTTAATTAATTAATTAATTTATTAAAAAAAATTTTTTTTTAAATCCTCACCCAAGGATTTTTTTTCCTATTTATCTGCAGACAGAGTGGGAGGGAGATAGAGGGAGAAAGGGAGAGAGAGAGAGAAACATCGACTTGAGAAGGACACATTCACTGGTTGCCTCCTGCACTACCCCGACTGGTGCCCGGGACTAACCGCAACGGAGGTATGTGCCCTTGGCCAGAATCGAACCAGCGACTCATTGGTTGGCGGGCCAACGCTCCACCGCTGAGCCAAACCGGCCAGGGCCAAAACTTTATATTCTTTTTGCTTACAGAACATCTAGGTCTTTGCAAAAACAGAGCTAAATGTTAATATATATTTGTATAGTATATTCAACTTTAGGCAAAGATCTCTCCTCAAAATTTATGTGTAACTTAATTAAAACATAGTTGAGTACCAAAATAAAATAATAATAATAAATAATAGACCTAGTCTCTCGGCAAGTTTGACATTTATCATGCAATATCATCGTTTATAATCCTAGTATATAGCATTCCACCCCCAGGATCGACTTGTCTACTACTTGCAAGTTAACAGCCTTAAACAACATTTCCTGGTAATCAGCATTTTACTGGTTTCGCAGATCAGGTTTTTTTTTTTTTTTTTTTTAAGAGTCCACATGTAAGGGAGATCCTACAGTATTTGTCTTTCTCTGTCTCACTTAGTTCACTCAGCACGGTGCCTTTTATGTCCACCCAGGATTCCCTTCCCTCTTGTGGCTGAATAATTACGTGTGCTAGGTCTCTGCCACAGCTGGGCATTGCTCTAGCTGCTAAATTGTTACTGCTTCCATGTGGATGAAGAGCTGGACTACATTTCCCAGTCTGCCTTGCAGCGGGGTGTGGGGGGAATCCACAAAGAGCCGGACTACATTTCCCAGCTTGCATTGCAGCGGGGGCGGAAATCACATAAACAGCTGGACTACATTTCCCAGCCTGCATTGCAGTGGAGGGAGGAAATCACATAAACAGCTGGACTACATTTCCCAGCTCGCCTTGCAGCACGTGCAGTCTTAAATGAGTTCTAGCTGGGAGAATGTGAAGAAGAGAGATTGGAACCTCCTGGGTCAGGCAGTGACACGCTGTAGGATTCCACACAGAGCATTGTCAAAATGACAAAGCTATAGAGATGGAAAACATGCATTATTGGCAGGGATGGGGTGGTGGGTGTGGGGAAGGGTGTGGCTGTAACACTCGGGGGTGGGGTGGGGGATGGCCCTTGTGTATCTTGGTTGCTCTTGTGGTTTTAGGAAATGAACACACGCTGACATTTTATAGGCTAGAATGACATACACGCATTGTCGATGTCCTGCTTTTGACATCGCAGAGCCTTTGGAGAAACTGGCTGGAGGGTAAATGTGACCCCTGATTTTTTTTAAACTTTATTAAACATCGAAAGTTACTTTAGTATTGTGGTAAAACATACACAACATAAAATGTATCATCTTAACCATTTTTAAGGGCAGAGTTGAGCAACATTCAGTACATTCACATTGTTGTACTGTCCATCTAGGGACTTTGTCATCCTCCCAACCCCCTGTAATATTTTTGCAACTCTCCTGGAATAATTATTTCAAGATAAGGAAAAGCAACACAACCCCAAAACCCTACAATCAAAAAAAGTGAAAACCACCTGGCGGGTGGCTCAGTGAGTTGGAGCGTCATCCCATGCACCAAAGGGTTGCAGGTTGACTCCCGATCAGGGCACAAACCTGGGTTGTGGGTTCAATCTCCCATCTGGGGCACCTGTGGGAGGCAACTGATCGATGTTTCTCTCTGCCATCAGTGCTTCTCTCTCCACCTTCCTCTCTCTAAACATATCCTTGGGTGAGAATTATAAAGAAAATTGTACCCAGGACTTACCTCAAAGAGGCCAGCACACAGTGAGGGTGTTTCAACGCTTCACAGGCTATTCCTACATCTTCCTCCTTCAGGTGAATGCTGCCCAGGTTCAGGTGTTTTATATTAGGGTTGACAATAAGAGTCTTCCAGAGATGATAGAAACCCAGGGTAGTCTGTATACCTTCAAATCTACAGAAGAGAAAGCAAGAAAGTGTGAATTAGACACGGATTCAGTCAGGTGTATCCTAATTTTTCCTTTTCATGCTCTTCCCATTCCAACATTCATCTGTTGTTCATTTTATTTATTTAATTTTAAAGCAACAAATATGTAAGCACCGAAGGGTGTAGCAGGCAGTGGGAGGAGAGTTTACCAACGCTGTTGTTTGTGTTCCCGTGGAGCTTAATGTAATGGGGGAGACAGTCACCAAAGAGACGCACAAACAAGTAGGCTTCAGAATGAAATACGGTAAATAAGCAAACAAAATTGAAACAAACTCATAGATACAGAGAACATTTTGACTGTCACCAGAGGGGAGGATGTTGGGGGGCTGGGAGGAAAGGTGAAGGGATTAAGAAGTACAGATTGGGCCCTGACTGAGGGGCTCAGTTGGTTGGAGCATCTTCCTGTACGCCGAAAGGTGGAGGATTCGACTCCCAGTCAGGGCATGTACCTAGGCTGCAGGTTCTGGTTGGAGTGCGTATGGGAGGCAGCCGATCAATATCAATCAATCAATCTCTCTCTCTCTCTTTCTCTCTCTCTCTCTCTCTCTCTCTCTCTCTCTCCTTTCTCATCTCTCTCTGAAAAAAAAAAAATCAATGAACATATCCTCAGTGAAGATAAAAAAAAAAAGAGTACAAATTGGCAGTTACAAAGCTGTCACAGGTGTGTAGAGTACAGCATAGGGAATAGTTAATATTGTAATAAGTATAGATGGTGCCAGGTTGGAACTAGACTTATCAGGGGATCACTTCGTAAGTTATATAAATGTCCAATCACTATGTAGTACACCTGACACTAAAATAATATTGAATATCAACTGTAGTTGAAAATTTGAAAACTAATTAAATTATCCCCTCCCAAAAGAATAAAATACAGTATATCTATTAAGAATAGAACGACACCCAGCTGGTGTGGCTGTACACCCAGTGGTTGAGCGTCCACCCATGTACCAGGAGGTCGCTGGTTCGATTCCCGGTCAGGGCACATGCCCAGGCTGTGGGCCAGATCCCCAGTGTGGAGCGTGCAGGAGGAGGCAAATCGATGTTCTCTCTCATCCATGTTTCTGTCTCTCTCCCTCTTCCTTCCACTCTCTCTAAAATCAATAAAGATTAAAAAAAGAAGAAGAAGAATAGAACTACACACAGTTCTACTTGGAAAAAAGTCACATGTCAGAGCAGTGTGCATAACATGACGCCCTTTGGGTTAAAAATCTCACCCGCCAATACGGACATATACTTTCATGGAAAATATTGGAGACAATTAATTAGGGAGACAGGAAGTTGAAGAGGCGTCAGAGGGTTTGCTCAATTAACACCTTTGTAATTCCTAAATCTCTTTGCCATTGTCATGTATTACTGTTGTATTACAAATCCGGTGAGGACAAGGATTAGAGCAGATTACAGGGTGTAATGAGAGTTTAAACCAGGGACAGCTATGGGGAGGGCTTCCCTGGGAAAAGCGGGCAGATAACAGCTGGCAGAACAGTTAAGTTTGGTGCAGGACAAGGTCACAGGGCATCATTCATTATTCTGGGATCATCCAGCTCCTTGGCACAGCCCCTTTTAAGGGAAGCACTCAGACAGAAATGGCAGGAAGGGAAAGACATTTGCAGCCAAGAACCTGACTGGCTCCTGTCTTGGCTGTCACGTGGGCTATGCTTGGTCTTGGGAGGAAACTTAAAAAATAGAAACTTTGAAGTACAGATAGCTCTTCATGCCCCACTGCAGGGCCTCATGAGTACCCGGGGGTTTACAACAGACCCAGGAATTTGTTAGGCATTCAAATATTTGTAACCTTATGAATTAGCTAAAAGCAATAAGGACTGATTTAAATGAGTTTACCCCCCACTAACCAACTCCTATTCATCCTTCAAAACCCCAAATAAATGAACCCACCTCAGTAATCCCTTCACAAGGTCTTTAGTCACTCCCCATCCTGTGCTTTTGGGAACTTGGTTCTTATACATCGCACAGCACTTGTCCCCTCTGAATACATTTTATAGACTGGTCTCAGTAGGTGGGCAAGAAGAGCTATGACAGGGCCATGCTGAGGGCACGTATCAGGGGCCGGAAAGCCTTACATCAGCTTCTGTATTTTACAGGTTGGCTGTCTCAGCTTGATGCACAGGGTCTTCAGGGCCCACTCATTCAGGATGCTGCCACTGAAGTCCAGCTGTTGCAGGCTTGGGTGGGTGCTGAGCACAGAGCAGAGGTTTTCCCACCACTCGGTAACCAGGGGCTTGGTCTGCATCCTACATTGGAGAAGGAAAGAAGCATTTGCTTCCACGGGATGGATTTTAACATGAGCATCGGCCACATGTCAGAGAAGAGAGACCAATCTATGAGAGCAAGACAAGGATGGGTGTAGAGGCTCAGAGGACACTCTAGTGATATGGGCTTGTGCTCTGCATGGGCACACCGCTGTCTACCCTGTGCCCTGAGTATTTGGTGCCCAAGTGTATAGTAGGATGGTTTGGAGCCCCTCCCCCTCAGCTCTCAAATCAGATTGTGCTTAAATTCCAGCTCCCCTTTGCATGTAAAATGGTGTGGCCACTATAGAAAAAAATAGGGAGATGCCTCAAAAAATGAAAAATAAAACTGCCAAAAGATCCAATAATCTCACTTATGCAAAAGAATTGATGGCAGGATCCTACGAGATATTTGCACTCTACTATCCACAACAGCCAAGATATAGAAACAACCCAGACATCCTTGGAAGGGTGAATGGATACAGAAAATAGCACACCCTCCCATGGAATATTACTCAGCCTTCAAAAAGGAGGTACTGCCATTGGCTACAACATGAATAAACGCAGAGGACATGATGCTGAGTGAGATGAACCAGACACAGAAAGACATGCATGATCTCACATGCAGAATCTAAGAGTAGAGTCCGGCCCGTGTGGCTCAGTGGTTGAGCGTCGACCCATGCACCAGGAGGTCGCTGGTTCGATTCCCGGTCAGTGCACATGCCCAGGTTGTGGGCCCGATCCCCAGTGAGGGGCATGTAGGAGGCAGCCAATTGATGTTCTCGCTCATCGATGTTTCTATCTCTCTCTCCCTCTGACTTCCTCTCCCTCTAAAATCAATAAAAAGAAAAAAGGAAAAAAAAAAGCTTAAAAAATAATATAAGTAGAATTCACGCAGGCAGAGCATACATGGTGGTGGCTGTCAGTGGCGGGGACAGGGGGACATGGAGGCATGTCGGTCAAAGGGCAGAGATGTTCAGTCACAGAAGACGGACATCTAATTACCATCATGGTGTTGCACACTTGAAATTTGCTAGGACGGTAGGTCTTAAGTGTTCTCACCGCACACAGGCACAAGAAAATGGTAGCCATGTGAGTGATGGATATGCTAATTAGCTTCATTGTGGCTATTATTATTATTATCTGCAAACACCAAGAGCTCTGTTGGGATGGAAAGAATAAGATTGCAGAGGGGGGGGGGCACTCACCCTTGTGGAAGTATGGGCCACACCTTGGTGGACTCATCTTCTGGGAAGATCTCTCTGACGTCCATCCGAATTTTCTGCAGATTCCGGCAGCGCTGGAGACAGAAGGAAGTCACCATCAAGTCCATTGGCCGGTTCATCGTTAGCCTCACTTCTTGGAAGCTGTTCAACGCCAAACGGACAAATTCTTCATCTTGAGTCTCAAAAAGACAGTAGAAGGAGTCTAGGAAGTCCAGGGGGGAGGTGGTGTCGACCTGTTGACCCAACAGAGAGACCCAGTGGAGAAGCACCCGCCTCACCACCAGGGCAACGGGACAGCCCAGCATGTCCTCCAGGGCCCTCACCACCTCTTTGTTCATGAGGCCAAACAAGAAACGTTTCATCTGGAGCAAGTGGATGTTGAAGCTGATTTTTTTGAGCTCCTTCAGACTCTCCATATTCTCCACGCACAGAGCGTGGGGATCCCACTCTGTTTCCAATCCTTCTAGAATGTAGTACAAGGCAGCACAGAACTCTTGCAGGCTGAGGTGCAGGAACGTGAAACACCTCTCCCCGAGGCCGTCTCGGAGAAGGACGATCCTGCGGAACAGAGTGGAGAGCTCTGGCTCCGTCAGTCCGTGAACACCTAGGTCAGCGCTGTAAAACACAAACTTCATGGTGCACACGCCCTCCGCAGCCATCCGGCACAAGCCTTTCAAAATGACTTTTTCCTCCGGACTGAGACAGCGTCCTGAGACATCTCGAGGGGTTAGTTGATGGACCACAAAAGTGGTGTACAAGCCTGTGAGGATCTGGCAGGTAGGGGGCAGGGTCTTCCCCGATGCCATGTGCAGCTCAAGGGCCTGGCAGATGAGCCACCTCATGACGGACACCTGGCACCTGTCAATCAGCATGTGGTTGTCCAGCACTGCCCGCAAGACTTGTATTTTTTGGTCCTCATTCTTGATGTGCTTGAGGAACAACTGAATCCTTCTTTCTATTGAGATTCCTTTGATGAAGAGGTAATGGGGAGAGATGAGCAGAGATTTGAGCTTTTCTATGCCCATGTCTCTGACCATCACTATCAGGGAAGACTTAGGGAGCAGGACCTTCTTCAGCAGACTACACATCAGGACAGACCTGGGCTGCTTCTCTGCCCAGTCAGCACAGATATTCATGTCAGCATCTTCCAAGGCAACGTCCAGGTCATCAAAACCATCGACCACAAACAAGAGCCTTTCTGGTTGGGACATGATCTTTCTCACAGGCACCGGGGAGTCTGGCCACTCCCTGGAAATTAACTCCTCCAAACTGCTTTTCCTGCTCGATGGTATGTCTCTGGCATCTAGGAAGAAGACGTAGGAGAACATGCCTGGGTAGATCTTCCCGTGGGCCCAGTGCAGCAGGATTCTTCTGGCCAAAGCTGACTTCCCGACCCCTGATCTTCCGTGTAGGACCACGGTGAGTGGCTGGAATCCCCACTTGTCTGAAGTGAAAGTATCACACAACATTTGCATTTGTGGACAATCAGCGACAAAGGTTTCACAACCGTGGTGTGCATCTGGCGTGGAGGCAAACTTTGTCATCACGTGACGTTTGTAGTTCCATTCGTCACCTCCTTGGCCTACATCGGACCGGAGAGGGGAGAAGAAAAGCAGGAAAACAAAGTTAGAAGACAATCTGGATTTGAGACACTCTACATACAGGGTGGGGCAAAAGTAGGTTGACAGTTGTGAGTACACAAAACAGTTTATTCTTATACTATATTTATTAATTATTGCATTATTTTATTATATGAACAACTGTAAACTCACTCTGGTCCCACCCTGTACATGATATATTGTTTCTTCTCAGCAATTATTAATATTACTATTATATGCTTACCTGAGGATATATTTTCTTTGATTTTTTTTTTTTTTTTTTTTTTGAGAGAGAAAGGGAGAGAGAGAGAGAAACATCAATATGAGAGAAACATTGATTGGTTGCCTCCCATACATGCCATAACAGGCAATTGAACCCGCATACTTCTGATGTACAGATGATGTTCCAATCAACTGAGCCACCCAGCTGGGGCTCAACTGTCATTCACAGGATCCCCACCCCTGGAGGCCCTCTCATCTTCATTTTATATTGTTAGGTTTAATTAATGTATAACTTTGCACTGTTCACAGTTCAATATATCTATTTTGCCCCTACACCCATGTCAGAGTTTTTAAATCTGAGGTAGTCACAAAATAAAGGTTGAAAGAAAGAATGAAGAAAAAAGAATGTTTTTATTTTTATTTATTTATTTTAATCCTCACCCGAGGACATTTTTCCATTTTTTGTTCAGACAGAGTGGGAGGGACAGAGAGGAAGTGAGAGAGAGAGAGAGAGAAACATCAATGTGAAAGGGACACTTCGAGTGGCTGCCTCCACACGACCCAACCAGGGCCGGGGACAAACTGCAACTGAGGTATGTGACCTTAGCGGGAACCGAACCCTGGTATCTCTGGACCGCAGGCCGACGCTCTAACCGCCGAGCCAAACCGGCCAGGGCGAAAAAAAAATTTTTTTTAAGAAACAAAATTTAAAGAAAGAAAAATTTAAAATTTAAAGAAAAAAACCTGCTTGTTAAGGAATTTTTGAACAAAGCACTTGGCTTGCTGTGTCTATATTTAGCACCTATCCAACAAGCTGGTCCTGGGAGCCCAAATTAAAGGGACTGCCACCCTTGTCGGTTTGGCTCAGCAGTCAGAGCGTCAACCCACACACCAAAGGGTCATGGGTTCGATTCCCAGTCAAGAGCACATACCTGGCTTGCAGATTCGATCCGCAGCCCTGGTCCAGGTCATGAAGGAGGCAACCAATCGATGTGTCTCTCACATAGGTGTGTCTCTCTCTCTCGACCCCCCTCTTCCACTGTCTAAACATCAGTGGAAAAAATATCCTCGGGTGAGGATTAACAAAAACAAACAAACAACCCAAAGAACAAAATATGAACTGCTAATAATGACAGGGAGCATCCGTGACCCTCCCTGCAGTGCTGATCCCAGGAGCTCAGAAAAGGGACCAATGCACCAGAGATGAATGTGGATGGACAAAGGAAAACTGTCTATACTCCACAGACGGCAAGCCCCCAACTTCACTCCAAGATGGTAGAAAAAAAATGAATCAATCAGTTTTTTACCTTGGTCTTTTGTCTCTGCTGCTGTGGCACCATCTTGTTCCATAGCTTCTGACATCTCTGCAAAAAGAGAGGGAAGAATACACCGCCACACACTTAGGTCAGTTATCTAGGCCAGACCCACAGAATCCCCGAGATACGGTTTGCGATGTTAGATTTCCTCTTCTGACCCATCCGGAATCACCTGTTCAGCTGGAAAGGCAGAATGTATGTCAAACAAGCACCAGGTTCAAGATCAGTAGGGGTCCTGGTCTCATTTCTGCTTTTTATTTTTTGGAGACTTTTGGACAAGTCATTAAAATGACACGTCAAACCTAGTGGTTAAGAACCAAGGGACCTGCCCTGGCCAGTGTGGTTCAGTTGGAGTACTGTCTTGCACACCCAAAGGTGGTGGATTTGACACCCAGTCAGGGCACATACCCAGGTTTCAGGTTCGATCCCAGGTTGGGGCACATGGGGGAGGCAACCAATTAATGTTTCTCTCTCACATCGATGATTCTCCTTTCTGAAAATCAATCAATAAAAAATACCTGTTTTTTAAAAAGGCCTTGGTCAGTGTCGTTCAGTGGTTAGAGCATAGGCCCAGACATCGAAAGGTCACAGGTATGATTCTCAGTCAAGAGTATGTACCTGGGTTGTAGCCCCGGTTGGGGTGCGTGTGGGAGGCAACCAATTGATGTCTCTCTCACATGGGTGTTTCTGTCTCCCTCCCTCTCACTCTCTAAAAAAAAAAAAAAAAAAAGAAAAGGAAAGAAAAAAAAATATCCTCCAACCCAGCTGATGTGGCTCAGTGGATTGAGCATCACGCCATGCACCAAGAAGTCGCCGGTTTGATTCCCAGTCAGGGCACATGACCAGGTTTTGGGCTTGATCCCCAGTAGGGGAGGCAGCCAATTGATGTTTCTATCTCTGTCCCTTTCCCTTCTCTCTGAAAGAAACAAAAAAAATCAAAACATTTAAAAAAATTTTTCTCCAGTGAAGATGAAGAAAACAGTCAATTCAAATGATTATTTAAGAAGCAAAGATGGTCCTGGCCGGTTTGGCTCAGCGGTTAGAGCGTCGGCCTTTGGTCCAGAGAGACCCGGGTTCGGTTCCCGCTAAGAGTATGTACTTCGGTTGCAGTTTGTCCCCGGCCCTGGTTGGTCATGCGGGTGGCAGCCACTCGATGTGTCCCTTTCACGTCGATGTTTCTCTCTCTCTCTCTCTTCCTCTCTCTCCCTCCCACTCTATCTGAACAAAAAATGAAAAAATGTCCTCGGGTGAGGATAAAAAAACAAAAAAACAAACAAACAAAAAAAGAAGCAAAGATGATACTAGTTCCTGTGTTGGGACATTGCTCTGAAGAGTCGATGAGGCGATCTGGTACGAACAGCTAAGCCTCAGACACCTCATAGTGACGCCGAGAGGAGCCACTGTGTGTGCTTCTCAGGAAAACGCTTCCTAGAGTGGCTACGTCCAAGTTTGTCTCAGGTGATGTGGGGAAGCCTTGCGCTGTTTACGGAGCAGTCACAGGGGTGGTGTGAGTCTCACCAGTTACAGAGAAATCGTGTACTTTATCTCAAATGCAATAGAAAACTACCTCAGGATTGTTAAGCAGAGGGGTAATAATATTGCATGGAATTTTTCTTCTTTTCTGAAAGTATTTTTCTAAAATGTTTTTATTGAGAGAAGAAGGGAGAGAGAAACATTTTTGTGAGAGAAACATCGATCGGCTGCCTCCTGCACGGCCCCTACTGGGGATCGAGCCTGCAACCCAGGCATGTGCCCTGACCTGGAAGGGAACTGGGATCTCTCCAGTCCATGAGAGGACACTCAATCCACTGAGCCACATCAGCTGGGCTATTTTTTATTTTATTTTATTTTTTTCCATCACCTCTTATTCCCCCCTATGTCCTCCTTCACCTACACTGCCCCCCCTGCACCCCCACAGAAACCACACTGTTGTCTGTGTCCATGAGTTCTTCCTTTTTAAAATTTTGCTCAATCCCCGCTCCCCACTGCCCCTCCACACCCGCACCCACACCACAGCTGTCTGCCTTCTCTTTATCTATGAGTCTGTCCCGGCGGAAATTTTTAAAAGATCACCTTGATTGTTATTGTGGGGAAAACAGATTTCATGTAACCAGAGGGGAAACAGATTAGAGATTCAAGAGAGATGATTTTGATATGCAGGACATGGAAGAAAGGTGTAGAAACTCATCCTACGTCCAAGGTAGGGCTCATGATTTACCAATCAATTAGGTAGAGGGTAGAGGAAGAAATCAGTCAGAAATAAACGGACTGAAACAATGACCGGGCGATGGTGTGAGGAGTTCAGCGTTGGCAATGCCATGGATGGACATAGAAAACCCTGTACCCACCACCACACACTGACCTGCACGTCCGTCCATGCTTGTTCCTTGGTCAGTCTTTGTGGCTGTAGGATCTCCTAGTGTTTCAGCCAGGGAACATTCTGCAACACAAAGCAGATGGCAGAACAATGTCCACAACGTCACCTCAATGTCCAGGGGACTCAGTTGGTTAGAGCATCGTCCTCACACACCAAGGTTGTGGGTTCGATCCCCACTCAGGGCACATGCAAGAATCAACCAATGAATGCACAGATTAGTGGAACAACAAATCAATGTCTCTCTCTCTCTCCCCCCACCCCACTCCTTCCCCTCTAAAATTAATTAAAAAAAATTAAGTATGTTTTTATTGATTTGAGAGAGAGAGAGAGAGAAACATCGATGTGAGAGAGACACATTGATTGGTTGCCTCCTGCATGCACCTTGACCAGGTCAGGATCCAACCTGCAATCCTTGACCAGGAATTGAACCTGCAGCCCTTCAGTGCATGGGCCAACGCTCTAACCACTGAGCCCCACTGGCCAGGGCACACCTTACTCACTTTCCATCTCATCCCTCGCCTTCTGAGAGA
This sequence comes from Tadarida brasiliensis, assembly GCA_030848825.1. NCBI lineage: Eukaryota > Metazoa > Chordata > Mammalia > Chiroptera > Molossidae > Tadarida > Tadarida brasiliensis. The sequence continues at coordinate 1,740,041 of CM061276.1, forward strand.
GTGCTGGCAGGTTCATCTTGTGAAAGATGTGTGTGGCTAGCTTCCAGACAAGAGGCCCTCTCCAATGCTCATGCAAGAGGGAGGCTAGATGCTCCGCGTCGGCACCATCCACTTCCACCCACGGAATGGAGCACGTGGCCAGTTCCGAAGCGCTCTCCTTTAGTGACTCCTTGAAGGTCTGAAAGTCGTCTCTGCCCAGATGCTGGAGACACCAGCGCAGTCCACAGTCGGAAAAGGAGGGCGTGTTGGTTTCTCCCATCTTAATGCAAGGCTGAGGGCTGTGGTGTGGATGGAAAAGCAGGTGTTTGGTTGTTGGGAGCAAATGGGACCTGGGGGAAGGAGATAGGATTCAAAGGAGAGTCTTGCATCAAATGATGACATTCATTTCCTACCCCCCTCCCCTCCCCTGTGAGATCCCTCGGTCTGTTCCATGCTTCCATATCTCTGGACCTGTTTTGTTTGTCAGTTTATTCAGTTCATTAGATTGCACATGTGAGATCATATCTGTTTTTCTCTGATTGGCTGATTGCACTTAACATCATAACCTCTAGGTCCATCCATGCTGCCACAAAGGGTAAGAGGTCCTTTTTCACAGCCGCATAGTATTCCACTGTGTAAATGTACCACTCATCTACTGATGGGCTCTTGGGCTGTTTCCAGATCGTGGCTACTGTAAATAATGCTGCTATGAATACCGGCACGCACATATTCTTTCTGATTGGTGTTTCAGGGGAGCGGGGGCTGGGTGGAGGGGGGCAAACTGGGAGAAAATGGGGGATATCTGTAATAGTGGCAATAATTAAAAAAAAAATCAGCCCATTCATCCAACCAGCTTCAATCAGATCACTAGATGGAACCACATTCTCTATGCTTCTGTTAAACACAGAGATACCCAATTCATAGGTAACAATTCTTCATAGACTAAAGATGACTTGACAAGATTTCTAGCCTGTTACTAGGTGATCAACTCTGGGATATCTTCCTGCCTATAACCCTGGTTCCCGGAACAGCACCAGACATAGAGTGAGATTCAAAACCCTCATCAGTAACGAACAAAATAACAAAAACAGAAAAGTAGAAACTCAGGCACACGGACAATAGTGTGGTGATTGTGTTTGTGTGTGGGGGGTATGCAGAGAGGTGCAGGAGGGTAAAGGGGGGATAAATGCAGATGGAAGGGGACTTGAACTGGGGTAGTGACCACACAGTACAGTGCACAGATGATGTATCATGGAATTGTGCACCCGAAACCTGTAAAATTTTGTTAACCAGTGTCACCCCAATAAATTCAATTAAAAAAATTAAAAGGAAAAAGTGTATAAGGAAAGTCTAATATTAATGTTCGTAGGTAGGTCTGCCAAGCCAAGAAAACCATTTGAAAAAATATCATTTCCACGTCACCTTTACATTAAATGAACAATTCTGTTAATCCTCACCTGAGGATAGTTTTTCCACTAATGTTTAGAGTAACATACACAAGTGCGCACACATACCCCACATCACTGGCTGCAACGCCGGGATCAAACCTATAGCCCAGGGACTTGCAACCCTTTGGGGCTCAAGCCCACACTCTACCTTCGGAGCCACGCAAGCCAGGGCCAGATTCACACATTTCAAATGCAAATATCATGAGACACAGGCTTGTTCGCCTCAGCAAGACTGAGGCCATTTGGGTGTTGATCAGGAACAGGTGTGTTCATTCAAGCCCTGCACCCTTAACAAGGCCCAACCCAAGGGTCAGCACAGAAGGGTGCCCCCACCCCAAATACACACACACTGTTTGGGGGGATGAGCAGGAAATGGGTTGAGTGGGGGAGAGTGAACTGAAGGACACATTTTGTTTTATACCTTCGTCTAGTGTTTGTTTCTAAAACGCTAAAAGGGGTCTCGCATTCAGACAACCTGTTTGTGGAAGCTAGTAGAACTAAATGCATTTTACTAAAACGGTTGAGATGGTTTACTAACATGGAGAGGGGGAGGGGGTGTGTAGGGGAGGGGGAGAGTGGTTATTGATGGACAGATGATGAAGGTCACGTGTGGGATTCTTCAAAACAGGGCCCTAGCAAGAAAACAAGATTTTCTGCACATTCCCATAGACTACTGAGGGAAAATATTGACCCTATTCGTGGTTAAAAAGCGCACACACACACACACACACACACACACAAACACGTATTTCTAAGAACAAGTTAAAAAGGTTCCATCCTAACCTCGATGAGACTAAAATTTCTAGGATAAAATTAAAATGAAGATTTCTTCATTTTCCCAAACCTGTAACATAAAAGACCCTGATACCTGGAGGCTGAAAACAGAATTGTACCCCTGAAACCTATATATTACCCGATGTCACCCCAATACATTCAATCTTTAAGAAAGGACGGGTGTTGGAGGCGATTTTCTGAGGCTCAGGGACTTCCCTAAGCCTCACTGTGCATCCACCCTTTGTCTGCTCTGCGCCTCCCCTGGGACATCACAGGCGTCCTCGGTGACCCCACAGAACCAGTTACCACTATGGGGGCTGGTTTTGAAGGTGGGCCCCACCCTTACCACCCAGGCAAAGCCGGTGATCTCCTCTGCGACTAGGTTTCCTACGGGACACAGAGCACCCTGAGGATGGATGACCCTGACCCACAGGTAACAGGTTAGCTCATGAACACACTAACACCCCTGGACCCCAAAGAACGTGAACAGGACCTCCACTGACTTTGAGCTTGGGTCCCAGCACCCCCAGCTCCTTCCTCTGATTTACGAAGAGACTGAAAAGGGGGAGGCATGTACCTAAATACCCCAAACAAGCATGTTTTGTCTAGGAAATGGGGCAGTTAATTTTTTCAACAGGTACCTTTGGCCCCTGGGTGACTAGTCTCAGTGGAGAGGGTGCAGACGCAGACTAGGGCTCCACACGCAGGTTTGAATCAGTGACAGAGAACGCTGTTGGGAACCAGACGGGAGGAAATACTCACGAACTCCACTCTGCCCCTCCAGGTTCAGATCCCACCCGGCAACGGCGTGCTGCTGGTCTTTGGGGAGTCCTGGGCTGTGACGTGGCCCCTGACCATTGGCTGCCCGGGCTGGGAAGGGCCAGGCCCAGGTGAAGAGGGGCAGCTGTTGTCTGCACCTGTGAGCACCCCTTGCACCTGTCCCCGGGCTCAGGTGAGCACAGCCCTCACCTGGCGTCCTGCAGCAATAACTGTGTGTGCAGGTGCACGGGGCCTTCCACCGCCCTGGGAGGTGCACCTGGGTTATGGACCAGCTCCAAGGTGCTGCCTGTGCACCCGGCCGCTCCACGCCACCCTCTCCCTGGGCTCCCCGTGAACTCACGGGAGGCAGTTCTGTTGATTCTCCAGTGAATATTTGCCCACATTGTAAAGTGCCCCCTTGGGGAGCAGAAATACCAGCTGCCTTGGGCCTCCAGTCTCCCCATTACTGCTCATCTCTCCAGGTCTGTGTTTCTTTTTTAGCCCCCTCCCCCCAACTTGTTGAGGTAGACTTGGCGACACAAGGCAGGTTCCACTGACTGGGTCCATTGATGTACTGCGAAATGCAGCGGCGTCTCTGACCAGGTCCTTCCAGACTTCACTGCAGCTGGGACTTTTCAACCCCCCCATGCCTGAGCCCCACCCCATTCCAATTAAGTCAGGATGTCTGGGCTGGGAGCCAGGCTATTGTATGCGCTTTCTCTTTTAAATTGATTTGAGAGTGAGAGAGAGAACATGGATTTGATGTTCCACTTATTCATACATTCATAGGTTGATTCTTGTATGTGCCCTGACCAGGGATCAAATCCGAGACCTTGGGGGACAGGGATGATGCTCTAACCAGCTGAGCCACCTGCCAGGGCTTGTATGCACTTGTTTTTTTGGTTAATCCTCACCCAAGGATATTTTTCCTTTGATTATTATTATTATTATTATTATTATTTTTATTATTTTTTAGATAGAATGCAAGGAAGAAAGAAAGAGAGAGAGAGAGAGAGAGAGAGAGAGAAACCTTGAAGAGGGAGAGAGACAGATACATCGATTGGCTGCCTCCCACGGGACCCCAAAGGGGCAAGGATCGAACCTGCAACACTTTGACCCACGGGCTGATGCTCTAACTGCTGAGAAACTCGGCCAAGGCTCACATGTACTTAAAAAACAATTTTTTTCTTTATTGATTTCAGAGAGAGAGGATTTTAGAGGAAGGGAGAGGGAGAGAGATAGAAACATCGATGAGAGAGAACATGGCTTGGCCGCCTCCTGCATGCCCCCCACTAAGGATTTGGCCCACAACCTGGGCATGTGCCCTGACTGGGAATCTAACCGGCGACCTCTTGGTGCATGGGTCGATGCTCAACCACTGAGCCACACTGGCCGGATTCACATGTACTATTAAAGCCTCCGCCAGCCTTGTAATACATTGTGCCACCAAGATCCGAGAGCACTGTCCTACCCCCAGCCCTGGTCTTCCCAAGGTGTGCTTCCTCATTGCTTTAGGAAAGGGAGAGTCTTCTAGGCAATTTGGGGGAGCACATCAGTGGCTTTCTGGGGGCCCACCCCTGAGCCCACTGACCCCAGCAAGGTGTTCAGGGCAGAGGCACCTATTCACAAAGGCGGGTGATCTTACTGAGGCATCCCATGGGCCCCAGCTGTTAAATTCTGGGCCCTGCAGAACAGATGAGAGCAAATTCCTAGGACAGCTGACCTCCGTGGGCCTTTCTTGTTGTCTGCCCCTTCAGAATGGGTGGGGTTCACCTGAAACCAATATAAAATAAAAGTGAATGTTCACTGAAATGGAAAAGTAAAAAAAAAAAAATTTATTCAAAAAGAAGCTACATCTGCAATGCTTTCAACAATAAAGATAAAACGTAAAAAATAAGCTGCCCAGGTAAGAAGAAAACCCCAACCTGTTTGTCCCCCTAAAAGCAGGAGATAAATGTCCACGTGACAGGCCCTGCCTGCTCCTCGGGCTGACCCACAGCCTAGTCACAGGAACAAAGAGAATCGGGTCCAGAGCTCGTATGAACACGCTGCTCACACCCAACCCACACTGTGTGCTGAGTCCATGGAACCAACACCCTCGGTGCCTTCCGAATGAGCACTGACTTCCTCTGTTAAAAGATACCCAATTTCTCACGAATTTATCGTGTCTTTGTCTAAAAAAGTACAAAACGGTGCCTGCTTTGATCATTTCTCTGAGCCTCATTTTATGATGGGAGCAGCATGTTTTAATTCTCCTGTGAGCAACATCAAATCGGTTTTCCTTCAGTGTCTCTTAGTCTGGGGTCAATTTTCTTATTATTGGTCCAGTGTAAGATCCAAGGCCTGGCCGGGTAGGTCAGCTGGTTACAGCGTGGTCCCAATACGACCATGTTGTGGGTTTGATCCCCGGTCAGGGCACAGACAGGAATCAACCACTGAATGCATACACAAGTGGAACACAAATCTAGTCTGTCTGTCTGTCTGTCTGTCTCTAAAATAAATAAATATATAAATAAGTTTAAAATTTTATGGGGAAAACAAAAAAGAACAAAACAAGCACAGTGGGGGTTGTCCCCTCCCTGGCACTGTATCCTCTTCCTTGGAAGTGTCCTTTTTAACAGCTGGTGTACAAGCCTACAGGTAAATAACAACTCAGAAAGTTTTCAAATTGCAATTGTGTACAACCGAAAGAAATCTCCCAGTTTCCTAATAGGTGAGACAGGTGTTCCCCAGAGATGACGTCAATGTGACATATCCAAGACATCGGAGCCAGGAGTGGCCGTGGGCTGGAACCCTCCTCCCGTGGTGTCTCCGGATCAGGGACTAATCTCCATCTAACAAGACACCTTCAATACCTACCCAGGGAGCTGTTCAGGAGTCACGCCTGACACCATTTTCCAGAATGAACTGAGCAATTCCAGACTCAGAATGGCCCACAGAACATGCAGCTATTTCCCTATTTTCCATCAGGGAAAAAAACTATCCAGGGTCCACTGGGTCATGGCACCCGCCCCGCATCGGAGGAGCCCTCGGCATTCCAGTCCTGCATTGTCCTCCGTGTCCTCCCCGCTTTGGCCCTCCAGCCTGCTCTCATGTCCACTCCAGAACTCGGTTCCCTCTCCCTGTGAGGTAGAGTGTCAACGTAAGAAACATTCAAACCTACAGAGAATTTTGTGAGTTTGTTGGAGCAAAACTGTTGACAAGTGTCGGGAAGCAAAACCTCAACAGATTGAGAAAATGCTCCGGAGAATGGCAGTTTCGCACTTTATTTTATGCATCACCATCCAAGGAGGAGACAAGAGTATGTTACATGAAATCCCTTCATGATAGATTAGGGAGGCAGGAGAAGGCAAAGCCTGGTGGGGGCACCTCTGGGATTGGATGAAAAGTGAAATGATAGACACAGACATCTTGTACATAGGTGGGTGCAGGAGAGTTAACAGTATAATTAATGAACTCAATAACAATCACAATGACAATGAGGGAGTTTGTGGTATGAGCAGGATACCTCGACCAGAACGGTCATCAGTTTGAAAACATGTTGACAAAACAATTGAACAATATCGATTGATTCTATTACGTTTTTAAAAAATCCGTCATGCAAGATATTTTTCCATTCTTTATTTTTAGATAGAGTGGGCGAGAGGGGGAGAGAAAGAGAGAGAAACATCAATGTGTAAGAGACACGTCAATTGCCCTGGCCGGTTTGGCTCAGTGGTTAGAGCGTCGTCCCGTGGACCAGAGACGCCTGGGCTCTATTCCTGCTAAGGGCACCTACCTCGGTTGCAGTTTATCCCCGGACCCACTTGGGTTCTTGTGGGTGGCAGCCACAGGATGTGTCTCTTTCACATCAACGTTTCTCTCTCTCTCTTCCTCCCTATCTCCCTCCTCTCTGAAGGTAATTGCAAAAGTGTCCTCGGGTGAGGATAAAAAAAAAGGCAACAGCCACCTCAAGAGTCTACCTAACTCCAGCCACAACCTCCCACTGTCCCTATCTGTGATCCACAAAGATACCAGAATACACTTAAAAAAAAATTGTCCTCGGGTGAGAATTAAAAAAAAACACGAGACACGTCAATTGGTTGCCAACCCCGACGGAGGCCAGGATCGAACCTGCAACCGAGGTGTGTGCCCTTGACTGGGAATCAAACCCATAATTCTTTGGTCCACAGGCCGACACTCTAGTCACTGAGCCACACTGGCCAGGGCATCACACGTCACCTTCTAAGACACCACATGATGAACGTATTGATCCGGACTATTACTTAGCTATTACTAGCAATTTGGATTGACCCCACAAAAATCCAGCAGCAACATCCTTGCTCCCATGAGGGTAGCTGTCCCCTTGGTCCCCATCTCCCTGTGTCCTCTCCCCTGTCTGGAACTGTGTCCCCATCCCCCATGTACTCCCCACCTTGTCTCCAATCCCCCTACTGTGTACCTAGGATCCCCTATGTCCCCATCACCGTCCCTGTACCAGGCTCTGTTTTTAATAAATGAAATCACACATATAGCCCTGGCAGGTGTGGCTCAGTTGATTAAAGTGTCATCCTGGACACCAGAAGGTGGCAGGTTTGATTCCCCATCAGGGCATGCACCCAGGATCCATCCCTAATCGGGGTATGTGCGGGAGCAACCAATCTATGTTTCTCTCTCTCCCTTCCTCTCTCTAAAAAAAGTGTAAGCTCTCAAGGGAAAGCCAGAATTCTGGAACACTTGTGTGCGACCACATAAGATAGACAGTGTCCCAGTACTGACAAACTATTGTAGTGGGATCTGTGGTCGTATGAACAAATGTGGGTTTTGACGACGTGGAATGAAGTGCACCAACACTGGGAGATCTCCATAACTTAGTGAAACGGTGCATCACTTTTAAATACTCACGCTGTAGGACACGAGCCAATCATTCAAGACAAACCAGTGGAACTGAACAGAACAGGAAATATTCAATTTTGTTTCAGGATCCACTTTGCAATGAGGTTTTTAAAAATGACCACGTGTGTCGTGTTAGTGGAGTATCAAAGAGAACTATCCACAATTACCTGAAAAGGTTATTGAAAGTGCTCCTCCTACATATTTCTGTAGGCTCTATATGTTTTTTATATATTGCAACAACCTCCCCACCCAAACAAAACAAAAAAATCGCAAATTAAACACAGAAGCAAATATAAAAATGCAGCGGTGTTCTAGTGATGCAGAAGAGACCTGAGACCTGCAGGAACGGGCGATGTGAGCAGGTCCACTCCTCCCTCTACCTTGTTTATTTGGGAAACTGGTATTTTTTATAAAAACATTATTTGTCTTAACATGTCATCGGTTATTAATATACCTAATGAATTAATATTGTTTTTCATACCGTTTGATTCCTTGTGTGGTAAATATTGATAGCAATAACCCACATAAACATAATTATTTTGAGGATACTCTCTAATTTGTAAGACTATAGAGATTCTAAAACCAAAACGTTTGAGTGGCTGAAGAAAACAGCACGTGAGCCGGGACCCAGGGAGCCGGGTGACAGGGAGCTGTCCTGTGGGAGGAGGGTCAGGGCCACGTCCCGGGTCCCCAGGCCTGGCTCTCAGGGCCTCAGCCCAGGGCGGAGTCTGGGGCGCGGAGGCTCAGTGTTGGGGACTCCCCTTCTCCTTGGTTTCACTTCTCTCTGTCACAACCTGTGTCGGGGCCTCCTTCCTGGATACTCATGACGCGCACACACTTCTCTCTCCCATTGGCCGTCCTTTTCCTCAGGATCCAATCAGCGTCCCCGCCGCTCCCGGTTATCAGGTCCCCGCGGACCCGCCCGGACTCAGACGGTCCCCGGACTCGACGATGCGGGTCATGAGGTCCCCGACCCTCCTCCTGCTGCTCTCGGGGGCGCTGGTGCTGACCCGCAGCTGGGCCGGTGAGTGCGGTGGGGGGAGCGGCCTGTGCGGGGAGCAGCGGGGCCGGGCGGGCAGGACCGGGCAGCGCGTCTCCACCGGCCCGCGCTCTCCTCCCGCCCAGGCCCCCACTCCCTGAGCTATTTCTACACCGTCGTGTCCCGGCCCGGCCGAGGGGAGCCCCGGTTCCTCATCGTCGGCTACATGGACGACACGCAGTTCCTGCGGTTCGACAGCGACGCCGCGAGTCCGAGGCTGGAGCCGCGGGCGCCGTGGATGGAGCAGCCGTGGGTGGAGCGGGAGCACCCGCAGTATTGGGACCAGCAGACGCGGATCTCCAAGGAAACCGCACAGACTTACCGAGTGGGCCTGAAGACCCTGCGCGGCTACTACAACCAGAGCGAGGACGGTGAGCGACGCGCCCGCCCGGTCCCGGCCCCATCCCCACGGACGGGCGGGGTCGCCCCGAGGGTCCGGGTCCGAGCTCCCCCCGCGGCTGCCGGACCGCCCGGCCCACCCGGGACGAGCCCGGGACTTCGACCCGGTTTCACTTTCACTTCAGTTCGGATCCCGCTGAGGGAGGGGGAGGGCGACGGGGGCGGGGCCTAGTGGGCGGGGCTGACCTCGGGGCGGGGTCAGGGTCTCACACCCTGCAGTGGATGTACGGCTGCGAGGTGGGAGCGGACGGGCGCCTCCTCCGCGGGTACACTCAGTACGCCTACGACGGCACCGACTACCTCGCCCTGAACGAGGACCTGAGCTCCTGGACCGCGGCCGACACGGCGGCTCAGATCACCCGGCGCAAGTGGGAGGAGGCCGGTGAGGCGGAGCGCTATAGGAACTACCTGGAGGGCACGTGCGTGCAGTGGCTCGGCCTGTACCTGGAGAAAGGGAAGGAGACGCTGCAGCGCGCAGGTACCAGGGGCCGCGGGCCGCCTCCTCTCCCCTCGGGCTGGGGCTCCTCCCGACACAGGAGATGGGATCGGGGTCAGAGCACCCCCTCCTTGGGTCAGGATGGAGACGGCCCGGATTTTCAGGTCAGGTCCCGGAGGGACTCCACCTTCTCCCAGGGACAGTTAGGGTGCAGTCTCTGCGGGGAGCAGGGGAGACCGCCCTGAAATAACCATCCGCGGTTCCCATGGACCCGGCCGTGCCCCTGGGACCCCTGGGGGACCTTCTCTCAGGCCTTGTTCGTGCCCCACACCCACCATGTGTGAGGTGACCCCAGCGTTTCTGAGTCACTTGGTCTCCACCCAGGTCAGGCCCAAATATCCCTTTTCTTCCTGTCAGAAAATGTCTCCTGCCCTAGGCTGTGTCCATTTGATTCTAGAACTTTCTAGAGACTAGGAGATCATTCCAGGGGCCTCTGTCCAGGCTGGTGTCTGGGTTGTGGGCTCCCCTCCCCCACCCTGGGTGTCCTGTCCATTCCCAGGGTGGTCAGGTGAGCGCTGCTGGAGTGTCCCATGACCATGCAAAGTCCCTGAATTGTCTCACCCTTCCCTCAGACCCCCCAAGGACAGAGGTGACCCACCACCCCTTCTCTGAGCGTGAGGTCACCCTGAGGTGCTGGGCCCGGGGCTTCTACCCTGCGGAGATCAGCCTGACCTGGCAGCGTGATGGGGAGGACCAGACCCAGGACATGGAGCTTGTGGAGACCAGGCCTGCGGGGGACGGGACCTTCCAGAAGTGGGCGGCCGTGCTGGTGCCCCCTGGAGAGGAGCAGAGATACACCTGCGTTGTGCAGCACGAGGGGCTGCCCGAGCCCCTGACCCTGAGATGGGGTGAGGAGGGCACGTGGGCACAGAGCCTCTTCCAGGGAAGCAGGGCCTCTGGGGGACTTGAGTGGGGTTGGGGCTGAGGCCTGGGGTCCGGGCCTCACCTCCCCTCCTCTTCCCTTCCCAGGGCCGTCTCCTCCTCAGACCACCTTCATCATCGTGGTGGCCGTCCTTGCTGGCCTGCTTCTCCTGGGGGCTGTGGCTGGAGCTGTGATGTGGACTAGGAGGCGCTCAGGTGGGGAAGGGGTGGGCTCTGAGTGTCTGGTCTCTCTGGGGTGTCCAGCCCAGGGAGAGTGTGTCCTGCTTCCTGCACGGGAGGCCCCATCCCCACGTGTACTTGTCCAGAGTGGGGCTCTGTGCTCACACTCACTCTGTAGTGAGGCAGGTGTGACAATGAGGGACACATTGATTTCCTGGTGATTGTAGTGATGGGAACCCGGGTCCCAGCAGTCACAGGTCAGATGGAAGGTCCCTGCTGAGGACAGATCTCCAGGAGGGCGCTTGGTCCAGTCCCTGACATGTACTTTCCACAGGTTTCCTCATCCTGCCCTGGGTCTATACACACAGTTCTGGAAACTTCTCTGGGGTCAGGACTAGGGCTTACTTTAAGACCTCATGGCCCTGCCTCCTCCCTGGTGTCTCACAGGATGTTTTCTTCCCGCAGGTGGGAAAGGAGGGAGCTACGCTCAGGCTGCCAGTGAGTATGGAGAGGTGACCCCTGAGACCCTGTGACAGATGGGAGCCCATGGGGACCTCACCCCACAGTTCCTCCTTTAGTCCCCTGTCTTGGGGTCTAACCACGTCCTGGTGTGTTTTCTCAGGCCGTGACAGCTCCCAGGGCTCTGACTCGTCTCTCCAGGCTTGTAAAGGTGAGACTGACGTGGGGAGGGGCGGAGGGCCCGGGACTGGGTTATGGGGATTCCTGGGGGCATTTTGAGCATGAAGTGGACTTTTGAGATTGTCCCTGTTACAGCCACTGACCTGAACTTGTTCATGATTATTTCCCTACAGCGTGAGGACCAGACTCTTGGGGACTGATGGTGGCAGATTTCTTCAGGTTCCCACTTGGTGACTCAAGAACCTCTGACTGGGAGGCTGGCCACCCCTGCCCCACCCCCTCCCCACACTGTCCTGTGCAGCAGAGGGGGCAGGGCTCCCCACCCCTGTCTGTGCTTCCTGGTGCCTGAGCTCACCCTCCTGCCCCAGTACTGAGATGAGACTCTGATGTGACTTTGTTCACTTCTTGCCGTGAAGGTCGATGGGTTGATTAGAGGAGAGGATTAATCCACTAGACCTATTTATGGGGATACAGAAAAGATAAAGTTTGCCGTAGAAAACCGGCAAGAGTCTATTGAAAGAGAATGTTCACAAATACCGAACAGAAAGAGTCCTGATGTCTGGGGTGCCCTTGCTTTCTCCTTCTCTAGCAGTGCCTGGACCAGAACGGTCCCCAGTTGAAAACTCTTTGACAAAACAATTGATCAATGCCTGTTGATTCTGTTACACTTTGAAAAGGAAATGCGTTTCAATAAACTCTGGCTTTCTAATTACTCAAAATGTGTATTCGTTTTTTTGGTCAGCCTGTATATGAGGAGACGGGTGCTCACTGAACGTGTTGCGTACACTTGGCGACACAGGGGTGGACCTGAGGGCATTCTGCTCCGTGAGATGGGTCGGATGAAGAAGGAGGCCTAGGCCCTCTGATACTCACGTCCGCCTGTGCAGTTTGCAAGGAGGGTGTTTCAGCACCTCAGGAGTCCTGGCCCAGACTCCAAGTCCTCATGTGTGTGAATCACCTGGCAGAGGTCTTGCAGCCAGCTGACATGCTGATTGCTCCCTCTGGTCTGTGTGGAGGGAGAAACTGAAAGGGACTTCCGGGTAGAGATTCCCCTGGAGGAAACAGGCTGGTAAACCCAGGCTGGTGGTTCTCACCCTGTCTACAGTCCCAGAACCCTCGAGTCTAGTAAGACTCCCCCACTTCAAAAATGCCCACAAGAGCCAGTATAAGATTGCAGTTTATTGCAGGAAGATTCAAGGCCTCAGTAAAGACACCTGTATTTTCCCAGGAAGACTCACGGCCTCCCCTCGCCCTCACCCTAGGTGCCAGGACAGGTGGGCAAGGTGCCAGGATAGGGCAGACCTGCGCCAGGTTGGAGCACTGAGGCAGCAGAAGAAAGGGCGTGGGGGTGGAGCCTGCCGCCTTGGCCACTGTCAGGGTCACGGTGAGGTCCGTCACCACAAATGCCCACGTGCCTGAGGCAGAGAGCAGACACCTGCACATCTGTGTTTTGGCCCATGATCAGAGTCGCTTTCGGACAGTCTTGTCTGATCTGTCTCAGAAACGCCTCCCCCTGGATTTCACGCAGACAGTGGTAGGGCTGCGGGCCATTCCTGCCATGGGGCTGCCGCTCCGGGTGACCTCCTCTACTCCCAGGACAGCGTGCACCTGAAGGACCGGTCCCTGACCCGGTGCACAGGTCATCCAAAGGGCCACACAGGCCCCGCCCCTGTGGCTCAGTGGACTGAGCCTCTGTCTCTGGACTGGAAGGTCCCAGAATATTCCCAGTCAGGGCACATGCCTGGGTCTCAGGCTCAATGCCAGGTAGGGGGTGTGCAGGAGGCGGCCGATGGATGTCTCTCTCTCCCATCAATGTTTCTATCCCTCTCTCTAAAAAATCAATAAAAACATATTTTTAAAAGGAGGGACAGAACGGGCACAGGAAAGCGCCAGGTGGTTGAGGTGTTTCCTCTCCTCCCGGTCTGAGCTACCAGGCGCATGTCACAAACCCGGTCCAGAGTCTGGACACGTGGGCGCCACTGTGGGAAGCAGAGGACGTACTATTAGGCAGCAAAAAATAGTTTTGGAAGCTCAGGAGGGCAAAGGCATACAGTCCTCAGCCCCTGCAACCCCACAGAGAATAGTCACCCCCAGGAGAGGGGCCAGGGCCCTGTGGTCCAGCTGGGCCTGCTCGAGGTCCTTCTTCCCAAACACCCATCGTATTTTCTACATCTCTCCTACCGCCAGGTAACACCCACCTGCCAGGTGTTCTTGCCGAGGGTCACTGGGGGACATCTGTAATACTGTCAACAATAGAAATAAATAAATAAAAATTAACTTTGTCTCCAGCACCCTGCCCTTGACATCATGGCCACAGGCCTGGTGTAACAGCCAGCAAAGTTCCTGGCCAGGCCTGGGTAAACGTTTATTTTGTATTATTTATTTGATTTTTTATTTAGAGAGAGGAAGGGATAGAGAGATAGAAACATCCATATGAGACAGAAATGTGGACCTGCTGCCTCCTGCACGCCCCCTACTGGGGATCGAGCCTGCAACCTGGCCTTTGCCCTAACCAGGAAGGGAGCTGGGACCTCTCAGGCCATGGGATGGTGCTCAATCCACTGAGCCACAGGGGCCTGGCAAAGGGGTGGGGGTAAGGGGGAATGAACATTTTTTTAAAAATTTTTTTTATTAATTTACTTTTGTTACAGATGTTTCTCCTTTTTTCCACCATTGACACCCTCCCCCACCCCGCCCCGTCCCCATTTTTGTTGTCCATGTCCATTGGTTATGAGTACATGCGTACAAGTTCTGTGTTCATCGCTCCCCTCCCCCACCCCCTCTTCTGGCAAATGTCCGTCTGTACCCTACTTCCACGTCTCTGGGACTACCCTGTTCCTCACACTGTTATGTTCATTATATTCCAGAAATAAGTGAGATCATATGATATTTGTCTTTCTCTGTTTGGCTTGTTTCACTTAGGATAATAGTTTCCAGGTCCTCCCATGTCGTCACAAAGGATAAGAGATCTTTCTTTCTTACAGCTGCATAGTACTCCATTGTGTATATGTACCACAGCTTTTTTATCCATTCGTCTACTGATGGACACTTGGGCTGTTTCCAGATCTTAACTATTGTAAATAGTCCTGCTATGAACATGGGGGTACATGTATTCTTTCTGATTGGTGTTTCAGGCTTCTTAGGGTATATTCCTAGGAGTGGGATCACTGGGTCAAATGGTAATTCAATTTTTAATTTTTTGAGATAACACCATAGTGTTTTCCATAGTGGCTGCACCAGTCTGCGCTCCCACCAGCAGTGTACTAGTCCCCTTTTCTCCACACCCTCGCCAACACTTGTTGTTTGATGCTTTGTTGATGGCGGCTATTCTGACAGGTGTGAGGTGATACCTCATTGTTGTTTTAATTTGCATCTCTCTGATGATTAGTGAAGTTGAGCAGTTCTTCATATGTCTCTTGGCCATTTGTATGTCCTGTTTGGAGAGGTGTCTATTTAGTTCCTCTGCCCATTTTTTAATTGGGTTCTTTGTCTTCCTTTTGTTGAGATGTATGAGCATTCTATATATTTTGGAAATTAGTCCCTTATCTGATATATCATAGGCAATTATGCTCTCCCATACAGTGGGTTGCCTTTCCACTTTGATGGTTGTTTCTTTTGCTGTGCAGAAGCTTTTGAGTTTGATGTAGTCCCATGTGTTCATTTTTTCTTTTGTTTCTGTTGCCTTAGGTGATATATCAGTGAAAATTTTGCTGCATATGATGTCTGAAATTTTGTTGCCTACATTTTCTTCTAGGATTTTTATGGATTCATGAGTCACATTTAAGTCTTTTATCCATTTTGAGTTTATTCTTGTGTATGATGTAAGCTGATGATCTAGTTTCATTTTTTTGCATGTAGCTGTCCAATTTTCCCAACACCATTTATTAAAGAGGCTGTCTTTACTCCATTGTATGCTCTTGCCACCTTTGTTGAATATTAATTGAGCATAATGTTTAGGGTCAATTTCTGGGTTCTCTGTTCTATTCCATTGATCTATGTGCCTGTTCTTGTGCCAGTACCAGGCTGTTTTGATTATAGTAGCTTCGTAGTATAACCTGATGTCCGGTATTGTGATCCCTCCTACTTTGTCCTTCTTTTTCAAGATTGCTGAAGCTATTCGGGGTCTTTTTTGGTTCCATATGAACTTCTGAAGCATTCGTTCTAGTTCTGTGAAATATGTCGTTGGTATTTTGATGGGGGTTGCATTAAATCTGTAGATTGCTTTGGGTAGTATGGACATTTTAATGATGTTAATTCTTCCAATCAATGAACAAGGTATGTGCTTCCACTTTTTTATATCTTCCTCTATTTCTCTTTTCAATGTCCTGTAGTTTCCTGCAAATAGATCCTTTACTTCTTTGGTTAAGTTTATTCCTAGGTATCTTAATTTTTTTGCCGCGATGGTAAATGGGATTGTTTTTTTAGTTTCTCTTTCTGTGAGTTCATCATTGGTGTATAAGAATGCCGTTGATTTCTTGACGTTAATTTTGTATCCTGCTACTTTGCCAAATTCATTAATTAAGTCTAGTAGATTTTTGATGGAGTCTTTAGGGTTTTCTATGTATAATATCATGTCATCTGCGAATAATGACAGTTTCACTTCTTCCTTTCCAATTTGGATCCCTTTTATTTTTTCTTCATGTCTGATTGCTGTGGCTAAGACTTCCAGTACTATGTTAAATAAGAGTGGTGAAAGTGGGCATCCTTGTCTTGTTCCTGTTCTTAAGGGAAATGCTTTTAGTTTTTGTCCATTGAGTATGATGTTGGCTGTAGGTCTTTCATATGTGGCCTTTATAATGTTGAGATATGATCCCTCTATTCCCAAATTGCTGAGCGTTTTTATCAGAAATGGGTGCTGGATTTTGTCAAATGCTTTTTCAGCATCTATTGATATGATCATATGGTTTTTATCTTTCATTTTGTTTATGTGATGTATCACATTTATTGATTTGCGTATATTGTACCAGCCTTGCATCCCTGGGATGAATCCCACTTGGTCATGGTGAATAATTTTTTTGATGTATTGCTGGATCCGAGTTGCTAGTATTTTGTTAAGGATTTTGGCATCTATGTTCATCAGGGATATTGGCCTGTCGTTTTCTTTCTTTGTAGTATCTTTTTCTGGTTTTGGAATTAGAATTATGCTGGCTTCATAAAAGGAGTTTGGAAGTCTTCCTTCTTCTTGAATTTTTTGGAATAGTTTGAGGAGAATGGGTGTTAGTTCTTCTTTGAATGTTCGGTAAAACTCGCCCGTGAAGCCGTCAGGGCCTGGGCTTTTGTTTGCTGGGAGGGTCTTGATTACATCTTCAATTTCCTTAGCTGTTATTGGCCTGTTCAAGTTTTCTATCTCTTTCCGATTCAGTTTTGGGAGACTATGTGTTTCTAGAAATGTGTCCATTTCGCTTAGATTGTCGAATTTGTTGCCATATAAATGTTCATAGTATTTGCTAATGATCCTTTGTATTTCTGTTGTGTCAGTTGTTACTTCTCCTCCTTCATTTCTGATTTTGTGTATTTGGGTTCTCTCTGTTTCTTGGTGAGTCTAGCTAAGGGTCCACCAATCTTGTTTATCTTTTCAAAAAACCAGCTCTTTGTTTTATTGATCCTTTGAATTGTTTTTTTGGTCTCCATGTCGTTTATTTCTGCTCTGATCTTTACTATTTCCTTCCTTCTACTTGCTCTAGGGTTTTCTTTTTGTTTGCTTTCCAGTTCTTTAAGTTGTGAGGTTAGGTAGTCAATTAGAAATTTTTCTTCTTTCTTAAGGTGGGCCTGTAGTGCTATGAACTTCCCTCTCAGAACTGCTTTCACTGTATCCCATAGATTTTGCGTTGTTGTGTGTTCATTTTCATTGGTTTCCAGGACTTTTTAAAATTCTTCCTTGATCTCCATGGTAACCCATTCATTGTTCAGTATCATGCTATTTAGCCTCCATATGTTCATATGTTTTTGCATGTTCTTGTTGCAATTGATTTCTAGTTTCATGCCATTGTGGTCTGAGAAGATGCTTGATATGATTTCAATCTTCTTGAACTTGTAGAGACTTAGTTTGTGCCCTAACATATGGTCTATCTTTGAGAATGTCCCATGTGCACTTGAGAAGAATGTGAATTCTGCAGTTTTGGGGTGTAATTCTCTGTCGATATCTATTAAATCCATTCGATCTAGTGCTTCATTTAGAGTCTCTGTTTCCTTGTTAATTTTTTGTCTAGATGATCTATCCAGTGATGTCAGTGGGGTGTTGAAGTCTCCTGCTATGATTGTGTTGCGGTCGATTTCTCCTTTGAAGTCCTCCAGAAGATTTTTAATATGTTTTGGTGCTCCTATATTGGGTGCATATATGTTCACCAAGGTTATATCTTCTTGTTGGATAGACCCTTTCAATATTATGTAGTGGCCTTCTTTGTCTCTAGCTATGGTCTTCAATTTGAAATCTAATTTATCAGATATGAGTATTGCTACCCCAGGTTTTTTTTCCTTTCTGTTTGCTTGGAAGATTTTTTTCCATCCCTTTACTTTCAACCTATGTGAGTCTTTTGTTGTGAGGTGGGTCTCTTGTAAACAACATATATGTGAATCATGCTTTCTTATCCAGTCAGCTACTCTGTGTCTTTTTATCGGAGCATTCAGTCCATTTACATTTAAGGTGATTATTGATATGTACTTATTTATTGCCATTTTTGTAAAGTGTGGTTCTAATTTTCTTTCTATTTCTTCTATTAATTACAGCAGTCCTTTTAACATGTCTTGCAGTGCTGGTTTGGTGCTAATATATTCCCTAAGCCTTTTTTTGTCTGGGAAGCTCTTTATTTGACCTTCTATTTTGAATGATAGCCTTGCTGGATAGAGTAGTCTTGGATTCAGATCCTTGTTTTTCATGACCTTGATTACTTCATGCCATTCCCTTCTGGCCTGTAGTGTTTCTGTTGAGAAGTCAGATGATAGCCTAATGGGGTTTCCTTTGTAGGTAACCTGTTGCTTATCTCTTGCTGCCTTTGGGATTCTCTCTTTGTCTTTAATTTTTGGCATTTTAATTATTATGTGTCTTGGTGTGGGCCTGTTTGGGTTCTTCTTACTTGGGGCTTTCTGTGCTTCTTGAACTTGAATGCTTTCTTCCTTCACCAGGTTAGGAAAGTTTTGTGTCACTATTTCTTCAAATATATTCTCTAACCCTTGCTCATTTTCTTCTTCGGGGACTCCAATGATACGAATGTTATTACGTTTCCAGTTGTCCCACAGTTCTCTTAAGCTATCTTCCTGTTTTTTCATTGTTTTTTCCTTTTGGTTTTCTGATTGATTGATTTTTTCTACGCTGTCTTCTAATTCACTGATCCGGTCCTCAGCTTCCTCTACCCTGCTGGTCAGTCCTTCCAATGTGTTCTTTATTTCTGCTATGTCATTCTTTATTTCCACTTGGTTGGTTTTCATGGTGTCGATGTCCTTACTCATGCTGTTTAGTTTCCTCAAGATCATGGCTCGGAACTCTACCTCTGATAATTTGCTTAACTGCATTTCATTTATCTCATCTTCGGTGGAGTTCTCTTGTTCTTTCATTTGGGATCTGTTTCTCTGTTTCACCATTTTTGCTATCTCAGTGGGTTTTGGAGCCTGCCAAATTTTCCCCATGGGTGTTGGTGTTCTGCTATTTGTGGCTCCCTCTACTGGGTTTGGATGAGCGTGGAGGGCCCTCCTTCACCACCACTGTCCAGTCTCACTTTCCTGGGTAGATTTGCAAGCTCGGGAAAGGTTTAGTTATGTTCTAGCTTTTTGCCTGGAGGCTATTAGCCTCAGTTACTTGAAAAGCCTTAGGATCTCAGTTGAATGAGAAACTCCCTCAGATGTTTACAGTGTAAGAGGATTTCCCGAGGGTGGGGCCAATGCTGGTTGTTAATGAGCCTCAATTTGCATTTCTTTACCTCTTTTCCTCACCTGGGAATCTCCGAGGGAGGGGTTTCCACAGCTCCGGGAAGGAGCAAACTTGGCTGCCGTTCTGTGTAACCGGGAAGGAGGGGCTGGCCACCACCGTCCTTTGTGGCCACAGCTCAGCACAAACTCTGAGCGCCCTCCAAATCCCAGGTGTCCCCACAGAGTTCCAGTCCAGTCTGCCCCACCTCTGCCGGAGCCCCAGGTGAGTGGCTGTGGCTATTTAGCGCTCTGTCCTGTCCCTCTGCGCTGTGGAGCAGCTGGGGCTCTTAACCCCGAGGTTGGGGGGCGCCGCTGCTCACAGCCAAGGCCGCGCTAAGGCCGCTGCTCACAGCCAAGGCCGCTGCTGTCCGTGGGCTCCCATCCCGCCACCCTCACCCACCTCCGCAGATCCTACCAGGCTCATTCAGTGTCCCTGGTTGTAGGGTCCTCTCCCGCTCGGGAATGAACATTTTTAAAAGGTAAAATGCTTTCATCTCTCTTTGGGTCCAGTGGTAGAGTCTGAACCTACAGTCTGTGTAACCTTAAATTCTATGCCCTAAAATTTTCTTTAGAATTCTATCATATCCATCTGTTCCCTTCATGTCACAAGGGAGAAAAATGAGGTGTATGTAGGTTACTTTCGGCCAGAACTGTTAGTGTGACAAACCAGCACGTCTGATGCCCACAGCCCTGAGCCACGCAGCCGACCTGACCATTTTCTTACTGAAAAGGGCAACGTAGCCGGCGGGGTCGGCTCAAAGCCAGCATTTCTGAACCCTGGCTGCTCCCTCCTCTCCTCTTCTCCGCCTCACTGTTTCTCTGTTGTGACTACAGCTGTCTTGATTGTTCACATCTTGTCTGCTAATGGCTACTGTAGACTCGGAACACCCGGACGCCCTGGGACATCTGTCTCAGGCGTCAGGATTTTGCTAGATCTGACGGTCTCTTGGCCCTCACACTCCGAGATCTGGAAGGAGAAGCGGGGGGAATTTAGGACTTCGCTCAGGGACCAGAAGGCTGGGTTGCAGAGAATGGTAAGGATTTTTCTTTTCAAATATGTTTGTTTTTGTTTTTTAATCCTCACCCGAGGACAGTTTTGCATTTATCTTCAGATAGAGCGGGAGGGAGAAGGAGAGAGAGAGAAACATTGACGTGAGAGAGACACATTGAGTGGTTACCACCCACACGACCCCAACCAGGGCCAGGGACAAACTGCAACCGAGGTACGTGCCCTTTGCGGGAACCAAACCAGGGACTCTCTGATCTGTGGACCGATGCTTCAATCGCTGAGCCAAACTGGCCAGGGCTTCAAATATGTTTTTATTGATTTTTTAGAGAGAGAGAAACATTGAGGAAATGAAACAGTGATTGGCTGCCTCCTGCACACCCCCACTGAAGATTGAGCCTGGGACCTGGGCATGTGCCCCAATGGGAACTCAACCAGGGTCCTCCTGGTGTATGGACCACGTTCAACCACTGAGCAACACGGGCCCGGCCATTATATTTTTTAATCTCAGTTTCCATGCAATGGCATTGACCTCTGACCTGGACCATCCTGGCCTCCTTCCTCTCACCTGGCACTGCCCATGAGGTCTCCCAGGTGCCCCGAGAGGTGGTTACATCAAGGGCTTCTTGCAGGGATGGAGGACTCCAGGGACACCTGGATCCTGGACAGTGTGGTGTTTCATTGGAAACCCTGCTCTGCCCCAGCCCGCGTTGCCCCTCCTGGCTAGCGATGGTCTGCACCTGGAGAGAAGGGGTCAGCGATGATACAAGGCAGCCTTGGGTCTGGGCTTCCTGCCCCATCAGGAGGCATCTGGACCTCTCCGGAGGGGCGGGAGGAGAGCCACCAACCAGGGCGCCACAGACAGACCTGGGAGGAGGCAGGGTCGCCCTGAGGGCCAGTCACAGGTGGGGACAGAGTAGAGCTGACGTCTTTTTGATTTCTGAGATTAGAAGTGTGGTTGGTAAGTGAGGTCTCCTTTCTCTTCTGCTCCAAACCTGTTGTCCCCCAACTGCCGAATCCTGCTAGCATTTTCTTTTCTCTCTCCCTCACTCTGTTGTTAATCCTCATCGGAGGAAATTTTCTCCCATTGAATTTTAGAGAGAGTGGAAGGGAGGGACAGAGGCAGGGATGGAGGGAGAGGGAGAGAGACATGGGGACTGTTGCGTCCTGCAGGCACCCGGATGGGGCCTGGGAGCGACCTGCACCCAGGTATGTGCCCTTGACAGGGCTGGAAGCCGAGACCCTTCAGTGCTGGGCCAGCACTCCAACCACCCAGCCACGCCGGCCAGGGTAATATTTCCTTTTTAAAACCTGCTTTAGAGATGTACAGAAATGGCACATATTTAACGTGGACAATTTGTCCAGTGTGGGCACAGGTGGACGCCTGTGAAACTGTCACCACAACGAGGTAATAGGCAAGTCCATCCCCAGAAGTTTCATGGCTTTGTGTGTGTGAAATAAGAACACTTAACAGGAATCTACCCTCTCAACAAATTTATTTTATTAAAAATTGTTTTAATCCTGCCCTGGCCGGTTTGGCTCAGCGGTTGAAAACTTGGTCCATGGACCGGAGAGACCCAGGTTCGGTTCCTGCTATGAGCTTGTACCTCAGTTGCAGTTTGTCCCCGGCCCCAGTTGGGGTTGTGTGGGTGGCAACCAGTCGATGTGTCTCTATTACATTGAGGTTTCTCTCTCTCATTTCCTTCCTCTCTCCCTCCCTCTGTCTGAAAATCAATGCAAAAATGTCCTTGGGTGACGATAAAAAAAATCATTTTAATTCTCACCTGAGAATATGTATTTATTGATTAGAGAGACAGAAACACATTTTGCTTTATACCTTGGTCTAGTGTTTGCTTCTAAAACGCTAGAAAGGGTCTCCCATGAAAACATCCTTTTTGTGGAAGCTAGTTGAACTCAATGCGTTTTACTAAAATAGTTGAGCTATTTTACTAAAATGGAGGGGGAGGGGGCGAGAGGGAGAGAGATTACTGATGATAGATGATTAAGTTCACGTGTTGGATTATTGAAAACAGAGCTCTAGCAAGAAAATAAGATTTTCTGCACCTTCCCATATAGAAGACCTTGGGAAAATGACCCTAGGTCTTCTTTGTGGTTAAAAAGAAAACACACACACACACACACACACACACACACACACACACACACACTTATTTCTAAGAACAAGGTAAAAAGGTTACATCCTAACCATGGAGCGACTAACATTTCTAGGTTAAAATTAAAGTGAAGATTTCCTCATTTTCCCAAGCCTCTAACATAAAAGAACCTGGGTACCTGGAGGCTGAAAACAAAACATACAAAACAAATCTCCCAGCTGTTTGGTTAATCAGTGGTTCTCAAACTCTGGGTCGCGAACCCTTTGGGGGTCGAATGACCCTTTCACAGAGGTCACCTAAGACATTACAGTATCAAAATTACAGTTATGAAGTAGCAACGAAAATAATTTTATGGCTGGGGGTCACCACAACATGAGGAACTGTATTAAAGGGCGCGGCATTAGGAAGGTTGAGAACCACTGGGTAAAGTGATTACATTAAGAGGGGAGTTTCTTTAAAGTAGAACGAATTTCAGATGGCCACACCGAATCACTTTTATACCCACACGATTTGAAGGAAACATTTGAATTAAACAAATGGCACAAAAATCCACTAGAGGGTGGAGAGCAAGAAGAGAACGAGGCTCTAAAAGGCCACAAAACCCTGAGTGCTAGTAAGAGAAATACCTAAGGTGCAGAGAGGGTTATTTTTAGGATGAGGAGAAAGTCTATATGAAAAATACACATTAAAAAGTAAAGGGGAAAATATTGTCACTTGAGACAACATGGAAGGATCTCACGAGGACCATGCTGAGTGGAGTAAGTCAGAGAAGAGGACAAGAACCATAGGGTCTCACTGCTGTGTGGGGATGAAACAGAAAGCAACTTGTCCTTCTCTGATTGGCTCGTTTCACTTAGCATAATGCTCTCCAGGTCCATCCAAGCTGCTGCAAAGGGTAAGAGTTACTTCAACAAGCTCATGGGTGCAGACGACAGTGTGGTGGTCACCAGAGTGGGGGGGGGGGAATGAAGACGGTAAAGGGGTCACATGTGTGGTGGCAGAGGAGACTAGACTTTGGGTGGTGAGCACATATTGAAATATACAAATACTGTAGTATAGAATTTTACACCTGAATGTTACATTATTAACCAATGTTATGCCAATAGATATTATTAAAAAAAAAAAAAAAGAATATATAACGGCAGAAGTAGCAAAGAAAAAAACACACAAAAAACCAATGAATGTACAATCCCATGTACATCACTTTTCCTGTCAGTCATCTCAGTGTATAGGGATCCTTGTCCTCCCTGGACAGAGTGAAAGCCAGTTCTGACAGGTGAGTACTTCGCTGTGTTTCAGCAAAAACACTGATTTGCAGGCACGTCTGATGGTAATACTACAGGATACTGAACTCAACAATCAACTCAGTAACAATGAGGGAATTTGTGATCTCCCCAGAGTGGTGCTTTGAGGGGTTAAGAAAAAGGAAAATTATTTGACATTCCAAGGATATGTTATGATAGATGCAAAAGATGATAGGCAAGCTCAGTTAAGGTTAAGATTGACCTTTGTCTGGGAAGATGCCAGCCTAGGACATGACTACCTGCCATAAATTGCTTTTCATTAAAAAGTTTTGCTTTCAGCCCTGGTCAGTTTGGCTCAGTGGTTAGAGCGTCGGCCCGCAGACCAGAGAGTCCAGGGTTCGGTTACCCATAAGGGCACGTACCTCAGTAGCAGTTTGTCCCCGACACCAACCGGGGCCGTGTGGGTGGCAACCAGTCGATGTGTGTTTCTCTCTCTTCCTCCCTCTCTCCCTCCCACTCTATCTGAAGATAAATGCAAAAAAAAAAAAAAAAAAGTCCTTGGGTGAGGATAAAACATTTTTTTTAATAATTTATTTTATTATTAATTTGTTTTTGTTACAGATGTTTTTCCTTTTTTTCCCCCATTGACACCCTCCTCCCCCTCCCCTTCTCCTCCTCCCCATCCCTGTTGTCCACGTCCATTGGTTATGCACCCATGCACATAGGCTCTGTGATTTATCTCCTTCCCCCGCCTCCCCCCCTCCTCTGAGGCCCGTCATCCCGTACTCCACCCTCCATGTCTCTGTGTCAATTTCGTTGTTCAGTTTGCTCAGTTCTCCTGTGTGTTGCCGGCTTCCTCCGTTGGTGGGGGGTTCGCCCGGCTCCCCCGCCCCGCCTGGCTTCCCCCATGGTGGGGGGGTTTCCCGGCTCCCCCGCCCCGCCTGGGTTCCCCTGTGGTGGCGGGGTCGCGGCTCTCCCGCTCCGCCTGGGCTCCCCCGCGGTGGGGGGCGTCTCCCGGCTCCCCCAGTCCGCCTGGGCTCCCCTGCGGTGGGGGGCGTCTCCCGGCTCCCCCGCTCCTGGGTTCCTCCGTGGTGGGGGGGGTCGCTCAGCTTCCGCAGGCGCCCCTGGCTGCAGGATCTCGTTTCCTTTCAGGCAACAAGGAGGGTCCTGGAGGGCAGTATGCCGTCTCCATTCTGCTGCTTCTTTAATTTCGTAGTTGCAGGGCTTCCATTCAGCTTGATTTCATGCGGTCTTTAAGTGATAGTTATTCTGTGATTTAGTTGTAACTTTGATGTGGTTGTGGGAGGACGCGGTTCCGCGTCCACCTAGGCCGCCATCTTGACCGGAAGTCCTAAACTATTCTTTATTTCAGTTAGTGCCTCCTTCATTTCTAACTGTGTATCCATCATTTCTGACTGGTCCCTTTTTATGCTCTTGAGGCCCTCACTAAGTTCACTGAGGTTCTCACTAAGTCCATTGAGCATCCTTATAAGCAGTATTTTGAACTCTGCATCTGTTAGGTTGCTTAACTCCATTTCACTTAGTTCTTTTCCTGGAGTTTTGTCTGTTCTTTCATTTGGGACCTGTTTCTTTGTCTCCTCATTTTGGCTGCCTCCCTGTGTTTGTTTGTATGTATTACTTAGTGAGAGGTGTGGGGCTAGCTGAGACCAGATGCTGCTTGTTTGAAAGAATTTAGGAAAAGCTGAAGCAGGCTCCAAGACAGGCCAATCCTATGGTAAAGCAACTGGCAACAGCTTGGGTGGGCCTGGAAGGTGGGTGGGGCGGGGCCTCAGGGAATCACCAGGGCGGGGCCAACTGTGTGAGCCAGGTTGCTGGAGTCCCAGAAATGGGGGCGTCTACCGCCCCAGGGAAGGGCTCACCAAAGGAACAAAAGCCTCTGATAGCACGTCTGTCCAGGAGAAAGCTGCCTCTCCAGCCCTCGCGCCAATGCCAAACAGCTCAGTTCTTCCCCATATGATTCTGGTGACTTTCAGGCTGCCTCCCCCACGCTGGAGCCTGGAGGGAGCGAGTCCTAGTAAGTCTGTGCGCGGGCCCTTTAAGAGGAGCTGCCGGGGGCTCCAGCCGCCTCAGCCTCAGTTCCCTCTGGTTTCTCCAGCCAGAAGTTCTGGGGGCTTCTCTTCCTGGCACTGGAGCCCTCAGCTGTGGGACGGGGACCCCTCTGGTGTGGGACGGGGACCCCTCAGTCCTCAGGGAGGACCTTCCCAGTCGAGGTGTCCTCCTGATTTTTATCCGCCACACGTGGGTGTGGGACCAGCCCGTCCGCCTCCGCCCTCCTACCAGTCTCGGTGCGGCTTCTTCTTTAATTTCGTAGTTGTCAGACTTCCATTCAGCTTGATTTCAGGTGGTATTGAATGATGGTTGTTCTGTAGTTTAGTTGTAACTTTGATGTGGTTGTGGGAGGACGCGATACTGCGTCTACCTATGCCGCCATCTTGACCGGAAGTCACAAAATATTTTTTGATTTCAGACCATCCTTGGTGGTTACTTTAGGTCTCTGAGTTTGCAAGGCCTCCACACAGGTCTTCCCTGAGCTAGTCAGGTGCGCATGGGGCCCCTTTTCGTCCACAATAGGAACCAGGTTCTTGCTTGTGCTGGAAGAGTAAGCAACATCTCCAGGACAGAACTGCACCAGCCAGGAGGCCCCTCGGTTCCACCACCTACTAGGTATGGTAGGCAGCCCTCCAAACAGCCCCCAGTGATCCTCCTCTGTAAACACACTCTTTGTTTTGTTGTGGTTGTTAATCCTTACCATCCTCACCCGAGGATATTTTGTCCATGGATTTTTAGAGAGTGGAGGAAAGGAGGGAGGGAGCGAGAGAGAAAGAGAGAGAGAAACATTGATGAGAGGGAGACACATCGATTGGTTATCCTTGGGTGAGGATAAAAAGCAAAAAAAGAAAGGAGAGAAGATGAAGAAAAGAGACCATTTAAAGTCAGCCCGGAGATTCCAGGTCAACTTACCAGTGACATACAAGCAGGAGCTTGGGTTTGCTCAGCCGTGGAAAGAAGAGTCTAAATCCCCAGGAAAGGAGAGCACTTTAGCAACACCTGCAATGTCGTCTGAGGTCCAGAGTCTCCAAGAGACTTACAAACGACCTTCGTGTCCCACGTCCACTTCTGGAAGGTCTCACGCAAGAGCCACAGGCCACTGAGCCCGATGTCCTTCTTGCTCAGGTCCAGATACCTCGGACTTTGGTGGCTGAGGAGCAAGGAGGCCAAAGCCTGGCAGCTGATAGAGGTGAACAGGCACCTCTCCAGCCTGCAGGACAGACACGGATGGAAGAAAAGTCCTAACGCCCGGCATCTGAGAGCCCAGCCAGAACAACGCTGGCAGCCTGGAAACCACGCTCAGGTGGGACAAGGACTTCCCTCCAATTTCACCTTGAGTACCTACCCAGTGTCGGTTTCTCTGTGTGTTTCGGAGAATTCAGAGTCGGGCTCTGCCATCCCTAACTCTGAGCCTTGTATCTTGTTCAAACATTGAGTGTAGCCCTGGCCAAGTTGCTCAGTTCGTTAGAGCGCCATCTGGATTAGCCAAGATTTCAGTGCCATCCCCAGTCAGGGTGCATGATTGACAGGTAATGGAGTTCACGTGTTGGGTTATTCAAACCAGGGCCCTAACAAGAAAATAAGATTTTTTCACATTCCCATAGAAGACCTAAGGAAAATATTGACCCTAATCATGGTTAAAAAGAACACACACACTTCTTACTTTCTTTTTTATCCTCACCTGAGGATATTTTTCTATTTATCTTCAGGTAGAGAGAGAGAGAAAGGGAAAGAGAAACATCGATGTGAGAGGGACACATTGACTGGTTGCCTCCCACATGACCTGGACCAGGGTGGGGGACAAACCACAACCTAGGTAGGTGCCCTTGACCGGAATCAAAGCTGGGACTCATTGGTCCATGGGCCGACACTCTAACGCTGAGCTAAACCGGCCAGGGCCCCACCCACTTATTTCTAAGAACAAGTTAAAAAGGTTACATCCTAACCATGGAGAGACTAACATTTCTAGGTTAAAATTAAAATGAAGATTTCCTTTCCCAAACTTCTAACATAAAAGATCCTGGATACCTGGAGACTGAAAACAAAACACACAAACAAATCTCAGCTGTTTGGTTAAGTGATTAAATTAAGAGGGGAGTTTATTTAAAGTAGAAAGAATTTCAGATGGCCACACAGAATCACTTTTATATACGCACGATTTGAAGGAAACATTTCAATTAAACAGCAAAAAAACAAAAACAAAAAACCCAATAGAGACTAGAGGGTGGAGAGCAACAAGAGAACGAGGCTCTAAAAAGCTACAAAACCCTGAGTACTAGTAAGAGAAATAGATAAGGTGCAGGGAGGGTTATTTTTAGGATAAGATGATTGAGAAAGTCTATATGAAAAATATACATTAAAAGGAAAAAGAAAAAATAATGTCCTTCGAGACAACATGGAGGGATCTCACGAGGACCAGGCTGAGTGGAGTAAGTCAGAGAAAAGGGGAAGAACCGGAGGACTCACTGCTGTGTGGGGATGAAACAGAAAGCAACAAAGGAACAAACAAGCTCATGGGCGCAGACGGCAGTGTGGTTGTCACCAGGGTGGGGGGAATGAAGAGGGTAAAGGGGTCACATGTGTGGTGGCAGAAGGAGACTAGACTTTGGGTGGTGAGCACACAATGAAATACACAGATACTGGATCATAGAATTGTACACCTGAATGTTATTCACCAATGGTATGCCAATAGATTTCATTTAAAAAGAAAAACCCGAAAGAATGTATACAGCAGAGTAGCAAAGAAACAGAAACCAGCGAGTGCACATCCCTGTGCACATCCCTCTCCGGAGGCGGGTGGCGTGCTCTCCATGACTCCCGTCCATCATCTCAGTGAGTAGGGATCGCAGTCTTCCCTGGACAAAAACCACCTGGCGGGTGGATCAGTGAGTTGGAGCGTCATCCCATGCACCAAAGGGTTGCAGGTTGACTCCCGGTCAGGGCACAAACCTGGGTTGTAGGATCAATCTCCCATCTGGGGCACGTGTGGGAGGCAACTGATCAATGTTTCTCTCTGACATCAGTGCTTCTCTCTCCACCTTCCTCTCTCTAAACATATCCTTGGGTGAGAATTATAAAGAAAATTGTACCCAGGACTTACCTCAAAGAGTCCAGCACACAGTGAGGGTGTTTCAACGCTTCACAGGCTATTCCTACATCTTCCTCCTTCAGGTGAATGCTGCCCAGGTTCAGGTGTTTAATATTAGGGTTGACAATAAGAGTCTTCCAGAGATGATAGAAACCCAGGGTAGTCTGTATACCTTCAAATCTACAGAAGAGAAGCAAGAAAGTGTGAATTAGACACGGATTCAGTCAGGTGTATCCTAATTTTTCCTTTTTCACACTCTTCCCATTCCAACATTCATCTGTTTCATCTGTTGTTCATTTATTTAATTTTCAAGCAACAAATATGTAAGCACCGAAGGGTGCAGCAGGCAGTGGGAGGAGAGTTTACCAACGCTGTTGTTTGTGTTCCCGTGGAGCTTAATGTAATGGGGGAGACAGTCACCAAAGAGACGCAAAAAACAAGTAGGCTTCAGAATGAAATACGGTAAATAAGCAAAGAAAATTGAAACAGACTCATAGATACAGAGAACATTTTGACTGTCACCAGAGGGGAGGATGTTGGGCGGCTGGGAGGAAAGCTGAAGGGATTAAGAAGTACAGATTGGGCCCTGACTGAGGGGCTCAGTTGGTTGGAGCATCTTCCTGTACGCCGAAAGGTGGAGGGCTTGACTCCCAGTCAGGGCATGTACCTAGGTTGCAGGTTCTGGTTGGAGAGCGTATGGGAGGCAGCCGATCAATATCAATCAATCTCTCTCTCTCTCTCTCTCTCTCTCTCTCTCACTCTCTCCTTTCTCATCTCTCTCTCTCAAAAAAAAAAAAAAATCAATGAACATATCCTCAGTGAAGATAAAAAAAAAAAAGAGTACAAATTGGCAGTTACAAAGCTGTCACAGGTATGTAGAGTACAGCATAGGGAATACAGTTAATATTGTAATAACTATAGATGGTGCCAGGTTGGAAGTAGACTTATCAGGGGATCACTTCGTAAGTTATATAAATGTCCAATCACTATGTAGTACAACTGACACTAAAATAATATTGAATATCAACTGTAGTTGAAAATTTAAAAACTAATTAAATTGTCCCCTCCCAAAAGAATAAAATACAGTATATCTATTAAGAATAGAACAACACCCAGCCGGTGTGGCTGTACACCCAGTGGTTGAGCGTCGACCCATGTACCAGGAGGTCGCTGGTTTGATTCCCGGTCAGTGCACATGCCCAGGTTGTGGGCCAGATCCCCAGTGTGGAGCGTGCAGGAGGCGGCAAATCGATGTTCTCTCTCATCCATGTTTCTGTCTCTTTCTCCCTCTCCCTTCCTCTCTCTCTAAAATCAATAAAGATAAAAAAAAAAGAAGAAGAAGAAGAATAGAACTACACACAGTTCTCCTTGGAAAAAAGTCACATGTCAGAGCAGTGTGCATAACATGACGCCCTTTGGGTTAAAAATCTCACCCGCCAATACGGACATATACTTTCATGGAAAACATTGGAGACAGTTAATTAGGGAGACAGGAAGTTGAAGAGGCGTCAGAGGGCTTGCTTAATTAACACCTTTGTAATTCCTAAATCTCTTTGCCACTGTCATGTATTACTGTTGTATTACAAATCCGGTGAGGACAAGGATTAGAGCAGATTACAGGGTGTAATGAGAGTTTAAACCAGGGACAGCTATGGGGAGCTCTTCCCTGGGAAAAGCGGGCAGATAACAGCTGGCAGAGCAGTTAAGTTTGGTGTAGGACAAGGTCACAGGGGATCATTCATTATTCTGGGATCATCCAGCTCCTTGGCACAGCCCCTTTTAAGGGAAGCACTCAGACAGAAACGGCAGGAAGGGAAAGACATTTGCAGCCAAGAACCTGACTGGCTCCTGTCTTGGCTGTCATGTGGGCTATGCTTGGTCTTGGGAGGAAACTTAAAAAATAGAAACTTTGAAGTACAGATAGCTCTTCATGTCCCACTGCAGGGCCTCATGAGTACCCGGGGGTTTACAACAGACCCAGGAATTTATTAGGCATTCAAATATTTGTGACCTTATGAATTAGCTAAAAGCAATCAGGACTGATTTAAATGAGATTACCCCCCACTAACCAACTCCTATTCATCCTTCAAAACCCCAAATAAATGAACCCACCTCAGTAATCCCTTCACAAGGTCTTTAGTCACTCCCCATCCTATGCTTTTGGGAACTTGGTTCTTATACATCGCACAGCACTTGTCCCCTCTGAATACATTTTATAGACTGGTCTCAGTAGGTGGGCAAGAAGAGCTATGACAGGGCCACGCCGAGGGCATGTATCAGGGGCCGGAAAGCCTTACATCAGCTTCTGTATTTTACAGGTTGGCTGTCTCAGCTTGATGCACAGGGTCTTCAGGGCCCACTCATTCAGGATGCTGCCACTGAAGTCCAGCTGTTGCAGGCTTGGGTGGGTGCTGAGCACAGAGCAGAGGTTTTCCCACCACTTGGTAACCAGGGGCTTGGTCTGCATCCTACATTGGAGAAGGAAAGAAGCATTTGCTTCCACGGGATGGATTTTAACATGAGCATCGGCCACATGTCAGAGAAGAGAGACCAATCTATGAGAGCAAGACAAGGATGGGTGTAGAGGCTCAGAGGACACTCTAGCGATATCGGCTTGTGCTCTGCATGGGCACACCGCTGCCTACCCTGTGCCCTGAGTATTTGGTGCCCAAGTGTATAGTAGGATGGTTTGGAGCCCCTCCCCCTCAGCTCTCAAATCAGATTGTGCTTAAATTCCAGCTCCCCTTTGCATGTAAAATGGTGTGGCCACTATAGAAAACAATAGGGAGATGCCTCAAAAAATGAAAAAAAAAAACTGCCAAAAGATCCAATAATCTCACTTATGCAAAAGAATTGATGGCAGGATCCTACGAGATATTTGCACTCTACTATCCACAACAGCCAAGATATAGAAACAACCCAGACATCCTGGAAGGGTGAATGGATACAGAAAATAGCACACCCTCCCATGGAATATTACTCAGCCTTCAAAAAGGAGGTACTGCCATTGGCTACAACATGAATAAACGCAGAGGACATGATGCTGAGTGAGATGAACCAGACACAGAAAGACATGCATGATCTCACATGCAGAATCTAAGAGTAGAGTCCGGCCCGTGTGGCTCAGTGGTTGAGCGTCGACCCATGCACCAGGAGGTCGCTGGTTCGATTCCTGGTCAGTGCACATGCCCAGGTTGTGGGCCCGATCCCCAGTAAGGGGCATGTAGGAGGCAGCCAATTGATGTTCTCGCTCATCGATGTTTCTATCTCTCTCTCCCTCTGACTTCCTCTCCCTCTAAAATCAATAAAAAGAAAAAAGGAAAAAAAAACTTAAAAAATAATATAAGAGTAGAATTCACACAGGCAGAATACATGGTGGTGGCTGTCAGTGGCGGGGACAGGGGGACATGGAGGCATGTTGGTCAAAGGGCAGAGATGTTCAGTCACAGAAGACGGACATCTAATTACCATCATGATGTTGCACACTTGAAATTTGCTAGGACGGTAGGTCTTAAGAGTTCTCACCGCACACAGGCACAAGAAAATGGTAGGCATGTGAGTGATGGATATGCTAATTAGCTTCATTGTGGCTATTATTATCTGCAAACACCAAGAGCTCTGTTGGGATTGAAAGAATAAGATTGCAGAGGGGGGGGAGCACTCACCCTTGCGGAAATATGGGCCACACCTTGGTGGACTCATCTTCTGGGAAGATCTCTCTGACGTCCATCCGAATTTTCTGCAGATTCCGGCAGCGCTGGAGACAGAAGGAAGTCACCATCAAGTCCATTGGCCGGTTCATCGTTAGCCTCAATTCTTGGAAGCTGTTCAACGCCAAACGGACAAATTCTTCATCTTGGGTCTCAAAAAGACAGTAGAAGGAGTCTAGGAAGTCCAGGGGGGAGGTGGTGTCGACCTGTTGACCCAACAGAGAGACCCAGTGGAGAAGCACCCGCCTCACCACCAGGGCAACGGGACAGCCCAGCATGTCCTCCAGGGCCCTCACCACCTCTTTGTTCATGAGGCCAAACAAGAAACGTTTCATCTGGAGCAAGTGGATGTTGAAGCTGATTTTTTTGAGCTCCTTCAGACTCTCCATATTCTCCACGCACAGAGCGTGGGGATCCCACTCTGTTTCCAATCCTTCTAGAATGTAGTACAAGGCAGCACAGAACTCTTGCAGGCTGAGGTGCAGGAACGTGAAACACCTCTCCCCGAGGCCGTCTCGGAGAAGGATGATCCTGCGGAACAGAGTGGAGAGCTCTGGCTCCGTCAGTCCGTGAACACCTAGGTCAGCGCTGTAAAACACAAACTTCATGGTGCACACGCCCTCCGCAGCCATCCGGCACAAGTCCTTCAAAATGACTTTTTCCTCCGGACTGAGACAGTGTCCTGAGACATCTCGAGGGGTTAGTTGATGGACCGCAAAAGTGGTGTACAAGCCTGTGAGGATCTGGCAGGTAGGGGGCAGGCTCTTCCCCGATGCCATGTGCAGCTCAAGGGCCTGGCAGATGAGCCACCTCATGACGGACACCTGGCACCTGTCAATCAGCATGTGGTTGTCCAGCACTGCCCGCAAGACTTGTATTTTTTGGTCCTCATTCTTGATGTGCTTGAGGAACAACTGAATCCTTCTTTCTATTGAGATTCCTTTGATGAAGAGGTAATGGGGAGAGATGAGCAGAGATTTGAGCTTTTCTATGCCCATGTCTCTGACCATCACTATCAGGGAAGACTTAGGGAGCAGGACCTTCTTCAGCAGACTACACATCAGGACAGACCTGGGCTGCTTCTCTGCCCAGTCAGCACAGATATTCATGTCAGCATCTTCCAAGGCAACGTCCAGGTCATCAAAACCATCGACCACAAACAAGAGCCTTTCTGGTTGGGACATGATCCTTCTCACAGGGACCGGGGAGTCTGGCCACTCCCTGGAAATTAACTCCTCCAAAAAGCTTTTCCTCCTTGATGTTATGTCTCTGGCATCTAGGAAGAAGACGTAGGAGAACATGCCTGGGTAGATCTTCCCGTGGGCCCAGTGCAGCAGGATTCTTCTGGCCAAAGCTGACTTCCCGACCCCTGATCTTCCATGTAGGACCACGGTGAGTGGCTGGAATCCCCACTTGTCTGAAGTGAAAGTATCACACAACATTTGCATTTGTGGACAATCAGCGACAAAGGTTTCACAACCGTGGTGTGCATCCGGCGTGGAGGCAAACTTTGTCATCACGTGACGTTTGTAGTTCCATTCGTCACCTCCTTGGCCTACATCGGACCGGAGAGGGGAGAAGAAAAGCAGGAAAACAAAGTTAGAAGACAATCTGGATTTCAGACACTCTACATACAGGGTGGGGCAAAAGTAGGTTGACAGTTGTGAGTACACAAAACAGTTTATTCTCGTACTATATTTATTAATTATTGCATTATTTTATTATATGAACAACTGTGAACTCATTTTTGTCCCTCCCTGTACATGATATATTGTTTCTTCTCAGCAATTATTAATATTATTATTATATGCTTACCTCAGGATATATTTTCTTGGCTTTTTTTTTTTTTTTTTTTAGAGAGAAAGGGAGAGAGAGAGAGAAACATCAATATGAGAGAAACATTGATTGGTTGCCTCCCATACATGCCATAACAGGCAATTGAACCCGCAATCTTCTGATGTACAGATGATGTTCCAATCAACTGAGCCACCCAGCTGGGGCTCAACTGTCATTCACAGGATCCCCACCCCTGGAGGCCCTCTCATCTTCATTTTATATTGTTAGGTTTAATTAATGTATAACTTTGCACTGTTCACAGTTCAATATATCTATTTTGCCCCTACACCCATGTCACAGCTTTTTAAATCTGAGGTAGTCACAAAATAAAGGTTGAAAGAAAGAATGAAGAAAAAAAAATTTTTTTATTTTTATTTATTTATTTATTTTAATCCTCACCCAAGGACATTTTTCCATTTTTTGTTCAGACAGAGTGGGAGGGACAGAGGAAGAGAGAAAGAGAGAAAGAGAGAGAAACATCGATGTGAAAGGGACACATCGAGTGACTGCCTTCGCACGACCCAACCAGGGCCGGGGACAAACTGCAACCGAGGTACATGCCCTTAGCGGGAACCGAACCCTGGTCTCTCTGGACCGCAGGTCGACGCTGTAACCGCCGAGCCAAACCGGCCAGGGCGAAAAAAAAATTTTTTTTACGAAACAAAATTTAAAGAAAGAAAAATTTAAAATTTAAAGAAAAAAAACTGCTTGTTAAGGAATTTTTGAACAAAGCACTTGGCTTGCTGTGTCTATATTTAGCACCTGTCCAACAAGCTGGTCCTGGGAGCCCAAATAAAAAGGGACTGCCACCCTTGTCGATTTGGCTCAGTAGTCAGAGCGTCAGCCCACACACCAATGGGTCATGAGTTCGATTCCCAGTCAAGGGCACATACCTGGCTTGCAGATTCGATCTGCAGCCCTGGTCCGGGTCATGCGGGAGGCAACCAGTCGATGAGTCTCTCTCACATAGGTGTGTCTCTCTCTCTCGACCCCCCTCTCTTCCACTCTCTAAAAATCAGTGGAAAAAATATCCTCGGGTGAGGATTAACAAAAGCAAACAAACAACAAAATATGAACTGCTAATAATGACAGGGAGCATCCGTGACCCTCCCTGCAGTGCTGATCCCAGGAGCTCAGAGAAGGGACCAATGCACCAGAGATGAATGTGGATGGACAAAGGAAAACTGTCTACACCCCACAGATAGCAAGCCCCCAACTTCACTCCAAGATGGTAGAAAAAACAGTGTCAATCAGTTTTTTACCTTGGTCTTTTGTCTCTGCTGCTGTGGCACCATCTTGTTCCATAGCTTCTGACATCTCTGCAAAAAGAGAGGGAAGAATACACCGCCACACACTTAGGTCAGTTATCCAGGCCAGACCCACAGAATCCCCGAGATACGGTTTGCGATGTTGGATTTCCTCTTCTGACCCATCTAGAATCACCTGTTCAGCTGGAAGGGCAGAATGTATGTCAAACAAGCACCAGGTTCGAGATCAGTAGGGGTCCTGGTCTCATTTCTGCTTTTTATATTTTGGAGACTTTTGGACAAGTCATTAAAATGACACGTCAAACCTAGTGGTTAAGAACTAAGGGACCTGCCCTGGCCAGTGTGGTTCAGTTGGAGTATTGTCTTGCACACCCAAAGGTGGTGGATTTGACACCCAGTCAGGGCACATACCCAGGTTTCAGGTTCGATCCCAGGTTGGGGCACATGGGGGAGGCAACCAACTAATGTTTCTCTCTCACATCGATGATTCTCCTTTCTGAAAATCAATCAATAAAAAATACCTGTTTTTTAAAAAGGCCTTGGTCAGTGTCATTCAGTGGTTAGAGCATAGGCCCAGACATCGAAAGGTCACAGGTATGATTCTCAGTCAAGAGTATGTACCTGGGTTGTAGCCCCGGTTGGGGTGCGTGTGGGAGGCAACCAATTGATGTCTCTCTCACATGGGTGTTTCTCTGTCTCCCTCCCTCTCACTCTCTCAAAAAAAAAAAAAGAAAAGGAAAGAAAAAAAATAACCTCCAACCCAGCTGATGTGGCTCAGTGGATTGAGCATCACCCCATGCACCAAGAAGTCGCCGGTTTGATTCCCAGTCAGGGCACATGACCAGGTTTTGGGCTTGATCCCCAGTAGGGGAGGCAGCCAATTGATGTTTCTATCTCTGTCCCTTTCCCTTCTCTCTGAAAGAAAAAAAAAAATCAAAACATATTTTAAAAAATTTTTCTCCAGTGAAGATGAAGAAAACAGTCAATTCAAATGTTTATTTAAGAAGCAAAGATGGCCCTGGCCGGTTTGGCTCAGCGGTTAGAGCGTCGGCCTGCGGTCCAGAGAGACCCGGGTTCGGTTCCCGCTAAGAGCATGTACTTCGGTTGCAGTTTGTCCCCGGCCCTGGTTGGTCATGCGGGTGGCAGCCACTCGATGTGTCCCTTTCACGTCGATGTTTCTCTCTCTCTCTCTTCCTCTCTCTCCCTCCCACTCTATCTGAACAAAAAATGAAAAAATGTCCTCGGGTGAGGATAAAAAAACAAAAAACAAACAAACAAAAAAAGAAGCAAAGATGATACTAGTTCCTGTGTTGGGACATTGCTCTGAAGAGTCGATGAGGCGATCTGGTACGAACAGCTAAGCCTCAGACACCTCACAGTGACGCCGAGAGGAGCCACTGTGTGTGCTTCTCAGGAAAACGCTTCCTAGAGTGGCTACGTCCATGTTTGTCTCAGGTGATGTGGGGAAGCCTTGCGCTGTTTACGGAGCAGTCACAGGGGTGGTGTGAGTCTCACCAGTTACAGAGAAATCGTGTACTTTATCTCAAATGCAATAGAAAACTACCTCAGGATTGTAAAGCAGAGGGGTAATAATATTGCATGGAATTTTTCTTCTTTTCTGAAAGTATTTTTCTAAAATGTTTTTATTGAGAGAAAGGGAGAGAGAAACATTTTTGTGAGAGAAACATCGATCGGCTGCCTTCTGCACGGCCCCTACTGGGGATTGAGCCTGCAACCCAGGCATGTGCCCTGACCAGGAATGGAACTGGGATCTCTCCAGTCCATGAGAGGACACTCAATCCACTGAGCCACATCAGCTGGGCTATTTTTTATTTTATTTTATTTTTTTCCATCACCTCTTATTCCCCCCTATGTCCTCCTTCACCTACACTGCCCCCTGCACCCCCACAGAAACCACACTGTTGTCTGTGTCCATGAGTTCTTCCTTTTAAAAATTTTGCTCAATCCCCGCTCCCCACTGCCCCTCCACACCCGCACCCACACCACAGCTGTCTGCCTTCTCTTTATCTATGAGTCTGTCCCGGCGGAAATTTTTAAAAGATCACCTTGATTGTTATTGTGGGGAAAACAGATTTCATGTAACCAGAGGGGAAACAGATTAGAGATTCAAGAGAGATGATTTTGATATGCAGGACATGGAAGAAAGGTGTAGAAACTCATCCTACGTCCAAGGTAGGGCTCATGATTTACCAATCAATTAGGTAGAGGGTAGAGGAAGAAATCAGTCAGAAATAAACGGACTGAAACAATGACCGGGCGATGGTGTGAGGAGTTCAGCGTTGGCAGTGCCATGGATGGACATAGAAAACCCTGTACCCACCACCACACACTGACCTGCACGTCCGTCCATGCTTGTTCCTTGGTCAGTCTTTGTGGCTGTAGGATCTCCTAGTGTTTCAGCCAGGGAACATTCTGCAACACAAAGCAGATGGCAGAACAATGTCCACAAAGTCACCTCAATGTCCAGGGGACTCAGTTGGTTAGAGCATCGTCCTCACACACCAAGGTTGTGGGTTTGATCCCCAGTCAGGGCACATGCAAGAATCAACCAATGAATGCACAGATTAGTGGAACAACAAATCAATGTCTCTCTCTCTCTCCCCCCACCCCACTCCTTCCCCTCTAAAATTAATTTTAAAAAAATTAAGTATGTTTTTATTGATTTGAGAGAGAGAGAGAGAGAGAAACATCGATGTGAGAGAGACACATTGATTGGTTGCCTCCTGCATGCACCTTGACCAGGGCCAGGATCCAACCTGCAATCCTTGACCAGGAATTGAACCTGCAGCCCTTCAGTGCATGGGCCAACGCTCTAACCACTGAGCCCCACTGGCCAGGGCACACCTTACTCACTTTCCATCTCATCCCTCGCCTTCTGAGAGAGTGCTGGCAGGTTCATCTTGTGAAAGATGTGTGTGGCTAGCTTCCAGACAAGAGGCCCTCTCCAATGCTCATGCAAGAGGGAGGCGAGATGCTCCGCGTCCGCACCATCCACTTCCGCCCACGGAACGGAGCACGTGGCCAGTTCCGAAGCGCTCTCCTTTAGTGACTCCTTGAAGGTCTGAAAGTCGTCTCTGCCCAGATGCTGGAGACACCAGCGCAGTCCATAGTCGGAAAAGGAGGGCGTGTTGGTTTCTCCCATCTTAATGCAAGGCTGAGGGCTGTGGTGTGGATGGAAAAGCAGGTGTTTGGTTGTTGGGAGCAAATGGGACCTGGGGGAGGGAGATAGGATTCAAAGGAGAGTCTTGCATCAAATGATGACATTCATTTCCTACCCCCCCTTCCCTCCCCTGTGAGATCCCTCGGTCTGTTCCATGCTTCCATGTCTCTGGACCTGTTTTGTTTGTCAGTTTATTCAGTTCATTAGATTGCACAAGTAAGTGAGATCATATCTGTTTTTCTCTGACTGATTGCACTTAACATCATAACCTCCAGGTCCATCCATGCTGCCACAAAGGGTAAGAGGTCCTTTTTCACAGCCGCATAGTATTCCACTGTGTAAATGTACCACTCATCTACTGATGGGCTCTTGGGCTGTTTCCAGATCGTGGCTACTGTAAATACTGTTGCTATGAATACCGGCACGCATATATTCTTTCTGATTGGCGTTTTCAAGGGAGTGGGGGCTGGGTGGAGGGGGGCAAACTGGGAGAAAATGGGGGATATCTGTAATAGTGTCAATAATTAAAAAAAAAAAATCAGCCCATTCATACAACCAGCTTCAATCAGATCACTAGATGGAACCA
Organism: Tadarida brasiliensis; assembly: GCA_030848825.1. NCBI lineage: Eukaryota > Metazoa > Chordata > Mammalia > Chiroptera > Molossidae > Tadarida > Tadarida brasiliensis. The sequence goes on from CM061276.1 coordinate 1,779,495, forward strand.
CATTCTCTATGCTTCTGTTAAACACAGAGATACCCAATTCATAGGTAACAATTCTTCATAGACTAAAAATGACTTGACAAGATTTCTAGCCTGTTACTAGGTGATCAACTCTGGGATATTTTCCTGCCTATAACCCTGGTTCCTGGAACAGCACCAGACATAGAGTGAGATTCAAAACCCTCATCAGTAAAGAACAAAAAAACAAAAACAGAAAAGTAGAAACTCAGGCACACGGACAATAGTGTGGTGATTGTGTGTGTGTGTGTGTGGGGGGGGGGGCTCAAGCCAACATTCTACCCTCGGAGCCACGAAAGCCAGGGCCAGATTCACACATTTCAAATGCAAATATCATGAGACACAGGCTTGTTCGCCTCAGCAAGACTGAGGCCATTTGGGTGTTGATCAGGAACAGGTGTGTTCATTTAAGCCCTGCGCCCTTAATAAGGCCCAACCCAAGGGTCAGTACAGAAGGGTGCCCCCACCCCAAATACACACACACTGTTTTGGGGGATGAGCAGGAAATGGGTTGAGTGGGGGAGAGTGAACTGAAGGACACATTTTGTTTTATACCTTCGTCTAGTGTTTGTTTCTAAAACGCTAAAAGGGGTCTCCCATTCAGACATCCTGTGTGTGGAAGCTAGTAGAACTAAATTCGTTTTACTAAAACGGTTGAGATGGTTTACTAACATGAAGAGGGGGAGGGGGTGAGTAGGGGAGGGGGAGAGTGGTTATTGATGGACAGATGATGAAGGTCACGTGTGGGATTCTTCAAAACAGGGCCCTAGCAAGAAAACAAGATTTTCTGCACATTCCCATAGACTACTGAGGGAAAACATTGACCCTATTCGTGGTTAAAAAGCACACACACACACACACACACACACACACACGGATTTCTAAGAACAAGTTAAAAAGGTTCCGTCCTAACCTCGAAGCAACTAAAATTTCTGGGATAAAATTAAAACGAAGATTTCTTCATTTTCCCAAACCTGTAACATAAAAGACCCTGATACCTGGAGGCTGAAAACAGAATTGTACCCCTGAAACCTATATCATATTACCCGATGTCACCCCAATACATTCAATCTTTAAGAAAGGACGGATGGTGGAGGCGATTTTCTGAGGCTCAGGGACTTCCCTAAGCCTCACTTTGCATCCACCCTTTGTCTGCTCTGCACCTCCCCTGGGACATCACAGGCGTCCTTGGTGACCCCACAGAACCAGTTACCACTATGGGGGCTGGTTTTGAAGGTGGGCCCCACCCTTACCACCCAGGCAAAGCCGGTGATCTCCTCTGCGACTAGGTTTCCTACTGGACACAGAGCACCCTGAGGATGGATGACCCTGACCCACAGGTAACAGGTTAGCTCAGGAACACACTAACACCCCTGGACCCCAAAGAACGTGAACAGGACCTCCACTGACTTTGAGCTTGGGTCCCAGCACCCCCAGCTCCTTCCTCTGATTTACGAAGAGACTGAAAAGGGGGAGGCACGTACCTAAATACTCCAAACAAGCATGTTTTGTCTAGGAAATGGGGCAGTTAATTTTTTCAACAGGTACCTTTGGCCCCTGGGTGACTAGTCTCAGTGGAGAGGGTGCAGATGCAGACTAGGGCTCCACACGGAGGTTTGAATCAGTGACAGAGAACGCTGTTGGGAACCAGACGGGAGGAAATACTCACGAACTCCACTCTGCCCCTCCAGGTTCAGATCCCACCCGGCAACCGCGTGCTGCTGGTCTTTGGGGAGTCCTGGGCTGTGACGTGGCCCCTGACCATTGGCTGCCCGGGCTGGGCAGGGCCAGGCCCAAGTGAAGAGGGGCAGCTGTTGTCTGCACCTGTGAGCACCCCTTGCACCTGTCCCCGGGCTCAGGTGAGCACAGCCCTCACCTGGCGTCCTGCAGCAATAACTGTGTGTGCACGTGCGCGGGGCCTTCCACCGCCCTGGGAGGTGCACCTGGGTTATGGACCAGCTCCAAGGTGCTGCCTGTGCACCGGACCGCTCCACGCCACCCTCTCCCTGGGCTCCCCGTGAACTCACAGGAGGCATTTCTGTTGATTCTCCAGTGAATATTTGCCCACATTCTAAAGTGCCCCCTTGGGGAGCAGAAATACCAGCTGCCTTGGGCCTCCAGTCTCCCTATTACTGCTCATCTCTCCAGGTCTGTATATCTTTTTTTGCCCCCTCCCCCCAGCTTGTTGAGGTAGACTTGGCGACACAAGGCAGGTTCCACTGACTGGGTCCATTGATGTACTGCGAAATGCAGCTGCGTCTCAGACCAGGTCCTTCCAGACTTCACTGCAGCTGGGACTTTTCAACCCCCCCATGCCTGAGCCCCACCCCATTCCAATTAAGTCAGGATGTCTGGGCTGGGAGCCAGGCTGTTGTATGCCCTTTCTCTTTTAAATTGATTTGAGAGTGAGAGAGAACATGGATTTGATGTTCCACTTATTCATACATTCATAAGTTGATTCTTGTATGTGCCCTGACCAGGGATCAAATCCGAGACCTTGGGGGACAGGGATGATGCTCTAACCAGCTGAGCCACCTGCCAGGGCTTGTATGCACTTGTTTTTTTGGTTAATCCTCACCCAAGGATATTTTTCCTTTGATGATAATTATTATTATTTTTTAGATAGAATGCAAGGAAGAGAGAGAGAGAAAGAGAGAGAGAGAGAGAGAGAGAGAGGAACATTGAAGAGAGAGAGAGACAGATACATCGATTGGCTGCCTCCCACGGGTCCCCAAATGGGGCAAGGATTGAACCTGCAACACTTTGACCCATGGGCCGATGCTCTAACTGCTGAGAAACTCGGCCAAGGCTCACATGTCCTTAAAAAACAATTTTTTTTTCTTTATTGATTTCAGAGAGAGAGGATTTTAGAGGAAGGGAGAGGGAGAGAGAGAGAAACATCGATGAGAGAGAACATGGATTGGCCGCCTCCTGCATGCCCCCCACTAAGAATTTGGCCCACAACCTGGGCATGTGCCCTGACTGGGAATCTAACCGGCAACCTCTTGGTGCATGGGTCAATGCTCAACCACTGAGCCACACTGGCCGGATTCACATGTACTATTAAAGCCCCGCCAGCCTTGTAATACATTGTGCCACCAAGATCCGAGAGCACTGTCCTACCCCCAGCCCTGGTCTTCCCAATGTGTGCTTCCTCATTGCTTTAGGAAAGGGAGAGTCTTCTATGCAATTTGGGGGAGCACATCAGTGGCTTTCTGGGGGCCCACCCCTGAGCCCAATGACCCCAGCAAGGCGTTCAGGGCAGAGGCACCTCATTCACAAAGGGGGGTGATCTACCTGAGGCATCCCATGGGCCCCGACTGTTAAATTCTGGGCTCTGCAGAACAGATGGGAGCAAATTCCTAGCACAGCTGACCTCCGTGGGCCTTTCTTGTTGTCTGCCCCTTCAGAATGGGTGGGGTTCACCTGAAACCAATATAAAATAAAAGTGAATGTTCACTGAAATGGAAAAGTAAAAAAAAAAATTTATTCAAAAAGAAGCTACATCTGTAATGCTTTCAACAATAAAGATAAAACGTAAAAAATAAGAAGCTGCCCAGGTAAGAAGAAAACCCCAACCTGTTTGTCCCCTGAAAGCAGGAGATAAATGTCCACGTGACAGGCCCTGCCTGCTCCTCGGGCTGACCCACAGCCTTGTCACAGGAACAGAGAGAATCGGGTCCTGAGCTCGTATGAACACGCTGCTCACAGCCAACCCACACTGTGTGCTGAGTCCATGGAACCAACACCCTCGGTGCCTTCCGAATGAGCACCGACTTCCTCTGTTAAAAGATACCCAATTTCTCACGAATTTATCGTGTCTTTGTCTAAAAAAGTACAAAACGGTGCCTGCTTCGATCATTTCTCTGAGCCTCATTTTATGATGGGAGCAGCATGTTTTAAGTCTCCTGTGAGCAACATCAAATCGGTTCTCCTTCAGTGTCTCTTAGTCTGGTGTCAATTTTCTTATTATTGGTCCAGTTCAAGATCCAAGGCCTGGCCGGGTAGCTCAGTTGGTTACAGCGTGGTCCCAATACGACCAGGTTGTGGGGTTGATCCCCGGTCAGGGCACAGACAGGAATCAACCACTGAATGCATACACAAGTGGAACACAAATCTAGTCTGTCTGTCTGTCTGTCTGTCTCTAAAATAAATAAATATATAAATAAGTTTAAAATTTTTTGGGGAAAACAAAAAAGAACAAAACAAGCACAGTGGGGGTTGTCCCCTCCCTGGCACTGTATCCTCTTCCTTGGAAATGTCCTTTTTAACAGCTGGTGTACAAGCCTACAGGTAAATAACAACTCAGAAAGTTTTCAAATTGCAATTGTGTACAACCGAAAGAAAGCTCCCAGTTTCCTAATAGGTGAGACAGGTGTTCCCCAGAGATGACGTCAATGTGACATATCCAAGACATCGGAGCCAGGAGTGGCCGTGGGCTGGAACCCTCCTCCCGTGGTGTCTCCGGATCAGGGACTAATCTCCATCTAACAAGACACCTTCAATACCTACCCAGGGAGCTGTTCAAGGAGTCACGCCTGACACCATTTTCCAGAATGAACTGAGCAATTACAGACTCAGAATGGCCCACAGAACATGCAGCTATTTCCCTATTTTCCATCAGGGAAAAAAACTATCCAGGGTCCACTGGGTCATGGCACCCGCCCCGCATCGGAGCAGCCCTCGGCATTCCAGTCCTGCATTGTCCTCCGTGTCCTCCCCGCTTGGGGCCCTCCAGCCTGCTCTCATGTCCACTCCAGAACTCGGTTCCCTCTCCCTGTGAGGTAGAGTGTCAACGTAAGAAACATTCAAACCTACAGAGAATTTTGTGAGTTTGTAGGAGCAAAACTGTTGACAAGTGTCGGGAAGCAAAACCTCAACAGATTGAGAAAATGCTCGGGAGAATGGCAGTTTCGCACTTTATTTTATGCATCACCATCCAAGGAGGAGACATGAGGATGTTACATGAAATCCCTCGGTGATAGATTAGGGAGGCAGGAGAAGGCAAAGCCTGGTGGGGGCACCTCTGGGATTGGATGAAAAGTGAAATGATAGACACAGACATCTTGTACATAGGTGGGTGCAGGAGAGTTAACAGTATAATTAATGAACTCAATAACAATGACAATGACAATGAGGGAGTTTGTGGTATGAGCAGGATACCTCGACCAGAACGGTCATCAGTTTGAAAACATGTTGACAAAACAATTGAACAATATCGATTGATTCTATTACGTTTTTAAAAAATCCGTCATGGAAGAATATTTTTCCATTCTTTATTTTTAGATAGAGTGGGCGAGAGGGGGAGAGAAAGAGAGAGAAACATCAATGTGTAAGAGACACGTCAATTGCCCTGGCCGGTTTGGCTCAGTGGTTAGAGCGTCGTCCCGTGGACCAGAGAGGCCTGGGCTCTATTCCTGCTAAGGGCACCTACCTCGGTTGCAGTTTATCCCCGGCCCCACTTGGGGTCTTGTGGGTGGCAGCCACAGGATGTGTCTCTTTCACATCAACGTTTCTCTCTCTCTCTTCCTCCCTGTCTCCATCCCCTCTGAAGGTAATTGCAAAAGTGTCCTCGGGTGAGGATAAAAAAAAAGGCAACAGTCACCTCAAGAGTCTACCTAACTCCAGCCACACATTCTGCCCACTGTCCCTATCTGTGATCCACAAAGATACCAGAATACACTTAAAAAAAAAATTGTCCTCGGGTGAGAATTAAAAAAACACACGAGACACGTCAATTGGTTGCCAACCCCGACGGAGGCCAGGATCGAACCTGCACCTGAGGTGTGTGCCCTTGACTGGGAAACAAACCCATAATTCTTTGGTCCACAGGCCGACACTCTAGTCACTGAGCCACACTGGCCAGGGCATCACACGTCACCTTCTAAGACACCACATGATGAACGTATTGATCCGGACTATTACTCAGCTATTACTAGCAATTTGGATTGACCCCACAAAAATCCAGCAGCAACATCCTTGCTCCCATGAGGGTAGCTGTCCCCTTGGTCCCCATCTCCCTGTGACCTCTCCCCTGTCTGGCTCTGTGTCCCCATCCCCCATGTACTCCCCACCTTGTCTCCAATCCCCCTACTGTGTACCTAGGATCCCCTATGTCCCCATCACCGTCCCTGTACCAGGCTCTGTTTTTAATAAATGAAATCACACATATAGCCCTGGCAGGTGTGGCTCAGTTGATTAAAGTGTCATCCTGGACACCAGAAGGTGGCAGGTTTGATTCCCCATCAGGGCATGCACCCAGGATCCATCCCTAATCGGAGTATGTGCGGGAGCAACCAATCTATGTTTCTCTCTCTCCCTTCCTCTCTCTAAAAAAAGTGTAAGCTCTCAAGGGAAAGCCAGAATTCTGGAACCCTTGTGTCCCACCACATAAGATAGACAGTGTCCCAGTACTGACAAACTATTCTAGTGGGATCTGTGGTCGTATGAACAAATGTGGTTTTGACGACGTGGAATGAAGTGCACCAACACTGGGAGTTCTCCATAACTTAGTGAAACGATGCATCACTTTTAAATACTCACACTTTAGGACGCGAGCCAATCATTCAAGACAAACCAGTGGATCTGAACAAAACAGGAAATATTCAATTTTGTTTCAGGATCCACTTTCCAATGAGGTTTTTAAAAATGACCACGTGTGTCGTGTTAGTGGAGTATCAAAGAGAACTATCCACAAATACCTGAAAAGGTTATTAGAAGTGTTCCTCCTACATATTTCTGTAGGCTGTATATGTTTTTTATATACTGCAACAACCTCCACCCCCAAACAAAACAAAAAAATCGCAAATTAAACACAGAAGCAAATATAAAAATGCAGCGGTGTTCTAGTGATGCAGAAGAGACCTGAGAACTGCAGGAACGGGCGATGTGAGCAGGTCCACTCCTCCCTCTACCTTGTTTATTTGGGAAACTGGTATTTTTCATAAAAACATTATTTGTCTTAACATGTCATTGGTTATTAATATTCCTAATGAATTAATATTGTTTTTCATACCGTTTGATTCCTTGTGTGGTAAATATTGATAGCAATAACCCACATAAACATAATTATTTTGAGGATACTCTCTAATTTGTAAGACTATAGAGATTCTAAAACCAAAACGTTTGAGTGGCTGAAGAAAACAGCAGGTGGGCCGGGACCCAGGGAGCCGGGTGACAGGGAGCTGTCCTGTGGGAGGAGGGTCAGGGCCACGTCCCGGGTCCCCAGGCCTGGCTCTCAGGGCCTCAGCCCAGGGCGGAGTCTGGGGCGCGAAGGCTCAGTGTTGGGGACTCTCCTTCTCCTTGGTTTCACTTCTCTCTGTCACAACCTTTGTCGGGGCCTCCTTCCTGGATACTCATGACGCGCACACACTTCTCTCTCCCATTGGCCGTCCTTTTCCTCAGGAGCCAATCAGCGTCCCCGCCGCTCCCGGTTATCAGGTCCCCGCGGACCCGCCCGGACTCAGACGGTCCCCGGACTCGACGATGCGGGTCATGAGGTCCCCGACCCTCCTCCTGCTGCTCTCGGGGGCGCTGGTGCTGACCCGCAGCTGGGCCGGTGAGTGCGGTCGGGGGAGCGGCCTGTGCGGGGAGCAGCGGGGCCGGGCGGGCAGGACCGGGCAGCGCGTCTCCACCGGCCCGCGCTCTCCTCCCGCCCAGGCCCCCACTCCCTGAGCTATTTCTACACCGCCGTGTCCCGGCCCGGCCGAGGGGAGCCCCGGTACCTCGCCGTCGGCTACGTGGACGACACGCAGTTCGTGCGGTTCGACAGCGACGCCGCGAGTCTGAGGATGGAGCCGCGGGCGCCGTGGATGGAGCAGCCGTGGGTGGAGCGGGAGGACCCGCAGTATTGGGACCGGGAGACGCGGAACTGCAAGGGCAACGCACAGATTTACCGAGTGAGCCTGAAGAACCTGCGCGGCTACTACAACCAGAGCGAGGACGGTGAGCCACGCGCCCGCCCGGTCCCGGCCCCATCCCCACGGACGGGCGGGGTCGCCCCGAGGGTCCGGGTCCGAGCTCCACCCGCGGCTGCCGGACCCCCGGCCCACCCGGGACGAGCCCGGGGACTTCGACCCGGTTTCACTTTCACTTCAGTTCGGATCCCGCTGAGGGAGGGGGAGGGCGACGGGGGCGGGGCCTAGTGGGCGGGGCTGACCTCGGGGCGGGGTCAGGGTCTCACACCTACCAGAGCATGTATGGCTGCGAGGTGGGAGCGGACGGGCGCCTCCTCCGCGGGTACAGACAGTTCGCCTACGACGGCACCGACTACATCGCCCTGAACGAGGACCTGCGCTCCTGGACCGCGGCCGGCACGGAGGCTCAGATCACCCGGCGCAAGTGGGAGGAGGACGGTTTTGCGGAGCGCATGAGGAACTACCTGGAGGGCACGTGCGTGCAGTGGCTCCGCCTGTACCTGGAGAAAGGGAAGGAGACGCTGCAGCGCGCAGGTACCAGGGGCCGTGGGCCGCCTCCTCTCCCCTCGGGCTGGGGGCTCCTCCCCGACACAGGAGATGGGATCGGGGTCAGAGCACCCCCTCCTTGGGTCAGGATGGAGTCGGCCCGGATTTTCAGGTCAGGTCCCGGAGGGACTCCACCTTCTCCCAGGGACAGTTAGGGTGCAGTCTCTGCGGGGAGCAGGGGAGACCGCCCTGAAATAACCATCCGCGGTTCCCATGGACGCGGCCGTGCCCCTGGGACCCCTGGGGGACCGTCTCTCAGGCCTTGTTCGCTGCCCCACACCCACCATGTGTGAGGTGACCCCAGGGTTTCTGAGTCACTTGGTCTCCACCCAGGTCAGGCCCAAATATCCCTTTTCTTCCTGTCAGAAAATGTCTCCTGCCCTAGGCTGTGTCCATTTGATTCTAGAACTTTCTAGAGAGTAAGAGATCATTCCAGGGGCCTCTGTCCAGGCTGGTGTCTGGGTTGTGGGCTCCCTTCCCCCACCCCGGGTGTCCTGTCCATTCCAAGGGTGGTCAGGTGAGCGCTGCTGGAGTGTCCCATGACCATGCAAAGTCCCTGAATTGTCTCACCCTTCCCTCAGACCCTCCAAGGACAGAGGTGACCCACCACCCCTTCTCTGAGCGTGAGGTCACCCTGAGGTGCTGGGCCCGGGGCTTCTACCCTGCGGAGATCAGCCTGACCTGGCAGCGTGATGGGGAGGACCAGACCCAGGACATGGAGCTTGTGGAGACCAGGCCTGCGGGGGACGGGACCTTCCAGAAGTGGGCGGCCGTGCTGGTGCCCCCCGGAGAGGAGCAGAGATACACCTGCCGTGTGCATCACGAGGGGCTGCCCGAGCCCCTGACCGTGAGATGGGGTGAGGAGGGCACGTGGGCACAGAGCCTCTTCCAGGAAAGCAGGGCCTCTGGGGGACTTGAGTGGGGTCGGGGCTGAGGCCTGGGGTCCGGGCCTCACCTCCCCTCCTCTTCCCTTCCCAGAGCCGCCTCCTCCTCAGAACACCTTCATCATCGTCGGCGTCCTTGCTGGCCTGCTTCTCCTGGGGGCTGTGGCTGTGGCTGGAGCTGTGATGTGGACCAGGAGGCACTCAGGTGGGGAAGGGGTGGGCTCTGAGTGTCTGGTCCCTCTGGGGTGTCCAGCCCAGGGAGAGTGTGTCCTGCTTCCTGCACGGGAGGCCCCATCCCCACGTGTACTTGCCCAGAGTGGGGCTCTGTGCTCACACTCACTCTGTAGTGAGGCAGGTGTGACAATGAGGGACACATTGATTTCCTGGTGATTGTAGTGATGGGGACCCGGGTCCCAGCAGTCACAGGTCAGAGGGAAGGTCCCTGCTGTAACAGACCTCCAGGAGGGCGCTTGGTCTAGTCCCTGACATGTACTTTCCACAGGTTTCCTGATCCTGCCCTGGGTCTATACACACAGTTCTGGAAACTTCTCTGGGGTCAGGACTAGGGCTTCCTTTAGGACCTCATGGCCCTGCCTCCTCCCTGGTGTCTCACAGGATGTTTTCTTCCCGCAGGTGGGAAAGGAGGGAGCTACGCTCAGGCTGCCAGTGAGTATGGAGAGGTGACCCCTGAGACCCTGTGACAGTTGGGAGCCCATGGGGACCTCACCCCACAGTTCCTCCTTTAGTCCCCTGTCTTGGGGTCTAACCATGTCCTGGTGTGTTCTCTCAGGCGGTGACAGCTCCCAGGGCTCTGACTCGTCTCTCCAGGCTTGTAAAGGTGAGACTGCAGTGGGGAGGGACTGAGGGCCCGGGACTGGGTTATGGGGATTCCTGTGGGCATTTTGAGCATGAAGTGGACATTTGAGATTGTCCCTGTTACAGCCACTGACCTGAACTTGTTCATGATTATTTCCCCACAGTGTGAGGACCAGCCTCGTGGGGACTGATGGTGGCAGATTTCTTCAGGTTCCCACTTGGTGACTCAAGAACCTCTGAGTGGGAGGCTGGCCACCCCTGCCCCACCCCCTCCCCACACTGTCCTGTGCAGCAGAGGGGGCAGGGCTCCCCACCCCTGTCTGTGCTTCCTGGTGCCTGAGCTCACCTTCCTGCCCCAGTACTGAGATGAGACTCTGATGTGACTTTGTTCACTTCTTGCCCTGAAGGTCGATGGGTTGATTAGAGGAGAGGATTAATCCACTAGACCTATTTATGGGGATACAGAAAAGATAAAGTTTGCCGTAGAAAACCGGCAAGAGTCTATTGAAAGAGAATGTTCACAAATACCGAACAGAAAGAGTCCTGATGTCTGGGGTGCCCTTGCTTTCTCCTTCTCTAGCAGTGCCTGGACCAGAACGGTCCCCAGTTGAAAACTCGTTGACAAAACAATTGATCAATGCCTGTTGATTCTGTTACACTTTGAAAAGGAAATGCGTTTCAATAAACTCTGGCTTTCTAATTACTCAAAGTGCGTATTTTTTTTTTTGGTTAGCGTGCATATGAGGTGACGGGTGCTCACTGAACGTGTTGCGTGCACTTGGCGACACAGGGGTGGACCTGAGGGCGTTCTGCTCCGTGAGATGGGTCGGATGGAGAAGGAGGCCCAGGCCGTCTGATACTCACGTCCGCCTGTGCAGTTTGCAAGGAGGGTGTTTCAGCACCTCAGGAGTCCTGGCCCAGACTCCAAGTCCTCATGTGTGTGAATCACCTGGCAGAGGTCTTGCAGCCAGTTGACATGCTGATCGCTCCCTCTGGTCTGTGTGGAGGGAGAAACTGAAAGGGACTTCCGGGTAGAGATTCCCCTGGAGGAAACAGGCTGGTAAACCCAGGCTGGTGGTTCTCACCCTGTCTACAGTCCCAGAACCCTCGAGTCTAGTAAGACTCCCCCACTTCAAAAATGCCCACAAGAGCCAGTATAAGATTGCAGTTTATTGCAGGAAGATTCAAGGCCTCAGTAAAGACACCTGTATTTTCCCAGGAAGACTCACGGCCTCCCCTCCCCCTCACCCTAGGTGCTAGGACAGGTGGGCAAGGTGCCAGGATAGGGCAGACCTGCGCCAGGTTGGAGCACTGAGGCAGCAGAAGAAAGGGCGTGGGGGTGGAGACTGCCGCCTCGGCCACTGTCAGGGTCACGGTGAGGTCCGTCACCACAAATGCCCACGTGCCTGAGGCAGAGAGCAGACACCTGCACGTCTGTATTTTGGCCCATGATCAGAGTCGCTTTCGGACAGTCTTGTCTGATCTGTCTCAGAAACGCCTCCCCCTGGATTTCACGCAGACAGTGGTAAGGCTGCGGGCCATTCCTGCCATGGGGCTGCCGCTCCAGGTGACCTCCTCTACCCCTAGGACAGCGTGCACCTGAAGGACCGCTCCCTGCTCCGGTGCACATGTCATCCAAAGGGCCACACAGGCCCCACCCCTGTGGCTCAGTGGATTGAGCCTCTGTCTCTGGACTGGAATGTCCCAGAATATTCCCAGTCAGGGCACATGCCTGGGTCTCAGGCTCAATGCCAGGTAGGGGGTGTGCAAGAGGCGGCCGATGGATGTCTCTCTCTCCCATCAATGTTTCTATCCCTCTCTCTAAAAAATCAATAAAAACATATTTTTAAAAAGAAGGACAGAACGGGCACAGGAAAGCGCCAGGTGGTTGAGGTGTTTCCTCTCCTCCCGGCCTGAGCTACCAGGCGCATCTCACAAACCCGGTCCAGAGCCTGGACACGTGGGCGCCACTGTGGCAAGCAGAGGACGTACTATTAGGCAGCAAAAAATAGTTTTGGAAGCTCAGGAGGGCAAAGGCATACAGTCCTCAGCCCCTGCAACCCCACGGAGAATAGTCACCCCCAGGAGGGGCCAGGGCCCTGTGGTCCAGCTGGGCCTGCTCAAGGTCCTTCTTCCCAAACACCCATCGTGTGTTCTACATCCCTCCTGCCGCCAGGTAACACCCACCTGCCAGGTGTTCTTGCCGAGGGTCACTGGGGGACATCTGTAATACTGTCAACAATAGAAATAAATAAATAAAAATTAACTTCGTTCTAGCACCCTGCCCTTGACATCATGGCCACAGGCCTGGTGTAACACCCAGCAAAGTTCCTGGCCAGGCCTGGGTAAACGTTTATTTTCTATTATTTTATTGATTTTTTATTTAGAGAGAGGAAGGGATAGAGAGATAGAAACATCCATATGAGACAGAAATGTGGACCTGCTGCCTCCTGCACGCCCCCTACTGGGGATCGAGCCTGCAACTGGGGCCTTTGCCCTAACCAGGAAAGGAACTGGGACCTCTCAGGCCATGGGATGGTGCTCAATCCACTGAGCCACAGGGGCCTGGCAAAGGGGTGGGGTAAGGGGGAATGAACATTTTTTTTTTTTAATTTTTTTATTAATTTACTTTTGTTACAGATGTTTCTCCTTTTTTCCACCATTGACACCCTCCCCCACCCCGCCCCGTCCCCATTTTTGTTGTCCATGTCCATTGGTTATGAGTACATGCTTACAAGTTCTGTGTTCATCGCTCCCCTCCCCCACCCCCTCTTCTGGCAAATGTCCGTCTGTACCCTACTTCCCCGTCTCTGGGACTACCCTGTTCCTCACACTGTTATGTTCATTATATTCCAGAAATAAGTGAGATCATATGATATTTGTCTTTCTCTGCTTGGCTTGTTTCACTTAGGATAATAGTTTCCAGGTCCTCCCATGTCGTCTCAAAGGATAAGAGATCTTTCTTTCTTACAGCTGCATAGTACTCCATTGTGTATATGTACCACAGCTTTTTTATCCATTCGTCTACTGATGGACACTTGGGCTGTTTCCAGATCTTAACTATTGTAAATAGTGCTGCTATGAACATGGGGGTACATGTATTCTTTCTGATTGGTGTTTCAGGCTTCTTAGGGTATATTCCTAGGAGTGGGATCACTGGGTCAAATGGTAATTCAATTTTTAATTTTTTGAGATAACACCATAGTGTTTTCCATAGTGGCTGCACCAGTCTGCGCTCCCTCCAGCAGTGTACTAGAGTCCCCTTTTCTCCACACCCTCGCCAACACTTGTTGTTTGATGCTTTGTTGATGGCGGCTATTCTGACAGGTGTGAGGTGATACCTCATTGTTGTTTTAATTTGCATCTCTCTGATTAGTGAAGTTGAGCATTTCTTCATATGTCTCTTGGCCATTTGTATGTCCTGTTTGGAGAGGTGTCTATTTAGTTCCTTTGCCCATTTTTTAATTGGGTTCTTTGTCTTCCTTTTGTTGAGATGTATGAGCATTCTATATATTTTGGAAATTAGTCCCTTATCTGATATATCATAGGCAATTATGCTCTCCCATACAGTGGGTTGCCTTTCCACTTTGATGGTTGTTTCTTTTGCTGTGCAGAAGCTTTTGAGTTTGATGTAGTCCCATGTGTTCATTTTTTCCTTTGTTTCTGTTGCCTTAGGTGATATATCAGTGAAAATTTTGCTGCATATGATGTCTGAAATTTTGTTGCCTACATTTTCTTCTAGGATTTTTATGGATTCATGAGTCACATTTAAGTCTTTTATCCATTTTGAGTTTATTCTTGTGTATGATGTAAGCTGATGATCTAGTTTCATTTTTTTGCATGTAGCTGTCCAATTTTCCCAACACCATTTATTAAAGAGGCTGTCTTTACTCCATTGTATGCTCTTGCCACCTTTGTCGAATATTAATTGAGCATAATGTTTTGGGTCAATTTCTGGGTTCTCTGTTCTATTCCATTGATCTATGTGCCTGTTCTTGTGCCAGTACCAGGCTGTTTTGATTACAGTAGCTTTGTAGTATAACCTGATGTCCAGTATTGTGATCCCTCCTACTTTGTCCTTCTATTTCAAGATTGCTGAAGCTATTCGGGGTCTTTTTTGGTTCCATATGAACTTCTGAAGCATTCGTTCTAGTTCTGTGAAATATGTCGTTGGTATTTTGATGGGGGTTGCATTAAATCTATAGATTGCTTAGGGTAGTATGGACATTTTAATGATGTTAATTCTTCCAATCCATGAACAAGGTATGTGCTTCCACTTTTTTATATCTTCCTCTATTTCTCTTTTCAATGTCCTGTAGTTTTCTGCAAAAAGATCCCTTACTTCTTTGGTTAAGTTTATTCCTAGGTATCTTAATTTTTTTGCCGCGATGGTAAATGGGATTGTTTTTTTAGTTTCTCTTTCTGTGAGTTCATCATTAGTGTATAAGAATGCCGTCGATTTCTTGACGTTAATTTTGTATCCTGCTACTTTGCCAAATTCATTAATTAAGTCTAGTAGATTTTTGATGGAGTCTTTAGGGTTTTCTATGTATAATATCATGTCATCTGCGAATAATGACAGTTTCACTTCTTCCTTTTCAATTTGGATCCCTTTTATTTTTTCTTCATGTCTGATTGCTGTGGCTAAGACTTCCAGCACTATGTTAAATAAGAGTGGTGAAAGTGGGCATCCTTGTCTTGTTCCTGTTCTTAAGGGAAATGCTTTAATTTTTGTCCATTGAGTATGATGTTGGCTGTAGGTCTTTCATATGTGGCCTTTATAATGTTGAGATATGATCCCTCTATTCCCAAATTGCTGAGCGTTTTTATCTTGGAAGATTTTTTTCCATCCCTTTACCTGGGGTGCTGGATTTTGTCAAATGCTTTTTCAGCATCTATTGATATGATCATATGGTTTTTATCTTTCATTTTGTTTATGTGATGTATCACATTTATTGATTTGCGTATATTGTACCAGCCTTGCATCCCTGGGATGAATCCCACTTGGTCATGGTGAATAATTTTTTTGATGTATTGCTGGATCCGAGTTGCTAGTATTTTGTTAAGGATTTTGGCATCTATATTCATCAGGGATATTGGCCTGTAGTTTTCTTTCTTTGTAGTATCTTTTTCTGGTTTTGGAATTAGAATTATGCTGGCTTCATAAAAGGAGTTTGGAAATCTTCCTTCTTCTTGAATTTTTTGGAATAGTTTGAGGAGAATGGGTGTTAGTTCTTCTTTGAATGTTTGGTAAAACTCGCCCGTGAAGCCGTCAGGGCCTGGGCTTTTGTTTGCTGGGAGGGTCTTGATTACATCTTCAATTTCATTAGCTGTTATTGGCCTGTTCAAGTTTTCTATCTCTTTCCGATTCAGTTTTGGGAGACTATGTGTTTCTAGAAATGTGTCCATTTCGCTTAGATTGTCGAATTTGTTGCCATATAAATGTTCATAGTATTTGCTAATGATCCTTTGTATTTCTGTGGTGTCAGTTGTTACTTCTCCTCTTTCATTTCTGATTTTGTGTATTTGGGTTCTCTCTCTTTGTTTCTTGGTGAGTCTAGCTAAGGGTCCATCAATCTTGTTTATCTTTTCAAAAAACCAGCTCTTTGTTTTATTGATCCTTTGAATTGTTTTTTTGGTCTCCATGTTGTTTATTTCTGCTCTGATCTTTACTATGTCCTTTCTTCTACTTGCTCTAGGGTTTTCTTTTTGTTTGCTTTCCAGTTCTTTAAGTTGTGAGGTAAGGTAGTCAATTAGAAATTTTTCTTCTTTCTTAAGGTGGGCCTGTAGTGCTATGAACTTCCCTCTCAGAACTGCTTTCGCTGTATCCCATAGATTTTGCGTTGTTGTGTGTTCATTTTCATTGGTTTCCAGGAATTTTTAAAATTCTTCCTTGATCTCCATGGTAACCCATTCATTGTTCAGTAACATGCTATTTAGCCTCCATGTGTTCATATGTTTTTGCATGTTCTTGTTGCAATTGATTTCTAGTTTCATGCCATTGTGGTCTGAGAAGATGCTTGATATGATTTCAATCTTCTTGAACTTGTAGAGACTTAGTTTGTGCCCTAACATATGGTCTATCTTTGAGAATGTCCCATGTGCACTTGAGAAGAATGTGAATTCTGCAGTTTTGGGGTGTAATTCTCTGTAGATATCTATTAAATCCATTTGATCTAGTGCTTCATTTAGAGTCTCTGTTTCCTTGTTAATTTTTTGTCTAGATGATCTATCCAGTGATGTCAGTGGGGTGTTGAAGTCTCCTGCTATGATTGTGTTGCGGTCGATTTCTCCTTTGAAGTCCTCCAGAAGATTTTTAATATGTTTTGGTGCTCCTATATTGGGTGCATATATGTTTACCAAGGTTATATCTTCTTGTTGGATAGACCCTTTCAATATTATGTAGTGGCCTTCTTTGTCTCTAGCTATGGTCTTCAATTTGAAATCTAATTTATCAGATATGAGTATTGCTACCCCAGCGTTTTTTTCCTTTCCGTTTGCTTGGAAGATTTTTTTCCATCCCTTTACTTTCAACCTATGTGAGTCTTTTGTTGTGAGGTGGGTCTCTTGTAAACAACATATATGTGAATCATGCTTTCTTATCCAGTCAGCTACTCTGTGTTTTTTTATCGGAGCATTCAGTCCATTTACATTTAAGGTGATTATTGATATGTACTTATTTATTGCCATTTTTGTAAAGTGTGGTTCTAATTTTCTTTCTATTTCTTCTATTAATTACAGCAGTCCTTTTAACATGTCTTGCAGTGCTGGTTTGGTGCTAATATATTCCCTTAGCCTTTTTTTGTCTTGGAAGCTCTTTATTTGACCTTCTATTTTGAATGGTAGCCTTGCTGGATAGAGTAGTCTTGGATTCAGATCCTTGTTTTTCATGACCTTGATTACTTCATGCCATTCCCTTCTGGCCTGTAGTGTTTCTGTTGAGAAGTCAGATGATAGCCTAATGGGATTTCCTTTGTAGGTAACCGGTTGCTTATCTCTTGCTGCCTTTAGGATTCTCTCTTTGTCTTTAATTTTTGGCATTTTAATTATTATGTGTGTTGGTGTGGGCCTGTTTGGGTTCTTCTTACTTGGGGCTCTCTGTGCTTCTTGAACTTGAATGCTTTCTTCCTTCACCAGGTTAGGAAAGTTTTGTGTCACTATTTCTTCAAATATATTCTCTAACCCTTGCTCATTTTCTTCTTTGGGGACTCCAATGATACGAATGTTATTACGTTTCCAGTTGTCCCACAGTTCTCTTAAGCTGTCTTCCTGTTTTTTCATTGTTTTTTCCTTTTGGTTTTCTGATTGATTGATTTTTTCTACTCTGTGTTCTAATTCACTGATCCGATCCTCCGCTTCCTCTACCCTGCTGGTCAGTCCTTCCAATGTGTTCTTTATTTCTGCTATGTCATTCTTTATTTCCACTTGGTTGGTTTTCATGGTGTCGATGTCCTTACTCATGCTGTTTAGTTTCCTCAAGATCATGGCTCGGAACTCTGATAATTTGCTTAACTGCATTTCATTTATCTCATCTTCGGTGGAGTTCTCTTGTTCTTTCATTTGGGATCTGTTTCTCTGTTTCACCATTTTTGCTATCTCAGTGGGTTTTGGAGCCAGCCAAATTTTCCCCGTGGGTGTTAGTGTTCTGCTATTTGTGGCTCCCTCTACTGGGTTTGGATGAGCGTGGAGGGCCTTCCTTCACCACCACTGTCCAGTCTCACTTTCCTGGGTAGATTTGCAAGCTCGGGAAAGGTTTAGTTATGTTCTAGCTTTTTGCCTGGAGGCTATTAGCCTCAGTTACTTGAAAAGCCTTAGGATCTCAGTTGAATGAGAAACTCCCTCAGATGTTTATAGTGTAAGAAGATTTCCCGAGGGTGGGGCCAATGCTGGTTGTTAATGAGCCTCAATTTGCATTTCTTTACCTCTTTTCCTCACCTGGGAATCTCCAAGGGAGGGACTTCCACAGCTCCGGGAAGGAGCAAACTTGGCTGCCGTTCTGTGTAACCGGGAAGGCGGGGCTGGCCACCACCTTCCTTTGTGGCCACAGCTCAGCACACACTCTGAGCGCCCTCCAAATCACAGGTGTCCCCACAGAGTTCCAGTCCAGTCCGCCCTCCCTCTGCCGGAGCCCCAGGTGAGTGGCTGTGGCTATTTAGCGCTCTGTCCCGGCCCTCTGTGCTGTGGAGCAGCTGGGGCTCTTAACCCCGAGGTTGGGCGCCGCCGCTGCTCACAGCCAAGGCCGCGCTAAGGCCACTGCTCACAGCCAAGGCCGCTGCTGTCCGTGGGCTCCCATCCCGCCACCCTCACCCACCTCCGCAGATCCTACCAGGCTCATTCAGTGTCCCTGGTTGTATGGTCCTCTCCCGCTCGGGAATGAACATTTTTAAAAGGTAAAATGCTTTCATCTCTCTTTGGGTCCAGTGGTAGAGTCTGAACCTACAGTCTGTGTAACCTTAAATTCTATGCCCTAAAATTTTCTTTAGAATTCTATCATATCCATCTGTTCCCTTCATGTCACAAGGGAGAAAAATGAGGTGTATGTAGGTTACTTTCGGCCAGAACTGTTAGTGTGACAAACCAGCACGTCTGATGCCCACAGCCCTCAGCCACGCAGCTGACATGACCATTTTCTTTACTGAAAAGGGAAACGTAGCCGGCGGGGTCGGCTCAAAGCCAGCATTTCTGCATCCTGGCTGCTCCCTGCTCTCTCTTCTCCGCCTCACTGTTTCTCTGTTGTGACTGCAGCTGTCTTGATTGTTCACACCTTGTCTGCTAATGGCTACTGTAGACACGGAACACCCGGACACCCTGGGACATCTCTCTCAGGCGTCAGGATTTTGCTAGACCTGACGGTCTCTTGGCCCTCACACTCCGAGATCTGGAAGGAGAAGCGGGGGAATTTAGGACTTCGCTCAGGGACCAGAAGGCTGGGTTGCAGAGAATGGTAAGGATTTTTCTTTTCAAATATGTTTGTTTTTGTTTTTTAATCCTCACCCGAGGACATTTTTGTATTTATCTTCAGATAGAGCGGGAGGGAGAAGGAGAGAGAGAGAAACATTGACGTGAGAGAGACACATCGAGTGGTTACCACCCACACGACCCCAACCAGGGCCAGGGACAAACTGCAACCTAGGTACGTGCCCTTTGAGGGAACCGAACCCGGGCCTCTCTGATCTGTGGACCGATGCTTCAATCGCTGAGCCAAACTGGCCAGGGCTTCAAATATGTTTTTATTGATTTTTTAGAGAGAGAGAAATATTGAGGAAATGAAGCAGTGATTGGCTGCCTCCTGCACACCCCCTACTGAAGATTGAGCCTGGGACCTGGGCATGTGCCCCAATGGGAACTCAACCAGGGTCCTCCTGGTGTATGGACCACGTTCAACCACTGAGCAACACGGGCCCGGCCATTATATTATTTAATCTCAGTTTCCATGCAATGGCATTGACCTCTGACCTGGACCATCCTGGCTTCCTTCCTCTCACCTGGCATCGCCCCATGAGGTCTCCCAGGTGCCCCGAGAGGTGCTCACATCAAGGGCTTCTTGCAGGGATGGAGGACTCCAGGGACACCTGGATCCTGGACAGTGTGGTGTTTCATTAGAAACCCTGCTCTGCCCCAGCCCGTGTTGCCCTCCTGGCTAGCGATGGTCTGCACCTGGAGAGAAGGGGTCAGCGATGGTACAAGGCAGCCTTGGGTCTGGGCTTCCTGCCCCATCAGGAGGCATCTGGACCTCTCCGGAGGGGCGGGAGGAGAGCCACCAACCAGGGCGCCACAGACAGACCTGGGAGGAGGCAGGGTCGCCCTGAGGGCCAGTCACAGGTGGGACAGAGTGGAGCTGACGTCTTTTTGATTTCTGAGATTAGAAGTGTGTTTGGTAAGGGAGGTCTCCTTTCTCTTCTGCTCCAAACCTGGTGTCCCCCCAACTGCCGGATCCTGCTAGCATTTTCTTTTCTCTCCCTCTCTCTGTTGTTAATCCCCACCAGAGGAAATTTTCTCCCAATGAATTTTAGAGAGAGTGGAAGGGAGGGACAGAGGCAGGGATGGAGGAAGAGGGAGGGAGACATGGGGACTGTTGCCTCCTGCAGGCACCCTGATGGGGCCTGGGAGCGACCTGCACCCAGGTATGTGCCCTTGACAGGGTTGGAAGCCGAGACCCTTCAGTGCTGGGCCAGCACTCCAACCACCCAGCCACGCCGGCCAGGGTGATATTTCCTTTTTAAAACCAGCTTTAGAGATGTACAGACATGGCCCATATTTAACGTGGACAATTTTTCCAGTGTGGGCACAGGTGGACGCCTGTGAAATTGTCACCACAACGAGGTAATAGGCAAGGCCATCCCCAGAAATTTCATGGCTTTGTGTGTGTGAAATAAGAACACTTAACATGGATCTACCCTCTCAACAAAATTTATTTTATTAAAAATTGTTTTAATCCTGCCCTGGCCGGTTTGGCTCAGCGGTTGAAAACTTGGTCCATGGACCGGAGAGACCCAGGTTCGGTTCCTGCTATGGGCTTGTACCTCAGTTGCAGTTTGTCCCCGGACCCAGTTGGGGTCATGTGGGTGGCAACCAGTCGATGTGTCTCTCTTACATTGAAGTTTCTGTCTCTCATTTCCTTCCTCTCTCGGTCCCTCTGTCTGAAAATCAATGCAAAAATGTCCTTGGGTGACGATAAAAAAAATCATTTTAATTCTCACCTAAGAATATGTATTTATTGATTAGAGAGACAGAAACACATTTTGCTTTATACCTTGGTCTAGTGTTTGCCTCTAAAACGCTAGAAAGGGTCTCCCATGAAAACATCCTTTTTGTGGAAGCTAGTTGAACTCAATGCGTTTTACTAAAATAGTTGAGCTATTTTACTAAAATGGAGGGGGAGGGGGCGAGAGGGAGAGAGATTACTGATGATAGATGATGAAGTTCAGGTGTTGGATTATTTAAAACAGAGCTCTAGCAAGAAAATAAGATTTTCTGCACATTCCCATATAGAAGACCCAGGAAAAATGACCCTAGGTCTTCTTTGTGGTTAAAAAGACAACACACACACACACACACACACACTTATTTCTAAGAACAAGGTAAAAGGGTTACATCCTAACCATGGAGCGACTAACATTTCTAGGTTAAAATTAAAATGAAGATCTCCTCATTTTCCCAAGCCTCTAACATAAAAGAACCTGGGTACCTGGAGGCTGAAAACAAAACACACAAAACAAATCTCCCAGCTGTTTGGTTAATCAGTGGTTCTCAACCTGTGGGTCGCGACCCCTTTGGGGGTCGAACAACCCTTTCACAGAGGTCACCTAAGACATTACAGTATCAAAATTACAGTTACGAAGTAGCAACGAAAATAATCTTATGGCTGGGGGTCACCACAACATGAGGAACTGTATTAAAGGGTGCGGCATTAGGAAGGTTGAGAACCACCGGGTAAAGTGATTACATTAAGAGGGGAGTTTCTTTAAAGTAGAACGAATTTCAGATGGCCACACCGAATCACTTTTATACACACACGATTTGAAGGAAACAGTTGAATTAAACAAATGGCACAAAAATCCACTAGAGGGTGGAGAGCAAGAAGAGAACGAGGCTCTAAAAGGCCACAAAACCCTGAGTGCTAGTAAGAGAAATACCTCAGGTGCAGAGAGGGTTATTTTTAGGATGAGGAGAAAGTCTATATGAAAAATACACATTAAAAAGTAAAGGGGAAAATATTGTCACTTGAGACAACATGGAAGGATCTCACGAGGACCATGCTGAGTGGAGTAAGTCAGAGAAGAGGACAAGAACCATAGGGTCTCACTGCTGTGTGGGGATGAAACAGAAAGCAACTTGTCCTTCTCTGATTGGCTCGTTTCACTTAGCATAATGCTCTCCAGGTCCATCCAAGCTGCTGCAAAGGGTAAGAGTTACTTCAACAAGCTCATGGGTGCAGACGACAGTGTGGTGGTCACCAGAGTGGGGGGAGGGGAGAATGAAGACGGTAAAGGGGGTCACATGTGTGGTGCCAGAGGAGACTAGACTTTGGGTGGTGAGCACACATTGAAATATACAAATACTGTAGTATAGAATTTTCCACCTGAATGTTACATTATTAACCAATGTTATGCCAATCAATATTATTAAAAAAAAAAAAGAATATATAACAGCAGAAGTAGCAAAGAAAAAAAAAAAAGACCAATGAATGTACAATCCCGTGTACATCACTTCTCCTGTCAGTCATCTCAGTGTATAGGGATCCTTGTCCTCCCTGGACAGAGTGAAAGCCAGTTCTGACAGGTGAGTACTTCGCTGTGTTTCAGCAAAAACACTGATTTGCAGGCACGTCTGATGGTAATACTACAGGATACTGAACTCAACAATCAACTCAATAACAATGAGGGAATTTGTGATCTCCCCAGAGTGGTGCTTTGAGGGGTTAAGAAAAAGGAAAATTATTTGACATTCCAAGGATATGTTATGATAGATGCAAAAGATGATAGGCAAGCTCAGTTAAGGTTAAGATTGACCTTTGTCTGGGAAGATGCCAGCCTAGGACATGACTAGCTGCCATAAATTGCTTTTCATTAAAAAGTTTTGCTTTCAGCCCTGGCCAGTTTGGCTCAGCGGTTAGAGCGTTGGCCCGCAGACCAGAGAGTCCAGGGTTCGGTTACCCATAAGGGCACGTACCTCAGTAGCAGTTTGTCTCTGACACCAACCGGGGCCGTGTGGGTGGCAACCAGTCGATGTGTGTCTCTCTCTCTTCCTCCCTCTCTCCCTCCCACTCTATCTGAAGATAAATGCAAAAAAAAAAAAAAAAAAGGTCCTTGGGTGAGGATAAAACAAAATACTTTTTGATTTCAGACCATCCTTGGTGGTTACTTTAGGTCTCTGAGTTTGCAAGGCCTCCACACAGGTCTTCCCTGAGCTTGTCAGGTGCGCATGGGGCCCCTTTTCGTCCACAATAGGAACCAGGTTCTTGCTTGTGCTGGAAGAGTAAGCAACATCTCCAGGACAGAACTGCACCAGCCAGGAGGCCCCTCGGTTCCACCACCTACTAGGTATGGTAGGCAGCCCTCCAAACAGCCCCCAGTGATCCTCCTCTGTAAACACACTCTTTGTTTTGTTGTGGTTGTTAATCCTCACCATCCTCACCCGAGGATATTTTGTCCATGGATTTTTAGAGAGTGGAGGAAAGGAGGGAGGGAGAGAGAGAGAAACATTGATGAGAGGGAGACACATCGATTGGTTATCCTTGGGTGAGGATAAAAAGCAAAAAAAGAAAGGAGAGAAGATGAAGAAAAAGACCATTTAAAGTCAGCCCGGAGATTCCAGGTCAACTTACCAGTGACATACAAGCAGGAGCTTGGGTTTGCTCAGCCGTGGAAAGAAGAGTCTAAATCCCCAGGAAAGGAGAGCACTTTAGCAACACCTGCAATGTCGTCTGAGGTCCAGAGTCTCCAAGAGACTTACAAACGACCTTCGTGTCCCACGTCCACTTCTGGAAGGTCTCACGCAAGAGCCACAGGCCACTGAGCCCGATGTCCTTCTTGCTCAGGTCCACATACCTCGGACTTTGGTGGCTGAGGAGCAAGGAGGCCAAAGCCTGGCAGCTGATAGAGGTGAACAGGCACCTCTCCAGCCTGCAGGACAGACACGGATGGAAGGAAAGTCCTAACGCCCGGCATCTGAGAGCCCAGCCAGAACAACACTGGCAGCCTGGAAACCACGCTCAGGTGGGACAAGGACTTCCCTCCTATTTCGCCTTGAGTTTCTCTGTGTGTTTCGGAGAATTCAGAGTCGGCTCTGCCATCCCTAACTCTGAGCCTTGTATCTTGTTCAAACATTGAGTGTAGCCCTGGCCAAGTTGCTCAGTTCGTTGGAGCGCCATCTGGATTAGCCAAGATTTCAGTGCCATCCCCAGTCAGGGTGCATGATTGACAGGTAATGGAGTTCACGTGTTGGGTTATTCAAACCAGGGCCCTAGCAAGAAAATAAGATTTTTTTCACATTCCCATAGAAGACCTAAGGAAAATATTGACCCTAATCATGGTTAAAAAGAACACACACACTTCTCACTTTTTTTTTTATCCTCACCCGAGGATATTTTTCTATTTATCTTCAGGTAGAGAGAGAGAGAAAGGGAAAGAGAAACATCGATGTGAGAGGGACACATTGACTGGTTGCCTCCCACACGACCTGGACCAGGTTGGGGGACAAACCACAACCTAGGTATGTGCCCTTGACCAGAATCAAAGCTGGGACTCCTTGGTCCACGGGCCGACACTCTAACGCTGAGCTAAACCGGCCAGGGCCCCACCCACTTATTTCTAAGAACAAGTTAAAAAGGTTACATCCTAACCACGGAGAGACTAACATTTCTAGGTTAAAATTAAAATGAAGATTTCCTTTCCCAAACTTCTAACATAAAAGATCCTGGATACCTGGAGACTGAAAACAAAACACACAAACAAATCTCAGCTGTTTGGTTAAGTGATTAAATTAAGAGGGGATTTTATTTAAAGTAGAAGGAATTTCAGATGGCCACACAGAATCACTTTTATATATGCACGATTTGAAGGAAACATTTGAATTAAACAGCAAAAAAACAAAAACAAAAAACCCAATAGAGACTAGAGGGTGGAGAGCAACAAGAGAACGAGGCTCTAAAAAGCTACAAAACCCTGAGTACTAGTAAGAGAAATAGATAAGGTGCAGGGAGGGTTATTTTTAGGATGAGATGATTGAGAAAGTCTATATGAAAAATATACATTAAAAGAAAAAAGAAAAAATAATGTCCTTCGAGACAACATGGAAGGATCTCATGAGGACCAGGCTGAATGGAGTAAGTCAGAGAAAAGGACAAGAACCGGAGGAACTCACTGCTGTGTGGGGATGAAACAGAAAGCAACAAAGGAACAAACAAGCTCATGGGCGCAGACGGCAGTGTGGTGGTCACCAGGGTGGGGGGAATGAAGAGGGTAAAGGGGTCACACGTGTGGTGGCAGAAGGAGACTAGACTTTGGGTGGTGAGCACACAATGAAATACACAGATACTGGATTATAGAATTGTACACCTGAATGTTATTCACCAATGGTATGCCAATAGATTTCATTTAAAAAGAAAAACCCGAAAGAATGTACACAGCAGAGTAGCAAAGAAACAGAAACCAGCGAGTGCACATCCCTGTGCACATCCCTTCTCCGGAGGCGGGCGGCGTGCTCTCCATGACTCCCGTCCATCATCTCAGTGAGTAGGGATCACTGTCCTCCCTGGACGAAAACCACCTGGCGGGTGGCTCAGTGATTTGGAGCGTCATCCCGTGCACCAAAGGGTTGCAGGTTGACTCCCGGTCAGGGCACAAACCTGGGTTGTGGGTTCAATCTCCCATCTGGGGCACCTGTGGGAGGCAACTGATCGATGTTTCTCTCTGACATCAGTGCTTCTCTCTCCACCTTCCTCTCTCTAAACATATCCTTGGGTGAGAATTATAAAGAAAATTGTACCCAGGACTTACCCCAAAGAGTCCAGCACACAGTGAGGGTGTTTCAACGCTTCACAGGTATTCCTACATCTTCCTCCTTCAGGTGAATGCTGCCCAGGTTCAGGTGTTTAATATTAGGGTTGACAATAAGAGTCTTCCAGAGATGACAGAAACCCAGGGTAGTCTGTATACCTTCAAATCGACAGAAGAGAAAGCAAGAAAGTGTGAATTAGACACGGATTCAGTCAGGTGTATCCTAATTTTTCCTTTTCACGCTCTTCCCATTCCAACATTCATCTGTTTCATCTGTTGTTCATTTCATTTATTTAATTTTCAAGCAACAAATATGTAAGCACCGAAGGGTGCAGCAGGCAGTGGGAGGAGAGTTTACCAACGCTGTTGTTTGTGTTCCCGTGGAGCTTAATGTAATGGGGGAGACAGTCACCAAAGAGACGCACAAAACAAGTAGGCTTCAGAATGAAATACGGTAAATAAGCAAACAAAATTGAAACAGACTCATAGATACAGAGAACATTTTGACTGTCACCAGAGGGGAGGATGTTGGGGGACTGGGAGGAAAGGTGAAGGGATTAAGAAGTACAGATTGGGCCCTGACTGAGGGGCTCAGTTGGTTGGAGCATCTTCCTGTACGCTGAAAGGTGGAGGGTTCGACTCCCAGTCAGGGCATGTACCTAGGCTGCAGGTTCTGGTTGGAGTGTGTATGGGAGGCAGCTGATCAATATTAATCTCTCTCTCTCTCTCTCTCTCTCTCTCTCTCTCTCTCTCTTTCTCTCTCTCTCCTTTCTCATCTCTCTCTGAAAAAAAAAATAATGAACATATCCTCAGTGAAGATAAAAAAAAAAAAGAGTACAAATTGGCAGTTACAAAGCTGTCACAGGTATGTAGAGTACAGCATAGGGAATACAGTTAATATTGTAATAACTATAGATGGTGCCAGGTTGGAACTAGACTTATCAGGAGATCACTTCGTAAGTTATATAAATGTCCAATCACTATGTAGTACACCTGACACTAAAATAATATTGAATATAGACTGTAGTTGAAAATTTGAAAACTAATTAAATTGTCCCCTCCCAAAAGAATAAAATACAGTATATCTATTAAGAATAGAACAACACCCAGCTGGTGTGGCTGTACACCTAGTGGTTGAGCGTCGACCCATGTACCAGGAGGTCGCTGGTTCGATTCCCGGTCAGGGCACATGCCCAGGCTGTGGGCCAGATCCCCAGTGTGGAGTGTGCAGGAGGCGGCAAATCGATGTTCTCTCTCATCCATGTTTCTGTCTCTCTCCCTCTCCCTTCCTCTGTCTCTAAAATCAATAAAGATTAAAAAAAGAAGAAGAATAGAACTACACACAGTTCTACTTGGAAAAAAGTCACATGTCAGAGCAGTGTGCATAACATGACGCCCTTTGGGTTAAAAATTTCACCCACCCATACAGACATATACTTTCATGGAAAACATTGGAGACAATTAATTAGGGAGACAGGAAGTTGAAGAGGTGTCAGAGCGTTTGCTTAATTAACACCTTTGTAATTCCTAAATCTCTTTGCCATTGTCATGTATTACTGTTGTATTACAAATCCGGTGAGGACAAGGATTAGAGCAGATTACAGGGTGTAATGAGAGTTTAAACCAGGGACAGCTATGGGGAGAGCTTCCATGGGAAAAGCGGGCAGATAACAGCTGGCAGAGCAGTTAAGTTTGGTGCAGGACAAGGTCACAGGGCATCATTCATTATTCTGGGATCATCCAGCTCCTTCGCACAGCCCCTTTTAAGGGAAGCGCTCAGACAGAAACGGCAGGAAGGGAAAGACATTTGCAGCCAAGAACCTGACTGGCTCCTGTCTTGGCTGTCATGTGGGCTATTGCTTGGTCTTGGGAGGAAACTTAAAAAATAGAAACTTTGAAGTACAGATAGCTCTTCATGTCCCACTGCAGGGCCTCATGAGTACCCGGGGGTTTACAACAGACCCAGGAATTTATTAGGCATTCAAATATTTGTGACCTTATGAATTAGCTAAAAGCACTCAGGACTGATTTAAATGAGTTTAACCCCCACTAACCAACTCCTATTCATCCTTCAAAACCCCAAATAAATGAACCAACCTCAGTGATCCCTTCACAAGGTCTTTAGTCACTCCCCATCCTGTGCTTTTGGGAACTTGGTTCTTATACATCGCACAGCACGTGTCCCCTCTGAATACATTTTATAGACTGGTCTCAGTAGGTGGGCAAGAAGAGCTATGACAGGGCCACGCCGAGGGCACGTATCGGGGGCCGGAAAGCCTTACATCAGCTTCTGTATTTTACAGGTTGGCTGTCTCAGCTTGATGCACAGGGTCTTCAGGGCCCACTCATTCAGGATGCTGCCACTGAAGTCCAGCTGTTGCAGGCTTGGGTGGGTGCTGAGCATAGAGCAGAGGTTTTCCCACCACTCGGTAACCAGGGGCTTGGTCTGCATCCTACATTGGAGAAGGAAAGAAGCATTTGCTTCCACGGGATGGATTTTAACATGAGCATCGGCCACATGTCAGAGGAGAGAGACCAATCTATGAGAGCAAGACAAGGATGGGTGTAGAGGCTCAGAGGACACTCTAGCGATATCGGCTTGTGCTCCGCATGGGCACACCGCTGCCTACCCTGTGCCCTGAGTATTTGGTGCCCAAGTGTATAGTAGGATGGTTTGGAGCCCCTCCCCCTCAGCTCTCAAATCAGATTGTGCTTAAATTCCAGCTCCCCTTTGCATGTAAAATGGTGTGGCCACTATAGAAAACAATAGGGAGATGCCTCAAAAAATGAAAAATAAAACTGCCAAAAGATCCAATAATCTCACTTATGCAAAAGAATTGATGGCAGGATCCTACGAGATATTTGCACTCTACTATCCACAACAGCCAAGATATAGAAACAACCCAAACATCCTTGGATGGGTTAATGGATACAGAAAATAGCACACCCTCCCATGGAATATTACTCAGCCTTCAAAAAGGAGGTACTGCCATTGGCCACAACATGAATAAACGCAGAGGACATGATGCTGAGTGAGATAAACCAGACACAGAAAGACATGCGTGATCTCACATGCAGAATCTAAGAGTAGAGTCCCGCCCGTGTGGCTCAGTGGTTGAGCGTCGACCCATGCACCAGGAGGTCGCTGGTTCGATTCCTGGTCAGTGCACAGGCCCAGGTTGTGGGCCCGATCCCCAGTGAGGGGCATGTAGGAGGCAGCCAATTGATGTTCTCGCTCATCGATGTTTCTATCTCTCTCTCCCTCTGACTTCCTCTCCCTCTAAAATCAATAAAAAGAAAAAAGGAAAAAAAAAAAGCTTAAAAAATAATATAAGAGTAGAATTCACACAGGCAGAGCATACATGGTGGTGGCTGTCAGTGGCGGGGACAGGGGGACATGGAGGCATGTTGGTCAAAGGGCAGAGATGTTCAGTCACAGAAGACGGACATCTAATTACCATCATGATGTTGCACACTTGAAATTTGCTAGGACGGTAGGTCTTAAGAGTTCTCACCGCACACAGGCACAAGAAAATGGTAGGCATGTGAGTGATGGATATGCTAATTAGCTTCATTGTGGCTATTATTATCGGCAAACACCAAGAGCTCTGTTGGGATGGAAAGAATAAGATTGCAGAGGGGGGGGGCACTCACCCTTGTGGAAGTATGGACCACGCCTTGGTGGACTCATCTTCTGGGAAGATCTCTCTGATGTCCATCCGAATTTTCTGCAGATTCCGGCAGCGCTGGAGACAGAAGGAAGTCACCATCAAGTTCATTGGCCGGTTCATCGTTAGCCTCACTTCTTGGAAGCTGTTCAACGCCAAACGGACAAATTCTTCATCTTGGGTCTCAAAAAGACAGTAGAAGGAGTCTAGGAAGTCCAGGGGGGAGGTGGTGTCGACCTGTTGACCCAACAGAGAGACCCAGTGGAGAAGCACCCGCCTCACCACCAGGGCAACGGGACAGCCCAGCATGTCCTCCAGGGCCCTCACCACCTCTTTGTTCATGAGGCCAAACAAGAAACGTTTCATCTGGAGCAAGTGGATGTTGAAGCTGATTTTTTTGAGCTCCTTCAGACTCTCCATATTCTCCACGCACAGAGCGTGGGGATCCCACTCTGTTTCCAATCCTTCTAGAATGTAGTACAAGGCAGCACAGAACTCTTGCAGGCTGAGGTGCAGGAACGTGAAACACCTCTCCCCGAGGCCGTCTCGGAGAAGGACGATCCTGCGGAACAGAGTGGAGAGCTCTGGCTCCGTCAGTCCGTGAACACCTAGGTCAGCGCTGTAAAACACAAACTTCATGGTCCACACGCCCTCCGCAGCCATCCGGCACAAGCCCTTCAAAATGACTTTTTCCTCCGGACTGAGACAGCGTCCTGAGACATCTCGAGGGGTTAGTTGATGGACCACAAAAGTGGTGTACAAGCCTGTGAGGATCTGGCAGGTAGGGGGCAGGCTCTTCCCCGATGCCATGTGCAGCTCAAGGGCCTGGCAGATGAGCCACCTCATGACGGACACCTGGCACCTGTCAATCAGCATGTGGTTGTCCAGCACTGCCCGCAAGACTTGTATTTTTTGGTCCTCATTCTTGATGTGCTTGAGGAACAACTGAATCCTTCTTTCTATTGAGATTCCTTTGATGAAGAGGTAATGGGGAGAGATGAGCAGAGATTTGAGCTTTTCTATGCCCATGTCTCTGACCATCACTATCAGGGAAGACTTAGGGAGCAGGACCTTCTTCAGCAGACTACACATCAGGACAGACCTGGGCTGCTTCTCTGCCCAGTCAGCACAGATATTCATGTCAGCATCTTCCAAGGCGACGTCCAGGTCATCAAAACCATCGACCACAAACAAGAGCCTTTCTGGTTGGGACATGATCTTTCTCACAGGGACCGGGGAGTCTGGCCACTCCCTGGAAATTAACTCCTCCAAACTGCTTTTCCTCCTCGATGTTATGTCTCTGGCATCTAGGAAGAAGACGTAGGAGAACATGCTTGGGTAGATCTTCCCGTGGGCCCAGTGCAGCAGGATTCTTCTGGCCAAAGCTGACTTCCCGACCCCTGATCTTCCGTGTAGGACCACGGTGAGTGGCTGGAAACCCCACTTGTCTGAAGTGAAAGTATCACACAACATTTGCATTTGTGGACAATCAGCGACAAAGGTTTCACAACCGTGGTGTGCATCCGGCGTGGAGGCAAACTTTGTCATCACGTGACGTTTGTAGTTCCATTCGTCACCTCCTTGGCCTACATCGGACCGGAGAGGGGAGAAGAAAAGCAGGAAAACAAAGTTAGAAGACAATCTGGATTTCAGACACTCTACATACAGGGTGGGGCAAAAGTAGGTTGACAGTTGTGAGTACACAAAACAGTTTATTCTTGTACTATATTTATTAATTATTGCATTATTTTATTATATGAACAACTGTAAACTCACTTTTGTCCCACCCTGTACATGATATATTGTTTCTTCTCAGCAATTATTAATATTATTATTATATGCTTACCTGAGGATATATTTTCTTTGATTTTTTTTTTTTTTTTGAGAGAGAAAGGGAGAGAGAGAGAGAGAGAAACATCAATATGAGAGAAACATTGATTGGTTGCCTCCCATACATGCCATAACAGGCAATTGAACCCGCAATCTTCTGATGTACAGATGATGTTCCAATCAACTGAGCCACCCAGCTGGGGCTCAACTGTCATTCACAGGATCCCCACCCCTGGAGGCCCTCTCATCTTCATTTTATATTGTTAGGTTTAATTAATGTATAACTTTGCACTGTTCACAGTTCAATATATCTATTTTGCCCCTACACCCATGTCATAGTTTTTAAATCTGAGGTAGTCACAAAATAAAGGTTGAAAGAAAGAATGAAGAAAAAAATTTTTTTTTATTTTTATTTATTTATTTATTTTAATCCTCACCCAAGGACATTTTTCCATTTTTTGTTCAGACAGAGTGGGAGGGAGAGAGAGAAAGAGAGAGAGAAACATCGATGTGAAAGGGACACTTCGAGTGGCTGCCTCCGCACGACCCAACCAGGGCCGGGGACAAACTGCAACCGAGGTACATGCCCTTAGCGGGAACCGAACCCGGGTCTCTCTGGACCGCAGGCCGACGCTCTAACCGCCGAGCCAAACCGGCCAGGGCGGAAAAAAAATTTTTTTTTAAGAAACAAAATTTAAAGAAAGAAAAATTTAAAATTTAAAGAAAAAAAACTGCTTGTTAAGGAATTTTTAAACAAAGCACTTGGCTTTCTGTGTCTATATTTAGCACCTGTCCAACAAGCTGGTCCTGGGAGCCCGAATAAAAAGGGACTGCCACCCTTGTCGGTTTGGCTCAGTAGTCAGAGCGTCAGCCCACACACCAAAGGGTCATGGGTTGGATTCCCAGTCAAGGGCACATACCTGGCTTGCAGATTCGATCCGCAGCCCTGGTCCGGGTCATGCAGGAGGCAACCAATCGATGTGTCTCTCTCACATAGGTGTGTCTCTCTCTCTCGACCATCTCTCTTCCACTGTCTAAAAATCAGTGGAAAAAATATCCTCGGGTGAGGATTAACAAAAACAAACAAACAACCCAAAGAACAAAATATGAACTGCTAATAATGACAGGGAGCATCCGTGACCCTCCCTGCAGTGATGATCCCAGGAGCTCAGAGAAGGGACCAATGCACCAGAGATGAATGTGGATGGACAAAGGAAAACTGTCTACACTCCACAGAGAGCAAGCCCCCAACTTCACTCCAAGATGGTAGAAAAAAAATGAATCAATCAGTTTTTTACCTTGGTCTTTTGTCTCTGCTGCTGTGGCACCATCTTGTTCCATAGCTTCTGACATCTCTGCAAAAAAGAGAGGGAAGAATACACCGCCACACACTTAGGTCAGTTATCCAGGCCAGACCCACAGAATCCCCGAGATACGGTTTGCAATGTTAGATTTCCTCTTGTGACCCATCCGGAATCACCTGTTCAGCTGGAAGGGCAAAATGTATGTCAAACAAGCACCAGGTTCAATATCAGTAGGTGTCCTGGTCTCATTTCTGCTTTTTATTTTTTGGAGACTTTTGGACAAGTCATTAAAATGACACGTCAAACCTAATGGTTAAGAACCAAGGGACCTGCCCTGGCCAGTGTGGTTCAGTTGGAGTATTGTCTTGCACACCCAAAGGTGGTGGATTTGACCCCCAGTCAGGGCACATACCCAGGTTTCAGGTTCGATCCCAGGTTGGGGCACATGGGGGAGGCAACCAATTAATGTTTCTCTCTCACATCGATGATTATCTCTCTCCTTTCTGAAAAACCAATCAATAAAAAATACCTATTTTTTAAAAAGGCCTTGGTCAATGTCGTTCAGTGGTTAGAGCATGGGCCCACACATCGAAAGGTCACAGGTATGATTCTCAGTCAAGAGCATGTACCTGGGTTGTAGGGTCGACTCCTAGCCCCAGTTGGGGTGCATGTGGGAGGCAACCAATTGGTGTCTCTCTCACATGGGTGTTTCTCTGTCTCCCTCCCTCTCACTCTCTCAAAAAAGAAGAAAAGGAAAGAAAAAAAAATATCCTCCAACCCAGCTGATGTGGCTCAGTGGATTGAGCATCACCCCATGCACCAAGAAGTCGCCGGTTTGATTCCCAGTCAGGGCACATGACCAGGTTTTGGGCTTGATCCCCAGTAGGGGAGGCAGCCAATTGATGTTTCTATCTCTGTCCCTTTCCCTTCTCTCTGAAAGAAAAAAAAAAAATCAAAACATATTTTAAAAAATTTTTCTCCAGTGAAGATGAAGAAAACAGTCAATTCAAATGTTTATTTAAGAAGCAAAGATGGCCCTGGCCGGTTTGGCTCAGCGGTTAGAGCGTCGGCCTGCGGTCCAGAGAGACCCGGGTTCGGTTCCCGCTAAGAGCATGTACTTCGGTTGCAGTTTGTCCCCGGCCCTGGTTGGTCATGCGGGTGGCAGCCACTCGATGTGTCCCTTTCACGTCGATGTTTCTCTCTCTCTCTCTTCCTCTCTCTCCCTCCCACTCTATCTGAACAAAAAATGAAAAAATGTCCTCGGGTGAGGATAAAAAAACAAAAAACAAACAAACAAAAAAAGAAGCAAAGATGATACTAGTTCCTGTGTTGGGACATTGCTCTGAAGAGTCGATGAGGCGATCTGGTACGAACAGCTAAGCCTCAAACACCTCACAGTGACGCCGAGAGGAGCCACTGTGTGTGCTTCTCAGGAAACAGCTTCCTAGAGTGGCTACGTCCATGTTTGTCTCAGGTGATGTGGGGAAGCCTTGCGCTGTTTACGGAGCAGTCACAGGGGTGGTGTGAGTCTCACCAGTTACAGAGAAATCGTGTACTTTATCTCAAATGCAATAGAAAACTACCTCAGGATTGTTAAGCAGAGGGTAATAATATTGCATGGAATTTTTCTTCTTTTCTGAAAGTATTTTTCTAAAATGTTTTTATTGAGAGAAGAAGGGAGAGAGAAACATTTTTGTGAGAGAAACATGGATCGGCTGCCTCCTGCACGCCCCCTACTGGGGATCGAGCCTGCAACCCAGGCATGTGCCCTGACCAGGAATGGAACTGGGATCTCTCCACTCCATGAGAGGACAGTCAATCCACTGAGCCACATCAGCTGGGCTATTTTTTATTTTATTTTATTTTTTTCCATCACCACTTATTCCCCCCTATGTCCTCCTTCACCTACACTGCCCCCCCTGCACTCCCACAGAAACCACACTGTTGTCTGTGTCCATGAGTTCTTCCTTTTTAAAATTTTGCTCAATTCCCGCTCCCCCGTGCCCCTCCACACCCGCACCCACACCACAGCTGTCTGCCTTCTCTTTATCTATGAGTCTGTCCCGGCGGAAATTTTTAAAAGATCACCTTGATTGTTATTGTGGGGAAAACAGATTTCATGTAACCAGAGGGGAAACAGATTAGAGATTCAACAGAGATGATTCTGATATGCAGGACATGGAAGAAAGGTGTAGAGACTCATCCTACGTCCAAGGTAGGGCTCATGATTTACCGATCAATTAGGTAGAGGGTAGAGGAAGAAATCAGTCAGAAATAAACGGACTGAAACAATGACCGGGCGATGGTGTGAGGAGTTCAGCGTTGGCAGTGCCATGGATGGACATAGAAAACCCTGTACCCACCACCACACACTGACCTGCACGTCTGTCCATGCTTGTTCCTTGGTCAGTCTTTGTGGCCGTAGGATCTCCTAGTGTTTCAGCCAGGGAACATTCTGCAACACAAAGCAGATGGCAGAACAATGTCCACAAAGTCACCTCAATGTCCAGGGGACTCAGTTGGTTAGAGCATCGTCCTCACACACCAAGGTTGTGGGTTCGATCCCCAGTCAGGGCACATGCAAGAATCAACCAATGAATGCACAGATTAGTGGAACAACAAATCAATGTCTCTCTCTCTCTCTCTCTCTCTCTCTCTCTCTCTCTCTCTCCCCCCCCACCCTACTCCTTCCCTTCTCTAAAAATAATTTTAAAAAATTAAGTATGTTTTTATTGATTTGAGAGAGAGAGAGAGAGAAACATCGATGTGAGAGAGACACATTGATTGGTTGCCTCCTGCATGCACCTTGACCAGGGCCAGGATCCAACCTGCAATCCTTGACCAGGAATTGAACCTGCAGCCCTTCAGTGCATGGGCCAACGCTCTAACCACTGAGCCCCACTGGCCAGGGCACACCTTACTCACTTTCCATCTCATCCCTCGCCTTCTGAGAGAGTGCTGGCAGGTTCATCTTGTGAAAGATGTGTGTGGCTAGCTTCCAGACAAGAGGCCCTCTCCAATGCTCATGCAAGAGGGAGGCTAGATGCTCTGCGTCCGCACCATCCACTTCCGCCCACGGAACGGAGCACGTGGCCAGTTCCGAAGCGCTCTCCTTTAGTGACTCCTTAAAGGTCTGAAAGTCGTCTCTGCCCAGATGCTGGAGACACCAGCGCAGTCCATAGTCGGAAAAGGAGGGCGTGTTGGTTTCTCCCATCTTAATGCAAGGCTGAGGGCTGTGGTGTGGATGGAAAAGCAGGTGTTTGGTTGTTGGGAGCAAATGGGACCTGGGGGAGGGAGATAGGATTCAAAGGAGAGTCTTGCATCAAATGATCACATTCATTTCCTACCCCCCCTCCCCTCCCCTGTGAGATCCCTTGGTCTGTTCCATGCTTCCATGTCTCTGGACCTGTTTTGTTTGTCAGTTTATTCAGTTCATTAGATTGCACATGTAAGTGAGATCATATCTGTTTTTCTCTGACTGGCTGATTGCACTTAACATCATAACCTCCAGGTCCATCCATGCTGCCACAAAGGGTAAGAGGTCCTTTTTCACAGCCGCATAGTATTCCACTGTGTAAATGTACCACTCATCTCCTGATGGGCTCTTGGGCTGTTTCCAGATCATGACTACTGTAAATACTGTTGCTATGAATACCGGCACGCATATATTCTTTCTGATTGGTGTTTCAGGGGAGCGGGGGTTGGGTGGAGGGGGGCAAACTGGGAGAAAATGGGGGATATCTGTAATAGTGTCAATAATTAAAAAAAAAATCAGCCCATTCATACAACCAGCTTCAATCAGATCACTAGATGGAACCACAATCTCTATGCTTCTGTTAAACACAGAGATACCCAATTCATAGGTAACAATTCTTCATAGACTAAAAATGACTTGACAAGCTTTCTAGCCTGTTACTAGGTGATCAACTCTGGGATATTTTCCTGCCTATAACCCTGGTTCCTGGAACAGCACCAGACATAGAGTGAGATTCAAAACCCTCATCAGTAAAGAACAAAATAACAAAAACAGAAAAGTAGAAACTCAGGCACACGGACAATAGTGTGGTGATTGTGTGTGTGTGTGTGGGGGTATGCAGAGGTGTGCAGGAGGGTAAAGGGGGGATAAATGCAGATGGAAGGGGACTTGAACTGGGGTAGTGAACACACAGTACAGTGCACCCGTAACCTGTAAAATTTCGTTAACCAGTGTCACCTTAATAAATTCAATTAAAACAATTAAAAGAGAAAAAAGTGTGTAAGGAAAAGTCTAATATTAACATTCGTAGGTAGGTCTGTAGATATAATAAAGTCAAGAAAACCACTTGAAAAGATATAACTTCCAAGTCATCTTTACATTAGATGAACAATTCGTCAATCCTCACCTGAGGATATTTTTTCCACTAATGTTTAGAGTAACATACACAAGTGCGCACCCCTCCCCATCACTGGTTGCAACGCCGGGATCAAACCTGCAGCCCAGGGACTTGCAACCCTTTGGGGCTCAAGCCCACACTCTATCCGAGGAGCCACGCAAGCCAGGGCCAGATTCACGCATTTCAAATGCAAATATCATGAGACACAGGCTTGTTCGCCTCAGCAAGACTGAGGCCATTTGGGTGTTGATCAGGAACAGGTGTGTTCATTCAAGCCCTGCACCCTTAATAAGGCCCAACCCAAGGGTCAGTACAGAAGGGTGCCCCCACCCCAAATACACACACACTGTTTTGGGGGATGAGCAGGAAATGGGTTGAGTGGGGGAGAGTGAACTGAAGGACACATTTTGTTTTATACCTTTGTCTAGTGTTTGTTTCTAAAACGCTAAAAGGGGTCTCCCATTCAGACATCCTGTTTGTGGAAGCTAGTAGAACTAAATGCGTTTTACTAAAACGGTTGAGATGGTTTACTAACATGGAGAGGGGGAGGGGGTGAGTAGGGGAGGGGGAGAGTGGTTATTGATGGACAGATGATGAAGGTCACATGTGGGATTCTTCAAAACAGGGCCCTAGCAAGAAAACAAGATTTTCTGCACATTCCCATAGACTACCGAGGGAAAATATTGACCCTATTCGTGGTTAAAAAGCACACACACACAAACACGTATTTCTAAGAACAAGTTAAAAAGGTTCCGTCCTAACCTCGAAGCAACTAAAATTTCTGGGATGAAATTGTAACGAAGATTTCTTCATTTTCCCAAGACCCTGATACCTGGAGGCTGAAAACAGGACTGTACCCCTGAATATATCATATTATCCGATGTCACCCCAATACATTCAATCTTTAAGAAAGGACGGGTGGTGGAGGCGATTTTCTGAGGCTCAGGGACTTCCCTAAGCCTCACTCTGCATCCACCCTTTGTCTGCTCTGCGCCTCCCCTGGGACATCATAGGCATCTTCGGTGACCCCGCAGAACCAGTTACCACTATGAGGCCTGGTTTTGAAGGTGGGCCCCACCCTTACCACCCAGGCAAAGCTGGTGATCTCCTCTGCTACTAGGTTTCCTATTGGACACAGAGCACCCTGAGGATGGATGACCCTGACCCACAGGTAACAGATCACTTCATGAACAAAGTAACAACCCTGGACCCCAAAGAACATGAACGGGACCTCCACTGACTTTGAGCTTGGGTCCCAGCACCCCCAGCTCCTTCCTCTGTTTTAAGAAGAGACTGAAAAGGCGGAGGCACGTACCTAAATACCCCAAACAAGCATGTTTTGTCTAGGAAATGGGGCAGTTAATTTTTTCAACAGGTACCTTTGGCCCCTGGGTGACTAGGCTCAGCGGAGAGGGTGCAGACGCAGACTAGGGCTCCACACGCAGGTTTGAATCAGTGACCGAGAATGCTGCTGGGAACCAGACGGGAGGAAATACTCACCTACTCCACTCTGCTCCTGCAGGTTCAGATCCCACCCGGCAACCCCCTGCTGCTGGTCTTTGGGGAGTCTTGGGCTGTGACGTGGCCCCTGACCATTGGCTGCCCGGGCTGGGCAGGGCCAGGCCCAGGTGAAGAGGGGCAGCTGTTGTCTGCACCTGTAAGCACCCCTTGCACCTGTCCCAGGGCTCAGGTGAGCACAGCCCTCACCTGGCGTCCTGCAGCAATAACTGTGTGTGCAGGTGCGCGGGGCCTTCCACCGCCCTGGGAGGTGCACCTGGGTTATGGACCCGCTCCAAGGTGCTGCCTGTGCACCCGACCGCTCCACGCCACCCTCTCCCTGGGCTCCCCGTGAACTCACGGGAGGCGTTTCTGTTGGTTCTCCAGTGAATATTCGCCCACATTCTAAAGTGCCCCCTTGGGGAGCAGAAATACCAGCTGCCTTGGGCCTCCAGTCTCCCCATTACTGCTCATCTCTCCAGGTCTGTGTTTCTTTTTTTGCCCCCTCCCCCCAGCTTGTTGAGGTAGACTTGGCGACACAAGGCAGGTTCGGCTGACTGGGTCCACTGATGTACTGCGAAATGCAGCGGCATCTCTGACCAGGTCCTTCCAGACTTCACTGCAGCTGAGACTCACCTGGGAGAACTTTTCACCCTCCCCCCCCCACCCTGCCCCTGCCTGAGCCCCACCCCATTCCAATTAAGTCAGGATGTCTGGGCTGGGAGCCAGGCTATTGTATGCGCTTTCTCTTTTAAATTGATTTGAGAGTGAGAGAGAGAACATGGATTTGATGTTCCACTTATTCATACATTCATAGGTTGATTCTTGTATGTGCCCTGACCAGGGATCAAATCCGAGACCTTGGGGGACAGGGATGATACTCGAACCAGCTGAGCCACCTGCCAGGGCTTGTATGCACTTGTTTTTTTGGTTAATCCTCACCCAAGGATATTTTTCCTTTGATTATTATTATTATTATTATTATTATTATTATTTTTTAGATAGAATGCAAGGAAGAAAGAGAGAGAGAGAGAGAGAGAGAGAGAGAGAGAGAGAGAGAAACCTTGAAGAGGGAGAGAGACAGATACATCGATTGGCTGCCTCCCACGGGACCCCAAAGGGGCAAGGATCAAACCTGCAACACTTTGACCCACGGGCTGATGCTCTAACTGCTGAGAAACTCGGCCAAGGCTCACATGTACTTAAAAAACAATTTTTTTCTTTATTGATTTCAGAGAGAGAGGATTTTAGAGGAAGGGAGAGGGAGAGAGAGAGAAACATCGATGAGAGAGAACATGGATTGGCCGCCTCCTGCATGCCCCCCACTAAGGATTTGGCCCACAACCTGGGCATGTGCCCTGACTGGGAATCTAACCGGCGACCTCTTGGTGCATGGGTCGATGCTCAACCACTGAGCCACACTGGCCGGATTCACATGTACTATTAAAGCCCCCGCCAGCCTTGTAATACATTGTGCCACCAAGATCCAAGAGCACTGTCCTACCCTCAGCCCTGGTCTTCCCAATGTGTGCTTCCTCATTGCTTTAGGAAAGGGAGAGTCTTCTAGGCAATTTGGGGGAGCACATCAGTGGCTTTCTGGGGGCCCACCCCTGAGCCCAATGACCCCAGCAAGGCGTTCAGGGCAGAGGCACCTATTCACAAAGGGAGGTGATCTTACTGAGGCATCCCATGGGCCCCGGCTGTTAAATTCTGGGCCCTGCAGAACAGATGAGAGCAAATTCCTAGCACAGCTGACCTCCGTGGGCCTTTCTTGTTGTCTGCCCCTTCAGAATGGGTGGGGTTCACCTGAAACCAATATAAAATAAAAGTGAATGTTCACTGAAATGGAAAAGTAAAAAAAAAAAATTTATTCAAAAAGAAGCTACATCTGTAATGCTTTCAACAATAAAGATAAAACGTAAAAAATAAGAAGCTGCCCAGGTAAGAAGAAAACCCCAACCTGTTTGTCCCCTAAAAGCAGGAGATAAATGTCCACGTGACAGGCCCTGCCTGCTCCTCGGGCTGACCCACAGCCTTGTCACAGGAACAGAGAGAATCGGGTCCAGAGCTCGTATGAACACGCTGCTCACACCCAACCCACA
Organism: Tadarida brasiliensis; assembly: GCA_030848825.1. Lineage (NCBI taxonomy): Eukaryota > Metazoa > Chordata > Mammalia > Chiroptera > Molossidae > Tadarida > Tadarida brasiliensis. Next base: position 1,819,946 of record CM061276.1, read on the forward strand.
CTGTGTGCTGAGTCCATGGAACCAACACCCTCGGTGCCTTCCGAATGAGCACCGACTTCCTCTGTTAAAAGATACCCAATTTCTCACGAATTTATCGTGTCTTTGTCTAAAAAAGTACAAAACGGTGCCTGCTTTGATCATTTCTCTGAGCCTCATTTTATGATGGGAGCAGCATGTTTTAATTCTCCTGTGAGCAACATCAAATCGGTTTTCCTTCAGTGTCTCTTAGTCTGGTGTCAATTTTCTTATTATTGGTCCAGTGTAAGATGCAAGGCCTGGCCGGGTAGCTCAGCTGGTTACAGCGTGGTCCCAATACGACCAGGTTGTGGGTTTGATCCCCGGTCAGGGCACAGACAGGAATCAACCACTGAATGCATACACAAGTGGAACACAAATCTAGTCTGTCTGTCTGTCTGTCTCTCTCTAAAATAAATAAATAAATATATAAATAAGTTGAAAATTTTATGGGGAAAACAAAAAGGAACAAAACAAGCGCAGTGGGGAGTCTCCCCTCCCTGGCACTGTATCCTCTTCCTTGGAAATGTCCTTTTTAACAGCTGGTGTACAAGCCTACGGGTAAATAAACAACTCAGAAAGTTTTCAAATTGCAATTGTGTACAACCGAAAGAAAGCTCCCAGTTTCCTAGTAGGTGAGACAGGTGTGCCCCAGAGATGACGTCAATGTGACATATCCAAGACATCGGAGCCAGGAGTGGCCGTGGGCTGGAACCCTCCTCCCGTGGTTTCTCCGGATCAGGGACTAATCTCCGTCTAACAAGACACCTTCAATACCTACCCAGGGAGCTGTTCAGGAGTCACGCCTGACACCATTTTCCAGAATGAACTGAGCAATTCCAGACTCAGAATGGCCCACAGAACATGCAGCTAGAGCCCTCGGCATTCCAGTCCTGCATTGTCCTCCGTGTCCTCCCCGCTTGGGGCCCTCCAGCCTGCTCTCATGTCCATTCCAGAACTCGGTTCCCTCTCCCTGTGAGGTAGGGGGTCAACGTAAGAAACATTCAAACCTACAGAGAATTTTGTGAGTTTGCTGGAGCCAAACTGTTGACAATCACAGGGAAGCATAATCTCAACGGATTGGGAAAATGCTCCGGAGAATGGCAGTTTCACAGTTTATTTTATGCATCACCATCCAAGGAGGAGACATGAGGATGTTACATGAAATCCCTTGGTGGTAGATTAGGGAGGCAGGAGAAGGCAAAGCCTGGTGGGGGCACCTCTGGGATTGGATGAAAAGTGAATTGATAGACACATACATCTTTCACATAGGTGGGTGCAGGAGAGTTAACAGTATAATTAATGAACTCAATAACAATGACAATGACAATGAGGGAGTTTGTGGTATGAGCAGGATACCTGGGCCAGAAGGGTCATCAGTTTGAAAACATGTTGACAAAACAATTGAACAATATCAATTGATTCTATTACGTTTTTAAAAAATCTGTCATGCAAGATATTTTTCCATTCATTATTTTTTAGATAGAGTGGGCGGGAGGGGGAGAGAAAGAGAGAAACATCAATGTGTAAGAGACACGTCAATTGCCCTGGCCGTTTTGGCTCAGTGGTGAGAGCGTCGTCCCGTGGACCAGAGAGGCCTGGGCTCTATTCCTGCTAAGGGCACATACTTCGGTTGCAGTTTATCCCCAGCCCCACTTGGGGTCTTGTGGGTGGCAGCCACAGGATGTGTCTCTTTCACATCAATGTTTCTCTCTCTCTCTTCCTCCCTGTCTCCCTCCTCTCTGAAGGTAATTGCAAAAGTGTCCGCGGGTGAGGATAAAAAAAAAGGCAACAGCCACCTCAAGAGTCTACCTAACTCCAGCCACACATTCCTCCCACTGTCCCTATCTGTGATTCACAAAGATACCAGAATACACTTAAAAAAAAATGTCCTCAGGTGAGAATTAAAAAAAAAAGAGACACGTCAATTGGTTGCCAACCCCGACGGAGGCCAGGATCGAACCTGCAACCGAGGTGTGTGCCTTTGACCGGGAATCAAACCCATAATTCTTTGGTCCACAGGCCAACACTCTAGCCACTGACCCGCACTGGCCAGGGCATCACATGTCACCTTCTAAGACACCACATGAGGAATGTATTGACTCAGCTATTACTAGCAATTTGGATTGACCCCACAAAAATCCAGCAGCAACATCCTTGCTCCCATGAGGGTAGCTGTCCCCTTGGTCCCCATCTCCCTGTGTCCTCTCCCCTCTCTGGCACTGTGTCCCCATCCCCCACGTACTCCCCACCTTGTCTCCAATTCCCCTACTGTGTACCTAGGCTCCCCTATGTCCCTATCACTGCCCCTGTGCCAGGCTTGGTTTTAAATAAATAAAATCACACATATAGCCCTGGCAGGTGTGGCTCAGTTGATTAAAGTGTCATTCTGGACACCAGAAGGTGGCAGGTTCAATTATCCCTCAGGGCATGCACTCAGGATCCATCCCTAATCGGGGCATGTGCGGGAGCAACCAATCCATGTTTCTCTCTCTCCCTTCCTCTCTCTAAAAAAAGTGTAAGCTCTCAAGGAAAAGCCAGAATTCTGGGACACTTGTGTCCCACCACATAAGATAGACAGTGTCCCAGTACTGACAAACTATTCTAGTGGGATCTGTGGTCCTTTGAACAAATGTGGGGTTTGACAATGTGGAATGAAGTGTACCAACACTGGGAGATCTCCATACCTTAGTGAAACGATGCATCACTTTTAAATACTGATGCTTTAGGACACGAGACAATCATTCAAGACAAACTAGTGGAACTGAACAGAACAGGAAATATTCAATTTTGTTTCAGGATCCACTTTCCAATGAGGTTTTTAAAAAAGACCACGAGTGTTGTGTTACTGGAGTATCAAAAAGAACTATGCACAATTACTTGAAAAGGTTATTAAAATGCTCCTCCTACATATTTCTGTAGGCTCTATATGTTTTTTATATACTGCAACAACCCCCCCCCAAAAAAACAATACAAAAGAAAAATCGCAGATTAAACACAGAAGGAAATATGAAAATGCAGCGGTGTTCTAGTGATGCAGAAGAGACCCGAGACCTGCAGGAACGGGCGATGTAAGCAGGTCCACTCCTCCCTCTACCTTATTTGGGAAACTGGTATTTTTCATAAAAACATTATTTGTCTTAACATGTCATAGGTTATTAATATACTTAATGAATTAATATTGTTTTTCATACCGTTTGATTCCTTGTGTGGTAAATATTGATAGCAATAACCCACATAAACATAATTATTTTGAGGATACTCCCTCATTTGTAAGACTATAGAGATTCTAAAACCAAAACGTTTGAGTGGCTTAAGAAAACAGCACGTGAGCCGGGACCCAGGGAGCCGGGTGACAGGGAGCTGTCCTGTGGGAGGAGGGTCAGGGCCACGTCCCGGGTCCCCAGGCCTGGCTCTCAGAATCTCAGCCCAGGGCGGAGTCTGGGGCGCGGAGGCTCAGTGTTGGGGACTCCCCTTCTCCTTGGTTTCACTTCTCTCTGTCACAACCTGTGTCGGGGCCTTCTTCCTGGATACTCATGACGCGCACACACATCTCTCTCCCATTGGCCGTCCGTTTCCTCAGGATCCAATCAGTGTCCCCGCCGCTCCCGGTTATCAGGTCCCCGCGGACCCGCCCGGACTCAGACAGTCCCCGGACTCGACAATGAGGTCCCCGACCCTCCTCCTGCTGCTCTCGGGGGCGCTGGTGCTGACCCGCAGCTGGGCCGGTGAGTGCGGTCGGGGGAGCGGCCTGTGCGGGGAGCAGCGGGGCCGGGCGGGCAGGACCGGGCAGCGCGTCTCCACCGGCCCGCGCTCTCCTCCCGCCCAGGCCCCCACTCCCTGAGCTATTTCCACACCGCCGTGTCCCGGCCCGGCCGAGGGGAGCCCCGGTACCTCGCCGTCGGCTACCTGGACGACACGCAGTTCGTGCGGTTCGACAGCGACGCCGCGAGTCCGAGGATGGAGCCGCGGGCGCCGTGGATGGAGCAGCCGTGGGTGGAGCGGGAGGACCCGCAGTATTGGGACCGGAACACGCGGATCTCCAAGGGCAACGCACAGAATTTCCGAGTGAGCCTGAAGAACCTGCGCGGCTACTACAACCAGAGCGAGGACGGTGAGCCACGCGCCCGGCCGGTCCCGGCCCCATCCCCACGGACGGGCGGGGTCGCCTCGAGGGTCCGGGTCCGAGCTCCACCCGCGGCTGCCGGACCGCCCGGCCCAACCGGAACGAGCCCGGGACTTCGACCCGGTTTCACTTTCACTTCAGTTCGGATCCCGCTGAGGGAGGGGGAGGGCGACGGGGGCGGGGCCTAGTGGGCGGGGCTGACCTCGGGGCGGGGTCAGGGTCTCACACCCTCCAGAGCATGTTCGGCTGCGAGGTGGGAGCGGACGGGCGCCTCCTCCGCGGGTACTATCAGCACGCCTACGACGGCACCGACTACCTCGCCCTGAACGAGGACCTGCGCTCCTGGACCGCGGCCGACACGGCGGCTCAGATCACCCGGCGCAAATGGGAGGAGGCCGGTGAGGCGGAGCCCTGGAGGAACTACCTGGAGGGGGAGTGCGTGCAGTGGCTCCGCCTGTACCTGGAGAAAGGGAAGGAGACGCTGCAGCGCGCAGGTACCAGGGGCCGCGGGCCGCCTCCTCTCCCCTCGGGCTGGGGCTCCTCCCGACACAGGAGATGGGATCGGGGTCAGAGCACCCCCTCCTTGGGTCAGGATGGAGTCCGCCCGGATTTTCAGGTCAGGTCCCAGAGGGACTCCACCTTCTCCCAGGGACAGTTAGGGTGCAGTCTCTGCGGGGAGCAGGGGAGACCGCCCTGAAATAACCATCCGCGGTTCCCATGGACCCGGCCGTGCCCCTGGGACCCCTGGGGGACCGTCTCTCAGGCCTTGTTCGCTGCCCCACACCCACCATGTGTGAGGTGACCCCAGCGTTTCTGAGTCACTTGGTCTCCACCCAGGTCAGGCCCAAATATCCCTTTTCTTCCTGTCAGAAAATGTCTCCTGCCCTAGGCTGTGTCCATTTGATTTCTAGAACTTTCCAGAGACTAGATCATTCCAGGGGCCTCTGTCCAGGCTGGTGTCTGGGTTTTGTGCTCCCTTCCCCCACCCCAGGTGTCCTGTCCCTTCCCAGGGTGGTCAGGTGACGCTGCTGGAGTGTCCCATGACCATGCACAGTCCCTGAATGGTCTCACCCTTCCCTCAGATGCTCCAAGGACAGAGGTGACCCACCACCCCTTCTCTGAGCGTGAGGTCACCCTGAGGTGCTGGGCCCGGGGCTTCTACCCTGCGGAGATCAGCCTGACCTGGCAGCGTGATGGGGAGGACCAGACCCAGGACATGGAGCTTGTGGAGACCAGGCCTGCGGGGGACGGGACCTTCCAGAAGTGGGCGGCCGTGCTGGTGCCCCCTGGAGAGGAGCAGAGATACACCTGCCGTGTGCAGCACGAGGGGCTGCCCGAGCCCCTGACCCTGAGATGGGGTGAGGAGGACACGTGGGCACAGAGCCTCTTCCAGGGAAGCAGGGCCTCTGGGGGACTTGAGTGGGTTCTGGGCTGAGGCCTGGGGTCAGGGCCTCACCTCCCCTCACCTTCCCTTCCCTTCCCAGAGCCGCCTCCTCAGACCGCCTTCACCATGTACATCGTTGTTGTCGTTGTCCTTGTATTTCTGGTGTTGGGAGCTGTGGCTGGAGCTGTGATGTGGACCAGGAGGCGCTCAGGTGGGGAAGGGGTGGGCTCTGAGTGTCTGGTCCCTCTGGGTGTCCAGCCCAGGGAGAGTGTGTCCTGCTTCCTGCACGGGAGGCCCCATCCCCACGTGTACTTGCCCAGAGTGGGGCTCTGTGCTCACACTCAGTCTGTAGTGAGGCAGGTGTGACAATGAGGGACACATTGATTTCCTGGTGATTGTAGTGATGGGGACCCGGGTCCCAGCAGTCACAGGTCAGAGGGAAGGTCCCTGCTAGGACAGACCTCCAGGAGGGCGCGTGGTCCAGTCCCTGACATGTACTTTCCACAGGTTTCCTGATCCTGCCCTGGGTCTATACACACAGTTCAGGAAACTTCTCTGGGTCAGGACTAGGGCTTCCTTTAGGACCTCATGGCCCTGCCTCCCCCCTGGTGTCTCACAGGATGTTTTCTTCCCACAGGTGGGAAAGGAGGGAGCTACGCTCAGGCTGCCAGTGAGTATGGAGGGGTGACCCCTGAGAGCCTGTGACAGCAGACGGGAGCCCATGGGGACCTCACCCCACAGTTCCTCCTTTTGTCTCCTGTCCTGGGGTCTAACATGTCCTGGTGTGTCCTCCCCAGGCCGTGACAGCTCCCAGGGCTCTGACTCATCTCTCCCGGCTTGTAAAGGTGAGACTGACGTGGGGAGGGGAGGGGCTGAGGGGCCGGGACTGGGTTATGGGGATTCCTCGGGGCATTTTGAGCATGAAGTGGACTTTTGAGACTGTCCCTGTTACAGCCACTGACCTGAACTTGTTCATGATTATTTCCCCACAGCGTGAGGACCAGCCTCGTGGGGACTGATGGTGGCAGATTTCTTCAGGTTCCCACTTGGTGACTCAAGAACCTCTGACTGGGAGGCTGGCCCACCCCTGCCCCACCCCCTCCCCACACTGTCCTGTGCAGCAGAGGGGGCAGGGCTCCCCACCCCTGTCTGTGCTTCCTGCTGCCTGAGCTCACCCTCCTGCCCCAGTACTGAGATGAGACTCTGATGTGACTTTGTTCACTTCTTGCCATGAAGGTCGATGGGTTGATTAGAGGAGAGGACTAATCCACTGGACCTATTTATGGGGATACAGAAAAGATAAAGTTTGCTCTAGAAAACCGGCAAGAGTCTATTGAAAGAGAATGTTCACAAATACCGAACAAAAAGAGTCCTGATGTCTGGGGTGCCCTTGCTTTCTCCTTCTCTAGCAGTGCCTGGACCAGAACGGTCCCCAGTTTGAAAACTCGTTGACAAAACAATTGATCAATGCCTGTTGATTCTATTACATTTTGAAAAGGAAATGCGTTTCAATAAACTCTGGCTTTCTAATTACTCAAAGTGCGTATTCGTTTTTTTGGTCAGCCTGTATATGAGGCGACGGGTGCTCACTGAACGTGTTGCGTGCACTTGGTGACACAGGGGTGGACCTGGGGGCGTTCTGCTCCGTGAGATGGGTCGGATGGAGAAGGAGGCCCAGGCCCTCTGATACTCACGTCCGCCTGTGCAGTTTGCAAGGAGGGTGTTTCAGCGCCTCAGGAGTCACGGCCCAGACTCCAAGTCCTCATGTGTGTGAATCACCTTGCAGAGGTCTTGCAGCCAGCTGACATGCTGATGGCTCCCTCTGGTCTGTGTGGAGGGAGAAACTGAACGGGACTGCTGGGTAGAGATTCCCCTGGAGGAAACAGGCTGGTAAACCCAGGCTGGTGGTTCCCACCCTGGCTACAGTCCCAGAACCCTCGAGTCTAGTGAGACTCCCCCACTTCAAAAATGCCCACAAGAGCCAGTATAAGATTGCAGTTTATTGCAGGAAGATTCAAGGCCTCAGTAAAGACACCTGTATTTTCCCAGGAAGACTCATGGCCTCCCCTCCCCCTCACCCTAGGTACCAGGACAGGTGGGCAAGGTGCCAGGATAGGGCAGACCTGCGCCAGATTGGAGCACTGAGGCAGCAGAAGAAAGGGCGTGGGGGTGGAGACTGCCGCCTCGGCCACTGTCAGGGTCACGGTGAGGTCCGTCACCACAAATGCCCACGTGCCTGAGGCAGAGAGCAGACACCTGCACATCTATATTTCGGCCCATGATCAGAGTCGCTTTCAGACAGTCTTGTCTGATCTGTCTCAGAAACGCCCCCCCTGGATTTCACGCAGACAGTGGTAGGGCTGCGGGCCATTCCTGCCATGGGGCTGCCGCTCCGGGTGACCTCCTCTACCCCAGGACAGCGTGCACCTGAAGGACCGCTCCCTGCCCCGGTGCACACGTCATCCAAAGGCCCACACAGGCCCCGCCCCTGTGGCTCAGTGGATTGAGCCTGTGTCCCTGGACGGGGAGGTCCTGGATGATTCCCAGTCAGGGCACATTTGGGGGTTTCAGGATCCATGCCAGGTAGGGGGTGTGCAGGAGGCGGCCGATGGATGTTTCTCTCTCACATCGATGTTTCTATCCCTCTCTTCTTTCCTCTCTCTCTACAAAACCAATAAAAACATATTTTAAAAAACAGGGACAGAACGGGCACAGGAAAGCGCCAGGTGGTTGAGGTGTTTCCTCTCCTCCTGGCTTGAGCTCCCAGGCGCATCTCACAAACCCGGTCCAGAGTCTGGACACGTGGACGCCACTGTGGGAAGCAGAAGACGTACTACTAGCTGCAAAAAAGTTTTGGAAACTCAGGAGGGTAAAGGCATACAGTCCTCAGCCCCTGCAGCCCCGCGGAGAATCGTCACCCCCAGGAGAGGGGCCAGGGCCCTGTGGTCCAGCTGGGCCTGCTCGAGGTCCTTCTTCCCAAACACCCATCGTGTGTTCCACATCCTTCCTGCCGCCAGGTACACCCACCTGCCAGGTGTTCTTGCCGAGGGTCACTGGGGGACATCTGTAATACTGTCAACAATAAAAATAAATAAATAAAAATTAACTTCGTCTCCAGCACCCTGCCCTTGACATCATGGCCACAGGCCTGGTGTAACACCCAGCAAAGTTCCTGGCCAGGCCTGGGCAAACATTTATTTTCTATTATTTTATTGATGTTTTATTTAGAGAGAGGAAGGGATAGAGAGATAGAAACGTCCATATGAGACAGAAATGTGGACCTGCTGCCTCCTGCACGCCCCCTACTGGGGATCGAGCCTGCAACCCGGGCCTTTGCCCTAACCAGGAAGGGAACTGGGACCTCTCAGGCCATGGGATGGTGCTCAATGCACTGAGCCACAGGGGCCTGGCAAAGGGGTGGGGTAAGGGGGAATGAACATTTTTAAAAGGCAAAATGCTTTCATCTCTCTTTGGGTCCAGTGGTAGAGTCTGAACCTACAGTCTGTGTAACCTTAAATTCTATGCCCTAAAATTTTCTTTAGAATTCTATCATATCTATCTGTTCCCTTCATGTCACAAGGGAGAAAAATGAGGTGTATGTAGGTTGCTTTCAGCCAGAACTGTTAGTGTGACAAACCAGCACGTCTGATGCCCACAGCCCTGAGCACGCAGCTGACCTGACCATTTTCTTACTGAAAAGGGAAACGTAGCCGGCGGGGTCGGCTCAAAGCCAGCATTTCTGCATCCTGGCTGCTCCCTGCTCTCCTCTTCTCCGCCTCACTGTTTCTCTGTTGTGACTGCAGCTGTCTTGATTGCTCACATCTTGTCTGCTAATGGCTACTGTAGACTCGGAACACCCGGACGCCCTGGGACATCTCTCTCAGGCGTCAGGATTTTGCTAGATCTGACGGTCTCTTGGCCCTCACACTCCGAGATCTGGAAGGACAAGTGGGGGGAATTTAGGACTTCGCTCAGGGACCAGAAGGCTGGGTTGCAGAGAATGGTAAGGATTTTTCTTTTCAAATATGTTTTTTTTTTTTTTTAATCCTCACCCGAGGACATTTTTGCATTTATCTTCAGATAGTTCGGGAGGAAGAGAGAAGGAGAGAGAGAGAAACATTGACGTGAGAGAGACACATCGAGTAGCTGCCACCCACTTGACCCCAACTGGGGCCAGGGACAAACTGCAACTGAGGTACGTGCCCTTTGCGGGAACCAAACCCGGGACTCTCTGATCTGTCGACCGATGCTCTAATCGCTGAGCCAAACTGGCCAGGGCTTCAAATATGTTTTTATTGATTTTTTAGAGAGAGAGAAACATTGAGGAAATGAAACAGTGATTGGCTGCCTCCTGCACACCCCCTACTGAAGATTGAGGCCATGACCTGGGCATGTGCCCCAATGGGACCTGAACCAGGGTCCTCCTGGTGTATGGACCATGTTCAACCACTGAGACACACCGGCTCGGCCATTTTATTTTTCAGTCTCAGTTTCCATGCAATGGCATTGACCTCTGACCTGGAGCCTCCTGGCTTCCTTCCTCTCACCTGGCACCGCCCCATGAGGTCTCCCAGGTGCCCCGAGAGGTGCTCACATCAAGGGCTTCTTGCAGGGATGGAGGACTCCAGGGACACCTGGATCCTGGACAGCGTGGTGTTTCATTAGAAACCCTGCTCTGCCCCAGCCCGTGTTGCCCCTCCTGGCTAGCGATGGTCTGCACCTGGAGAGGAGGGATCAGCGATGGTACAAGGCAGCCTTGGGTCTGGGCTTCCTGCCCCATCAGGAGGCATCTGGACCTCTCCGGAGGGGCGGGAGGAGAGCCACCAACCAGGGCGCCACAGACAGACCTGGGAGGAGGCAGGGTCGCCCTGAGGGCCAGTCACAGGTGGGACAGAGTGGAGCTGACGTCTTTTTGATTTCTGAGATTAGAAGTGTGGTTGGTAAGTGAGGTCTCCTTTCTCTTCTGCTCCAAACCTGGTGTCTCCCCAACTGCCCGATCCTGCTAGCATTTTCTTTTCTCTCTCCCTCTCTCTCTTGTTAATCCCCACCTGAGGAAATTTTCTCCCATTGAACTTTAGGGAGAGTGGAAGGGAGGGACAGAGGCAGGGATGGAGGAAGAGGGAGAGAGACATGGGGACTATTGCGTCCTGCAGGCACCCCGATGGGGCCTGGGAGCGACCTGCACCCCAGGACGTGCCCTTGACAGGGAATGGAAGCCGAGACCCTTCAATGCTGGGCCAGCACTCCAACCACCCAGCCACGCCGGCCAGGGTAATATTTCCTTTTTAAAACCAGCTTTAGAGATGTACAGAAATGGCCCATATTTAACGTGGACAATTTGTGGAATGTGGGCACAGGTGGACGCCTGTGAAACTGTCACCAGAACGAGGTAATAGGCAAGTCCATCCCCAGAAGTTTCATGGCTTTGTGTGTGTGAAATAAGAACACTTAACAGGAATCTACCCTCTCAACAAATTTATTTTATTAAAAATTGTTTTAATCCTGCCCTGGCCGGTTTGGCTCAGCGGTTAGAGCGTTGGCCCGCAGACCAGAGAGTCCCGGGTTCGGTTCCCGCTAAGGGCACATACCTCGGTTGCAGTTTGTCCCCGGCCCTGGTTGGGGTCCTGTGGGTGGCAAGCAGTCGATGTATCTCTCTCTCATCGATGTGTCTCTCTCTCTCTCTCTCTTCCTCCCTTTCTCCTTCCTTCCGTCTGAAGGTAAATGCAAAAATGTTCTTGGGTTGATAAAAAATAATTGGTTTTAATCTTTACCTGAGAATATGTATTTATTGATGAGAGAGAGAGAAACATCGATTTTTTTTTATCCTCACCTGAAGACATTTTTGCATTTATCTTCAGATAGAGCAGGAGGGTGAGAGGGAGGTAGAGAGAGAAACATCGATGCAAGAGAGTCACATCAACTGGTTACTACCCGCATGACCCCAACCCGGGGCCGAGGACAAACCACAACCGAGGTACTTGCCCTTAGTGGAAACCGAACCCGGGATGCTCTGGTCCGCAGGCCGATGCTCTAATGCTGAGCCAACCGGCCAGGGCGAAACATTGATTTTTCTTCCACTAATTTATGCATTCGTTGGCTGAGTCTTGGAAGTGCCCCGACCGGGGATCGAACTCACAACCTTGGTGTATCAGGAGGATGCTCTAATCCACTGACCTACCCGGCCAGGGCCATGGCTTAGGTTTTCACTCCTTTCCTGCAGGCCCTGTAGGTTTCGTGGGTGTGACAGGTCTGGGCGAAGCTGGGAATCGGGCGTGGTGACAGGATGAGCTCCTCGGCTCACGTGGCTGTGGACGGCTGTTTCTCAGACAAGCTGCTGTCCCACCTGAGGGGCCTGGATCAGTCCCAGCTGGAGGCCTTCAAACTCGGCCTCCAGTCCCCACAGCTGCTGCCCCAGAACTCCCCGAAGATCCCCTGGGCCGACCTGAAGGCAGCGGATCCCAGGGATCTGCTGTGTCTGCTGAAGGAGCACTTCCCGGAAAGGCAGGTGTGGGAAGTGACCCTCCGCATCTTTGAGGACACGAATCTGACTTCACTCTGTGAGGGACTCAGAGCCCAGATGAAGGGTGAGTGGGGGTGGGGGATGGGGACACGGGGGATGGGGATATGGGGGATGGGGGTCTTGGGGGAAGGTGGGTGGGGACAACACAAGGTGATGGGGGACTGGTACCATCATGGGAGCAAGGGTGTTGCTGCTGGATTTTTATGGGGTCGATACAAATTGCTCTTAATAGATGAGGAATGACAGGATCACTAAGGTAGTCATGTGGTGTGTTAGAGGGTGACAGGTGCAATGGAAAAGAGAGAGAGTAAGGTGGTTGGGATGGGCCCAGGTGTGTGATGTAGGGGGTCTGGTGCTGGATTTATTAAGGTCATCAGCCACTGTGAGAAAGTAGGATTTGAGCAAAGACTTGGAGGTGAGGGAGTGAGCCAGTGGGCATGTGGGGAAGAGACAGATGGGATCAGGTCAGACCCAAGTCCCAGAGACAGGGACCTATGGTCTTTGCAAAGTATCATGCTTCCAAAGTAGTGGGGTTGATGGTGCGGGGGGGTGTGGCTCCCCCAATCAACCCCAAGCTTGTCAGAGAAATATTGGTTCTACTGAGAGCACCCTTCACTACCTGCTGCTTTCCAGCCTGGGGTAGCTCATATCCCAACATCCCTGTTTCTTTCAGAGATGCCACAGAGACCCCAAGACCCAAGCCAAGAAGAACTAAACATCCCAGACGACCAATCAGGTGTGTGCACACTATTTTACGATGATTGCACGCAAATTGCTGGATGGAACATTTTACTGGGTCCACATTGGTAATTTTTCTTCAGGTTTTATCCAACTGACAGTGTTCCAGAAATGACACCCTTCCCAATTTGTTCTTCTACTACGGCTTATTAAAGACCATGTTACTGTAAGCTGGATCTTTTGTCTGATGCCGCTCTAAGTTCTGAGACGCCAGTGTTCCTTTCTGGACGCTGTGTTGCCTTAATAGGTAGCTGTAGTTTTTTGTTGGTTTGTTTTGTACCAGAAGGTTCCTTTAAGTCATTGCCCAATTGGTGAAAAGAGTGTCCTGATTTAAATCTTGGTTTGCATTCATTTGTCAGTAAGTGGAGAGTGTCTCTTCGTTTTAGCCTTTATATCATGCAAAATGACCTTTGTGCCCTTCATCTTCCTGTGGTCGCTCCATGTCTTACTGTCTTGTCAGAGCATGTTGCTTTAGCAGGTGGCCTCTTGGTCTGTCCATGGTTAGTCTTCTCCCTCATGCCGTCTTTCTCTGTCGAGTTTGTGGGGTGCTTTTGTGCTTAGCCTTACATAGTCTGGACAGTGAGACTCGTCCCCAACTTGGTTAGGTGCAAGGGGACCTCTGCTGTAGCTGCCAGTGGGGTTTTTGATCTGACAGAGTTTCAGATTCCACCAAACGGTTGCTGCAAAGACGAGAAACTGCGGTGAGCAGGAGAGATGGTGTCACTCCTCCTGAGGGAGCCGGACCTAGAGGAGTCAACCCTTTGGCTCTAAAGGTCCATTCTTCCTTTTTTTTTTTTTTTTTTTTAACCTCAGCCAAGGATATGTTTTTATTGATTTTTTTTCTTTTTAGTGAGGAAGGGAGGGGGAGAGAGAGAGAGAGAGAAAGAGAGAGACATCAACGTGAGAAAGAAACATCAGTTGGTTGCCTCCTGCACATGCCCCAACTGGTGGTTGAACCCACAATCTTTTGGTGCAAGGGATGATGCTCCAACCAACCGAGCCACCTGGCCGAGGCCATAAGGTCCGTTTCTTAAAGGTTGATTGATCAATTCTTGGGATTTGTTCAATCCTGAACAATAGTTCATTTCTGGAGGTAGGGTGAAACTCTGGATGGGCATTTGGGAAACACCAGTCTTCTGAGACCTTTGATAATCCGACAGGATGCTGCCAGACCCCATCCCCAGAGGACATTTCCCTCTAGGTGGGCAAAATTCTTTCCTGCCCATTTTGAACTTATAGGCAAGGAGCTGAGATTCCAAAAATTTCCAGAGTGTCACAGCCATAAGCATCAGTTCTAAATCTGGAAGGAAATGTGAAGTCAGGTCTTTGATATTCCTGTTCTCACGTCTTTTCCACCAGAAACTTTTTGTACTTAGATATACACTATACATTTACATTTAACTTACATATTTATAAAAAATGCATATTTAATATCTATATTAAGATATATATTATATAGTATGTGTTAAAATATATTTAAAGCATATATTTAGATATTCACATAAAATATATTTAATTTATATAAATATATAAAACTATTCATATATTTAAATATATATGTTTGTATATTTATATTTCATTTATATATAATCTATATTTATTTACTTATATTTAGTTTATACATATAATTTATATATTTAAATATATTTTATTGTATTTTTATTTAAATTTAAATATATATTTATGTTTAATTTATATATAATTCATATGTTTATATAAAGTATATATTTAATTTGTATATTGGAATATATTATATTAAATTTACTATACGTAATATGTTAGAATATATATATTTTATATATTTAGATATTTACAAAATTGTATTGGATTTTCATGAACACACATACATTTAAATATAAATTATGTGCATATCATTTTTTTCCTGGTATGTGGAATCATTGTCCAACCAGATATTTAAGCCTAAACCCTAGAATTCATGTACAACTCCATTTTCCTAAGCCTCCTCATACCCCTCCTTTTTTTTGTAAAATTTCTTTAATGTGTTTTTATTGTATTTTTTTTTAGAGAGCAGACGGGAGAGGGAGAGAGAGACAGAAACATCGATGAGAGAGAACACCGATTGGCCGCCTCCCACTAGAGATTGAGCCCACAACCTGGGCATGTACCCTGACCAGGAATCGAACCGGTGACCTCTTGGTCCATGGGTTGAGGCTCAACCACTGAGCCACACCAGCCAGGGCACACTCTTGCATTTTGACTCACTTCTCTTGGTCAGGCCACAGAGGAACATACCGAGAGAGGATGAAGGCTAAATTCCTGGCGATGTGGAATGCTATCCCTTGGCCAGAAGACCATATCTACCTTCGTAATGTCACAGAACAGGAGCACAAAGAGCTGAGGTGTCTCCTGAATCCCAAGAGGACGGGAGCCCAGCCCCAGACGATCGTCCTACATGGTGTGGCAGGGGTTGGGAAGACCACCCTGGCGATGAAGGTCATGATGCACTGGGCGGAGGGCTTGCTCTTCCAGCAAACCTTCTCGTATGTCTTCTATACCAGCTGCCATCAAGTCCAAGACATGGAGGACACCACCTTGGCTGGCCTGCTTTCCCGGGACTGGCCTGACTCTCAGGCCCCCATCGAACACTTCATGAGTCATCCCGAGAGGCTCCTGTTCATCATTGATGGCTTTGAGGACATGACTGTGCCCTCTGATGAGGATGACAGCCGGCCATGTACAGACTGGTACCAGCAGCTCCCGGCGGCCAGAATTCTCATCTACTTGTTGAAGAAGGAAATGGTTCCCGAGGCTACCTTACTGATCACAACCAGGGACTGTTACAGCGAGGACCTTAAAAAATTGTTATTGAATCCATGGTTTATACTAATCCCAGGGTTCACAGAGGAAGACCAGGAGGAGTATTTCTTCAGGTATTTCAGGGACCGAAATGAAGCCAAGAAAATCTTGGAGTGGATTAGAAAGAATGAAGCTCTATCCCGTTCCTGCTCTGCCCCGCTTGTATGCTGGACCGTGTCCTCCTGCCTGAAGTGGCAGATGGCCAGACGTCCTTCTTTCCAGCTGAGCGTCCAGACCACCACCAGTCTGTACGCCTACTTTTTCTCCAGCTTGTTCGAATCAGCAGAGGTGGGTTGGTCAAAGCAGAGCTGGTCAGAACAGTGGAGGGCCCTCTGTTCTCTAGCTGCAGATGGGATGTGGTCTTCTAACTTCACGTTTGCCAAAGAGGACATGGAACATTGGCACCTGCGAGCACCTCTGATCGATTGTCTCTTCAGGCTGAACATTCTTCGAAAGATCAGTGACTGTGAGGACTGCATGACCTTCACTCACCAAAGTTTCCAGGTGTTTCTGGGGGCCATGTTCTATGTGCTCAGGGGAAAGGAGGGAGCCATCAGTGGGCTCTCAAAGCATCAAGAGCTGAGGGTGCTCCTGAATGATGCCTTTGTGGATACAAACTCCTACTGGCATCAGATGGCTCTTTTTTCCTTCGGTCTTTTAAACAGAGACCTAGCAAGACAAGTAGAAGACACTTTGCACTGTAAGATGTCTCCCAGGGTCATGGATGAGTTCTTAAGATGGGCAGAAGAGTTATCCACCTCTGATGTGGTCTCCTGTAGTTTGGAGTTGCTACCGTTTTTTCAGTGCGTGTATGAGACGCAGGAGGAGACTTTTGTCAAGCAGATTCTGAGCCACCTCCTTGAAGCTGACCTGGAGATTGGGGACCTGCAACTCCAGGTTACTTCATTTTGTCTCAAACACTGTCAAAGGTTAAGTAAGCTAAGGCTTTCTGTCCTCTGCCTCATCCCTCAAACGGAGTCGGCTTGCAACTGGGAAACGCCAGGGTAAGTAACATAACGTTGTTCCTTTCCCAATGTTCTCTTGTCTTCCCAGGCTCTGCCCAAGTTATACCATGAAAACTGGGTTGTAGTTGTGTTATCAGTGGTTATGATTGATCAAACATTGCTGATCAGCTTCACCCTGGGAGAAGATTCTCCTTTAGGTATCAATTGGGTTTTCTGGCTCCTTTAATTAAGTTAAAGGTAGAGCTTCTATCTCAGGTACTGCACATGGAAGGTATGTGCCAGGCACTGTGCTAGGGCATTGTCTGACATCTGATGTCCATAGCTGAATGGAGGGGGAACTGTTATTACCATTCATAGCTAAGAAAAGTGAAGGATAAAAGCATAGTTTCCTTTCATCCTTGTGGTTACTGAGTAGCTCAGCCTGCATTAGTGCCCAGCTCTCTGTGAGCTCCAGGTCTTCAATCAAATGCTGGATGTTTCTCCTTTGAGCATAAGTTGGGGTGGGAGTGGGGCTGATGGAGTCAACTAAGTCCTGAAGCTTTTTCTGATGAGTTTGCCTCTGTCTGCTGGAAGGAGAATCCTAGAACCATTTTATCTCCCTTGGGTTCTTATCCTATGACCTTGACCCATCCCTGACACTAATGAATTCCATTAATAACTTCTCCTGAAGAAGAATCCCAGAAATACTTCAACTATGTTGGATTCTTTTCCTATGACCTTGTCCCGTCATGGACACTAATATCTTTCAGTCTAGATAAGAAAACCTGACTGTTGTGCTCATTATTTCAGGTCCCAGGGATGTTTCCTAGACTTTTTCTCAGGAGACAGAGCCTGCTACATGTATTCTCAGACCCTTTCTTGTTGAACCCTCAAACCTACAAGAAGGACCATTTCGATTGTGGTTGAACAAATTAAAATTTTGAGAAGACTAATTTCTTTGTGTCTACCTAGATTGGAATATTAGTAGATTCTCTGTGTGGAGTTACAGATGTTCAACATATACTCGCTGTTGTTTGTCCTGTCTTGGAATGCCTAAAACCTTACTTGGGGACTTTCGGGTCATGGTCACTGTTGGGTCCTGTGAGGAAGAGCTCTTACTAGAAGTGTTTTCCCAAGAATAACCCCATTTATTGTAAGGATTAGGACTCAATGATCATTCCCTACTTGATATATGATCACCCTAAGGCTTAAGGAGATTTCACACCTTCCCTAAAGGCCATCATAAATCTGAAGTTAAGGTAATTTCCCGTTTCTCTCAGCACAGCTTCTTCTGGTTTTTCCTCAGTGGATTTTAACTCTTTATATCAGAATGAACCGAGATGTTAAACACATGAAGCCCAGGCAAATACACACACACACACACACACACACACACACACACACACACACACACAAACATACACTTAAGGTTGGAAACAACTATTCTAACCCATGCTACAATTCTGGGTTCATGGAGTAGGTATAAAGTAAGAACTCTGTATCTTTCAGGTACTTTCAGAATCTGTTCTTTGTTTTTCTTCCCTTATCTCATCTGAGAGATTAAAAAACTTATGACCTCTCAGAGATAGAAAATTGGAGCACAGAGATTAAATAGTACTAGGAGGCAGAGTTCTGAATTCATCTGGGGTCTGCTTCACTTAGTCTGAACTTTTTGTTTAATCCTGACAAAAGGATAATGTTTATTGATTTGAGAGAGAGGGAGAGGGAGAGAGAGAGAGAGAGAGGGAGAGAGAGAGAGAGAGAGAGAGATCCATCAGTTGCCTCCCTGACCGGGGATCAAACCCACAACCTAGGAAATCGAACCTACAACCTTCTTGGTATACAGGATGATGCTCCAACCAACCGAGTCACCTTGCCGGACTTAGTCTGAACTTTTAAGGATTAAACCTTCGGTCCACCTTGCCTAACTTATGTGATTGCTTTCCTCTGACAAGAATTGTTGAGGATTGTGGGAATTACACATGTGTGGTATTTTGGAACTATGCTTTTGGGGTTCCACATGTTTATATCCAGAACACTAGCAAATCCCCACATCATTTGTTAGGGTCTTTTTGTCTTGCCTCCTGTAGACCGCATTCTAGGTGTTGGTTAGGGTTCATCTGCTCATCAGTCTTCTCTCTCTCCATCATAAAGGACAAGGCTAGTCAATTCCAAGATACGCCAGTGGCAGGATGTCTGCTCTGTGTTCCACAATGGGAATGTGAGAGAGCTGGACCTGAGTAACAGCAAGCTGAATGCTACATCTATGAAGAAACTCTGCTATGAGCTGAGAAATCCAAGATGCAAACTCCAAAAACTGACGTAAGTGTGTGACTCTCACAGTTAGATGAATACCTAGCAGAACAATACAACTTTTTAAATTCTGACACATAGATACTGCCAGAAAGTAAGCTAAAAAATAAAATAAAGGTGCTTGTATTAGTGAAGCTGCTACTTAGGGTAGGTTGAATATTTTTTAAAAATGAGCATCTATCATGTGTGATCTTGAGCTAGAGGTACATGTAGAGAAAGTAATTTTCCCTAAGACCTCAGAGTGAGGTTGCTGATTTGAGTTGGATGTGAAGGACTGGAGAACTTTTAGGATATTACAGGGGCATCTCTGTCTCAGTTCTGGGGTTGTGAATAGAAGGTATAACTCCTTCCTTCATGGAACTTACATTGGGTTGGAGAAACACAACTAAATGATCAGAATAGTTTATAAGATGGTGACATCTCCCAAAGAAGAAGGAAATCCATTTCTTAAGGGCCTCCCCTATCTAAAAAAAATTGAGTAAAGACCTAGTCATTGAAACAGAAGCATGGGTTTGGACTTGTTGGTCCTCTACTATGGTGTAAATAGAAATTACAGGGTCTCAAATCCAGTGTGAAGATAGGAAAGAATGAACAGATGGAGGAGGACCTTGCAGGAGGACCCAGGGAAGAAATACACTTAGGGTTGAATTTGAGATGGCATTTGGTTGGATGCTCTGGAGTCTTGGCCAACGAATTCTGTCCTACTCTTTGTCCACCATTCTGTCATACTTCAAGGTCTACAAAATCAATCATGTGCTGATTCAATGAATTAAGAGCAGAAGATTCCGTGGTAATGATTTTCCGCAAACTTCAGTGTGTTGAAGGAGCTGGATCAAGTACAGGGGTGGCAGGCTTAAACAGTGGTCTTTTTCATCCCTTTTCTTTCTTTTCTTCCATTTTGGTTCTGTCATTTAGTCTTCAAGGTAAGAAGAAACAAGCTCAAACAAAACAAAACAAAAAACCAGGAGACAGTTGTTCTCACCAGACATCTCAGGGTGGTTGTTGGAGGTCACCTTCCTAGAGGAGTAGGTGCCCCAGGACCTCTTCATGGCAGATTAAGGAAGGGGAGAAGTTTGATGGACTCCTGGCTTTATATTTTTATATTATTTTTAAATTTTTATTTATTGATTTGAGAGAGAGAGAAACATCTATTTTTGTTGTTCCACTCATTTATGCATTCACTGGTTGGTTCCTGTATGTTCCATGACAGAGGATTGGGATGATGCTCCAACCAACTGGTCTACCTGGTCAGGGCTGACTCCTGACCTTATACATCCAACTGAGCTTAGTAGTGACTCTTTTGGGGAGTACATTTTAGACTCCCTTTTCAAAGGTTCAGTACCATGACTCAAAAATCAAATTTGGGGTTCCTCTTATATCTTGTACATCCTTGAGGGTCTCTGTGTGTATTTTTATGGTAGAAAGCCTAGATGAGGAAGCAATATTCCTCCACCCCTCAAGCTAGCATTCCTGTTGCCTCTCTTCCTCAGGTGCAAATCGATAACCCCTGTGAGGGTTCTGAAGGAGCTGGTCCTGGTCCTTCATGGTAACAACCGGCTGACCCACCTAAATTTGAGTTCTAACAACCTGGGAGTTGCTTTCCCCATGACACTTTTTAGAACCTTGAGGCACTCTGCATGCAACCTGAAGTACCTGTGGTAAGTCTTTGGTTTCCCAGGTCTGACCCAAGACCACCCTAGGTCTGAGGATTCATTGTGAGAACAGGAGTCAGCGTGGCAGCAATGGATACAGAGGAAGATAAGCAGAGGGGAAAGAGGACATGGGTGTAGAGCACTGGTTCTTAAATTTTATTTTAATTTTAAAACTGAATTTATTGGGGGTGACATTGCTTAGTAAAATTATACAGATTTCAGGTGTACAATTCTATAATACATCATCTCTAAATTGTATTGTATGTTCACCACACAAAGTCATGTTTCTTTCCATCACAATTTATTCCCCCTTTATCCTCTTCTACCTCACTCACCCCCCTTCCCTCTGGCAATCACCACACTGTTGTCTGTGTCCATGAGCCTTTCTATTTTTCTTTGCTTGATCCCTTCACCCTTCTCCCCAGCCCCCAACTCCTCCCTTCTGAGAGCTGTCATTCTGTTCTCTGTATCCATGAGTCTGTTTTCACTCTATTTGTTAGTTTATTTTGGTCATTAGGTTCCACATATAAGTGAAATCATATGGTACTTCTTTTTCTCTGACTGGCTTATCTCATGTAGTCTAATAATCTCCAGTTCCATCCATGCTATCACAAGGAGTAAGTGATCCTTCTTTTTCACAGCTGTATAGTATTCCATTATGTAAATGTACCACAGCTTTTCTATCCGCTCATCAACTGAGGGCACTTGGGCTGTTCCAGATCTTGGCTATTGTAAATAATGCTGCAATGAACAAAGGGGTGCACATATTCGTGTTTTGAGTTTCTTTGGATATATTCCCAGAAGTGGAATTGTTGGGTCATAACATTTTAATGTATATCAGAGTCATCGAGGGGTGGGGGTAGGGTGTTAAAACACAGATTCCTGGAACCCACTCTCTCAGGTCCAGCAGGTGAGCCTGAGCCAGCTCTGAGGTGATGCTGGACCATGGACCACACTTTGAGTTGCACTGACTCTGAGACCCTCCTGCCTCTGGAAGGGCTGAGGCATGGGGAGAAGTGAGCTCTTGTTCCTGCAGCAAGGCGACCTCTGAACGAAGAGCACTCTTCCCAGGAGTCATTGCCTGTTTCGGGGCCTCTTTGGTAGGTTGGAATCCTGTGGCCTCACCTCTGTGGCTTGTCACGGTCTCTTTCTGGAACTCAGCAAGAACTCCAGTCTGTGTTTCCTCAGCCTGGGCGACAATGATCTCTCTGATATCAAGGTGAAAAACT
This sequence comes from Tadarida brasiliensis, assembly GCA_030848825.1. NCBI lineage: Eukaryota > Metazoa > Chordata > Mammalia > Chiroptera > Molossidae > Tadarida > Tadarida brasiliensis. The sequence continues at coordinate 1,841,684 of CM061276.1, forward strand.
TTCAGAAGTCCTTTGACATGTCAAAGTGTGCCCTGAGGGAGCTCTCGTAAGTCTCTCCCTTTATCAAAATATCTTCTTTGTGGGTTTGAGTGGCTGGGCAGAAATATGTATGGGGAGCCCTAGGGGTCCTCCTGTTGTGTTTACCTATCCTGTGGACACATTTCTTTCCTTTTTTGTTTGTTTTGTTAATCCTCACCGGAGGACATTTTTTCCATTGATTTTTAGAGAGAGTGGAAGGGAGGGAGGGAGGGGGAGAGGAATAGAGAGAAACATCAATATGAGAGAGATACTTCTATTGGTTGCCTCCTGCATGTGCCTGACTGGGCTGGGGATCGAACCTGCAACCCAGGTACATGCCCTTGACTGGGGAATCCAACCCATGACCCTTCAGTGCTTGGGCCGATGCTCCAAACACTGAGACACATTGGACAGGGTGGACACTTTTCTTATCATCTTTATTCTTCCCACTTTTCTCCTTAGGGCTTAGTCTTGGCCAGTTTTGCCTTCATCTTGACTGTGAGCCTCACAACCTCTTTGGTTTAACCCTGTAGGCTTCTGTCAGCCTCCTCTACACCCAGTGGCTTTTGACTGGGACCATTTTGTCCCTCGGGGGACATATGACTATGTCCAGACACATCCCTGGTTTTCACAGTTGGGAGGGGAGGATACTGGAGGCGTGTAGTAGATAAAGACCAGTTACGATCAAAACCCTACAATGCACCAGAGGACTCCCCACAACCAAGAATGGGCTGGCCCAAAGCTCAGTAGGGCAAGGGTTGAGAAACCACACCTTGACCCACCTTTTTCTACTTGAAGCTTTTGTTCTTTATCCCATTTTAAAATTTTATTTTGTATTGAATTTTAGAAAGAGAGAGAGAGAGAGACATCAATTTTTGTTGTTCCACTTATTTGTGCATTCATTCGTTGATTCTTTTTTTTTTTTTTCCATTGGCTGACTCTTGCATGTGACCTGACTGGGAATCAAACCTGCAACCTTGGCGTATCAGGATACGCTCTAACCAACTGAGCCACCTGGCCAGGGTTCTTTATTCAATTTAATCTTTCCATGATGTTTGGATCCCACGTGGGTGGCCCAGGGGACTGGGAGTTACTCTGGGTGTAGCTAAGGCTCACCTAACATCTACACACCCACAGCCTGGAGAAATGCAACCTGTCAGCGGCCAGTTCGGAGGAGCTTGCCGTGATTCTCACCAGCACCCAGAGAACAGCGCGCCTGTGCCTGGGGTTTAATCAGCTCCAGGACGACGGTGTTCAGTGGCTGTGTGCCTCCCTGAGTCAGTCTGACTGTGCCTTAGAGAGACTGGTGTAAGTTCCCCTTGGCTCCGTTTCTGAAAATGACTCTCCGTGAGGGTTGGCGTCAGGGAGAACAAGGGTTCCTTCACTGGGTCCCATGTTGTTTCTATTACTGTTATTACACTTAACATAGCATCTACTGTCTTAGCCTATTTTAAGTATAAGTACAGTATTGTTAGCTGTAGGCACGATGCCATATATTGGATCTCCAGAATTTATTTATCTTGCAAAAATAAAACTTTGTACCCTTTGACCACTATTTTTGTTGTTGTTAATCCTGATCCAAGGATATTTTTTCCATTGGATTTTTTTTTTTTTTAGAGAGAGTGGAAGGGAGGGTAAGAGAGAAAGAGGGAGAGAGAGAAACATTGATGTGAGACACATTAATTGGTTGCCTCCCACATGCCCTGACCGGGGTCAGGGATTGGACCTGCAACCCAGGTATGTTCCCTTGACCAGGAACTGAACCTGTGACCCTTTGGTGCTTGGGTAATGCTCTAACCACTGAGCAACACTGGCCAGGGTTTGACCATCATTCTTTTATTTTTGTTTTTACCCGACCACGATGACAGGCACTTTCTTGCCGAGCTTGCTGTCTGAGTCTGGTACAGGACAGGATCCCTTGGCACATGGGGATCCTCAGCATGTCCTTGGGGGGGGGGCAGGGACACACTGGTGAACCCAGGGGCGGGCCAGTGACTAGGGCCCTAGGGCCTTGGTAGGGCTGCAGTCCCCAGCTGCTGTCTCCACGGCTCTCCACCCACAGGCTCTGCTTCTGCCAGCTTGGTGCACCCAGTTGCAGGCACCTGTCAGACGCCCTTCTGCAGAACCGGACTCTGACTCACCTGACTCTGAGGAAGAACCACCTGGGCGATGAGGGGGTGAAGCTTCTGTGTGAGGCACTGAGCTGCCCAGACTGCAGCCTGCAGAGCCTGGAGTAAGTACCACACCTCTCTCTCGTTTAGCGGGTGAACCCTCAAGCACTTCAGATCTAGGTGCGGGTTTGTCCTGGGTGTAGAGTGATTCTTGGCACAGAGAAGTTCTTGCTTTTGTTGGAGGTGGGGGTATGCGTGGTGCATAGTGGAAAATGGGGGTGACTGTTCAGGACCAGCTGCAATGCTGTCTGAGTCCCCTCAGGTCCCATGACTCCCGAAGAGGACCAGGAGAACGCTGCATAGAGCCATATGGCTGCGGTTGGTTACTGTCAAAGGAGACAGTAACATCAGGAGGAGAAGATGCAGGGGGAAAGTCTGCAGGAAACCAGGTGCAAGCTCCCAGGAATTCTCTCCCATTGGAGTCACCGGGACACACACAATGCCCCCAGCACCGAGTGGTGACAACACACAGGGAATGCTGTCCACCAGGGAGGGTCCCCGCAGCTTCTGCGCTCAGGCTTTCACTGGGTGCAGGTCCTGTGGATACCATCCACCTCGCCTTTCCCAAGACTCCGGACTTCTGGGAGGAAAGCAGGGCTCAGTATAAACCACACGTTTGCACAGTTTAGGGACATGAGTCATCCTGTGGTGAGTGTCTCAGAGAGCAGCGCTTCCTGGGGAGATCTCTCTCTCTCTCTCTCTCTCTCTCTCTCTCTCTCTCTCTCTCTCTCTCTCTCACACACACACACACACACACACGGGGATGGAGGACCACTGTGGGGCCAGGATGAGAAGTCCTCTCTGGTGTCCCTCTTTCCCTCAGAAGAAAGTGAAGTGGGCTGGAGCTTATATAGACTGAGGCCTTGGGATGATTTCCCCCACCTTGTATATTTTGGGGCAGGGTAATTCTCATCTGAGGATATTTTTTCCATTGATTTTTAGAGAGAGTGCAAGGGAGGGAGGGAAGGCAGGAGAGAGAGAGAGAGAAAGAGAGAGAGAGAGAGAGAGAGAGAGAGAGAAAGAGAGAGAGAAACATCGATGTGAGAGAATCACATTGATCAGCTGCCTCCCTCACAACCCTGACCAGGGCCGAGGATCAAACGTGCAACCCAGGTACGTGCCCTTGACCGGGAATCGAACCTGCGACCCTTCCACGTGTGGGCTCATGCTCTAACCACTGGGCCACTCAGCCAGGGCCTCTTGTACCTTTTTATGTGGCAGTTTGTCGGAGTGCTCATTCACAGCGGAGGGCTGTCGGAAGCTGGCGGAGGCCCTGCAGCACAACCGCCACATGAAGGTGCTGGACATCGGGAGAAACTGCGTTCAGGACGACGGAGGCAAGCAGCTGTGTGAGGTTCTGAAACGGTCAAGTTGCACCCTGAACACACTTGGGTGAGTAACCACTGTTCTGCAGAAGACCCACACCCCACTCTTGGGTGGGGACAGATACTACATGGTCACACGAGAGGTAAGAGGGTAAAGCATGGTGAAGGGCAAAGTGCTCCTTTCAAAAATCTCTTTGTGCCCAGCCACTGTGGCTCAGTGGATTGAGTGTCCTCTCATGAACTGAGAGGTCCCAGTTCGATTCCAGGTCAGGCACATGCCCGGGTTGCAGGCTCAGTCCCCAGTAGGGGGCGTGCAGGAGGCAGCCGATGGATGTTTCTCTGTCACATCGATGTCTCTCTCTCTCCCTTCCTCTTTCTCTAAAGAAAAAAAATCAATAAGAAAACATTTTAAATCGCTCTGCTTCTAGGTTTTTTAAAAATATTTTTATTTTTATTTTTATTGTTGACACTATTACAGATGTTCCCGTTTTCCCCACTTTGCCCCCCTCCACCCAGCCCCTGCTCCCTACTCTCTCTGGCCCTTGCCACACTGCTGCCTGTGTCCATGGGCTACCCATATATGTTCTTTGGCTAATCCCTTCACCTTATTTCATCCAGGCCCCCCCTTCCTCCCCTCTGAGATCTGTCAGTCTGTTCCATGTATCCATGTCTCTGGACCTATTTTGTTTGTCAGTGTATTTTGTTCATTGGATCCCACATATAGGTGAGATCATATGGTACTTGTCTTTCTCTGATTGGCTCATTTCACTTAGCGTAATGCTCTCCAGGTCCATCCCAGCTGCTGCAAAGGGTAAGAGTTACTTCTTTTTTACAGCTGCATAGTATTCCACTGTGTGAATATACCACTGTCATTTCTAATTTCTCAGTGTCGGAGGACCATCTTTAACCCCTCCTTCCCACCTCTCCCCAGGCTGGAGAAATGTAGTCTGACTTCTGCTTGCTGCCAGCATCTCTCCTCAGTTCTCAGCAGCAGTGAAAGCCTGGAGAACCTGAACCTCCTAGGAAATGACTTGGGGCCCGAGGGCGTCAACACGCTGTGGAAGTCCCTGCAAAAATCAACGTGCAGACTACAGAAACTCGGGTAACCCCCACTGACTTTTACAGGGCCTGCTGAGATGGGACAGGTCGGCTAACGTTTAAAGCAGACGTCAAGCTGACCCTGAATTCCATTTCCTAGGGCAGTGCTGGTAACAGTGCAGTGATGATGGGCATGGTGTGTGGCTGCACGTCCCATAGAGTAGCCACAGGTGGCAACTGGGCATTGCAACGTGGTCAGCGTCCCTGAGGGACTGGATTTCATTTTTAACATTTTAAAAATTGATTTTAGAGAGAGGACGGGAGAGAGAGAGGAGATTTAGATCAATTGGTTGTCTCCCGCATGCACCCCAACTGGGGATTGAACCCTCAACCCGGGCATGTGCCCTGACCGGGACTTGAACCCGCCACATCTTGGTACATGGTACAATGCTCAACCAACTGAGCCACACTGGCCAGAGCAGAAACTGAATGTTTAAACTTTCTTTAGTTTGAATTAACCTAAAGAGCCACATGCTCCCCATATTGGAGGATGCAGTCCTATGGACATTTGAGTATTTTCGGAGTCACCTCCTTTTCCTCAGTCTAGTACCTACTCTATTTGACTCAACAGACATCTACTCAACAACTTCCTTTTCAGAGCTGACTATGGGTCAAGCACGGTGGCCGGGTAGACAGTGGGGGACAAATGGACGTGAGCCTTGTCCCCAGGGACATGGTAAATCTGAGACCTATAAAAGCAGTGTTGGTTTCATGAATACTATGAAGGAAATTCTGAGTTGTGGTTTGGGTGATCAGGGCGGTAAGGAGAGGCATGTCTGAGGTGGCGTCATTGACCCTGAGTCCCATGAGGCTGGAAGGAGGAATCCCTGTATCAGGCAGGGAACATGGATATGATGAGATGAAGAGTAGGGTGCCCCAGGAAATAGCAGTAGCATGTGCAAAGTTCCTGTGGTTGGGCCAAGCTTTGTGTGGCCCCTTCAAGACATCAAAAGAAGAGCATTTAATTAGAACACGCTCCACCTTAGTAGTCTCAAGATGAGGTCAGCAAGGTGAGCAGTGGTTCTTTTCCTGGAGAAGATCCTAAGCTAGGTATATTTTAGCAGAAATCATATCAGACACCAAGGGGCCTTGCCTACTTGGAAGCTGGTCAAAATCTGTACATTGAGGCGTTCATGTCACCGATTTCACATCTAAGTAATGCATTTTTACAAGAGTTCTGGTACTGCCCTGGTCGGGTGGCTCAGTTGATTGGAGCGTTGTCCATATACCAAACGGTTGCGGGTTTGATTCCTGATTGTTGCATGTGTGGAAGGCAGCCAATCAATGTTTCTCTCTCACATCAATGTTTCTCTCTCTCTTTCCCCCTTCTTCTCTCTCTCAAATCAATAAAAACATACCCTGGGATAAGGATTTAAAAAAATAAGAGTTCTGGGCTGGTGACCACCAGAGATGGACATGTCTCCCCTTACCCATCGTGTGTGTGTGATTCATGTCATAGAGGAGAGGTCTGACAGGTACCCAGACTCTCAGCTCTTACAGAAGAGAATGCTAAAACTTAATTTTGCAAAAGTCTGCCACACATAGACTAATAAAAGAAATGAGAAGAATCTGATTGATACACAAGGACAACAATGACCCAAGTTACCCTGTCCTGTGTCTATTTTTCCCTGTTCCCAAGGAGTTCCCATCTCTTTTCTTTCTGGTTGTGCCTTTCCCTTATGGACAAGGGTGTTTGGACCTTCAGATCTCCTTCCCAGCCTATCTGGGTGACACTGGATATGCATCCAAATGAGGGCAAGCACAAGTTAGCTTTTGTATTTTATCATCTCAGTCATCTCCTCTAATTCTCCATTCTATTTTTTTGCCTGTTTTTTTTTTTTTTTTTTTTGCAGGCTGGAGAAGGACTTATACCATCTAGTAAAGGGGAAGTTGAAGGAGTTACAGGAGAAGGGATGTTTTCTGAGAATCCTGTGTAAGTGGGATTTTAATGACCTTGAAGATAAATGGTGGTGGTGACCCAAGGACGAGATGCCGCCACTTTCCTGTGGGAGGTTCTTGGAACAGAACCACTAGGAGGTCCTCACCGATGTATTGTTCAGGTGTCACTGTTTGTGGGACGAATGGGCTGTCACCTCTATTGTTTTTCCAGTGTTTTGTAGGCAGCATATTAAATACCCAATCTCCAGAATCTTAGTCGAATGCTATATTTGGCCCCGAGAGCCTACATTGGCTACAAGTATTTTTTGTCTTTCCTTGGTGTAATGTTCTTAATTCTTGGGTGTGTTACAAAGATTCAATAAAATAAAGGATATAAAAATACTTGGAGGAAATGTACAGCTTCATTTCTCGTGGATTGAGAGGTGGTAATAGACGTGATTATCATTCCATAATTATCATACTGTGATTAAATAAGCCAGGTGGACCTCTGGAACTACTCTTAATACACAGATACACCCAACTGTGGCTTCCGCGTCTGCCTTTGGGTAACCTGTGTAACAGCTAAGCTATATTTTACCTACTTGAAAATACCACGGAGCATGGATCCCACACAGGAGACAATGTGAAATCTATGATGTCATACGTGGAATTGTATATGAGGAATAGGAGTTTATTAAATTGCAATTTTCTCTCCCTAACACCAAGCTTCTTCCTTGTACTATTTGCTCCATAAACAAAAGCTATCAGGAGTAGTGTTGGGGCACAGTTGGAAATTTGCTTATTTTGCATTCCATAGCTGATAAAACATCTTCACGGTGTGTCTCAATCTCCATCAAAGCCCCCCTGTAGGTAGAGACATCCCTACTGTATGGTAAATGGGAACAAGGGCCCCTTCCCTTGCTCCACCTCCCTCTCCTATGCTGTGGGAAGATGGTGAAGGCCATCGGTACTCGAACTGTGAGACCTTGGGAACCTGGCCAGCTCCTCAGTCAAGAAAACAGCTAGCAGTTTTGATCTCACAGAGCTGGTGTGAAAACACATCCCCTGTTTTTCTCTGTTTCCTGCCCTCTGTAAAACCTTGTGTTGGGAAAGTCTGGTGGGGGTGGGGGCAGAACAATAGCGCCAGCCACCCCTGGCGTGGCCCATCCACAGGCCCAATGCAACTTCACTGGTGGCAGCCGGTGCGGTGGTAAATGTCACCTGTCAGTCACCACCAATGCACATGTAAATCCTAATAAACCCATGTCTTCCACAGCCAGGCTTCCCGGTTACGTCTCTGGAATCCAAGAATATGCTGAGGTCTCCTGGGACCTCAGCACTTTGCATAACACCTACTTTCTTGATTTAAAAACAGATCATGAGAGAAAATGCTTTGCAGCAGACGAGAGGGAAAGAAAGTGAATGCAACCCTTTTGTTTTTTCACACTCCCCTAATTTTTATTACAGTATCGTGTTCTATTTCATTGTTAGTTATTGTTGTTAATCTCTTACTGTAAGAGCTGACATGTCTACAAGAGCCCATGAGATCTTCCAACACGTTGGATGCCCTGGAGACATGTATATGAACTAATTTAGAAAATTGTGTCAAGGTAGAGACTTTTAAAAAATCAAAGATCTGGAAGCAGCCAAAGTGCCTATCAGTAGATGAGTGGATAAAAAAGCTGCGGCACAGGCCTGGCCAGGTGGCTCAGTTGGTTGGAGCGTTGTCCCTTACACCAAAAGTTTACAGGTTTGATCCCAGGTCAGGGCACATGTAAGAATCAACCAATGAATGTGTAAATAAATGGAACAACAAGCCTCTCTCTCTCTCTCTTTCTCTCTCAATGAATGAAAATTTAGAAAATAAATTTACATATTTTAAGATACAAAATTTTATTGAGAGTTTATAGGGTCATCATAAGACAGGAGGGAGCATTTATCTTGAAGGTCTCTCTGTGGCTTGCCCAAAGCCACAGAGCAAATAAAAACCTCAAATACCCAACATATAAAACACATCTGAACGGGGTTCCAGAAAAATCGGTCAGTCCTTTGTAGTTTCTGGGCACAGCGTAGATGTACGTCGGGGCCCCAATACTTAGCCTTCGAAGCTGCTCCTGAGTCTGAAAGTCCGGCTTATGAGCCAACTTCTGTCCGTTTGCTTCTGAATCTGTCCCATTATTCATCTCTGATTGTCAAGTTGGGGTTTCTCTCTTCCTCAGCCACCAGAAGTCTCTGAGTTTCCTCATCAAATTCAGCTATTTTCAGCCTGGCAAATATAAAAGGGGCTCTATTTAATTCATACCTCTTTTTTTTTCCTTCTCTGTATCTTTTAAAAATATGTTTTTATTGATTTTAGAGAGAGAGGGAGAGAGATAAACATTGATGGGAGAGAGAAACATTCATTGGTTGCCTCCCACATGCACCCCAACTGGGTATAGAACCTGAAACCTGGGCATGTGCCCTGACCAGGAATCGAACCGGCGACCATTCAGTGTGCAGGCTGACGCTCAACCAACTGAGCTACAACGGCCAGGGCTCCTCCTCTGTATCTTATCTTTCTCCATCCTTTCTTCCCTGGGCAAGCCTGGGAGGACCTGGTATGGCCCCCCACGAGAAAAGACACAGGATCAGGCAGCTGTGTGCTGGTGAATTTGTGATACCTGGCTGTCATACACACACACATGCTCTGAGTGGTCATGCATGTATTTCTGTGGGGTAAATTTTCCCACCATGGCCGATATCCAGCTGCCACCATGATGTCCCTAAACACAGCACTAGAAAGAGCTCCCAGCTGGGAGGAGGTGTCTCTAACATGTCACTGGACCAAACCAATGTCCAGTGTGACACAAAGCCCTGATTCCACCTAAACATCAGGGTTTGGGACAGGAAGTCAGTGGGAGCTTGGGAGCAAGACCAAAGCTATTTTTATTTTCAGAAACATAAAATAATAATTCTATTTTTTTTCTTAAACTTATCTTTATTGTTGAATGTATTACAGATGTTCCCCCTCTTTTCCCCCATTGACCTTCTCCTCCCCATTCCTGCCCCCCTCCTGCCTTCCCCCCACTACTGTCTGTGTCCGTTGGTTATGCATATAAATTATTTGGTTTATCTCTTCCCTCCCCCTCCCCCCTTCTCTTTGAGATTCGTCAGTCTAACAACCAATTTGTACTTCTTAATCCCTTCACTTTTTCACCCATCTCCCCAACCCCCCTCCCATCTGGTAACCAACAAAAAGTTGTCTGTATTGAGTAGCTAATTGGATAAGAAAACATGACTCATATATATGTTGTTTACAAGAGACCCACCTCACAACAAAAGACTCACATAGGTTGAAAGTGAAGGGATGGAAAAAAAAATCTTCCAAGCAAATGAAAAGGAAAAAAGAGCTGGGGTAACAATACTCATAACAGATAAAATAGACTTCAAAATGAAGGCCATAACTAGAGACAAAGAAGGCCACTACATAATATTGAAAGGATCTATCCAATAGGAAGATATAACCTTGGTAAATCACCCAACATAGGAGCACCCAAATATATTTAAAAACTTCTGGAGGACTTCAAAGGAGAAATCGACAGCAATACAATCATAGCAGAGAACTTCAACACCCCGCTGACATCACTGGATAGATCCTCTAGACAAAAAATTAATAAGGATACAGAGACTCTAAATGATATACTAGATCAAATGGATTTAATAGATATCTACAGAAAATTACACCCCCAAAACTGTAGAATTTACAGTCTTCTCAAGTGCACATGGGGCATTCTCAAAGATAGACCATGTTAGGACACAAACTAAGTTTCTACAAGTTCAAGAAGATTGAAATCATATCAAGCATCTTCTCAGATCACAATGGCTTGAACTAGAAATCAATTACAACAAAAACACCCCAAAACATTTAAACACATGGAGGCTAAATAGCATGTTATTAAAAAATAAATGGGTTACCAAGAAGATCAAGGAAGAAATTTAAAACTTCCTGGAAACCAATGAAAATGAACACACAATACAAAATCAATGGGACTCAGCGAAAACAGTCCTGAGAGGGAAGTTCATCCCAGGGATGCAAGGCTGGTACAATATTCACAAATCAATAACTGTGATACACCACATATACAAAATGAAAGATAAAAACTATATGATCATATCAATAAACACTGAAAAAGCATTCGACAAAATCCAGCACCCATTTCTGACAAAATGCTCAGCAATGTGGTAATAGAGGGATCATATCTCAACATAATAAAGGCCATATATGAAAAACCTACAGCCAACATCATACTCAATGGGCAAAAACTAAAAGCATCTCCCTTAAGAACAGGAACAAGACAGGGATGCCCACTTCCGCCACTCTTATTTAACACAGTACTGGAAGTCTTAGCAACAGCAATTAGACATGAAGAAAAAATAAAAGGGATCCAAACTGGAAAGGAGGAAGTGAAACTGTTATTATTCGCAGATGACATGATATTATACATAGAAAACCCTAAAGACTCCATCAAAAATTTGCTAGATTTAATAAACAAATTTGGCAAGGTAGCAGGATACAAAATTAACATCAAGAAATTGACGGTGCCCTGGCCGGTTTGGCTCAGTGGTTGGAGCGTCGGCCTGCGGACCAGAGAGTCCTGGGTTTGGTTCCCACTAGGGGCATGTACCAAAAAAAGAAATTGATGGCATTCTTATACACCAATAATGAACTCACAGAAAGAGAAACTAAAAACAATCTCATTTACCATTGCAGCAAAAGAATTAACATATCTAGGGATAAACTTAACCAAAGAAGTAAAGGACCTATTTGCAGAAAACTACAGGACATTGAAAAAAGAAATAGAGGAAGATATAAAAAACTGGAAGCACATACCTTGTTCATGGATTGGAAGAATTAACATCATTAAAATGTCCATACTACCCAAAGTAATCTATAGATTCAATGCAATCCCCATCAAAATACCAACGGCATATTTCACAGAACTAGAACAAATACTTCAAAAGTTTATATGGAACCAAAAAAGACCCCAAATAGCCACAGCAATCTTGAAAAAGAAGGACAAAGTAAGAGGGATCACAATGCCGGATATCAGGTTATACTACAAAGCCACTGTAATCAAAACAGCCTGATACTGGCACAAGAACAGGCATATAGATCAATGGAACAGAACAGAGAATCTGGAAATAGACCCAAGACATTATGCTCAATTAATATTTGACAAAGGTGGCAAGAGCATACAATGGAGTAAAGACAGCCTCTTTAATAAACGGTGTTGGGAAAATTGGACAGCTACATGCAAAAAAATGAAACTAATCCACCAACTTACACCATACACAAGAATAAACTCAAAATGGATAAAAGACTTAAATGTGACTTATGAATCCATAAAAATCATTGAAGAAAATGCAGGCAACAAAATCTCAGACATCGCACGCAGCAGAATTTTCACTGATACAACACCTAAGGCAAAAGAAACAAAGGAAAGAATGAATACACGGAACTACATCAAACTAAAAACTTGTGCACAGCAAAAGAAACAACCATCAAAATGGAAAGGGAACCCACTATATGGGAGAGCATAATTGCCAACAATATATCAGTTAAGGGGTTAATTTCCAAAATATATAGAGTACTCATACAACTCAACAAAAAGAAGACAAAGAACCCAATTAAAAAATGGCAGAGCACCTAAATAGACACCTCTCCAAACAGGACACACAAATGGCCAAGAGACATATGAAAAAATACTCAACATCACTAATCATCAGAGAGATGAAAATTAAAGCAACTATGAGGTATCACCTCACACCTTCCAGAATGGCTGCCATCAACAAATCATCAAACAAGTGCTGGCAAGGGTGTGGAGAAAAGGGGACTCTAGTACACTGCTGGTGGGAATGCAGACTGGTGCAGCCACTATGGAAAACAATATGGTGTTTCCTCAAAAAATTAAGAATTGAACTGCCATTTGACCCAGTGATCCCACTTCTAGGAATATAACCTAAGAAGCCTGAAACACCAATCAGAAAGAATATATGTACCCCTATGTTCATAGCAGCACTATTTACAATTGCTGAGATCTGGAAACAGCCCAAGTGTCTATCAATAGATGAGTGGATAAATAGCGGTGGTACATATACACAATGGAACACTATGCAGCTGTAAGATCTCTTATCCTTTGAGATGACATGAGGGCCCTGGAGAATATTATGCTAAGTGAAATAAGCCAATCAGAGAAAGACAAATACCACATGAGCTCACTTATTTGTGGAATATAATGAACAAAAAAAGCTGATGAACAAAACAGACTTGGAGAGACAGAAAAGAGTATGGTTCAGATGGACAAACCTCAGAGGAGAGGGGTGGGGGGGTGGGGAGGATGAGATAAACCAAAGAACTTATATGCTTGTATGAGTAAACAATGGACATAAACAACAATGTTTGGTTGGGGGTGGGCAGGATGGGGAGGAGGGTGTCTGCGGGTAAAAAGGAGAAACATCTATAACAAAAATAAATTAATAAAAATAATAATATTAAAAATAAGTTCTCTGTATCTATGAGTCTGTTTCTGTTCTGCTTGCTCATTTTGTTTGTAGATTCAATTGTTGGTAGATATATATCTATTGCCATTTTATTGTTCATATTTTTATTCTTCTTCTTCAAGAAGACCCTTGAACATTTCATATAATACAGGTTTGGTGGTGATGAACTCCTTTACCTTTTTCTTGTCTGGGAAACTCTTGATATGTCCATCAATTCCAAATGATAACTTTGCAGGATAGAGTAATCTTGGTTGTAGGTCTTTGCATTTCATCACTTTAAATATTTCTTGCCACTCCCTTCTGGCCTGCAAAGTTTCTTTTGAGAAATCAGCTGACGGTCTTATGAGAACTCCTTTGTAGGTAACAAACTGCTTTTCTCTTGCTGCTTTTCAGATTCTCTCTTTGTCTTGAACCTTTTGCATTTTGATGATGATATGTCTTGGTGTGGACCTCTTTGGGTTCATCTTGTTTGGGACTCTGTGCTTCCTGGACTTTATGTCTGTTTCCTTCACCAAGTTAGGGAAGTTTTCTGTCATTATTTTTTCAAATAGGTTTTCAATTTCTTGCTCTCTCTCTTCTCCTTCTGGCACTCCCATGATGCGAATGTTGGTACGCTTGAAGTTGTCCCAGAGGCTCCTTACACTATCCTCAATTTTTTAAATTCTTTTTTCTTTTTGCCCTTCTGATTGGGCGTGTTTTGCTTCCTTATATTCCAAATTGATGGTTTGCTTCTTGGCTTCACCTACTCTACTATTGGTTTACTATAAATTATTCTTTATTTCAGTTAATGCATCCTTCATTTCTGACTGGTGCTTTTTAATGCTCTTGAGATCTTCACTATGTTCCTTAAAGTTTTCATGAAGTTCCTTGATGTTCTCACTAAGTTCATTGAGCATCCTTATAAGCAGTGTTTTGAACTCTGCATCTGATTGATTGTTTATCTTTGTTTTGTTTAGTTCTTTTCCTGGATTTTTGTTCTGTTCTTTCATTTGGGACATGTTTCTCTGTCTCCTCATTTTGGCTGCCTCCCTGTGTTGGTTTCTATGTATTAGGTAGAGTTGCTATGTCTCCTAGGCTACCAAGGGTGGCCTGTTGTAGTAGGTGTCCTGTAGGATCCAGTGGAACAGCCTCCCTGATCACCTCAACTGGGTCCTAGAGGTGCACCCCTAGTGTGGAATGTACACCCTTCTGTTGTAATTGAGTCTTTTTAAAAAAAAATCCCATCTGACTGCCCTGAGGGCGAAGGGCTCACCAAAGGAACAACGGCCTCTGCCAGCACGTCTGTCCAAGAGAAAGCTGCCTCTGTAGCCCTTGCCCCAGTGGCAAACAACTCAGTTTTTCCCTATAGGTCTCTGGTGCCTTTCAAGTTGACTCCCCCATGCTGGAACCTGGAAGGGTGAGTCTGAGTAACTCCATGCATTGGCCCTTTAAGAGGAGCTGCCTGGGACTCCAGAAAACTCAGCCTCCCTTAGCCTCAATTCCCGCCAGTTTTTACAGCCAGAAGTTATGGGGACTTCTCTTCCTGGCACTGGAACCCTGAGCTGGGGGGCTGGTGTGGGACAGGGACCCCTCACTCCTCAGGGAGGACCTTCTCAGTTGAGGTATCCTCCTGATTTTTATCTGCCACACATGGGTATGGGACCAGACCACCCGTGCCTTCGCCCCTCCTACCAGTCTCCCTGTGGCTTCTTCTTTAATTCTGTAGTTGTAGGACTTCCATGCAGCTTGATTTCAGGAGGTTCTGAAGGATGGTTGTTCTGTAGTTTAGCTGTCATTTTGATGTGGTTGTGGGCGAAGGCAAGGACCGCGTTTACCTACGCCGCCCTCTTGACTGGAAGTCCAGTAATTCTATTTTTCGAAAGATAGAACAGCTTCCATTCTCTGAGTACCTGGTTCTGGCTCTCTGCTGAGGGTTTGGCAGGCAGATCTCAGTAAGATCTCCCAACGACCTGTGCGATGCCGTTATTGACCCGATTTGTGGTGAAGACACAGAGGCCTGAGGTCACACAGCCATTATAACTTGGTCCTGGAAGCCCTGCCCTCACACACGGTGCTCTGTTGTTGCTTTGACTTAAATAGGAGGGCTAAGGATCATTGTGTCTTGGTTCCTCTGTGGACATGAATGTCTCTGATCTCTGTTGGTCTCTGTTTATTTGCAGCTGCCCCCAGGTAGGTTCATCTCACCACTGAGGTGAAGTACCCACCTTCATTCAACTGTTCACGTGAACACAGTTTGTGCCACTGTCCACGGATGGGGAGGATACAGAGGAGATGAAAACTCACTTATTATCATATTATCTAATTTACATTTTCATAATAACCACATCAGATAATTTTTTCTACTTTGCATTAGGAGACACGTCATCAGAGAGGACAAATGCCCTGCCCTGGGTACAGGACTAAACACAGGGAAGCTGGGGTTCCAACTCTGACCTCCAGGGCTTAGAAAGTAGGAGACACCTAAGTCGTCCCTTCACCTCTTGAGCAGCTTTGGCGCCCTGTGTTCTGAATCTTAGCAAAGAGTCGAGCCAGGCACCTGACATTTCTGGAGTAGATTTATAATACAAGGGTGGGCTTTAAAGAAGTGGACCCATATCCTCACAAGACAGGAAAGAAGGTAACGTGCTCAGTGCCGGGGTTTTACCAGTTTTAGCCCAATATCTTCTATTTCTCTTTTCCAGATATGAGTGGTCTAATAACTACCTATGACTCCATTGATCTCATTTAGGTATAAGAAATGTAGGAAAAAATGAGAAAAAGAGATGCTAAGGATTTATGACATCGTCATCTAGTCAAATAATATTTATTGGATAAAAGTATAGGTATAATATGTACTACAATTATATGTATAATTATAGACTTACAATTACAGTTATAATTATACATATAATATGAAATTATAGTATAATATATAATAATATAATATGTATATTATATTTATAACTATAAGTGGATATATTTTAATATATTATATCTTTATAACTATAGACTTAAATATATATTATAATTATAAGTCTATAATGATAATAAAAATTATATGTAGTGTTATTTTAGATCATTGTTTTATAATTATATTTATAATTATATGTCTATAATTATATGTCTATAATTATAAATATAATTTGTTAAATTAAAATTTTATTTAATATGTAATGTTTTAATATAAATATAATAAAATATATTAAATATAATAACAATTTATGTTTATAATCACACGATTTAAATATATTAAACATAACTATAACTCGTGTGTAAATATGCATGATTATAATTATTATAATTATAATTTGCACTATGATTATATTATGATTTACACTATAATCATATCATACTGTGTATTATAATTACTATAGTGGTAATTCACACTATAATTACGTTATAATTTGCACTATAATTGTATTAGAATATGTATTATAATTACTGTGATTATAATTCCCACTATTTTTATAATTTTTATTATAATTGTATCAGAATGTGTTATAATTACTATGATTATAATTAGCACTATTGTTATATTATAATTAGTATCATCACAGTACCAGTGCCACCATTTATTGGGCGCTCACTGGTCACCAGTCACTATGTTCCATAAGGGATTTAAGTTTTTCACTCCTGCAACAACCCGGAGATAGGGAGCATTGTTTGCATTTTAACTGCAGTGAGACTGGACCACGGAGGCTCCGCACTCGGCCCATCGCCCCTCCTCAGCCCAGGCCTGTCCCCCCAGGAAGCTCAGGCACAGCTCACCCCAGAGTCCGCAGCCTGCACTCTGGGTGTCTCAGGGCGGCACACAGCACCAGCACCCCATCGCGGTCCAAGGCGTTTCCCATCAGGTTGAGTGTCTTCAGGGTTCTATGGCTGGTGAGAACAGAAGCGAGGTCCTCACAGCAGGCGCTGGTCAACTTGCATGCACCTAGCCTGCAACAGACACACGGTGAGAAGTGGCCCATCCTCGGGGAGGAGGTGGCCGTCCATGGCACGTGAGCTGGACGTGTGGCCACGGCTCTCCCCTGGCCTCCACCTACAGCATCCAACAGTCCAGTGCTTATGACGCCTGCTGTCTTCTCTGGGGTAGATTGCGCAAATGGCTGTACTCGTCTGTTCCTCTCTGACCCAGGCCTGTGGCAATGGGACTTTGCCTCTCACCCCACTGGGGGTTAAGGTCTGTTTGCCACCCCTGCATCTGGGCTGGCCTCGGCCTTGCTTTGGTGAATATGACACAGTGGGGGCAACGTTTTGTGAGCACTGAGCCGACACCTTGCATATTTCTTGTTCTCTGGAATCCCTGAGATACTGATTGTGTCCTTACAAAAATTCATGGGTTGAAGCTCTAACCCCCGGCCCTGGAAATATGATTGCAGTTGGGGATGGGGTCTTTACAGGGGCAATTAAGTTAAAATGAGGTCATTAGGTTCAGCTCTAATCCAACATGATTGGTGTCCTTAGAGAAGAGGAGATTAAGACTTGGATGTAGACAGTGGGATGACCCTGTGAGGACCCAGGGAAGAGACGACCATCTACAAGCCAAGGAGAGGCCTCAGGAGAAACAGCCCTACCCACAACTTGATCTCAGGCTTCCAGCCTCCAGAAGCATGAGGGGATAAATTTCTATCGTGTTTTTTTTTTTTTTTCTTTATTGATTTGAGAGAGAAAGGAAGGGAGAGGGAGAGAGAAATAGAAACATTGATGAGAGAGAATATCAATTGGCCGCCTCCTACATGGCCTCCCACTGGGAATTTGGCCCACAACCTGGGCATGTGCCCTGACTGGGAATCGAACCGGCAACCTCTTGGTGCATGGGTCAACGTTCAACCACTGAGCCACACCGGCTGGGCATAAATTTCTATTGTTTAAGTCACCCAGACTGTGGCCATGTCAACACGGCCAGGCTAACCAGGTAGATAGGAGATGTGGTTCAGTCATCCCTGCAGGTCTCAGTTCACAGCCAATCCACCTTCAGACCTGATAGTGAGGCCCACCTAGATCGACCAATCAACTCAGCCACCCCCGTTTCTGATCATACCATTTTGAGATGAGCTGTGCCTGACCCAGATCAGTGGAGCCAGCCAACCTCAGTGCTCATGGGTTTCAGACTCTGTTTTGGCCCTGGCCAGGTGGCTCAGTTGGTTGGAGCATCATCCCGTACCAAAAGGTTGTGGGTTTGATTCCCGGTCAGGTCACTTACCTAGGTTTCAGGTTTAATCCCTGGTCAGGGTGTGTATACACTGATGTTTCTTTCTCTCTCTCTCTATTCCCTTCCTCTCTCTAAAAATCAATAAACATATCCTCGGGTGAGGATTTAAAAAAAAAAAAAGACTCTACGTCTTGGAGTAGTTCATTATGTCATGACAGCTAAATGCTATGGGCCCCGATGGGTTTTGTTTTTTTTTTCTTTCTCTTACTATCCAACAATCCTCAATCTTTGGCACCCACCAAGAGGTAGCCCTGACATGGAAGAGGTACCCACCCAAGATTCTCTAAGTGACAGCTGGGATGTAGCAGAGCTCTGCACAGCAGCCTGACACCATCATCTTCTATGTCGTTGCGCCCGATTTGCAGATTTCTCAGGTTTGGGTTTCCGGTGAGGACGGATGCGAGGTCCCGACAGCCATCGGAAGTTATGAAACAGTTTAACAGACTGCAAGAGAACGGCAGTGATACCACTCTCCAGGGTTACTACATTTTTTTGTGGGTTTTTTTAAACCCTCACCCCAGGATATGCATTGATTTGAGAGAGAGAAAGAGAAAGGGAGAGAGAGAAACATCGATTGATTACTCCCAGATGCACTGAGACTGGGGATGGAACCTGCAACCTTTTGGTTAATGGGATGATGCTCCAACTAACTGAGCCACCCGGCCAGGGCACGACATTTTTGTTTGATGTCACGAAAAGAAAAACGCCTAAACACAACACTCTTATCATTTGTATGGATGGATAGTCACCTGAACACACATGGGTGGTCCATTGTGGGATCTCCGTTCTGGGTCTTAGGTCTATTTGTTCATGCCTGTGTGGATTCTACCCTGCTTTTAATTCCTAAAACTTCATAATGTCTTCCTATCTTTACATCAAGAACTTCCTTTTTAAAAAATGAATTGCTATTTTTCCATTACAGTTGACGTACAATGTTACACTAGTTTCAGGTGGACAACATTGTGACTAGACATTCAGGTAGCCTACGAAGCCATCCCCCTGATAAATTGAATACCCACCTGACGGCAAACACAGTGATTACAATACTATTGGCTATATTCCCTGTGCTGTACTTTACATCCCCGTGAGGGTTTTGTAACTGCCAATCTGTACTTCTTAATCCCTTCCCCCTTTTCACCTGTCCCCCAACCTCCCACCCCATGTGGCAACCATCAGTTTGTTCTCTGCATCTGTGAGTCTGTTTCTGTTGTGTTTATTTATTTTGTTCTTTAGATTCCACATATAAGTGAAATCACATGGTATTTGTGTTTCTCTGCCTGGCTTATTTCAGTTAACATAATACCCTCATCCATGTTGTTGCGAAGAGCAAGATTTAATTCTTTTTTTATGGCTGAGTAATATTCCATTGCATATATGCACCACAGCTTTTTTTTTTTTTTTTATCCTCACCCAAGGACATTTTTGCATTTATCTTCAGATAGAGCGGGAGGGAGAGAGGGAGGGAGAGAGAGAGAAACATTGATGTGAGAGAGATACATCAACTGGCTGCCACCCACACGACCCCAACCTGGGCCGGGGACAAACTGCAACCGAGGTACATGCCCTTAGTGGGAACTGAACCCAGGTCTCTCTGGTCCACTGGCCGACGCTCTAACCACTGAGCAAACTGGCCAGGGCCATCACAATTTTTTTATCCACTCATCTATTGATGGGCACTTGGGCTGCTTCCACAGCTTGGACTAAATAAAAATTGATGGAATAACCATATGTAATGCTGCAGTAAACATAGGGGTGCATATATCTTTTCAAATTAGTGTTCTGGATTTTTTTTGGAGAAATACCCATGCTGTCAGGTATTTTTGGTTCTTGTAAATTTCACATATATTTTTCAATCCATATTTTACAGACAACAATAAGAAACTATTTTGATTGGGATTTCATTAAAAACAAAATCAGTTTGTGGAGCCTTGAGTTTTAATAGTGAATGGTTCAATCCTTGAATGTGGGATCTCTCCTTTGGCCCACGTTGCCTCATCATTTGATGATATTCACTACAAATGTCTCACACATGTTGTGTTAGCTTTAGTCCTGGGTGATTCCTTTACAGAATTTTTCTACTTTGGTAATTCCTTTTTGCTATCCTTGTAAATGGTGCTTTTATTTATTTATTTATTTATTTATTTATTTATTTATTTATTTAATGTTAATCCTCACCTGAAGATATTTTTGCCATTGACTTTTAGAGAGAGTGGAAGGGAGCAATGGGAGAGATTGGTCGCCTCCCGCCCGTGCCCAGACTGGGGCTGGGGATTGAACCTGCAACCCAAATATATGCCCCTGACCAGAAATCAAACCCACAACCCTGCTGTGTGCGGGCCAATGCCCTAACCACTGAGCAACACCGGCCAGAGCGGTGCTTTTACTTAATTCTATTAGTTTATTGCTTCTTCTTGGTCTACAGAAAATGCTTTTTGTATATTGTTTATAGGAAGCTTGTTAGACTCATTAATTTAGATAATTTAGGCACAAAGGTAAAAAACATTTTCTACACGCACTATTATATCATCTGCGTAGCATTAGGTGTTTCTTCCTTTCTAATATTTTATTTTTAGGACTTACAGGTTTTGTATTTTCTCTTTCTTGCCTTATTGACAGATCAGTGTAGAGTAGAAATAATCACAGCTAGAATTCTTACCTTCTTGAGACAGATGAGAAACATTTGTCTTCATCATTAAACAAATCTTTCCTTTCAATTTTTTGAACATATTCTTTATTGGCTCAAGGACATTCCCAGTTATTAATTCTCCAACAGTTATTATAATAAAAGATTATTGTTTTAATTAAAATTTTTTTTCTATATTTTAGATGGTAGTGATTTTTATTTTGAATCAGTTTGGTGAGTTTTTCAGCTTTATCCCTTGAGTTTGGGGTGAAGTACATTCTTTTTCATTTTAATGTATCTTTGAACTTCCATTATGATTTCTTCTCTGACTCATGGATAGTGTATGGGAAGTAATACGTTCACCTTACAGGAATTAAAACTCAATAAGGTAAGATGAGAATTTTAAAAAGAGCATGATCCAAATAACGTATCTATTAATAATACTTTCTGCCTCAAATTCTATTTTGTCTGATTAATGTAGCCACATATAGGTTCTCTTTTTAAAATTTAAGTGTAATTAGTATACAATATTATATTAGTTATATTAGTGTCAGGTGTACAATATAGTGATGTAACGTTTTTATATATGACAATGTGATCCCCCTGCTAAGTCTAGTAACCATCTGTCAACATGCAAACTTATCATAATATCATTGACTATATTGACCTTCCGCTTTTCACCCATCCCCTAAAATAAACTCAAAATGGATTAGAGACTTGCCCTGGCCGGTTTGGCTCAGCGGTTAGAGCGTCAGCCTGCGGTCCAGAGAGACCCGGGTTCGGTTCCCGCTAGGGGCGCGTACCTCGGTTGCAGTTTGTCCCCGGCCCCTGGTGGGTTGTGCGGGAGGCAGCCACTCGATGTGTCCCTTTCACGTCGATGTTTCTCTCTCTCTCTCTCTCTTCCTCTCTCTCCTTCCCCACTCTATCTGAACAAAAAGTGGAAAAATGTCCTCGGGTGAGGATAAAAAAAAAAAAAAAAAAAAGGATTAGAGACTTAAATGTAAGGCCTGAAACCATAAAGCTCCTAGAAGGAAACACAAGTAGTAAACTATTTGACATCACTCTGAGTAATATCTTTTTAGCTGCATCCCCTTGAGAAAGCAAAACTAGATAAATGAAACTTCCTCAAACTAAAAAGCTTCTGTACAGCAAAGGAAACCATCAATAAAACAAAAAGACAACCTAGTGAATGGGGGGAGATATTTGCCAACAATACATCCAATAAGGGGTTGATTTCCAAAATATATAAGAAACTCATACAACTCAAAAACAAAAAAATAAACAATTCAACCAAACAATGGGCAAAGGACATGAGGAAAGACACTTAGGGAGGACATACAGACGGCCAATAGCCACGAAAAGATGCTCAGCATCACTAATCATTCGAGAGATGCAAATTAAAACCACAATGAGGTATCACCTCACACCTGTCAAAATGGCTGCCATCAATAAATCACCAAATAAGTGCTGAGGAGGATGTGGAGAAAAGGGAACCCTTGTGCACTACTGGTGGGAATGCAGACTGGTACAGCCAGTGTGGAAAACAGTCTGGAATTTCTTCAAAAAAATTAAAAACAGACCTGCCTTGCCCTGGCCAGTTTGGCTCAGTAGTTAGAGCATTGGCCCACAGACAGAAGGGTCCTGGGTTCAATTCCCAGTTAAGGGCATGTACCTGGGCTGTAGGTTCCATCCCTGTCCCCAGTGGGGGTCATGTGGGAGGCAATCAATCAAAGTGTCTCTCTCACATCGATGTTTCTCTTTCTCTCCCTCCCTCCATCCCTCACACTGTATCTAAAAATCAATGGAGCCCGGCTGGTGTGGCTCACTGGTTGAGCATCGACCCATGCACCAAAAGGTCGCTGGTTGCATTCTTGGTCAGGGCACGTGCCCAGGTTGTGGGCCCGATCCCCAGTGGCGGGCATGCAGGAGGCAGCCAATCGATGTTCTCTTTCATCGATGTTTCTATCTCTCCCTCTCCCTTCCTCTCTCTCTCTCTCTCAAGTCAATAAAGAAAAAAAAATTTTTAAGACTCTTTAAAAAATAAAAATCAATGGAAAAATATCCTTGGATGAACAACAACAAATGGACCTGCCTGATGACCCAGCGATTCCACTGAGTGCCTGCCCAGCACATGGGGCCTGTTGGGCGGTGACCACCCAGAAACTAAAAATCAGTAGCATTTAAAAGCGTTTTTTCTTTTTTTAAAACCCTCACCTGAAGGTATTTTTTCCATTGATTTTTAGAGAGAATGGAAGGGAGGGAGGTGGGGGAGGGAGAGAGGGAGAGAGAGAGAGAGTAAAACATGAATGTGAGAGAGGCACATCTATTGGTCGCCTCCAACATAACCCAACCAGTGTTGGGGATTGAACCTGCAACCCAGGTACGTGCCCTTGACCGGGAATTGAACCTGCAACCCTTAGGTGCATAGGCCGATGCTCTAACCACTGAGCAGCACCGGCCAGGGCTTAACTCTCCTTTTCTACCTGATGAAACTTCTATATCTTGTAGAATACATGGCAAAAACATCTCATCATAAAACTGTCCCTCAGCCCCAGTCACGATTTCTCTCAGCCCTTATCTATATATCCCAATGAAGGACCCTTTACCACGCATTAAATCTGTAACACAGAGTCAAGGTCCAGGTTGGTTCCCCTGAACATCTCTACAAGAAGCTGAATCAAGTCACTTTTAACCTTCACCTTTTCACGTGCAGACACTATGGCTTTCCTCACCTCCAGGTGCCTCCTCAACAACCCAAGCCCCTGAGGAGGAGGCTTGGTCTTCCAAGTAAACCTCCAACACACTTACCATAGAGACTTCAGGTAGCAGAACGGCTGTTTCAAGGCCTCGCAGAGAAGTTTCAAGTCTTTGCTTTTCAGGACATTTGTGCTGAGATCCAGATGGATCAAGTTCTTATTGCACAGGAGAACGTCACAAAGGTTTCCCCAGCAACATTCTCTGGGGTAGCAGCAAACTAACCTGTGGGGACAAACATGGGTGAAAAGGAGGGAAAGGATGTGCCAGAGAGCTTTGTCTAACTCCATATTATGGAGAGTATCCCTATCATCTTATATACATGACATGTTCAAGGGAGGCCATGGATTTCTGTCTTATCTATAAATACCTTCCTTTTTTTAGCCTCTTACTCACGTGATAGATTAGAACAAAAACACTGACCTAGTAATGTAGAAGGAAGAACTTGACACAACCAGTTCTCAAGGAGAATTTGGAAAATGTTGGTTCTCATTCTATACCTGACTCTGTCCTTGGCCAAGACACTGCTCCCTTGTGGAGTAATCATGTATATTGAATCACCTTACATGTAAAATCTGTAACTTTTCCAGTTCTGCTATTCTTTCTCTGTAATTTCTTTTTCTTTTTTGGTATTTTTTTTATTTATTGTTGACAGTATTACAGATGTCCCCCATTCCCCATCCCTTGCCCTCTCATTTTTATTTTTCAGTTATAGTTGACATACAACATTTTATTAGTTTCAGGTGTACAACCCCATGATTAGACATTTATATAACTTAGGAAGTAATCAGCCACAGTAAATCTAGTACCCAACTGGCACCATACATAATTATTACAATATTATCGACTATATTCCCTATGCTGTACCTTACATCCCCATTACTGTTTTAGAAATACCAATTTTTACTTCTTTTTTTTTTTTTAAATCCTCACCCAAGGATATGTTCTTATTGATTTGAGAGAGAGAGAGAGAGAGAGAGAGAGAGAGAGAGAGAGGAAAGTATCGATATGAGAGAGAAATATCAATCGGTTGCCTCCGGTACATGCCTGACTGGGAACTGAATCTCAACTTAGGTATGTGTCCTCACCGGAATCGAACCCACAACCTTTCAGTGAACAGGACGACACTCCAACTGACTGAGCCACCTGGCCAGGGCCCAATTTATAGTTCTCAATCCCTTCACCTTTTTTCACCCAATCCCCCAAACCCCCCTCCAATCTAGCAACCATCAGTTTGTTCTCTGTATCTTTGAGTCTGTTTCTGCTTGTTTATTTTGTTCTTTAGATTTCACATATAAGTGAAATCATATGGCATTTGTCTTGCTCTGCCTGACTCATTTCACTTAGCGTAATATCGTAATACTTCATGGCTTTCAAAGGGATTCGTGGTTGCTTTGGAAAAATTGTAAGGCACAGAAAAGTTTGGAGCAGAAGTTGTGAGCTAGTGATGCCTCCATCAATGGACAGATGTTAGGCAAGGGGCCAGAGTTCAAACTAATGGCTGCCATGGTGTTCCAAAGTGGGCCTTCCCAATGGTCACTTACACCAAGACCTGCAGAGCACAGGCTGGGTGGCACAGGGCTTCACACAACAGGGACAGCCCTTTGTGCAAGTAGTTGTAGGATAAGTTAAGAAGCTTCAGCTTTGCGTTCCTCTTTAGGACCTCACTGAAGCCTTCACAATCATCAGCTGAGAGGCCACAACTGGCCAGCCTGTAGGAAAGAGAAAATATCACATTCCATTGGTTTCTATGTCCCTGATTCATTCCTCTTGCTAATCCTGTCAGAGTCAGGAAGCCCATGTTTGCTCTGCTTAAGAACCTCCCTGAACCCTATCACCCATTCTCTAGACTTGAGACACGTACACCCTAAATTATTGTCCGTACACGGCTTCAACTTCCCTGATGAAAAGCCCCAAATATATCACGTGATCTACAAGCCTCCTGCCTATTCCTAAATCCATGTGTGTCAGCCACACTGGTCATTTTGAGTGGCTTGACCTATAGCAGGTGCTATTCTTCAAGGTATTCATTCATGTTTGCTGTTCCCCAAACTCCATCCCCACAACTCCTCTACCCGACTTAGGGTGTTTCTACTTGCTCACCCTGAATTGTCATGAACTGGACACACCTGTGTTACCAGTATTCCGGTCCAGAAACATATATCATGTCCATCACCTCCTGTCACTTATCCTCACCTCTAATACCATGGTCTTGCCCACTTTTGAACTTTATATGAATAAAATCATATGATACATTTGCCCTTTTAAAAAAAATGTTTTTATTGCCTGACCAGTTTGGCTCTGCAGTTGGAGTGTCGGCCTGCAGACAAAAGGGTTGCAGGTTTGATTCCTGGTCAAGGGCACACACCTGGGTTGCAGGTTCGATCCTTGACCCTGATCAGGGCTGTGTGGGAAGCAAGCAATTGATGTGTCTCTCTCACACTGATGTTTTTCTCTCCCTCCCACTCTATCTAAAAGTCAATGGAAAAATATCCTCAGGTGAGAAATAACAACAATAAAAAATGTTTTTATTGATTTGAGAAAGAGAGGAAGGAAGAGGGAGAGAGAAAGAAACATCAGTGAGAGAAGAGAACCACTGATCCACTGCCTCCTGCATGCCCCCTACTGGGAATCCAGCCTGCAACTCAGGCATGTGCCCTGACCAGGAATCGAACCAGCAACCTCTTGGTGCACAGGATGACACTCAGCCAACTGAGCCACACCAGCCAGGGCGATATATTTACTCTTAAGTTTGGCTCATTTCCATCAACGAGGTCTATGAGATTCACCCAAATTGTTGCTATAATTGTAGATCATTCATTTTCAGGAAGGGAGTCTGTAACAACAGGTCTTTTATCTAACTTACCACTAGTAGGTATTTCCATTTTTCAGGTATTACGAATACTCGTCACGAATGACGTAGGGCCTATCTTTCAGCAAACTTATGCATGCAGTTCTGTTGGACGTACACCTCAAAGTGGAATTTCTAAACTATAAGGAATGCCAGAACTTCCGAAAGCCAAATAGAGGCAAATTGTTTTCCAAAGGGGTGGTGCCAATTTAGAATCTTTAACTCCCATATTCAACGCTCAAGTTCACAGGAGGTTAAGTTTGAAAAATAGAAAAAAAAAGCATGGTCCTCTCTAGAATCAAATCAGTGAGGCTGGTGAGCATGAAGACTTACAGTAATTTCTCTATGTTGCATGCCGGATTGTTCAAGGCGTTACACAGCAACACCACGTCGCTGTGGGAGAGTGTCATGCCACTGAGGTCCAGGTGCTTTAAATCTGGGCTATTAGTGAACACCTTGAAGAGAAGCCAGCTCTCACCAGAGAAAGAAACATTTCTTATCCTGCAGAAATGAAGAAAATTTTGTCTAGGTTTCATTCAACAAAACCTGAAAAGACAGCCTGAGCACCTGTCTTTGATTTTGCCCTGTGACCTGTAATCCTGTAATACTATCCGATGTTACAAACTCTTAAATTTAAGTGAATTAACACAAAGTTGTTTTTCCCCCTCAGGTAATGGTTCAATAAAGGTGTTACTGGGTTTTTTTTTTTGGGGGGGGGGCTTTAAGACAGTAGTTCTCTACCTTCACTGACATTGAAATCAAGTGGGGATATTCTGATAAATTGATTTGGGGGCTTGACCTGGGCATGAAGAACCTTCTTTCAAAAGGTCCTTGTATGGTTTTCACATGCAGGCAATATGAAGAAGACAATAAAAATAGGCTCAGTGGATAGAGCGTCAGCCCGCACACCAAAGGATCTTGGGTTTGATTCCTGCTCAAGGGCATGTACCTGTGTTGCAGGTTCGATCCCCAGCCCCCATTGGGGCAAGGGCGGGAGGCAATCAATCGATGTTTCTCTCTCTCCCCTCCTCCTCCCTTTCACTCTCTCTAAAACTCAATGGAAAAAAATAACTTAAGGTGAGGATTAAAAAAAAAAAAAGATAATTAAATAACGTAAAAAAAAAAAGAAGAAGAAGAAGAACTCATGTTTCCTGGAGAAACCACATACATCAGCATCACCCAGGAACTTGTTAGACATACAGAATCATATGCCCTACTCCAATTTCTATTTTAATGAAACTCTATTTGCATTTCCATGGCATTAAAATGGGAGAAGCACTCCATCAGGTAATTACAGACCCAGGTTCCCTCTGTCTTGTGACATCACTCTTCCACTAGCAAACGGGGAATGCACATGTAGAGAGCTGGGTCTTTTCTTCAAAGCTTTGGCATGGAAGTAACACTTCTGTTCACATGTCATTCACATACCAGGGAGCCTTGGACATGAGCCTTGGCTGGAAGGCGCCAGCACGCTTGGGCAAGGGGAGCACACTTTGGCGGGGGCCACCTAGATATCTCTGCCACACCAATTCTCAAATATCACTCTTGCATATTCCTCTCTTTGGAGTCCTTACGCTCCACATCACGTCAGAAGATATTCTAAAATCCTAGACTACCAGAATCTCAGGTTCTCTCTTACTTCTTTCATATCCACCTCCCATGGAGAAGTTTCTATACACATTTTATGGTGAGGAAACAAAAACCAACCAAGCCACATTTGACCATATGTTCTTTGAGATCAGGACCATAAGGCTAAGTCTCATTTATTTCTTGGGATTTAGTGCAAAGCCTGATACCCAACTGGCCCTCAACTATTGGTTGATACAAGGCTCCTGAAGCATTTTAGGAAAGAGCAGATGCAGTAGTCACCGGCAAAAGCTCTGTGATTGATCAGGCTCTGGGTTCAGAATCCAGCTTTGACCTTTATTAGCTTTGTGACCTTGAGAAGCCCAGTTTAACATAATGAGTACAGGAAAAGATGACACAGCAAGAGAAAGAGGCATGTGAAGCTCTGTTCTAGGTTGCAGTTTTCTAGGTTGCCCAAAAGCGAGAGGTGAGACTCATTTAACTTCACAACAGACTCAAGTCCAGGTGGACCTCCAACTTACTGAAGCTTCTGAAGGCGACAGCTGGGATTCCACAGGTGATCACTCAGGGTCACAAAGGCTGACCCCTGGAGGTTACTGTCACTCACTTGAAGTTCTCTGAGGTTCTCATTTGTATTGAGCACAGAGCAGATGTGTTGCCAACAGGTTAAATGGTAATCTGACCTATAAGGAAAGAGAAAGGGAATGCTTTCCTTGGGTAAACAATCAAGGCCATTCATAACATAGAAGCATCATGAGTTATCTTCCTGAACACAGGACATCTGACTCAGATCAGACCCACTCTTAGGTAAGTTCATCTTATAATCATGTTTCTCAACTAGGGGCAATGTTGTCCCCTCACCCAGGGGACACTGGGCAATGTCTAGGGACATTTTTGGTTGCTACCACTTGGGGAGGGGTACTTCGGGCATCTAGTGGATAGAAACCAGTGATACTCCTAAACACACTAGAATGAACAGAACACACCCCGCCTCTGCCAGCAAAGAATTATCCATCCCCAAATGTCAATAGTGCCAGGCTGAGGAACTTGGACTTAGCTGTGGGCAATTTTATAGGGAAAGCTGGGGCATTAAAGAATTGCTGTTAAGTCAGTCTCTAGCAAGACCCCTGGGCTCAAACTGAGCCTCTACCACTTCCTCACTTGGGCAGCTTACAAGATCTCAGTTTCCTCACTTATAACATGATAAGAGCATTTATCTCATATGACTTTTGTGAGTAATAAAATGAGTTAAAATTTGTAATATTTTTTTCAGAATACATTGTAAAAGGTAACTTTTAGCTGGGAAGTAAAAAAAAAAAGTGTGGTCCTATGGAAATGATACAAATAACTTGAGTACATATCAGAGAACATTCAAGAATGTGTAGGAAACAGACTTCACATGGATTCTCACAGTCAATCTTCATAGCACCTCCCAGGGTGGTAGTTCACATAATTGAACTTTTTACAATGAGGCAACTTCAACAAAGAAAGAACACCCCACAGACAAGGTCACCTATTTCATAAGGAGTCCAACCAGGATGTGAGCTGAGGTCTGTTTAACGTTGGAGGTGAGATCCCAACCCCGATCCTCTGTGAAAAACTCCATTAGCAAAACCCACTTGGGAAAACGGACAGATGCCAAAAAGGCAACAGAAAGAGTCATTGAATGGACTCACGTGGAGGTGTGTGTGTCCTCTTCCTCAAAGACATTTTGGATGGAAAAACAAAGTTTCCTCAAGGCAAAACAGTGTTTTAAGCAGTAGGCAGCAACCATCAAGTCCACCTTGTCAGTGATAAAAAAATGCACCTCTTGGAACAGGTCCATTGCCCAGTGTATGAAGTCTTCATTCTCCATCTCGAACAGACAGTAACATAATGCCAAGAAATCTACCTGTCCCTGAAGGTGTCCACTCTCACTTACACTCCATAAGTGCTGCTGAAATGTCTGCTGTATCTCCTCCTGGCACAGGTGGTAGCCAAAAAATGCATCTAGCTTCTGTTGTTCCTTTTCATTCAAAAGGCCAAACATAAAACACCCCAGAAAAATCCAATGGACCTTTTCTTTCTTTAAGTAGGCGGACAGCAGTGCCTTGGTAGGTCCCACAGCTGGGTTAGGATGGTTAGTATGGCTCTTCACAAAATAAAACAGGGCAGCACAAAACTCCTGGATGCACACATGGATGAATGTGTACGAGTTCTCAGTGTGCCTACACTTATAAAGAGCCTTGATGCCCAGCAATGCAGGGATGTCAGAATCAACCAACCCATTTCTTCTGAGATCTTCTTCATTGAATACAAATGTGTCATTCCACATGCCCTCGGCAGCCAGGGAACATAAGCCCTTCAGCAGGCCTTGGCTTTGCTCATCTAGACAACTAGCCCCCATAGGTGTGAACAGGTTCAAGACAAAAGAGGAATAAAGGGAGGTGGTTCGTCGGCATGTCAGGGCCAGATCTTTCTTTCTTTCCATCTCCTGCTTCAGACAAGTGCACACAACCCAGCAAAGGATGGGGATTTGGCACATGGAAAACAGTTGTACATTGTCTCTTATAAATCTGAAGGCTTTGATGCCTCTACTCTTGTCTTGGAATATATGGGAGAAATACATCTTCCTCTCGGCCTCCGTGAATCCGCTGAGTGTTTTGATCTCTGGGCATTCCAATCTGTCCTCGATTACTTGAGGGTACGTGGGCACTGCGGCGATGAGCAGTGAGGACTCGGGGAGCATTTTCTTCCTCAGCAAGCTGCTAAGGATCACCCGGATGGGTCGCTGCTCCATCCAGTTGCTGCACAGATCTGACTCAGGTTCGTTCAAGTCATACTTCAGTTCTTCAAAGCCATCAATGATGAACAAGAGTCTCTCTGGTTCGGATGTGATCTCTCCTATTGGGGTGAGGGAGTTGGACCAGTCTCTACAAACCAACTCGGCCAAGCTGGTTGCTGTCAACTGCTTCAGTTCCCGGCAGCAGAAGTAGAAAATGTAGGAGAACTTCTGCTGGTAGAGCGTGCCCTCTGCCCAGGCTAACATCAGCCTCACCAGCAATGTTGTCTTCCCAATCCCCTGGATTCCTCTAAGGATCACCGTCTGTCTCCTGGTCTCTTTGGGAGCAAAAAGAAATTCCAGATATTCATGTTCTTTCTTGATGAGCTCCTTCTCAAAGCAATCATAAATCCTGGTGACAGAGTCTCTGAACCACATCTCACTGAATTTCTCCTTGATGTGAGCTTGATATATCTTCACATGTCCTGAGTCAGTGATCACAAGAAAACAAAACAACACATGTTCGAGTTAAGACACTGATACAGACACTTGCTTTGGCACAGCTATTTTTTCTCTCAATGCATTTTCTCGGGGCTCTGCAAAGTCTGGCCCACTGGCCAAAGCTGGTCAACAGTCTGTTTTATAAATAAAATGTCGTGAGGACTCTGTCATGTTCTTTGCTTATACGTTATCTACAGTGGTTTTGCCACTACAAAGGCAAAGATGAGCAGTTGTGATGGAGATGATGGCTCACTACAGTCTGCCAAACCCTGCTCTAAACACACACACACACACACACACACACACACACACACACACACGGCTGTTCATTGTTACTGTTATATAGCAAACACTAGAGAATCACTTCTAACCATGGATAGGAGACCAGTAAAATTATTCATGCAATATTACACAGATAGTAAAAGTGTGGAATAAATTTTTAAATGTTTATTGAATTGAGAGAGAGAGAGAGAGAGAGAGAGAGAGAGAGAGAGAGAGAGAGAGAGACATCAATTGGTTGCCTTTGCCTCCTGTACGTGCCCTGACCAGGAATCGAACCTGCAACCTAGGTATGTTTCCTGATTGGGAATTGAACTCATAACCTTTCAATATTTGGGTTGACACACCAACCAACTGAGCCACACTGGCCAGGGAAAGTGTGGAATAATTTTTATATGAAAAAACAAAACAAAACCAAGACAGTGTCTCTACTATGTGCCCATTTATGCCTACAAGGAATTCAGATACAGATAGCGATTTTCTGGGTATGGAATTTATCCAACAGACCTGACACTGGGAAATTAGATGTAGTAGATATGATAGAGTGCCCCTTGATAGATGACTGGATAAAAAAGCAGTGGTACATATATACAATGTAATATTACTCTGCCACAAAAAAGATGAGCTCCTTCTCAAAGCAATGAAATATTATTTGCAACAACATGGATAGACCTAGGATATTATGCTGAGTGAAATAAGTCAGTCAGAGAAAGAGAAATACCCTATGATTTTACTTATATGTGGACTCTAAAAAAAAAACAACAACAAAGAAATGAACAAACAAAACAAAAACAAACTCATAGAAACAAAGAACAAATGGATGGTTCTAGAGGGGAAGGGATGAGAAGGGATGGGAAGGATGGGTGAAAAAGCTGAAGCACAATCTAGCCAATCATAGTGTGGCTCTCTCCAGGTGTCCAGGTGTCTCAGCTGGTTGAGCATTGCCCCATACATTGTCCCAAAATGTTGTGGGTTCAGTTTCTGGTCAGTGCACGTATACCCAGGTTGTGGTTTCAATCTGCAGTCAGGGCACATATGGGGAGCAACCAATCGATATTTCTCTCCCATGTCAATCTCTCTCTCTCTCTCTCTCTCTCTCTCTCTCTCTCTCTCCCCCTTCTCCCTTCCTCTCTCTCTTTAAGATCAATAGAAAAAAACATATCCTCAGGTGAAAATAATCCTCAGGATTAAAAATAATAATAAATAACCTGACTGGTGTGGCTCAGTGGTTGAGCGTCAATCCATGCACCAAGAGGTTGCCAGTTCAATCCCTGGTCAGAGAGCATGCCCAGGTTGTGGGACTGATCCCCAGTGGGGAGTGTGCAGGAGGTGGCCAATTGATGTTCTCTCTCATTGTTGTCTCTATCTCTCTCTCCCTCTCCCTTCCTCTCTCTCTAAAATCAATAAAGAAAAATTTTTTTCAATAAAAAAAAATAGTATGATAACTTTGCATGGTGGAAAATGGTTACTGTGAGATGATCCCACTGTAAGGTAAATAAATGTTGAGTCACTATATTGTACACCTGAAACTAATGTAGTACTGTATGCAACTATACCTAAATTAAAAGGTCAACATAATATTCTAACTGTAATTATAGTAAAATGGTGTGCATTCCAATACTTAAATGCTTAAATGCTCCAACAGGGCTACTGTGAGGATATAAAGAAGCTGCTGAGAAAATTGCATTATATTAATATGTGAACATGATATATATATATATATATATATATATATATATATATATATATATATATACACAAATGCAGGTGGTTGTCATGTCAACTGAGATCGTGATGAGTGTTGTTCTTGAGGCTATCATGTTGTAAAATGGTCAACTCGTTTTTTTTTAATTCGTCACCTGAGGATATGTTTTTATTGATTTTGTTTGTTTGTTTGTTAATTCTCACCGAGAATATTTTTCCATTGATTTTCTAAAAGGTAGAGTGGAAGGGAGGGAGGGGGAGGGAGGGAGAGAGAGAGAGAGAGAGAGAGAGAGAGAGAGAGAGAGAGAAATATCAGTGTGAAAGAGACACATCAACTGGTTGCCTCCCACATGATCCTGACTGGGGCCAGAGATCGAACATACAACCCAGGTACATGTCCTTGGCCAGGAATTAGACTTGAGACTCTTCAATCCTTGGACTGACATTTTAACCACTGAGCTAAATCAGTTAGGGCTGTTTTTATTGATATTAGAGAGAGAGGAAGGGAGAGAAAGAGAGAAACATTGATCGGTTGCCTCCCATACGTGCCCTGACCGGGAATCAAACCTGCAACCTTTTGGTGTTTGGGACAAGACTCCAACCAATTGAGCCACCCAGCCAGGGAAATGACCAACAACTCTTAATAGAACAAAATAAAATTTTCCCTCAAAAAAAAAAATTGGCCCTTAAGACTATATTGCTTATAGGTGATAGCTTCTCTGACATGAATGTTTGCTTGTTAAATATTAAAATATATACATACATGACAGTGATTTAGAAATATTACTGAACACTGGCATTCTGTGGCTGCTTTGAATAAATACACAATTACACCTAGTTAACCTCAGCTCAGTGCTTCATCTACAAAAGATATTAAGTGTGATTTTGCTGAACTGTCAAGTCCATAGCTCCTGTGATAAAACTTCTTAGAGTTTCTGGCTTGGATGCAAAGACAAATTATTGGTAATGCAGACATGCAATCCAGGTTAAGATGTGGTATTCACCCACATTTACCACATAGAACCACTGTCTTCTATCTACAAGGATAACACTGTCTCCTAGTACATTCTGACCCTTCTGTGGAGCCCATTGGGTAGAGATGGTGGATGGAGACCATTTATCAAAATTATGACATGATCCTTGGGATAAGCAGCCTTGTCCCCATCCCCAACCCCAGACTCCCTCACCTGCAATCTCTTTCTTGGCCTTCTCGCAGAGATCCTTCCGATTGATCTTCTGAAAGATGATGAAGGTCACATCCCAGGCTTGTTGTTTCTCATAATGTTTGACCAATAGGTTTGCCAGGTCTTCCCGCGTTGCCTTCTTTACATCAGCCCAGGGGATCTGCTGGAGTCCAAGGTGCAGAGGTTCTTGCTTGAGGAACTCCTTAAATTTTCTGAACTCATCCTTTCTGAGCTCCTTCAGGTACCACATAAGGCCAAACTCAGAAAAGAAAGATGATGTCATTTTGACCCGGGCTAAGATGACAGTCTTCAGTGAGAGAATTACCAGGAACTAAATGAAACCTGTATAAAATTCAGAGCAGCTCCAAGTTATTAAAAAAAAAAAATCAATCCAGAGAAGGGGGTTGGAAGAAGCAGAAGAGGGTAAAGGGGGGATAAATGGTGATGGAAGGATACTTGATTTGGGGTGGTGAACACACAATACAATATACAGATGATGTGTTGTAGAATTGCATACCTGAAACCTATATAATTTTATTAACCAATGTTATCCCACTAAATTCAACAAAAAAATTAAACAAATAAAACAAAAAAAATCAATCGATTGAGGTAACTAAGTTCTTGTATGCTGAGTATCTTGCTAGATTTGGGGGGATGGGGATGAGGACAGGATTTCTTTAGACTACACTCATCTGTTCTCACCTTCTTATTGAAACGGTCACGAGAACAAAGACACCTGAAACAAATTCAGATGAATAAGAAATAATCCTCCGAAGAATTACTTCTAACCCCAACTCTGACAATGCCTGGTACAGACACATAATAAAAAGTATTCAATGTTAGATGTGGTACATATAGACAATGGAATACTGCTCAGCTGTAATAAAAGGTGAAATAATGCCATTTGTGACAACCTGGATGGATCTTGCGAATATCGTGCTAAGTGAAATAAGCCAGACAGAAAAAGTTAAGAACCATATGATTTCATTCACGTGACGTATAAATCTGGGAGCAACAAATGAACAAACAAGACAGACAAACAAAAACCCATAGACAAAGACAATAGTGCGGTGGTTGCCAGAGGGAAAGGGGGTGGGAAGAGGACAAAGAAGGTAAAGGGGGTCAAATATATGGTGACAGAAGGAGGTTTGATGTTGGGTGGTGAACACACAATGCAATATACAGATGATCTATCATTGAATTGTACACTTTAAATCTATATAATCTTATTAACCAATGTCATCCCAACAAATTTCATAAAATTTTTTTTTTTAATTTTTTTTTCTTTATTGATTTTAGAGAGGAAGGGAGAAGGAGAGAGAGATGGAAACATCGATGAGAGAGAACATCGATTGGCCGCCTCCTCCATGGCCCCCACTGGGGGTTTGGCCCACAACCTGGGCATGTGCCCTGACCGGGAATCGAACCGGTGACCTCTTGGTGCATGGGTCGACGCTCAACCACTGAGCCACACCGGCTGGGCCATAAAAATTTTTTTAAAAAAGTATCCAATGTTAGCATCCAGGTAAGCACTCCCAATGGGGCTATACAGATAAATACCTGGGATAGACCAACTGAAAAAAAAAAAAAATCAGATAAACCAAGACTGTCCAGAGGAAGGGTTAATTGTTTTAGTATCCGATGAGTTCAACTCTGAGGCAAAAGCATGACGATAGATGCAGAGAACCTTTCCCTAATACCAAACGGAACAATACTTCAGAAGACATGAAAATCTTAACCTACACTCACCCAACATACCCTCAGAATAGAAGCAAATATGGACTTACCCACAAGTTGTGGGAAATTACATTTTTCTTGGTAACAAATAGAGAAGGATATATAATAATAATGCCCACACAAATATAGACAATCAAAGTGTTTGACAAAAGCACAGTGAAGAAAGGATTTTTATCTTCAGATAGAGCAGGAGGGAGAGGGGGCGGGGGAGAGAGAGAGAAACATCGATGTGAGAGAGACACATTGAGTGGTTGCCACCCGCACAACCCCAACCGGGGCCAGGGACAAACTGCAACTGAGATACATGCCCTTAGCGGAACCGAACCTGGGACTCTCTGGTCCGCAGGCCGATGCTCTAACTGCTCAGCCAAACTGGCCAGGGCTGAAGAAAGGATTTCTTTCCCCAACAAATGCAAAAAGAAAAAAACAAGCTAGACATAGATCTTACATCTTACACAGAAATTGCACAACTGAGAGGAAGACAGCTAAAGCAGGGCTTAGAAAAGTGTACAACTCTAAAGGTATGAAAGGAAAGCTGAAAATACAGCCCTGACCGAGTAGCTCAGTTGGTTAGAACTGAGCTACACCAAGGTTGTGGGTTCGATCCCCAGTCAGGGCACATACAAGAATTAACCAATGAATGCATAAATGAATGGAACAACAAATCAATGTTTCTCTCTCTCTCTCTTACCCCGTTCCCCTCTCTCTCTAAAATCAATTTTAAAAAATTAGAAAATTCACAAACCAGGTATATACTTTAAGTTAAAGAACAGCAAAATGCACCAGAAGAAGGTAGACTAAACAGGAGAATTATCAGATAAATATGAGGCTCAAAGGATATTCTTTGAAAAGACTTAAAGAAAGTTGATACCCTCAAACAAATCTAAGAAAAAGGAAGTATGAATAACAAATATGATATCATTGCATATCCTGCAGACATTAACAAAGAGACAATTACAAATGTTAAGCCAATGAAATTGATGATTTTGTTCAAATATATACATTTTTTAAATGACAATTTTTATTTTTTGTCTCTGTGTGTAAAGTTTTTAAGTTTATTTTGACAATTAAAAGAAATTTTAACTGTAAAACAGCTTCATCCGCAATTTGTTAAAATTTAAATAAAATTTTGTTTTTCCAGAAGGCTTTTTCAGAGAGAAAAAGGGAGAGGGTCGGGAGAGAAGAAATTTCCCAACTGGAGGCATAGCTTGGCTACTGAAAACTAAGTTTTGCCTAAGAATTTGAATGTTTCCATCCACCTGTGAAAACAAAAACACCCCTTAATAAATCCTACGCATAGAGTCTGTACATTAGTAATGAACTACCATGTGTTGCTGTTAATTTCCTGATTTTAATGTGTGTGGTTATGCAAAAGAACTTCTTAGTTTTCAAACACAAACCCTGAAGTATTTAGAGGTAAAATCACTAAGGGTAAAGGGTTAGGGGTGACTTTGTACAATCCGTACAAATTATCTTGAACACATGAAGGGAAAAAAACTTACATAGATGTACAGGCAAAGTAAATCAGGTAAAATTTTAACCTTTGGGGAATCTGGGTGAGGGATATGGCATGCTTTTTGCAATGTTCTAGCAACTGTTTTCTAAGTCTGAAATGGAGTCAAATTTTTCTTTCAATGTGGGCTTGGGCTGGGGGTAGAGTCGTGTCTTTGGCTGCCATAATAAAGAACCATAACTGAGTGGCTTTAACCAACAGAAATGTATTGTCTCACAGTACTAGAAGCTAGAAGCAAATAAATAAAGGTGTTCCTAAAGCCTGCACCCTTCCTTGACCCTTTTCCGTTTCTGGTGGTTTGCTGGCAATCCTGGGCTTGTAGCTGCATGACTCCAATCTGTGCCTCCATCCTCCCTGGGTCTCTGCCTTCACGTGGCTTTCTTCTCCTAAGGACACCCTACTCCAGCAGGACCCCATCTCACCTAATTACATCTACTACAATGGCCTTATTTACAAACAAGGTCACTCTCTGAGGTCTCGAGGGTTAAGCCTTGCAGGTGTGTTCTTTTTTAGGGGGATACAATTCCGCCCACATGGAATTGGAAAGACCAGCTTTTGACAGGGAGATATTTTGTCTATATACATTTACTTCATAGTCTAAATAAGTGTTATAAAACTATGCAAAATTTTCACCCCGCTGGTGTGGCTCAGTCGGTTGGGTGTGGTCCTGTGCACCCAAAGGTTGCTTTTTGGATTCCCTGTCAGGGCACATGGCTGGGTTACAGGCTCAATCCCCAGTAGGGGGCATGCAGGAGGCAGCTGATCCATGTTTTTATCTCTCTCCCTCTCCCTTCCTCTCTTTTTTAAATTTTTTTAAAAACCTAAGCAAAATTCTCATCAATCACTCCCCGCCCCAGGATTAAAGTATCAAAGATCTTTCTTCCTCGGGTCTGACAACAAGCTCAAGGTAGCCAAAGGGGTTAGACCTAATGCTTGTGGGGTGATGTCTCTGTCTGTCTCTGTGTTCTCTTCTTTGTCTCAACAGGTATGAATCTAATAAAGTAAAATAAAAATACTCATCCCTGACCCCCAAGTTCTCCCATCTTCATGATTCCTTTTGTGCAGTAATGTCTTCCTGTGTGCTGAAGACCCCACTCTTCTCACAGGTTGTAGGCTGAGCTGAACAAGCACACAGAGTTCATCTGGTCTACCAGTTTAGAGTAGAAGAAAGTCAGCCAAGTGGAGCAGGAGCAGCCTGGTTGAGCCTGCATTGGAACCGTGGTACTTTATTTTATTTATTTATTTTTATCCTCACCCAAGGATGTGTTTAATAATTTTTTAGAGAGGAAGGGAGAAGAGAGGGGGAGAGAGACAGAGAGAGCGCGAGAGAGAGATATTTGTTGTTCTATTTATTCATGCATTCATTGGTTGATTCTTGTATGTGCTCTGACCGGGTTTTGAACCTGCAACCTTGGCATATTGGGACGACATTCTATAACCAACCCAGCTACTCAACCAGGGCAGAGCCGTGGTACTTAAATAGAATGTCCCAAGACTGGGCTGGTGAACACCATCATGGCAGTAGTCTTTTAACTGAAATTTAACATGCGAAAGAGTCAAAATCCAGGGCTGTGGTTAAGGACACAAGGACTCCTGTCTGGGTGGTCAAGAAAGGAGGCAGGGCAAAGGGGAGAAAGCGAAGATTTAAAGTCACAAAGGAAATAAATGGATAAAAGAGAGACTCGGGGGAAGACGTGCTGACTCACCACTCCAAGACTTCCTAGTGGGTCCTTAATGAGTGGAGGCTGGAACTGGGAAGAAATAGGCTATGGGGCCATGTGATTGGCCAATGAATTGCTCCCCTCCCATTGGTTCGAGGCTGCTCTTGATGACCAGGCCCAAGAATAGGTGAAACAAATTTCTCTAAAAAAGAAACATTCCCATCTTGGGTGTGGTGTAGCACTTTGCCCCTGGTGTCCTTCTGGGGTAGATGTTTCAGACCGAGATTCTGATTTTGGATTCCCAGGGCTTCTGACTCTTGAGAAAGTTCCTTTCAGTGTCTCCAAATTGGATAATTTAGGCAGTGAGAATGGCTCTCTTCTTAATCTAAATGATTATAAAATTCATCTAAATGATTGACTCCTTCCTACCTCTGAACATCCTTGAGGAATGTTGGGCCGTGACCAATCTTCTATTACACAGGAGAGGAACCCAGTGACTCTTGGCTAATGTCGTTATGAGTGTGTACAGCAGGGCTCACATCCCATGTTTCAAGTGTGGTTTTCTTTCTTTTAAAAAAAATTTTTATTGATTGATATTTTAAAAGTTTTTATTTATTGATTTTTTTTTTAGAGAGAGAGAAACATTGATTTGTTGTTCCAGTTATTGATGCATTTATTGTTTGATTTTTTTTTTTTTTTAATCCTACCCCAGGATATTTTTTCCAAATATCTTCAGATAGAGTGGGAGGGGGAGAGAGAAAGAGAGAGAGAGAAACATCAATGCGAGAGGGACACATCAACTGGTTGCCTCCCGTATGACTCCGACCAGGGCTAGGGATGAACTGCAACCGAGGTACGTGCCCTTGACTGGAATCAAACCCACGACTCTTTGGTCTGCAGGCCAACGCTCTAACCACTGAGCCAAACCAGCCAGGGTTATTGGTTGATTCTTGTACATGCCCTGACTGGGGATCGAACCCCCAACCTTGGTGCATTGGGATGACACTCCAACCAATTGAGCTACCCAGTCAGAGCCTTCAGTCATAGTTTTCACTCTTCCTTGTACTCACTGCAGTCACCTCTGAAGTTCTCCGGGAACTTCAATGTGCCAGCAACTATTCTTGTCTAATTATCATTTTGCTTCCTCGTTACAAGAATCCTATGAATTAAGGACTATTATTTGGGGGGAGGTGGTGAAATACGCATATAAAGAAATGTAGACAACATAATGGAAAACTTAGGGAATAACCACAATCAGAATATGAAGATCTCAGGTCTGGAACCTAGATTAAGAAATCGACATTGTAGGGGGCATATCAAGTATACGGTGACAGAAGGAGACCAGACTTTGGGTGGTGAGCGCACAATGCAATATACAGATCATGTATTATAGACTTGTACACCTGAAACTTATATAATCTTATTAACCAGTGTCACCCCAATATGTTTAAGTTAAAAAAAAAATAGACATTATAAGGTCCTTTGTAGGCTCTGCCCACCCAGACCCAGCTGTATGCACTCTCCACCCTCCATATTCACCAAATGAAGTGAATTTATGTTGATTTCCCCCCAACTTTATATTTTTCCCACTGATAAATGTTCTCCTAAGGGATGTGTTTTGTTTTCCCTGGTTTTGATTTGTAATGAAGAGATCCTTCTAACACTTGTTTCTTTCGCTTGCTGCTATGTTCTTAAGATGTATCAGTATTAAATGTATGTGTGTTGCTCTTCATTTATTTTTTCCTGCCTTGCAGGATGTAAATGTATGAATATATCACAGTTTCTCTATCCCCTCAGTGACAGTTTCAGTTTCTCAATTTCTGCTAAGGTGAACAATGCTGTTTTGAACATCCTTGTACCTGTCCCCTCGTTCCTATGTGCCCAAATGTTGAATTTCTAAGAAGTGAAATTTCTGGGTCACAGGTTACTTACGCCTGTTCTCAAGTGTTTTTTGTTTTTTTGTTTTTTTTTTTTACCAAATCCCATGACCTTTGGGCCCAGATGGACATCCTCATGTCTGCAATTCACTGATGCTGTCAACGTTTTAAAATAACTTTATTAAACAATGTCACCCCAATAAAATCAATAAAAATTTTTAGAAAAATAAAATACTTGCCCTGGCCAATGTGGCTCAGTGGTTGGAGTGTCGGCCCATGCACCAAAGGGTCACAGGTTGGATTTCTGGTCAAGGGCACATACATGGGTTGCAGGTTCGATCCCCAACCCAAGTGTGTGTGGGAGGCAACCAATCAATGTGTCTCATGTCAATGTTTCTCTCTCTCTCCACCTCCCTCCTTTCCATGCTCTCTAAAAACAATCAATGGAGCCCTGGCCAGTTTGGCTCAGTGGTTAGAGCATCAACCACAGATCAAAGAGTCACAGGTTCGATTCTGGTCAAGGGCACGTACCTCAGTTGTGGTTCGGTCCCTGGCCCTGGTCGGGGTTGTGCAGAAGGCAACCAATTGATGTGTCTCTCTCACATCAATGTTTCTCTCTCTCTCTCTCTCTCTCTCTCTCTCTCCCTCACACTCTATCTGAAGATAAATGGAAAAATATCGTTGGATGAGGATTAAAAAAAATCAGCCCAGCTGGTGTGGCTCAGTGGTTGAGCATTGACCCATGCACCAAGAGGTCGCCTATTTGATTCCTGGTCAGGGCACTGGGCCAAGTCCCCAGTGGGGGGCATGCAGGAGACAGCCAATTCATGTTCTCTCTCATTGATGTTTCTATCTCTCTCCCTCTCCCTTCCTCTCTCTCTAAAAATTAATAAAGGAAAAATAAATAAATAAATAAATAAATAAATAA
This sequence comes from Tadarida brasiliensis, assembly GCA_030848825.1. Taxonomy (NCBI): domain Eukaryota; kingdom Metazoa; phylum Chordata; class Mammalia; order Chiroptera; family Molossidae; genus Tadarida; species Tadarida brasiliensis. The sequence continues at coordinate 1,883,868 of CM061276.1, forward strand.
ATAAATAAATAAATAAAGAGTTTTTAAGAAATAATATAAAAATGTGAAAGGGTTTTGCTTCTCACACAGAAATACTCATCTACTCATCATTGCTTTTCTCTAAGATGAGGAGATCTGTGTTTTTCAATGTGAATAGAAATGATACTAGCTCCATTTAGTGAACAGCTCACATTCCCCACTGCTAGGTGATCTGTTATCAACAGACTTTTCATACTTGTTTGCCTCTTTCTGGGCTCTGTCTTTTGTTCCATTGATTCCTTTGTCCACCCATGTGCCAATAAGCCTTAATTACTATAGCTTTTTAGTTAAATCTTTCTAAGGTGGGTTCAATCCAAGCAACATCCCCCCCACCCCATACTGCAGGAGAATGTTGGTTTATACCAACCCTTTCTGTCTTCCACATACATTTGAAGATTATATATATGTATTTTTCCTTTTTATTGAAGTTATTGAGTGACACTGGTTAACAAAATTATACAGGTTTCAGGTGCACAATTCCACAACACATCATCTGTACACAGTATTGTGTGTTCATCACCCCAAGTCAAGTCTCCATCCATCACCATTTATCCCTCCTTTACCCACCTTCACCTAACAATCACCACACTGTTGTCCGTGTCCATGAGTTTTTCTCTTTGCAGCATTATTTGCAATAGCCAAGATTTGGAAACAGCCCAAGTGCCCATTAGTAGATGAGTGGATAAAAAAGCTGTGGTGCATTTACACAATGGAATACTACTCAGCCATAAAAAAGAAGGAGCTCTTACCCTTTTCAACAGCATGGATGGACCTGGAAAGTATGCTAAGTGAAATAAGCCAGTCAGAGAAAGACAAATATCATATGATTTCACTCATATGTGGAATTTAATGAACAAAATAAGCTAACAAGCAAAATAGAGAGGATTATATTTTGACATAAAAAATTCTATTGGGATTTTGCTAGAATTTCACTGAATATAGAGATCGATTTGTGGAAGATCCTTGTCATAATGATAATTCCTACATAAGAATTTAGTATAATTCTTCATTTCTTTATATTTTTATACAGCTAACACAAAACATTTATATTTTATCTGAGAAGGCTTACAATCTTTTATTAGATTTACTCCTAGCTACTTTGTATTTTTCTTGTCACTGCCTATGAAATTCTTTTAGGTTTAAAATTCTAACTAGCTTTAGTTATAGAAATACAAATACATTTTTATATGATTTTTATCTTCATCAAAGGTGCTTTTTGAAGCTTGAGAGCATTTATTTTTTCCCCCAGCTTTATGAAGGTGGGCTTACAAAAGTTGTGAGTGAGTGAAACACAGAGTTTATTCTTGTATTATTAATTAATTATTGTGTTATTGATTTGTATTACAACTGTAAACCTACTTTTGTCCACCCTCTATAACAATGTATAAGTTTCAGGTGTCCATCCTATTGATTTGATAACGTATATATTGCAATATGATGACCACCACAGCACTAGTTAACACCTTCATCATGTCACATAAATTACCACTTAAGATCCAAAAGAGTTCTTATTTAGAAAAAGGAGAAGAAAAAAGATCTACTCTCTTTGCAACTTTTGAGTATATAATACAGCATTAATCCTAACAGTTTTTTATTGGTTTGAGAGAGACAGTAGTTTGCACAGATATAGCAAATTATTGCAAATTATGATAATTCTGCTTTTTCCTTTCAAATCCATTGCCTTCGTCCCTCTGAATTGGCTATCATTTTTTTTTTCTTTATTGATTTTTTTTTTTTTTTTTTAGAGAGAGAGGAAGGGAGAGATAGAAACATCCATGAGAGAGAACATCGATTGGCCACCTCCTGCATGCCCCCACTGGGGATTTGGCCCACAACCTGGGCGTGTGTCCTGACCTGGAATCGAACTGGTGACCTCTCGGTGCATGGGTTGACACTCAACCACTGAGCCACACCGGACGGGCTGAATTGGTTATACTTTAAGAACTACTTTGAAGTAGGATTGGTGACATAGGGCATGACAGCCTTTTATCTTATCTTAAAGCGTATTCTTTCATCATTTTTTCATTAATTATGAGGTTTGGGGGTTTTTTTCTTTCTTTCTTTTTTTAATCCTCACTCAAGGATATGTTTTATTAATTTTTATTTTATTTTTTAAAGAGAGAGGAAGGGGAGAGAGAAACATTGATTTGTTGTTCTACTTATTTATGCATTCAATGGTTGACTCTTGTACGTGACATGACCGGGGATCAAACTGGCAACCTTGGCATATTGGGAGGATACTCTAACCAACTGAGCTACATGGTCAGGGCAGGCCAGCCATCTTTAAAGGTCCCAGGTGATTGGGTTTGGGGCTGAGGAGTTTCTCCATGACACCTATCACCTGTGTGAGGCCTGTATCTTCTGACCGCACTCATTCCAATCCTTACATCATCCCCTCATTGGATGATCCAGATGTATACCGAATAGAGTATTCCTCTTACGCAGTTGATGGTACCGATGGTTATCTGAGATTCTTTTCCTCTGGCACTGCCCCAAATCAATTGTTTTGAGGGTTCTTGGCCAGATGCCCCAAGAGCTCCAACATTGCCACTTGGGTGTGGACCATCTTGTAATTAGCAGAGTCTGAGAAGGAAGGAGACGCCAGAGAAAGACAGTTGAGCCCCAAAGCCCAGGTGAAGCAGGGTTTCCCTTCCACTGTGAACCTGGTCATCAAGAGCCTAGCTTAGCCAATAAAAAAAAAGAGAAGGAATCTTTGAGTGCATGTAGCTTTTCACTTCTCCCTCCTGGCTTGCGTGACTTGGTGTCAGGGCTGGTGAGTTCCCTTCCTTGCCAGTTGGCTTCTTTTGATTTAAAAATCCTTTCTTTTACATTGGTACAGAAGTTCTCTAGTTTTCTTTCTCTCCCTTTTTCTTTTGCTTTTGTGCTGAGGCCACACACTCATCTTTGTGTCCTCAGCGTGGCCTCAGCATGGCCACCACTCTTCTGTTTGGTGTGGGAACTGTTCGAGAGAGATGGGAGGCTTTGACCAGTCAGGTACGGCTTCTCATTTTCCAGAGATGCTCACTCGAGCTCAAAAGCACTGGTTCTCGAGTTTGGCTGCTCATTGAGGTTTTCTGGGGGAATTCCAACAAAACACTGTTTCCTAAACGGACAAACAAAACAGAAACAGACTCATAGACACAGACTCATAGACTGATGTTGCCAGAGGGGAGGGCGCTTGGGGGGCTGGGCAAAAAGGGGAGGGGACTAAGAAGTACAAATTGCTAGTTACAAAATAGTAATGGGAATGTAAAATACAGCACAGGGAATGTAGCCAATAATATTGTGATAACAGTGGATGGTGGGTTCTAGACTTATTGGTGGCATCACATTGTAAGTTATATAAATGTCTAGTCATGATGCTTTACACTTGAAACCAATATACTAGTGAATGTCAATTTTAATTAAGAAATAAAAATATAAAACAGTATTGTCTAAGTCCAACTTCCGAAGTCTCTAGCTGAACAGTATTTCTGGGCATGAGGCCTGTCAAAAAATCCCAAAACGGCACAGTTTAAACCACCAGATTAGTAAAATCTTATTTAGTCAGCATTTATTGTGCATGAATACTTTACAACATGGGAGCTTTCCGATCCCAAATGGATGTGAGTCTGGGGTCAGTGCCGCTCCAGGGTGGCTTATACAGTGAGAATGAGGAAATCGGTTACCCTTCACAGTCATTGATTTTCACAGGAGGGGTTTCCAGATAGCAGGGGATTTGGTGAAAAGCGATGGTCTTCCACTAGTTTCAGGAAGACAGCTTAAGGTTTCTTTCGTGGTTATCAGAGGCATTGACAAGAAATAGCTCGTGCTATGTTCGTGAAAGAAGCCAGATTTGGTTTTGTTGACGTGGCTTAAATGGTTTCATCTGCTCAGGGAATTTTCCAGTCTGGTCTCCATTTTGCATTCAAATATTTTTTTTAGTTCTTTCTTTCTTTCTTTCTTTCTTTCTTTCTTTCTTTCTTTCTTTCTTTCTTTCTTTCTTTCTTTCTTTCTTTCTTTCTTTCTTTCCTTCCTTCCTTCCTTCCTTCCTTCCTTCCTTCCTTCCTTCCTTCCTTCCTTCCTTCCTTCCTTTCTTTCTTTTTTTCTTTCTTTCTTTCTTTCTTTCTTTCTTTCTTTCTTTCTTTCTTTCTTTCTTTCTTTCAATGAATTTATTGAGGTGACATTGGTTAATAAAACTATACAGGTTTCAGGTGTACCATCCTACAATACATCATCTGTATATTGTATTGTGTGTTCACCATCCCAAGTCTAGTCTCCTTCCATCACCATTTATCCCCCCTTTACCTTCTTCTACCCCCCACTCCCTTCCCTCTGGCAATCACCATCCTGTTGTCTGTGTCCATGGGTTTTTCTTTTTTTTTCTTTGCTTAATCCCTTCACCCTTCTCACCCTTCAAACCCCTCCCCTCTGGCGGCTGTCAATCTGTTCTCTGTATGGTGAGTCTGTCTCCCCTTTGTTCGTTTTAACAGCGTTTTTTCAGAACTCCTCAGATGCTGGGAGAGTCCAGCTGGGGGGTTGTCAGCCACACCCCTCATTTACTCAGGACCCTGAAATGCTTTAAGGTCAGCTTCTCTGTAGGAAACCTAGGGCGAGAGTGTTGGACCCCGTCTCCGCTCCTAAAATGATCCTGAGCCTCAAGGAAAAAGCCCAAACAAAGACACGCAAATAGAGGGAGAGAAATACCTTGAGATTTAGGAGGAAGGGTGGAGTTTGTGAGCTTGAACTTTCATCGCTGTGTAAAATGCACGAATGTTCATTGAAAACCACTTCGAAACTGAGGTTCAGAAGGAGAAAACCTTTATCTGTGCTTCACAAATATAGCCAGTGCTGAGCAGATTTACTGCTGGTAATATAATCGTCTAAGAAAACTAGACAGCTTATAAACAGTCCCTTTAACAACTAGTACTTCCCTCAATGTTGTCTTATGAGCTCTGTCTTTTTACGTGTCCTTCGAAAGTGTGACTTGAAGTGGCTTTATAATACACTGGGTTGACACGCTAGAAATATTCATCATTCTGTAGTCAGTCTCCAGTGTCTGACTTTTTATTATGTAGGACAATGAACAGAAGTGTAATATGCATACTTTAAAGGTCCTTAAAAGAGGAAATGCTGAGTCAACATGTTTTAAATTCATTAGAAGTTTTTTTTGTTTGTTTTATTTTTAATTTTTTTTCCTTTGTTGATTTTAAAGACAGGAAGTGAAAGGGAGGGAGAGAGAGAGAGAGAGAAACATCGATGACAGAGAACATCGATTGGCTGCCTCCTGCATGCCACCCACTGGGGATTTGGCCCACAACCGGGGCATGTGCCCTGTCCAGGAATCGAATGGGCGACCTCTTGGTGCATGGATCGATGCTCAACCAGTGAGCCGCACTGGCGGGGCAGATATTTCACTTTTATCTTACCTCAGACATTTACCAAGGTCAATTGTCAAGGTCATTGTCCCAGAAAGAAAGCATTCAGATCTCTTTGTTAACAGACTATCAAAAAGCAGCTCATATCAGACCATAAGAGTTTTGGGGTTTTTTTTTTTTCACTATGTTCACTTTGAATGACCCTGTGGATTGATTCTCTGATTCCATCTCAGTTTCCTAGATTCTGTATTCTTTGGTCCTCAAGATCTTGCTGGAGACGCAAGATGACAGAATCAGGTTCTTATGACTTTGACCTGCTGTGGTACCTCGAGAAGCTCAACAAAAGGGATTTTCAGAGTTTGAAGAACCACCTTGCACAAGAGTGTCTGGAGATTGGACTCCCACCCATCCCAAAGCTTGATGTCAGCAAAACCAAAGCAGATCTGGTTAATCTGTTGACAACGTCTCATGAGGCTCAGCACGTCTGGAATATAATGTACAATGTCCTTCACAAGATCCAGCGTAAAGACCTCTGCGACAAGATCAGTGCTAGACGAAACTGTGAGTAATGGATAGGAGAGGGATGGGGCAGTTTTTAGGAATACTGATTGTTTTGACAAGTGATGTCTCCATCCCCAAAGAGCCAGTCTTCAGACCTGGAAGACATCAGAGGACCAGTGATGGTTCAGGTGTGGGTCTTGTCCCATCTCGTGACTTTCTAATTCTACCTATATTTTCTTCCATCATGGTGACTGATGTATGAAAGGAGCCAGCTGAAGGATTAGACCCACCCAAAGAAAGTGCTGTCTGTAGCTAGAGGAGCTTGCAAGCATGGCACTTTATCATAAAACTGTAAGATCTGGCCAAAGAAATCTGTGGGCCTCTGTGCAAAGATTATGGAGAGTTAATGTACTAGGTACTCTGCTAAGAATATCACGTTCATGGGCTCCCTCAGTCATTACCAAACATCTCTGAGTAGATGTAATTATTTATTCCAGTGGGAAGAAATGAGTATATGAGAGGCTAAGAGAAATTACCCAGATGATGGATCTAGTTCAAAGTTCCTCAAGTATCAGAGCTAAGACTCTAAGCCAAACACAGCTGCCTCTAAATGTGAGGGTCTTTTCTCACATCTTTTCCATCCCTTGTATGTTCTTCATTCATCTGGAAAGATTCAAATACTTAGAGGGGCCATCAGGTGACACATAGCTGCAAAGTAGTCACCAGGTCTGGGCCAAACATGTCTTCAGGTTGACTACCATCCCTCAGTTCTTGATCCCCTCCAGACAGTTACATCTAGTCTGATGGAAGAAAGATTTCAGAACCTCTCTGGTCTTAACTCCAAATAAATTATTGGGCATCCAGTATTAAATTTTTGCCGATTTTTTTTTTATAATGATAACCAATGTGGTCCCAATGTTTACTACACCTTCTGATGTGAGAAGTAAAATCAGAAATCTGTAATGTTCGGTGCATCTTTTAACACTTAATTGTTGACAAATATTTCCAATGAAAAGAAAATGGATTGTAATTCAAGCAAAATTATTTTATGGGCCAGGTTCAGGTTTAGCGCTGCTCACACATATATATGCACCCATATGTCCACTGCAGTGTTTTGAATTAGTGTTTTGGATTTCTTTGGATTAAAAAGTCAGATGTGAGATAACTGGGTCACGTGGTAGGTGTATTATTTAATTTTTTTGAGAAAACTCCATAGTAGCTGCACTAATTTGCAATCCCATCAACAGTACTTAAGGGATCCCGTTCCTCCACATCCTCGACATTTGTTTGTTGATTTATTGATGATAGCTATTCTGACAAGTGTGATGTAGTATCTCACTGGTTTTTATTTGCCTCTCTCTGATGTTGAGCATCTTTTCATATGTCTATTGGACATGTGTATGGACATACTACTCTTCAGTCATCCCACATAGTATTGCAGAAATTGCTTCCATATCTTATGGCATGAATATTTCTGGAGAAATCTTAGGAAAACATGCTATGGGTTGTTTTCCTTTTTCATATATTTTCTTCCTGTTGAATCCTCACATTTCTTCTTTTTCTTTGAAGGTTAAAGTTCTAACAGACAAGCATATTAGTTTTAATCATTTTCTCTCTTTTTTAAGTTTTATCATTCATATTTACACATTCAGTTATTAGTTATAGGGATTATTCTCTAACATATGTAGTCAATAATGTAGGCAATTTTTATTTTAAAATAAAATTATTATAAATGTTTAAGTTCTTGATTCCAAAACTTAGGTCCTATGTGGGTGTGCTTTGTATTGATTATTTTTCCTCTTGATTATAAATCATGATTTCTTGCTTCTGTGATCTTGAGAGTGCCATGCTAAGTGACATAAGTTAGATGCAAAAGGATAAGAACCATATGGTTTCCTGCTTCTTTGAATCTCAATTTTGTTATGGTGTGCCAAACATTGTCTACAAAAACAGTAAAAAGCCTGGATGGTACAGCTCAGTTGTTGGAGTGTCAGCCTGTGCACTGAAGGGTCATAGGCTTGATTCCTGGCCAAGGGCATGTACTTGGGATGTAGGTGTGATCCCTGGCCAGTTGGGGCACGTGCAGAAGGCAACCGATCAATGTGTCTGTGTCTCTCACATCAATTGTTCTCCCTGTGTCTCTCACATCAATTGTTCTCCCTCTCTCTCCTCCTCCTTCCCTCTCTCTCCCCCTCCTTCTCTTTCTCTCTCTCTCTCTCTCTCTCTCTCTCTCTCTCTCTCTCTCTCTCTCTCATCAATCAATCAATTTAAAAGATCAGTTGGCTTTACTTCAGCTAGCTCCACAATGGCAGCCTCCCTCTTCTGGCTGCCAATGCCCCAAGGATAAAATCTTCAAGTATCTGCTAACCAAGGAGGGCTCATCTTTCTCTGGAAGTTCATTTATTAGATTGATTTTTTTTTTAATATCCATATCTCTCTGGTAGTTTTAAATGTTATTTTATTTTATTTTTTATTGAATCTATTGGGGTGACACTGATTAACAAAATTATATAGGTTGCAAGTGTACAATTCCACAACACATCATCTGTACACTGTATTGTGTGTTCACCACCCCAAGTCAAGTCTCAGTCCATCACCATTTATCCCCCCTTTACCCTCCTCCACCTCTTTCCCTTCTCTTCCCCCCAGCAATCGCCACACTTGTCTGTGCCCATGAGTTCTTTCATTTTTTCTTTTTTGCTCATCCCTCCACCACCCTAACCCAGCCCTTCTGACAGTTGTCAGTCTGTTCTCTATGAGTCTGTCTCTATTTTGCTTGTTAGTTTATTTTATTCAATAGATTCCACATAATGTGTGAAATAATATGGTACTTGTCTTTCTCTGACTGGCTTATTTCACTTAGCATAATACTGTCCAGGTCCATCCATGCTGTTGCAAAGGATAAAATTTTCTTTCTTTTTACAGCCAAGTACTATTCCGTTGTGTACCACAGCTTTTTTATCCACCCATCTACTGATGGACACTTGGGCTGCTTCCAAATCTTGGCTGTTGTAAATAATGCTGCACTGAATTGAGGGATGCATAAATAGCTTTTTAAAATCTGGTGTTTTCTTATTCCAGTGGGAGTGCCACCTTATGTATGCTCAGAAGAAATAGAACACCGTCTACAATAAAAATGTCAAGTTCAGTCTATCTATCACTTCAGTTATCGTCAGTGATTCATTAAATGATCAGGAGATTAATGTAATGAATGGTTGATAGTCGAAGATGCAATAGTTAGCTGCTGTGAGCCAAATGCATATAGGAAATGGTCTCTGATCTCAAGAATCATGATCTCAAAGGAGATATTTGATGTAAAATAACGTTATAACAGAAGGCTGTATAAGATGCTCTGGAATCATAAAAGGAGAAAGAAAGGAGGCCTTTCTGATGCCAAGATATGTGAGAGGGAAGCTGTTGAGGGATCCACAAGCAATGGTGAAACATATCTGTAGATCCTATTGTCTGGATGATAATACATAGTTATCACAATAGTGTTGACTATATTCCCTATGCTCTACTTTACATCCTCATGACTGTTTTTACAGCTGGAGATTTGTACTTCTTAATTTCTTCTCTTTAACACCCAGTCCCTCAACCCATTCCCCTCTAGTGACTATCAAAATGGTCTTGTATCTGTGAGTTTCTGTTTTGTTTGTTTGTTTTGTTTTTCAAATTCTACATGTAAGTGAGATCATATGGTATTTGTCTTTCTCTGTTTGACTCATTTCACTTAGCACAATACCCTCTAGGTCCATCCATGTTGTCACAAATGGTATGGTTTCATTCTTTTTCATAGCCAAGTAATATTCTATTGTATATATGTAATATTCTATTGTATATATGTACTTTTTCTTTACTCATTCCTTATAGTGACTATCTTGTAATTGTGTCTTTGTGGTGAATGCTAGTAAGTAGAGATGCTGGTAAGTAGAGATAGTGGGTGAAATTGTTTCTGGGGGCGGTTTTTGGTACCTTGAACTTTATCTATGTTCTGCATTTCTCTGCCCTATACTCACTGACTTAGGTAACAAGGAAACATATATGATTTTCATAAAGAAAAAATTCCTACCCCAATGGGAAAGATGCCTTTATAATGATGTTCATAATGAATTCTGTAAAGAAATGATCACAGAAATTCTCGACAAACTAGATTTTGCATTTAATCCTACGAGTACTGAGTCATCAAAGGTCCTGAATGCATTCCTGGTGGGACAGAAAGCAGCTGGGAAAACGATGGTTCTAAGAAGGGCGATGTTCGAGTGGGCAAATGGCAAGATCTGGAAGAATATGTTCTCTTACGTTGTTTACATCACTTCTCATGAAATCAATCAGATGGCCAATAGCAGCTTGGTTGAGCTGATCTCCAAGGACTGGCCCGATGGCCAGCCTCCCATTGCAGATATCCTATCAGATCCCCAGAAGATCCTGTTTGTTCTTGAGGACTTGGACAACATGGACATCAACTTAAATATAAACAAGTCTGCTCTGTGTGGTGACAGCAGAGAGCAGATGCCGGTGTTGGTACTCTTGGCCAGTTTGCTGACAAGAAAGATGGTTCCGGGTTGCTCCTTCCTCATTTCATCAAGGCCAGATTCCATGGCTGCTACGTGGGCACTCATGAAGAAGACAGATACGCTCCTGACCCTGCCGTTCTCCTGTGAAATGAGGCAGAAGTATTTTACCTTATTCTTTAAGGACAGTCAGAGGGCTATAACGGCCTTCAAGTTTGTACAAGAGAATGAAATATTCACACATCTATGCCAAGTACCCATCCTATGCTGGGTCACTTGCATTGCCTTAAATCGGCAGATGGACAAGGGGGATGATTTGAAACACTCATGCCAAACGCTCACTGACTTATATGCTCATTTTCTTGCTGATACACTGACATCTGAGGCTGCTAATCAGTGTGCTTTAGTCCTACTGCAACATCTCTGTTCACTGGCTTTAGAAGGACTGCTCCATGACACATTGCATTTTACTGAGGAGGACCTCAGAAGTGTTGGGTTCACAACAGCTGATGTCTCCACGTTGCAGACCCTGAAGATTCTTTTGCCCAGCAGCAACCGTAGAAACCATTACACATTCATACACTTGAAACTCCAGGAATTTTGTGCAGCCATAGCATTTATGCTGGAATTGACCAAGAGCCAGATCCCCTCAGCCGGAGAAAGTTGTAAAGAGAAAAGGGAAAGATACACTGATTTTAGTCCAATAATTACTTCCATTTTTGGTCTTCTTAATGAGAAGAGGAGAAAAACTCTGGAGACAGCTCTTGGCTGTCACCTACTGACAGGAAACATCAGGCAATACTTGCTACAGGAAATGAAATGTTTTGGTAATAATTTGAAAGCCATGGGACACCACACACCTTTGTTTTATTGTCTCTTTGAGAATCAGGAAGAAGAATTTGTGAAACAGATAATGGACTCTTTTTTAGAAGCTACTATTTATGTTCAAAACAACGGAGATCTGATGGTTTCATCCTACTGCCTGGGGCACTGCCATCCTCTACAGAAACTTAAATTGGGTATTCAACGCATCTTTGAAAACAAGTCTAATGTGACAATAACTTCTAGGTGAGTCTTAAAATTTGTTTTCTTTATTTTTATTGTTGACATTATTCCAGATGTCCCCATTTTCCCCTCCTTTGCTCCCTTCCACCTGGCTTTTGCCACTGCCACCCCCCCCTTCCCTCTGGCCATCACCACATTGTTTTCTGTGTCTATGGGTTATGCATATATGTTCTTTGGCTAATCCTTTACCTTCTTTCATTTTGTTATTTCCTGTATTTCTAAGACCTGCCCCTAATTCTAGTGCTTGTTGACCATCAAAAGGCTGAAATTAAAGATGATACAGGACTTGATTTTCAACCTCATCTCTAATGGGACTAGTGATTTTAAAATCTCTCAGCTTCAGTTTAATTCAGGGTTAAAAATCAGCATAATTGACATTTGGAGCCCGATAATTATTTGTGGTCCTGTGCATTGTAAGCTGTTTCATACTATCTTGGACCTCTACTCATTAGAAACCAATAGAACTAGCTCCCCCTCCCCCAGTTGTGACAATTTTTTTTTAAAATCTTCAGACATTACCAAATATCCAAATCACCTCTTGTTGATAACTACAGGTTTAACCTCAGTTCTTCAGACCTGCTCTGTGGACTTACTGAAACCATTCTTATAAATTGCTTAGGGATGTTCCTAATAGCATAAACATGCAAAATTCATCATCAATACTGATGTTTCTTAATAGTTAATGTCCTCACATTTAAAGGCACTGCACTCAGGACATTATATCTTGCCTGTCTACAGACTCATCAATTACTTTTGTGGGACTGGATGTTGTTTTTTACATGTGGCCATACTTTATTTCTTCCTGCCTGGTATTAAGTCTGGGTTGGTTAACAGTGGCTCTCAAAAGATATTTTAGTAAATGCATTGTCTTCCAAATTGCTGGAGAATTACATTCTTCCTCCATGTAGTAAAATGAAGAGCCTTGTCTACTGGAGAGATATCTGCAGTTTACTCCACACCAAGAGGAACCTCCAGGAACTGGAACTTTGTAACAGTGACCTTGATGATACCTCAGAAAGGGTTCTGTGTAAAGCCCTGAGACATCCCAATTGTCAACTTCAGACACTCAAGTAGGTGTTATCTCAATCCCTACCTTAGAGTTTCCTCTAGGAATAACAATGCTGCCCTTTTCCTTCTCTGGGGGAGAATACTACAAATAATGATCACTTCATGTTGAAACCGAGCCCAAGTTCGGCTGCCTGCCGCAATGAAAGCCAAACTCACGAGACAGGTGCTGTTGAGAAGGAAAGTGGTTTATTCAAGTGCTCATGACTTAAGAAGATGGGGGACTCCTGTCCCCAAACCCATCTTAACAGGTCTCATCAAGCCAGCTAATTATATAAAGTAAAAGGGAAGTGGGAGTTGAGTTGAGGGGAGTATCAGGATTTTTCTGCAGACATGCCATTTGACTTGGCTGATCATCCTGTTTCTGATATTAATTTTGCTTTCCTGTGGTTGGCTGGCAAGTCTGTAAATCTGGTAGTGATTGGAAACAAATGGTGTGCTCTGCTAAAATACTAAGCAAAACATGTGTGGTTTCTCAAGCATATACATTTCTACTTTATTGTTAGTTAACTCTTGCTAGGATTTCAAGGTTAGTTCGATGTGATAAGAGTAATTCTGATAGGAACTATGGCAGATAAATGTACCTAAAGCAGGGGAGTGAGAGTGGACCTGGCAATGTTTTGTTCCTGGTAATGTTTTCAGAAAAAGACAACTGATTCAGATACTTATGGATCACAAGCTGACCAGGTAAAAAGAAGCTATATCATTGTGTTAGGTTCAGCCTCATATATCAGACCCTCCCCCTTCCACCCCCATTCAAGAGAAGCTTAAATGTATGAGGCTTAATTTTCCATTCACATGAGAAGTCTGGAGGTAGGAAACCCATGGAACATGTACTTTCAGATTAGTCTGGACCTAGGTCCCTGTGTACTTTTTTCCTTTTAATTGAATTCATTGAGATGACCTTGGTTAATAAAATTATATGAGTTTCAGGTGTACAATGATATAATACATCATCTATATACTGTATGGTGTGTTCAACACCCTAAATCAAGTCTCCTTCCATCACCATTTATTCCCCCTTTACCCTCTTCTACCTCCCCCAGTTCCCTTCCCCTCCAGCAATCACTACACTGTTGTCTGTGTCTATGAGGTGTTTTTTGTTTTTGTTTTTGTTCATTAGATTCCACATACTGTACTTGTATTTCCCTGACTGGGTTATTTTACTTAGCATAATGGTCTCCAGGGCCATCCATGCAGTTGCAGAGAGTAAGAGTTCCTTCTTTTTTATGGCCTAATAGTATTCCATTGTGTAAAAGTAACATAACATTTTTATTCACTCATGTACTTTAAAAAAATAATAGCCCAGCCAGTGTGGCTCAGTGGTTGAGTGTCGACCCATGCACCAAGAAGTTTCTAGTTCGAGTCTCGGTCGGACACATGTTCAGGTTGTGGGCCAATTCCCCAGTAGGGGGCATGCAGGAGGCGGCCAATTGATGTTCTCTCTCATAGATGTTTCTATCTCTCTCCCTCTCCCTTCCTCCCTTTCTAAAATCAATAAAGAAAAAATTAAAATAATGATAATAGCAGCTAGCATTTATTAAAAAATGAAATTGGGGTTTCAAAAAATAAATTACAGAAGCATGTGATGGAGGGAGTCTGGCTTAACAGTAGTTTATGTATAAAAGTTTGAGGGGAGAGGCAGTTATCAGGCATGTTGGAGGTACTTTTTCTAAGCCATTATTGATCAACATGATTTTGGGCCATGGTGACTATGGAAGCCCCAGCCATTATGGCCACTTTCTAGGCAGTAAGCAGAAGGAAGAGGAGGAGAGGAAAAGGGGCACCTGTAAGCTTTTGAAACTTCTTTGATTGTGCTTTTTCAGAGCTCTTTCTTTAAAAAAAAAAAAAAGTATTGATTGATTTTTGAAAGAGAGAAGAAGGAAAAGAGAGGGAAAAAAAACATCGATTTTGTTGTTCCAATTATTTATGTATTCTTTGGTTGACTCTTGTCTGCCCTGAACAGGGATTGAACCCACAAACTTGGTATATGGGGATGACACTCTAAGCAACTGAGCCACCCAGCCAGGGCCAGAGTTCTTTCTTGTGTCACTTCTGCTTGCATCTCATTGACCCATTCATCTTGTCTCCATGTAGTTTCACCTAATTGCAAAGGCGAGAAAGCAAGTTGCTTCAAAGATAACTAGCTTCCATTCCTGGAAGTCCCACCTCCGCCAGTAGAGCCAGAGGTTCTTTGTGGATTCTTAACTATTCTTTCCATATGGCCCTTAGAGAGGAAATGACAAAGCTGTTGCCTGGATGTTTCCCTTCAACTTCTAAGAAATCATGAAAAACTTTGAGAATTATCTTCAGCTCCTCTTTTTTCCACAGTCCACTGGAAAGCTCTGATTTTCTATCCAAATCTAACCACGTCTCATTCTCCATTCCATTACTAACCTGACCCAAGTCCTCATGTCGCACATGGAAATTGGAAAAATCTCCCTGCTTGGTCTCTCTGTGATATTACAGCAGGGTTAGTGAAGTATGGGGGTGGGGTGAAATTAGAGAAAGACAACATAAAACCTTGTAGCAATGGTAAGGCCACCTGTTTGTTAAATTAACAAACAATGAGCCCCAACTGCATGTCAGGCAACTATTTGGGCATTTGGGGAACAGGAATAACTGGTATGGATTTTTAAAAAAATTCTTGCTCTCAGAAATTGCATTCTAACTGTACAATAAACATGTAATGTGTGGGGTAGTATAATACACTTTGCAGAAAAATAGTACAAGACAGTAGATGCAATCTTTGGGTGGCCTGGGGAAAACTATGTGAGAGTTGATGTTTGATTAGGCACCTGAAGGAAGTAGGGAAGTCGGTTCTGTGGTAGGAGAGAATTCCTGGCAGAGAAGACAGCAGCATCTCCAGATGTGCTGTGGTGTGCAAGGAGAGTAGAAGGAAGTAAGGTCGGAGCACTATTGGGGCCAAGTCATGAAGAGCTGCGTTGTCCATTCAAGGTGCTGGATTTCTTTTTAAGTGAAAAACCAGTTTAAGTTAATGTATTGATGATAGCCATTCAGGCAGATGTGAGGTGATATCTCATTGTGGTTTTAATTTGCATCTCTCTGATTAGTGACATTGAGCATCTTTTCATATGTCTGTTTGCCATTGTCTTTAAAGAAGAATCTATTCAGGTCTTCTGTCCATTTTTAATGGGATTATTTCTCTTCCTGGTGTTGAGTTGTATACGTTTTTTATATATTTTGGAAATTAACCTAACTGAACTAAGCCAGTCAAATAAAGACAAATACCATATGATCTCACTTATATGTGGAACCTAATGGAAAAAAATAAACTGACAAACAAAATAGAAACACGGATGCATGAAATAGACTGATAGCTGTCAGAGGGGAGGGGGAGGCGAAGGGTGGGGAGAGAAGGACTGGATGACAGAAGGTGAAGGGGTTAGTCAAAAAACATACATACATAACCCATAGACACAGACAGCAGTGTGGTGACAGCCAGAGGGGAAGGGGGCTGGGGGTAGGTGGAGGAGTGCAAAGGGGGGCTGCAATGGCGATGGAAAGAGACTTTGCTCGGGTGATGGCATATGATGCAGTGTGCAGATGATGTTTTCTTGAGTTGTACACTTGAAACCTGTACGGTTTTGTGAACCAGTGTCACCCCAACACATTTAGTTTAAAAAAAAAAAAAGGCAAAACCATTTGAAAGCTCTGAGTTTTCAGACTAGCAAGATCTTGAATTTCATACTATCCCTGTGGCTTTTGGGTTCATTGAAGATCATAGGAGGAACGGTATAAGGTGGAACACCAATTAAAAGCCTCTTGGCCCAGCCGGTGTGGCTCAGTGGTTGAGTGTGGACCCATGCACCAAGAGGTCGCTGGTTCAATTCCTGGTCAGGGCACATGTCCAGGCTGTGGGCCCGATCCCCAGTGGGAGGCGTGCAGGAGGTGGCCAATCAATGTTCTCTCTCATCAGTGTTTCTAACTCTCTCTCTCTCTCTCTCCCTTCTTCTCTCTCTCTCTCTCTCTAACATCAATAAAGAAAATAATCTTCTTGTAAAGATCTGGGAGGGAGAAGATGATGGCCCCTGGGGGTGGTAGAAGAGGAGATGGTGGGAAATGATCAGATTCTGCATTTGTTTTGGAGGTAGAGCTGACAGCATCTGCCCCCTCTGAGGCATTCTTTTCTTAGGGGAGGGTGTTCTCCTCTTTGGTGTAGGTGCTCAGGAATTCTGGGACAATTTTTGTTCAGTAAAATTGTGAATTATGAATGTGTGCATAATCCTGTGGGTGCATTAGCCATGGGCACGTTCTGGCCTTTGCTCTCATGGTTAGATGCATAGCTTAACTGTGTATGCAGACGGGTGTGTGTGGTTTCTTGACATCACTATGGGTACCAGTTAGAGGAAGATCACTGTGGTAAAGACCGAGAGGACTGTTTCCAACTTACCGGTCTGATTTGGGGATTAGCAGAGGACATTTGACCTGACTGGGAATCTAAGATTGAGATCAGTATGTGAAGCAGTGGTCAATACTCAGAAATCGAAAAAGTAGGGCAGGCAGGCAAACTGCAGAGACTCTCTATGTAAGACCTTGAGGAGAACCCTCCTGCCATTTCTTCTTTGGCAGGTTGACATATTTCTCGGTCGGCACCACATTTGAAGACGTGTTCAAGGCTATTGTTCATAACCAGAACCTGACGTTCCTGAGCCTGAATTGTATGCCCATTTCTCTAAAGGTGTTTTCACTGCTGCACGAGGTCTTGGCCAATCCGATGTGCAGCATACAGCATCTGAGGTGGGTCACCGCCCGGCTGAATGTACGTTGTGTGTGAGAGGAAGAGCTGGGAGTTCAGAGGTACCCTTTGGATAATACCACCTGCTACTTCTCCTTGAGGCCACATTCCCTGAAGATTTTTAGCACATGGTTTATTTCTCTCCCACCAATGTTAGAGTGCGGAGACGGGTGGATGGTATTCTCTGGGCAATGAGTAGAAAGTTAGACAAAGTCAGAAAGGTGGTCGAGAGCCAGATGATGCCGCACATCACAGGCTATGTCGGAAAAGAAATCAGAAGTCATCGTAAATGTGACGATAAGCTGAGTGTCCTGAACAGGTGAGTTGCTTGATATCTGAGTTAGAGTTCTGAAACACAGCGATGGGTGCTGATAGAAGATGGATGGGGGGAAGGGAGGACTGCCTATTCCATTTCCAAACTTGCCCGAATTTGAACTTGGAGAACAGGCGAGATTAAGAAGCGGGAGGTTCTGTTGAAGTAGGCGTCCTCTCGCTTGATTGGGGCTGGTTTTTCTTGAAACAGGGATGGCTTGGAAACCTGAGCCGCCTCACTCTGCATGCGTTTCCTCTTACAGCTTAATGAAGTGTGATTTGAAAGCCAGTGCCTATGAAGAAATAGCCTCTCTCCTCATCAGCAGCAGGAAACTGAAGAAACTGACCTTGTCCAAAAATCCGCTGAATGACCGTAGGGTGAAAATCCTATGTGATGCTCTGCTCCATCCAGACTGTGCTCTCGAGTCGCTGGTGTGAGTCAGCTTAAATAAGCCCACCACATACAAGTTTAGACCTGAGCACGAATGTTCAAGCATGTGGTCAAAACACAGTGGGGAAGGGCAGGCGAGGTTCTCGGTTGGTTGCAGCGTCATCCCCAAGGTTATGGGCTGGATCCTGGGTGGAGGGTGTGCAGGATACAGCTGATCAATGTTGCTCTCCCACATCGATGTTTCTCTCTCTCCCTCCCTCCTGAAACCTCCCTCCTGTTCCCTCCCTCTCTCCCTCTCTCTCAAAATCAAATAAACACACACACACACACACACACACACACACACACACACACAATGAGAGAAGTATAATGGCTGAAAGCATGGTGTTTGGAGTCAGGCAGATCTGAGTTGTTATTCCCAATAGACAACTTCTTTGTCCCACAGTGCTGGCAAAAATCGATGCAGCTTTTCTCAACTTGCCTTTCTCGGTCAGGAGAATGGAGTTGTCACACTCCCAATTTTATGGCTTTGGGGACAGAGTTAAATATGATGTCATATAGGTTTCAAACACAGCTGTGCCATGGCAACTGACTTGATGAGGGCGAGGACTTACAGTTACTTTCACAATAAGTGACTATGATTGGTGTCATGTGGGATGTGATGTCACTGAGAGCACAAGGAAGAATGCCAAGAAAAAGAGGGTTTGCAGATAGATCACCTTGAAATAGGGACTTCTGTTTATTCTAGTTTCTGCGGTCATTCAAGATGGCAGACAATGGGCTGTGTCTACTTTTTTTTTTTTTTTTAATGCTCACCCGAGGATATTTTTCCATCTATCTTCAGATAGAGCATAAGGGAGGGAGAGAGGAAAAGAGAGAGAGAGAGAGAGAGAGAGAGAGAGAGAGAGAGAGAGAGAGAGAAACATCAGTGTGAGAGACACATGGATTCGTTGCCTCTTGTCCTGGTCCAGGAATCATGCCTGCAACCCAGGTACATACCCTTGACTGGAAATTGAACCCACAACCCTTCAGTCCACAAGCCAATACTCTAACCGCTGAGCCAAAACTGCCAGGGCTAAAACAATTTTTTATGGTCATTACTAAGTATGTGTATTGTCCTATAGAAATATTCATGTGGTTGACCATAATACCAATCCCTCCAGTAATATTACATGGTAGTCTATTATATAATTATCTTTATTTATTGTTTTTTTAGGTCAACAATTCCAAGTGTTCTATTAATTCCTTCTGTTTATAACTCTATAATTTTTTTTCTCATAATTTGACACTTAAACATTACAAACTTCTGCTCTGGCCATGTGGCTCAGTTGGTTGGAGCATTGTCCCGTACACTAAAAGGTTGTGTAGGTTTGATTCCTGATCAGGACACTTAACTAGGTTGTGGGTTCAATGCCCAGTCAGTGTGTGTATGGGGGGCAACCCATCAATGTTTCTCACCTCTCTCTCTCTCCTCTCTGTCTAAAATCAATAAAAACATATCCTTGGGTGAGGATTTTTTTTTAAATGATAAATTTTTCATAAAGACCTTCAAGCTTGCGATCACGTTGATTGTCTCTCAATGTGTGAGATCCTAAGGCACTAACCCCTAGCTTTGCAATTTAGTATTATTGCGGTTTTGATGGTTTTGCTAAATGGTTTAAGGTGGGTGGATAATACATGCTCTTCTTTCTAACTCCAAGCCACAAAATATATATAAAGCTGTCTTTAGAGTCTCATTATTCTAGGATATATCTATCCCCAGAGGAATCCAGTAAGTAATTGCCAATATTAATTAACTTTATTTCTGTTGAAAAAAGGGACAGAAATTATTGGCTCAGTAATGACACTCCTAATAGGTATAATTTCATGTCAGAATGACATGTGTTTTATTTATTTCCTGTTTGATTTTGTGTGTATGTGTGACAGATTTGAGGTATGATTCACATGGCTCGTGTAGCTCAGTGGTTAGAGCATCGGCCCGTGCAACAAAGGGTTGCATGGTCTCGGGTTCAATTCCCGGTCAAGGGCATGTACCTGGGTTGTAGGTTCAACCCCTGGACCTGGCTGGGGTGCATGCAGGAGGCAATCAATAAATGTGTCTCGTTCACATCAATGTTTCTCTCTCTCTCTCTCTCCCTCCTTCCTTCCCTTCCACTCTCTTTAAAAAAAAAAAAAAAAAGGAAAAAATATCCTTGGGTGAGGATTCACAACAACAACAGTATACATTCAGTGCTTTTCAGTACGCTCAGAGCCGTGCAAACATCACCACAATCGAGTTGCAGAACATTTCAGGCGGTTGCACTGTGATGGACTCGGTCCCTTTTGTTCTGACTCCACTCAGGTTGCTCTTCTGTTGCATCACGAAAAGCTGCTGCGATGTGCTCGCGAGAACTCTCATGATCAGCGAAACTCTAAAGCACCTGGACCTGAGCGTGAACTACCTACAGAATGACGGAGTGATGCTGTTAATCCTGCCCTTGGTGTTTACAAGCTGTACACTCCAGGAGCTGGAGTAAGTCTCGCCACGCTGTCTTCTTTCTTGGGTGGCTGTGTTTCTGCCATGGAAGGATTTGGGGATTGGAGTTGTCAACAGAGAAGAGCAGAGACTGTTTTGTTTTTGTTTTTGTTTTTTAATCCTCACCCAAGGATATTTTTTCTATTGATTTTTAGAGAGTGGAAAAGAGGGAGAGAGAAAGAGAAAGAGAAAGAGAAAGAGAAACATCAATTGGTTGCCTCCCACATGTGCCCTAACCAGGCCGGGGATTGAACCTGCAACCCGGGAATGTGCACTTGACCGGGAATCGAACCCAATACCCTTCAGTGCACAAGCTGACACTTTAACCAATGAGCTACACTGAGCAGGGCGAGACTGTTTTGTTTTTCTTTTTAATTCTCACCCGAGGATATGCCTTTATTATTTTTTTTGACAGAGAGAGAGAGAGAGAGAGAGAGAGAGAGAGAGAGAGAGAAACATTGATTGGTTGCTTCCCGTATACGTCTGACTGAGGATTGAACACACAACTGGGTAAATGCCCTGACTGGGAATCAAACCAGCAACATTTTAGTGCATGGATGATGCTCCAACCACCAGAGCCACCCAGCCAGGGCAAAATAACTAGAGATTTTGACGATGGTGTCAAGGGTGATAAGTGCCATGTGAGGGCTATGTGAACATATCTCTCAGTATCATGCAGCATAAGGGCAGGGTAAGATATTTTTTGGTAAAACCCTTCAGCTGAGAAGGATCAGAGTCTACTGAATTGCTCCGATTTTCCCTGTCACACAGAGAGGTGTTCCTGGGCCAGGCCCAGCTGGACATAGCTTTGGAAAGTGCTGTAGGAGAAGGGGACCCAGAGACTCAGCCCTGACCTGGCTTTCATATTTGTGGGGAAGAGAACAACTCTGAGGGTTAGCTATCATGGGGACATGTTTGCTGAGAAGTAGCCTTGTTGGAAAAGGGGTGTGTAGGGGACTGGGGGAGGTGGCCGTGTCTGAGCCCCTGGGGTGGGTCAATGATACTATGCTTCTGTGTGGAGCTGACTCAGTGGATGTTCATCAAACTGTCCAGAATCAGCCCTGGCTGGGTGGCTCAATTAGTTGGAGCTTCATCCCGTGCCCAAAAGGTTGCAGGTTCAATTCCCCATTAGGGCACTTACCTAGGTTACAGGTGTGACAGGCAACCGATTGATGTTTCTCTCACCACAATGTTTCTCTCTCTCTCTGCCTTCCTCTCTCTCTGGAATCAATAAAAAAATATACATATCCTTGGATGAGGATTAAAAAAACACACACAGACAAAAACTTCCAGGACGAAATAGGTAATAGTCTCTCCAGCCTCCTGAGTGTCTCTCCTCCGTGATGCTAAAGAACCGATTTTCTCATATTCTTCTGGAGATGCTGAGCTGTCCTTTGTCTAAAAGGGTTTACTTTTTTTTTTCTTTTTTTTTGTAATACTCACCTGAGGATATTTTTCCATTGATTTTCAGACAGAGTGGGTGGGGGAGAGAGAGAGAAACATCCATGTGAGAGAGACATCGATTGGTTGCCTCCCACATGACTCAAACCACGACACAGGAACTGAGGTATGTGCCCTTGACCAGAATCGGACCCGTGACTCTTTGGTCCTCAGGCCGACACTCTAACCACTGAGCCAAACTGGCCAGGGCTAAAAGGGTTTACTTTTTTATTCTTCAGAGTTATTAACCTGGACGTAGTTCTTTGAAAATGTTCCATCTCAAATGTCTTTTTCGTTTGGGTGCAGAAATAGGAGGAAGCTAGACCACGACCGTATCTTTCATTCATGACATAGGGACAGCGTAGCCCAGGAGCTCCTGAACTAAATAAGCACTTCACAGTCTTGAGTCAGAAAATGACCAGCGCTGTGGCATGTGACTTCTCATCTCAAACTTCTTTCTGGACACAGCCGGGGAGCTCAGTTGTTCAGAGGGTCGTCCCGACATGCCAAGGCTGTTGTGGGTTTGATTCCCGGGAAGGGCTCATACAAGACCAACCAACGAATGTATCAATAAGTAGAACAACAAACCGATGTTTCCTTCTCTCTCTCTCTCTCTTTCTCTTCCTCTCTCTCTTCCTCCCTCTCTCTAAGATCAATAAATTAAAAAATGTTAAATATTTAAACAATAAACTTGGGGCTTTCCAGTGTCTGTTTCAATATCTAAGTAGTCAACAAATTGTCACTCAATGTGTACTGGTGACACCAAATCAGATGGAACCATGGATTTAAGTTGTAACTGCAAAGCAGAAAGGAAGCTGAGATGAAAAGTCATATACCGTGGTATATACCATGGTCTTGGTTATTTTCTGATACAAGTCTATTAAGCGCTTTCATTCAGGAGCTCACAGGCCCTCGTGTTCCTAGGTGGTTGGGATACATCAGTGAACCAAACAAATATCCCATCCTAATGGGTTTTGCTTTGACTCTCAGGGAGATAAACAAGACGTACGAAAACCGTGTGTTGTGTTAGATCAGAGACCATCAAATGACAGCCCAGGGGCTCAATCTAGTCCTCTGCCTGCTTTTGTGAGTAAAGTTATATTAGAATACAAGCATTCATTTACATAGTCTCTAAAATTGCTTTTGTACTTCCACGGCAAAGTTGAGTTATTGTGACAGAGACTGTGCAACCCATGGAGAATAAAACACTAGCCCTGGCCAGACTGGCTCAGCGGATAGAGCATCAGCCCGCGGATCAACGAGTCGCGGTTTGATTTCGGTCAAAGGCACATACCTCGGTTTCGGTTCATCCCCAGCCCTGGTCAGGTTGTGCGGGAGGCAACCAGTCAATGTGTCTCTCTCACATCGATGCTTCTCTCTCCCTTCCTCCCTTCCACTCTATCTGATGATAACTGGAAAAATATCCTCGAGTGAGGATTAAAAAACAAATGAAGAAAACATTATCTGGTTCTCACGAGGGGAAAAGTTGCTGACTCCTACCTCAGACAGTAGACGTTGCTACGGAATGCTTTCTTTCCTCTGTAAAGTACATCAGGATGTGTGATCAGGAGAGCTCATGGTGGGGTGTGGTCATCATAAGCAAGATCAGTCGATGTGATCCTCGTTGTCAAAGCGAAATTTGAGCAAAGACTTGGAGGAGGCAAGGGAGTGAGTTCTCTGGATCCACAGAGGATGCCTTCAAGCCAGATAAACCGCCAGTGTAACGCTGTTAACTTGGAAACAGTTGGCTCTGTTTAAGGTACAACAAGAAAGTCAAACCAGGTGAGGCAGGGAGCAGAACCTCAGTGGGAGGTGATGTGCAGAGGTGAACCGGGGGTGGCAGATCACGTAGGAACATCTGAGCACCTGTAAGGATTTTGCTTACTGTGGGTGAGATAAAGAACCATGGGGATAACTCAGTTTGTTCTAAAAGCAATACATTCAGTCCTTCTCAGTGACGCTGGTGTTTGACATGAGTACGGGAGGTAGGATGACGATCATCAGAAAAGGTTGCCTGAAATAGCTCCTTGGAGCTCAATTTCAGTGTCACAAAAACACAGATTAGAAATGGTGTCTGATCGCTTCATAAGATATATATAAACTGTCTAACCACTATGCTGTACACCTGAAACGCAATGAAATATTGAATGTCAACAGTAATTTTTTTTTAAAAACTTGAATGTTATCCGGGTCTTCAGACAAAATGCTTACAGTGTTCGGGCCTCAGTTTCCCTGTTTGTGGAATCAGGATAAGAGTGGTGTGAGTTAATATCCACTACGAGCTTCGAATATTGCCTGACTGTTCTTTTTTTTTTTTAACTTTATTTTTATTGTGGCTACTATTATAGATGTCCCCATTTCCCCCCCTTTGCCCACCTCCAGCCAGCCCCACCCCCCTCCCTCTGGCCCTCACCACACTGTTGTCTGTGTCTATGGGCTGTGCATATATGTTCTTTGTCTAATCCCTTCACCTTCTTTTATCTGTCCTTCCTGCCCTCTCCCCTCTGAGAGCTGTCAGACTTCCATGTATCCACGCCTCTGCTTCTATTTTGTTCGTCAGTTTTGCTTGTTAGATTCCACATATAAGTAAGATCATATGTCCTGGCAGTATGGCTCCTGAGCGTGGACCCATGCACCAAGAGGTCACCAGTTCGATTCCCTGTCAGGGCACATGCCCAGGTTGTGGGCCAAATCCCCAGTGGGGGGCATGCAGGAGGCGGCCCATCGATGTTCTCTCTCATCGATGTTTCTATCTCTCTCTCCCTCTCCCTTCCTCTCTCTCTAAAATCAATAAAGAAAAAAAAAAGTGAGATCAGATGGAATTGCTCTTTCTCTGACTGGCCTATTTCACTTAGCATAATAATCTCCAGGTCTGTCCATACTATCGCAAAAAGGTAAGATTTCCTTCTTTTTCACGGCTGAGTAGTATTCCACTGTGCAAATGTACCACTGCTTTTTTATCCACTCCTCTACTGATGGGCACTTGGGCTGTTTCCATTCTTGGCTATTGTAAATAACGCTGCAATGAACATAGGGGTGCATATATTCTTTTGAATGAGTAATTTGGTATTCTTAGGATACATGACTCTTGTCTCCATGGGGTCCCTTCTTCATGAACATCATGAGAGAGTTTCAAGGGCACTTACCACTTTACGATATAAAAACCTTTGAGCCCTGGCCAGTTTGGCTCAGTGGTTAGAGTGTCGGCCTGCGGACCAGAGAGTCCCGGGTTCGGTTCCCGCTAAGGACATGTACCTCGGTTGCAGTTTGTCCCTGGCCCCGGTTGGGGTCGTGTGGATGGCAACAAGTTGGTGTGTCTCTCTCACATAGATGTTTCTCTCTCTTCCTTTCTCTCTCCCGCTCTATCTGAAAGGCAAAAATGTCCTTGGGTGAGGATAAATAAAATAAAATAAAAAACCTTTGAGACAGGTGGTCATGATTCTAGCTCATATTTCTCTCTCGCAGGTTGTCTGGTTGCTTTTTCACCGGTGATGCCTGTCGACAAATTGCCTTTGCTTTGAAAAGTAACCCCAACCTGAAGAGCCTGGAGCTTGGGAGCAATCACATCGGGGATGCAGGCATGGAGCTGCTGTGTGATGCTCTGAAACATCCAAACTGCAAGCTAGAGAACATCGGGTAGGTCCCTGGGTGGGGAGGGGAGATCCTGCTGAGAGTTTGGGAAAGCGGAAGGGAAATGGGAGGTGAACACGCTGACGCCTTGGTCTGGCCTTTGGCCCATTCTTCTGTCTAGAACTCGCGAGGGAGGTGTTCTGTGTACACACGCAGGTGCTCAGCTGCTAGGGCTCCCCAAGGATTGGCTCCAACTCGCTTGTGCATCTCCTTACACAGGCTGGAAGAGTGCATGTTAACCAGCGCCTGCTGTGCATCCCTCACCTCCGTTCTTATCGGCAGCAAAACTCTGAGAAAACTCAATCTGCTTGGAAATAAGTTGGGTGATGAAGGAATAGTGCAACTTCTCGAGGGCTTGGGACACCCAGATTGTGTACTTCAGACAGTTGGGTAAGTTGGACTCTGTCCTCCTTGGTGACAGGGATAATTCTGTGTTGAGATGGTCCAGGGCATATAAGGTGATGATACATCCTGCGGCCAGCTTCAAATACCTAAAAAATGAGAAGAACGGTCTTCTGTTGGGATGTTGAAAATATATGTGGAATCCCTAGAGCAAGGACCCAGTCAATGCTGAGTAAAAAGTAAAAGTTGGACCCTGGCAGGGTGGCTCAGTTGGCTGGAGTGTTGTCCTGTACACCGAAAGGTTGTAGGTTTGATCCCTTGTCAGTTCAATCCCCAGTCAGGGTGCGTACAGGAGGCAACCAATTGATGTTTCTCTCTCACACCAACATTACTCTCTCAAGTCAATTTTTTTAAAAGTTTTTTTTCGTTATTGATTTTAGAGAGAGAGGAAGGGAGAGGGGGCAGAGAGATAAAAACATCGATGAGAGAAAACATTAATTGGCCCCCTCCTGCATATCCCCCACTGGGGATTGGGCCCACAACCTGGGCATGTGCCCTGACCGGGAATGGAACCAGCGACCTCTTGTTGCATGGGTCAATGCTCAACCACTGAGCCACACCGGCAGGGCTCAAATCAATTTTTAAAAATCATATCCTCAGGTGAAGATTTTTAAAAAAGTAACCACTGGTATGACTTGTCATGCTTGACCTAGAGAATACTTAAATATAGGACTATTTTTTTTTTATTCCATTCAATTTCCCACTTTCTCCTGTTTGGATGTGTCTTTTATCACCAGAGAAAGAAGAAAAAAGAGTCAGTTCTCAACCTGACATCGTGTAGCTGTAAATCCTGGGCCATTAAATTTTTTTTTTGTAAACCAGAAGTTCTCCTCCTTACTCTATGAGGTGACTGTTGGTGTCTCACAAATTATTGCAAATTTAGGGCTTAAAACGTGCATTACCTCATCGTTTATGTGGGTTAAGGCTCTCGTCACATCATAGCAGGTCCTCTATTTAGGGCCTTTTCTGAGGGTGCAATTAAGATGTCATCACCACTGGGGTCCCATCTGAAGGCTTGACTGAGAGGCGACCTTCTCTGAAAATCATAGGTGTTGGCGAAAGTCAGTTCCTGTAGGGCTGTCGGACTGACAGTCTTAGTACCCAGATGGTTGTTTGCTGGAGGCAACCTTGCCATGTGGGCCTCCCTGGATGGCAGCTTCCTTCATCAAATTCTGCAAGGCAGCCCTGGCTGGGTGGCTCAGTTGGTTAGAGTGTTGTCCCATACACCAAAGGGTCAGGGGTTTGATTCCCAGTTGGGCACACAACTAGATTTTGGGTTCAATCCCCGGTCGGAGCACGTGGGGGAGGCAACTGATCAATGTCTGTCAGTCTGTCTGTCTCTCTTATTCTCTCTACAATCAGTGAACATATGCTCAGCTGAGGATTTTAATTATTTTTTTATTTGTGTATGTATTTATTTATTTTGATCCTTGCTCAACGATATTTTTCCATTTATCTTCAGATAGAGTGGGAAGGAGGGAGGGAGAGAGAAACATCGATGTGAGAGAGACACATTGACTGGTTACCTCCCGTACAACCCAACCAGGGCCGGGGACGAACTGCAACTGAGGTACATGCCCTTGACCAGAATCGAACCCGAGACTCTTTGGTCCACGGGCCGATGCTCTAACTGCTGACCAAACCAGCCAGGGCTAAAAACTTATTTTTTAAAAATTCCGCAAGCAGTAGAGTTTCTTAGCTTGGCAGAAGTAACTCTCTCACATAAACGCATGAAGGGAGTGATATCTCATCATTTCGGCCTGGAGGTTAGGAACAAATTACAGGTGCCACCTCCACTCAAGGGTGTGCCTGCCACAGGTGCAGATCACTGAACAGCACCCTAGAGGCTGCCAACCCCAATTCCATAAACATTTTGTCCACATGCCTAAGAACTTTGACAATACCTCGCATTCCATTTCTACTTGCCTTGTTTCTTCTGTGGTTAGTGTTTTCACTGGTTCAGTATGATTTCTCCCCAGATTGATTGGAGTATAATTGACATGTAAGATTGTGTAATGACTTGATATGTATATATATTATGAAATGGCGATCATGATAAGGTTAGTGAAGGTATCTATCACATCACATAGTCACAACTGATGTGGGCTTGAGAACTTTTCAGATCTGTTCTTAGCAAATTTATTTTTTCTAACTTTATTTGTATTATTGACACTATTACAGATGTCCCTATCTCCCTCACCCCTTTGCCTGCCTCCACCCAGCCCACCCTACCCCCCCGTCCCTCTGGCCATCACCACAGTGTTGCCTGTGTCTATGGGCTATGCATATATATTCTTTGGCTAAGCATTTCACATTCTTTCATCCTGTCCCGCCCTCCCCCCCCACCTCTGTCAGTCTGTTCCAAGTATCCATGCCTCTGTTTCTATTTTGTTTGTCAGTTTATTTAGTTCATTAGATTCTAAAAGGTCTGAGCCGGTGGGAGATTACATCCTCAATGTAAGGCCAGTGTAGAGAAAGGAGCATTTTACTACACCGGTGGGCTGTTACACAGGCGGGCTGGGGGGGTACAGCTTCCCCAAATCCTCAGCCCCGAGCCTTCTTTGTTGCCCACTTTTAAAGGCACAAACTACAGGGGAAAAAAAATTTAAAAAAACCCACATTCTCTTGGCACCGCGTAATTGGTGTCTGGGTTGGTAGGAGTTGTCTCAGAGGTAAGGAGTCTGCTCCGGCAGAGGTCAGGGCCATCATTGATCTCTTTCTTCTCATGGTTGCTCTGAGTTTCTCAAGGCCTTCATTAACCCCTTATCTTTGGGTTTCTCAAGGCCCTTATGTTCACAAAAAGAAACTGCCAGGGTGTGTACGTGCAGTAACTGAGGGTCAGAACGGAGTTTAATTTTGTTAAAATATTATTAACCCTTTCAGATTCCACATATAAATGAGATCATATGGTGTTTGTCTTTCTCTGACTGGTTTATTTCACTTAGCATAATGCTCTCCATCCATGCTGTCGCAAAGGGTAAGATTTCCTCTTAGCAAGTTTCAAGTCTACACTACGGTATTGTCGAATGCAGTGTAGTCATCATGTACTTAGGTTGTTTCTGTGTCTTAGCTATTGTGAATAATGCTGTAATAAATGTCAAGGTGCAGATATCTCTTTAAGATACTAATTCGTTTTTTATTTTGTATTAATTTTTAATAAAAATAAAAAATTTTTAAAAAAAGATATTAGTTCATTTCCTTCAAGTAAATACCCAGAAGTGGACTTGCTGGGTCACACGGTAGTTCAATTTTTTATTTTTTGAGGAACCTCCACACTGTTTTCCATGGTGTCTACACCAATTTACATTCCCACCCACAGTGCACGAGAGTCCCCTTTTCTCCACATCCTCGCCAACACTTGTTTTGTGTGGATTTATGATGGTAGCCATTCTGACCGCTGTGAGGTGATATCTTGCTGTGTTGTTGTTGTTTAATTGGCATTTTCTTGGTGATTCATGATGTTGAGCATCTTTTCATGCACTTGTTGGTTATTTAAACATCTTCTTTGGAAAAATGTCTATTCAGGTTCTTTGCCTATTTGTTTTAACTGGGTTATTTTTGCTATGTATATGGGTTCCTTATGTATTTTGGATATTAATCCTTATAGATATGAGGTTTACAGAGATGTTCTCCCATTCCTAAGGTTGTCTTTTCTTTTTGTTGATGGCTCCCTGTGCTGTGCAGGAGGGTTTTTGTTTAATGAAGTCGCACTTGTTTGTTTTTGCTGCTTGTGCTTGTGGTCATAAAATCATCGCCAAGAGCAATGTCAAGGAGTGTCCCCTGTTTTCTTCTAGGGGTGCTATGAGACTCCTATGGACAAGTAACTATAGGTATCAGGTGTACAATTCTACAACACATCATCTGTATATTGTATTGTGTGTTCACCACCCCAAGTCTCCTTCCGTCACCATTCATCCCCCTCCCCCCACCCCCTTCCCTCTGGCGATCACCATACTGTTGTCTGTGTCCATGAGTCTTTCTTTTTTTCCTTTGCTTAACCACTTCACCTTTCGCCCCCAGCCCCCAGCCCCCTCCCCTCTGACAGCTGTCAGTCTGTTCTCTGTATCTCTGAGTCCGTCTCCACTTTGTTAGTTTATTTTGTTCATTAGATTCCACATATAAGTAAGTTCATATGGTACTTGTCTCTCTGACTAGATTATTTCACTTAGCATAATGCTCTCCAGGTCCAAAGAAACCCAAAACACTAATTGGAAAGACTATAGGCACCCTATATTCATTGCAGCGTACTTGACAACAGCCAAGATTTGGAAGCAGCCCAAGTGCCCATCAGTAGATGAGTGGATAAAAAAGCTGTGGTACATTTACTCAATGGAATACTACTTGGCTATAAAAAAAAAAAGAAGAAGAAAAGAAATCTTGCCTCCCTCCCACTCCCTCTAAAAATATTAATGGGAAAATGTCCTTGGGTGAGGATTAACAACGACAACAAAAATGAATTGAAGAAAGGAACCAAATTTCAGGTTATAAAGGTACCTGTACCTATGTACTAATTGGGACATTGACATACAGAGAGGGAACAAGGGAATGAAAGTGACTCTGAATCCCCCTCCTTGCTTTACAAAAAGTTGAATCTGCCCAGCCAGTGTGGCTCAGCGGTTGAGAGTCCACCCATGCACCAAGAGGTCACTGGTTCGAGTCCCAGTCAGGGCGCATGCCCAGGTTGTGGGGCAACTCTCCAGTGTGGGGCATGCAGGAGGTGGCCAGTCAATGTTCTCTCTCATCGATGTTTCTATATCTCTCTCTCCATCTCCCTTCCTCCCTCTCTAAAATCAATAAAGAAAAAAAAATTATTCTAAGGGAATCAAATGTTATGATCATGGGCTCTGGAGTCAGTGCTCCTGTTCCTAACCATGTAAACATAGATATTTTTAGTTTTCGTCTTCAATTATAGTTCACATTCAATATTATGTTTGTTTCAGGTGTACCTCATAGTGGGGAGACATTTATGTAATTTATGAAGTGATGCCCCCGATAAGTCTGGTCCCCACTGGCACCACCCATAGTTATTACAATATTATTGACTATTTCCCTGTGCATGTAAACATATTTTAATAACTATGACCCTCCGTGTTGTAGTCTATAGAACTATTCACGGCATCATTCGTTGTGAGCATGTAATGACATAGACATGTTGAGTAAATGGTTCTTGAGTTCCAGTGTCGGTGTTTAGTATTCATTTAACTTGTTCCTCCAGTGGAATCCCTGCCTTGTGCTCCAGCGCTTAATGAGACCACTCTATCGACACTGAGAATGAAACATTTTCATCTAGAAAAGGTTTTCCTTTTTCCTCAGTCCACATAAAAGACTCCCAAGAATGCCCAAAGAATGATGTATGGGGAGAGGGTCCTGGATGCCACAAAGCTAAACTAGAACACGTAGAATTCACAGAATTCTTCCTCTGTGTTTTCTCAGGCTTCAAATAGAAGCTATGGATGCAGAAACCATGACGTTGTTCACGAGCATCAAGAAGAAAAACACCAAACTGCAGTTCAGTGATCAGTCGTGGGCTAAAAAGGAAGGCAGAGAAGTGAGCTGTAAGCTTGGGGATGTGAGCTTTCCTCTGTCAGCCCTGCGGCTGCCCGACCTGCCTTGGCATTAACCTCTTCCCACGAGTCCACAAGTTCAGACTCATGAGGAAATCATGTCGTTTCTGAGAAGATTCCTCCATCCTGTCCAACCTGAAATGCATTGGATGTAAGTTAGACTTGTGACTGTGATGCTGGAAAATTAGTTTCCTGTGAGTGTGTTTTGTGACTTTGAGTCAACCACTTTCCCTGTAGACTTCCTATAGTGTTCACAGAGTAATAAAAATATTATGTGAAAGAATAAAAGCTTAAAATGCATTGGAAACAAGTTTGTTTATCAAGGGCTGTGTGGAGGAACGAACTGAATTGGAGATCCATGGTCCTTTCACTCTTCTCAAGGTAGAGTTGCCAAAAGGTACCCCCGAGAGTCCCCAGAAAACAACCTCTAGGTTCAATTCCTTCATATTTCTACATCAACTGCTTCCTCCCCGATTTCCTCATGCCCCAAATGGTATTTATTCCCTTATCTTGCCCTCTCTGCTCAAATCCACCAGTGTCCCAAGGGGTGAAGAGTGACTTCCGCCTAAATACAGAGAAATCTGAGATGAGTTATCTCATAAAATCCTCTTCCCTTTACTATTTCTTTCCAAGGAGGAAGCTGGAAAGTTGGCATCTATGAATAGCTCTCGGGCTCTTCTTAAGCATCGGGAGATACAGTATCTGAGAAAGGAATCAATTATATAAGCTGGGTGGTTCTAGGCTGAAAATATTTTTGTGGAGTGCAAGTATACATTCAACAAAATGTGTAAGGGTTCTCTTTTCTCCACACTATTGCCAACAGGCATCTCTCCATTTCATCCATCTGTCCTTCAGAGCCTATGATGCTCCCCATCAGCCCGTCTGTCCTCTCCGTCTCTGACTCTCCCTGTGATCTCGACTGAAAATTTATCCCTCACACCTTGGACTCCTGTGTGCAGAAACCCCCCGGGCTCTGTAAGACATGACAGGCAAAATGACCCCTGTGGGTGTCAGACAGGGGACACCCAGAGAATGAGACCAAAACTCATACACAAAAACATTAACAGACATAATTTCTATAAAAACAAAGGCACAACAAACACCCAGAAGATGGGGCTGAGGTCCAGACCCAGGGGGGCCTAGGCTGACCCCGCCCACGAAGCCCTCGCTGTCCAGGGTCCTGGAGATGTGCTTCATTAGGACAGAAACAGACCTGGGTGACGTGTGAGTCCTGTGACCACAGGTCCTGCGTGGACAAGGATCTCCTGAGGAACAGGGTCAAAGGAACAGGGAAGACGACCCGGCCGAGGAGGGAGCACGTCAAAGCCCGCGATGCCCTGCGCACCCACCGATGGGCACAGCCCCACCCACAGGCGTCCTCACAGCCTCTCCTGTGCCCCTGAGAGTCTCAGCACAGCACACAAGGCTTCTGCATATTCTCCGACCTTCCATTTATCTCCTCTCAAACTTTAGGATCCTCTCTTCTCATCAACCCATCAACCTTCAGGGCAAGAAGTGAACAAAGTCACATCAGAGTCTCATCTCAGTATGGGAGCAGGAGGGTGAGCTCAGGCAGCAGGAAGCACAGACAGGGGTGGGGAGCCCTGCCCCCTCTGCTGCACAGGACAGTGTGGGGAGGGGGTGGGGCAGGGGTGGCCAGCCTCCCAGTCAGAGGTTCTTGAGTCACCAAGTGGGAACCTGAAGAAATCTGCCACCATCAGTCCCCACGAGGCTGGTCCTCACGCTGTGGAGAAATAATCATGAACAAGTTCAGGTCAGTGGCTGTGACAGGGACAGTCTCAAAAGTCCATTTCATGCTCAAAATGCCCCCAGGAATCCCCAATACCCAGTCCTGGTCCCTCAGCCCATCCCCTCCCCATATCAGTCTCACCTTTACAAGCCTAGAGAGACGAGTCAGAGCCCTGGGAACTGTCACGGCCTGGGGAGGACACACCAGGACATGTTAGACCCCAGGACAGGGGACTGAAGGAGGAACTGTGGGCTGAGGTCCCCATGGGGTCTCGTCTGCTGTCACAGGCTCTCAGGGGTCACCCCTCCATACTCACTGGCACCCTGAGCGTAGCTCCCTCCTTTCCCACCTGCGGGAAGAAAACATCCTGTGAGACACCAGGGAGGAGGCAGGGCCATGAGGTCCTAAAGGAAGCCCTAGTCCTGACCCAGAGAAGTTTCCAGAACTGTGTGTATAGACCCAGGGCAGCATCAGGAAACCTGTGGAAAGTACATGTCAGGGACTGGACCAAGTGCCCTCCTGGAGGTCTGTCCTCAGCAGGGACCTTCCCTCTGACCTGTGACTGCTGGGACCCGGGTCCCCATCACTACAATCACCAGAAATCAATGTGTCCCTCATTGTCACACCTGCCTCACTACAGAGTGAGTGTGAGCACAGAGCCCCACTCTGGGCAAGTCCACGTGGGGATGGGGCCTCCCGTGCAGGAAGCAGGACACACTCTCCCTGGGCTGGACACCCCACAGGGACCAGACACTCAGAGCCCACCCCTTCCCCACCTGAGTGCCTCCTGGTCCACATCACAGCTCCAGCCACAGCCCCCAGGAGAAGCAGGCCAGCAAGGACGCCCAGGATGATGAAGGTGGTCTGAGGAGGCGGCTCTGGGAAGGGAAGCGAAGGGAAGGGGAAATGAGGATCCTGACCCCAGGCCTCAGCCCCGACCCCACTCAAGTCCCCCAGAGGCCCTGCTTCCCTGGAAGAGGCTCTGTGCCCACGTGCCCTCCTCACCCCATCCCAGGGTCAGGGGCTCCGGCAGCCCCTCGTGCTGCACATGGCAGGTGTATCTCTGCTCCTCTCCAGGGGGCACCAGCACGGCCGCCCACTTCTGGAAGGTCCCGTCCCCCGCAGGCCTGGTCTCCACAAGCTCCATGTCCTGGGTCTGGTCCTCCCCGTCACGCTGCCAGGTCAGGCTGATCTCCGCAGGGTAGAAGCCCCGGGCCCAGCACCTCAGGGTGACCTCACGCTCAGAGAAGGGGTGGTGGGTCACCTGTGTCCTTGGAGGGTCTGAGGGAAGGGTGAGACATTTCAGGGACTTTGCATGGTCATGGGACACTGCAGCAGCGTCACCTGACCACCCTGGGACTGGACAGGACACCCGGGGTGGGGGAGGGGAGCACACAACCCAGACACCAGCCTGGACAGAGGCACCTGGAATGATCTCCTAGTCTCAAGAAAGTTCTGGAATCAAATGGACACAGCCCAGGGCAGGAGGCAGGTTTCTGACGGGAAGAAAAGGGATTTCTGGGCCTGACCTGGGTGGAGACCAAGTGACTCAGAAACGCTGGGGTCACCTCACACATGGTGGGTGTGGGGCAGCAAACAAGGCCTGAGAGACGGTCCCCCAGGGGTCCCAGGGGCAAGGCCGGGTCCATGGGAACCGCGGATGGTTATTTCAGGGCGGACTCCCCTGCTCCCCGCAGAGACTGCACCTTAACTGTCCCTGGGAGAAGGTGGGAGTCCCTCTGGGACCTGACCTGAAAATCCGGGCGGACTCCATCCTGACCCAAGGAGGGGGTGCTCTGACCCTGATCCCATCTCCTGTGTCGGGGTAAGAGCCCCCAACCCGAAGGGAGAGGAGGCGGCCCGCGGTCCCTGGTACCTGCGCGCTGCAGCGTCTCCTTCCCTTTCTCCAGGTGACGGAGGAGCCACTGCACACACCTGCCCTCCAGGTAGTTCCTCCAGGGCTCCGCCGCACCGGCCTCCTCCCACTTGCGCCGGGAGATCTGAGCCGCCGTGTCGGCCGCGGTCCAGGAGCGCAGGTCCTCGTTCAGGGCGAGGTAGTCGGTGCCGTCGTAGGCATACTGACTGTACCCGCGGAGGAGGCGCCCGTCCGCTCCCACCTCGCAGCCATACAAGAACTGCAGGGTGTGAGACCCTGACCCCGCCCCGAGATCAGCCCCGCCCACTCGGCACCAGGGGTCAGCCCTGCACACTAGACCCCGCCCCCGTCGCCCTCCCCCTCCCTCAGCGGGATCCGAACTGAAGTGAAAGTGAAACCGGGTCGAAGTCCCGGGCTCGTCCCGGGTGGGCCGGGCGGTCCGGCAGGCGCGGGTGGAGCTCGGACCCGGACCCTCGGGGCGACCCCGCCCGTCCGTGGGGATGGGGCCGGGACCGGGCGGGCGCGTGGCTCACCGTCCTCGCTCTGGTTGTAGTAGCCGCGCAGGGTCTTCAGGTTCACTCGGAAAGTCCGTGCGTTGCCCTTGGAGATCCGCGTGTTCCGGTCCCAATACCGCGGGTGCTCCCGATCCACCCACGGCTGCTCCATCCACGGCGCCCGCGGCTCCATCCTCGGACTCGCGGCGTCGCTGTCGAACTGCACGAACTCCGTGTCGTCCACGTAGCCGACGGCGAGGAACTGGGGCTCCCCTCGGCCGGGCCGGGACACGGCGGTGTAGAAATAGCTCAGGGAGTGGGGGCCTGGGCGGGAGGAGAGCGCGGGCCGGTGGAGACGCGCTGCCCGGTCCTGCCCGCCCGGCCCCGCTGCTCCCCGCACAGGCCGCTCCCCCGACCGCACTCACCGGCCCAGCTGCGGGTCAGCACCAGCGCCCCCGAGAGCAGCAGGAGGAGGGTCGGGGACCTCATGACCCGCATCCTCGGGTCCGGGGACCGTCTGAGTCCGGGCGGGTCCGCGGGGACGTGATAACAGGGAGCTTCGGGGACACTGATTGGATCCTGATAAAAAGGACGGCCAATGGGAGTGAGAAGTGTGTGCGCGTCATGAGTATCCAGGAAGGAGGCCCCGAGCCAGGTTGTGACAGAAGTAAAACCAAAGAGAATGGGAGTCCCCAACACTGAGCCTCCACGCCCCAGACTCCGCCCTGGGCTGAGGCCCTGAGAGCCAGGCCTGGGGACCCCGAACGTGGCCCTGACCCTCGTCCCGCAGGACAGCTCCCTGTCACCCGGCTCCCTGGGTCCCGGCCCACGTGCTGTTTTCTTCAGCCACTCAAACGTTTTGGTTTTAGAATCTCTATAGTCTTTCAAATTACGGAGTATCCTCAAAATAATTATGTTTATGTGTGTTATTGCTATCAATGTTTACCACACAAGGAATCAAACGGTATGAAAAACAATATTAATTCATTAAGTATATTAATAACCTATGACATGTTAGGACAAATAATGTTTTTATGAAAAATACCAGTTTCCCAAATAAACAAGGTAGAGGGAGGAGTGGACCTGCTCACATCGCCCGTTCCTGCAGGTCTCGGGTCTCTTCTGCATCACTAGAACACCGCTGCATTTTTATATTTGCTTCTGTGTTTAATATGCGATTTTTTTTGTTTTGTTTGGGAGTGGTTGTTGCAGTATATAAAAAACATATACAGCCTACAGAAATATGTAGGAGGAGCACTTTTAATAACCTTTTCAGGTAATTGTGGATAGTTCTCTTTGATACTCCACTAACACGACACTCGTGGTTATGTTTGAAAACCTCATTGGAAAGTGGATCTTGAAACAAAATTGAATATTTCCTGTTCTGTTCAATTCCACTGGTTTTTCTTGAATGACTGGCTCGTGTCCTAAAGTGTGAGTATTTAAAAGTGATGCATCGTTTCACTAAGTTATGGAGATCTCCCAGTGTTGGTGCCCTTCATTCCACGTCGTCAAAACCCACATTTGTTCATATGACCACAGATCCCACTACAGTAGTTTGTCAGTACTGGGACGCTGTCTATCTTATGTGGTGGGACACGAGGGTTACAGAATTATGGCTTTCTCTTGAGAGCTTACACATTTTTTAGAGACAGGAAGGCAGAGAGAGAAACATGGATCGCTTGCTCCCGCACATGCCCCGATCAGGGATGGATCCTGGGTGCATGCCCTGATGGGGAATTGAACCTGCCACCTTCTGGTGTCCAGGATGACACTTCAATCAACTGAGCCACACCTGCCAGGGCTATATGTGTGATTTCATTTATTAAAAACAGAGCCTGGTACAGGGGCGGTGATGGGGACATAGGGGATCCTAGGTACACAGTAGGGGGATTGGAGACAAGGTGGGGAGTACATGGGGGATGGGAACCCAGGGCCAGACAGGGGAGAGGACACAGGGAGATGGGGACCAAGGGGACAGCTACCCTCACGGGAGCAAGGATGTTGCTGCTGGATTTTTGTGGGGTCAATCCAAATTGCTAGTAATAGCTGAGTAATAGTCCGGATCAATACGTTCATCATGTGGTGTCTTAGAAGGTGACATGTGATGCCCTGGCCAGTGTGGCTCAGTGGCTAGAGTGTCGGCCTGTGGACCAAAGAATTATGGGTTTGATTCCCGGTCAAGGGCACACACCTCGGTTGCAGGTTCGATCCTGGCCTCCCTCGGGGTTGGCAACCAATTGACGTGTCTCGTGTTTTTTTTTAATTCTCACCCGAGGACTTTTTTTTTTTAAGTGTATTCTGGTATCGTTGTGGATCACAGATAGAGACAGTGCAGGAATGTGTGGCTGGAGTTAGGTAGACTCTTGAGGTGGCTGTTGCCTTTTTTTTTTTATCCTCACCCGCGGACACTTTTGCCATTACCTTCAGAGAGGACAGAGACAGGGAGGAAGAGAGAGAGAGAAACATTGATGTGAAAGAGACACATCCTGTGGTTGCCACCCACACCACCCCAACTGGGGCCGGGGATAAACTGCAACCAAGGTAGGTGCCCTTAGCAGGAATAGAGCCCAGGCCTCTCTGGTCCACGGGACGATGCTCTAACCACTGAGAAAACCGGCCAGGGCAGTTGACGTGTCTCTTACACATTGATGTTTCTCTCTCTTTCTCTCCCCCTCCTGCCCACTCTATCTAAAAAATAATGAATGAAAAAATATTCTTGCATGACAGATTTTTTAACAACATAATAGAATCAATCGATATTGTTCAATTGTTTTGTCACCATGTTTTCAAACTGATGACCCTTCTGGTCGAGGTATCCTGCTCATACCACAAACTCCCTCATTGTCATTGTCATTGTTATTGAGTTCATTAATTATACTGTTAACTCTCCTGCACCCACCTATGTGAAAGATGTATGTCTATCATTTCACTTTTCATCCAATCCCAGAGGTGCCCCCACCAGGTTTTGCCTTCTCCTGCCTCCCTAATCTATCAGCAAGGGATTTCATGTAACATCCTCTTGTCTCCTCCTTGGATGGTAATGCATAAAATAAAGTGCGAAACTGCCATTCTCCGGAGCATTTTCTCAATCTGTTGAGATTTTTCTTCCCTGTGATTGTCAACAGTTTGGCTCCAACAAACTCACAAAATTCTCTGTAGGTTTGAACGTTTCTTACGTTGACCCCCTACCTCACAGGGAGAGGGAACCGAGTTCTGGAGTGGACATGAGAGCAGGCTGGAGGGCCCCAAGCGGGGAGGACACGGAGGACAATGCAGGACTGGAATGCCGAGGGCTCCTCCGATGCGGGGCGGGCGCAATGATCCGGTGGCCCATGGATAGTTGTTTTTTTTCCTGATGGAAAATAGGGAAATAGCTGCATGTTCTGTGGGCCATTCTGAGTCTGGAATTGCTCAGTTCATTCTGGAAAATGGTGTCAGGCCTGACTCCTGAACAGCTCCCTGGGTAGGTATTGAAGGTGTCTTGTTAGACGGAGATTAGTCCCTGATCCGGAGACACCACGGGAGGAGGGTTCCAGCCCACGGCCACTCCTGGCTCCGATGGCTTGGATATGTCACATTGACGGCATCTCTGGGGAACACCTGTCTCACCTGTTAGGGAACTGGGAGATTTCTTTACGTCATACACGAATGCAGTTTGAGAACTTTTTGAGTCTTGTTTATTTGCCCGTAGGCTTGTACACCAGCTGTTAAAAAGGACATTTCCAAGGAAGAGGATACAGGGCCAGGGAGGGGAGACTCCCCACTGTGCTTGTTTTGTTCATTTTTGTTTTCCCCATAAAATTTTAAACTTATTTATATATTTATTCATTTACTTATTTATTGAGAGAGACAGACAGACAGACTAGATTTGTGTTCCACTTGTGTATGCACTCAGTGGTTGATTCCTGTCTGTGCCCTGACCGGGGATCAAACCCACAACCTGATCATATTGGGACCACGCTGTAACCAGCTGAGATACCCGGCCAGGCCTTGGATCTTACACTGGACCAATAATAAGAAAATTGACACCAGACTAAGAGACACTGAAGGAAAACCGATTTGATGTTGCTCACAGGACACTTAAAACATGCTGCTCCCATCATAAAATGAGGCTCAGAGAAATGATCGAAGCAGGCACCGTTTTGTACTTTTTTAGACAAAGACACGATAAATTCGTGAGAAATTGGATCTCTTTTAACAGAGGTAGTCAGTGCTCATTCAGAAGGCACCGAGGGTGTTGGTTCCATGGACTCAGCACACAGTGTGGGTTGGGTGTGAGCAGCGTGTTCATACGAGCTCTGGACCCGATTCTCTCTGTTCCTGTGACAAGGCTGTGGGTCAGCCCGAGGAGCAGGCAGGGCCTGTCACGTGGACATTTATCTCCTGCTTTTAGGGGACAAACAGGTTGGGGTTTTCTTCTTACCTGGGCAGCTTCTTAATTTTTATTTTTTTTATCTTTATTGTTGAAAGCATTACTGATGTAGCTTCTCTTGAATAAACTTTTTTTACTTTTCCATTGCAGTGAATATTCACTTTTATTTTATATTGGTTTCAGGTGAACCCCACCCATTCTGAAGGGGCAGACAACAAGAAAGGCTCACGGAGGTCAAGCTATGCTAGGAATTTGCTCTCATCTGTTCTGCAGAGCCCAGAATTTAACAGCTGGGGCCCATGGGATGCCTCAGTAAGATCACCACCTCCCTTGTGAATAGGTGCCTCTGCCCTGAACGCCTTGCTGGGGTCAGTGGGCTCAGGGGTGGGCCCCCAGAAGGCCACTGATGTGCTCCCCCAAATTGCCTAGAAGACTCTCCCTTTCCTAAAGCAATGAAGAAGCACACATTGGGAAGACCAGGGCTGGGGGTAGGACAGTGCTCTGGGATCTTGGTGGCACAATGTATTACAAGGCTGGCGGGGGCTTTAATAGTACATGTGAATCCGGCCAGTGTGGCTCAGTGGTTGAGCATCAACCCATGCACCAAGAGGTCGCCGGTTAGATTCCCAGTCAGGGCACATGCCCAGGTTGTGGGCCAAATCCTTAGTGGGGGGCATGCAGGAGGCGGCCAGTCAATGTTCTCTCTCATCAATGTTTCTATCTCTCTCCCTCTCCCTTCCTCTAAAATCCTCTCTCTCTGAAATCAATAAAGAAAAAAAATTGTTTTTTAAGTGCATGTGAGCCTTGGCCGAGTTTCTCAGCAGTTAGAGCATCGGCCCGTGGGTCAAAGGGTCTCGGGTTCTGTTCCCCATCAAAGTGTTGCAGGTTCGATCCTTACCCCTGTTTGGGTCCCGTGGGAGGCAGCCAATCGATGTATCTGTCTCACTTCAATGTTTCTCTCTCTCTCTCTCCCTCTCTCTCTCTCTCTCTCTCTCTTCGTCGCATTCTATCTAAATAAAAAATAATAATAATAATCAATGGAAAAATATCCTTGGGTGAGGATTATCCAAAAAAACAAAAAGTGCATACAAGCCCTGGCAGGTGGCTCAGCTGGTTAGAGCATCATCCCTGTCCTCCAAGGTCTCGGATTTGATCCCTGGTCAGGGCATATACAATAATCAACCTATGAATGTATGAATAAGTGGAACATCAAATCCATGTTCTCTCTCTCACGCTCAAATCAATTTAAAAGAGAAAGCGCATACAATAGCCTGGCTCCCAGCCCAGACATCCTGACTTAACTGGAATGTGGTGGGGCTCAGACATGGGGGGGGGGTTGAAAAGTTCTCCCAGGTGAGTCCCAGCTGCAGTGAAGTCTGGAAGGACCTGGTCAGAGACGCCTCTGCATTTCGCAGTACATCAGTGGACCAAGTCAGCCGAACCTGCGTTGTGTCGCCAAGTCTACCTCAACAAGCTGGGGGGAGGGGGCAAAAAAGAAATACAGACCTGAAGAGATGAGTAGTAATGGGGAGACTGGAGGCCCAAGGCAGCTGGTATTTCTGCTCCCCAAGGGGGCACTTTAGAATGTGGGTGAATATTCACTGGAGAACCAACAGAAATGTCTCCCGTGAGTTCACGGGGAGCCCAGGGAGAGGGTGGCGTGGAGCGGTCGGGTGCACAGGCAGCACCTTGGAGCTGGTCCATATCCCAGGTGCACCTCCCAGGGAGGTGGAAGGCCCCAGGCACATGCACACACAGTTATTGCTGCAGGACGCCAGGTGAGGGCTGTGCTCACCTGAGCCCGGGGACAGGTGCAAGGGGTGCTCACAGGTGCAGACAACAGCTGCCCCTCTTCACCTGGGCCTGGCCCTGCCCAGCCTGGGGCCGCCAATGGTCAGGGGCATGTCACAGCCCAGGACTCCCCAAAGACCAGCAGCAGGGGGTTGCCGGGTGAGATCTGAACCTGGAGGGGCAGACCGGAGTCCTTGGGTATTTCCTCCCGTCTGGTTCCCAACAGTGTTCTCTGTCACTGATTCAAACCTGCGTGTGGAGCCCTAGTCTGCGTCTGCACCCTCTCGGCTGAGAATAGTCACCCAGGGACCAAAGGTACCTTTTCAAAAAATAAACTGCCTGCAGACTGGTGTGGCTCAGTGGTTGAGTGTCCACCCATGCACCAAGAGGTCGCTGGTTCGATTCCCGGTCAGGACATATGCCCAGCTACTGGGCCCAGTCCCTGGTGGTGGGTATGCAGGAGGCGGCCAATCAATGTTCTCTCTCATCCATGTTTTTCTCTCTCTCTCTTTCCCTTCCTCTCTCTCTCAAATCAATAAAGAAAAAATATTTTTTAAAAAATTAACTGCCCCATTTCCTAGACAAAACACGCTTGTTTGGGGTATTTAGGTACGCGCCTCCCCTTTCCTGTTTCTGTGTAAAACAGAGGAAGGAGCTGGGGGTGCTGGGACCGAAAGTCAAAGTTAGTGGAGGTCCCGTTCACGTTCTTTGGGGTCCAGGGGTGTTAGTGTGTTCGTGAGCTAACCTGTTACCTGTGGATCAGGGTCATCCATCCTCAGGGTGCTCTGTGTCCAGTAGGAAACCTAGTCGCAGAGGAGATGACCAGCTTTGCCTGGCTGGTAAGGGTGGGACCCACCTTCAAAACCAGGCCCCATAGTGGTAGGTGGATCTGTGGGGTCACCGAGGACGCCTGTGATGTCCCAGGGGAGGCGCAGAGCAGACA
This sequence comes from Tadarida brasiliensis, assembly GCA_030848825.1. Lineage (NCBI taxonomy): Eukaryota > Metazoa > Chordata > Mammalia > Chiroptera > Molossidae > Tadarida > Tadarida brasiliensis. The sequence goes on from CM061276.1 coordinate 1,926,630, forward strand.
AAGGGCGGATGCAAAGTGAGGCTTAGGGAAGTCCCTGAGCCTCAGAAAATCGCCTCCACCACCCGTCCTTTCTTAAAGATTGAATGTATTGGGGTGACATCGGGTAATATGATATAGGTTTCAGGGGTACAATTCTGTAACACATCATCTGTATATGGTATTGTGTTCACCACCCCAAGTCTAGTCTCCTTCCATCACCATTCATCCCCCCTTTACTCTCTTCTACCTCCCCCACCCACTTCCCTCTGGTGATCACCATGCCTGGATACAGGCTCCCTGGTCCCTCCCGAGTTTTTCAACTGGAGTCTGTCGAAAAGCCTTCCTTGTGGGCTCAAACCCCGTTCACCTGTGTGTCTTTGGGGTGTCCTTGAACGCTTTCCTCTCTGGGGTGTATTGGACGAGGTGTAGCATTACCATCAGACGTGCCTGCACTCAGTGTTTTTGCTGACACACAGTGAGCTACTCACCCCTCAGAACTGGCTTTCTGCTGTGTCCAGGGAGGACGGCGATCCCTACTCACTGAGATGATGGACGGGAGTCATGGAGAGCACGCCGCCCGCCTCCGGAGAAGGGATGTGCACAGGGATGTGCACTCGCTGGTTTCTGTTTCTTTGCTACTCTGCTGTATACATTCTTTCGGTTTTTTCTTTTTAAATGAAATCTATTGGCATACCATTGGTGAATGACATTCAGGTGTACAATTCTATGATCCAGTATCTGTGTATTTCATTGTGTGCTCACCACCCAAAGTCTAGTCTCCTTCTGCCACCACACGTGTGACCCCTTTACCCTCTTCATTCCCCCCACCCTGGTGACCACCACACTGCCGTCTGCGCCCATGAGCTTGTTTTTTCCTTTGTTGCTTTCTGTTTCATCCCCACACAGCAGTGAGGTCCTCCGATTCTTGTCCTGTTCTCTGACTTACTCCACTCAGCCTGGTCCTCGTGAGATCCTTCCATGTTGTCTCAAAGGACATTATTTTTTCTTTTTCTTTTTAATGTATATTTTTTGTATAGACTTTCTCAATCATCTCATCCTAAAAATAACCCTCCCTGCACCTTATCTATTTCTCTTACTAGTACTCAGGGTTTTGTAGCTTTTTAGAGCCTCGTTCTCTTGTTGCTCTCCACCCTCTAGTCACTATTGGGGTTTTTTTGCTGTTGGTTTAATTCAAATATTTCCTTCAAATCGTGCGTATATAAAAGTGATTTGGTGTGGCCATCTGAAATTCTTTCTACTTTAAATCAACACCACTCTTAATTTAATCACTTAACCAAACAGCTGAGAGATAGGTTTGTGTGTTTTGTTTTCAGTCTCCACGTATCCAGAATCTTTTATGTTAGAAGTTTGGGAAAAGAAATCTTCATTTTAATTTTAACCCAGAAATGTTAGTCTCTCTGTGGTTAGGATGTAACCTTTTTAACTTGTTCTTAGAAATAAGTGGGTGGGGCCCTGGCCGGTTTAGCTCAGCGTTAGAGTGTCGGCCCGTGGACCAAGGAGTCCCAGCTGTGATTCTGGTCAAGAGCACGTACCTAGGTTGTGGTTTGTCCCCACCCTGGTCCAGGTCGTGTGGGAGGCAACCAGTCAATGTGTCCCTCTCATATCGATGTTTCTCTCTCTCTCCCTTTCTCTCTCTCTCTCTCTCTACCTGACGATAAATAGAAAAATATCCTCTGGTGAGGATAATAATAATAATAATAATAATAATAAGTGTGTGTGTTCTTTTTAACCATGATTAGGGTCGATATTTTCCCTGGGTCTTCTATGGGAATGTGCAGAAAATCTTATGTTCTTGCTAGGGCCCTGGTTTGAATAACCCAACACGTGAACTCCATTATCTATCCATCATCAGTACTGTCTCTCCCTCTCGCCCCTCTTGCCCCCTCCCCCTCTCTCTCCATTTTAGTAAAATAGCTCAACCATTTTAGTAAACCACACTTAGTTCTTCTAGCTTCCACAAAAAGGATGTTTTCATGGGAGACCCCTCTTAGCATTTTAGAAGCAAACACTAGAGGAAGGTATGTAGCAAAATGTGTCCTTCAGTTCACTCTCCCCCACTCAACCCATTTTCTGCTCATCCCCCCCAAACAGTGTGTGTGTATTTGGGGTGGGGGCACCCTTCTGAGCTGATGGTTGGGTTGGGCCTTTTTAAGGGTGCAGGGCTGAATGACCACACCTGTTCTTGATCAACACCCAAATGGCCTCAGTCTTGCTCAGGACAACAAGCCTGTGTCTCATGGCATCTGCCTTTGAGGTGCGGGGCTCTCACCCTGGCCTGTGAGGCTCAGGGGGTGGAGCTCGGCCTGCACCCAAAGGGTTGCATGTCCCTGGGTGCTGCATCCAGGTGATGTGTGTGTGTGTGTACATGTGTGTACGTGTGTGTGTACATGTGTGTGTGTGCACATGTGTGTACGCCGCTCTAACTATAAGACAGTGGAATAAATATCCTCAGGGGAGGATCAACAAAAAAATGTTATTTTAACGATGACTTGGGAGTTACAGTATTTTTCAAATGGTTTTCTCGGCTTTATTTCATCTACAGACCTACCTATGATCGTTAATGTTGGACTTTCCTTAGACACTGTTTTTTTAATTGAATTTATTGGGGTGACACTGGTTAACAAAATTACACAGGTTTCGGTGCACAATTCCATAATACAGCATGTGTACACTGTACTGTGTGGTCACCACCCCAATTCAAGTCCCCTTCCATCTGCATCTATCCCCCCCTTACCCTCCTGCACCTCCCTGCATACCCCCCCACCCCTTCCCCCACACACAATCCCCACACTATGGACAGCTATCAGAGGGGAGGGAGTTGGGGGCTGGCAGAGAACTGTGAAGGGATTAAGGAAAAAGAAAAAAGAGTCCTGGACACAGACAGAGGTATGGTATTTGCCAGAGGGAAGGGGGTGGGGGAGGTAGCAGGGGGCAAAGAGGAGATGAAGGTGATGAAAAGAGACATGAGTTTGGGTGGTGAACACACAATACACAGAGGACGTGTTGTAGACGTGTACACCTGGAACCTGTAACATTGTATTAACCAGTGTCACTCTAATAAGCTCAGCTGCGTCAGAGCCCGCACAGGGGTGGTCGAACGCCCTCCGGCTGCAGGCTAAGGGCTCACACCGGCTTGTGTGCTTGGCTTGCTTGCTCTGCAGGGCACGATTGCTCGCGGCCTATGAGAGAGCCCTGCGGAGAGTCAGCGGGGCGGACGTCCTCCCTCGCGTGGGCTGAGTGCAGTCCCTGCGCAGGATTAACAAAGCTCCCCTAAAACCTTTTTACCAAAATTTGTGTCTGACTCTGGTCTGTCTCACTGGGTTACACATTTGGAGGCCCCAGCGAGATTGTGCCGCGAGGTCCCCGACCCATCCGGGTAGACCCCTGGACTTAGGCGGAGGAAGCCTCCTCACCCTCCGCCTCTACAATTGTTCGTCTGCATTTGGACGGGGAGCATCCAGGCCTGGAATTGAAAATAGGGTGTCTGATCGGTGAGTGATTGTTGACCGCATTTGGTGTGCTTGTTTCGTGTTGTCTTCTCGCGGGAAATTTTTGGAGGATCCCTGACCGGTGGGACGCCACAGGAGAGGTCATATCCTGAGTCCAGGCGGGACGCCACCTCCGACTCTTGGTTTCGGACCCCTTGTGGGCCCATTTGGTTTGATTGTCTTGGTTTTCTTGTTGTTTGTCTGTGTGCCGGCTATTTCCTCTCCTTCTGCAGGATGGGCCGAGGAGGATCCAAAGATATCACACCCCTCCAATGTATTCTTGGTAACTTTTCTGATTTCTTCCAGAGATCGTGTGACTACGGGAAGCCAACAGATCCCGGCTTCTTTCGCACCTTGTGCGAATTGGAATGGCCTTCCTTCCACGTCGGATGGCCTCCAGAGGGTTCTTTTGATTTTACCCTTTTGCTTGCGGTCCGGACTAAAGTTTATGGAACACCCCACCTGGACCAAATGGTTTCTATAGATGTATGGATTGACCTTGTTCATGATAAAGCTAAATATGTGCAGACGAGTCAGAAGGGTAATACCGAGGGGGCACTTACAGCAAAGGTGGGAAAGACCACTATAATGGTGGTGGGGCCATCGCAGTCTCGGAGGGTGCCTCTTAATAACGGGAAAGAAAAGGAAGAGATTGCGGAGACAGAGCCAAAATCTTGGCTTTATCCAGTCCTCCCCACAGACCCGGAGGACCCCATGAAAGATGAGGCTCTACGGCCTCCCCCCTTCCGTCCTCCACCAAGGAGCGGGGAACAATCAGAGGCACGAGCCATGAGTCCTCCACACACGAGAGGGGGCACCCCATATAACGTGGAGCGAGAGAGAACACCAGCCTCTCCACATTCATCCGCCCCCATTTTGCCCCTGAGGGAAGCGGGGCCACCCCAGGGTGCCCCAATTGGGCGACCCTTCCTGGTGTAGGTCCCCTTCTCCACCAGTGATTTATATAGTTGGAAACAACAGAACCCCTCTTTCTCTGACAAACCGCAAGGGCTGATTTCCCTTCTTGAGACAGTGTTCCGCACTCACCAGCCCACTTGGACGACTGTCAACAGCTTTCACAGGTTTTGTTCACCTCGGAGGAGAGAGGAAGAGTATATAGGGAAGCAGCAAAGGCTGTAATGGGGGAAGATGATGATCCCCTCACAGACAGACGGGATATTGAAAATAGGCTCCCTGCCAGCCCTCCCAATGGAACCCGAATACAGAGATAGGGAGGGAGGCTCTCTCCCAATATCGCCAGGCTCTGCTTAGGGGTCTAGGGGAGCTGCGAAAAAGCAGACTAACTTTAATGAGGTGAGTGAGATTAGGCAGGAGAGGGGAGAATCTCCAGCGGCCTTTCCAGAAAGGCTACTAGAAGCTTACAGGCTGTACACCCCCTTGGACCCGGAAGAACCAAATAACATCAGGCTCATTGATATAGCCTTTGTTACCTAGTCGGCCCCAGATACTAGGAAGAAACTTCAGAAATTAGAGGGATTTGAGGGAACGAACAGGAGTGAATTATTAGAAATGGCCCAAAAGGTTTTCTACAATAGGGACGATCCAGATTCGGCGCAGACAAAGAGGATGGCAAAGGTTATGGTGGCAGCATTCCAGGGAAAGAAACCGGGAGGGCCCCGAATCACTAGGGGAAGAGGACGGGGAATCCCTGCTTCCCAGTCTAGGCTTGACCGGGACCAATGTGCATATTGCAAGGAAAAAAGACTGGAAAATGAAAGCCCCAAGAACCCAAATCACAGGCAAAGGGGGAAGCAGAGGGGACTCCTCCCCCTTCCCTGTTATTCCAAGACCAAGAATGAAGAGGTCAGGGCTCCTACGGACTAGGCCCCCAGGAGCCCACGATAACTCTAACTGTAGGGGGCCAACGGACTGAATTCTTATTTGACACGGGGGCCCCCTTTTCCGTGCTGAAAGAAACAAACGGCCCCCTTTCTGACCAGAAGACAGCCATCGTAGGGGCAACGGGGAAACCCAAGTCATATCCTTGGACTACAGCTAGGATTTCAGACTTGGGAAAAGGTACTATTACCCATTCCTTTCTTGTCAGGCCGGACTGCCCTTACCCCCCCTAGGGTAGAGATTTATTACAAAAACTACAGGCAACTATTTCCTTTTCTGAAACCGGGTCGGCCCGCACCATTGGTAATAGCCCATCGGCCATAATGTTTTCGGCCCCACTTTCGGAGAAATATCTCCTGTTTGAGAGCCCTGCCCTTTCTCCAAGCGATATTGGAAACTCGAATTATAGAAGGAAAGAATCCCTGGTGTATGGGCAGAAACGAATGAACCAGGGCTGGCAGAACATCAACCCCCGGTAATAGTCCAATTAACCAGCAACGCCACGCCGATTCGGGTACTTCAATACCCCATACCTGTGGCAGCTAAAATAGGAATTGCCAAACATATCAGGAGACTGTTAACTGCGGGGATATTGAGGCCCTGCCAGTGCCCCTGGAACACCCCATTATTGCCTGTAAAGAAGCTGGGGACCGAAGACTATAGACCAGTCCAGGATCTCAGGGAAGTTAACTCTCTGATTGAAACCATCCACCCACCTGTTCCTAACCCGTACACCCTCTTGAGTTTGGTCCCACCTGAGCTGACCTATTATTCAGTCCTGGATTTGAAGGATGCCTTTTTCTCTATCCCCTTATCGCCACTAAGACAACCCATATTTGCCTTTGAATGGATGGACCCCGAGGGAGGATTCTCGGGACAACTGACTTGGACTAGACTTCCACAAGGGTTCAAAAACTCCCCCACGACTTTTGATGAGGCTCTCAGCAAGGACCTCTCAGGATTCAGGGAAAAACACCCAAACATAACCTTGCTTCAGTATGTGGATGATTTACTTTGGGCAGCAGTCACCTTTCAGGAATGCAAGGAAGCCACCGAGGACCTGCTCTTGTCTCTGCAAACCATGGGACATCGAGTGTCTGCCCGGAAAGCCCAACTGTGCTCTCAACAGGCAACCCACTTGGGCTGCCAACTCCAGGAAGGTAAGAGCTGGCTATCACTGTTGTGGGCTCCAAGGCTAAGGCAACTAGATTCCATTTTATGTAGGCCCCTTGGTTAAGGAGACTAAAAGACTCCATTTTGTCACCAATAGACATTCCTCGATATTCTTCCAATAATAGGTTAATTACCCCTAGACAGAAAGGAATTTTACCTAAGATTATAGTGGCCCCAGGAGTTGGGAGGCATTTGCAGTTTCCTGAGTATTAGGTATTTGCAGGTACTTGTAAGTGCTTAGGCCATCGGTAAATAATGCTAATTTTGACTTCTGTGGTCTCTGTCACTCCCACTATTGTACTGGTTCCCTGAGGGGAGGGGGCAAAAGGAGGAGGGAGTTTCTGTCTTTAAAATGGGACGAGCAAGGAAAATCTTGGCTGTTGATCTGAGAGGAAACTATGCCCTCCGCAGCCCGCCGGCGAAATAAAGTGCTCCTTTACAATTCGGCCATGCATCTCTGGTTATCTCGCCGTCAGGTTATAACATCACCGAGCTGCATCGAGGCGATCTTGAGAATACCAACTCCCAGGACGCAACTCCAGGTCAGGGAATTCCTGGGCGCGGTCGGATATTGCAGATTATGGATTTTGGGATTTGCTGAAATATCCAAACCACAGTACACGGCCACGGGGGGCAAAGACTCAAACTTGAATTGGACAGAGACAGAACAAAAGGCTTTTGGCCAACTGAAAACAGCCCTCACCACAGCCCTGGCTTTAGCACTGCCAGGCATAACTAAGCCCTTCCAGCTTTTTGTGGCCGAGGCCAGGGGAATAGCAAAAGGGGTGCTCACCCAAACTCTAGGGCCTTGGAAAAGGCCCACGGCCTACATCTCCCAGAGACTAGACCCGGTGGCAACAGGGTGGCCTAGCTGTATGAGAGCCAGAGCTGCCACTGCCCTGTTAGTAAAGGAAGCAACCAAGCTCACACTGGGACAGGATCTACAAATAATAGGGGGGCGTACTACTGAGGCTTTGGTACAAAGTCCCCCTGATAGATGGATCTCAGATGCCCGAATAACTCAATACCAGTTCTGCTCTGGGCCCGCCCCATATCACCTTCTTAGAAACCGCAGTTTTGAATCCAGCTACCCTTCTACCAGATGATGATCCTCAAGAGGCTCCCCTGCATGACTGCTCAGAGACATTGGAAACATTGACCAACAACAGGCCAGACCTGACTGACGAACCTATGAAGACAGCAGATTTAGAACTGTTTACTGATGGGAGCAGTCATGTACACGAGAATAGAAGGATAGCCGGTGCAGCTGTCACGACTCAGTTAGAAACACTTTGGGCACAGGCTCTACCACAGGGGACTTCAGCCCAACGAGCTGAACTCATAGCCCTAACTCAGCACTGAGATGGGCAAAAGGCAAGTCTGTAAACATTTACACGGACAGCCATATGCCTTCGTAACTGCCCATGTGCATGGGGCACTATATCAAGAAAGAGGGCTCCTCACTTCGGCAGGAAAGGACATAAAAAATAAAGAGGAAATCCTGTCCCTATTGGAGGCAATCTGGCTACCTAGCCAAGTGGCCATCGTGCACTGCTGAGGCCACCAAAAAAGGGAAAACCCCATCTCTCGGGGAAACTCTCTGGCTGACAAAATGTCCAGACAAGTAGCCCTAAGACCAGTGGGGCGCTTAAACATGCTTCCCATTCTGCCCCCTCGGACTCTGCCGGAGGAACAGAACTTGGGAACTGACCTTGGATGCCGAAAAGGGGCCTCAAGGCTGGCTGCAGCTGCCAGACCATCGCCTCCTCCTCCCGAAGGCCCTGGGGATCTCATTCATTAAAGACTTACACCAGAGCACCCACTTAGGGGCTATGAAAATGTCTCAGCTACTCTGAGAATATTTCCATATACCTGAATTGAAAACATTGGTCCAATCAGAAACATCCAGATGTCAAGCTTGTGCCCAAGTAAATCCTAGTCGAGGGCATGGAACTTCTACGCCAGGGGTTCGCCAACGAGGAAGTTCCCCTGGGGAACATTGGGAATTGGATTTCACTGAAGTGGCGCCTGGAAAGTTTGGGTACAAATATCTCCTCGTTCCAGTGGACACCTATTCTGGATGGGCAGAAGCCTACCCTACGAAACGGGAAACGGCAACCACCGTCATCCGCCTCCTCCTGTCTGAGATCATACCCCGATTTGGCCTCCCTTTAGCTTTGGGGTCTGATAATGGCCCGGCGTTCATCGCTCAAATCTAAATTTCTAGCTAAGAGCCTTGGAATTTCTTGGAAACTCCATTGTATTTATAGGCCCCAGAGCTCTGGTCAGGTAGAGAGGATGAACAGAACCCTTAAGGAAACTTTGACTAAGCTGCATTTAGAGACTGGTGAAAATTGGGTAAGTCTCCTCCCCTTGCCCTACTCCGCGTTAGATGCACCCCATATATAAAAGGTTTGACCCCGTTGAAATAATGTTTGGAAGACCACCGCCTGTTATTCCCAAGCTAGGAACTGAACAACTAACTGAATGTCATCACCATACCCTTCTTAAGTCCTTACAGGCTCTCCAGCTCCTTTGAGACTCGACCCGGGCCATCATAGAGACTGCCAGCAAAGAGGAACTTCCACAGCCTTGTAGCGGCCTCTCCATTGAACCAGGGGACTGGATATGGTTGAAGAGACACCACCCTGATTCTTTAGAAGCACGGTGGGAAGGACCTCATCCGGTAATCTTAACCACCCCAACTGCACTGAAGATTGCATGGCACCGCTATTGGATCCGTCGATCACAGGTAAAAAAGGCCACGCTAGACCAAATCCCTGAGACATGGAAAACTGTCCCCACCGAAGGCCCCTTCAAATCGAGACTGGTAAAATCTACATCTTGGTATTATTTTCCTTGACCGACGTGAACGGCAGTTTGCCATATACCGAAAATAAATGGCTTTTGACTCGCACCGCAGATGGGGGTTTAATCACATCGAATGAAACCTGGACAGCAGGAGTCACCCTTTTCTTTGATTTTTCCCTGCTATTTGATGATAACATTTGTGACTCTATACTAGCCCTGAAAACGCGAGATTGTGACTATCGTCCCCTTGGTGCTGATAACCCCGCTAAAAACTGCGAGCAGCTCAGCCAGGAAAAGGCGCTGTGGCATTCTCCACGTTATGGCTGCCCGGAGCCTCCTACGGGAGGGAAAAGGCATTGCGGGACAATAGCTGACTATTATTGTAAATCGTGGGGAGGTGAGACTTTTGTGCTCGGATGGTCCCCAGGGGGAGGAATAGACCCCCATATTACCCTTCATCATCATGCTCAACCAAGTCCTAAACATTGTAAAACAATAGGAACATGTAATCTAGCTACAATTACCATCAAGAACCCCCGGGATCCAACATGGGCCACGGGAAGGACCTGGGGAGTTAGGTTATGGATAGAAGGACAGGATTCTGAGGGATTGTTCACTGTTCAGAGACTTCCTTTGCCTCCCTGGAGACCACACGATGGGCAGGAAGACCCAACCCTCACCAAGGGACTACCAGACAAGAAACCCATTGGTCCCAATATTATATTAAACCCCCCGAAAGACCCAGGGGCATCCCAACCGAAAACGGCAACACTGCCTTCAACTCCTGAAATGTCAAAACCTCTATTTAGACCCATAAAGCCCCCACAGGGGAATCTCTTCAGCCCCTCTCTCCTACAGACCCTAGACTCGGTGCTCACACGATTAAATGAAACCTCACCTCAAACCACTAAAGAATGTTGGCTTTGTCTGGACCCAACACCCCCTTATTTTGTAGGGGTCGGGACAAATGCATCCCCCTCATCTAGAGAAGGAGGAATAACTAATCTGACTCTCTCACATGGCAACCAACATGAGCATCAGCTAGCCTCATGTTTAGAAAAACCCAAATTAACTCTTGCAGACTTTCAGGGGCAGGGAACATGTCACGTATCAGGAAATTTCATTCTTGTTGCTCACCCTATGCTGATAATTGCTTATCTACAACTTTCCTAGAGACTGGAGAACCCCCATGGATCCTGATGGCACCGACCGGACTCTGGTTTGTCTGTACTACAGGTATAACTCGATGCCTTTTTCCCACAGGATCGCGCCAACCTGGAGACACATGTATAACTGCCCATGTTCTACCCCAGGTGTACCTATATGCCGGCAGTTCCGGAACTGAGCGTTTCCTCTCCCAGGAAACTACTCTACGATTGCATAAGAGAACACCCTTACTAGTTCCCCTCCTAGTCGGGCTCGGGATTGTTGGTTCAACCGCCATAGGGGTCTCAGCACTAATCACAAATGATATCCACTAGAGAAAATTGTCGGCTACCTTCTCTAAGGATATTGAAATATTGCAGGACCAAGTAGCATATCTAGAGCAGGCCCTTAATTCCCTAGCCGAGGTAGCCTTACAAAGTCAGAGGGGGTTAGATCTTCTTTTCCTGAGACTGGGGGCCTTTGCGCTGCATTAGGGGAAACTTGCTGTTTCTATGCTAACTATTCTGGGGTCATAAGAGAAAGCATACAGGTACTTGGAAAAAGGATACACGATAGGGAAGCAGAGGAACAGGCCCAGAACTGGTTTGAAGGACTTTTTAATTGGTCACCATGGTTAACAACCCTTATTTCAGCCCTGACGGGTCCCCTCATCCTTCTCTTAGCCTTAACCTGTGGACCCGTTATACTGAATAGACTAACCTCTTTCATTAAGGACTGTGTGGACTCAGTCAAATTAATGGTCTTATCCACCCACTACCAGAGAATCCCTGAAGAAGAAGAAATAGAATCAAGGATTTGATTACCCCAGAAGACCAGTGGGGAATGTTATAGACCCCCTCCCTTAGGGTAGAGACCTTTACCCCACTTCCCTGGCCTACTTACGCCTGAGGAACAAGGTTGCCCAGACCCTGACCCATGTTAGGAATGTAACAAACAAATCCATTCTCAGGAGAAAAAAAATGAAGGAACAATCACAAAACGGCCAGGATGATCTGCAAACTGAAGGTATGTACCCTAACCTCCCCAGAGCTATGTGGTAAACGCCCTCGGGCGCCAGGCTAACAAATTGCTCCCTGGACTACAAAAGAGCCCTGCAAAGAATCAGTGGGTCTGCCATCCTCCCTTGCTTGGGCTGAGTGCATCCCTGTGCAGGATTAACAAAGCTCCCCTAAAACCTTTTTACTAAAATTTGTGTCTGACTCTGGTCTATCTCACTGGGTTACAACAGGCTGATCTCCAGGTCTGGCTCCTTGAGAAGGAGCGAAGCCTTCTCTTCTGCTCACCTCGGTTTCCCTTCTTTGCAGCAAGAGTTTGGTGAAATCTGAAACTCTGTCAGATCAAAATCCCACTGACAGCCACAGCTGAGGTCCCCTTGGACCTAACGAACTCGGGGATGACTGTCGTTGTCCAGACTATTTAAAGCTCTAGAGAGAAAGACCTCCTGAGGGAGAAGACTAACCCTCTATGGACAGACCAAGAGGCCACCTTCTAAAGCAACATGCTCTGACAAGTCGGTAAGACGAGTGACCACAGGAAGACGAGGGGCAGTCCCTTGTCATTTTGCAAGACCTAAAGGCTAAAATGAAGAGACGAAGAGACGGTCTTCACTTACTGAGTGAATGAATGCAAACTGAGAATTAAATCAGGGCACTCTTTTCACCAATTGGGTAATGACTTAAAGGCATCTTCTGGTACAAAACAAACCAACAAAAAAAGCACAGCTACCTATTAAGGCAACACAGAGACCAGAAACGCACACTGGCGTCTCAGAACTTAGAGCAGCATCAGACAGAAGGTCCAGTTTATGGTGACGTATTACACATTGCTGACCGCTCAGGAGGTAACAAGTGTTTTCCTGGCCAAACGTTGCTGACCGCTCATGAAGCAAATCGTTTCTGCACTTGCATCAGCTATTCCAATTTTTGAAACTCAGGGTAATACAGGATTATTGTATTTGTGACTCTACGCCCTGAGGGTCGACGTTCAAAAAACAGCACACAGTTCTGTATTCTCATGGGACTCCTTTCCTTCCCACTCCTCCGGGCGGGAGACCGCACAATCGCAGGTACGGGAAACGAAAACAATCCCAGTGTCAAGCGTGTAAACTCGGGCTATCTTCCAACCGCTCGCAGTGTGCACACACATATCAAGGATATTGTAAAATCTTTCTTCGTCGTGTTCAATCGTGTTCAGTTTATTATTTTCTAAAAAGTGACTTTTCTTGATATTTAGGTTTCTATCGCAATTATAGTATTACAAAAGTTTCAACCATGATGGACCGTGAAGAACTTACAATGAGTTATATGCAGTCACTTTATCTGATTGTCCGAGTGATTTTGAAATATATTGTAGTGATGGAGAAATTGATAGATTGTCAGAGAACAGTAATGAGTCGGATATTAGACCACCAAAACGACCAAAAAGAAACATAATAAGATCTGATAGTGAAAGTGATTTTGAAGAAGAGTGGATTGAAAATGATTTCACACCAACTTTGGAGGATAATTCATATATTTCAGGTGTAACTGCCGACCTTAGTGATCCACGGAGCATCAGGGAAGTGACAGAATTACTTTTTAGTGATGGTTTTTTTCATTTAGTTGTTTCGCAAAACAATTTATACCACCACCAAATGGAACAATTTTACAAAATCTACTAAAACTGTACCATGGATGAAAGTTAGCAATACCAATTTAAAGTGGTTTCTCGGTTTGTTGATATTGATGGGACAAATGGAAAAAAATCACACTGGAGGGATTACTGGTCAACAGTCCCTTGGGTTGAAGCTCCAGTATTTCCTAAAACTATGAGTAGAATGAGGTTTGAGCAAATTCTTACATTTTTTCATCTTAGTGATAATTCACAAAATACATCTAATGAAGACAGACTGTATAAAATTAGGCCTCTTTTGGATTGCTTTCTTCCAAAATTTCAGTCTTTGTATGTACCTAAGCAGGAGTTATCCCGAGATGAAGCAATGATATCATATAGAGGACATATCAGCTTCAGAACATATAATCTGGCAAAAATGATAAAATACAGGATTTCAGTGAGAATGCTTTGTGAAAGCGAGAGTGGATACATTTGCAACTTCGAGATTTATTCGGGTGAAGGCAAAAGGCTGCAAGAAGCTATATTATCTGTCTTAGAGTCATATCTTGATTCTTGGCATCATGTACACCAAGATAATTACTACAGCGTTTCTACAGCTGAAATATTATTAGAAAAGAAACCGTTAATCTGTGGCATCATAAGAGAAAACCGTGGCTTGCCAAAGGTACTAAAAGAAAAGTCAAAGAATCTTCAGAGAGGGGAAATGACGTTTTTACGGAAAGGACTCATTACCTTATATCATAGAAAGATAAAAGACTAGTGAATATGATATCAACTGTCCACGATGCCTCTGTGAAAACAACTGGAAAGTGAAAAAGAAATTCTACAGAAGATATAGTTAAACCTGAATACATATTAGTCTACACAAATACACGAAAGGAGTCGATCGAGCAGACCAATATTTGGCGAACAGCAGTATCTTTCAAAAAAGTATAAAGTGGTCTAAAAAAGTAGCATTCTTTCTGATCACTTGTGCTTTATTCAATGCATTCAAAATTTACTGTAATTACAATAGACAAAATAAGATACAAAACATTTCTACTTGAAGTAGCTAGGCAATGGATATCTGCTGTTCAAATGAGTGCAGCTCAGAACCTAAGACATCTTCTGGTACTTCTAAAGAGCTCCTTACATTGACTCACCTTTTAGGCTTTCAGGGCAACGAACAGAACACGTTTTAGAAAAAATAGGCACTGGTATTAAAAAAAAATCCAACAAGAACATATAAAGTGTGTGTTTCAAAAGGAAAGTGCAGGCCGGTTTGGCTCAGCGGTTAGAGCGTCAGCCCGCGGAACAGAGAGACCTGGGTTCGGTTCCCGCTAAGGGCAGGTACCTCGGTTGCAGTTTGTTCCCGGCCCTGCTCTCTCTCTCCTGCTCTAGCTGAAAATAAATGCAAAAATGTCCTCAGGTGGGGATAAAAAAAAAAAAATCAATGTTTCTCTCTCTCTCTCTTCAATAAATACATATTCTCAGGTAAGGATTAAAACAAATTATTTTTTTATTCTCACCCAAGGACATTTTTGCATTTATCTTCAGTCAGAGGGAAGGAGAAAGGGAGGAAGAGAGAGAGAGAGAAACATCGACGAGAGAGAGACACATCGACTGCTTGCCACCCACAGGACCCCAAACTTACCGGGGACAAACTGCAACTGAGGTACGTGCCCTTAGCGGGAACCGAACCTGGGTCTCTCTATTCCGCGGGCTGACACTCCAACCACTGAGCCAAACCGGCCAGGGCAGGATTAAAACAATTTTTAATAAAATAAATTTTGTTAAGAAGGTAGATTCCTGTTAAGTGTTCTTATTTCACACACACAAAGCCATGAAACTTCTGGGGATGGACTTGCCTATTACCTCGCGGTGATGGGCTCACAGGCGTCCACCTGTGCCCACACTCCACAAATTGTCCACGTTAAATATGGGCCATTTCTGTACATCTCTAAAGCTGGTTTTAAAAAGGAAATATTGGTGCGCGCTGCGCGGCCGGCGGGGTAGCGAAGAGGCGGGGCGGGGGCCTGTGTGGCCTCTTTGCCTCTTCGCGCCTCCGGGACACCGGGCCGGCCACCGGCACCATGAAGATCTGGACTTCGGAGCACGTCTTTGACCACCCATGGGAAACTGTTACAACAGCTGCGATGCAGAAACACCCAAACCCTATGAACCCAAGCGTGGTTGGAGTCCATGTATTAGACAGACATATAGATCCTTCTGGAAAGTTGCACAGCCATAGACTTCTCAGCACAGAGTGGGGACTGCCTTCCATTGTGAAATCTCTGATTGGTGTGGCAAGAACAAAAACATATGTGCAAGAACATTCTGTAGTTGACCCTGTAGAGAAAACAATGGAACTCAAATCCACTAATATTTCATTTACAAATATGGTTTCAGTAGATGAGAGACTTATATATAAACCACATCCTCAGGACCAAGAAAAAACTGTTTTGACTCAGGAGGCCATCATCACTGTGAAGGGAGTCAGTCTCAGTAGCTACCTGGAAGGGCTGATGGCGAACACGATATCTTCAAACGCTAGTAAAGGCCGAGAAGCGATGGAATGGGTCATACATAAATTAAATGCTGAGGTTGAAGAACTGACGGCTTCGGCCAGAGGGAGCATAAGGTCACCGATGGCGGCGGCAGCCTGTGCAGAGAAGTGATGCAAGTGGGCACTGCACCCAGCCCCTCGGTCTCTACTAGCTAGCATTATATTTATTTCTTATTTAAAAAGTACAACTATATTTTAGGTAAAATTTTTTTAAAATAAGCTGAAGAAAGGCTATGTGACTTGATCAAAACAAAGAGGTTCAGGGTTTCTAAATAAAAGGGAACATCTGAAAAAAAAAAAAAAAAAAGGAAGTATTACCCTGGCCGGTGTGGCTGGGTGGATAGAGTGCTGGCCCAGCACTGAAGGGTCTCAGCTTCCATTCCCTGTCAAGGGCACGGACCTGGGTGCAGGTGGCTCCCAGGCCCCATAGGGGTGCCTGCAGGAGGCAACAGTCCACCTGTCTCTCTCTCTCTCTCTCTCTCTCCCTCCATCCCTCCCTCTGTTCCTCCTTCCACTCTCTCTAAAATTCATTGGGAGAAAATTTCCTCAAGTGAGGATTAACAACAGAGAGTGGGAGAGAGAAAAGAAAATGCTAGCAGGATCCGGCAGTTGGGGGGACACCAGGTTTGGAGCAGAAGAGAAAGGAGACCTCGCTTACCAACCACACTTCTAATCTCAGACATCAAAAAGATGTCACCTCCACTCTGTCCCCACCTGTGGCTGGCCCTCAGGGTGACCCAGCCTCCTCCCAGGTCTGTCTGTGGTGCCCAGGTTGGTGGCTCTCCTCCCGCCCCTCCGGAGAGGTCCAGATGCCTCCTGATGGGGCAGGAAGCCCAGACCCAAGGCTGCCTTGTATCATCGCTGACCCCTCCTCTCCAGGTGCAGACCATCGCTAGCCAGGAGGGGCAACACGGGCTGGGGCAGAGCAGGGTTTCTAATGAAATACCACACTGTCCAGGATCCAGGTGTCCCTGGAGTCCTCCATCCCTGCAAGAAGCCCTTGATGTGAGCACCTCTCAGGGCACCTGGGAGACCTCATGGGGCAGTGCCAGGTGAGAGGAAGGAGCCCAGGAGGCTCCAGGTCAGAGGTCAATACCATTGCATGGAAACTGAGACTGAAAAATATGATGGCCGGGCCAGTGTGTCAGTGGTTGAACATGGTCCATACACCAGGAGGACCCTGGTTGAGTTCCCATCGGGGCACATGCCCAGGTCCGGGCTCAATCTTCAGTAGGGGGTGTGCAGGAGGCAGCCAATCACCGTTTCATTCCCTCAATGTTTCTCTCTCTCTAAAAAAATCAATAAAAACATATTTGAAGCCCTGGACAGT
This sequence comes from Tadarida brasiliensis, assembly GCA_030848825.1. Taxonomy (NCBI): domain Eukaryota; kingdom Metazoa; phylum Chordata; class Mammalia; order Chiroptera; family Molossidae; genus Tadarida; species Tadarida brasiliensis. Next base: position 1,943,617 of record CM061276.1, read on the forward strand.
TTGGCTCAGCGATTAGAGCATCGGTCCGCAGATCAGAGAGGCCCGGGTTCGGTTCCTGCTAAGGGCACGTACCTCGGTTGCACTTTGTCCCTGGCCCTGGTTGGGGTCGTGTGGGTGGCAACACCTCCATGTGTCTCTGTCACATCAATGTTTCTCTCTCTCTCCTTCTCCCTCCCGCTCTATCTGAAGATAAATGCTAAAATGTCCTCAGGTGAGGATTAAAAAAAAAACAACAAACATATTTGAAAAGAAAACTCCTTACCAACCTCTGCAACCCAGCCTTCTGGTCCCTGAGCGAAGTCCTAAATTCCCCCCGCTTCTCCATCCAGATCTCGGAGTGTGAGGGCCAAGAGACCGTCAGATCTAGCAAAATCCTGACGCCTGAGAGAGATGTCCCAGGGCGTCCGGGTGTTCCGAGTCTACAGTAGCCATTAGCAGACAAGGTGTGAACAATCAAGACAGCTGTAGTCACAACAGAGAAACAGTGAGGCGGAGAAGAGGAGAGCAGGGAGCAGCCAGGATGCAGAAATGCTGGCTTGGAGCCGACCCCGCCGGCTACGTTTCCCTTTTCAGTAAGAAAATGGTCAGGTCAGCTGCGTGGCTCAGGGCTGTGGGCATCAGACGTGCTGGTTTGTCACACTAACTGTTCTGGCCGAAAGTAACCTATATACACCTCATTTTTCTCCCTTGTGACATGAAGGGAACAGATGGATATGATAGAATTCTAAAGAAAATTTTAGGGCACAGAATTTAAGGTTACACAGACTGTAGGTTCAGACTCTACCACTGGACCCAAAGAGAGATGAAAGCATTTTACCTTTTAAAAATGTTCATTCCCCCTTACCCCACCCCTTTGCCAGGCCCCTGAGGCTCAGTGCATTGAGCACCATCCCATGGCCTGAGAGGTCCCAGGTCCCTTCCTGGTTAGGGCAAAGGCCCGGGTTGCAGGCTCGATCCCCAGTAGGGGGCGTGCAGGAGGCAGCAGGTCCACATTTCTGTCTCATATGGATGTTTCTATCTCTCTATCCCTTCCTCTCTCTAAATAAAACATCAATAAAATAATAGAAAATAAATGTTCACCCAGGCCTGGCCAGGAACTTTGCTGGGTGTTACACCAGGCCTGTGGCCATGATGTCAAGGGCAGGGTTCTGGAGACGAAGTTGATTTTTATTTATTTATTTCTATTGTTGACAGTATTACAGATGTCCCCCAGTGACCCTCGGCAAGAACACCTGGCAGGTGGGTGTTACCTGGCGGCAGGAGGGACGTGGAACACACGATGGGTGTTTGGGAAGAAGGACCTCGAACAGGCCCAGCTGGACCACAGGGCCCTGGCCCCTCCTGGGGGTCACTATTCGCGGGGTTGCAGGAGCTGAGGACTGTATGCCTTTGCCCTCCTGAGCTTCCAAAACTTTTTGGCAGCCTAGTAGTACGTCCTCTGCTTCCCACAGTGGCGCCCACGTGTCCAGACTCTGGACCGGGTTTGTGAGATGCGCCTGGGAGCTCAGGCCGGGAGGAGAGGAAACACCTCAACCACCTGGCGCTTTCCTGGGCCTGTTCTGTCCCTCTTTTTTAAAATATGTTTTTATTGGTTTTGTAGAGAGAGAGGAAAGGAGAGAGGGATAGAAACATCGATGTGAGAGAGAAACATCCATCGGCCGCCTCCTGCACACCCCCTGCCTGGCATCGAGCCTGAAACCCTCGCATGTGCCCTGACTGGGAATAATCTGAGACCTCCCAGTCCAGGGACAGAGGCTCAATCCACTGAGGCACAGGGGCGGGGCCTGTGTGGCCCTTTGGATGACGTGTGCACCGGGGCAGGGAGCGGTCCTTCAGGTGCACGCTGTCCTGGGGGTAGAGGAGGTCACCCGGAGCGGCAGCCCCATGGCAGGAATGGGCCGCAGCCGTACCACTGCCTGTGTGAAATCCGCGGGAGGCGTTTCTGAGACAGATCAGGCAAGACTGTCCGAAAACGACTCTCATCATGGGCGAAAATACAGACGTGCAGGTGTCTGCTCTCTGCCTCAGGCACGTGGGCATTTGTGGTGACGGACCTCACTGTGACCCTGACAGTGGCCGAGGCGGCAGTCTCCACCCCCACGCCCTTTCTTCTGCGGCCTCAGTGCTCCAACCTGGCGCAGGTCTGCCCTATCCTGGCACCTTGCCCACCTGTCCTGGTACCTAGGGTGAGGGGGAGGGGAGGCCGTGAGTCTTCCGGGGAAAATAAAGGTGTCTTTACTGAGGCCTTGAATCTTCCTGCAATCTTATACTGGCCCTTGTGGGCATCTTTTATGTGGGGGAGTCTCACTATATCCAGGGCTCTGGGACTGTAGCCAGGGTGGGAACCAACAGCCTGGGTTTACCAGCCTGTTTCCTCCAGGGGAATCTCTACCCAGGAGTCCCTTTCAGTTTCTCCCTCCACACAGACCAGAGGGAGTGATCAGCATGTCAGCTGGCGGCAAGACCTCTGCAAGGTGATTCACACACATGAGGACTTGGAGTCTGGGCCGTGACTCCTGAGGCGCTGAAACACCCTCCTTGCAAACTGCACAGGCGGACGTGAGTATCAGAGGGCCTGGGCCTCCTTCTCCATCCGACCCATCTCACGGAGCAGAACGCCCCCAGGTCCACCCCTGTGTCGCCAAGTGCACGCAACACGTTCAGTGAGCACCCGTCACCTCATATGCAGGGTGACCAAAAAAACGAATACGCACTTTGAGTAATTAGAAAGCCAGAGTTTATTGAAACGCATTTCCTTTTCAAAATGTAATAGAATCGACAGGCATTGATCAATTGTTTTGTCAACGAGTTTTCAAACTGGGGACCGTTCTGGTCCAGGCACTGCTAGAGAAGGAGAAAGCAAGGGCACCCCAGACATCAGGACTCTTTTTGTTCGGTATTTGTGAACATTCTCTTTCAATAGATTCTTGCCAGTTTTCTACAGCAAACTTTATCTTTTCTATATCCCCATAAATAGGTCTAGTGGATTAATCCTCTCCTCTAATCAACCCATCAAGCTTCATGGCAAGAAGTGAACAAAGTCACATCAGAGTCTCATCTCAGTACGGGGGCAGGAGGGTGAGCTCAGGCACCAGGAAGCACAGACAGGGGTGGGGAGCCCTGCCCCCTCTGCTGCACAGGACAGTGTGGGGAGGGGGTGGGGCAGGGGTGGCCAGCCTCCCAGTCAGAGGTTCTTGAGTCACCAAGTGGGAACCTGAAGAAATCTGCCACCATCAGTCCCCACGAGGCTGGTCCTCACGCTGTGGGGAAATAATCATGAACAAGTTCAGGTCAGTGGCTGTAACAGGGACAGTCTCAAAAGTCCACTTCATGCTCAAAATGCCCCCAGCAATCCCCATAACCCAGTCCCGGCCCCTCAGTCCCTCCCTTCCCCACGTCAGACTCACCTTTAAAAGCCTAGAGAGACGAGTCAGAGCCCTGGGAGCTGTCACGGCCTGGGGAGGACACACAACGACATGTCAGACCCAGGACAGGAGACTGAAGGAACTGTGGGGTGAGGTCCCCATGGGCTCCCGTCTGCTGTCACAGGCTCTCAGGGGACACCCCTCCATACTCACTGGCAGCCTGAGCGTAGCTCCCTCCTTTCCCACCTGCGGGAAGAAAACATCCTGTGAGACACCAGGGAGGAGGCAGGGCCATGAGGCCCTAAAGGAAGCCCTAGTCCTGACCCAGAGAAGTTTCCAGAACTGTGTGTATAGACCCAGGGCAGGATCAGGAAACCTGTGGAAAGTACATGTCAGGGACTGGACCAAGAGCCCTCCTGGAGGTCTGTCCTCAGCAGGGACCTTCCCTCTGACCTGTGACTGCTGGGACCCCGGTCCCCATCACTACAATCACCAGGAAATCAATGTGTCCCTCATTGTCACACCTGCTCACTACAGAGTGAGTGTGAGCACAGAGCCCCACTCTGGGCAAGTACACGTGGGGATGGGGCCTCCCGTGCAGGAAGCAGGACACACTCTCCCTGGGCTGGACACCCAGAGGGACCAGACACTCAGAGCCCACCCCTTCCCCACCTGAGCGCCTCCTGGTCCACATCACAGCTGCAGCCACAGCCCCCAGGAGAAGCAGGCCAGCAAGGACACCCACGATGATGAAGGTGTTCTGAGGAGGAGGTGGCTCTGGGAAGAGAAGGGAGGGGAGGTGAGGCCCAGGCCCCAGGCCTCAGCCCCGACCCCACTCAAGTCCCCCAGAGGCCCTGCTTTCCTGGAAGAGGCTCTGTGCCCACGTGCCCTCCTCACCCCATCTCAGGGTCAGGGGCTCGGGCAGCCCCTCGTGCTGCACACGGCAGGTGTATCTCTGCTCCTCTCCAGGGGGCACCAGCACGGCCGCCCACTTCTGGAAGGTCCCGTCCCCCGCAGGCCTGGTCTCCACAAGCTCCATGTCCTGGGTCTGGTCCTCCCCATCACGCTGCCAGGTCAGGCTGATCTCCGCAGGGTAGAAGCCCCGGGCCCAGCACCTCAGGGTGACCTCACGCTCAGAGAAGGGGTGGTGGGTCACCTGAGTCCTTGGGGGGTCTGAGGGAAGGGTGAGACAATTCAGGGACTTTGCATGGTCATGGGACACTCCAGAAGCGTCACCTGACCACCCTGGGAATGGACAGGACACCCGGGGTGGGGGAAGGGAGCACACAACCCAGTCACCAGCCTGGACAGAGGCCCCTGGAATGATCGCCTAGTCTCTGGAAAGTTCTAGAATCAAATGGACACAGCCGAGGTGAGGAGAGAGGTTTCTAACAGGAAGAAAAGGGATTTTTGGGCCTGACCTGGGTGGAGACCAAGTGACTCAGAAACGCTGGGGTCACCTCACACATGGTGGGTGTGGGGCAGCGAACAAGGCCTGAGAGACAGTCCCCCAGGGGTCCCAGGGGCATAGCCGGGTCCATGGGAACCGCGGATGGTTATTTCAGGGCGGTCTCCCCTGCTCCCCGCAGAGACTGCACCTTAACTGTCCCTGGGAGAAGGTGGGAGTCCCTCTGGGACCTGACCTGAGAATCCGGGCGGATTCCATCCTGACCCAAGGAGGGGGTGCTCTGACCCCGATCCCATCTCCTGTGTCGGGGAGGAGCCCCAGCCCGAGGGGAGAGGAGGCGGCCCAAGGCCCCTGGTACCTGCGCGCTGCAGCGTCTCCTTCCCTTTCTCCAGGTACAGGCGGAGCCACTGCACACACCTGCCCTCCAGGTAGTTCCTCCAGTGCTCCGCCACACCGGCCTCCTCCCACTTGCGCCGGGTGATCTGAGCCGCCGTGTCGGCCGCGGTCCAGGAGCGCAGGTCCTCGTTCAGGGCGATGTAGTCGGTGCCGTCGTAGGCGTACTGAGTGTACCCGCGGAGGAGGCGCCCGTCCGCTCCCACCTCGCAGCCACACATGTTCTGGTAGGTGTGAGACCCTGACCCCGCCCCGAGGTCAGCCCCGCCCATTAGGCCCCGCCCCCGTCGCCCTCCCCCTCCCTCAGCGGGATCCGAACTGAAGTGAAAGTGAAACCAGATCGAAGTCCAGGGCTCGTCCGGGTGGGCCGGGCGGTCCGGCAGCCGCGGGTGGAGCTCGGACCCGGACCCTCGGGGCGACCCCGCCCGTCCGTGGGGATGGGGCCGGGACCGGGCGGGCGCGTGGCTCACCGTCCTCGCTCTGGTTGTAGTAGCCGCGCAGGTTCTTCAGGCCCACTCGGTAAATCTGTGCGGTTTCCTTGTAGATCCGCGTGTTCCGCTCCCAATACTGCGGGTCCTCCCGCTCCACCCACGGCTGCTCCATCCACGGCGCCCGCGGCTCCTCCCTCGGACTCGCGGCGTCGCTGTCGAACCGCACGAACTCCTTGTCGTCCACGTAGCCGACGGAGAAAAAGCGAGACTCCCCTCGGCCGGGCCGGGACACGCCGGTGTAGAAATAGCTCAGGGAGTGGGGGCCTGGGCGGGAGGAGAGCGCGGGCCGGTGGAGACGCGCTGCCCGGTCCTGCCCGCCCGGCCCCGCTGCCCCCCGCACAGGCCGCTCCCCCGACCGCACTCACCGGCCCAGCTGCGGGTCAGCACCAGCGCCCCCGAGAGCAGCAGGAGGAGGGTCGGGGACCTCATGACCAGCATCCTCGGGTCCGGGACCGTCTGAGTCCGGGCGGGTCCGCGGGGACCTGATAACCGGGAGCGGCGGGGACGCTGATTGGATCCTGAGGAAACGGACGGCCAATGGGAGTGAGAAGTGTGTGCGCGTCATGAGTATCCAGGAAGGAGGCCCCGACACAGGTTGTGACAGAGAGAAGTGAAACCAAGGAGAAGGGGAGTCCCCAACACTGAGCCTCCGCGCCCCAGACTCTGCCCTGGGCTGACGCCCTGAGAGCCAGGCCTGGGGACCCGGGAAGTGGCCCTGACCCTCCTCCCACAGGACAGCTCCCTGTCACCCGGCTCCCTGGGTCCCGGCCCACGTGCTTTCTTCAGCCACTCAAACGTTTTGGTTTTAGAATCTCTATAGTCTTAAAATTAGGGAGTATCCTCAAAATAATTATGTTTATGTGGGTTATTGCTATCAATATTTACCACACAAGGAATCAAACGGTATGAAAAACAATATTAATTCGTTAGGTATATTAATAACCTATGACATGTTAAGACAAATAATGTTTTTATGAAAAATACCAGTTTCCCAAATAAACAAGGTAGAGGGAGGAGTGGACCTGCTTACATCGCCCGTTCCTGCAGGTCTCAGGTCTCTTCTGCATCACTAGAACACCGCTGCATTTTCATATTTGCTTCTGTGTTTAATCTGCGATTTTTTTGATTCGTTTTGGAGGGGGGTTGTTGCAGTATATAAAAAACATATACAACCTACAGAAATATATAGGAGGAACACTTTTAATAACCTTTTCAGGTAATTGTGGATAGTTCTCTTTGATATTCCATGAACATGACACACGCGGTCATTTTTAATAACCTCATTGCAAAGTGGATCCTGAAACAAAATTGAATATTTCCTGTTCTGTTCAGTTCCACTGGTTTGTCTTGAATGATTGGCTCGTGCCCTACAGCGTGAGTATTTAAAAGTGATGCATCGTTTCACTAAGTTATGGAGATCTCCCAGTGTTGGTGCCCTTCATTCCACGTCGTCAAAACCCCACATTTGTTCATACGACCACAGATCCCACTAGAATAGTTTGTCAGTACTGGGACGCTGTCTATCTAGTGGGGTGGGACACAAGTGTTCCAGAATTCTGCCTTTCCCTTTAGAGAGAGGAAGGGAAAGAGAGAAACCTGGATTGGTTGCTCCCGCACATGCCACGATTAGGGATGGATCCTGGGTGCATGCCCTGATGGGGAATTGAACCTGCCACCTTCTGGTGTCCAGGATGACACTTTAATCAACTGAGCCACACCTGCCAGGGTTATATGTGTGATTTTATTTATTAAAAACAGCGCCTGGTACAGGGGCGCTGATGGGGACATAGGGGAGCCTAGGTACACAGTAGGGGGATTGGAGACAAGGTGGGGAGTACATGGGGGATGGGGACACAGGGCCAGACAGGGGAGAGGACACAGTGAGATGGGGACCAAGGGGTCAGCTACCCTCATGGGAGCAAGGATGTGGCTGCTGGATTTTTGTGGGGTCATTCCAAATTGCTAGTAATAGATGAGTAATAGTCCGGATCAATACGTTCATGATGTGGTGTCTTAGAAGGTGATATGTGATGCCCTGGCCAGTGTGGCTCAGTGGCTAGAGTGTCGGCCTGTTGACCAAAGAATTATGGGTTTGATTCCCGGTCAAGGGCACACACCTCGGTTGCAGGTTCAATCCTGGCCTCCGTCGGGGTTGACAACCAATTGACGTCTCTCTTGTTTTTTTTTAATTCTCACCCGAGGACTTTTTTTCTTTTTAAGTGTATTCTGGTATCTTTGTGGATCACAGATAGGGACAGTGGGAGGAATGTATGGCTGGAGTTAGGTAGACTCTTGAGGTGGCTGTTGCCTTTTTTTTTTTAATCCTCACCCAAGGACATTTTTGCAATTATCTTCAGAGAGGAGGGAGACAGGGAGGAAGAGAGAGAGAGAAACATTGATGTGAAAGAGACACATCCTGTGGCTGTGACCCACAAGACCCCAAGTGGGTCCGGGGATAAACTGCAACCGAGGTAGGTGCCCTTAGCAGGAATAGAGCCCAGGCCTCTCTGGTCCACGGGACGACGCTCTAACCACTGAGCCAAACCGGCCAGGGCAATTGACGTGTCTCTTACACATTGATGTTTCTCTCTCTTTCTCTCCCCCTCCCGCCCACTCTATCTAAAAAATAATGAATGGAAAAATATTCTTGCATGACAGACTTTTTAACAACCTAATAGAATCAATCGATATTGTTCAATTGTTTTGTCAACCTGTTTTCAAACTGATGACCCTTCTAGTCGAGGTATCCTGCTCATACCACAAACTCCCTCATTGTCATTGTCATTGTTTTTGAGTTCATTAATTATACTGTTAACTCTCCTGCACCCACCTATGTGAAAGATGTATGTGTCTATCATTTCACTTTTCATCCAATCCCAGAGGTGCCCCCACCAGGCTTTGCCTTCTCCTGCCTCCCTAATCTATCAGCAAGGGATTTCATGTAACATACTCTTGTCTCCTCCTTGGATGGTGATGCTTAAAATAAACTGTGAAACTGCCATTCTCCCGAGCATTTTCTCAATCCTTTGAGATTATGCTTCCCTGTGATTGTCAACAGTTTGGCTCCAACAAACTCACAAAATTCTCTGTAGGTTTGAATGTTTCTTACGTTGACCCCCTACCTCACAGGGAGAGGGAACCGAGTTCTGGAGTCGACATGAGAGCAGGCTGGAGGGCCCCAAGTGGGGAGGACACGAAGGACAATGCAGGCCTGGAATGCCAAAGGCTCCCTCGATGCGGGGCGGGCGCAATGACTCAGTGGACCCCGGATAGTTTTGTTTTTTTCCTGATGGAAAATCAGGAAATAGCTGCATGTTCTGTGGGCCATTCTGAGTCTTGAATTGCTCTGTTCATTCTGGAAAATGGTGTCAGGCGTGACTCCTGGGTAGGTATTGAAGGTGTATTGTTAGACAGAGATTAGTCCCTGATCCGGAGACACCACAGGAGGAGGGTTCCAGCCCACGGCCACTCCTGGCTCCGATGTCTTGGATATGTCACATTGACGGCATCTCTGGGGAACACCTGTCTCACCTATTAGGGAACTGGGAGATTTCTTTCAGTCGTACACGAATGCAGTTTGAGAACTTTTTGAGTATTGTTTATTTACCCGTAGGCTTGTACACCAGCTGTTAAAAAGGAGGACATTTCCAAGGAAGAGGATACAGGGCCAGGGAGGGGAGACTCCCCACTGCCCTTGTTTGGTTCTTTTTTGTTTTCCCCATAAATTGTTCAACTTACTTATTTATTTATTTTAGAGAGAGACAGACAGACAGACTAGATTTGCTGTTCGACTTTTGTATGCATTCAGTGGTTGATTCCTGTCTGTGCCCTGACCAGGGATCAAACCCACAACCTGGTCATATTGGGACCACGCTGTAACCAACTGAGCCACCCGACCAGGCCTTGGATCTTACACTGGACCAATAATAAGAAAATTGACACCAGACAAAGAGACACTGAAGGAAAACCGATTTGATGTTGCTCACAGGAGAATTAAAACATGCTGCTCCCATCATAAAATGAGGCTCAGAGAAATGATCAAAGAGGCACCGTGTTGTACGTTTTTAGACAAAGAGGCAATAAATTCGCAAGAAAATGGATCTCTTTTAACAGAGGAAGTCAGTGCTCATTCGGAAGGCACCGAGGGTGTTGGTTCCATGGACTCAGCACACAGTGTGGGTTGGGTGTGAGCAGCGTGTTCATACGAGCTCTGGACCCGATTCTCTCTGTTCCTGTGACAAGGCTGTGGGTCAGCCCGAGGAGCAGGCAGGGCCTGTCACGTGGACATTTATCTCCTGCTTTTAGGGGGACAAACAGATTCGGTTTTCTTCTTACCTGGGCAGCTCCTTATTTTTTATTTTTTATCTTTATTGTTGAAAGCATTGCAGATGTAGCTTCTTTTTGAATAATTTTTTTTTTTTTTACTTTTCCATTACAGTGAACATTCACTTTTATTTTATATTGGTTTCAGGTGAACCCCACCCATTCTGAAGGAACAGATAACAAGAAAGGCCCATGGAGGTCAAGCTGTGCTAGGAATTTGCTCTCATCTGTTCTGCAGAGCCCAGAATTTAACAGCTGCGGCCCATGGGATGCCTCAGTAAGATCACCCCCCTTTGTGAATGAGGTGCCTCTGCCCTGAACACCTTGCTGGGGTCAGTGGGCTCAGGGGTGGGCCCTCAGAAAGCCACTGATGTGCTCCCCCAAATTGCTTAGGAGACACCCCCTCTCCTAACGCAATGAGGGAGCACACCTTGGGAAGACCAGGGCAGGGGGTAGGACAGTGCTCTGGGATCTTGGTGGCACAATGTACTACAAGGTGGGGGGCGGGGGCTTTAATAGTACATGTGAGTCTGGCCAGTGTGGTTCAGTGGTTGAGCATCGACCCATGCAGCAAGAGGTCGCCAGTTAGATTCCCAGTCAGGGCACATGTCCAGGTTGTGGGCCATATCCTTAGTGGGGGGCAGCAGGAGACGGCCAATCCATGTTCTCTCTCATCGATGTTTCTATTTCTCTCTTCCTCTCTCTGTAAAATCAATAAAGAAAAAGAAATGTATTTAAAGTACATGTGAGCCTTGCCCGGGTTTCTCAGCAGTTAGAGCGTCGGCCCTGTACACCAACGTCGGGGATTTGATCCCTGGTCAGGGCACTCACAAGAAACAACCAATGAATGTATGAGTAAGGGGAACATCAAAGCCATGTTCTCTCTCTCACTCTCAAATCAATTTAAAAGAGAAAGCGCATACAATAGCCTGGCTTCCAGCCCAGACATCCTGACTTAACTGGAATGGAGTGGTGCTCAGGCACGGGGGTTTTGAAAAGTCCCAGCTGCAGTGAAGTCTGCAAGGACCTGGTCAGAGACGCCGCTGCATTTCGCAGTACATCAGTGGACCCAGTCAGTGGAACCTGCCTTGTGTCGCCAAGTCTACCTCAACAAGCTGGGGGGAGGGGGCAGAAAAAGAAACACAGACCTGGAGAGATGAGCAGTAATGGGGAGACTGGAGGCCCAAGGCAGCTGGTATTTCTGCTCCCCAAGGGGGCCCTTTAGAATGTGGGTGAATATTCACTGGAGAACCAACAGAAACGCCTCCCATGAGTTCACGGGGAGCCCAGGGAGAGGGTGGCGTGGAGCGGTCGGGTGCACAGGCAGCACCTTGGAGCTGGTCCATAACCCAGGTGCACCTCCCAGGGCGGTGGAAGGCCCCGCGCAAGTGCACACACAGTTATTGCTGCAGGACGCCAGGTGAGGGCTGTGCTCACCTGAGCCCGGGGACAGGTGCAAGGGGTGCTCACAGGTGCAGACAACAGCTGCCCCTCTTCACCTGGGCCTGGCCCTGCCCAGCCCGGGGCAGCCAATGGTCAGGGGCCACGTCACAGCCCAGGACTCCCCAAAGACCAGCAGCAGGGGGTTGCCGGGTGGGATCTGAACCTGGAGGGGCAGAGTGGAGTCCTTGAGTATTTCCTCCCGTCTGGTTCCCAACAGTGTTCTCTGTCAGTGATTCAAACCTGCGTGTGGAGCCCTAGTCTGCGTCTGCACCCTCTCTGCTGAGACTAGTCACCCAGGGGCCAAAGGTACCTGTTGAAAAAATAACCTCCCTGCAGATTGGTGTGGCTCAGTGGTTGAGCGTCCACCCATGCACCAAGAGGTCGCTGTTTAGATTCCCGGTCAGGATGTATGCCCAGCTACTGGGCCCAGTCCCTGGTGGTGGGTATGCAGGAGGTGGCCAATCAAGGTTCTCTCTCATCGATGTTTTTCTCTCTCTCTCTTTCCCTTCCTCTCTCAAATCAATAAAGAAAAAATATTTTTTAAAAAATTCAACTGCCCCATTTCCTAGACAAAACATGCTTGTTTGGGGTATTTAGGTACGCGCCTCCCCTTTCCTGTCTCTGTGTAAAACAGGGGAAGGAGCTGGGGGTGCTTGGGACCCAAGCTCAAAGTCAGTGGAGGTCCGGTTCACGTTCTTTGGGGTCCAGGGGTGTTAGGGTGTTCATGAGCTAACCTGTTACCTGTGGGTCACGGTCATCCGTCCTCAGGGTGCTCTTGTCCAGTAGGAAACCTAGTCGCAGAGGAGATCACCGGCTTTGTCTGGGTGGTAAGGGTGGGTGGGGCCCACCTTCAAAACCAGGCCCCATAGTGGTAGGTGGTTCTGTGGAGTCACCGAGGACGCCTGTGATGTCCCAGGGGAGGCGCAGAGCAGACAAAGGGTGGATGCAAAGTGAGGCCTAGGGAAGTCCCTGAGCCTCAGAAAATCGCCTCCACCACCCGTCCTTTCTTAAAGATTGAATGTATTGGGGTGACATCGGGTAATATGATATAGGTTTCAGGGGTACAATTCTGTAACACATCATCTGTATATTGTATTGTGTTCACCATCCCAAGTCTAGTCTCCTTCCATCACCATTTATCCCCCCTTTACCCTCTTCTACCTCCCCCGCCCCCTTCCCTCTGGTGATCACCATGCTGATGTCTGTGAGGGATTAAGTAGAGAAAAACACTCACACACACAGACCATCTTAATTCACATTCCTCCAACCTACCCTCCTGCCTGGATACAGGCTCCCCGGTCCCTCCCGAGTTTTTCAACTGGAGTCTGTCGCAAAGCCTTCCATGTGGGCTCAAACCCCGTTCACCTGTGTGTCTTTGGGGTGTCCTTGACCACTTTCCTCTCTGGGGTATATTGGACGAGGTGTAGCATTACCATCAGACGTGCCTGCACTCAGTGTTTTTGCTGACACACAGCGAGCTACTCACCCCTCAGAACTGGCTTTCTGCTGTGTCCAGGGAGGACATCGATCCCTACTCACTGAGATGATGGACGGGAGTCATGGAGAGCACGCCGCCCGCCTCCGGAGAGGGATGTGCACAGGGATGTGCACTCGCTGGTTTCTGTTTCTTTGCTACTCTGCTGTATACATTCTTTCGGTTTTTTCTTTTTAAATGAAATCTATTGGCATACCATTGGTGAATAACATTCAGGTGTACAATTCTATAATCCAGTATCTGTGTATTTCATTGTGTGCTCACCACCCAAAGTCTAGTCTCCTTCTGCCACCACACGTGTGACCCCTTTACCCTCTTCATTCCCCCCACCCTGGTGACCACCACACTGCCGTCTGCGCCCATGAGCTTGTTTGTTCCTTTGTTGCTTTCTGTTTCATCCCCACACAGCAGTGAGGTCCTCCGGTTCTTGTCCTTTTCTCTGACTTACTCCACTCCACACGGTCCTCTCGGATTCCTTCCATGTTGTCTCAAATCACAATGTTTTTGCTTTTTATTTTTAATGTGTATTTTTCGTATAGACTTTCTCAATTATCTCATCCCAAAAATAACCCTCCCTGCACCTTATCTATTTCTCTTACTAGTACTCAGGGTTTTGTAGCTTTTTAGAGCCTCGTTCTCTTGTTGCTCTCCACCCTCTAGTCTCTATTGGGTTTTTTTTTTTTTCTGTTTAATTCAAATGTTCCCTTCAAATCGTGCGTATATAAAAGTGATTCGGTGTGGCCATCTGAAATTCTTTCTACTTTAAATAAACTCCCCTCTTAATTTAATCACTCAACCAAACAGCTGAGATTTGTTTTGTGTGTTTTGTTTTCAGTCTCCAGGTATCCAGGATCTTTTATGTTAGAAGTTTGGGAAAGGAAATCTTCATTTTAATTTTAACCTAGAAATGTTAGTCTCTCCGTGGTTAGGATGTAACCTTTGTAACTTGTTCTTAGAAATAAGTGGGTGGGGCCCTGGCCGGTTTAGCTCAGCGATAGAGTGTAGGCCCGTGGACCAAGGAGTCCCAGCTGTGATTCTGGTCAAGGGAACATACCTAGGATGTGGTTTGTCCCCACCCTGGTCCAGGCTGTGTGGGAGGCAACCAGTCAATGTGTCCCTCTCACGTCGATGTTTCTCTCTCTCCCTTTCTCTCTCTCTCTCTACCTGACGATAAATAGAAAAATATCCTCTGGTGAGGATAATAATAATAATAATAATAATAATAATAATAATAATAAGTGTGTGTGTTCTTTTTAACCATGATTAGGGTCGATATTTTCCCTGGGTCTTCTATGGGAATGTGCAGAAAATCTTATGTTCTTGCTAGGGCCCTGGTTTGAATAACCCAACACGTGAACTCCATTATCTGTCAATCATCAGTACTGTCTCTCCCTCCCTCTCCACTTTAGTAAAATAGCTCAACCATTTTAGTAAAACACACTTAGTTCTTCTAGCTTTCACGGAAAGGATGTTTTCATGGGAGACCCCTCTTAGCGTTTCAGCAGCAAACACTAGAGGAAGGTATGTAGCAAAATGTGTCCTTCAGTTCACTCTCCCCCACTCAACCCATTTCCTGCTCATCCCCCCCAAACAGTGGGGTGGGGGCACCTTCTGAGCTGAATGTTGGGTTGGGCCTTGTTAAGGGTGCAGGGCTGAATGACCACACCTGTTCTTGATCAACACCCAAATGGCCTCAGTCTTGCTCAGGACAACAAGCCTGTGTCTCATGGCATCTGCCTTTGATGTGCGGGGCTCTCACCCTGGCCTGTGAGGCTCGGGGGGTGGAGCTCGGCCTGCGCCCCAAAGGGTTGCACGTCCCTGGGTGCTGCAACCAGGTGATGTGTGTGTGTGTACATGTGTGTGTACATGTGTGTACATGTGTGTACATGTGTGTACACCACTCTAACTATAAGTCAGTGGAATAAATATCCTCAGGTGAGGATCAACAAAAAAAATGTTAATTTAATGATGACTTGGGAGTTACAGTATTTTTCAAATGGTTTTCTTGGTTTTATTACATCTACAGACCTACCTATGATGGTTAATGTTAGACTTTCCTTAGACACTGTTTTTTTTAATAGAATTTATTGGGGTGACACTGGTTAACAAAATTACACAGGTTTCGGTGCACGATTCCATAATACAGCATGTGTACACTGTTCTGTGTGTTCAGCACCCCAATTCAAGTCCCCTTCCATCTGCATCTATCCCCCTTTACCCTCCTGCACCTCCCTCCATACTCCCCCCCCACACACACACAATCCCCACACTATTGACAGGTATCAGAGGGGAGGGAGTTGGGGGCTGGCAGAGAACTGTGAAGGGATTAAGGAAAAAAAAAAAAGACTCCTGGACACAGACAGAGGTATGGTATTTGCCAGAGGGAAAAGTGGGCGAGGGAGGTAGCAGGTGGCAAAAGGGAGATGAAAGGTAACGAAAAGAGACATGAGTTTGGGTGGTGAACACAATACACAGAGGCCGTGTTGTAGACGTGTACACCTGGAACCTGTAAACATTGTATTAACCAGTGTCACTCTAATAAGTTCAGCTCCGTCAGAGCCCTCACAGGGGTGGTCGATGGGCACCTGAGGAAGCAGCAGGACAGCTAACTGGGGGGGGTGTTGTTTCTCCTCTTGCTTTTCCACCATATAAACACACAGACCCCCAAGATGGACAAGAAGTAAGAGGAGCCCTGGCTGGCTTGGCTCAGTGCTTAGAGCGTTGGGGGCAACACGGAAGAGTCTTAGGTTCGATTCCCAGTCAAAGGCACATACCTGGGTTGCAGGTTTGATCACAGGTCCTGGTCAGAGTCCTGCAGGAGGCAACCAATGCATGTGTCTCTCACATACAGCTCTCTCACTCTCTCTCTCTCTCCCTCCCTCCCTCTTTTCCACTCTCTAAAAAATTAATGGAAAAAATGTCCTGGGGTGAGGATTAACAACACAAACAAAATCCACAGCAGGGCTGGAAGGACGTGTTTGAAGGGGAAGGGCCGGCAGAGGCTCACACCCGGAGCGCAGCCCCTGCAGGACACAGACACAGATGCTCCCAGGCAGGCGGCTGCTCTTGCAAAGGTCCTGCACAGGGTGAGGACCTGTGCGCTCAGGGGGAGGGCCCGGGAGGGACACGAGGGGGAGGGGCTGGGTCGGAGCACTTGCTCTGAAGGCCAGGGGATGACAGCAGAGTGTGCCTGTGTGAAGGTCACTGTTCTTGGGAGAAGAGACTGCGCCCCAGGAAGGAGGCAAGGACTCCAGGTTGCGAAGCGGCTCCTGGGACCCGGACCCTCTAGTCCAACGGGTCAGCGGACAGCGGAGCAGCACCAACCACAGACCCCAGCTCTTCTGCGGAAGAACCTGGACGGAGCCTCAGAGCACAGGTCACCGTGTGAGAAATAAGAACAAGCGGTTTGGGTCTAAGTGAGAATCCGACCAATAGGACTAGGAATGATTTATAACAAGGGCTGGGGAGGCTTAGGAACACGGAGTTGTACATGCATTCTAGGGTTTTGGCTTAAATATCTGGACAAAACCAGATCTTTTATATATATATATGATGATTCCATATACCAGGAAAAAAATTAGAGACACATCATTTATATATGAATGCATATGTATTACTGTAAATCAAATGTTTGTGTAAATATGTAAAATATATTCTAACATTACATATTATAAAATTTAATGTGATATATTTCAGTGTAAAAATTCAATATATACTTTATATAAATATATAAATTATATATAAAGTAAAATAAATATATATTTCAATGTATTTAATATATATAAATGATATGCAAATTAAATATATGTATATAAATATATAATATATAAACATAATTTTATGAATTTATATAAATTAAATATATTGTAAGTAAATATCTAAATATATGCTTTGCCCTGGCCAGGTGGCACAGTTGGTTGGAGGATCATCCTGGGCATCAAAAGGCTGCCCTGGCTGGTTTGGCTCAGCGGTTAGAGCGTCGCCTGCAGACCCCAGAGTCCCAGGTTCGGTTCCCGCTGGGGGCACTGACCTTGGTTGCAGTTTGTCCTGGCCCTGGTTGGGTCGTGTGGGTGGCAACCAGTCGATGTGTCTCTCTCTCTCTCTTCCTCCCTCTCTCCCTCCCACTCTATCTGAAGATAGATGCAAAAATGTCCTCCGGTGAGGATAAAAAAAAAAAAAAAGGCTGCAGGTAGGATTCCCCGTCAGGGCACACACCAGGTTGTGGGTACGATCCACAGTTGGAGCATGTAACCGATCAATGTTTCTCTATCACATCGATATTTCTCTCCCTTCCTCTATAAAAAACATATACTCATCAACCTTTAGAGCCAGAGGGTTGACTCCTCCAGGTCCGGCTCCCTCAGAAGGAGCGAAGCCATCTCTCCTGCTCAACTCAGTTTCTCTTCTTGCAGCAAGAGTTTGGTGAAATCTGAAACTCTGTCGGATCAAAAACCCCACTGACAGCCACAACAGAGGTTCCCTTGGACCTAACCAAGTTTGGGATGACTGTCGCTGTCCAGACTATGTAAGGCTGAGCACAAAAGCACCCCAGAAACGCTAGCAGGAAAGACTGCCTGAGGGAGAAGACTAACCCTCTATGGACAGACCAAGAGGCCACCTTCTAAAGCAACATGCTCTGACAAGACAGTAAGACACAGTGACCACAGGAAGATGAGGGGCACAAAGGTCATTTTGCAAGACTTGAAAAGGCTAAAACTAAGAGTCTTCACTCACTGACTGAATGAATGCAAACTGAGAATTAAATCGAGGCACTCTTTTCATGAACTGGGCAATGATTTAAAGGAATCTCTGGTACAAAACAAACCAACAAAAAAACACAGCTACCTATTAAGGCAACGCAGAATCCAGAAACACAGACTACCCTCTCAGAACTCAGTGGGCATCAGACACAAGGTCCAGCTTACAGAGAGGTATTATTTAATAGGCTGTCCCAGAAGAACCGATTGGGAAGGGTGTCTATTCTGGAGTACTATCAGTTGAATAAAACTTCAAGAAAAATGGCCAGCGGGGACCAGTAAAATGATCCATCAAGCTATTTGTGTGCAGTCATCGTAAAATTGTGGACACACACCTGATTGTTCTTCTGGGATGTCTGGTTCTTCTTGGGTCTTGGGGTCCCTGTGGCATCTCTGAAAGAAACAGGGATGGTGGGATATGAGAGACCCCAGGCTGGAAAGGAGTAGGCAGTGAAGGGTGCTCTCAGTACAAACAATGTTTCTCTGACAAGCTTGGGGTTGACTGGGGGAGCCACATCCCCCAGCTCCATCAACCCCACTACTTTGGAAGCATGATACTTTGCAAAGACACGTCACATGATAAACACCTCCCTGTCTCTGGGACTTGGGTCCGGCCTGATTTCGTCTGGCTCCTCCCCACATGTCCACTGGCTTGCTCCCTCACCTCCAAGTCTTTGCTCAAATCCTACCTCCTCACGGTGACTGATGATCCTAATAAATCCAGCACCAGACCCCCTACATCACACACCTGGGCCCATCCCAACTACCTTACTCTCTCTCTCTCGTCTATTGTACATGTTCTTGTCCATTGTACATGTCACCCTCTAACACACCACATGAAGACCTAGTGATCCTGTCATTCCTCATCTATTAAGAGCAATTTGTAACGACCCCATAAAAATCCAGCAGCAACACCCATGAGGATAGCAGTCCCCCATCGCCCTGTGTTGCCCCCACCCCCCTTCACCCATATCTCCATCCTCTGAGTTGCCCATCCCCCATGTCCCCATCCACTGCCCCCACTCACGATTCATCTGGGCTCTGAGTCCCTCACAGAGTGACATCAGATTCGTGTCCTCAAAGATGCGGAGGGTCACTTCCCACACCTGCCTTTCTGGGAAGTGCTCCTTCAGCAGACACAGCAGATCCCTGGGATCCGCTGCCTTCAGGTCGGCCCAGGGATCTTCGGGGAGTTCTGGGGCAGCAGCTGTGGGGACTGGAGGCCGAGTTGGAAGGCCTCCAGCTGGGACTGATCCAGGCCCCTCAGGTGGGACAGCAGCTTGTCAGAAAGACAGCCGTCCACAGCCACGTGAGCCGAGGAGCTCATCCTGCCACCACGCCCGATTCCCAGCTTCGCCCAGACCTGTCACACCCACGACGCCTACAGGACCTGCAGGAAAGGAGTGAAAACCTAAGCCATGGCCCTGGCCGGGTAGCTCAGTGGATTAGAGCATCCTCCTGATACACCAAGGTTGTGAGTTCGATCCCCAGTCGGGTCACTTCCAAGACTCAGCCAACAAATGCATAAATTAGTGGAAGAAAAATCGATGTTTCTCTCTCTCTAATCAATAAATACATATTCTCAGGTGAGGCTTAAAACGATTTTTTTAATCCTCACCCAAGGACATTTTTGCATTCATCTTCAGACAGAGGGAGGGAGAGAGGGAGGAAGAGAGAGAGAAACATTGAGGTGAGAGAGACACATAGGTTGGTTGCCACCCACACGACCACAACCGGGGCTGGGGACAAACTGCAGCTGAGGTACATGCCCTTAGCGGGAACCGAACCAGGACTCTCTGGTCCGCGGGCCAACCCTCTAACCGCTGAGCCTTTTTAAAGCTGGTTTTAAAAAGGAAATACTACCCTAGACCACAAGGCTCGGTGGTTAGAGTGTTGGCCCCTGAAGGGTCATGGCTTCCAATCCCTGAAAATGGCACATACCTGGGTTGCAGAGCTCTGACCTGGACCCTCGGGGCGACCCCGCCAGTCCGTGGGGATGGGGCCGGGACAGGGCAGGAGGGCGCGTGGCTCACCGTCCTCGCTCTGGTTGTAGTAGCCGCGCAGGGTCTTCAGCCCAACTCGATAAAACTGTGCGTTGCCCTTGTAGATCCGCGTGTTCCGGTCCCAATACTGCGGGTCCTCCCGTTCCACCCACGGCTGCTCCATCCACGGCGCCCGCGGCTCCATCCTCGGACTCGCGGCGTCGCTGTCGAACCGCACGAACTGCGTGTCGTCCACGTACCCACGGCGAGGAACCGGGGCTCCCCTCGGCCGGGCCGGGACACGACGGTGTAGAAATAGCTCAGGGAGTGGGGGCCTGGGCGGGAGGAGAGCGCGGGCCGGTGGAGACGCGCTGCCCGGTCCTGCCCGCCCGGCCCCGCTGCTCCCCGCACAGGCCGCTCCCCCGACCGCACTCACCGGCCCAGCTGCGGGTCAGCACCAGCGCCCCCGAGAGCAGCAGGAGGAGGGTCGGGGACCTCATGACCCATATCCTCATGTCCGAGGACCGTCTGAGTCCCGGCGGGTCCGCGGGGACATGATAACCGGGAGCGGCGGGGACGCTGATTGGCTCCTGAGGAAAAGGACGGCCAATGGGAGTGAGAATTGTGTGCGCGTCATGAGCATCCAGGAAGGAGGCCCCGACACCGGTTGTGACAGAGAGAAGTGAAACCAGGGAGAAGGGGAGTCCCCAACACTGAGCCTCCGCGCCCCAGACTCCGCCCTGGGCTGAGGCCCTGAGAGCCAGGCCTGGGGACCCGGGACGTGGCCCTGACCCTCCTCCCACAGGACAGCTCCCTGTCACCCGGCTCCCTGGGTCCCGGCCCAGGGACTGTGGGAGAAAACTCAGGAGAGACCCCCAGGCTGGGCCCATGATGTTACATTACAACACGTGATGATACATTCGCACCTGTGTATCCAGGTTGCCCTGCAGGTGACGGGGAGATGGTGGGCAGAGCGTGGGAACATGAGGTGCAGACTGCACAAGAATGTAATTCCTCTGAAAATCAAAAGGAAAACACTTGTATATTGATCTGAAAGTTCAGGGCATTCTATTGGACAATAATACAAACAAGTCCCACAGACACAACCAGAACAATACTTAATATGGGAAGCGTAATTTCCCCTCTGTCATTGCCTTGTGCTGAGGTCAGGACCTGCCCCATGTTTCTCTGCTACACTTTGTGCACAGGTGCACCTGGCAGGACAGCTCGCAGCTTCGGCCCGGAGCGTGCAGGACGTTTCTCTAAATGTCCCTGCGCTCAGGGGTTCATTGGCCCCACCCAGGGTCACCGGCCTGGCTTGGGGTCATCCCTGGGCAGATGGCCAGGCAGCTGCTATCATCTGTCGCTGGGTTTGCAGGAATGAAAAACAGGCTCAATGGCTCCACAGCAGACATTTTCGAGAATGTGAAAACATGGGACCCATCACCCAGGTGATAGAAGGAGAGGGTCCCCATATCCATGTCCAGGAAAATGCCCACGCGGCCAAACAGGGACTGACCACGGGCACCGTCAAGGGCTCGGTGCTGGCGGTGAACAGGTCCTGGTCTGTGCAGTTCACAGTATAGAAGCCGAATTCCGAGGAGAGGACAATCTCGCCTTGCCCAAGAGCAGACTCCTTGTGAACGCCCACAGACCACTTCCCGCTGCTCCCCACCTCCACCTCCCAGTAATGGCGCCCAGAGGTGAAGCCAAGGGAGCCTAGCACTCCAATGTCATTGTTGATTCTCTGCTCTTCTGTCCGAAATACCCACATCGGACATGTCGAAGGTCCTCAGACGGGATAGTTCCTTTGGCTGTGTCAGGATAAAGGTCATGAGCACTGTGCAAAGAGCAATGATGGAATCAGCAGGTACAGCACCGGGCCCACCCTTCCATCCACTGCAAAGGCCACAGCTCTCATTCACGTCCACGTCTTCAACTCTCCACGTCGGGATTTTCCCAGGGAGACTTCCCTGGCCCTGGATGAGATCAAATTTCATATTTAGGATAAATGGTTATCATTGTAACTAGTCCTGATTCATCTTAGGTATTCTCTTCACCTTGAGCTATTCGGTTATTAGACCAAGGCCTTCTCGTTAGTCTAGAGTAGGTACAAAAATTAGAGACCAGGACTGCTGTTTGTTCTCAAAAGTATCCTGCAAATTATCACTGATTCTGTCAACACAGGTACCTCAAGTACATATTTCGAATGATGGAACATATTTTACTTATTGCAGAATAATATTGACCTTAAAGCTTTCCTGTGTCTCTTTTCAATGCAACTAGCTCATTCATTTACTGTTGTTGAATAGGCAGTTGCATTTTATTACAGTTGTAATTAAAAAAAAAAAGAATATCCTAGCCCTGGCCAGTTTGGCTCAACAGTTAGAGTGTCAACCCGCGGTCCAGAGAGGCCTGGGTTCGGTTCCCACTAAGGCCGTGTACCTCGGTTACAGTTTGTCCCCGGTCCAGGTTGGGGTTGTGTGTGTGGCAGCCACTCGATGTGTCTCTCTCACATCGATGTTTCTCTCTCTCTCTCTTCCTCCCTCTCTCCCTCTCGCTATATCTATGAATGCAAAAATGTCCTTGGGTGAGGATAAAAACAAAAACAAAAAATGGATATCCTAGGATACTTAACAGTAGGACGTGTCTGGACCCCAGCAGCAACCTGTACTCAGAACCCAATGGGGCAGCACTCAGAGGGTCAGGGAACTCAGAGACTGACCCTGTGCAAGGCCCATCTCCCTGTGACTCTAACTCTGGGTGCAGAGAGCCACCTGTTCAGCGGGACCCTGTGGATGGAGCCAGTGCATCTCAGAAATAAATCATCCAGCCCAAAGACCAATGGCTGTCGTTGTTATTGTTGTAGCTTTCTTGTTTTTAATATTTTTTAAAATAATTTTTTGGGTTTTTTTTTTGTTTTTTGTTTTTTTTTTAGATACAAGAAATGTTGAGTGAGAAAGAAACATTGATTGGCGGCCTCCTGCACGCCCCCTACTGGCGATCCTCCCCAGGCCCTGACCCAGAATGGAAGTGGTGACCTTTTGGTGCTGGGAACATAGCAAGTCAACTGAGCCGCCTGGGCCAGGACTCTTCATTAATAAACAAATTTTTTTAGTGGCAGTTGGCGTATGATATAAAATTATACTGAATATGAACTGTACTTTAAAGGAATTTTTGCCCTGACTGGTTTGGCTCAGCAGTCAGAGCCTCTCCCCAGGGTCCAAAGTTTCTCCAGTTTAATTCTGATCAAGGGCACAAACCTCAGTTGAGGTTTGGTCCCTGACAGGGGTCGTCTGGGAGGCAAACAATTGATGTGGCCCTCTAACACCGATGTTTCTCTTTCGCCGTCTCTCTCTCTCTCTCCTAACACTCTATTTGTCAATAAATGGAAACATATCCTTGGGTGAGAAATATATATATATATATAGTTTTTCTTTTCTAACCTGATGGTTGCCAGATAGGTACTGAAAATATCAGGAATTCGCTTTTTTTTTTTTTAACAAAAATTTTTTTCTTTATTGATTTTAGAGAGAGGAAGGGAGAGGGAGAGAGAGATAGAAACATGGATGAGAGAGAACATCAACTGGCTGCCTTCTGCATGCCCCTCTCTGGGGATTTGGCCCACAACCTGGTCATGTGCCCTGACCCGGAATCAAACTGGCCACCTCATGGGAGAGGCATGGGTCGACACTCAACCACTGAGCCACACCAGCCGAGCTTGGGGTGATTCACTCTTTAAGTTATACAAAATCTAATTGCTATGCATATAGTACTATGCATACATTTATTCATTTTATTATTATTATTATTTTTTATTTCTCACCCGATGGTATTTTTCTATTTATCATCAGATAGTGGGAGGGGGGAGAGAGAGAAACATCAATGTGATAAAGCCACATCGACTGATTGCCCCCTGCATGATCCAAACAGGGCCAGGTATGAACTGCAACGATGTAAATGCCCTTGACCAGAATCGAACCCGCAACTCATTGGATCGCTGGCCCATGCTCTAGCCGCTGAGGGAAACGGACCAGGGCACTCTGCGTACATTTAAAATAATGGTAACATTGTATGTCAACTGTAGATTTTAAATAAATTTAAAAGATACTTAAAAAATAGACATTTCTTACAAACACATGAAAAGTATTAAGAATGCCGCAGAACTGATTTCAGTGATACATTGTATGTCATCTCCGGGATATGGACATTAGAGTTCCACCTGTGCTCCTCTCCATCCCCAGTGACCACCAGCTGGCAGTGCGGCTACTGGAAACACTGGTCACCAGGTGTAGGACGAGTCCATATTATTAATATATTTTGTTCAAATGTAATACAGACAGTTCCAGTGGAGACTTTCAGGTTCAAAAAACTGGGAAAGAACCATTTCAGGTGCCTGCATTCAGGGAAGACCCACCTTTATCAGAGAGATTTGAAAAGCTTCTCTCCTCCCTGGCCCGCGTGTCTCAGTGGTTAGAGCGGCGGCCTGTGCACCAGAAGGTCCTGCGTTCGATTCCGGTTCAGGGGCAAGTCCCAGGTTCAAACCCCACCCAGTTGGGGCGGGTGCAGGAGGCAGCCAAGGCATGTCTCTGTCTCTTTTGTCCCCTCCCCCACTCCGGAAAACTCCTCTTCCCCAGGGTCCAGGGCAGGTCGCGCTCACTCAGATGTCTGCCCTTGGAACTTGCGAATCCTTGGGTTCATCTGCAAGATACTTCTGAGCTGGGGCTCCAGCGCCTTGACCTTTGACAGCAGCCGGCCAGCTGGCTGTGGGTTCTGATGTCCTCCTTCTGAGACACCTCGGGGCTGCGGGGCACAGAACCTGGTCCCCGCGGCGCTTTCGCAGAAGGAAGGGACGCCCTGGAGGCAGCAGATGGAACCGCACGCGAGGTCCACGGGGTTTTCCGGGTGAGTTAGGCAGACCCAGCAGCGGCGGCTTCTTCAAAGTGCTGGGCCTGGCCCTGTGGGGACCCGCGCTCGCTCTAGGATTCCCGTGCTGGGAGGCACTCCTGGGTCCTCGGACACCGTCCTCTCTCTACGAAACGTGCTTTGCGATCACTACTCCTGAGCAATGAAGATACGATCTAAGTGCAGGTATAAAGGACTCAAGGTCTTTGAAAATGGCAGTTGAGCCCTGGCCGGTTCGGCTCAGCGGTTCGAGCGCCGGCTGGTCGTAGGGGTCGCGGGTCTGAATCCCGCTCAGGGGCACGAACCTGGGGTGCAGATTGGATGGATCCCTGGCCCCGGTCGGGGTTGTGTGGAAGGCAGCCAATCGATGAGTCCCTCTCACAGTGATGTTTCTCTCTCTCCTCTCTCTCTGCCTCCCTCGGAAAAATACCCTCAGGTGAGGATTCAGAAAAAGAGAAAAGTTCTCAACTCTGCCTGATGGTCTTATAAGGCAGCTCCCAGCAGCCCCCGTGCGATGGGGGTGGGGCTTATCCTCCCTGGAATGTGTCAGTCCAGGGCTGATGGAGCTGTTCTTAAACATCCTCTTGGCCTTAAACTTATCTCACCCTTTAAATAAAGTCTTATTCTCACAGTGTTTACATGTGAAAAGCCTTCGACGTCTGAAACTCGAAGGAAAACTGAAGAAAAGCTTGAATTGCTTTGCATCTGATACAAGGTCCTCTCTTGGGATAGAAATATCAAAAACGGTAAAAATATTCTCTCTCAATAGTGAAGTCTAATCCTTTTGAATGTTGGTGACTAACTGGTTTAAAAATATTTTGAATCTGCCCTGGCCGGGTGGCTCGGGTCATTGGAGCATCGTCCCCTACACCAAGAGGTGGTGGGTTTGATTTCCCATCAGGGCACATAGCTAGGTTGCCGGTTCAATCCCTGGTCGGGGTGCAACTGATCGATGTTTCTCACATCGATGCTTCTCTCTCTCCCTCCGCCGCCAACTATGAAAAATCAATGATAATATATCCTTGGTTGAAAATTAGAAACCAAAAGGGAGTGTCTGGGCCACGTGGTCTGTCCATGTGTGGAAGCATGTCCCTTCTCCCCACAGTGGGTAAGGCCTTGGATGAGGTACTTCTGACCACCTGAGGAGGGTGAGGCGTGGGGAATTGCGAAGATTCAAAAAATCATGTGAGAGTTTATATATGTATGAATTTTGAGGTTTGTTTCTTGTTAACTACTTTCCTACTTATTTGTCCTGTGTCGTCCAAATAGAAAAAGGCTGCATAAGATTTTCTCTGAGTGACAACTGTGCACACTCCTGACCAGGATTGATAAAGGGAGTAATGCTAAAGCCTGCTTCCGGGCAACTCACAGATGACCACCAGGGGGCGCCCTCGCCCTGTTCTGATGGGGCCTTCAAGTCTCTGCCCTATTTCCTGAAACCCCTCCAGAGGTCCAGGGCTCGCTCACCTGACTCCAGGACTGCTCAGTTTAGGCACCATTTAGGTCTCTTGATGCCTAAGGACATGTGGATGCAGCCGGGATTTTTGATATTAAATAATAGAGAATCTGATACATCACACCACATTTAACCTTCTCTGCCAGATCCTGGGGCAGCTACCAGGGAACCAAAAGGAAAAAAGAAAAGAGGGAGTCCTGTTACAGGTAATGTGATGGATGGACCTGGAGGACATTATGCTGAGTGAAATAACCAGTCACAGAAAGCCAAACACTGCATGACTCCACTTGAAAGAAGTATCTGAAGCAGTCAGATTCATAGAAGCAGGGAGGGAATGGTGGTTTCCCAGAGCTGGGGGAGGGGGAAGGGAGGAGTTAGTATTGAACAGATGTCAAGTTTCAGTTATGGAAGATGAGTAAGTTCTGCAGATCTCTGGAACGACACCATGTCTAGCTAACACCCCCACATCGACAGTAATAATCTCGGGAAGAGTTGGCTCTGGTCTGTAGCTGATTTGATAGAGCATTGTCCAGATATGCCAAGATAGTGGGTTGAATCCCTGGTCAGGGCACATACAAGAATCCACCAGTCCTGGCCGCTGTGGGTTAGTTGGGTGGGATTTATCCCGTGTACCCAAAGGTTGCCAGTTCAATTTCTGGTCAGGGCACATGCTCGGGTTTCGGGCTGGAGCCCAGGTAGGGGGCATGCAGGAGGCAGCCAATCGACATTTCACTATCACATTCACATTTCTCTCTCTGCCTATCCATTCCTCACTCTCTAAAAATCAATTAAAAAATTTTTTTAAAAAGAATCAGCCAATGAATGCATAAATAAGTGGAACAACAAATTGATGTTTCTCTCTCTCTCTCTCTAAATCGATTTAAATAATCTTGGTAAGAGAGTAACTCTTATATTCAGTGTTCTTTTCACAATTAAAAAAAAAAAAAAGACACTTGCAAATTCTGACTTCTGTCCTTTCCACCCGCACCTCATCCAAGGATAGTCATTGACTAGTTAATTGATGCCCTCCTCATGCAGGAAGGCTGCCTTCTAGGGGCTACTATGAAAGTGGAGAAGATGGACAAGATAGCTTCTTTCAGGAAGCTGAGAGTACGGGGCAGGCAGACACTCAGATTACCAGCAAGAGCTTCTCACTACCAGGCTCCAGGTTGTCTGTCCCTGGGGGCAGGAGGAGATTGTTCCCAGAAGCCCAGAGCTTATACCACAGAGGGAGAGTCTATTAGTGTCGTCATGGGAATCTGCCTGAAGGAAGATCTTTCACACCTGAGGTGGAAGAAACAAGCCTCAGCCTGTTCACATGAGCCTCAGAATCTCATCAATCTAGAGTCATGCCAGCCAATGGGAGGGGAGGGAGTCCACAGCCAATCAAATGACAGACACTGCCTTTTAGGCTTGGCGCCCACAGATGCTCTTTGATGGGGACCAGCCTGGAGGAATTGGTCCTATTGGGAGAGGACCAGATAGAGGGAATCCAAAAGAATGGAATCCCACCCCTTGGTTCTGGGCAGGATGTTCTAATGGGAAAAGCATTTAAATTTACGGACAGATGGTGCGCCCAGAACTTCTTGAAATCTCCACAGCTAATCTAGGTGAAAGAACCGGATTGAGACGTCCAAGCTTTCTCAAATTGAGTCGGAGCCCTGGCTGGGTAGCTCAATTGCTTACAGAGTCCGCTCGATACACCAAGGCTCAGTCCCCGGGCACATACGAAGGTCAGTCAATGAGTGTTGGGTGGTTTGGCTCAACTGTTAGAGCGTCACCCGCAGACCAAAGTGTCTTGGGTTGGATTCCGGTCAAGGGCACATACCTCGTTTGCAGTTCGATCCCTGGCCCTTTCTGGGTCGGCCCTGGTCGGGGTCCTGCAGGAAGCAACTGATCAATGTCTGTGTGTCTCTCTCTCTCCCTCTCCCTCCCTCCCACTCTATATGAAGATAAATGGAAGAAAATATCCTCAAGTGAGGATTAAAGAAAAAGCGTCAACCAATGAATGCATAAATAAGTGGAACATGTCGATGTTTCTCTCTTTCTAAAATCAATCAAAGTAAAATAAAATAACATAAAATGGATACAGAACTGGAGGTCATTGGGTGTCAGGTATCAGAGAACTAAGGAGAAATGATGGAAATACCCAAAGTCAAAGTCTGAGACGTGGTTGATCTCTCACTTTAAGACTGCACCTGTAAGTGAAAGCATAAGGCACAGGTCTTCTCTGACCGGCTTATCTCACTCAGCACAATGCTCTCCAGGTCTGTCCGAGCTGCCGCACAGGGAAAGGCTCCTCCTTTTCTAGGCCTGAGACTCCAGTGTGTGAGGCCCTGGGTGCTCGTCTCTCTAAGGGAGCGCTTCCGCCTGCTCAAGGGTCGGCCTGTCTCATCCCGATGTGACCCGTCCTGTCCCTCTGTGCCCCGGAGTCCCACCTGCGGCCTCAGCTCCCTCCCCCTCTGCTCTAAGGTGCTGGGTGGGGCTCAGCCTCAGGGATCCCTCCACCAGGAAGGCCGCAGCGCTGCAGCCCGGCTTTTCCTCTGCGCTCTGTCCTCAGGCTGTTTGCTTGGGGCCTGTTCCCGGGTCCCGGGGCTGTGTGCTCAGGGCAGAGTCTTTCCATGGCGCGGTCTCTGTCACTATGCCTGGAGTCACCACTAGGTAGATGTATTCATAACTCATAATATAAATATAAAACCAGAAATAGATATACATATGTAAAAAATCAGTAATTATATATACATCGCTATAAGTATATAAATAAAAAGGAATTGCCCTGGCCGGTTTGGCTCAGCGGTTAGAGCGTCAGCCCACGGACCAGAGAGTCCCGGGTTCGGTTCCCGCTAAGGGCATGTACCTTGGTTGCAGTTTGTCCCCGGCCCCGGTTGGGGTCGTGTGGGTGGCAACCACTCGATGTGTCTCTCTCACATCGATGTTTCTCTCTCTCTCTCTTCCTCCCTCTCTCCTTCCTGCTTTATCTGAAGAAAAATGCAAAAATGTCCTCAGGTGAGGATTAAAAAAAATAATAAAAAAAATAAAAAGGAATTATCTATACATCTTTAAAAAGTATATATAAATGTATAAAAGTTACATATTTATAAATGTATGGAAAGTATACATATAAATATGCAAAAGTATACATAAATATGAATAATTGTATAAAAAGTACATATGTAGAAAGAAAAAAGTATACAGATACATATATAAAAAGTATATATACAAAGGTATATATATAAATACATAATTGTGTAAAAGTATATATAGATATAAACATATAAAAAGTATACATACATATATAAATATAACATATATATGATTTTAAAAAATAAACTCAACCTGCAGCAGTCATGTTCCAGGCTCTACAATAAATGGTAATTTCGTTCGTTCTTTTTTTTAATCCCCATCCAAGGATACTTTTTCCCATTTATCTTCTGATAGAGTGGGAGGGAGGCAGGGAGGAAGGGAGAGAGAGAGAGAGAGAGAGAGAGAGAGAGAGAGAGAGAGAATCATGGACATGAGAGAGAGAGAGAGAGAGAGAGAGAGAGAGAGAGAGAGAGAGAGAGAATCATGGACATGAGAGACACATCGCCTGGCTGCCTCCTGCAGGGCCTGACCAGGGCGGGGATGCAACCCCTACCGAGGTCCGTGCCCTTGACCGGAATTAAACCCACTACACTTTGGTCCACGAGCCGATACTCTAGCCGCTGAGCTAAATCCGCCACGGTTCGTTCTTTCTTTTAGAATTTAATTATTTAAAATTTCATTTCAGAGACAGGTAGGGAGAGAGAGAGAAACATCGATTGATTGCCTCCTGCACAAACCCCGACCAGGGATCAAACCTGCCAGGGTTTGGTGTAGGGAGGACACTGCAGTCAACTGAGCCTCTCAGCCAGGGCCTAATTTCTTAACCACGTGACACCATCTATTTCTTTCATGAAGAAATGAGACCATGAAGAAGTTAATTTGCCCAACCTTGCTGAAGTATCCAGGGAAAAAACAAAAATCCTACATGGTGTGTCTCTTTTATTAATTGTGTATTTCAAATTCATTTTTTCTAATTATCATCTCCTTTTACAAAAATCTCAGTTTTTAAGCTGCAACGGGCCCCTTCCCTGGGAATGCAGCCTTGCTTAGAGCATCAGTTCAAGATGGGCGTCTGTCTCGCATGTAGGTGCAGTTCTAGACCTAGGAGCTCCGGGCCTCTGTCCTCGGTGCTGAGAATTCAGCATGGATGTGGCCCTCTCTCCCAGTGTGGATGGTTTCACGTGGATGGGGAGGGACTAGAAGGAAACAGGAGAGACCTAAGTGGAGGAGCCTTGATGCTTGCCTGTTGTCTGAAGACCCCAAGAGAAATAACTTATAGGCGAGAGTAACCAGATTTCTCAGAACAGTGTGGTAAGCCTTAGCAGGGTGGGCAGGGAGAATCAGGTAAGGGGCCCCTGACTTGGCACTTAGACTTCATTGCATGGCTTCCAATATCTCGTCTATTGTAGGTATAATTTTGCTTCCAAACTTGAAGGTGATGTAGAGTTCCTTAAGGTCAGTGTTCACACCCCACCTGACACACCTGCACCTGCACGCAGCACCCTCTCCCGGGTGGACATCGGGCAGCTGTGGAGACGCTGAGACACCCCGTGTGCAGCGCCCAACAGCTGATGTGAGTCTCTGGGGCGTCCGTGATGAGTGACGTTTCTTTACCACGTGGACTCGGCAGTTCCAAGGTGCTCATTTCCTCTCCTGCTTCAGCCTTTGGCTCTCATGTCTCCATCGCGTCCATCTCGGGGTCTGCAGACCTGCTGTCAGTGAGAGGGATGCTGTCAGGCAGGGCCCTGTCAGAGGGTTGTCCCATCCTTTCCTTCTGTGTGACTCCATTGGCTCACTTTTTAAAAAGGTTTCTAAATTGATTTTTAGAGCGAGAGGGAGGGAGAGAGAGAGGAAGATACCTCAATCGACTGCCTCCTGCATGTCCCCCCGCCCCCCAGGGGATCAAGCGTGAAACCCGGAGCTGTGCCCTGACCAGGAATCAAGCTGGCAACCTTTTGGTGTAGGGGACGACACCTAGTCGAGCCACACTGGCCAGGGCTCGACTGATTTCTCCTGGACACCTTACCTAACTCTTCTTGTTTCTGCTCTCGACCGACCATGTGGAAACCAGAACCCCAGATGTTTTCCCCTGAATATATCTGTGGAAATGTGAAGTGAGAAAGCCCATAGTGACCACGAGCATGACTGTCTAATGTGCTGATGACAACGATGAGTCCAGAGGGGAAGTGACTAGTAGATATTTTAGCTGGAAATTTGCCTCTTTGGGACAGACCAACTCTTCTCTTGGCTTCAATTTGGTAATGGGGGTGAGAGGTCCTCAAAATTTGTTTTTTTCTCTAGCCCAGTAGTTCTCAACAGGGGGCATTGTTGTCCTTGTGGAGATATATGTGTCTGGAAACAATTAAAAAATTGATTCTAGCCCTGGCCAGTTTGGATCAGTGGTTAAAGTGTCAGCCCGTTGACTGGAGAGTCCCGGGTTTGGTTTCCGCTAAGGGCATGTACTTTAGTTGCAGTTTGTCCCCGGCCCTGGTTGAGGTCGTGTGGGTGGCGACCACTCGATGTGTCTCTTTCGCACTAATGTTTCTCTTTCTCTCTTCCCACCTCCCTCCCTCCTGCTCCAACTGTAGATAAATGCAAAAATTTCCTCGGTGAGGATTAACAAAAAAACAACAATAAAAAAATTGATTCTAGAGAGGTAGGAAGGAGAGACAGAGAGAGAGAGAGAGAGAGAGAGAGAGAGAGAGAGAGAGAGAGAGAGATAGGGAGAGAGAGAAAACCATCGATGTGAGAGAGGTATAGCAATCGGTTGTCTCTCGTATGTACCCTGACTGGAGAATGAAACGGCAACCCAGGTGTGTGCCTGACCCAGAGTCAAACCTGTGGCCTTTGGTGCACAGGACGATGCTCCAAACAACTGAGCCACACTCACCAGGGCTGTAGACATTTGTGATGGTCACAACTGGATGAGGAGGGTGCGACTGCATTTTGGGGGTGGGGGCGGCAGCCAGGGATGCTGTTCAACCTCCTGCAATGCACTGGGCGGTCCCCACAACACAGAGTTATCCAGCCCATAATATCAGTAGTGCCGACAGAGAGTAACCTGCTCTAGCCCATAAAATCGTTTTTTAAAGGTGCATTAGGGCTCAGACCGGGGCTTTCTCAACCTCTGAATGAGTGACAGATAATCAGATAATCAGACTGAGCTCCAGGATATCCTTTGCTGTGGGGGATGTTGAGTGGCATCTCTGGCCCCGACCCTCTGGATGGCAGCAGCATCCCTCTCCCAAGAAGGGACAACCACAAAGGTCTCCAGAAGTGGAGAAATGTCCCCTGGGTGTCAACAGTCACCCTTGTTGAGAACCAGAAGCTCAGACTTTCACCTAACTTTCCTGGAAAGCAAGCAAAGGTTCATAAGAAGAGTTATTAATTACATTTGCTCTTTTAAAAGTCTGGAGGGTAGACATTGGGTTGGCAGGTGGGAAATTAGAAGCTGGTTGTGGCCCATGCCCAATCAAAACTTTTATTGCCCTGGCTGGTGTGGGGTGTGGCTCAGTTGATCGGGCCTTGTCCCTGCTCAGCTGGGGGTGGCCAACTGGGATTCTGGGTCAGGGCACACACCCAGGTCATCCAGTAGGGGGCATGCAGGAGGCAGCCATGGATGGTAGGCTTCCACATCCATGTTTCTTTCTCTCTTCCTCTCCCTTCCTCTCTCCCTCAAATCAATTTTTAAAATCTTAAAAACATTTTTTCCCAATTACACTTGTCATGCAATGTATTAGTTTCAGGTGTACAGCATAGTGATTAGACATGTATACACCTTAGAAGTGATCCCCCAATATTTCCATCGTCTGCATTGTAGCTTCTGTATTTCGCAGCCCCTACACATTTTAATCCTCTTATTTATCTCCCCGACCGTGGAGGTCAAGGACTGATCAAGTTCTTGCATGTGGCTCAGGAAAGATCCTCACACAGACGTGAGCCGGCTGACAAACGCAGTGTGTGTCTCTCTGCAGACTGACCTACTGTTGCCTCACCTCTGTCGCCTGTGACTGTGTCTCCCAAGCCCTTTTGTGCACCCCATCTCTGTCCCTGCTGGCTCTGGGGTCCAATATCCTGGAAGACACTGGAGTGACGTGTCTCTGTAAAGCATTGGAGCCTCCAAGCTGCACCCTACAGCAGCTGTGGTAGGTCTGGCTGTGATGGACTCAAATGTCAGGGTGCTTTGCTTTGCTTGTTTTTTGTTATGGATATTGGCATCCAGTGAAGGAAACAGGAAAGGGGGAAAGCACGGGGTCTGCTAGAAAGAAAGTGAGGCTGAGCGTCGACCCCGCCTGGTCCTTCTAGGAATGCCCAGTGGTACGTTGATGGCTGTGTGCCTTAAAAGGACTTTGTTTTTTTATTATTATTTTAAATAATTCTTCTTGGTTGATTTTAGAGAGAGAGGAAAGGAGAGGGAAAGAGCAGTGGAAACATCAATGTGAGAGAAAATGATGGGCTGCCTCCTGCACGCCCCCTGCTGGAGATCGAGTCCACAACCCAGGCATGTGCCTTGACCAGGAATTGAACCAGAACCTCTCAGTCTATGGGATGATGCTCAATCCACTGAGCTACACTGGCCAGGCAGATGTTTCTCCTTTTCCCCCCATTGACATCTTCCTCCCAGCTCCCATTCCCCAGGGCTAATTTTTATTTTTTTAATTGAACATATTGGGGTGACATTGGTTAATAAAATTATATAGGTTTCAGGCACACATTCTATGATACATCATCTGTATATTGTGTGTTCACCACCCCAAGTCAACTCTCCTTCCATCACCATTTAGCCCCCCTTTACTTCTTCTACCTCCATTACCCCCTTTTCCTTCTCGCAATCACCATACTGCCCTGTGTCCAGGAGTCTTCCTTGTTTTCCTTTGCTCAATTGCTTCACCCTTCCTCCCAGCCCCAAACCCCCTCTTCTCTGACAGCTGTCAGTCTGTTCTCTGTATCAGTGTGTCTGTCTCCACTTTTCATCTTCAATGCAATTCTCCCAGTCATTTCTAGGGACAAGAAATGGGATCTAGGCCAACTATTTCTATCTTCCCAGGCTGGACAAATCTGCATTTGATGAAGAAACTAGTGTCTGCTTGATACTGTGCAAGAGAAGGATCCCTGACTGATCATTTTACATCGACCTTGGGACAGCGATGAGTTCAGGATGGAGGGGTGTTCGTGTGACGGGGAGCACCCTGGCGTGATCTTCTCACAAAGGCGTCTCCGTGGTCACAAAGGGTGTTTCTCCCTCTGGTGCATCCAGGCCCGGGAACTGTCTGTCATGGCAGTAGGGGCTGTGAATTCCTAGCTGCTCCTGCACAGCGTTCTAGCAGAATAACTGGGATGCAAGTCTGCGTGCACAGGCTGTGTGTGCCGACGACCTCTGTTCCCACCCCTCAAATTCCCATCCTACCTTCTAATACCTAGAAGAGCAAACACATTAGAGGGATAAACACTTGGGACAACATGCCTTTACTGTCTTCGTGGATGTCTTGGAATGTGGGAGCTTGGGCGGAGGGAACCCTCATTCTCAGAAACTTCTGAGTTAGAAGTGATGCTACAATGTGTCTATAGATTTTAGATTTTATTGTTATCATGACATCGAACATTTGCCCATATGCACCATTTTTAGTTTGACAGTCTCAAGTTAGATTTTAAAAATATATATATATGTTTTTTATTGATTGATTTTTTAGGGAGAGAGGAAGATGAGATGATGCTAATGAACAGCTGAACCACAGGCAGGAACGTTGTCTGTGTTCCCTGAGGGTGAGTAAGTCCGAGTCAGTGTTGGTCTCTGTGGTCGAACTTTCAGTTCCATGGAGAACAACAATTGACTCAGAACTTACTCCTCCACAGGGAACACAGACAACGTTCCAGCCCGTGGTTCAACTGTTCATTAGCATCATCTCATTAACTGATAAAATCACCGATAATCTCAGCAGTGACAGGCAGTGATTTGCAGTGGGCTTAAAGCTCAGTCCTCATTGGAGACGTCCATGTGGACAGTGTCACCAACACTATGGGTGACATAAAATGGCATCTATTGGGGAGTCAGTTCCAAATTCTTGCAAACTATTGATGCTACTTCGATGATGTTCCCCAGATGCAGAAACAGTGCCACACGTCTGTCACTCAACCAATGCAGGTCCCTGAACGGTGAGCACCTCCCTACACTGCAGACAGTGTCTTCATTAATGTGGCCTCAGACCACAGCTGTCCTGAGGCAGCCACAGCACATGTGCCACGGAGACAGCACTGCCCTGCACAGCCCTCAGCGCCGCTCCCCTAAATCAATCTGACATCTGGGGATCGGCTCAGCCAGCCCTAGAGCGCAGGCCGGGGGAGAGGGTGGCGGGCAGAGCACCGTCCCTGCAGGAACGGATCTCAGAGGAGCATGAGGGGACCGTCCTCTCTGCTAGTCCTGAACCCGGGTCCTCGGAGAGTCCAGGAGGACACGAAAGAACAATCAGGCCCTAGAAGGAGGCAAGAGCAGGACGAGCCTGAAATTCTCTCATAATACCGCGGACCGCTGTGTGCAGGGACCCCCACGGTCTATTCAGACCATGACAGGCAAAAAGATCCTTGGGATGTCAGATGGGGGACCCCAAAGAATGAGACCAAAACTATTACACAAAAACATTAGCAAGCATAATATCTACAAAAATGAAGACACAACAAACACCCAGAAGATGGGGGCTGAGGGCCAGAGACAGGCCTGGGTGACGTGTGAGCCCTGTGACCACAGGTCCTGCGTGGACAAGGTTCTCCTGAGGAACAAGGTCAAAGGAACAGGGAAGACGACCCTGCCGAGGAGGGAGCACGTCAAAGCCCGCGATGCCCTGCGCACCCACCGATGGGCACAGCCCCGCCCACACGCGTCCTCACAGCCCCTCCTGTCCCCCTGAGTCTCAGCACAGCACACACACGGCTTCTGCACATTGTCCGACCTTCCATTTGCCTCCTCTCAAACTTTAGGATCCTCTCCTCTAATCAACCCACTGAACCTTCATGGCAAGAAGTGAACAAAGTCACATCAGAGTCTCATCTCAGTATGGGAGCAGGAGGGTGAGCTCAGGCACCAGGAAGCACAGACAGGGGTGGGGAGCCCTGCCCCCTCTGCTGCACAGGACAGTGTGGGGAGGGGGTCGGGCAGGGGTGGCCAGCCTCCCAGTCAGAGGTTCTTGAGTCACCAAGTGGGAACCTGAAGAAATCTGCCACCATCAGTCCCCACGAGGCTGGTCCTCAGCTGTGGGTAAATAATCATGAACAAGTTCAGGTCAGTGGCTGTAACAGGGACAGTCTCAAAAGTCCACTTCATGTTCAAAATGCTCCAAGGAATCCCCATAACCCAGTCCCGGCCCCTCAGCCCATCCCCTCCCCACGTCAGTCTCACCTTTACAAGCCTAGAGAGACGAGTCAGAGACTTGGGAGCTGTCACGGCCTGGGGAGGACACACCAGGACATGTTAGACCCCAGGACAGGAGACTGAAGAAGGAACTGTGGGGTGAGGTCCCCATGGGCTCCACTCTGCTGTCACAGGGTCTCAGGGGTCACCCCTCCATACTCACTTGCAGCCTGAGCGTAGCTCCCTCCTTTCCCACCTGCGGAAAGAAAACATCCTGTGAGACCCCAGGGAGGAGGCAGGGCCATGAGGTCCTAAAGGAAGCCCTAGTCCTGACCCAGAGCAGTTTCCAGAACTGTGTGTATAGACCCAGGGCAGGATCAGGAAACCTGTGGAAAGTACATGTCAGGGACTGGACCAAGCGCCCTCCTGGAGGTCTGTCCTCAGCAGGGACCTTCCCTCTGACCTGTGACTGCTGGGACCCGGGTCCCCATCACTACAATCACCAGGAAATCAGTTTGTCCCTCATTGTCACACCTGCCTCACTACAGAGTGAGTGTGAGCACAGAGCCCCACTCTGGGCAAGTACCCGTGGGGATGGGGCCTCCCGTGCAGGAAGCAGGACACACTCTCCCTGGGCTGGACACCCCAGAGGGACCAGACACTCAGAGCCCACCCCTTCCCCACCTGAGCGCCTCCTGGTCCACATCACAGCTGCAGCCACAGCCCCCAGGAGAAGCAGGCCAGCAAGGATGCCCACGATGATGAAAGCGATCTGAGGAGGCGGCTCTGGGAAGGGAAGGCAAGGGGAGGTGAGGCCCCGACCCCAGGCCTCAGTCCCAACCCCACTCAAGTCCCCCAGAGGCCCTGCTTCCCTGGAAGAGGCTCTGTGCCCACGTGCCCTCCTCACCCCATCTCAGGGTCAGGGGCTCGGGCAGCCCCTCGTGCTGCACAAGGCAGGTGTATCTCTGCTCCTCTCCAGGGGGCACCAGCAAGGCTGCCCACTTCTGGAAGGTCCCGTCCCCCGCAGGCCTGGTCTCCACAAGCTCCATGTCCTGGGTCTGGTCCTCCCCGTCACGCTGCCAGGTCAGGCTGATCTCCGCAGGGTAGAAGCCTCGGGCCCAGCACCTCAGGGTGACCTCATGCTCAGAGAAGGGGTGGTGGGTCACCTGTGTCCTTGGAGGGTCTGAGGGAAGGGTGAGACCATTCAGGGATTTTGCATGGTCATGGGACACTCCAGCAGCGTCACCTGACCTCCCCGGAAGGGACAGGACACCCGGGGTGGGGGAGGGGAGCACACAACCCAGACACCAGCCTGGACAGAGGCCCCTGGAATAATCTTCTAGTCTCTAGAAAGTTCTAGAATCAAATGGACACAGCCCAGGGCAGGAGGCAGGTGTCTGAGGGGGAGAAAAGGGATTTCTGTGCCTGACCTTGGTGGAGACCAAGTGACTCAGAAATGCTGGGGTCACCTCACACACGGTGGGTGTGGGGCAGCGAAGGAGGCCCGAGAGACTGTCCCCCAGGGGTCCCAGGGGCACGGCCGGGTCCATGGGAACCGCGGATGGTTATTTCAGGATGGTCCCTCCCTCTACCCACAGAGACTGCACCCTAACTGTCCGTGGGAGAATGTGGGAGTCCCTCTGGGACCTGACCTGAAAATCTGGGCGGACTTCATCCTGACCCAAGGAGGGGGTGCTCTGACCCCGATCCCATTTCCTGTGTCCAGGGAGGAGCCCCCAGCCCGCGGGGAGAGGAGGCGGCCCGCAGCCCCTGGTACCTGCGCGCTGCAGCGTCTCCTTCCCTTTCTCCAGGTACAGGCGGAGCCACTGCACACACGTGCCCTCCAGGTAGTTCCTCATGTACTCCGCCACACCGTCCTCCTCGAACTTTCGCCGGGTGATCTGAGCCGCCGGGTCGATTGCGGTCCAGGAGCGCAGGTCCTCGTTCAGGGCGATGTAGTCGGTGCCGTCGTAGGCGAACTGCTCGTACCCGCGGAGGAGGCGCCCGTCCGCTCCCACCTCGCAGCCGGACATCCTTTGGAAGGAGTGAGCCCCTGATGCCGCCCCGTGGTCAGCCCCGCACACTAGAGCCCCTCCCACCCACCCCCCTTCCACCCACCACTGGATCCGACCTAAAGGGTAAGTGAAACCGGGTGTAATCCTTGGGCTCGTCCGGGTGGGGTCGAGCGGTTCCATCGCCGCGGGGTGGAGCTCGGACTCGGA
Organism: Tadarida brasiliensis; assembly: GCA_030848825.1. NCBI lineage: Eukaryota > Metazoa > Chordata > Mammalia > Chiroptera > Molossidae > Tadarida > Tadarida brasiliensis. Next base: position 1,982,283 of record CM061276.1, read on the forward strand.
CCTCCAGTGGACCCCGCCCGTCCGTGGGGATGGGGCCGGGACCGGGCGGGCGCGTGGCTCACCGTCCTCGCTCTGATTGTAGTAATTGCGCAGGTTCTTCATGCTCCTTCGGTAAAACTGTGCGTTGTCCTTGGAGACCCGGGTCTGCTGGCCCCAATACGGCGGGTGCTCCCGCTCCACCCACGGCTGCTGCATCCGCGGACTCGCAGCATCGCTGTCGAACCGCACGAACTGCGTGTCGTCCACGTAGCCCACGGCGGGGTACCGGGGCTCCCCTCGACCGGGCAGGGACACGGCGGTCTCGAAATAGCTCAGGGAGTGGGGGCCTGGGCGGGAGGAGAGCGCGGGCCGGTGGAGACGCGCTGCCCGGTCCTGCCCGCCCGGCCCCGCTGCTCCCCGCACAGGCCGCTCCCCCGACCGCACTCACCGGCCCAGCTGCGGGTCAGCACCAGCGCCCCCGAGAGCAGCAGGAGGAGGGTCGGGGACCTCATGACCCGCATCCTCGGGTCCGGGACCGTCTGAGTCCGGGCGGGTCCGCGGATACATGATAACCTGGAACGGCGGGGACGCTGATTGGCTCCTGAGGAAAAGGACGGCCAATGGGAGAGAGAAGTGTGTGCGCGTCATGAGTATCCAGGAAGGAGGCCCCGACACAGATTGTAACAGAAGTGTAACTAGAGAGCAGGGGAGTCCCCAACACTGAGCCTCCGCGCCCCAGACTCCGCCCTGGGCTGAGGCCCTGAGAGCCAGGCCTGGGGACCCGGGACGTGGCCCTGACCCTCCTCCTGCAGGACAGCTCCCTGTCACCCGGCTCCCTGGGGCCCGGCCCACATAATGTGGGAGGAAACCAGGGAAAGACCCCCAGGCTGGGCCCAGCTCCCTTACTTCTTCTCTTCAGGGATCCGTCTCCCTGAAGTGTACGCCCTGCCTCTTACCTTTATCTCTCCCTCTGGATTCTTCTAGAAGAAACACACCCCAGGGAACTTGATGGCAGAGAGCGAGCTCCCCTGGGAGTGGAAGGGTTGGGACAGGGGTTTTGTCTCATCCTGGAGGAGCTGGGTGTGCAAACACCGGATGGAGAGTCTCAGACCAGACTCCTTGTGGTCTGTGAACCGCAGTGGGGAACATGCCCTAGGAAGCTGGACACAGGACGGTCCTCTGTCACAGCGGTGATTCTGGCCCCTTGGCACAGAACGGCTTCTAAACAGCCCTGCATCAGACTCACAACCTCCTAAATTCTACCGCACACAGTGTGGGTGACTGGGGAGGTCACGTTGTGAAATGACCTCACTCCACACCCAATGGTCTGTGTGAGTCCCCACATCCTCAGCACACAGTGCATGTCACCAGAAGCAGGAGGGTCCCCTAGGCTGCAGGTGCTCAGTGTGGTCTCCAGGTGACAGGGAGAGAGGACGAAGGGGCTGGAGGCGCCCTGGACCCAGGGAGAGTAAGGAAGGTTCAGACAGGGCGTGGGGAGCCTGGAGCCTCCATCAGCTTTCAGAGGAGCAATGGCCCTGCCTCAGTTTCCCTGCTGTTCTGTCTTTCATGGGAGGAAGCCTGTGAGAAGCGAGGTCACAGTGTAAACCTGGCACAGACTGGAGAGTCCAGCAGCGGGGCCACAGTCCCTGAGCTGTCCTCAGGCTGGGGTCCGGGTGTGTGGTCTCATGCTGCCAGGTGTCCCCATGGAGGAAGAAAGTGACAGGAGAGGGAAAGGGAAGACCTGCTGGACCAACACCTGTCAGTGGACGAGGAGGGCTGAGGCCTGAGCAGCAGCTGGGACTGGCTCTGGCTGGGAGGTGGACGCGGAGCTGTGGGGAGGCCCCCAGGGAGATGGCGTTGGACCTCGGGAACAGTGTCTCCTACAGGGCTCAGCTCTTCAGTTAGGCAGGACACAGGGCACTGGCAGTAATAGATGGGGATGGGGGGAGGGGAGCACAGGCCGGGGCGACAAGGGAGCCCTGCAGGGACAGGAGGACTGGTCAGTGCTGTGCCCTGTCTGGGGTCTGTGTAATGACAGTGAGGTGCCGTCGTCAGCGTGGCTGTGTGGGTCTCCAGCCTCCTGCAGCTGCGTGGGCAGGTGCAAGGCAGGCAGGGCCTGGATTCCCCGGCTGTGTGGTGTCCCCAAGCATGTGACACAGCAAGGTAGAGCCAAGGGAGGGGCCAAATTATGGGACCATGGGAGCTCAGGTGAGTGAGGGGGGTGGAGAGGACATCGAGGGTGAGGGACAGAATGCATGGCAGGATCATAAGCTGGGATCCCAGGAGCTCAAAAGATTGTTGGAGTGGATGCGGCACAGGGTGGGCTCTGGCCTGGGAAACAGGCACGTGTGTGGTGAACGGGTTGCTGATGTTACATTACAACACGTGATGATACATTCACACCTGTGTGTCCAGAGCTGAGGCCGCCCTGCGGGATGACGGGGAGATGGTGGGCAGAGCGTGGGAACATGAGGTGCAGACTGGAAGAGCGTGGTCCCTATCAGGGTCTAGGTCTAGGGAGTGACCCGGAGGGGACCAGGGAGAGCTGAGCAGAAGGTCACAGAGGAGAGGAGTTCAGAGAGGTGAGCAGCAGGGACTGTGAGCATCCTCTGTGCTGGGTGTGTTCTGTCACTGCTGTGAAATCACCACACACCGGGTGGCTATAAGCAGCGGACATTTATTTTGTAACAGTTGTGCAGGTGACAGGTCACACGGTTCATCATGGGGCCAGGGGTAAGTTTGGGCAGTTCTCTACTCCTCTCTGGGGCCCTGGAAGACCCACTGCGAGCTCACCCGCCTGGATGTCTGAAGGCAGATTCCTGCAGGTGTAGGACCGAGGTCCCCATTTCCTTGCTGGCTGTCACTGGAGCCACCCTGAGCTCCCACAGGATGTCCCTGGTCCTGGAACATGGCCCCTCCAGCACCCTGATCCTCTCCCCACCTGAACCTCTCTGACTTGTCTGCTTTCAGGCTTCATGTGACAGGATGAGGCCCCCAGATCATCCAGGAGAGTCTCCCTGTCCCAGGTCCTGAACTTCATTCCATCACCCAAGGCCCTTTGTCAAGTAGGGAAACCTGCTCACAGGGTCCTCGGAGTAGGCTGGGCACCGTGGGGACCACCCTTCCAACTTCCACATTCAATTATGCCAAAGTCACCGAGGGTCAAGGAGGTGGCACTTGGGGAGAGTGACAGTGAGCCCAGAGCTAAAAGTAATGGGGGGATGGCCTGAGATCACAGGGATACCTTCAATGAGGGGGTGGGGGCTCCAATCTGATGATGGATTAGAGGGTGGTAGAGAGGGGGGAGGGGGAAAGGTCAATGCAGCTGAGGAACAAGGATCATGCCCACCTCCAGGCCAGGGGTACAAGGTCTGTTGGAGAGGAGATACCCTATGGGAGAACATAGAGGGAGGCATGTCCTCAGGGGTCCCAAGTTCTATCAGAGCTTGGGGGTGCAGGAATGCCCTGGGGAGGACTGTTCAGCTTTGGCTGATCCTGGGTTGAGAACCCCAATAAGGTAGCAAACACATACATCATAGGAGACCCCTGTTTTGGATTGAATTGTATCCCCCAAAATTCATATATTGAAGCACCGACCCCCAGTGTGATTGTATTTAGGGACAGAACCTGTAAGGAGATCATTAAGGGTAATGAGGTCATGGAGTGGGCCCTAATCTCATAGGACAGGTGGGTATAAGAGAGAGGTAACCCTCCCCTCACTCTCCCTCCGCACACAGAGGAAAGGCCATGGAAAGACAGAGGGAGAAGACAGCCATCTACAAGTCAGGGAGAGGCTCTCAACCAGAAACCAAAGTTCCTGGCACTTTGATCTTGGACTTGTAGCCTCCAGCACTGGGAGAAAATGAACATCCGTTGTTTCAGCCACCCAAGCAGCCGTACGTGTTTCTGGCTGCCCGAGTCGACAGACAGCCTCCAAACCAAACACCAGCAGACCCTCCTTCCAGTCTCAGGTCTTCTGAAGGAACCTGGTCCCAGCATCCATCCATCCATCCATTCCATCCATCCATCCATCCCCCCACCCACTATATTGATTGAGCGCCTCTGCGCCAGACTTCCCTTTAGGCCTGTTGGTCATGCAATGGAAACAGACAACACACCCGCTCTCCTGATGCTTACAGTCAGACAGGAGAGACAGGCAACAATGAGAGCCACACAGATGGTGGTGAATTCTGTCGTCTGTGTTTCCGTCTCTGACACTGGAAACAAGCAATCCCAGAGTAAAACTACCTTTTAATTCTCCCGCTCTGTGGGTTTACTGGGCTTGGTGGGTGGCTCTTCTGCTCTGTGTGACACGGGCTGGGCCTGCAGTCATGGGAGGCCCGACTGGTCCAGAACTTCAAGAGGGTCCCTGATGGTGCTACAGCCAGTGCTGGCTGTGGGCTCGGAGCTCACTGGGCTGTGAGCCGGGTCGCTGCTCCCGGCTGGGCACCTGATTCCGGGAGGTCATGTTCCAAGTGCACAAGTCAGGAAGCACAAGGCACCTTATGTCAGAACCTCAGATCTCAAGTGATGTCACCTTCCTCGTGTCCTAGTCATCAGAGCTAGTCACAGATCCAACGGGATGGAACTAGGCCCCCCTGTAGACAGGGGATGGCAAAGTCACTTTACAAAAGAGCATATGGTGTGAGGATATTGTTGAGAGCATCTTTGGGTGAAAAAAACTACCTTCACAGTATGTAAGAGGTTATAAAAGATATAGATGACCTTTTCATTTAAATGTTTTCATTAAAAGTTTTAAACGAATTAATGCAAAGAAAGAGATGCCACTTTTATTTATATGTATTTGTTGTTTCATTGACTTTTTTTTAAAGAGAGAGGAAGGGAGAGAGAGATAGAAACTTTAATGTGAGAGAGAAACATTGATTGACCGCCTCCTGCACGCCCCCTACTGGGGATGGAGCCCACAACCCGGGCATGTGCCCTGACCGGGAATCGAATGGGGACCTCTCAGTTCATGGGATGATGCTCAATCCAGTGAGCCACACTGGCCAGGCAAGAGATGCCACTTTGAAACTGGATGGTCAGAGTGGGTACCATTGAGGGGACATCTGAGCAGGCCTGAGGAGGAGAGGAACTGAGCCATGCAGCCGTTTCAGGGGAGCACCTTCCAGGGTCCCCTCTGCACCCACCCAGCTCTGCAGGAGGAAGAAACTGAAGCTTGGCAGGAGTGGAGGGGGAAGACTTCTTTATTAACCCTCACCTGAGGATATGTTTATTAATTTTAGAGAGAGGAAAGAAAGAGAGAGAGAGAGAGGAGAGAGAGAGAGAGAAACATCAACGTGAGAGAAGCATCTATCGGTTGCCCCCTGTACCCTAATCCTAACCTGCAACCTTGGCACGTGCCCTCTGGACCTACCAATCAGAGTGAGGGACAAGTCTGCAAAGAAAATTTACAATAGGTCAATGACTTAGTGAAAAACTTTTAAGGGCGATTTGCCTTTGTTTTTAAGCTTCAAATTTTATTTTTCTTAAAATGTTTTTATTGGTTTTTTTCTTTATTGATTTTTAGAGAGAAAGCAAGGGAGAGGGGGAGAGACAGAAACATCAATGAGAGAGAACATCGATTGGCCACCTCCTGCATGCCCCCCACTGGGGATCGGGCCCACAACCTGGGCATGTGCCCTGACCAGGAATCGAAGTGGCGACTTCTTGATGCATGGGTCGATGCTCAACCACTGAGCCACACCAGCTGGGCTGTTTTTATTGATTTTACAGAGAGAGGGAGGGGGAGGGGGAGAGACACATCCATCAGCTGCCTCCTGCCCGCCCTTTACTAGGGATCGAGCCCGCAACCCGGACATGTGCTCTGACCCGAATCAGTCGGCCACCTCTTGGTGTGCCAGCCTTGCTGTGTTCACTGAGCCACACAGGCCGGACTGACACTGCATATTTTTTTACTTAACGGTGTTCATCAAACTGAGATTGACAAGATGGGATGAGCTATGTAAGGCAGATGGAGAAAGAGATGGGATTAGAATTCCCAAATCCACAGGGTATCATGATAATGGGTCTTCAGCAAGCACCTCATAAGTCTCGCCAGACTCATTGGGTGAGAACTCAAACTAGGTTTGGGGACTGGAAACAAAAAGGCAAAAAGAGCCCTCCTGTGCTGATGGGCACAGCCAGAGCTCAGGACCTGAAGCAGCATTTACTCCGAGGAGGCGTCGACATATCATTCAGTGGTGATAAGGCCACACCGCTGATGGGTCCCGAGGAGGGTGCCCCCACCAGCACCAGAGTCAGACTCCCGGGCAAGACTGATCCTCGCTCTGGAATCTTAGAGGATGACAGTGCCTTTCACCGCTGCTTTCAAGTCTAAGCAGTAGTGAGGGGGACAGTCTTCTCCTGGGACCAGTCCTCAGGAAGAAGACTTTGGAAGGAACGAGCTGGGCTACGCCTCGATGCGTGCCATGAATGAGAACAAGGGCCGTGGTCGCCAACAGCTCCAGATCTAATGCAAAAGCGGAGCACAAGGGGTAGAGTCCTGCCGAGGAACCCACGCTGCTTCTTCTGGGACTGGTTTGTTACGCGGCGAGGGCTAGCTTCAGCACTGTCTGGAGTCTTCTCCACCCGGCGCTGCACAGCATACAGAAGATGCACCCTGCAAACTGATGTGACCGCATGGTGCTGTCTGCCTTCAGCCAGCTGGTTGTAGCTCCAGACTCGAGCTAATGCTGATACGTTGGAAGCCTTGAACTTGACTGCCCCTCGATGTCCTCCTGAGCTCTGAGCCTAGCAGTCTGCTATCACAGAACATTCTGGAACATTGCAACAGTTCACCTGCATGGAGGGCAGAGCCACAGCTGCTACCCGGTGGACAGGGAGCGAGTGAAAGGTGGGTTAGCAAGGGCAGAGAACACCCGCTGGGTTCTACCCCAGCTCAACCTGCTCCTGAACCTCCCCTTGTCTCATCCCCGTCTCCCCGAAGGGATCCGTAGTGGGTGCCTCATAGGTTTGCTCTGAAGATTAAAATTGACCCTCTGTCCCGACCGGTGTGGCTCAGTGGTTGAGCATCAACCCATACACCAAGAGGTCGCTGGTTTGATTCCTGGTCAGGGCACACGCCCAGGTTGTGGGCCCGATCCCCAGTGGGGGGCATGCAGGAGGCGGCCAATTGATGTTCTCTCTCATCGGTGTTTCTATCTCTCCCCCCTCCCTTCCTTTCTCTCTAAAATCAATAAAGAAACATTATTTAAAATAAATAAATAAATAAATTGACCCTCTATGTGAATCACATGGTATTATTGCCTGCGACACAGTAAATGGTCCCTCTGTTCATAGTTACCATCGTTATATTGATGAGAGCATTTAGATACATTCCATTCTTTTGCTTTTATAAACCACAATACAAGAAACATCCATATATATATATATTGTTGTTTTTTCAGGACCTGTGATTGTCTTCTTTTTTTTTTTTGAAAAACATTCTCAGGTGAGGATTTTAATTTTTTTTCTTTATTGATTTTAGAGAGAGAGGAAGGGAGAGGGCAAGAGAGATAGAAATATCGATTGGCCGCCTCCTCCATGCCCCACACTGGGGATCGGGCCCACAACCTGGGCATGTGCCCTGACCGGGAATTGAACCTCTTAGTGCGTGGGTCCACGCTCAACCACTGAGCCACACCGGCTGGGCTTTGTGTGATTTAGGCTTAGGATAAATGCCTAAAAGAGAAATTTGTCTGTCAGAATGTAAACATGTTTAAGCTGCTGAGACATTTTGCAGAAGCACCCTTTCGCAATTTTGTATGAGTCTTCAATTCCTTCCATCTTTCCCATAGTGTATCCCCTCCCCGCTGGCTGAGACTCTCACCATTTTCTTTTGTGTTGGATAGATATTAATTTTTATTCCTATTTTTCTTAGTCCACATTCTCATTTTTGTTTCCATGTATTTACTTCAAATATAGTTGTTTGACCTTTGCATTTCTTCTTTTCCAAATTGTTTTCTAATACTCTTTGCTTTTTGACTGGGTTGCAGATATTTTTAGGTTGGATTTAAGAAAGGAGAAGCAGCAGCCCCAACATCGGGCACTGATCTGACACGGTGCGGCCTCAGTGTTGTCGGAAGGCGCCTGGTGCTCACAGCTAGGCCGTGTTATTCTCCTATGACATGTCACCTCACAGAACATCAACATCAGACAAGGACATCCTGAGCCCATGACAGAGCGATCAAAACAATATCACACTTTATTTGGTCTAAGCACAGACAAAAACGGGCACTGCACAGCTCACAAAGTACCAGGTGGCTCCCCGTCCTCGCTAATAGAAGCGAAGGCTGCTTCTTTGCAGCCACACCTTATCCACAAATGTTTACTGAGATGCCCAGTCACAGAATTGCCCCCACTTCCTAATACCTCCAATCTAGGGGGAGCCCCTGCTACCACAGATCCTCCCCGAGACCGCCCATCCAGAGCCCAAATCCTATAAATGTTCTAACTCCTTCACACTAAGATGCCCACGATCCCCGTGGTATGGTCTCCCTTGCAGCAATGACTTATACATCCACCTTGCTTGCCCATAGGTGGTCCTCCTGGTCTTCAGCTGAAGAACACTGATCCCCGTCACCCTGTCTCTGTCAACACTTCGTTGTGTCTTTCAGTTTAATTAGGGGCATGAGTTTGTATCTCCAGGGTGTGTGGTTGACTTAGAAAAGTTTCATGTTTTCCTCTATGGTTTTTGCTTTGAGAATTTTTCATTCCACAACTGCAAAAACGTTCATCTAGGGGAAAGGACTCCAAGGGCGAAGGGACACAGGATTGTTTGAATTGGGGGGAAATATGGGGCAGAGCAGTAGGTAAGGAATACTAAGGTGGAACTCTAAAGTCGACATCTTCTGCTGTATAATTTTATAAGTACGTACGGGGCCTACATGTTGCTACATGTTGTGTTCAATATCTCTTTTCTCTCGAGCTAAGTAAAGACTTACATGCCTGCTCATGTTTACCAGGTTAACAAAGCCAACACCAAGAGTCCCAGAGTGATGTACACAAGGACAGCTCCAGGGATGGGTGTTTTTGTTTTGTTTTTTAACACTTTCCACCTTAAGGTGTTAAATCATATTTAAGTTCATGCTGTACACGCTAGTTGTTAAATACATATTAATTAAACTTTCTTGGGTATGCTGTAATTGGAGGATATATCAAGACCCATATAGACAACTGAAGTCTATGACAAATGAAGCCCCATGACTTCAGATGAAGATAACTTTAACATAGTATTTAGATACATTCCATTCTGTGAGTCACACCGTACCCTTTAGGGGGCAGAGACTAAAAACTAAAAACATTCTACATAGGCACTGTCTAACATGGTAGCTACAAGATCCATATGGCTCTGAAATTAAAAGTCAATAAAATGAGCCCTGGCCAGTTTGGCTCAGCGGTTAGAGTGTCAGCCCGCGGACCAGAGAGTCCCGGGTTCGGTTCCCGCTAAGGGCACGTATCTCGGTTGCAGTTTGTCCCCGGCCCTCGTTGGGGTTGTGTGGGTGGCAACCACTCGATGTGTCTCTCTCACATCGATGTTTCTCTCTCTCCCTCCCGTTCTATCTGAAGATAAATGCAAAAAAAAATGTCCTCGAATGAGGATAAAAAAAAAAAAAGTCAATAAAATGAATCTGGCTGGAGTGGATCAGTTGGTTGAGCGTCGTCCCGTATACCAGGAGGTCACCGGGTTCAATCCCCAGGGCACATGCCCAGGTGGCAGGCTCTATCCCCGGTGGGAAACTAATTTGTGTGAGCTGAGCGAGACTGTTTGTTATGGGAGACCATGTTTACTTAAAAGAATGATTGACACAGAAAGTATGATTACTGAGATTTGGTGAATAGGCACACACTTTTTCAAAAATGATCATGAGCTTCTCTCTCAAGAAAAATCAATGGGCAGTTGACAACTGAGAGTCCTGGTTGTCTTGATAAAATGTAAGTTGTCAAGGGAAAGCCAGAATTCTGGAACACTTGTGTCCCACCACAGAAACTAGACAGCGTCCCAATACTGACAAACTTTTCTAGTGGGGTCTGTGCTCATAAGAACAACTGTGGGTTTTTGACGATGTGGAATTAAATCACCGACACTGGGAGATCTCTATAACTTAGTGAAACAATGCATCACTTTTAAATACTCACGCCATTAGGACATGAGCCACTCATTCAACCCAGTGGATTTTAACAGAACAGGAAATATTCAATTTTGTTTCAGGATCCACTTTGCAATGAGCTTTTCAGATACCTCCACTTGTGCCCAGCAGGTGTGGCTCAATAGATTGAGCATCAGCCCATGGACTGAGAGGTGCCGGTTCAATTCCCGATCAGGTCAAGAGCCCGGGTTTTGGGCTCGATCTCCGATTTGGGGGAGAGGGCGTGCAAAAGGCAGCCCATTGGTGTATCTCTCTCATATTGATGTTTCTGTCTCTCTTTCCCTTCTTCTCTCTCTAAAAAACAAACAGAACCTCCATTGCATAATTTTAGTGGGTTATTGAAGAGTAATAGCCACAATTATCTGAAAAGGTTATTAAAAATGTTCCTCCTATATATTTGTGTTAGGTTCTCTAATTTTTATATTAATATATGGCAACCAAAAAACAAACAAACAAACAAACAAAAAAACCCCAAAAAAAAACAAAAACAAAGAAGAAACATTAAAGGGAGAAGCAAATACTATGAAAATGCATCAGTCTTCTAATGAAACAGAGGAGAACTGAGACCTGCAAGACTGTACAATGTAAGCAGGTCCACTCCTCTCACTACCTTGTTTCTTTGGAGGGGAAATAGCTATTTTTCATAATAACATTATTTCTGTTAACGTCATAGGTTATTAATATTATTGTAAAGGAATTAATAATTTTTTTCAAATTGTTCTGTTCCTTGTATAGTAAATACCGATAGCTAAAACACACATAAAGAATTATTTGGGGGGTCCTCCCTAATTTGTAAGACTATAGAGATACTTAAACCAAAATGTTTGAGTGGCTGAATAAAACAGCACGGGACCCAGGGAGACGGGGTGACTGGGAGCTCTCCTGCAGGAGGAGGGTCAGGGCCAAGTCCGGGGTCCCCAGGCCTGGCTCTCAGGGCCTCAGCCCGAGGGCGAAGTCTTGTTCTGGGAAACTCCTGCTGGGGACTCAGCTTCTCCTCAGGGTTTCACTTTTCCCTCTCAACCTGTGTCGGGGCCTCCTTCCTGGAAACTCATGACGCGCAGCCACTTCTCACTCCCATTGGGCGTCCGTTTCTAAAGAAGCCAATCAGCGTCGCCGTGGTCCCGCGTTATCCAGTCCTCACCGAAAACCGGAAGTCATTCTCGCTGCACACTAAGGGTCTGGGTCATGGGTCCCCGAACCTTCCTCCTGCTGCTCTCGAGGGCTCTGGTGCTGACCCACACCTGGGCCGGTGAGGGCGGGGTCGGGAGGGAGGGGCCTCTGCGGGGAGGAGCGAGGGCCGGGCGGGGCGCAGAGTCCCGGGAAGTCGCGTCTCCACCCGGCCCGCGCTCTCCCGTCTCCCGCCACCCCCACCCCAGGCCCCCACTCCATGAAATATTTCTACACCGTCGTGTCCCGGCCCGGCCTCGGGGATCCCTGGTACCTGGAAGTCGGCTACGTGGACGACACGCAGTTCGTGCGGTTCGACAGCGACGCCGCGAGTCCGAGGATGGAGCCGCGGGCGCCGTGGATGGAGCAGCCGTGGGTGGAGCGCGAGCACCCGCAGTATTGGGAAGAAGAGACGCGGCGCGCAATGGGCAACGCACAGGGCTTCCGAGTGGGGCTCAACATCCTGCGCGGCTACTACAACCAGAGCGAGGACGGTGAGCCACGCGCCCGCCCGGTCCCGGCCCCATCCCCACGGACGGGCGGGGTCGCCCCGAGTTCCGGGTCCGAGTTTTATCCCGAGGCTGCGGGACCCACCCGTCCCCCCACCCGAGAGGAGCCCGCGGGGACTCTGACCCGGATTCATTATTAAAAAATGATTAGCATCAATTTTAGAGGGAAGGGAAGGGAGAGGAAGAGAGAGAGAGAAGCGTCAACATGCGTAGGCGGCCTCCTGCACGGCCCCTACTCGGGCTCGAGCCGAAACCCGGCTTGTGCCCTGAGTGCGAATCCAACCAGGGACCGCTCGGTGCATAGGACGGTGCTGAAACACTGAGCCACTCCAGCCGGGCTCTGGATTCATTTTTAGTTTAGGTTAAAAATCCTCGGGGCGGGGCGGGGACAAGGGGGCGTGGCTTGCTGGACCACCCTGACCTCGGGGCGGGGTCAGGGTCTCACACCTACCAGTGGATGTCCGGCTGCGACCTGGGAGCTGACGGGCGCCTCCTCCGCGGGTACAATCAGGACGCCTACGACGGCGACGACTACCTGGTCCTGAACGAGGACCTGCGCTCCTGGACCGCGGCCAACGCAGCGGCTCAGATCTCCAGGGCCAAGTTGGAGGCATCAGGTGTGGAGGAGCGCTACAGAAACTACCTGGAGGGCACGTGCCTGCAGTGGCTCCGCATTTACCTGGAGAAAGGGAAGGAGACGCTGCAGCGCGCAGGTACCAGGGGCCACAGGCCGCCTCCTCTCCATTCGGGCTGGAGGCTCCTCCCCGACACAGGAGATGGGAGCGGGGTCAGAGCACCCCCTCCTTGGGTCAAGATGGAGTCCGCCCGGATTTTCAGATCAGGTCCCAGAGGGACTCCCACCTTCTCTCAGGGACAGTTAGGGTGCAGTCTCTCCAGGGAGCAGGGGAGATCGCCCTCAAATAACCATCCGCGGTTCCCATGGACCCAGTCATGCCTCTGGGACCCCTGGGGGACCATCTCTCAGGCCTTGTTCTCTGCCCCACAACCACCGTGTGTGAAGTGACCCCAGCGTTTCTGAGTCACTTGGTCTCAGAAATCCCTTTTCTCCCCCTCAGAGACATGTCTCCTGCCCTGGGCTGTGTTACCCTAATTCTAGAACTCTCTAGAGACTAGGAGATCATTCCAGGGGCCTCTGTCCAGGCTGGTGTCTGGGTTGTGTGCTCCCCTCCCCCACCCGGGTGTCCTGTCCATTCCCAGGGTGGTCAGGTGAGCGCTGCTGGAGTGTCCCATGACCATGCAAAGTCCCTGAATTGTCTCACCCTTCCCTCAGACCCTCCGAGGACAGAGGTGACCCGCCACCCCTTCTCTGAGCGTGAGGTCACCCTGAAGTGCTGGGCCCGGGGCTTCTACCCTGCGGAGATCAGCCTGACCTGGCAGCGTGATGGGGAGGACCAGACCCAGGACATGGAGCTTGTGGAGACCAGGCCTGCGGGGGACGGGACCTTCCAGAAGTGGGCGGCCGTGCTGGTGCCCCCTGGAGAGGAGCAGAGATACACCTGCCGTGTGCAGCACGAGGGGCTGCCCGAGCCCCTGACCCTGAGATGGGGTGAGGAGGGCACGTGGGCACAGAGCCTCTTCCAGGGAAGCAGGGCCTCTGGAGGACTTGAATGGAGTCGGGCCCTCACCTCCCCTTTCCGTCTCTTCCCAGAGCGGCCTCCTCAGACTGCCTTCGGCGTCCTTGCTGGCCTGCTTCTCCTTGTACTGGTGGGGGCTGTGGCTGGAGCTGTGATGTGGACCAGGAGGCGCTCAGGTGGGGAAGGGGTGAGCTCTGAGTGTCTGGTCCCACTGGGGGTGTCAAACCCAGGGAGAAGTGAGTCCTCCAACTTTCACGGGAGGCCCCATCCCACGTGAGCTTGCCCAGAGTGGGGCTCTGTGCTCACACTCACTCTGTAGTGAGGCAGGTGTGACAGTGAGAGACACATATATTTCCTGGTGATTGTAGTGATGGGGACCCAGGTCCCAGCAGTCACAGGTCAGAGGGAAGGTCCCTGCTGAGGACAGACCTCCAGGAGGGCACTTGGTCCAGTCCCTGACATGTACTTTCCACAGGTTTCCTGATCCTGCCCTGGGTCTATACACACAGTTCTGGAAACTTCTCTGGGTCAGGACTCGGGCTTCCTTTAGGACGTCATGGCCCTGCCTCTTCCTTGGTGTCTCACAGGATGTTTTCTTCCCACAGGTGGGAAAGGAGGGAGCTACGTTCAGGCTGCCAGTGAGTATGGAGGGGTGACCCCTGAGAGCCTGTGACAGCAGACGGGAGCCCATGGGGACCTCACCCCAACAGTTCCTCCTTTCACCTTCTGTTCTGGCCCCTGACCATGTCCTGGTGTGTCCTCCCCAGGCTGTGCCAGCTCCCAGGGCTCTGACTCGTCTCTCTCAGCTTTTAAAGGTGAGACCCTGATGTGGGGACAGGATGAGTGGAGGGTCCGGGACTGGGTTATGGGAATTCTTTGTGGCATTTTGAGCATGAAGTGGACTTTTGAGACTGTTCTCAGTTACAGCAATCGAACTGAATTTGTTCATGATTATTTTCTCCACAGTGTGAGGCACCAGCTTCGTGGGAACTGAGTGATGGAAGATTCTCACACACACACTCCTGCCAACCCCTGTTTGACTAGGAACAGCTCAATCTCTTTCTGCAGCTGGCGTCTTATTTTTTTTTTAATGTTTTTTGTTTTTTTATTGCATTTAGAGAGAGAGGAAGGTGAAGGGAGAGAGAGACAGAAACATCGATGAGAGTGAACACTGATTGGCCATCTCCTGCATGCCCCACACTGGGGATCGGGCCCACAACATGGGCATGTGCCCTGACCGGGAGTCGAACCAGCGACCTCTTGGTGCATGGGTTGATGCTCAACCACTGAGCCACATCAGCCAGGCTGTAACTGGCATTTTAATGTATCTCTGTTCCTATCATCATAATGTGAGGAGGTGGGAGGCTGGCCTCTCCCCCTTCCCCCACAATGTACTGTGCAGCAGAGGGGAGCAGGGTTCCCCACCCCTGTCTGTGCTTCCTGGTGCCTGAGCTCACCCTCCTGCCCCTGTACTGAGATGCGACTCTGATGTGACTTTCTTCACTTCTTGCCATGAAGTTTGAAGGGTTGATGAGAGGAGAGGATCCTAAAGTTTGAGAGGAAATAAATGGAAGGTCGGAGAATGTGCAGAAGCCATGTGTGTGCTGTGCTGAGACTCTCAGGGGGACAGGAGAGGCTGTGAGGACGCGTGTGGGCGGGGCTGTGCCCATCGGTGGACGCGCAGGGCATCCGGGCTTTGACGTGCTCCCTCCTCGGCTGGGTCGTCTTCCCTGTTCCTTTGACCTTGTTCCTCAGGAGAACCTTGTCCACGGAGGACCTGTGGTCACAGGACTCACACGTCACCCAGGCCTGTCTCTGTCCCAATGAAGCACATCTCCAGGACCCTGGACAGCGAGGGCTTCATGGGCGGGGTCAGCCTAGTCCCCACTGGGTCTGGACCTCAGCCCCATCTTCTGGGTGTTTGTTGTGTCTTTGTGTTTGTAGGTATGATGCCTGTTAATGTTTTTGTATGAGTTTTGGTCTCATTCTCTGGGTGTCCCTTTTCTGACACCCACAGGGGTCATGTTGCCTGTCATTCTCCCACAGGCCCTGGGGGTCCCTGCACACAGGAATCCATGGTATCGTGAGAGAATTTCAGGCTCGTCCTGTTCTTGCCTCTTTCTGGGGCCTGATTGTTCTTTCCGTGTCCTCCAGGACTCTCCGAGGACCCGGGTTCAGGACTAGCAGAGAGGAGGGTCCCCTCGTGCTACTCTGAGATCCGTTCCTGCAGGGACGGTGCTCTGCCTGCCGCCCTCTCCCCCGCCCTGCGCTCTAGCGCTGGCTGAACCGAACCCCAGATGTCAGATTGATTTAGGGGAGCGGCGCTGAGGGCTGTGCAGGGCAGTGCTGTCACCGTGGCACACGTGCTGTGGCTGCCTCAGGACAGCTGTGGTCTGAGGCCACATTAATGAAGACACTGTCCTGGAATCAGAGGTGCTCTATAATGCTGATTCCTGCAAGCAGTGTCTTTTGAGTGTATGAGGTACGACAGTTACATCTGGAATACAGGCACGCCTTGGAGATATTTCGGGTTTGGTCCAGACCACAGCAATATAGCAAACATCGTGATAAAGTGAGTCACACACGTTTTCTTTACTCAGGCGTGTAAAAGTGATGGCACACTGTACTGTAGTCTACTAAGTGTTTAAGTATTATGTCTAAGAAATAATGTACATCGTTAATTAAAATATACCTTCTTGTTAAAAAATGCTGATTGTCCTGTGAGCCTTCATTGAGTGTCATCCTGTCGCAGGTGGGAAGTCTTACCTCCAGTGGGAACAGGTGCATCTGAAGCACGGGAGACGGGGTAGGTGTGCACGTGGGTGAGCCAGGAACAGACCCAGCTGCCGGCCTCATGGAGCGTGGGCTCCAGGCAGAGACAAATTGCGCAGTGTCCCCACAGCAAACACGGAAGGAGTGTGTCACGAGGTGGACGGGGCCATGGAGGAGGGTCCACTGTGGTGTGTAGGCCGAGGGACGTGGCTGTTTTAGTTGGGTGGTCTGCGTGGGCTCATTGGGAAGGAGACTGGAGGAAAGATTAGAAGGACATGAGCAGGTATCCGTGAGGTTACTGGGGCAAGTTCTTCCCAGGCAAATGCGCGGGGCAAGGAGCACGTCTGCTTTTGGAGCAGCCAGACAGCCAGCGTGGCCGAAGCAGAGTGCAGTGGAGAGAGCTCAGCTCTGGGGCCACATCCCGTCAGGCTGCAGGACCTTGGAAGAGTCGTGACTTTGAGTGAGACAGTTTTGGGCAGAGACAGGTCTGGCATGACTTTCCTTTGGAAAGGATCAGCCTGGCTGTTCTGCTGAGAGCAGAATCGAGAGACAAGGGACAAGGGAGGCAGAGGGGATGATGCAGGAAATTTCCTGTGTTCCAGGGGGAGACTTTGGTTGTTTTGACTGGGGTGTGAGTGGTGGAAATGGTGGGATGTGATTGGATACCGAATGCATCTTCAAGATGGATTTTACAGCATTTCCTCATGAATAAATTAGGGTATGGGGAAGGAGTCGTTGAGGATACCCCCAAGCAGAAAGATGGCGTTACTATGGATGGAGCTGGGGAAGACTCTGGCAGGAGCATGTCTGGGGGGAGGGGCAGGCATTTCAAGCATTCAGCTAAAGAGAAGTTCAAGGTGAGATGTCAGGTGGGCAGGTGCACACATGAGCCTGGACACATTTAGGAGAAATGTCTGGGCTGGAGAAATACATTTGGAGGGGATGCTACATCCATGATATCTAAACCTGGAACATGGATGAGCTCACCAAGGGCTTTGGAAGAGAGAAGGACTGAGCCCTGGACCCCGAGCGCTCAGCAGTCTGATCAGACCACACGCCAAGCCGCCTGCACGGCTCTGGCCCATGGACCTGTGAGTGCTGTCCTGTGCCCAGGGACCACCTGGACGTCGCACTGAGGCTCAAGGTCTGCAGTACACCAGGGGATTCAGCATTTGTCACAAGGTCGGTGCTGATGGGCTGATCTTCAGATCATATCCTTCGTGGGAAGAGCCTAGACCAGGGTGCCCACAGGGCTGTGCCTCAGCCTCCCCTGTAGGGCTTGTTTCAAACGTTATCATTTGGGGTTCCACTCAGGATTGCTGCTCCTGGGCCTGAAATCCTGCCACCCAGGCAGCACCTCCCTCCCTGGTGGTCTCCCCACTCTCCAGGCTGAGAGGCCCCCCTGCACCCTCCCTTCCCGGGCTCCCCCAGCCTCCCTCTAACCCGCCCTGCCTTCCTTTTGTTCACACCCAGGTCACTAACACACATTTTTAATTTTACTTATTGTAAAAAAAAGTTTTTTCTTCATTTCTTTTAGAGAGAGAAAAAGGGAGAGGGAGAGAGAAATGGAAACATTGATGAGAGAGAACATCAATTGGCCACCTCCTGCATGCCCTCCACAGGGAATTGGGCCCCCAACCTGGGCATGTGCCCTGACTGGGAATCGACCCACGACCTCTTGGTGCATGGGTCAATGTTCAACCACTGAGCCACACCACCCGGGCACTAACACACGTTTTCCAACATATGAATTTGTTACTGTCTGTCCCTCCGTGAGAATATATGCTTGGTGAGGACAGGACAGGGACTTGATTTTCACAGTGTTTCCACTGCCATGAATGTGCCCTGTTGTTCATTTTACAACATCTGATGAGTGAAGGAATGAGGGAACTCACACCTAGACTGTCACTGTCACTGTCAACACCAACGCAGACACTGCACCCACAGGCCTCATCCACACACTGACACTCACACACACACACACAGAAACACACACACACACACTGTGCACTCATACACTGACACACACACACACACACACACACACACACTGCATGGGCACAGACACACAATGCACACAGACAGGACACACCACTGAGCACAGTCCTCCTGTCCCTGCAGGGCTCCCTGGTCTCCCCAGCCTGTGCTCACCTCCCCCCGTCCCCATCTATTACTGCCAGTGCCCTGTGTCCTGCCTCACTGAGGAGCTGAGCCCTGTAGGAGACACTGTTCCCGAGGTCCAATGCCATCTCCCTGGGGGCCTCCCCACAGGTCCGCGTCCACCTCCCAGCCAGAGCCAGTCCCAGCTGCTGCTCAGGCCTCAGCCCTCCTCGTCCACTGACAGGTGTTTGTCCAGCTGGTCTTCCCTTTCCCTCTCCTGTCACTGTCTTCCTCCACGGGGTCACCTGGCAGCATAAGACCACACACCCGGACCCCAGCCTGAGGGCGACTCAAGGACTGTGACCCCGCTGCTGGGCTCTCCAGTCTGTTGCCAGGCTTACTCTGAGACCTCACTCTCACAGGCTTCCTCCCATCAAAGACAGAGAACAGCGGGGAAACTGAGGCAGGGCCATTGCTCCTCTGAAAGCTGATGGAGGCTTCAGGCCCCCAAAGCCCTGTCTGAACCTTCCTTACTCTTCCCTGGGTCCTGAGCGCCTCCAGCCCCTTCCTCCTCTCTCCCTGTCACCTGGAGACCACACTGAGCACCTGCAGCCTTGAGGACACACCTGCTCCAGGTGAGATGTACTCTGTGCTGAGGATGTGGGGACTCAACAGACCATTGGGTGCGGAGTGAGGTCATTTCACAACGTGACCTCCCGAGTCACCGACACTGTGTGCGGTAGAATTTAGGAGGTTGTGAGTCTGACACAGGGCTGTTTAGAAGCCGTTCTGTGCCAAGGGGCCAGAATCACCGCTGTGACAGAGGACCGTCCTGTGTCCAGCTTTCTAGGGCGTGATCCCCACTGCGGTTCACGGACCACAGGGAGTCTGGTCTCTGAGACTCTCCATCAGCTGTTTGCACACCCAGCTCCTCCAGGATGAGACAAAACCCCTGTCCCGCCCCCTCCACTCCCAGGGGAGCTCTCTCTCTGCCATCAAGTTCCCTGGGGTACATTTTCTTCTAGAAGAATCCAGCGGGAGAGGGAAAGGTGAGAGGAAGGGCATCCACTTCAGGAAGACGGATTCCGGGAAGAGAAGAGGAAAGGGAGCTGGGCCCAGCCTGGGGGTCTCTCCTGAGTTTTCTCCCACAGTCCCTGGGCCGGGACCCAGGGAGCCCGGTGACAGGGAGCTGTCCTGTGGGAGGAGGGTCAGGGCCACGTCCAGGGTCCCCAGGCCTGGCTCTCAGGGCCTCAGCCCAGGGCGGAGTCTGGGGCGCCGAGGATTAGGATTGGGGACTCCCCTTCTCCCAGATTTCACTTCTCTCTGTCACAACCTGTGTCGGGGCCTCCTTCCTGGATACTCATGATGCGCACACACTTCTCACTCCCATTGGCCGTCCGTTTCCTCAGGATCCAATCAGTGTCCCCGCCGCTCCCAGTTATCGCGAGGAGCCGCCCAGACTCAGACGTCCTGGGACCCGATGATGCGGGTCATGAGGTCCCCGACCCTCCTCCTGCTGCTCTCGGGGGCGCTGGTGCTGACCCGCAGCTGGGCCGGTGAGTGCGGTCGGGGGAGCGGCCTGTGCGGGGAGCAGCGGGGCCGGGCGGGCAGGACCGGGCAGCGCGTCTCCACCGGCCCGCGCTCTCCTCCCGCCCAGGCCCCCACTCCCTGAGCTATTTCCACACCGCCGTGTCCCGGCCCGGCCGAGGGGAGCCCCGGTACCTCGCCGTGGGCTACGTGGACGACACGCAGTTCGTGCGGTTCGACAGCGACGCCGCGAGTCCGAGGATGGAGCCACGGGCGCCGTGGATGGAGCAGCCGTGGGTGGAGCGGGAGGACCCGCAGTATTGGGACAGGAACACGCGGAACTGCAAGGGCAACGCACAGAATTTCCGAGTGAACCTGAAGAACCTGCTCGGCTACTACAACCAGAGCGAGGACGGTGAGCCACGCGCCCGCCTGGTCCCGGCCCCATCCCCACGGACGGGCGGGGTCGCCCCGAGGGTCCGGTCCGAGCCCCACCCGCGGCTGCGGTACCGCGGGGTCGACTTGGGACAAGCCCGGGACTTCGACCCGGTTTCACTGTCACTTTATGTCGGATCCGTGGGGTTTGGGAGGTGGCGGGTCTAACTGGGGCGGTGCCCAGTTGGCGGAGCTGACGTAGGGGCGGGGTCAGGGTCTCACACTGTCCAGGGCCAATATGGCTGCGAGGTGGGAGCGGACGGGCGCCTCCTCCGCGGGTACAGTCAGGTCGCCTACGACGGCACCGACTACATCGCCCTGAACGAGGACCTGCGCTCCTGGACCGCGGCCGACACAGCGGCTCAGATCTCCCAGCGCAAGTTCGAGGAGGACGGTGAGGCGGAGCGCTGGAGGAACTACCTGGAGGGCACGTGTGTGCAGTGGCTCCGCCTTCACCTGGAGAAAGGGAAAGAGAGGCTGCTGCGCACAGGTACCAGGGGACCCAGGCCACCTCCTCTCCCCTCGGGCTGGGGGCTCCGCCCCAGACACAGGAATTAAGATCGGGGTCAGAGCACCACCTCCTTGGGTCATGATGGAGTCGGCCCGGAGATTCAGGTCAGGTCCCAGAAGGACTCCCACCTTCTCCCAGGGACAGTTAGGGTGCAGTCTCTGCGGGGAGCAGGGGAGACCGCCCTGAAATAACCATCCACGGTTCCCATGGACCTGGCGGTGCCCCTGGGACCCCTGGGAGACCATCTCTCAAGCCTTGATCGCTGCCTCACAACCACCATGTGTGAGGTGACCCCAGCGTTTCTGAGTCACTTGGTCTCCACCCAGGTCAGGCCCAGAAATCCCTTTTCTCCCCCTCAGACACCTGCCTCCTGCCCTGGGCTGTATCCATTTGATTCTAGAACTTGCTAGACACTAGATCACTCCAGGGGCCTCTGTCCAGGCTGGTGTCTGGGTTGTGTGCTCCCTTACCCCACCCCGGGTGTCCTGTCCATTCCCAGGGTGGTCAGGTGACGCTGCTGGAGTGTCCCATGACCATGCAAAGTCCCTGAATTGTCTCACCCTTCCCTCAGACCCCCCAAGGACAGAGGTGACCCGCCACCCCTTCTCTGAGCGTGAGGTCACCCTGAGGTGCTGGGTCCGGGGCTTCTACCCTGCGGAGATCAGCCTGACCTGGCAGCGTGATGGGGAGGACCAGACCCAGGACATGGAGCTTGTGGAGACCAGGCCTGCGGGGGACGGGACCTTCCAGAAGTGGGCGGCCGTGCTGGTGCCCCCTGGAGAGGAGCAGAGATACACCTGCCGTGTGCAGCACGAGGGGCTGCCTGAGCCCCTGACCCTGAGATGGGGTGAGGAGGGCACGTGGGCACAGAGCCTCTTCCAGGGAAGCAGGGCCTCTGGGGGACTTGAGTGGTGTCGGGGCTGAGGCCTGGGGTCAGGATCCTCATTTCCCCTTCCCGTCCCTTCCCAGAGCCGCCTCCTCAGACCACCTTCATCATAGTGGGTGTCCTTGGTGGCCTGCTTCTCCTGGGGGCTGTGGCTGGAGCTGTGATGTGGACCAGGAGGCGCTCAGGTGGGGAAGGGGTGGGCTCTGAGTGTCTGGTCCCTCTGGGGTGTCCAGCCCAGGGAGAGTGTGTCCTGCTTCCTACACGGGAGGCCCCATCCCCACGTGTGCTTGCCCAGAGTGGGGCTCTGTGCTCACACTCACTCTGTAGTGAGGCAGGTGTGACAATGAGGGACACATTGATTTCCTGGTGATTGTAGTGATGGGGACCCGGGTCCCAGCAGTCACAGGTCAGAGGGAAGGTCCTGCTGAGGACAGACCTCCAGCAGGGCGCTTGGTCCAGTCCCTGACATGTACTTTCCACAGGTTTCCTGATCCTGCCCTGGGTCTATACACACAGTTCTGGAAACTTCTCTGGGGGTCAGGACTAGGGCTTCCTTTAGGGCCTCATGGCCCTGCCTCCTCCCTGGGGTCTCACAGGATGTTTTCTTCCCGCAGGTGGGAAAGGAGGGAGCTACGCTCAGGCTGCCAGTGAGTATGGAGGGGTGACCCCTGAGAGCCTGTGACAGCAGACGGGAGCCCATGGGGACCTCACCCCACGGTTCCTCCTTCAGTCTCCTGTCCTGGGTTCTAACATGTCCTGGTGTGTCCTCCCCAGGCCGTGACAGCTCCCAGGGCTCTGACTCGTCTCTCCCGGCTTATAAAGCTGAGACTGCTGTGGGGAGGGGCTGGGCTGAGGGGCCGGGACTGGGTTATGGGGATTCCTGGGGGCATTTTGAGCATGAAGTGGACATTTGAGACTGTCCCTGTCACAGCCACTGACCTGAACTTGTTCATGATTGTTTCCCCACAGCGTGAGGACCAGCCTCGTGGGGACTGATGGTGGCACATTGCTTCAGGTTCGCACTTGGTGACTCAAGAACCTCTGACTGGGAGGCTGGCCACCCCTGCCCCACCCCCTCCCCACACTGTCCTGTGCAGCAGAGGGGGGCAGGGCCCCCCACCCCTGTCTATGCTTCCTGGTGCCTGAGCTCACCCTCCTGCCCCCGTACTGAGATGAGACTCTGATGTGACTTTTGTTCACTTCATGCCATGTAGGTCGATGGGTTGATGAGAGGAGAGGATCCTAAAGTTTGAGAAGAGATAAATGGAAGGTCGGAGAATGTGCAGAAGCCGTGTGTGCGCTGTGCTGAGACTCTCAGGGGCACAGGAGAGGCTGTGAGGACGCGTGTGGGCGGGGCTGTGCCCATCGGTGGGTGCGCAGGGCATCGCGGGCTTTGACGTGCTCCCTCCTCGGCCGGGTCGTCTTCCCTGTTCCTTTGACCTTGTTCCTCAGGAGAACCTTGTCCACGCAGGACCTGTGGTCACAGGACTCACACGTCATCCAGGCCTGTCTCTGTCTTAATGAAGCACATCTCCAGGACCCTGGACAGCGCGAGCTTCGTGGGCGGGGTCAGCCTAGGACCTGCTGGGTCTGGAACTCAGCCCCATCTTCTGGGTGTTTGTTGTGTCTTTGTTTTTGTGGATATGATGCTTGTTAATGTTTCTGTGTATGAGTTTTTGTCCCATTCTCTGGGTGTCCCCATCTGACACCCACAGGGGTCATGTTACCTGTCATTCTCCCCCAGGCCCTGGGGTCTCTGCACACAGGGCTCTGTGGTATCGTGAGAGAATTTCAGGCTCGTCCTGCTCTTGCCTCCTTCTACAGCCTGATTGTTCTTTCCGTGTCCTCTTGGACTCTCTGAGGACCCGGGTTCAGGACTAGCAGTGAGGAGGGTCCCCTCATGCTCCTCTGAGATCCGTTCCTACAGGGATGGTGCTCTGCCCGCCGCCCTCTCCCCCAGCCTGCGCTCTAGGGCTAGCTGAGCCTGAACCCCAGATGTCAGATTGATTTAGGGGAGCGGCGCTGAGGGCTGTGCAGGGCAGTGCTGTCACCGTGGCACACGTGCTGTGGCTGCCTCAGGACAGCTGTGGTCTGAGGCCACATTAGTGAAGACACTGTCCTGGAATCAGAGGTGCTCTATAATGCTGATTCCTGCAAGCAGTGTCTTTTGAGTGTATGAGATACGGCTGTTACATCTGGAATACAGGCACGCCTTGGAGATATTTCGGGTTTGGTCCAGACCACAGCAGTATAGCAAAAATCGTGATAAAGTGAGTCACACACGTTTACCTTTCCTAGGCGTGTAAAAGTGATGGCACACTGTACTGTAGTCTACTAAGTGTTTAACTATTATGTCTAAGAAATAATGTACACCGTTAACTAAAATATACCTTGTTGTTAATAAATGCTGATTGTCCTGTGAGCCTTCATTGAGTGTAATCCTGTCGCAGGTGGAAAGTCTTACCTTCAGTGGACACAGGCGCGTCCGAAGCACAGGAGACGGGATAGGTGTGTTCGTGGGTGAGCCAGGAACAGGCCGAGCTGCCGGCCTCACATAGCGTGGGCTCCAGGCAGAGACAAACTGCGCAGTGTCCCCACAGCAAACACGGAAGGAGTGTGTCAGGAGGTGGATGGGGCCATGGAGGGGGATCCAGGGCAGTGTGTAGTTGGAGGCACGCGGCTGTTTTAGTAGGGTGGTCTGCGTGGGCTCATTGGGAAGGAGACTCGAGGAAAGATTAAGACATGAGCAGGTATTCGTGAGGTTACTGGGGCAAGTTCTTCCCAGGCAAATGCGCGGGGCAAGGAGCACGTCTGCTTTTGGAGCAGCCAGACAGCCAGCGTGGCCGAAGCAGAGTGCAGTGGAGAGAGCTCAGCTCTGGGGCCACATCCCGTCAGGCTGCAGGACCTTGGAAGAGTCGTGACTTTGAGTGAGACAGTTTTGAGCAGAGACAGGTCTGGCATGACTTTCCTTTGGAAAGGATCAGCCTGGCTGTTGTGCTGAGAGCGGAATCGAGAGACAAGGGACAAGGGAGGCAGAGGGGATAATGCAGGAAATTTCCTGTGTTCCAGGGGGAGATGTTGGTTGTTTTGACTGGGGTGTGAGTGGTGGAAATGGTGGGACGTGATTGGATACCGAAAGCATCTTCAAGATGGATTTTACAGCGTTTCCTCATGATTAAATCTGGGGTAAGGGGAAGGAGTCGTGGAGGACACCCCCAAGCAGAAAGATGGCGTTACTATGGGCAGAGCTGGGGAAGACTCTGGCAGGAGCATGTCTAGGGGAGGGGCAGGCATTTCAAGCATTCAGCTAAAGAGAAGTTCAAGGTGAGATGTCAGGTGGGCAGGTGCACACATGAGCCTGGACACATTTAGGAGAAATGTCTGGGCTGGAGAAATACATTTGGAGGGGATGCTACATCCATGATATCTAAACCTGGAGCATGGATGAGCTCACCAAGGGCTTTTGAAGAGAGAAGAAGGATTGAGCTCTGGACCCCGAGTGCTCAGCAGTCTGATCAGACCACACGCCAGGCCGCCTGCACGGCTCTGGCCCATGGACCTGTGAGTGCTGTCCTGTGCCCAGGGACCACCTGGACGTCGCACTGAGGCTCAAGGTCTGCAGTACACCAGGGGATTCGGCATTTGTCACAAGGTCGGTGCTGATGGGCTGGTCTTCAGATCACATCCTTCATGGGAAGAGCCTAGACCAGGGTGCCCACAGGGCTGTGCCTCAGCCTCCCCTGTAGGGCTTGTTTCAAACGTTATCATTTGGGGTTCCACTCAGGATTGCTGCTCCTGGGCCTGAAAACCTGCCACCCAGGCAGCACCTCCTTCCCTGGTGGTCTCCCCACTCTCCAGGCTGAGAGGCCCCCCTGCACCATCCCTTCCCGGGCACCCCAGCCTCCCTCTAACCCGCCCTGCCTTACTTTTGTTCACACCCAGGTCACTAACACACATTTTTAATTTTATTTATTGTAAAAAAAAAAAAAAAAAAAAAAAAGCTTTTTCTTCATTTCTTTTAGAGAAGAAGGGAGAGGGAGAGAGAAATGGAAACATTGATGAGAGGGAACATCAATTGGCCACCTCCTGCATGCCCCCCACTGGGGATTTGGCCCCCAACCTGGGCATGTGCCCTGACCCGAAATTGAACCCAGGACCACTTGGTGCATGGGTCAATGTTCAACCACTGAGCCACACCACCTGGGCACTAACACACGTTTTCAAACATATGAATTTGTTGCTGTCTGTCCATCCGTGAGAATATATGCTTGGTGAGGACAGGACAGGGACTTGATTTTCACAGTGTTTCCACTGCCCTGAACGTGCCCTGTTGTTCATTTTACAACATCTGATGAGAGAATGAATTTGGGAACTCACACCTAGACTGCCACTGTCACTGTCAACACCAATACAGACACTGCCCCCACAGGCCTCATCCACACACTGACATTCACACACACACACACAAACACACTGCATGGGCACAGACACACAATGCACACAGACAGGGCACAGCACTGACCACAGTCCTCCTGTCCCTGCAGGGCTCCCTGGTCTCCCCAGCCTGTGCTCACTTCCCCCCGTCCCCATCTATTACTGCCAGTGCCCTGTGTCCTGCCTCACTGAGGAGCTGAGCCCTGTAGGAGACACTGTTCCCGAGGTCCAACGCCATCTCCCTTGGGGCCTCCCCACAGGTCCGCGTCCACCTCCCAACCAGAGCCAGTCCCAGCTACGGCTCAGGCCTCAGCCCTCCTCGTCCACTGACAGGTGTTGGTCCAGCAGGTCTTTCCTTTCCCTCTCCTGTCACTGTCTTCCTCCACGGGGTCACCTGGCAGCATGAGACCACACACCCGGACCCCAGCCTGAGGGCGGTTCAGGGACTGCGGCCCCGCTGCTGGGCTCTCCAGTCTGTGGCCAGGTTTGCGCTGTGACCTCGCTACTCACAGGCTTCCTCCCATCAAAGAGAGAGAACAGCAGGGAAACTGAGGCAGGGCCATTGCTCCTCTGAAAGCTGATGGAGGCTTCAGGCCCCCAAAGCCCTGTCTGAACCTTCCTTACTCTTCCCTGGGTCCTGAGCGCCTCCAGCCCCTTCCTCCTCTCTCCCTGTCACCTGGAGACCACACTGAGCACCTGCAGCCTTGAGGACCCACCTGCTCCTGGTGACATGCACTGTGTGCTGAGGATGTGGGGACTCACACAGACCATCGGGTGTGGAGTGAGGTCATTTCACAACGTGACCTCCAGAGTCACCGACACTGTGCGGTAGAATTTAGGAGGTTGTGAGTCTGACGCAGGGCTGTTTAGAAGCCGTTCTGTGCCAAGGGGCCAGAATCACCATGTGACAGAGGACCGTCCTGTGTCCAGCTTCCTAGGGCGTGTTCCGCACTGCGGTTCACGGACCACAGGGAGTCTGGTCTCTGAGACTCTCCATCAGCTGTTTGCACACCCAGCTCCTCCAGGATGAGACAAAACCCCTGTCCCGCCCCCTCCGTTCCCAGGGGAGCTCTCTCTCTGCCATCAAGTTCCCTGGGGTACATTTTCTTCTAGAAGAATCCAGCGGGAGAGAGAAAGGTGAGAGGCAGGGCGTCCACTTCAGGGAGACGGATTCCGGGAAGAGAAGGGGAAAGGGAGCTGGGCCCAGCCTGGGGGTCTCTCCCTGGTTTCCTCACACAGTCCCTGGGCCCAGATCCAGGGAGCCGGGTGACAGGGAGCTGTCCTGCAGGAGGAGGGTCAGGGCCACGTCCCGGGTCCCCAGGCCTGGCTCTCAGGGCCTCAGCCCGAGGGCGGAGTCTGGGACGTGGAGGCTCTGTGTTGGGGACTCCCCTTCTTTCAGGTTTCACTTCTCTCTGTCACAACCCCTGTCGGGGACTTCTTCCTGGATACTCATGACGCGCACACACTTCTCACTCCCATTGGCCGTCCTTTTCCTCAGGATCCAATCAGCGTCCCTGCAGCTACCTGTTATCACATCCCCGCGGATCCGCCGGGACTCAGACGTCCTGGGACCTGAGGATGCGGATCGTGAGGTCCCCGACCCTCCTCCTGCTGCTCTCGGGGGCGCTGGTGCTGACCCGCAGCTGGGCCGGTGAGTGCGGTCGGGGGAGCGGCCTGTGCGGGGAGCAGCGGGGCCGGGCGGGCAGGACCGGGCAGCGCGTCTCCACCGGCCCGCGCTCTCCTCCCGCCCAGGCCCCCACTCCCTGAGCTATTTCCTCACCGCCGTGTCCAGGCCCGGCCGAGGGGAGCCCCGGTTCCTCGCCGATGGCTACGTGGACGATACGCAGTTCGTGCGGTTCGACAGCGACGCCGCGAGTCTGAGGATGGAGCCGCAGGCGCCGTGGATGGAGCAGCCGTGGGTGGAGCGGGAGCACCCGCAGTATTGGGACCAGGAGACGCGGGACTACAAGGACCATGCTCGGACTTTCCGAGTGAACCTGAAGAACCTGCTCGGCTACCACAACCAGAGCGAGGACTGTGAGTCACGCTCCCGTTGGGTCCCGGACCCATCCCCAAGGACGGGCGGGGTCGCCCCGAGGGTCCAGGTCCGAGCTCTGCAACCCAGGTATGTGCCATTTTCAAGGAATGGAAGCCGTGACCCTTCAGGGGCCAACACTTTAACCACCGAGCCTTGTCGGCCAGGGTAATTTCTCCTTTTTAAAACCAGCTTTAAAAAGTCTCAGCGGTTAGAGCGTTGGTCCGCGGACCAGAGAGTCCTGGTTCGGTTCCCGCTAAGGGCATGTATCTCAGTTGCAGTTTGTCCCCCGCCCTGGTTGTGGTCGTGTGGGTGGCAACCAACCTATGTGTCTCTCTCACATCAATGTTTCTCTCTCTCTTCCTCCCTCTCTCCCTCCCGCTCTATCTGAAGATAAATGCAAAAATGTCCTCGGGTGAGGATTAAAAAAATTGTTTTAATCCTCACCTGAGAATATGTATTTATTGATTAGAGAGAGAGAAACATCGATTTTTCTTCCATTAATTTATCCATTCGTTGGCTGAGTCTTGGAAGTGCCCCGACCAGGGATCGAACTCACAACCTTGGTGTGTCAGGAGGATGCTCTAATCCACTGAGCTACCCGGCCAGGGCCATGGCTTAGGTTTTCACTCCTTTCCTGCAGGTCCTGTAGGTTTCGTGGGTGTGACAGGTCTGGGCGAAGCTGGGAATCGGGCGTGGTGGCAGGATGAGCTCCTCGGCTCACGTGGCTGTGGACGGCTGTTTCTCTGACAAGCTGCTGTCCCACCCGAGGGGCCTGGATCAGTCCCAGCTGGAGGCATTCCAACTCGGCCTCCAGTCCCCACAGCTGCTGTCCCAGAACTCCCCGAAGATCCCTGGGCCAACGTGAAGGCAGCGGATCCCAGGGATCTGCTGTGTCTGCTGAAGGAGCACTTCCCGGAAAGGCAGGTGTGGGAAGTGACCCTCCGCATCTTTGAGGACATGAATCTGACTTCACTCTGTGAGGGACTCAGAGCCCAGATGAAGGGTGAGTGGGGGTGGGGGATGGGGACATGGGGGATGGGCAACCCAGAGGATGGAGATATGGGTGAAGGGGGGTGGGGGCAACACAGGGCGATGGGGGACTGCTATCCTCATGGGTGTTGCTGCTGGATTTTTATGGGGTCGATACAAATTGCTCTTAATAGATGAGGAATGACAGGATCACTAAGTTTGTTCTGTGGTGTGTTAGAGGGTGACAGGTGCAATGGACACGAGAGAGAGTAAGGTGGTTGGGATGGGCCCAGGGTGTGTGAAGTAGGGGGTCTGGTGCTGGATTTATTAGGATCATCAGCCACCGTGAGGAGGTAGGATTTGAGCAAAGACTTGGAGGTGAGGGAGTGAGCCAGTGGACATGTGGGGAAGAGCCAGACGAAATCAGATTGGACCCAAATCCCAGAGACAGGGAGGTGTTTATCATGTGACGTGTCTTTGCAAAGTATCATGCTTCCAAAGTAGTGGGGTTGATGGAGCTGGGGGATGTGGCTCCCCCAGTCAACCCCAAGCTTGTCAGAGAAACATTGTTTGTACTGAGAGCACCCTTCACTGCCTACTCCTTTCCAGCCTGGGGCCTCTCATATCCCACCATCCCTGTTTCTCTCAGAGATGCCACAGGGACTCCAAGACGCAAGCCAAGAAGAACCAGACATCCCAGAAGAACAATCAGGTGTGTGTCCACAATTTTACAATGATTGCACACAAATAGCTTGATGAATCATTTTACTGGTCCACACTGGCCATTTTTCCTGAAGTGTTATTCAACTGATAGTATTCCGGAATAGACACCCTTCCCAATCGGTTCTTCTGGGACAGCCTATTAAATAATACCTCTCCATAAGCTGGACCTTCTGTCTCATGCCCACTAAGTTCTGAGAGCCTAGTCTGTGTTTCTGGACTCTGCGTTGCCTTAATAGGTAGCTGTGCTTTTTTGTTGGTTTGTTTTGTACCAGAGATTCCTTGAAATCATTGCCCAGTTGGTGAAAAGAGTGCCCTGATTTAATTCTCAGTTTGCATTCATTCAGTCAGTGAGTGAAGACTCTTAGTTTTAGCCTTTTTAAGTCTTGCAAAATGACCTTTGTGCCCCTCATCTTCCTGTGGTCACTGTGTCTTACTGTCTTGTCAGAGCATGTTGCTTTAGAAGGTGGCCTCTTGGTCTGTCCATAGAGGGTTAGTCTTCTCCCTCAGGCAGTCTTTCTCTCTAGCGTTTCTGGGGTGCTTTTGTGCTCAGCCTTACATAGTCTGGACAGCGACAGTCATCCCAAACTTGGTTAGGTCCAAGGGGACCTATGTTGTGGCTGTCATGGGGTTTTTGATCCGACAGAGTTTCAGATTTCACCAAACTCTTGCTGCAAAGAAGAGAAACTGAGTTGAGCAGGAGAGATGGCTTTGCTCCTTCTGAAGGAGCCAGACCTGGAGGAGTCAACCCTCTGGCTCTAAAGGTTGATGAGTATATGTTTTTTATAGAGGAAGGGAGAGAAATATCGATATGAAAGAGAAACATCGATCGGTTCCACTCTTACACGCTCCGACTGTGGATCGTACCCACAACCCTGGTGTGTGCCTTGACGGGGAATCCTACCTGCAGCCTTTTTTTTTTTTTTTATCCTCACCCAAGGACATTTTTGCATCTATCTTCAGATAGAGCGGGAGGGAGAGAGGGAGGAAGAGAGAGAGAGAATCATCCACGCAAGAGAGACACACCTACTGGTTGCCACCCACACGACCCAACCAGGGCCGGGACAAACTGCAACCAAGGTACTTGCCCCCAGCGGGAACCGAACCTGCGACTCTCTGGTCTGCAGGCGACGCTCTAACCGCTGAGCCAAACCGGCCAGGGCAGCCTTTTGATGCCCAGGATGATCCTCCAACCAACTGTGCCACCCGGCCAGGGCAAAGCATATATTTAGATATTTACTTACAATATATTTAATTTATATAAATTCATAAAATTATGTTTATATATTATATATTTATATACATATATTTAATTTACATATAATTTATATCTATTAAATACATTGAAATATATATTTATTTTTACTTTATCTATAATTTATATATTTATATAAAGTATATATTGAATTTTTACACTGAAATATATCACATTAAATTTTATAATATGTAATGTTAGAATATATTTTACATATTTACACAAACATTTGATTTACAATAATACATATACATTCATATATAAATAATGTGTCTCTAAGTTTTTTCCTGGTATATGGAATCATCACCCATATATATATTAGGGGGACCTGAAAGTAATGTCGTTTTTTTTACATTAAATTCAAACAGATAAATTTTTAACAAATTTTTATTTTTAATCAATGATGTAATCACCTTTGTTATCAACAACCGTTTGCCATCTAGTGTGCAAATTTTCAATGCCAGATCGATAAAAATCATTTCGTTTTTGAGCAAAATATCTGGAGATGGCATTTTGGACATCATCCAAATTTTCAAATTTTTTGCCACCTAGAAAATGTTGTAGCGATGGGAATAATGGAAATATGATGGCGCAATATCGGGGGAGTATGGTGGGTGAGGCAATACCTCCCACCCCAATTCATTAATTTTTTCCAAGGTTCGTCTTGCGCAGTGTGGTCTTGCATTACCGTGTTGCAGAATAACGCCTTTTCTGGTGACAATCGCTGGGCATTTTTCAATTAAAGATTGATTTACTCGATCCAATTGTTCACAGTAAAGGTCTGCATTCAGTTTGTCCAGGTTTCAGCACTTCAAAATGAACGACCCCGTGAATACTTCACCAAATACACAAAAGTGCCTTTTTGGGGTGTAAACCTGGCTTAGCTGTACTTCGTGGCGATTCATTCAGAGAGAGCCACTGCCTTTTGCGTTTTG
Organism: Tadarida brasiliensis; assembly: GCA_030848825.1. NCBI lineage: Eukaryota > Metazoa > Chordata > Mammalia > Chiroptera > Molossidae > Tadarida > Tadarida brasiliensis. The sequence goes on from CM061276.1 coordinate 2,014,266, forward strand.
GATTATCATAGAGGACCCATTTTTCAGCTCCAGTGATCAAGCGATCAAAAAACGCTTCTGTATTGTCCCGCTGAAGCAATAAGTTGCATGTGGTGGACCGGTTAGCTTTGTTTTCTTCGAACAGATTATGAGGGACCCAAACATCTGCTCTGCTTACTTTACCAATCTGCTGCAAATGTTCTTGGATGGTCGACCAAGGTTGGTTAAGAGTGTTTGACAGTTCCTCGATTGTCTGACACGGATTTGCTTCCACTTCGGTCCTTAACATGTCATTACTTTAATGACATTACTTTCCGGTCCCCCCAATATATATAAAAGATCTGGTTTTGCCCAGATATTTAAGCCAAAACCCTAGAATGCATGTACAACTCCGTGTTCCTAAGCCTTCCCACCCCTTGTTATAAATCATTCCTAGTCCTATTGGTCGGATTCTCAATTAGACCCAAACCCCTTGTTCTTATGTCTAACACGGTGACCTGTGCTCTGAGGCTCCGTCCAGGTTCTTCCGCAGAAGAGCTGGGGTCTGTGGTTGGTGCACCTCCGCTGTCCGCTGACCCCTTGGACTAGAGGGTCCGGATCCCAGGAGCTGCTTCGCAACCTGGAGTCCTTGCCTCTTTCCTGGGGCACAGTCTCTTCTTTAAAGAACAGTGACCTTCACACAGGCACACTCTGCTATCATTCCCTGGCCTTTAGAGCAAAGTGGTCTGACCCAGCCCCTCCCCCTCGTGTCCCTGTGACGTCGCCCCTGACCATTGGGTGCCCTGGGCTGGGCAGGGCCAGGCCCAGATGAAGAGGGGCAGCTGTTGTCTGCACCTGTGAGCACCCCTTGCACCTGTCCCCGGGCTCAGGTGAGCACAGCCCTCACCTGGCGTCCTGCAGCAATAACTGTGTGTGCATGAGTGCGGGGCCTTCCACCGCCCTGGGAGGTGCACCTGGGTTATGGACCAGCGCTAAGGGTGCTGCCTGTGCACCCGACCGTTCCACGCCACTCTCTCCCTGGACTCCCCGTGAACTCACGGGAGGCATTTCAGTTGGTTCTCCAGTGAATATTCCCCCACACTCTAAAGGGCCCCCTTGGGGAGCAGAAATACCAGCTGCCTTGGGTCTCCAGTCTCCCCATTACTGCTCATCTCTCCAGGTCTGTATATCTTTTTTTGCCCCCTCCCCCCAGCTTGTTGAGGTAGACTTGGTGACACAACGCAGGTTCCGCTGACTCGGTTCATTGATGTACCTCGAAATGCAGCTGCATCTCAGACCAGGTCCTTCCAGACTTTACTGCAGCTGGGACTTTTCAACCCCCCCATGCCTGAGCCCCACCCCATTCCAATTAAGTCAGGATGTCTGGGTTGGGAGCCAGGCTATTGGATGCGCTTTCTCTTTTAAATTGATTTGAGAGTGAGAGAGAGAACATGGATTTGATGTTCCACTTATTCATACATTCATAGGTTGATTATTGTATATGCCCTGACCAGGGATCAAATCCGAGACCTTGGGGGACAGGGATGATGCTCTAACCAGCTGAGCCACCTGCCAGGGCTTGTATGCACTTGTTTTTTGGTTAATCCTCACCCAAGGATATTTTTCCATTGATTATTATTATTATTATCATCATCGTTATTATTATTATTATTATTATTATTATTATAGATAGAATGCAAGGAAGACAGAGAGAGAGAGAGAAACATTGAAGTGAGACAGATATATCGATTGGCTGCCTCCCATGGGACCCCAATAGGGGCCAAGGATCAAACCTGCAAGACTTTGACGGAGAACAGAACCCGAGACCCTTTGATCCACGGGCCGATACTCTAACTGCTGAGAATCCCAGCCAAGGCTCACATGTACTTTAATAAAAAAAATTTTTCTTTATTGATTTTAGAGAGAGAGGAAGGGAGAGGGAGTGAGGGATAGAGACATCGATGAGAGAGAACATTGACTGGCCACCTCCTGCATGCCCCCCACTAAGGATTTGGCCCACAACTTGGGCATGTGTCCTGACCAGGATTCTAACCAGCGACCTCTTGGTGCATGGGTCAATGCTCAACCACTGAGCCACACTGGCCAGTTCACATGTACTATTAAAGGCCCCACCCCTCTTGTAATATATTGTGCCACCAAGATCTGAGAGCACTGTCCTACCCCCAGCCCTGGTCTTACCAAGGTGTGCATCCTCATTGCTTTAGGAAAGGGGGTGTCTCCTAGGCAATTTGGGGGAGCACACCAGTGGCTCTCTGGGGGCCCACCCATGAGCCCACTGACCCCAACAAGGCGTTCAGGGCAGAGGCACCTCATTCACAAGGGGGGTGATCTTACTGAGGCATCCCATGGGCCCAACTGTTAAATTCTGGGCCCTGCAGAACAGATGAGAGCAAATTCCTAGCACAGCTTGACCTCCGTGGGCCTTTCTTGTTGTCTGTTCCTTCAGAATGGGTGGGGTTCACCTGAAACCAATATAAAATAAAATTGAATGTTCACTGTAATGGAAAAGTAAAAAAAATTTTTTATTCAAAAGAAGCTATATCTGTAATGCTTTCAACAATAAAGATAAAAAAATAAAGAATAAGAAGCTCTTCGGGCTGACCCACAGCCTTGTCACAGGAACAGAGAGAATCGGGTCCAGAGCTCGTATGAACACGCTGCTCACACCCAACCCACACTGTGTGCTGAGTCCATGGAACCAACACCCTCGGTGCCTTCCGAATGAGCACCGGCTTCCTCTGTTAAAAGAGATCCAATTTCTCATGAATTTATCGTGTCTTTGTCTAAAAAATGCAAAACGGTCCCTGCTTCGATCATTTCTCTGAGCCTCATTTTATGATGGGAGCAGCATGTTTTAATTCTCCTGTGAGCAACATCAAATCAGTTTTCCTTCAGTGACTTTTAGTCTGGTGTCAATTTTCTTATTATTAGTCCAGATGTAAGTTCCAAGGCCTGGCTGGGTAGCTCAGTTGGTTACTGCATTGACCCAATATGACCAGGTTGTGGGTTTGATCCCCGGTCAGGGCACAGACAGGAATCAACCACTGAATGCATACACAAGTGGAACACAAATCTAGTCTGTCTGTCTGTCTCTCTGAAATAAATAAGTAAATAAATAAATATATAAATAAGTTGAACCATTTATGGGGAAAACAAAAAAGAACCAAACAAGGGCAGTGGGGAGTCTCCCCTCCCTGGCCCTGTATCCTCTTCCTTGGAAATGTCCTCCTTTTTAACAGCTGGTGTACAAGCCTACGGGTAAATAAACAACACTCAAAAAGTTCTCAAACTGCATTCGTGTACGACTGAATGAAATCTCCCATTTCCCTAACAGGTGACACAGGTGTTCCCCAGAGATGCGGTCAATGTGACGTATCCAAGACATCGGAGCCAGGAGTGGCCGTGGGCTGGAACCCTCCTCCCTTGGTGTCTCCAGATCAGGGACTAATCTCCGTCTAACGAGATACCTTCAATACCTACCCAGGGAGCTGTTCAGGAGTCACGCCTGACTCCATTTTCCAGAATGAACTGAGCAATTCAAGACTATTTCCCTATTTTCCATCAGGGAAAAAAATCTATCCAGGGGCCACCGGGTCATTGCGCCTGCCCCGCATCGGAGGAGCCCTCGGCATTCCAGTCCTGCATTGTCCTCCGTGTCCTCCCCACTTGGGGCCCTCCAGCCTGCTCTCATGTCCACTCCAGAACTCCGTTCCCTCTCCCTGTGAAGTAGGGGGTCAATGTAAGAAACATTCAAACCTACAGAGAATTTTGTGAGTTTGTTGGAGCCAAACTGTTGACAATCGTCGGGAAGCAAAATCTCAACGGATTGAGAAAATGCTCGGGAGAATGGCAGTTTCGCACTTTATTTTATGCATTACCATCCAAGGAGGAGACAAGAGTATGTTACATGAAATCCCTTGGTGATAGATTAGGGAGGCAGGAGAAAGCAAAACCCGGTGGGGGCACCTCTGGGATTGGATGAAAAGTGAAATGATAGACACAGACATCTTTCACATTGGTGGGTGCAGGAGAGTTAACAGTATAATTAATGAACTCAATAACAATGACAATGACAATGAGGGAGTTTGTGGTGTGAGCAGGATACCTCGACCAGAAGGGTCATCAGTTTGAAAACATGTTGACAAAACAATTGAACAATATCGATTGATTCTATTACTTTTTTTTTTATCCTCACTCGAGGACATTTTTCCATTTTTTGTTCAGATAGAGTGGGAGGGGGAGAGAGGAAGAGAGACAGAGAGTGGAAGGCACTCATCGAGTGGGCGGCTCCCGCAGGACCAACCAGGGCCGGGGACAAATTGCAACCGAGGTACTTGCCCTTAGCGGGAATCAAGCCCGGGTCTCTCTGGACCGCAGGCCGACGCTTTAAACCCTGAGCCAAACCGGCCAGGGCTGATTCTGTTACATTTTTTAAAAATCCGTCACGCAATAATATTTTTCCATTAATTTTTTTTATCATCACCCAAGGACATTTTCCATTTATCTTCAGATAGAGCTGGAAGGAAAGAGGGAGGAAGAGAGAGAGAGACAAACAGTGATGTGAGAGAGACACATCAGTGGACGCCACCCACATGACCCCAACTGGGGCCAGGGACAAACTGCAATGGAGATATTTGCCCTTAGCAGGAACCAAGCCGGGACTCTCTGGCCTGTGGGGTGACACTCTAACCGCTGAGCCAAACCAGCCAGGGCCATTAATTTTTTTAGATAGAGTAGGTGGGAGGGGGAGAGAGAGACAGAGAGAAACATTGATGTGTAAGAGGCATGTTAATTGGTTGCCTCCTGCACAACCCCGATGGGGGCCAGAATCAAACCTGCAACCGAGGTGTGTGCCTTTGACTAGGAATCAAACCCATGATTTTTTGGTCCACAGGCCGACACTCTAGCCACTGAGCCACACTGGCCAGGACATCACATGTTACCTTGTAAAACACCATATGACGAATGTATTGATCCGGACTATTACTCAGCTATTACTAGCAATTTGGATTGACCCCACAAAAATCCAGCAGCAATATCCTTGCTCCCATGAGGGTAGTTGTCCCCTTGGTCCCCATCTCCCTGTGTTCCCTCCCTTGTCTGGCCCTGTGTCCCCATTCCCCATATATTTCCAACCTTGTCTCCAATCCCCGTACTGTGTACCTATCGCCCCCGCCCCCCCCCCCATGTCCCCATCACCGCCCCTGTACCAGGCTTTGTTTTTAATAAATATAATCACACATAGAGCCCTGGCAGGTGTGGCTCAGTTGATTAGTGTCATTCTGGACACCAGAAGGTGGCAGGTTCGATTCCCCATCAGGACATGCACCCAGGATCCATCCCTAATCGGAGTATGTGCGGGAGCAACCAATCCAGGTTTCTCTCTCTCCCTTCCTCTCTCTATAAAAAGTGTAAGCTCTCAAGGGAAAGCCAGAATTCTGGAACACTTGTGTCCCACCACATAAGATAGACAGCATCCCAGTACTGACAAACTATTCTAGTGGGATCTGTGGTCGTATGAACAAATGTGGGTTTTGACGACGTGGAATGAAGAGCACCAACAGTGGGAGATCTCCATAACTTAGTGAAACGATGCATCACTTTTAAATACTCACGCTATAGGACACGAGCCAATCATTCAACACAAACCAATGGATTTGAACAGAAGAGGAAATATTCCATTTTGTTTCAGGATCCACTTTCCAATGAGGTTTTCAGAAATGATCACGTGTGTTGTGTTAGTGGAGTATCAAAGAGAACTATCCACAATTACCTGACAAGGTTATTAAAAGTGCTCCTCCTACATATTTCTGTAGGCTGTATATGTTTTTTATATACTGCAACAACCCCCCCCCAAAAAAAACAATACAAAACAGAAATCGCAGATTAAACACAGAAGGAAATATAAAAATGCAGCGGTGTTCTAGTGATGCAGAAGAGACCTGAGACCTGCAGGAACGGACAATGTAAGCAGGTCCACTCTCCCTCTACCCTGTTTATTTGGGAAACTGGTGTTTTTCATAAAAACATTATTTGTCTTAACATGTCATAGATTATTAATATACCTAATGAATTAATATTTTTATCATACCGTTTGATTTCTTGTGTGGTAAATATCGATAACAATAACCCACATAAACATAATTATTTTGAGGATACTCCCTAATTGGTAAGACTAGAGAGATTCTAAAACCAAAACGTTTGAGTGGCTGAAGAAAACAGCACGTGGGCCGGGACCCAGGGAGCCGGGTGACAGGGAGCTGTCCTGTGGGAGGAGGGTCAGGGCCACGTCCCGGGTCCCCAGGCCTGGCTCTCAGGGCCTCAGCCCAGGGCGGAGTCTGGGGCGCGGAGGCTCAGTGCTGGGGACTCCCCTTCTCCCCAGGTTTCACTTCCTTTCACAACCTGTGTCGGGGCCTCCTTCCGGGATACTCATGACGCGCACACACTTCTCACTTCCTTGGCCGTCCTTTTCCTCGGGAGCCAATCAGTTTCTCCGCCGCCCTAGGTTATCACGTCCCCGAGGAGCCGCCCAGACTTAGGGACCCTAGGATGCGGGTCATGAGGTCCCCGACCCTCCTCCTGCTGTTCTCGGGGGCGCTGGTGCAGACCCGCAACTGGGCCGGTGAGTGCGGTCGGGGGAGCAGCCTGTGCGGGGAGCAGCGGGGCCGGGCGGGCAGGACCGGGCAGCGCGTCTCCACCGGCCCGCGCTCTCCTCCCGCCCAGGCCCCCACTCCATGAGCTATTTCGAGACCGGCATGTCCCAGCCCGGCCGGGGGGAGCCCCGGTACCTGGAAGTCGGCTACGTGGACGACACGCAGTTCGTGCGGTTCGACAGCGACGCCGCGAGTCCGAGGATGGAGCCGCGGGCGCCGTGGATGGAGCAGCCGTGGGTGGAGCGGGAGGACCCGCAGTATTGGGACCAGGAGACGCGGCGCGCCAAGGACCACGCAAGGCCTTACCGAGCGATCCTGAAGACCCTGCGGGGCTACTACAACCAGAGCGAGGACGGTGAGCCACGCGCCCGCCCGGTCCCGGCCCCATCCCCACGGACGGGCGGGGTCGTCTCGAGGGTCCGGGTCCGAGCTCCACCCGCGGCTGCCGGACCGCCCGTCCCACCCGGGACGAGCCCGGGATTTCGACCCGGTTTCACTTTCACTTCAGTTCGGATCCCGCTGAGGGAGGGGGAGGGCGACGGGGGCGGGGCCTAGTGTGCGGGGCTGACCTCGGGGCGGGGTCAGGGTCTCACACCTTCCAGAGGATGTATGGCTGCGAGGTGGGAGCGGACGGGCGCCTCCTCCGCGGGTACCAGCAGTTCGCCTACGACGGCACCGACCACATCGCCCTGAACGAGGACCTGCGCTCCTGGACCGCGGCCAACACGGCGGCTCAGATCACCCGGCGCAAGTGGGAGGAGGACGGTTTTGCAGAGCGCATGAGGAACTACCTGGAGGGCACGTGCGTGCAGTGGCTCCGCCTGTACCTAGAGAATGGGAAGGAGACGCTGCAGCGCGCAGGTACCAGGGGCCGTGGGCCGCCTCCACTCCCCTCGGGCTGGGGCTCCTCCCAGGACACAGGAAATAGGATCGGGTCAGAGCACCCCCTCCTTGGGTCAGGATGGAGTCCGCCCGGATTTTCAGGTCAGGTCCCAGAGGGACTCCCACCTTCTCCCAGGGACAGTTAGGGTGCAGTCTCTGCGGGGAGCAGGGGAGACCGCCCTGAAATAACCATCCGCGATTCACATGGACCCGGCCATGCCCCTGGGACCCCTGAGGGACCTTCTCTCAGGCCATGTTCTCTGCCTTACACCCACCATGTGTGAGGTGACCCCAGCGTTTCTGAGTCACTTGGTCTCCACCCAGGTCAGGCCCAGAAATCCCTTTTCTCCCCCTCAGACACCTGCCTCCTGCCCTGGGCTGTGTCCATTTCATTCTTGAACTTTCTAGAGACTAGGAGATCATTCCAGGGGCCTCTGTCCAGGCTGGTGTCTGGGTTGTGTGCTCCCTTCCCCCACCCCGGGTGTCCTGTCCATTCCCAGGGTGGTCAGGTGAGCGCTGCTGGAGTGTCCCATGACCATGCAAAGTCCCTGAATTGTCTCACCGTTCCCTCAGACCCTCCGAGGACAGAGGTGACCCACCACCCCTTCTCTGAGCGTGAGGTCACCCTGAAGTGCTGGGCCCGGGGCTTCTACCCTGCGGAGATCACCCTGACCTGGCAGCGTGATGGGGAGGACCAGACCCAGGACATGGAGCTTGTGGAGACCAGGCCTGCGGGGGACGGGACCTTCCAGAAGTGGGCGGCCTTGGTGGTGCCCCCTGGAGAGGAGCAGAGATACACCTGCCGTGTGCAGCACGAGGGGCTGTCCGAGCCCCTGACCCTGAGATGGGGTGAGGAGGGCACGTGGGCACAGAGCCTCTTCCAGGGAAGCAGGGCCTCTGGAGGACTTGATAGGGTCTGGGTTGAGGCCTGGGGTTGGGGCCTCACCTACCCTCCCGTTCCCTTCCCAGAGCCGCCTCCTCCAACCGCCTTCATCATCGTGGGCGTCCTTGCTGGCCTGCTACTCCTGGGGGCTGTGGCTGGAGCTGTGATGTGGACCAGGAGGCGCTCAGGTGGGGAAGGGGTGTGCTCTGAGTGTCTGGTCCCTCTGGGTGTCCAGGCCAGGGAGAGTGTGTCCTGCTTCCTGCACGGGAGGCCCCATCCCCACGTGTACTTGCCCAGAGTGGGGCTCTGTGCTCACACTCACTCTGTAGTGAGGCAGGTGTGACGATGAGGGACACATTGATTTCCTGGTGATTGTAGTGATGGGGACCTGGGTCCCAGCAGTCACAGGTCAGAGGGAAGGTCCCTGCTGAGGACAGACCTCCAGGAGGGCGCTTGGTCCAGTCCCTGACATGTACTTTCCACAGGTTTCCTGATCCTGCCCTGGGTCTATACACACAGTTCTGGAAACTTCTCTGGGTCAGGACTAGGGCTTCCTTTAGGACCTCATGGTCCTGCCTCCTCCCTGGTGTCTCACAGGATGTTTTCTTCCCGCAGGTGGGAAAGGAGGGAGCTACGCTCAGGCTGCAAGTGAGTATGGAGGGGTGACCCCTGAGAGCCTGTGACAGCAGGCGGGAGCACATGGGGACCTCAGCCCACAGTTCCTCCTTCAGTCCCTTGTCCTGGGTCTAACCATGTCCTGGTGTGTCCTCCCCAGGTCGTGACAGCTCCCAAGTCTCTGACTCGTCTCTCTAGGCTTGTAAAGGTGAGACTGACATGGGGAGGGGATGGGCTGAGGGGCCGGGACTGGGTATTGGGGATTCCTGGGGGCATTTTGAGCATGAAGTGGACTTTTGAGATTGTCCCTGTCACAACCACTGACCTGAACTTGTTCATGATTATTTCTCCACAGCATGAGGACCAGCCTCGTGGGGACTGATGGTGGCAGATTTCTTCAGGTTCCCACTTGGTGACTCAAGAACCTCTGACTGGGAGGCTGGCCACCCCTGCCCCACCCCCTCCCCACACTGTCCTGTGCAGCAGAGGGGGCAGGGCTCCCCACCCCTGTCTGTGCTTCCTGGTGCCTGAGCTCACCCTCCTGCTCCCGTACTGAGATGAGACTCTGATGTGACTTTGTTCACTTCTTGCCATGAAGGTTCAGTGGGCTGATTAGAGGAGAGGATCCTAAAGTTTGATAGGAGATAAATGGAAGGTCGGACAATGTGCAGAAGCCGTGTGTGTGCTGTGCTGAGACTCAGGGGGACAGGAGAGGCTGTGAGGACGCGTGTGGGCGGGGCTGTGCCCATCGGTGGGCACGCAGGGCATCGCGGGCTTTGACGTGCTCCCTCCTCGGCCGGGTCGTCTTCCCTGTTCCTTTGACCTTGTTACTCAGGAGAACCTTTCCACGCAGGACCTGTGGTCACAGGGCTCACACGTTACCCACGCCTGTCTCTGGCCCTCAGCCCCCATCTTCTGGGTGTTTGTTGTGTCTTCGTTTTTGTAGATATTATGCTTGCTAATGTTTTTGTGTATTAGTTTTGGTCTCATTCTTTGGGGTCCCCCATCTGACATCCACAAGGATCTTTTTGCCTGTCATTCTCCCACAGGCCCTGGGGGTCCCTGCACACAGGAATCCATGGTATTGTGAGAGAATTTCAGGCTCGTCCTGCTCTTGCGTCCTTCTACGGCCTGATAGTTCTTTCCCTGACCCCTGGACTCCCAGAGGACCCGGGTTCAGGACTAGCAGAGAGGAGGGTCACCTCATGCTCCTCTGAGATCTGTTCCTGTAGGGACGGTGCTCTGCCCGCTGCCCTCTCCCCCGGCCTGCGCTCTAGCGCTGGCTGAGCCGAACCCCAGATGTCAGATTGATTTAGGGGAGCGGCGCTGAGGGCTGTGCAGGGCAGTGCTGTCACCGTGGGCACACGTGCTGAGGCTGCCATAGGACAGGTGTGGTCTGAGGCCACATTAATGAAGACACTGTCTGCAGTGTAGGGAGGTGCTCATCCTTCAGGGACCTGCATTGGTTGAGTGACAGACATGTGGCACTGTTTCTGCATCTGGGGAACATCATTGAAGTAGCATCAATAGTTCGCAAGAATTTGGAACTGATTCCCCCAGAGATGCCATTTCATGTTACCCGTAGTGTTGGTGACACTGTCCACATGGACATCTCCAATGAGGACTGAGCTTTAAGCCCACTGCAAATCACTGCCAGTCACTGCTGAGATTATCGGTGATTTTATCAATTAATGAGATGATGCTAATGAACAGCTGAACCACAGGCAGGAACGTTGTCTGTGTTCCCTGTGGAGGAGTAAGTTCTGAGTCAGTTATTGTCCTCTAGTGGAACTGAAAGTTCGACCACAGAGACCAACACTGACTCAGAACTTACTCACCCTCAGGGAACACAGACAACGTTCCTGCCTGTGGTTCAGTTGTTCATTAGCATCATCTCATCTTCCTCTCTCTCTAAAGAATCAATCAATAACAAACATATATATATTTTTTAAATCTAACTTGAGACCATCAAACTATAAATGGTGCATTTGGGCAAATGTTCGATGTCATGATAACAATAAAATCTAAAATCTATAGACACATTGTAGCATCACTTCTAACTCAGAAGTTTCTGAGAATGAGGGTTCCCTCCGCCCAAGCTCCCACATTCCAAGACATCCACGAAGACAGTAAAGGCATGTTTTCCCAAGTGTTTATCCCTTTAATGTGTTTGCTCTTCTAGGTGCTGCAAGGTAGGATGGGAATTTGAGGGGTGGGGACGGAGGTCTTCGGCACACACAGCCTGTGCATGCAGACTTGCATCCCAGTTATTCTGTTAGAACGCTGTGCAGGAGCAGCTAGGAATTCACAGCCCCTACTGCCATGACAGACAGTTCCCGGGCCTGGATGCACCAGAGGGAGAAACACCCTTTGTGACCACGGAGATGCCTTTGTGAGAAGATCACGCCAGGGTGCTCCCCGTCACACGAGCACCCCTCCATCCTGAACTCATCGCTGTCCCAAGGTCAATGTAAAATGATCAGTCGGGGATCTTTCTCTTGCACAGTTTCAAGCAGACACTGAGTTTCCTCTTCAAATTCAGATTTGTACAGCCTGGGAAGATAGAGGAAGTTCCCCTGATCCCATTTCTATTCCCTAGAAATGACTGGGAGAATTACACTGAAGGTGAAAAGTGGAGACAGACCCACTGATACAGAGAACAGACTGACAGCTGTCAGAGAAGAGGGTATTGGGATCTGGGAGAGAAGGGTGAAACGATTAAGGAAAGGGGGAAAAAGAAAGACTCATGGACACACGCACAGTATGGTGATTAACAGAGAGAAAAGGTGGTGGGGGAGGTAGAAGAAGGTAAAGGGGGAATAAATGGTGATGGAAGGAGACTTGACTTGGGGAGGTGAACATACAATATACAGATGATGTATTGGAGAATTGTGTGCCTGAAACCCATATAATTTTATTAACCAATGGCACCCCAATAAGTTCAATTAAAAAATAAAAATTAGCCCTGGGGAATGGGAGCTGGGAGGAAGATCTCAATGGGGGGAAAAGGAGAAACATCTGCCTGGCCAGTGTAGCTCAGTGGATTGAGCATCATCCCATAGACTGAGAGGTTCCGGATCAATTCCTGGTCAAGGCACATGTCTGGGTTGTGGACTCGATCCCCAGTAGGGGGCGGGCAGGAGGCAGCCCATCATTGTCTTTCACATTGATGTTTCCATCGCTCTCTCCCTCTCCCTTCCTCTCTCTCTAAAACCAACCAAGAAGAATTATTTAAAATAATAATAAAAAAACAAAGTCCTTTTAAGGCACACAGACATCAACGTACCACTGGGCATTCCTAGAAGCACCAGACAGGGTCGACGCTTAGCCTCACTTTCTTTCCAGAAGACCCCATGCTTTCCCCCTTTCCTGTTTCCTTCACTGGATGCCAATATCCATAACAAAAAACAAGCAAAACTAAGCACCCTGACATTTGAGTCCATCACAGCCAGACCTACCACAGCTGCTGTAGAGTGTACCTTGGAGGCTCCAATGCTTTACAGAGACACGTCACTCCAGTGTCTTCCAGGATATTGGACCCCAGAGCCAGCAGGGACAGAGATGGGGTGCACAAAAGGGCTTGTGGGACGCAGTCACAGGCGACAGAGGTGAGGCAACAGTAGGTCAGTCAGCAGAGAGACACACACTGCGTTTGTCAGCCGGCTCACTCTGGGTGAGGATCTTTCCTGGGCCACATGCAAGAACTTGATCAGTCCTTGACCTCCACGGTCGGGTGAGAAATGTAAGAGGAATAAAATGTGTAGGGGTCGAGAAAATACAGAAGCAACAATGCAGACGATGGAAATATTGGGAGATCACTTCTAATGTGTATACATGTCTAATCACTATGCTGTACACCTGAAACTAATACATTGCATGTCAAGTGTAATTGGAAAAAAATGTTTTTAAGATTTAAAAAATTGATTTGAGAGAGAGAAGAAGGGAGAGGAAGAGAGAAAGAAACATGGATGTGGAAGCCTACCATCCATGGCTGCCTCCTGCATGCCCCCTACTGGATGACCTGGGCATGTGTCCTGACCCAGAATCCCAGCCGGCCACACCCAGCTGAGCAGGGACAAGGCCCAATCAACTGAGCCACACCCCACACCAGCCAAGGCAAAAAAAGTTTTGATTGGGCATGGGCCACACTCAGCTTCTAATTTCCCACCTGCCATCCCAAAGTCTACCCTCCAGACTTTTAAAAGAGCAAATGTAATTAATAACTCTGCTTGTGAACCTTTGCTTGCTTTCCAGGAATGTTAGGTGAAAGTCTGAGCTTCTGGTTCTCAACAGGGGTGACTGTTGACATCCACGGGACATTTCTCCACTTCTGGAGACCTTTGTGGTTGTCCCTTCTGGGGAGAGGGATGCTGCTGCCATCTAGATGGTCGGGGCCAGAGATGCCACTCAACATCCCCCACAACAAAGGATATCCTGTAGCTCAGTCTGATTATCTGATTATCTGTCAGTCATTCAGAGGTTGAGAAACCCCCGGTCTGAGCCCTAATGCACCTTTAAAAAACGATTTCATGGGCTACAGCAGGTTTCTCCCTGTCCACACTACCTGCTGAGGTCCAGCCTCAGCAGTCCAGGGTTTCCTTCAGGTGTGGGTGGAGTCGGCGAAGAAGGACATGAGACAGAAGTGCTTGATCACCTTCTGCTGCTCAGTGTCAGCAGAGTTTTATTTCCATATCCCTTGATTCACATGGTTTTTTCCATTCTTAAGCCCCTTACACAATCAATTCCTCATTTATTTTCTAATTGTCCTTTATGTCAGGTATTTCTATGATTAATCTTGGCTTACACAGAAGTTATTTCTTTTCAATCTGCTAGCAACAGTATTCTATTATTTTCTTTGATTCTATTATATTCATCAAGTACATACTCTGCATACATAGAGTTTCAGCATTTGCAGTTATAAGATTCATAGCTTGGCTAGATGTCATTGCAGCTCAGTTATGCATAGCATTCAGACATTGTCTCACTTGGTTACAGGCCTGGCAGTATGCCTTCAGACCTCTTGCACATTAACCACAGAGGTATCAGGTCCATTGTTTCTTCAAACTGTTTTGCTGACATTTTGATAACACACACAATGGAGGGGCGACACATCCCAGCTGCTGAATTCCATTTGGGATGGTGTTTCGATATACCCTTTTATCCTTATAATTGACCCACACTCTCCCAGCGTTCTTGCCCATCCTTCCAGTAAATGTCAGGGGTTCAAGAGTGGCTGCCAATTGGCCCATGCTATACGTTCCCTTGGGGGGACACCATAGTTTACCTCTTATCCTAAATGGCCCAGGGCCTGGTTTGTATTCTTCTAGGGGGTGGAGGTGAAGGTGTAGGAGAAACGCCTGGTGCCCAAGCAGGCGTGGTGGTTTTTACATAACTTCTGCAGAGACTTTCCAGATCAGAAGAGGGAACTGTAACTTCCCCTGTCTGCTCTAGTAATAATCTCTCTCCTCGGTGCCCTGGCATTGCTGGGGCTTCTGCTGAGCGAATGCCAAGCCGTCCCCCTAAATCTGGGTTATTGATAAGCACATACATGATTGCCATGGGTAACAGTACTAGAGACAACAACACACTCCAGAACACTATCCATTATTTGTGATGGGGTTGAAATGCTCTCGCCAGCCGCCTTCCTCATCTAAGTTCCCGCTGTGCGGCGAACTCCTTCCTCCTGTGACTGTGTCAGACTGAGGAGGTCCCTCCCGTCGTGGTGGCATGGCTCCTGACAACTACCGATATTTTGGGCTGGATAACTCTGTGTTGTGGGGACCACCCAGTGGATTGCAGGAGGTTAAACAGCATCCCTGGCCACCCCACCCCCACCCCAAAATGCAGTCGCACCCTCCTCATCCAGCTGAGACCATCACAAATGTCTACAGCCCTGGTGAGTGTGGCTCAGTTGGTTGGAGCATCGTCCTGTGCACCAAAGGCCACAGGTTTGACTCTGGGTCAGGCACACACCTAGGTTGCCGTTTCATTCCCCAGTCAGGGTACATAGGAGAGGCAAGCAACTGGTACACCTCTCTCACATCGATGGTTCTCCCTCTCTCTCTCTCTCTCTCTCTCTCTCTACCTTCCTACCTCTCCAGAATCAATTTTTTTATTATTTCCAGACACTGAATTCTCCACAAGGACAACAATGCCCCCTGTTGAGAACTACTGGGCTAGAGAAAAACCAGATTTTGAGGACCTCTCACCGCATTACCTAATTGAAGCCAAGAGAACAGCTGGTCTTCCCCAAGAAGGAAAAGTTTCCCGCTAAAATATCTATTAGTCACTTCCCCTCTGGACTCATCGATGTCATCAGCACATTAGACAGTCATGCTCGTGGTTACTATGGGCTTTCTCAGTTCACATTTCCACAGATATCTTCAGGGGAAAATATCTGGGGTTCTGGTTTCCGCATGGTCGGTTGAGAGCAGAAACAAGAAGAGTTAGGTAAGGTGTCCAGGAGACATCAGTCGAGCCCTGGCCAGTGTGGCTCAATTAGGTGTCGTCCCCTACACCAAAAGGTTGCCAGTTTGATTCCTGGTCAGGGCACAGCTCCGGGTTTCAGGCTTGATCCCCTGGTGGGGGGGACTTGCAGGAGGCAGCCGATTGATGTATCTTTCTCTCTCTCTCTCTCCCTCCCTCTCGCTCTAAAAATCAAGTTAGAAACCTTTTTTAAAAGTGAGGCAATGGAGTCACACAGAAGGAAAGGATGGGACAACCCTCTGACAGGCCCTGCCTGACAGCATCCCTCTCACTGACAGCAGGTCTGCAGACCCCGAGATGGACGCCATGGAGACATGAGAGCCAAAGGCTGAAGCAGGAGAGGAAATGAGCACCTTCGAACTGCCGAGTCCACGTGGTAAAGAAACGTCACTCATCACGGACGCCCCAGAGACTCACATCAGCTGTTGGGAGCTGCACACAGGATGTCTCAGCATCTCCCACAGCTGCCCGACGTCCACCTGGGAGAGGGTGCTGCGTGCAGGTGCAGGTGTGTCAGGTGGGGTGTGAACACTGACCTTAAGGAACTCTACATCACCTTCAAGTTTGGAAGCAAAATTATACCTACAATAAACGAGATATTGGAAGCCGTGCAGTGAAGTCTAAGTACCAAGTCAGGGGCCCCTTACCTGATTCTCCCTGCCCACCCTGCTGAGGCTTACCACACTGTTTTGAGAAATCTGGTTACTCTCGCCTATAAGTTATTTCTCTTGGGGTCTTCAGACAACAGGCAAGCATCAAGGCTCCTCCACTTAGGTCACTCCTGCTTCCTTCTTGTCCCTCCTCATCCACGTGACACCAACCATACTAGGAGAGAGGGCCACATCCATGCTGAATTCTCAGCACCCAGGACAGAGGACCGGAGCTCCTAGGTCTAGAACTGCACCTACATGCGAGACAGACGCCCATGTTGAACTGATGCTCTAAGCAAGGCTGCATTCACAGGAAACGGGCCCGTTGCAGCTTAAAAACTGAGATTTTTTCAAAAGGAGATGATAATTAGAAAAAACGAATTTAAAATACACAATTATTAAGTGACACACCATGTAGGATTTTTGTTTTTTCCTGGATACTTCTGCAAGGTTGGACAAATTAACTTCTTCGTGGTCTCATTTCTTCATGAAAGAAATAGATGGTGTCACGTGGTTAAGAAATTAGGCCCTGGCTGGGAGGCTCAGCTGACTGCAGGGTCCTCCCTACACCAAACCCTGGCAGGTTTGATCCCTGGTCGGGGCGTGTGCAGGAGGCAATCAATCGATGTTTCTCTCTCTCTCCCTACCTGTCTCAGAAATTAAATTTTAAATAATTAAATTTTAAAAGAACGAAAGAACCGTGGCCGATTTAGCTCGGCAGTTAGAGTGTTGGCCCCTGGACCAAAGTGTCGCGGGTTTAATTCCAGTCAAGGGCACGGACCTCGGTAGGGGTTGCATCCCCGCCCTGGTCGGGCCCTGCAGGAGGCAACCAGTCCATGTCTCTCTCTCTCTCTCTCTCTCTCTCTCTCTCTCATCCTCCCTGCCTCCCTCCCTCCCACTCTATCAGAAGATAAATGGGAAAAATGTATCCTTGGATGGGGATTAAAAAAAAGAAAGAACGAAATTAGGATCTATTGTAGAGCCTGGAACATGACTGCTGCAGGTTGAGTTTATTTTTTAAAATCATATATATGTTATATTTATATATGTATATATACTTTTTATATATTTATATCTATATATACTTTTACACAATTATATATTTATATATACCTTTGTATACCTATATACTTTTTATATATTTATGTATCTGCATACTTTTTTTCTTTCTCTATATATAATTTTATACAATTATACATATTTATGTATACTTTTATATATTTATATGTATACTTTCTATACATTTATAAATATGTAACTTTTATACATTTATATATACTTTTTATAGATGTATAGATAATTCTTTTTATTTATATACTTATAGCGATGTTCATAAATTTACTGATTTTTTACACATGTATATCTATTTCTGGTTTTATATTTATATTATGAGTTATGAACACATCTGCCTAGTGGTGACTCCAGGCATAGTGACAGAGACTGCGCCACGGAAAGACTCTGTCCCGAGCACACAGCCCCGGGGACCCGGGGACCAGGGGACCCGGGAACAGGCCCCAAGCAAACAGCCTGAGGACAGAGCGCAGAGGAAACGCCCCGCTGCAGCGCTGCGGCCTTCCTGGCGGAGGGATCCCTGAGGCCTGAGCCCCACCCAGCACCTTAGAGCAGAGGATGAGGGAGCTGAGGCCACAGGTGGGACTCCGGAGCACAGAGGGACAGGACGGGTCACATCGGGATGAGACAGGCCGACCCTTGAGCAGGCGGAAGCGCTGCCTTAGAGAGACGAGCACCCGGGGCCTCACACACGGGAGTCTCGGGCCTAGAAAAGGAGGAGCCTTTCCCTGTGCGGCAGCGCGGACAGACCGGGAGAGCATTGTGCTGAGTGAGATAAGCCGGTCAGAGAAGACCTGTGCCATACGCTTTCACTTACACGTGCAGTCTTAAAAACAAACACACACAAAGAAACAAACAAACAAAAGCTCATAGAAACGAAGAAAAAAGGGATGGTTGCCAGATGGGAGGACAGGAGAAAGGGGAATACGGTGGATAACACTGATACGTTTGCACCGTTACTAGAATTAATGGAGTGATCACGTTGTAAGGTATAAAAACAACCAATGGCTACCCCTGAAACCAACATAACTAATAAAAGATTGCATACTAACCGTACTTAATTTTTTTAAGCCGGAGTGGAGAGAACAAATGTGTACATTTGAAGAACGGGTTTACATCCAACTTACACCAATTCTCCCTTCCTCTCTCACTAAGGTCAATGAATGTGTACCCGGGTGAGGATAAAATTTAAAAATGATCACACAGGTCTACAATAAATAAGTCTTGGGAATGTAATATACAGCATGATGACTATAGTTAATAATAACATATTGTGTATTTAAAGTTGCTAAGAGAGTAGTTTTTTTTCCTTATTGATGATGGAGAGAGAGGCAGGGAGAGGGAGAGAGAGATAGAAACATCGATGAGAGAGAACATTGATCGGCCACCTCCTGCATGCCCCTCACTGGGGGTCCGACTGCAACCTGGGCATGTACCCTGACCGGGAATCAAACCGGTACATGGGACGATGCTCAAACAACTGAGCCTCACAGGCTGGGTATTTTACCACAATTAAAAAAAAACTCTTGTGTCATAAGGCTTTTCTCTAAACATACCTTTCTCATTTCTTTTCTAGCTGAAACCTTCTCCTGAACACAGTATTTTTATCCCCGAAGCCCTTTCAAATGCTGGCTGCCAGTCCCCCACGCATCACAACACAGAGTCCAGACGTGGGGTGGGCATCCCCACCAACACTCCCTAGTACCTCACTGACCCTCATCTGGCCAACATCAGGCTCCACCACCTTTCTGGGCTGCAGCCCTCAGGGTCCCGGGCACAACCCGTCTCAGTCTTCACAACTCCTACCACCTGACCCACTCCCAGCCTCCTGGGACTTCCTGGTCATGCAAAACCAACACTGGCAACAAAATTATTTATATAGGATTTAGTGTCAAATGAGGACCCACTAGAACTCCTGGATCATGAAAGATTAATGGTTGGAAGCCAGTCACCCATCCAAAGGACCACGGCAACAACTCTCACACTTAATGCTCCCATTTGCACACCTGACCCTCCCTTCGTAATTTCCCCTTGTCCGAACCGGTTTTGATTCCTCTCCCCAGGTTACAAGAATCTCACAATTAGAACTGAGAGATCAACCAAGTCTCAGACTTTGACTTTGGGTATTTCCATCATTTCTCCTTAGTTCTCTGATACCTGACACCCAATGACCTCCAATTCTGTCTCCATTTTGTTATTTTATTTTACTTTTATTGATTTTGGAGAGAGAGTCATCGACTTCTTCCACTTATTTATGCATTCATTGGTTGACTTTTTTTTTTAACCCTCACTTGAGGATATTTTCTTCCACTTATCTTCATATAGAGTGGGAGGGAGGGAGAGGGAGAGAGACAGACAAACAGACATTGATCAGTTGCTTGCGGCAGGATCCCGACCAGGGCTGACCCAGAAAGGGCCAGGGACGGTACTGCAACCGAGGTATGGAACCCACGACTCTTTGGTCTGCGGGTGACGCTCTAACAGTTGAGCCAAACCGGCCGGGGCTCATTGATTGACCCTCCTATGTGCCCGGGGACTGAACCTTGGTGTATGGACCGGATGCTTAAGCAACTGAGCTCCCAGCCAGGGCTCTGACTCAATTTGAGAAAACTTGGATGTCTCAGTCTGGTTCTTTCACCTAGTTTAGCTTTGGAGATTTCAAGAGAAGTTCCGGGAGCACCATCTTTCTGTGAATTTAAATGCTTTTCCTTTAGAACATCCTTCCCAGAACCAAGGGGCGGGATTCCATCCTTTTGGGTACCCTCTATCTCGTCCTCACCCAATCTGGCCAATTCCTCCAGGCTGGTCCCCATCAAAGAGCATCTGGGGGCGCCAAGACTGAAAAGCAGTGTCTGCCCTTTGATTGGCTGTGGAATCTCTCCCCTCCCATTGGCCGGCATGACTCTTGATTGATGAGATTCTGAGGCTCATGTGAACAGGCTGAGGCTTGTTTCTTCCATCTCAGGTGTGAACGATCTTCCTTCAGACACATTCCCATGACGACACTAATAGACTCTCCCTCTGTGGTATAAGCTCTGGGCTTCTGGGAACAATCTCCTCCTGCCCCCAGGGACAGACACCCTGGAGCCTGGTAGTGAGAAGCTCTCTGCTGGTAATCTGAGTGTCTACCTGCCCCGTACTCTCAGCTTCCCTAGAGAAGCTATCTTGTCCATCTTCTCCACTTTCATAGTAGCCCCTAGAATGCAGCCTTCCTGCATGAGGAGGGCATCAATTAACTAGTCAATGACTATTCTTGGATGACGAGGTGTGGGGACGAGGAAAGGACAGAAGTCAGAATTTGTGTGTCTTTTTTTTTCTTTTCTTGAATTTATGATAGGAACACTGAACATGAGATCTACTCAATTTTTTTTTATTGATTTAGAGAGAGAAACATCGATTTCTTGTTCCATTGGCTGATTCTTTTTTAAAGATTTTTTACTTGATTATTAGAGAAAGAAGAAGAGACAAGGAGAGAGAGAAACATTGATGTGATAGTGAAATGTCGATTGGCTGCCTCCTGCATTCCCCTACCTTGGATCAAGCCCGAAACCCAAGCCTGTGTCCTGACCAGAAATTGAACTGGTAACCTTTGGGTACACCAAATGAAGCCCACCCACTAACCCACACATGCCAGGACTGGTGGATTCTTGTATGTGCCCTGACCAGGGATCGAACCCACAATCTTGGCATTTCTGGACAATGCTCTAATCAAATGAACAACCAGCCAGGGCCAACTCTTCCCAAGATTATTAGTGTGCATGTGGTGTTAGCTAGAAACATGGGCGTGTTCAGGAGATCTGCAGAACTTACTCATCTTCCATAACTGGAACTTGATACTCGTTCAATACTAACTCCTCCCTTTCCCCTCCCTGACTCTGGGAAACCACCATTCCCTCCCTGCTTCTATGAATCTGACTGCTTCAGATACTTCTTTCAAGTGGAGTCATGCAGTGTTTGGCTTTCCGTGACTGGTTATTTCACTCAGCATAATGTCCTCCAGGTCCCTCCGTCACATTACCTGTAACAGGACTCCTTTTTTTTTTTTGTTCCTGGTAGCTGCCCTAGGATCTGGCATAGAAGGTTAAACGTGGTGTGATGTACCAGATTCTCTATTATTTAATATCAAAAATCCAGGCTGCATCCACATGTCCTTAGGCATCAAGAGACCTAAATGGTGCCTAAACTAAGCAGTCCTGGAGTCAGGTGAGCGAGCCCTGGACCTCTGGAGGGGTGTCAGGAAATAGGGCAGAGACTTGAAGGCCCCATCAGAACAGGGCGAGGGCGCCCCCTGGTGGTCTCTGTGAGTTGCCCTGAGGCAGGCTTTAGAATTACTCCCTTTATCAATCCTGGTCAGGAGTGTACGCAGTTGCCACTCAAAGAAAATCTTTCCCAGCCTTTTCCCTCTTGGACAACACAGGCCAAATAAGTAAAAAAGTAGTTAACAAAAAACAAACCTTAAAATTCATACACACATAAACTCTCACATGATTTTTTTGAATCTTCGCAATTCACCCACACCTCACCCTCCTGGTTATCAGAACTGCCTCATCCGAGGCCTTACCCACTGTGGGGAGAAAGGACGTGCTTCCACACATGGACAGACCACGTGGCCCAGACACTCCCTTTTGTTTTTTAATTTTGAACCATGTTTTTCATTGATTTTTACATAGGTGGGGGAGAGGGAGAAGCATCGATGTGAGAAACATCGATCAGTTTCGCCCCGACCAGGGATTGAACCAGCAACCTAGGTATGTGCCCTGATGGGAAATCAAACCCACCGCCTCTTGGTGTAGGGGACGATGCTCCAATGACCCCAGCCACCCGGCCAGGGCAGATTGTAAACATTTTTTAAGCCATTTGGTCACCAACATTCAAAAGGATTAGACTTTACTGTTGAGAGAGAGTATTTTTACCGTTTTTGATATTTCTATCGCAAGAGAGGACCTTGTATCAGATGCAAAGCAATTCATTTCAGGTAGCTTTTCTTCAGTTTTCATTCGAGTTTCAGACGTCAAAGGCCTTTCATATGTGAACACTGTGAGAATAAGACTTTATTTAAAGGATGAGATATGTTTAAGGCCAAGAGATTGTTTGAGAACAGCTCCATCAGCCCTGGGCGGTTTGGCTTACTGGTTAGAGCATATTGCCAGTGTGATGACCTCAAACAGGGTCCGGGGCACAGCTCCAGTCCCTGGAGTCCTGGGTTCCAGAACACACATACACGGAGGGGAGGTGGAGAATTTCTCCCCACCAGGTAGGATATGAAAAGACAGGGATCCTCACACATAGGAGAGTCAAAGTTTCAGATTCCCGATGACAGTGAGTAAGGAGAGTGGACCAGCCACGGTCCCACGGTCCCAGGACTTGCAAGCACATCCCAGTGTCCAAACTTACACTTAGAAAAAATAATACTACAAGGGAAACCTCAGGCACTGTTGGTGGGACTGCAGACTGGTGCAATGCAGACTGGTGCAGTCCCTGTGGAAAACAGTTTGGAGTTTCCTCAAAAAATTCAAAAAGGAACTGCCATTGGACCCAGTGATCCCACTTCTGGGAATATACCCTAAGAAGCCCGAAACACTGCTCTGAAAACATATGCACTCCATCTGTTCATAGCAGCACTATTTACAACAGCCCCGCTTTGGAAGCAGCCCAAGTGCCATCAGTAGATGAGTGGGTAAATAAGCTGTGGTACATGTACACAATGGAATACTATGCAGCTGTAAAAAGAAGGATCTCTTACCCTGTTGACAGCATGGATGGACCTAGAGAGCATTATGCTAAGCGAAATAACCAAGTCAGAGAAAGACAAATACCATATCATTTCACTTAGGTGGAATCTAATGAACAAAATAAACTAACAAACAAAAAACAGACTCATGGATACAGAGAACAGACTAACAGCTGTTAGAAAAGAGGGTTTCAGGGGGTTGGGAGCTGGGTGTAAAAGGTGAAGGGATTAAGTGGAAAATAAACACAGACACAGACGACATTGTGGAGATTATCAGAGGGAAAGGGGTTGGGGGAGGTAGGAGAGGGAAAAGGGGGATAAATGGTGATGGAAGGATACTTGACTTGGGGTGGTGAACACACAATACAATGTACAGATGGTGTATTATAAAATTGTACACCTGAAGCCTGTAATCTTATGAACTAATATGACCCCAATAAACTCCATTAAAATAATAATGAATAAATAAAAATAAAGGAATGCATATCATTATGTATGTGTTGTGATGTAAGAGAAATCATAATACAATAAAA
Organism: Tadarida brasiliensis; assembly: GCA_030848825.1. Classification (NCBI taxonomy): domain Eukaryota; kingdom Metazoa; phylum Chordata; class Mammalia; order Chiroptera; family Molossidae; genus Tadarida; species Tadarida brasiliensis. The sequence continues at coordinate 2,037,749 of CM061276.1, forward strand.
AAATATCTTTTACCTTTGACTCTGTAACTAACAAAACACTGGACCCTCACTTGGCCACCAGGTATCACAGTGTAGTTTTGGGTTTCTCTACCAAACTTCAAAACAAAGATTTCCACATTTGTGGAGGAAACACCCTTTTGAAGTGACTTTGGTCAAGTGAGTACGATTTTAGAAAAGACTTCTGAGTACATTTAATTGCATTTTCTTCAACAAAATGTGAGACTTCATTTTCATGATCAAAAACCATTTGGTTGGAGCATGGCCCTATACACAAAAAGGGTCCAGGCTCAATGCCCAGCCAGGGCACATACCAAGTTTGAGGGTTTGATGCCCCGTTGGGGTTCATTAACCTTAATGATCTCCTTACAGGTTCTGTCCCTAAATACAATCACACTGGGGGTCGGTGCTTCAATATATGAATTTGGGGGAACACAATTAAATCCAAAACAGGGGTCTCCTATGATGTATGCATTTGCTACCTACCTGGGTTCTCAACCCAGGATCAGCCAAAGCTGCACCGACCTCCCCAGGGCATTCCTGCACCCCCCAGCTCTGATAGAACCTGGGACCCCTGAAGACATGGCTCCATCTATGCTCGCCCATGGGGTGCCTCCTCTCTGACTACCTTGTGCACCTGGCCTGCAGGTGGGTGAGTTTCTTGCTCCTCAGCTGCATTCACCTTTTCCCTTCCCCCTCCCTACCACCCTCGAATCCATCATCAGATTACACCCCAATTCCCTCATTGAGAGTATCCCAGTGACCCCAGGCCATCCTCCCATTACTTTAGCTCTGGACTCACTGTCACCACTTTAAGATCCTGCCATGCATTCTGTCCCTCACCCTCCATGTCCTCTCCGCACCCTCACTCACCTTAACTGCCATGGTCCCTCACTTCGGCCCCTGCCTTCGATCTCCCTTGCTGTGTCAACTGCTTGGGGACACCACACAGCCGGGGAATCCAGCCCCTGCCTGCCCTGCACCTGCCCACGCAGCTGCAGGAGGCTGGAGACCCACACAGCCACGCTGACGCCGGCACCTTACTGTCATGACTCAGACCCCAGACAGGGCAGAGCACTGACCAGTCTTCCTGTCCCTGCAGGGCTCCCTCGTCTCCCCAGCCTGTGCCCACCTCCCCCCCCCCGTCCCCATCTATTACTGCCAGTGCCCTGTGTCCTGCCTCACAGAGGAGCTGAGCCCTGTAGGAGACACTGTTCCCGAGGTCCAACGCCATCTCCCTGGGGGCCTCCCCACAGGTCCGCGTCCACCTCCCAGCCAGAGCCAGTCCCAGCTGCTGCTCAGGCCTCAGCCCTCCTCGTCCACTGACAGGTGTTGGTCCAGCAGGTCTTCCCTTTCCCTCTCCTGTCACTTTCTTCCTCCACGGGGTCACCTGGCAGCATGAGACCACACACCCGGACCGCAGCCTGAGGGCGGCTCAGGGACTGTGGCCCCGCTGCTGGGCTCTCCAGTCTGTTGCTAGGCTTACTCTGAGACCTCACTTCTCCCAGGCTTCCTCCCATCAAACACAGAGAACAGCAGGGAAACTGAGGCAGGGCCATTGCTCCTCTGAAGGCTAAAGGAGCATCCAGGCCCCCGATGCCCTCTCTGAACCTTCCTTACTCTCCCTGGGTCCAGAGCGCCTCAGGCCCCTTCCTCCTCTCTCCCTGTCACCTGGAGACCACACTGAGCACCTGCAGCCTTGAGGACCCTCCTGCTCCTGGTGAGATGCACTGTGTGCTGAGGATGTGGGGACTCACACAGACCATCGGGTGCGGAGTGAGGTCAGTTCACAACGTGCCCTCCCGAGTCACCGACACTGTGCGCAGTAGAATTTAGGAGGATGTGAGTCTGACACAGGGCTGTTTAGAAGCCGTTCTGTGCCAAGGGGCCAGAATCACCGCTGTGACAGAGGACCGTCCTGTCTCCAGCTTCCTAGGCCGTGTTCCCCACTGCGGTTCAGGGACCACAGGGAGTCTGGTCTCTGAGACCCTCCATCCACTGTTTGCACACCCAGCTCCTCCAGGATGAGACAAAACCCCTGTCCCACCCCCTCCGTTCCCAGGGGAGCTCCCTCTCTGCCATCAAGTTCCTTGGGGTGCGTTTTCTTCTAGAAGAATCCAGCGGGAGAGAGAAAGGTGAGAGGCAGGGCGTCCACTTCAGGGAGAGGGATTCCGGGAAGAGAAGGGCAAAGGGAGCTGGGCCCAGCCTGGGGGTCTCTCCCTGGTTTCCTCCCACAGACCCTGGGCCGGGACCCAGGGAGCTGGGTGACAGGGAGCTGTCCTGCAGGAGGAGGGTCAGGGCCACATCCCGGGTCCCCAGGCCTGGCTCTCAGGGCCTCAGCCCAGGGCGGAGTCTGGGGCGCGAAGGCTCAGTGCTAAGGACTCCCCTTTCCCTGACTTTACTTTTCCAAGTCACAATATGTGTAGGTGCCTCCTTCCTGGATACTCATGACGCGCAAACACTTCTCACTCCCATTGGCCGTCCTTTTCCTCAGGAGCCAATCAGCGTCCCCGCCGCTCCCGGTTACCACGTCCGCGCGAAACCACCGGGACTCAGATGGTCCCCGGACCCGAGGATGCGGTCATGAGGTCCCCAACCCTCCTCCTGCTGCTCTCGGGGGCGCTGGTGCTGACCCGCAGCTGGGGCCGGTGAGTGCGGTCGGGGGAGCGGCCTGTGCGGGGAGCAGCGGGGCCGGGCGGGCAGGACCGGGCAGCGCGTCTCCACCGGCCCGCGCTCTCCTCCCGCCCAGGCCCCCACTCCCTGAGATATTTCTTCACCACCGTGTCCCGGCCCGGCCGAGGGGAGCCCCAGTTCCTCGCCGTCGGCTACGTGGACGACACGCAGTTCGTGAGGTTCGAGAGCGACGCCTCGAGTCCGAGGATGGAGCCGCGGGCGCCGTGGATGGAGCAGCCGTGGGTGGAGCGGGAGGACCCGCAGTATTGGGACCGGAACACGCGGATCTCCGAGGACAAAGCACAGACTTATCGAGTGTGGCTGAAGACCCTGCGCGGCTACTACAACCAGAGCGAGGACGGTGAGGCACGCACCCGCCCGGTCCCGGCCCCATCCCCACGGACGGGCGGGGTCGCCCCGAGGGTCCGGGTCCGAGCTCAACCCGCGGCTGCCGGACCGCCCGACCCACCCGGGACGAGCCTGGGGACTTCGACCAAGTTTCACTCTCACCCACGCGGGTCGAAACTGGTAGTGGGCTGACCTGGGACAGGGCCTTGTGGGCAGGGATGACCTCGGGACGGGGTCAGGGTCTCACACCCTCCAGAGCGTGTATGGCTGCGAGGTGGGAGCGGATGGGCGCCTCCTCCGCGGGTACTATCAGGTCGCCTACGATGGCACCGACCACATCGCCCTCAACGAGGACCTGCGTTCATGGACCGCGGCCGACCCTGCGGCTCAGATCACTCGGCGCAAATGGGACAAGGACGGTTGGACAGAGTACAAGAGGAAGTCCCTGGAGGGCACGTGCGTGCAGTGGCTCCGCCTGTACCTGGAGAAAGGGAAGGAGACGCTGCAGCGCGCAGGTACCAGGGGCCGCGGGCCGCCTCCTCTCCCCTCGGGCTCGGGGCTCCTCCCCGGACACAGGAAATGGGATCGGGGTCAGAGCACCCCCTCCTTTGGGTCAGGATGGAGTCCGCCCGGATTTTCAGGTCAGGTCCCAGAGGGACTCCCACCTGCTCCCAGGGACAGTTAGGGTGCAGTCTCTGCGGGGAGAGGGAGGGACCGCCCTGAAATGACCATCCGAGGGCCGGGGCCCCTGGGACCCCTGGGGAACTGTCTCTTGGGCCTTGTTGGCTGCCTCAAACTCACTGTGTGTGAGGTCTGACCCCAGCGTTTCTGAGTCATTTGGCCTCCACCCAAGTCAAGCCCAGAAATCCCTTCAAACCAACCCACCCCCCCCCACCCCACCCCCCCCCGCCGCTCAGAAACCTGCCTCCTGCCCTGGGCTGTGTCCATTTGATTCTAGAACTTTCTAGAGACTAGATTATTCCAGGGGCCTTTGTCCGGGCGGATGTCCGGGTTGTGTGCTCCCTTCCCCCACCCCGGGTCCTGTCCATTCCCAGGGTGGTCAGGTGACGCTTCTGGAGTGTCCCGTGACCATGCAAAGTCCCTGAATTGTCTCAACCTTGCCTCAGACCCTCCGAGGACAGAGGTGACCCACCACCCCTTCTCTGAGCGTGAGGTCACCCTGAGGTGCTGGGCCCGGGGCTTCTACCCTGCGGAGATCAGCCTGACCTGGCAGCGTGACGGGGAGGACCAGACCCAGGACATGGAGCTTGTGGAGACCAGGCCTGCGGGGGACGGGACCTTCCAGAAGTGGGCGGCCGTGCTGGTGCCCCCTGGAGAGGAGCAGAGATACACCTGCCGTGTGCAGCACGAGGGGCTGCCCGAGTCCCTGACCCTGAGATGGGGTGAGGTGTGCACGTGGGCACAGAGCCTCTTCCAGGGAAGCAGGGCCTCTGGGGGACTTGAGTAGGGTCGGGGCTGAGGCCTGGGGTCAGGGCCTCACCTCCCCTTCCCTTCTCTTCCCAGAGCCGCCTCCTCAGACCGCCTTGATCATCGTGGGTGTCCTTGCTGGCCTGCTTCTCCTGGGGGCTGTGGCTGGAGCTGTGATGTGGACCAGGAGGCGCTCAGGTGGGGAAGGGGTGGGCTCTGAGTGTCTGGTCCCTCTGGGGTGTCCAGCCCAGGGAGAGTGTGTCCTGCTTCCTGCACGGGAGGCCCCATCCCCACGTGTGCTTGCCCAGAGTGGGGCTCTGTGCTCACACTCACTCTGTAGTGAGGCAGGTGTGACATGAGGGACACATTGATATCCTGGTGTTTGTAGTGATGGGGACCCGGGTCCCAGCAGTCACAGGTCAGAGGGCAGGTCCCTGCTGAGGACAGACCTCCAGGAGGGCGCTTGGTCTAGTCCCTGACATGTACTTTCCACAGGTTTCCTGATCCTGCCCTGGGTCTATACACACAGTTCTGGAAACTTCTCTGGGTCAGGACTAGGGCTTCCTTTAGGACCTCATGGCCCTGCCTCCTCCCTGGTGTCTCACAGGATGTTTTCTTCCCGCAGGTGGGAAAGGAGGAAGCTACGCTCAGGCAGCCAGTGAGTATGGAGGGGTGACCCCTGAGAGCCTGTGACAGCAGACGGGAGCCCATGGGGACCTCACCCCACAGTTCCTCCTTCAGTCTCCTGTCCTGGGGTCTAACATGTCCTGGTGTGTCCTCCCCAGGCGGTGACAGCTCCCCGGGCTCTGACTAGTCTCTCCCGGCTTTTAAAGGTGAGACTGACGTGGGGAGGGGAGGGGCTGAGGGGCCGGGACTGGGTTATGGGGATTCCTTGGGGCCTTTTGAGCATGAAGTGGACTTTTGAGACTGTCCCTGTTATAGCCACTGACCTGAACTTGTTCATGATTATTTCTCCACAGCGTGAGGACCAGCCTCGTGGGGACTGATGGTGGCAGATTTCTTCAGGTTCCCACTTGGTGACTCAAGAACCTCTGACTGGGAGGCTGGCCACCCCTGGCCCGCCCCCTCCCCACACTGTCCTGTGTAGCAGAGGGGGGCAGGGCTCCCCACCCCTGTCTGTGCTTCCTGCTGCCTGAGCTCACCCTCCTGCTCCCATACTGAGATGAGACTCTGATGTGACTTTGTTCACTTCTTGCCATGAAGGTTCAGTCGGTTGATGAGAGGAGAGGATCCTAAAGTTTGAGAGGAAGTAAATGGAAGGTCGGAGAATGTGCAGAAGCCGTGTGTGCTGTGCTGAGACTCTCAGGGGCACAGGAGAGGCTGTGAGGACGCATGTGGGCGGGGCTGTGCCCATCGGAGGGCGCGCAGGGCATCGCGGGCTTTGACGTGCTCCCTCCTCGGCCGGGTCGTCTTCCCTGTTCCTTTGACCTTGTTCCTCAGGAGAACCTTGTCCACGGAGGACCTATGGTCACAGGACTCACACATCACCCAGGCCTGTCTCTGTCCTAATGAAGCACATCTCCAGGACCCTGGACAGCGAGGGCTTTGTGGGCGGGGTCAGCCTAGGCCCTGCTGGTTCTGGCCCTCAGACCCCAAGTCTGGGTGTTTGTTGTGTCTTTGTTTTTGTAGATATTATGCTTGTTAATGTTTTTGTGTATGAGTTTTTTTCCCTTCTCTGGGTGTCCCCCGTCTGACACCCACAGGGGTCATTTTACCTGTCATTGTCCCTCAATAACAGCGTGGTCCTCGCACACAGCGGTCGGTGGTTTCATGAGAGAATTTCATGCTTGTCCTGCTCTTGCCTCCTTCTACGGCCTGATTGTTTTTTCCGTGTCCTCCTGGACTCCTCGAGGACCTGGGTTCAGGACTAGCAGAGAGAAGGGTCCCCTCATGCTCCTCTGAGATCCGTTCCTGCAGGGATGGTGCTCTGCCCGCCGCCCTCTCCCCTGGCCTGCACTCTAGGGCTGGCTGAGCTGAACCCCAGATGTCAGATTGATTTAGGGGAGCAGCGCTGAGGGCTGTGCAGGCAGTGCTGTCACCGTGGGCACACGTGCTGTGGTCTGAGGCCACATTAATGAAGACACTGTCTGCATGTAGGGAGGTGCTCACCGTTCAGGGAACCACGTTGGTGAGTGACAGACGTGGGGCACTGTTTCCGCATCTGGGAACATCATTGAAGTAGAATCAACAGTTCTCAAGAATTTGGAACTCATTGCCCCAGAAATGCCATTTCATGTCACCCGTAGTATTCAGGTGACACTGTCCACATGGATGTCTCCAATAGAGAACCAGCTGTATTCCCACCGCAGATCACTGCCCATCACTGCTGAGATTATCAGTGATTTTATCAATTAATGAGATGATGCTAATGAACAGCTGAACCTCGGGCAGGAATGTTTTCTGTGTTCCCTGTGGAGGAGTAAGTTCCGAGTCAGTGTTGTTCTCTGTGGAACTGAAACAAGGCTGCGTCACAATTCCTTTAACTCTGGCCAGGTTATTTCAGTGGTTAGAGCATCAGCCTGAGGATCGAAGGGTTGCGGGTTCGATTCCTGGTCAAGTGCATGTGCCTCGGTTGAAGTTTGGTCCCCGGCCCTGTTCAGGGTCCTGCAGGAGTCAACCAATCCATGTGACTTTCTCACAGCCATGTTTCTCTCCCTCTCTCTCTCCTCCTCCCTTCCTCTCTGTCAGAAAATAAATGGAAATATCATCGGTGAAAATTAAAAACAAACCAACCACAACAACTCATAGAGGCAAAGAACAGAATGGTGGTCACCAGAGGGGAAAGGGAGTGGGGGAGGGCAAATTGGTAAAGGGGCCAATGATGTGGTAACAGAAGGAAACTGGACTTTGGGTGCTGAGCACACAATAACGTGTACAGATAGCAACTTATAATGTCGTATACCTGAAATATATGTAGTGCTATAAACCAATGTTACCCCAATAAATTGTAATTTTATTTTTTTTTATTTTTTTTATCCTCACCAGAGGACTTTTTTTCATTCTTTGTTCAGATAGAGTGGGAGGGAGAGAGAGGAAGAGAGAGAGAGAGAAACATCGACGTGAAAGGGACACAAGGAGTGGCTGCCTCCCCCACCACTCATACAACCTGGGGACAAACTGCAACCAACATATGTGCCCTTAGTGGGAAACAAACCCGGGTCTCTCTGGACCGCAGGCCGATGCTGTAACCGCTGAGCCAAACCAGCCAGAGCAATAAATTGAAATTTTAAAAATCTAACTTGAGCTCAGCCAGTTTGGCTCAGTGGGTTGAGCATCATCCCATGGACTGAGAGGTACCTGTTTGATTTTGGGTCAGGGCACATACCCGGGTTGTGGGCTCAGTCCTCAGTGGGGGGCATGGAGGAGGTGGCCAATCGATGTTCTCTCTCATCGATGTCTCTATTTCTCTCTCCCTCTCCCTTCTTCTCTCTCTAAAATCAATAAAGAAAAATTATTTAAAATAAAACTAAATAAATGAACAAAGTCCTTTTAAGACACACAGGCATCAACATACCCCTGGACATTCCTAGAACTACCAGGCAGGGTCAATGCTTAGCCTCACTTTTTTCCAGCAGCCCCCATGCTTTCCCCTTTACTGTTTCCTTCACTGGATGCCAATATCCATAACAAAAAAAACAAGCAAACCTAAGCACCCTGACATTTGAGTCCATCACAGCCAGACCTACCACAGCTGCTGTAGGGTGCAGCTTGGATGCTCCAATGCTTTAGAGAGACACATCACTCCAGTGTCTTCCGGGATATTGGACCCCAGAGCCAGGAGGGACAGAGATGGGGTGCACAAAAGGGCTTGGGGGACGCAGTCACAGGCGACAGAGGTGAGGCAACAGTAGGTCAGTCTGCAGAGAGACACACACTGCGTTTGTCAGCCGGCTCACATCTGTGTGAGGATATTTCCTGGGCCACATGCAAGAACTTGATCAGTCCTTGACCTCCACGGTCGGGGGAGAAAAGTAAGAGGATTAAAATGTTTAGGGGCCGAGAAAATACAGAAGCTACAATGCAGACGATGGAAATATTGGGGGATCACTTCTAAGGTGTATACATGTCTAATCACTATGCTGTACACCTGAAACTAATACATTGCATGACAAGTGTAATTGGGAAAAAATGTTTTTAAGATTTTAAAAATTGATTTGAGAGAGAGAGGAAGGGAGAGGAAGAGAGAAAGAAACATGGATGTGGAAGCCTACCATCCATGGCTGCCTCCTGCATGCCCCTTACCGGGATGACCTGGGCATGTGTCCTGACCCAGAATCCCAGCCGCCCACCCCAGCTGAGCAGGGACAAGGCCCGATCAACTGAGCCACACCCCACACCAGCCAGGGCAAAAAAAGTTTTGATTGGGCATGGGCCACACCCAGCTTCTAATTTCCCACCTGCCAACCCAATGTCTACACTCCAGACTTTTAAAAGAGCAAATGTAATTAATAACTCTGCTTGTGAACCTTTGCTTGCTTTCCAGGAAAGTTAGGTGAAAGTCTGAGCTTCTGGTTCTCAACAAGGGGTGACTGTTGACACCCAGGGGACATTTCTCCACTTCTGGAGACCTTTGTGGTTGTCCCTTCTGGGGAGAGGGATGTTGCTGCCATCTAGAGGGTGGGGGCCAGGGACGACACTCAACATCCCCCCCAACAAAGGGTTACCTGGAGCTCAGTCTGATTATCTGATTATCTGTCAGTCATTCAGAGGTTGAGAAAGCCCCGGTCTGAGCCCTAATGCACCTTTAAAAAACGATTTTATGGGCTACAGCAGGTTACTCTCTGTCGGCACTACCGATATCATGGGCTGGATAACTCTGTGTTGTGGGGACCGCCCAGTGCATTGCAGGAGGTTGAATAGCATCCCTGGCTGCCGCCCCCACCCCCAAAATGCAGTCGCACCCTCCTCATCCAGTTGTGACCATCACAAATGTCTACAGCCCTGGGGAGTGTGGCTCAGTTGGTTGGAGCATCGTCCTGTGCACCAAAGGTTACAGGTTTGACTCTAGGTCAGGCACACACCTGGGTTGCCGTTTCATTCTCCAGTCAGGGTACATACGAGAGACAACCGATTGGTATACCTCTCTCACATCGATGTTTCTCTCTCTCTCTCTCTCTCTCTCTCTCTCTCTCGCTCTCTCTCTCTCTCCTTCCTACCTCTCTAGAATCAATTTTTTTATTGTTGTTTTTTTGTTAATCCTCACCGAGGAAATTTTTGCATTTATCTACAGTTGGAACAGAAGGGAGGGAGGTGGGAAGAGAGAAAGAGAAACATCAGTGTGAGAGAGACACATTGAGTGGTCGCCACCCACACGACCTCAACCAGGGCCGGGGACAAACTGCAACCAAGGTACGTGCCCTTAGCGGAAACTAAACCCGGGACTCTCCAATCAACGGGCTGACACTTTAACCACTGATCCAAACCAGCCAGGGCTACAATCAATTTTATAATTGTTTCCAGACACATATATCTCCACAAGGACAACAATGCCCCCTGTTGAGAACTACTGGACTAGAGAAAAAAACAAATTTTGAGGACCTCTCACCCCCATTACCAAATTGAAGCCAAGAGAACAGTTGGTCTGTCCCAAAGAGGATAAGTTTCCGCTAAAATATCTACTAGTCACTTCCCTCTGGACTCATCGTTGTCATCAGCACATTAGACAGTCATGCTCGTGGTCACTATGGGCTTTCTCACGTCACATTTCCACAGATATATTCAGGGGAAAACATCTGGGGTTCTGGTTTCCACATGGTCGATTGAGGGCAGAAACAAGAAGAGTTAGGTAAGGTGTCCAGGAGAAATCAGTCGAGCCCTGGCCAGTGTGGCTCGACTAGGTGTCATCCCCTACACCAAAAGGTTGCCAGTTTGACTCCTGGTCAGGGCACAGCTCAGGGTTCCCGGCTTGATCCCCTGGGGGGGGGGGCATGCAGGAGGCAGCCGATTGATGTTTCTCTCTTTCTCTCTCTCTCTCTCTCTCTCTCTCTCTCTCTCTCTCTCTCTCTCCCTCATGATCAAAAAATCAATCTAGAAATCTTTTTTAAAAGTGAGCCAATGGAGTCACACAGAAGGAAAGGAAGGGACAACCCTCTGACAGGCCCCTGCCTGACAGCATCCCTCTCACTGACAGCAGGTCTGCAGACCCCGAGATGGACGCGATGGAGACATGAGAGCCAAAGGCTGAAGCAGGAGAGGAAATGAGCACCTTCGAACTGCCGAGTCCACGTGGTAAAGAAACGTCACTCATCACGGACGCCCCAGAGACTCACATCAGCTGTTGGGCGCTGCACACGGGGTGTCACAGAGTCTCCCACAGCTGCCCGACGTCCACCCGGGTGAGGGTGCTGCGTGCAGGTGCAGGTGTGTCAGGTGGGGTGTGAACACTGACCTTAAGGAACTCTACATCACCTTCAACTTTGGAAGCAAAATTATACCTACAATAGACGAGATATTGGAAGCCGTGCAATGAAGTCTAAGTGCCAAGTCAGGTGTCCCTTACCTGATTCTCCCTGCCCACCCTGCTGAGGCTTACCACACTGTTTTGAGAAATCTGGTTGCTCTCATCTATAAGTTATTTCTCTTGGGGTCTTCAGACAACAGGCAAGCATCAAGGCTCCTCCACTTAGGTCTCTCCTGTTTCCTTCTAGGCCCTCCTCATCCACGTGACACCATCCACACTAGGAGAGAGGGCCACATCCATGCTGAATTCTCAGCACCCAGGACAGAGGCCCGGAGCTCCTAGGTCTAGAACTGCACCTACATGCGAGACAGACGCCCATGTTGAACTGATGCTCTAAGCAAGGCTTCATTCCCAGGGAAGGGACCCGTTGCCGCTTAAAAACTGAGATTTTTGTAAAAGGAGATGATAATTAGAAAAAATGAATTTGAAATACACAATTAATAAAAGAGGCACACCATGTAGGATTTTTGTTTTTTCCCTGGATACTTCTGCAAGGTTGGGCAAATTAACTTCTTCGTGGTCTCATTTCTTCATGAAAGAAATAGATGGTGTCACATGGTTAAGAAATAGGCCCTGGCTGGGAGGCTCAGTTGACTGCAGTGTCCTCCCTACACCAAACCCTGGCAGGTTTGATCCCTGGTCGGGGCGTGTGCAGGAGGCAATCAATTGATGTTTCCCTCTCTCTCCCTACCTGTCTCTGAAATCAAATTTTAAATAATTAAATTTTAAAAGAAAGAAAGAACCGTGGCCGATATAGCTCAGCGGTTAGAGTGTCGGCTCCTGGACCAAAGTGTCGCGGGTTTAATTCTGGTCAAGGGCACCGACCTCGGTAGGGGTTGCATCCCCACCCCGGTCGGGCCCTGCAGGAGGCAGCCAGTCCATGTCTCTCTCTCTCTCTCTCTCTCTCTTCCTCCCTGCCCACTCTATCAGAAGATAAATGGGAAAAATGTATCCTTGGATGGGGATTAAAAAAAAGAAAGAACGAAATTAGAATCTATTGTAGAGCCTGGAACATGACTGCTGCAGGTTGAGTTTATTTTTTAAAATCATATATATGTTATATTTATATATGTATGTATACTTTTTATATGTTTATATCTATATATACTTTTACACAATTATATATTTATATATACCTTTGTATACCTATATACTTTTTATATATTTATGTATCTGCATACTCTTTTCTTTCTATATATATTTTTTATACAATTATACACATTTATGTATACTTTTATATATTTATATGTATACTTACTATACATTTATAAATATGTAACTTTTATACATTTATATATACTTTTTATAGATGTATAGATAATTCTTTTCATTTATATACTTATAGTGATGTTCATAAATTTACTGATTTTTTACACATGTATATCTATTTCTGGTTTTATATTTATATTATGAGTTAGGAACACATCTGCCTAGTGGTGACTCCAGGCATAGTGACAGAGACTGCGCCAAGGAAAGACTCTGTCCTGAGCACACAGCCCCGGGGTCCCGGGGACCAGGGGACCAGGGAACAGGCCCCAAGCAAACAGCCTGAGGACAGAGCTCGGAGGAAACGCCCGGCTGCAGCGCTGAGGCCTTCCTGGCAGAGAGATCCCTGAGGCCTGAGCCCCACCCAGCACCTTAGAGCAGAGGGCGAGGGAGCTGAGGCCACAGGTGGGACTCCAGGGCACAGAAGGACAGGACGGGTCACATCGGGATGAGACAGGACGACCCTTGAGCAGGCGGAAGCGCTGCCTTAGAGAGACGAGCACCCGGGGCCTCACACACGGGAGTCTCGGGCCTAGAAAAGGAGGAGCCTTTCCCTGTGCGGCAGCGCGGACAGACCCGGAGAGCATTGTGCTGAGTGAGATAAGCCGGTCAGAGAAGACCTGTGCCATATGCTTTCACTTACAGGTGCAGTCTTAAAAACAAACACACACAAAGAAACAAACAAACAAAAGCTCATAGAAACGAAGAAAAAAGGGATGGTTGCCAGATGGGAGGACAGGAGAAAGGGGAATACGGTGGATAACACTGATAAGTTTGCACCGTTACTAGAATTAATGGAGTGATCACGTTGTAAGGTATAAAAACGACAAATCGCTACCCCTGAAACGAACATAAGTAATAAAAGATTGCATACTAACCGTACTTAATTTTTTTAAGCCGGAGTGGAGAGAAAAAATGTGTACATTTGAAGAACAGGTTGACATCCACCTTACACCAATTCTCCCTTCCTCTCTCACTAAGGTCAATGAATGTATACCCGGGTGAGGATAAAATTTAAAAATGATCACACAGTTATACAATAAATAAGTCTTGGGAATGTAATATACAGCATGATGACTATAGTTAATAATAACATATTGTGTATTTAAAGTTGCTAAGAGAGTAGTTCTTTTTTTTCCTTATTGATTATAGAGAGAGAGGAAGGGAGAGAGAGAGAGAGATAGAAACATCGATGAGAGAGAACATTGATCGGCCACCTCCTGCATGCCCCTCACTGGGGATCCGACTGCAACCTGGGCATGTATCCTGACCGGGAATCCCACCGGTACATGGGACGATGCTCAAACAACTGAGCCCCACAGGCTGGGTATTTTACCACAATTAAAAAAACTCCTTTGAGAGAAGCATTAAGACTAAGCAGAGAAAAGATCAAGTATTTTCTGTCTCCCAGGTTTCTCTCTCTCTCTCTCTCTCTCTCTCTCTCTATCTCTCTCTCTCTCTCTCTCTCTCTCTCTCTCTCTCTCTCTCTCTCCCTCTCTCCATCCACACCTTTGGGAACCCCTGGACCTGCACAGGCTGGACCCCGGCAAGTGGCGCCCCAACAGGGACTATGTCAAACCATGGAGCTCACCCGGGACTATGTCAAACCCTGGTGGTTGCTGTTCCAGTGACACCGCTCCCAACAGCCAGGGCTAGAACCTGCAACCCAGTGTAAACTTCAGAATACTTTATTGGCTGCCTTGTACAAAATAGGAAGCTCTATCCCGGCCCATTTCGAGGACACTGTATGAAACTATTAACTGTCTTTCAGAGACGTTTTTCTAGTACAAACATGATTTTTTAAAAAGTTTTTAAATATCTGTAAGATACCCACAAATAGGCTTGACGCACCAATTATAATATTGTATCAACAACAACAAAAACCAAAACAAATCTCCTGAAAAACAAAAAAAGACCGACGGGACTCAGGGAGTTGACGGGAGCATCAGTTTCCGCGGGAGGACCGGTGCGCGGCCCGGGGAAGCTCCCCGCAGGACCCAGCTCCCTGTCCTGCGCGCACCCTCCCCGGCGGACCCCCCCGGCCACCGCCTGGCGAGGCTTGAGTCCGAGTCCTCTAGGAGAGGTAATACACGCCGTAGGCGGTGATGGGCGCGGCGAGGAGTCCCGGCACTTGCGGCAGGGTGCCCGTGGCACCGCCATAAGCGCTTGGGGAGCCTTGCAGGTGTGTGCCCAGGGGGAAGGGCAGGGTGACGCGGGCAGCATTGGCTAAGCTGCCAGCTTCAGCTTCTCCAGCTCGGCCTCCTGCAGCCGCTGGGCCTTGGCTCGGCGGTTCTGAAACCAGATGTTCACCTGCGTGTCGGTGAGGCTCAGGCTGCTGGAGAGCTCTGCGCTGGCGATGGACAGGTACTGCTTCTGGCCGGACTTGCGCTCCGGCGCCAGCAGCTGCGGGTGGTGAAGGGCGCCAGGCTTGCGGTTGTTCTTGTGTTTTCGGAGGGTGCAGGGCGGAGGCCTGGGGGCGCGTGGGGAGGATGAGCGGGCGGCCGGCGGGTACCAGGCCCGGGTCTCCGTGGCGCCCCGCGGCCTCTCCTCCCGGGGCTCCGTGGGCTCCGGGCCCAACCTGTGCTGCGCCTCCAGCAGCGATTCGACACTGAAGGGCAGTGGGCTGGGCCCCGCACGGTCCCCGCCACGTGTCCTGAGCCCAGAGGAGTTCATGACGAGCGACGCCGGGGCCATGCGCGAGCCGGCGGGTGCGGGGCTTGCGGGCCCGGCAGGCACGATGTGGGGACAGCAGTCGTGCAACTCTCAAGGTAGTTTTTATGTTCCTGTTTGGCTTCATCTCTGATCCACTGGTTGTTTAGAAGCATGGTATTTAATCTCCATGTATTTATGTTTTTTCCTGTGGTTGATTTTTAGTTACTTGCCATTATCGTCAGAAAATATACTTGATATAACTTAAGTATGAATTTATTGAGGCTTGTTTTCCGGCCTACTATCTGATCTGTCCTAGGAAAGTTTCCATGTGAACTTCAGAAAAATGTTTAACCTGCAGTTTTTGGATAAAATGTTCTAGAAATGCCTATTAATGTGGCAGTTAAGGCCATTATTTTCTTATTAATCTTCTGTCTGGATCATCTATCCATTGAAGCAAGTGAAGCATTAAAGCCCAAACTATTATAATATTACTGCTAACTTCTGCCTTTATGGCCATGAACGTTTGCTTTATATACTTGGGTGCTCCTATGTTGGGTGCATAGATATTTACAATTGTTACACCCTCTTCTTGGATTGATCCCTTTAAAACTGTGTAATGTCCTTCTTTGTCTTTCTTTAGTTTTGAAGTATATTTTATCTTATATGAGTATTGCTACCCCAGCTGTCTTTTTTTTTTTTTTTTTTTATCCTCACCCGAGGACATTTTTTTCATTTTTTGTTCACATAGAGTGGGAGGGAGAGAGGGGAAGAGAGAGAGAGAAATAGAAACATTGACGTGAAGGGGACACATCGAGTGGCTGCCACCCGCACAACCAACCAGGGCGGGGACAAACTGCAACCGAGGCACATGCCCTTGGCGAGAACCGAACCCGGGTCTCTCTGGACCACAGTCCGATGCTCTAACCGCTGAGCCAAACCGGCCAGGGCTACCCCAGCTTTCTTATTAAGAACATATTTTTATTGAATTTTAGAGAGAGGAAGGGAAAAGGGGGGAGAGTGAGAAACACTGATGTGAGAGCGAAACACTGATTGGCTGCCTCCTGCATGCCACCCACCAGGGATCAAGCCTACAACCTAGGCACATGCCCTGACCAGGAATCATATGCGCAACCTTTCAGTGCACAGGACAATGCCCAGCCCATGGAGCCACACCAGCGAGAGCAACCCCCATTCTCTTTTTATTTCTGTTTGCATGAAATGTTGTTCCCACCCCTTTACTTTCAGTCCATGTGTGTCTCACTATGACATTCAACAATCACCTCATCAACAATTTGGACTTTGGACAAAACTTCAATTCTATTACCCCAGAAACAGCTATGTTCTTACAATAGCAAAGAAGAATTAACTTCCTTAGATAAAGGGCAATATTTTCTCTTATATCAATTCAGAAAGTTTCTCTTCATTCCTAAATTTCACTTGCTTACTACTGCTCATTTATTTCTATTTTCATCTAAAAATTTTTTGAAGTGCTTTTAGCCATTGATAATAGAGAATAAATTTATTTTTGGATTTTATCATTTTTAGTGCTTGAGTTTTTAAGCAAAGCAAGACACCTTTCTTCTTTCTTAGGGTTGACCCTTTTTGTGAGAGAGAAATATTGGTTACTTCCTGCACGTGCCTTAACCGGGGCTCGAACTTGCAACCTAGGTATGTGCCCGGACTGGGAATTGAACCTGCAACTTTTTTGTGTGCAAGATGATGCTCTAACCAACTCAGCCACCCAGACCGGGCCCTTTTTTCTTAGAGATAATGCTTCACACAAATCAATTGCAGGGATCCAGTTTAAATAAGTATTTCTTCACAACTGACATTAAATGTAATTTTTAAGTTTGTTTGTGATTCTGACCACAAACATCCAACTAAAACAGGCTATACTATGTGAAATTTACACCTAATACAGCTACAGGTCAATAAGGCTAAGTAACAAGTCAATTTTTTAAAATTTGTTTTTGTTACATATGTTTTTCCGTTTTCCCCCCAGACACCCTCCTCCCCATCCAGCCCCCTCACTCCCCTGCATTGTTGTCTATGTCAATTGGTTATGCATACAGGCATATAAATTCTTTGGTCCATCTCCTCCATCCCCCCCGGCCCCCTACCCTGAGGTTTGTAGTCTGAACCATACTGTTTTCTATGTCTCTGGGTCTATTTCATTCCTCAGCCCACCTTGTTCATTATAACAAGTCAATTTTTAAAAGGCTATAATTGTTTTAAGGAAAAAGAGAAAATTAGATTTTCAGGCAATTAACTTGGGCAAACATTTTCTCCTCCAACGTAGCCTAGTTATCACCATATTGTTTTCATGATTCCGTTTCATCCCTATGAAATAAGCAGAAAGCATCCTAAATCTCCACAGTGTTGTTAGGCTCAAAGGGATGGTGTGTGTGGTGGTATGTCATGGTGCTTAAGAAAGACTAAAACCAAAGCCCAGTGCTGGCCCTATGACAGGCATGACATTACCGAGTCCTCAAAACCTCATTTCCCGTTGCAGTAATGGGAATAATCATAACTATCTGATTAAAGATTATTGTTTTATAAAACAGCATAATACATTGCAGGGATTCAATAAATTGTAGTTATGTAAAACTACTTCATAAACTTGTAAACAGCAATAAAGTATATGACTGATAATTGCTATCATTTTATTCAAATACGAAGATGGAAGTTATCTACTGTATGATTCTAGCCATGCCAAATTCAGTGTCTGTATGTAATAATCCAGTTAAAATTCTAAAGATACAAAAAAAAAAAAACTCCTTTGAGACGACGTGGAGGAACCTCGAGAGTATTATCCTAAGCAAAACAAGCCAAGCAGAGAAAGACAAATATCACATGATCTCACTTATTTGTGGAATATAATGAACATAACAGTCTAAGGAACAGGGTAGACCCAGAGATGTGGAAGTAGGGTACAGACTGACAACCCTCAGAAGAGGGGGTGGGGGGGGGAGGGAAGAGATAAACCACAGAACTTATACACATGTATGCATAAGTGATGGACATGGACAACAAAGCTGGGAACAGGGTGGGGGGATGGGGAGGAGGGTGTCAGTGGGGAAAACAAGAGAAACATCTGTAACAAAAATAAATTAATAATAAAATAAATTTAAAAAAATAAAAATTAAAAAATTAAAAAAAAACTGTTGTATCATAAGGCTTTTCTCTAAACATTCCTTTCTCATTTCTTTTCTAGCTGAAACCTTCTCCTGAACACAGTATTTTTATCCCCGAAGCCCTTTCAAATGCTGGCTGGTCAGTCCCCCACCCCTCACAACACAGAGTCAAGACGTGGGGTGGGCATCCCCACCAACACTCCCTAGTACCTCACTGACCCTCATCTGGCCAACATCAGGCTCCACCACCTTTCTGGGCTGCAGCCCTCAGGGTCCCGGGCACAACCCGTCTCAGTCTTCTCAACTCCTACCACCTGACCCACTCCCAGCCTCCTGGGACTTCCTGGTCATGCAAAACCAACACTGGCAACAAAATTATTTATATAGGATTTAGTGTCAAATGAGGACCCACTAGAACTCCTGGATCATGAAAGATTAATGGTTGGAAGCCAGTCACCCATCCAAAACCACGGCAACAACTCTCACACTTAATGCTCCCATTTGCACACCTGACCCTCCCTTCGTAATTTCCCCTTGTCCGAAACCGGTTTTGATTCCTCTCCCCAGGTTACATGAATCTCACAATTAGAACTGAGAGATCAACCAAGTCTCACACTTTGACTTTGGGTATTTCCATCATTTCTCCTTAGTTCTCTGATACCTGACACCCAGCGACCTCCAATTCTGTTTCCATTTTGTTATTTTATTTTACTTTTATTGATTTTGGAGAGAGAGTCATCGACTTCTTCCACTTATTTATGCATTCATTGGTTGACTTTTTTTTTTAACCCTCATTTGAGGATATTTTCTTCCATTTATTTTCATATAGAGTGGGAGGGAGGGAGAGGGAGACAGACAGACAGACAGACAGACAGACAGACAGACAGACAGACAGACAGACATTGATCAGTTGCTTGCGGCAGGATCCCGACAAGGGCTGACCCAGAAAGGGCCAGGGACGGTACTGCAACCGAGGTATGGAACCCACGACTCTTTGGTCTGCGGGTGACGCTCTAACAGTTGAGCCAAACCGGCCGGGGCTCATTGATTGACCCTCCTATGTGCCCGGGGACTGAACCTTGGTGTATGGACCGTATGCTTAAGCAACTGAGCTCCCAGCCAGGGCACTGACTCAATTTGAGAAAACTTGGATGTCTCAGTCTGGTTCTTTCACCTAGTTTAGCTTTGGAGATTTCAAGAGAAGTTCCGGGAGCACCATCTTTCTGTGAATTTAAATGCTTTTCCTTTAGAACATCCTTCCCAGAACCAAGGGGTGGGATTCCGTCCTTTTGGGTACCCTCTATCTCGTCCTCACCCAATCTGGCCAATTCCTCCAGGCTGGTCCCCATCAAAGAGCATCTGGGGGCGCCAAGACTGAAAGGCAGTGTCTGCCCTTTGATTGGCTGTGGAATCTCTCCCCTCCCATTGGCCGGCATGACTCTTGATTGATGAGATTCTGAGGCTCATGTGAACAGGCTGAGGCTTGTTTCTTCCACCTCAGGTGTGAAAGATCTTCCTTCAGGCAGATTCCCATGACGACACTAATAGACTGTCCCTCTGTGGTATAAGCTCTGGGCTTCTGGGAACAATCTCCTCCTGCCCCCAGGGACAGACAACCTGGAGCCTGGTAGTGAGAAGCTCTCTGCTGGTAATCTGAGTGTCTGCCTGCCCCGTACTCTCAGCTTCCCTAGAGAAGCTATCTTGTCCATCTTCTCCACTTTCATAGTAGCCCCTAGAACGCAGCCTTCCTGCATGAGGAGGGTATCAATTAACTAGTCAATGACTATTCTTGGATGACGAGGTGTGGGTGGAAAGGACAGAAGTCAGAATTTGTGTGTCTTTTTTTTTTCTTTTCTTGAATTTGTGATAGGAACACTGAACATGAGATCTACTCAAGATTTTTTTTATTGATTTAGAGAGAGAAACATCGATTTCTTGTTCCACTAATTTATGCATTCATTGGCTGATTCTTTTTTTAAAGATTTTTTACTTGATTATTAGAGAAAGAGGAAGAGACAGGGAGAGAGAGAAACATTGATGTGATAGTGAAATGTCGATTGGTTGCCTCCTGCATGTCCCCTACCTTGGATCAAGCCCGAAACCCAAGCCTGTGTCCTGACCAGAAATTGAACTGGTAACCTTTGGGTACACCAAATGAAGCCCACCCACTAACCCACACGTGCCAGGACTGGTGGATTCTTGTATGTGCCCTGACCAGGGATCGAACCCACAATCTTGGCATTTCTGGACGATGCTCTAATCAAATGAGCAACCAGCCAGGGCCAACTCTTCCCAAGATTATTAGTGTGCATGTGGTGTTAGCTAGAGACATGGGATTGTTCAGGAGATCTGCAGAACTTACTCATCTACCATAACTGGAACTTGATACTCGTTCAATACTAACTCCTCCCTTTCCCCTCCCTGACTCTGGGAAACCACCATTCCCTCCCTGCTTCTATGAATCTGTCTGCTTCAGATACTTCTTTCAAGTGGAGTCATGCAGTGTTTGGCTTTCCGTGACTGGTTATTTCACTCAGCATAATGTCCTCCAGGTCCCTCCATCACATTACCTGTAACAGGACTCCTTTTTTTTGTTGTTCCTGGTAGCTGCCCCAGGATCTGGCATAGAAGGTTAAACGTGGTGTGATGTACCAGATTCTCTATTATTTAATATCAAAAATCCAGGCTGCATGCACATGTCCTTAGGCATCAAGAGACCTAAATGGTGCCTAAACTAAGCAGTCCTGGAGTCAGGTGAGGGAGCCCTGGACCTCTGGAGGGGTGTCAGGAAATAGGGCAGAGACTTGAAGGCCCCATCAGAACAGGGCGAGGGCGCCCCCTGGTGGTCACTGTGAGTTGCCCCGAAGCAGGCTTTAGCATTACTCCCTTTATCAATCCTGGTCAGGAGTGTGCACAGTTGCCACTCAAAGAAAATCTTTCCCAGCCTTTTCCCTTTTGGACAACACAGGCCAAATAAGTAAAAAAGTAGTTAACAAAAAACAAACCTTAAAATTCATACACACATAAACTCTCACGTGATTTTTTTGAATCTTCGCAATTCACCCACACCTTACCCTCCTGGTTATCAGAACTGCCTCATCCGAGGCCTTACCCACTGTGGGGAGAAAGGACGTGCTTCCACACATGGACAGACCACGTGGCCCAGACACTCCCTTTTGTTTTTTAATTTTGAACCATGTTTTTCATTGATTTTTACATACGTGGGAGAGAGAGAAGCATCGATGTGAGAAACATCGATCAGTTGCGCCCCGACCAGGGATTGAACCAGCAACCTAGCTATGTGCCCTGATGGGAAATCAAACCCACCACTTCTTGGTGTAGGGGACGATGCTCCAATGACCCGAACCACCCGGCCAGGGCAAATTCTAAACATTTTTTAAGCCATTTGGTCACCAACATTCAAAAGGATTAGACTTTACTGTTGAGAGAGTATTTTTACCGTTTTTGATATTTCTATCGCAAGAGAGGACCTTGTATCAGATGCAAAGCAATTCATTTCAGGTAGCTTTTCTTCAGTTTTCCTTCGAGTTTCAGACGTCAAAGGCCTTTCACATGTGAACACTGTGAGAATAAGACATTATTTAAAGGATGAGATAAGTTTAAGGCCAAGAGATTGTTTGAGAACAACTCCATCAGCCCTGGGCGGTTTGGCCCACTGGTTAGAGCATATTGCCAGTGTGATGACCTCAAACAGGGTCCGGGGCACAGCTCCAGTCCCTGGAGTCCTGGGTTCTAGAACACACCTACACGGAGGGGAGGTGGAGAATTTCTCCCCACCAGGTGGGATATGAAAAGGCAGGGATCCTCACACATAGGACAGTCAAAGTCTCAGATTCCCGATGACAGTGGGTAAGGAGAGTGGACCAGCCACGGTCCCTCGTTCCCAGGACTTGCAAGCACATCCCAGTGTCCAAACTTACACTTAGAAAAAATAATACTACAAGGGAAACCTCGGGCACTGTTGGTGGGAATGCAGACTGGTGCAATGCAGACTGGTGCAGTCCCTGTGGAAAACAGTTTGGAGTTTCCTCAAAAAATTAAAAAAGGAACTGCCATTGGACCCAGTGATCCCACTTCTGGGAATATACCCTAAGAAGCCTGAAACACTGCTCTGAAAGAACACATGCACCCCTATGTCCATAGCAGCACTATTTACAACAGCCCCGCTTTGGAAGCAGCCCAAGTGCCATCAGTAGATGAGTGGGTAAATAAGCTGTAGTACATGTACACAATGGAATACTATGCAGCTGTAAAAAGAAGGATCTCTTACCCTTGTTGAAAGCATGGATGGACCTAGAGAGCATTATGCTAAGCGAAATAACCAAGTCAGAGAAAGACAAATACCATATCATTTCACTTATGTGGAATCTAATGAACAAAATAAACTAACAAACAAAATAAAAACAGACTCATGGATACAGAGAACAGACTAACAGCTGTTAGAAAAGAGGGTTTCAGAGGGTTGGGGGCTGGGTGTAAAAGTGAAGGGATTAAGTGGAAAATAAACACAGACACAGACGACATTGTGGAGATTATCAGAGGGAAAGGGGTTGGGGGAGGTAGGAGAGAAAAAAGGGGGCTAAATGGTGATGGAAGGATACTTGACTTGGGGTGGTGAACACACAATACAATGTACAGATGGTGTATTATAGAATTGTACACCTGAAGCCTGTAATCTTATGAACTAATATGACCCCAATAAACTCCATTAAAATAATAATGAATAAATAAAAATAAAGGAATGTATATCATTATGTATGTGTTGTGATGTAAGAGAAATCATAATACAATAAAAAATATCTTTTACCTTTGACTCTGTAAGCAACAAAACACTAGACCCTCACTTGGCCACCAAGTATCAGAGTGTAGTTTTGGGTTTCTCTACCAAACTTCAAAACAAAGATTTTCACATTTATGGAGGAAACACCCTTTTGAAGTGACTTTGGTCAAGTGAGTACGATTTTAGAAAAGACTTCTGAGTACATTTAATTGCATTTTCTTCAACAAAATGTGAGACTTCATTTTCATGATCAAAAACCATTTGGTTGGAGCATGGCCCTATACACAAAAAGGGTCCAGGCTCAATGCCCAGCCAGGGCACATACCAAGTTTGAGGGTTTGATGCCCCGTTGGGGTTCATTAACCTTAATGATATCCTTACAGGTTCTGTCCCTAAATACAATCACACTGGGGGTCAGTGCTTCAATATATGAATTTGGGGGAACACAATTCAATCCAAAACAGGGGTCTCCTATGATGTATGCATTTGCTACCTACCTGGGTTCTCAACCCAGGATCAGCCAAAGCTGCACCGACCTCCCCAGGGCATTCCTGCACCCCCAGCTCTGATAGAACCTGGGACCTCTGAAGACATGGCTCCCTCTATGCTCGCCCATGGGGTGCCTCCTCTCTGACTACCTTGTGCACCTGGCCTGCAGGTGGGTGAGTTTCTTGCTCCTCAGCTGCATTCACCTTTTCCCTTCCCCCTCCCTACCACCCTCTAATCCATCATCAGATTACACCCCAATTCCCTCATTGAGAGTATCCCAGTGACCCCAGGCCATCCTCCCATTACTTTAGCTCTGGACTCACTGTCACCACTTTAAGATCCTGCCATGCATTCTGTCCCTCACCCTCCATGTCCTCTCCGCACCCTCACTCACCTTAACTGCCATGGTCCCTCACTTCGGCCCCTGCCTTCGATCTCCCTTGCTGTGTCAACTGCTTGGGGACACCACACAGCCGGGGAATCCAGCCCCTGCCTGCCCTGCACCTGCCCACGCAGCTGCAGGAGGCTGGAGACCCACACAGCCACGCTGACGCCGGCACCTTACTGTCATGACTCAGACCCCAGACAGGGCACAGCACTGACCAGTCTTCCTGTCCCTGCAGGGCTCCCTCTTCTCCCCAGCCTGTGCCCACCTCCCCCTGTCCCCATCTATTACTGCCAGTGCCCTGTGTCCTGCCTCACTGAGGAGCTGAGCCCTGTAGGAGACACTGTTCCCGAGGTCCAACGCCATCTCCCTGGGGGCCTCCCCACAGGTCCGCGTCCACCTCCCAGCCAGAGCCAGTCCCAGCTGCTGCTCAGGCCTCAGCCCTCCTCGTCCACTGACAGGTGTTGGTCCAGCAGGTCTTCCCTTTCCCTCTCCTGTCACTTTCTTCCTCCACGGGGTCACCTGGCAGCATGAGACCACACACCCGGACCCCAGCCTGAGGGCGTCTCAGGGACTGTGGCCCCGCTGCTGGGCTCTCCAGTCTGTTGCTAGGCTTACTCTGAGACCTCACTTCTCACAGGCTTCCTCCCATTAAACACAGAGAACAGCAGGGAAACTGAGGCAGGGCCATTGCTCCTCTGAAGGCTAAAGGAGCATCCAGGCCCCTGATGTCCTCTCTGAACCTTCCTTACTCTCCCTGGGTCCTGAGCGCCTCCAGCCCCTTCCTCCTCTCTCCCTGTCCCCTGGAGACCACACTGAGCACCTGCAGCCTTGGGGACCCACCTGCTCCAGGTGAGATGTACTGTGTGCTGAGGATGTGGGGACTCACACAGACCATCGGGTGCGGAGTGAGGTCATTTCACAACGTGACCTCCCGAGTCACCGACACTGTGCGCAGTAGAATTTAGGAGGATGTGAGTCTGACACAGGGCTGTTTAGAAGCCGTTCTGTGCCAAGGGGCCAGAATCACCGCTGTGACAGAGGACCGTCCTGTGTCCAGCTTCCTAGGCCGTGTTCCCCACTGCGGTTCACGGACCACAGGGAGTCTGGTCTCTGAGACTCTCCATCCGGTGTTTGCACACCCAGCTCCTCCAGGATGAGACAAAACCCCTGTCCCGCCCCCTCCGTTCCCAGGGGAGCTCCCTCTCTGCCATCAAGTTCCCTGGGGTGCGTTTTCTTCTAGAAGAATCCAGGGGGAGAGAGAAAGGTGAGAGGCAGGGCGTCCACTTCAGGGAGACGGATTCCGGGAAGAGAAGGGGAAAGGGAGCTGGGCCCAGCCTGGGGGTCTCTCCCTGGTTTCCTCCCACAGTCCCTGGGCCGGGACCCAGGGAGCTGGGTGACAGGGAGCTGTCCTGCAGGAGGAGGGTCAGGGCCACGTCCCGGGTCCCAAGGCCTGGCTCTCAGGGCCTCAGCCCAGGGCGGAGTCTGGGGCGCGAAGGCTCAGTGCTAAGGACTCCCCTTTCCGACTTTACTTTTCCAAGTCACAATATGTGTAGGTGCCTCCTTCCTGGATACTCATGACGCGCACACACTTCTCACTCCCATTGGCCGTCCTTTTCCTCAGGAGCCAATCAGCGTCCCCGCCGCTCCCGGTTATCACGTCCGCGCGAAACCACCGGGACTCAGATGGTCCCCGGACCCGAGGATGCGGTCATGAGGTCCCCGACCCTCCTCCTGCTGCTCTCGGGGGCGCTGGTGCTGACCCGCAGCTGGGCCGGTTCGTGCGGTCGGGGGAGCGGCCTGTGCGGGGAGCAGCGGGGCCGGGCGGGCAGGACCGGGCAGCGCGTCTCCACCGGCCCGCGCTCTCCTCCCGCCCAGGCCCCCACTCCCTGAGATATTTCTTCACCACCGTATCCCGGCCCGGCCGAGGGGAGCCCCAGTTCCTCGCCGTCGGCTACGTGGACGATACGCAGTTCGTGCGGTTCGAGAGCGACGCCTCGAGTCCGAGGATGGAGCCGCGGGCGCCGTGGATGGAGCAGCCGTGGGTGGAGCGGGAGGACCCGCAGTATTGGGACCGAAACACGCGGATCTCCGAGGACAAAGCACAGACTTATCGAGTGTGGCTGAAGACCCTGCGCGGCTACTACAACCAGAGCGAGGACGGTGAGCCACGCACCCGCCCGGTCCCGGCCCCATCCCCACGGACGGGCGGGGTCGCCCCGAGGGTCCGGGTCCGAGCTCAACCCGCGGCTGCCAGACCGCCCGGCACACCCGGGACGAGCCTGGGGACTTCGACCAAGTTTCACTCTCACCCACGGGGGTCGAAACTGGTAGTGGGCTGACCTGGGACAGGGCCTTGTGGGCGGGGATGACCTCGGGGCGGGGTCAGGGTCTCACACCCTCCAGAGCGTGTATGGCTGCGAGGTGGGAGCGGACGGGCGCCTCCTCCGCGGGTACTATCAGGTCGCCTACGATGGCACCGACCACATCGCCCTCAACGAGGACCTGCGTTCATGGACCGCGGCCGACCCTGCGGCTCAGATCACTCGGCGCAAATGGGACAAGGACGGTTGGACAGAGTACAAGAGGAAGTCCCTGGAGGGCACGTGCGTGCAGTGGCTCCGCCTGTACCTGGAGAAAGGGAAGGAGACGCTGCAGCGCGCAGGTACCAGGGGCCGCGGGCCGCCTCCTCTCCCCTCGGGCTCGGGGCTCCTCCCCGGACACAGGAAATGGGATCGGGGTCAGAGCACCCCCTCCTTGGGTCAGGATGGAGTCTGCCCGGATTTTCAGGTCGGGTCCCGGAGGGACTCCCACCTTCTCCCATCGACAGTTAGGGTGCAGTCTCTGCGGGGAGCAGGGGAGACCGCCCTGAAATGACCATCCGCGGGCCGGTGCCCCTGGGACCCCTGGGGAACTGTCTCTTGGGCTTTGTTGGCTGCCTCAAACTCACTGTGTGTGAGGTCTGACCCCAGCGTTTCTGAGTCATTTGGCCTCCACCCAAGTCAAGCCCAGAAATCCCTTCAAACCAAACCCCTACCCCCCCCCCCCCCCCCGGCCCCTCAGAAACTTGCCTCCTGCCCTGGGCTGTGTCCATTTGATTCTAGAACTTTCTAGAGACTAGATTATTCCAGGGGCCTCTGTCCGGGCGGATGTCCGGTTTGTGTGCTCCCTTCCCCCACCCCGAGTCCTGTCCATTCCCAGGGTGGTCAGGTGAGCGCTGCTGGAGTGTCCCATGACCATGCAAAGTCCCTAAATGGTCTCACCCTTCCCTCAGACCCTCCAAGGACACAGGTGACCCACCACCCCTTCTCTGAGCGTGAGGTCACCCTGAAGTGCTGGGCCCGGGGCTTCTACCCTGCGGAGATCAGCCTGACCTGGCAGCGTGATGGGGAAGACCAGACCCAGGACATGGAGCTTGTGGAGACCAGGCCTTCGGGAGACGGGACCTTCCAGAAGTGGGCGGCCTTGGTGGTGCCCCCTGGAGAGGAGCAGAGATACACCTGCCATGTGCAGCACGAGGGGCTGCCCGAGCCCCTGACCCTGAGATGGGGTGAGGAGGGCACGTGGGCACAGAGCCTCTTCCAGGGAAGCGGGGCCCCTGGGGGACTTGAGTGGGGTCGGGGCTGAGGCCTGGGGTCGGGGCCTCACCTCCCCTTCCCTTCTCTTCCCAGAGCCGCCTCCTCAGACCACCTTCATCATCGTGGGCGTCCTTGCTGGCCTGCTTCTCCTGGGGGCTGTGGCTGCAGCTGTGATGTGGACCAGGAGGCGCTCAGGTGGGGAAGGGTGGGCTCTGAGTGTCTGGTCCCTCTGGGGTGTCCAGCCCAGGGAGAGTGTGTCCTGCTTCCTGCAAGGGAGGCCCCATCCCCACGTGTGCTTGCCCAGAGTGGGGCTCTGTGCTCACACTCACTCTGTAGTGAGGCAGGTGTGACAATGAGGGACACATTGATTTCCTGGTGATTGTAGTGATGGGGACCAGGGTCCCAGCAGTCACAGGTCAGAGGGAAGGTCCCTGCTGAGGACAGACCTCCAGGAGGGCGCTTGGTCCAGTCCCTGACATGTGCTTTCCACAGGTTTCCTGATCCTGCCCGGGGTCTATACACACAGTTCTGGAAACTTCTCTGGGTCAAGACTAGGGCTTCCTTTAGGACCTCATGGCCCTGCCTCCTCCCTGGTGTCTCACAGGATGTTTTCTTCCCACAGGTGGGAAAGGAGGGAGCTACGCTCAGGCTGCCAGTGAGTATGGAGGGGTGACCCCTGAGACCCTGTGACAGCAGACGGGAGCCCATGGGGACCTCACCCCACAGTTCCTCCTTCAGTCTCCTGTCCTGGGGTCTAACATGTCCTGGTGTGTCCTCCCCAGGCTGTGACAGTTCCCAGGGCTCTGACTCGTCTCTCTAGGCTTGTAAAGGTGAGACTGACGTGGGGAGGGGATGGGCTGAGTGGCCGGGACTGGGTTATGGGGATTCCTTGCGGCATTTTGAGCATGAAGTGGACTTTTGAGACTGTCCCTGTCACAGCCACTGACCTGAACTTGTTCATGATTATTTCTCCACAGCGTGAGGACCAGCCTCGTGGGGACTGATGGTGGCAGATTTCTTCAGGTTCCCACTTGGTGACTCAAGAACCTCTGACTGGGAGGCTGGCCACCCCTGCCCCAGCCCCTCCCCACACTGTCCTGTGCAGCAGAGGGGGCAGGGCTCCCCACCCCTGTCTGTGCTTCCTGGTGCCTGAGCTCACCCTCCTGCTCCGTAATGAGATGAGACTCTGATGTGACTTTGTTCACTTCTTGCCCTGATGGTCGATGGGTTGATTAGAGGAGAGGATCCTAAAGTTTGAGAGGAGGCAAATGGAAGGTCGGAGAATGTGCAGAAGCCCTGTGTGTGCTGTGCTGAGACTCTCAGGGGGACAGGAGAGGCTGTGAGGACGCGTGTGGGCGGGGCTGTGCCCATCGTTGGGCGCGCAGGGCATCGCGGGCTTTGACGTGCTCCCTCCTCGGCTAGGTCGTCTTCCCTGTTCCTTTGACCTTGTTCCTCAGGAGAACCTTGTCCACGCAGGACCTGTGGTCACAGGACTCACACGTCACCCAGGCCTGTCTCTGTCCTAATGAAGGACATCTCCAGGACCCTGGACAGCGAGGGCTTCGTGGGCGGGGTCAGCCTAGGCCCTGCTGGTTCTGGCCCTCAGACCCCAATTCTGGGTGTTTGTTGTGTCTTTGTTTTTGTAGATATTATGCTTGTCAATGTTTTTGTGTATGAGTTTTTTTCCCTTCTCTCGGTGTCCCCCGTCTGACACCCACAGGGGTCATTTTACCTGTCATTGTCCCTCAATAACAGCGGGGTCCTAGCACACAGCGGTCGGTGGTTTCATGAGAGAATTTCAGGCTCGTCCTGCTCTTGCCTCCTTCTACGGCCTGATTGTTTTTTCCGTGTCCTCCTGGACTCCTCAAGGACCTGGGTTCAGGACTAGCAGAGAGAAGGGTCCCCTCATGCTCCTCTGAGATCCGTTCCTGCAGGGATGGTGCTCTGCCCACCGCCCTCTCCCCCGGCCTGCGCTCTAGGGCTGGCTGAGCCGAACCCCAGATGTCAGATTGATTTAGGGGAGCGGCGCTGAGGGCTGTGCAGGCAGTGCTGTCACCGTGGGCACACGTGCTGTGGTCTGAGGCCACATTAAAGAAGACACTGTCTGCATGTAGGGAGTGCTCACCGTTCAGGGAACCACGTTGGTGAGTGACAGACGTGGGGCACTGTTTCTGCATCTGGGAACATCATTGAAGTAGAATCAACAGTTCTCAAGAATTTGGAACTCATTGCCCCAGAAATGCCATTTCATGTCACCCGTAGTATTTAGGTGACCCTGTCCACATGGATGTCTCCAATAGAGAACCAGCTGTATTCCCACCGCAGATCACTGCCCATCACTGCTGAGATTATCAGTGATTTTATCAATTAATGAGATGATGCTAATGAACAGCTGAACCTCGGGCAGGAACGTTTTCTGTGTTCCCTGTGGAGGAGTAAGTTCCGAGTCAGTGTTGTTCTCTGTGGAACTGAAACAAGGCTGTGTCACAATTCCTTTAACTCTGGCCAGGTTATTTCAGTGGTTAGAGCATCAGCCTGAGAATCGAAGAATTGCGGGTTCGATTCCTGGTCAAGTGCATGTGCCTCGGTTGCAGTTTGGTCCCCGGCCCTGTTCAGGGTCCTGCAGGAGGCAACCAATCCATGTGTCTTTCTCACAGCGATGTTTCTCTCCCTCTCTCTCCTCCTCCTCCCTTCCTCTCTGTCAGAAAATAAATGGAAAAATATCATCGGTGAAAATTAAAAACAAACCAACCACAACAACTCATAGAGGCAAACAACAGAATGGTGGTCACCAGAGGGGAAAGGGAGTGGGGGAGGGCAAATTGGCAAATATGTGGTAACAGAAGGAAACTGGACTTTGGGTGCTGAGCACAACGTGTACAGATAGCAACTTATAATGTCATATACCTGAAATATATGTAGTGCTATAAACCAATGTTACCCCAATAAATTGTAATTTTATTTTTTTTTTATTTTTTTTATCCTCACCAAAGGACTTTTTTTCATTCTTTGTTCAGATAGAGTGGGAGGGAGAGAGAGGAAGAGAGAGAGAGAGAAACATCGACGTGAAAGGGACACATGGAGTGGCTGCCTCCCCCACCACTCATACAACCTGGGGACAAACTGCAACCAACATATGTGCCCTTAGTGGGAACCAAACCCGGGTCTCTCTGGACCGCAGGCCGATGCTGTAACCGCTGAGCCAAACCAGCCAGAGCAATAAATTGAAATTTTAAAAATCTAACTTGAGCTCAGCCAGTTTGGCTCAGTGGGTTGAGCATCATCCCATGGAATGAGAGGTACCTGTTTGATTTTGGGTCAGGGCACATACCCGGGTTGTGGGCTCAGTCCTCAGTGGGGGGCATGGAGGAGGTGGCCAATCGATGTTCTCTCTCATCGATGTCTCTATTTCTCTCTCCCTCTCCCTTCTTCTCTCTCTAAAATCAATAAAGAAAAATTATTGAAAATAAAACTAAATAAATGAACAAACAAAGTCTTTTTAAGACACACAGGCATCAACATACCCCTGGACATTCCTAGAAGTACCAGGCAGGGTCAACGCTTAGCCTCACTTTTTTCCAGCAGCCCCCATGCTTTCCCCCTTTCCTGTTTCCTTCACTGGATGCCAATATCCATAACAAAAAACAAGCAAAGCAAAGCACCCTGACATTTGAGTCCATCACAGCCAGACCTACCACAGCTGCTGTAGGGTGCAGCTTGGAGGCTCCAATGCTTTATAGAGACACGTCACTCCAGTGTCTTCCAGGATATTGGACAAAGAGCCAGGAGGGACAGAGATGGGGTGCACAAAAGGGCTTGGGAGAAGCAGTCACAGGCGACAGAGGTGAGGCAACAGTAGGTCAGTCTGCAGAGAGACACACACTGCGTTTGTCAGCCGGCTCACGTCTGTGTGAGGATCTTTCCTGAGCCACACGCAAGAACTTGATCAGTCCTTGACCTCCATGGTCGGGGGAGAAAAGTAAAAGGATTAAAATGTGTAGGGGCCGAGAAAATACAGAAGCAACAATGCAGACGATGGAAATATTGGGGGATCACTTCTAAGGTGTATACATGTCTAATCACTATGCTCTACACCTGAAACTAATACATTGCATGACAAGTGTAATTGGGAAAAAATGTTTTTAAGATTTTAAAAATTGATATGAGAGAGAGAGGAAGGGAGAGGAAGAGAGAAAGAAACATGGATGTGGAAGCCTACCATCCATGGCTGCCTCCTGCATGCCCCCTACTGGATGACCTGGGCATGTGCCCTGACCCAGAATCCCAGCCAGCCACCCCGAGCTGAGCAGGGACAAGGCCCAATCAACTGAGCCACACCCCACACCAGCCAGGGCAAAAAAAGTTTTGATTGGGCATGGGCCACACTCAGCTTCTAATTTCCCACCTGCCAACCCAATGTCTACACTCCAGACTTTTAAAAGAGCAAATGTAATTAATAACTCTGCTTGTGAACCTTTGCTTGCTTTCCAGGAAAGTTAGGTGAAAGTCTGAGCTTCTGGTTCCCAACAGGGGTGACTGTTGACATCCAAGGGACATTTCTCCATTTCTGGAGACCTTTGTGGTTGTCCCTTCTGGGGAGAGGGATGCTGCTGCCATCTAGAGGGTCAGAGCCAGGGACGCCACTCAACATGCCCCCCAACAAAGGAGCTCTATCTGATTATCTGATCATTTGTCAATCATTCAGAGGTTGAGAAACCCCCGGTCTGAGCCCTAATGCACCTTTAAAAAACGATTTTATGGGCTACAGCAGGTTTCTCCCTGTCCACACTACCTGCCGAGGTCCAGCCTCAGCAGTCCAGGGTTTCCTTCAGGTGTGGACGGAGTCGGCGAAGAAGGACATGAGACAGAAGTGCTTGATCACCTTCTGCTGCTCAGTGTCAGCAGAGTTTTATTTCTATATCCCTTGATTCACATGGTTTTTTCCATTCTTAATCCCCTTACACAATCAATTCCTCATTTATTTTCTAATTGTCCTTTACATCAGGTATTTCTATGATTAATCTTGGCTTACACAGAAGTTATTTCTATTCAATCTGGCTAGCAACAGTATTCTATTATTTTCTTTGATTCTATTATATTCATCAAGAACATACTCTGCGTACATAGAGTTTCAGTATTTGCAGTTATAAGATTCATAGCTTGGCTAGATGTCATTGCGGCTCAGTTATGCTTGGCATTCAGACATTGTCTCACTTGGTTACAGGCCTGGCAGTATGCCTTCAGACCTCTTGCACATTAATCACAGAGGTATCGGGTCCATTGTTTCTTCAAACTGTTTTGCTGACGTTTTGATAACACACACAATGGAGGGGCGACACGTCCCAGCTGTTGAATTCAATTGGGGATGGTGTCTCAATATACCCTTTTATCCTTATAATTCACCCATACTCTCCCAGCGTCCTTGCCCATCGTTCCAGTAAATGTCAGGGGTTCAAGAGTGGCTGCCAATTGGCCCATGCTATACGTTCCCTTGGGGGGACACCATAGTTTACCTCTTATCCTAAATGGCCCAGGGCCTGGTTTGTATTCTTCTAGGGGGTGGAGGTGAAGGTGTAGGAGAAACGCCTGGTGCCCAAGCAGGCATGGTGGTTTTTACTTAACTTCTGCAGAGACTTTCCAGATCAGAAGAGGGAACTGTAACTTCCCCTGTCTGCTGTAGTAATAATCTCTCTCCTCGGTGCCCTGGCATTGCTGGGGCTTCTGCTGAGCGAATGCCAAGCCGTCCCCCTAAATCTGGGTTATTGATAAGCACATACATGATTGCCATGGGTAACAGTACTGGAGACAACAACACACTCCAGAACACTATCCACTATTTGTGATGGGGTTGAAATGCTCTCGCCAGCCGCCTTCCTCATCTAAGTTCCCGCTGTGCGGCGAACTCCTTCCTCCTGTGACTGTGTCAGACTGAGGAGGTCCCTCCCGTCGTGGTGGCATGGCTCCCGACAACTACCGATATTTTGGGCTGGATAACTCTGTGTTTTGGGGACCGCCCAGTGCATTGCAGGAGGTTAAACAGTGTCACTGGCCACCCCACCCCCACCCCAAAAATGCAGTTGCACCCTCGTCATCCAGCTGAGACCATCACAAATGTCTACAGCCCTGGTGAGTGTGGCTCAGTTGGTTGGAGCATCGTCCTGTGCACCAAAGGCCACAGGTTTGACTCTGGGTCAGGCACACACCTAGGTTGCCGTTTCATTCCCCAGTCAGGGTACACAGGAGAGGCAACTAATTGGTATACCTCTCTCACATCAATCTTCTCTCTCTCTCTCTCTCTCTCTCTCTCTCTCTCTCTCTCTCTCTCTCTGTCTCTCTCTCTCTCTGTCTCTCTCTCTCTCTCTCTGTCTCTCTCTCTCTCTCTCTCTTCCTACCTCTCTAGAATCAATTTTTTTATTGTTTCCAGACACTGAAATCTCCACAAGGACAACAATGCCCCCTGTTGAGAACTACTGGGCTAGAGAAAAACCAGATTTTGAGGACCTCTCACCCCCATTACCAAATTGAAGCCAAGAGAACAGTTGGTCTTCCCCAAAGAGGATAAGTTTCCCGCTAAAATATCTATTAGTCACTTCCCCTCTGGACTCATCATTGTCATCAGCACATTAGACAGTCATGCTCGTGCTCACTATGGGCTTTCTCACGTCACATTTCCACAGATATCTTCAGGGGAAAACATCTGGGGTTCTGGTTTCCACATGGTCGGTTGAGAGAAGAAACAAGAAGAGTTAGGTAAGGTGTCCATGAGAAATCACTCGGGCCCTGGCCAGTGTGGCTCAATTAGGTGTCGTCTCGTACACCAAAAGATTGCCAGTTTGATTCCTGGTCAGGACACAGCTCCGGGTTTCAGGCTTGATCCCCTGGTGGGGGGGGGGGGCATGCAGGAGGCAGCCGATTGATGTTTCTTTCTCTCTCTCTCTCTCTCCCTCCCTCTCGCTCTAAAAATCAATTTAGAAATCTGTTTTAAAAGTGAGCCAATGGAGTCACACAGAAGGAAAGGATGGGACAACCCTCTGACAGGCCCCTGCCTGACAGCATCCCTCTCACTGACAGCAGGTCTGCAGACCCCGAGATGGACGCGATGGAGACATGAGAGCCAAAGGCTGAAGCAGGAGAGGAAATGAGCACCTTCGAACTGCCGAGTCCACGTGGTAAAGAAAGGTCACTCATCACGGACGCCCCAGAGACTCACATCAGCTGTTGGGCGCTGCACACGGGATGTCTCAGCGTCTCCCACAGCTGCCCGACGTCCACCTGGGACAGGGTGCTGTGTGCAGGTGCAGGTGTGTCAGGTGGGGTGTGAACACTGACCTTAAGGAACTCTACATCACCTTCAAGTTTGGAAGCAAAATTATACCTACAACAGACGAGATATTGGAAGCCATGAAATGAAGTCTAAGTGCCAAGTCAGGGGCCCCTTACCTGATTCTCCCTGCCCACCCTGCTAAGGCTTACCACACTGTTTAGAGAAATATGGTTACTCTCGCCTATAAGTTATTTCTCTTGGGGTCTTCAGACAACAGGCAAGCATCAAGGCTCCTCCACTTAGGTCTCTCCTGTTTCCTTCTAGTCCCTCCCCATCCACGTGACACCATCCACGCTAGGAGAGAGGGCCACATCCATGCTGAATTCTCAGCACCCAGGACAGAGGCCCGGAGCTCCTAGGTCTAGAACTGCACCTACATGCCAGACAGACGCCCATCTTGAACTGATGCTCTAAGCAAGGCTGCATTCCCAGGGAAGGGGCCCGTTGCAGCTTAAAAACTGAGATTTTTGTAAAAGGAGATGATAATTAGAAAAAATGAATTTGAAATACACAATTAATAAAAGAGGCACACCATGTAGGATTTTTGTTTTTTCCCTGGATACTTCTGCAAGGTTGGACAAATTAACTTCTTCGTGGTCTCATTTCTTCATGAAAGAAATAGATGGTGTCATGTGGTTAAGAAATTAGGCCCTGGCTGGGAGGCTCAGTTGACTGCAGTGTCCTCCCTACACCAAACCCTGGCAGGTTTGATCCCTGCTCGGAGCGTGTGCAGGAGGCAATCAATGGATGTTTCCTTCTCTCTCCCTACCTGTCACTGAAATCAAATTTTAAATAATTAAACTTTAAAAGAAAGAAAGAACTGTGGCCGATTTAGCTCAGCGGTTAGAGTGTCGGCTCCTGGACCAAAGCGTCGCGGGTTTAATTCCTGTCAAGGGCACGGACTTCGGTAGGGGTTGGATCCTCGCACTGGTCGGGCCCCGCAGGAGGCAGCCAGTCGATGTGTCTCTCTCATGTCCATGATTCTCTCTCTCTCTCTCTCTCTCTCTCTCTCTCTCTCTCTCTCTCCCTCCCTCCCTTCCTCCCTCCCTCCCACTCTATCAGACGATAAATGGGAAAAAAGTATCCTTGGGTGCGGATTAAAAAAAAGAGAGAACGAAATTAGAATTTATTTTAGAGCCTGGAACATGATCGCTGCAGGTTGAGTTTATTTTTTAAAATCATATATATGTTATATTTACATATGTATGTATACGTTTTATATGTTTATATCTATAAATACTTTTACACAATTATATATTTATATATACCTTTGTATATCTATATATTTTTGATATATTTATGTATCTGCATACTTTTTTCCTACATATATACTTTTTATACAATTATACATATTTATGTATACTTTTATATATTTATATGTATACTTTCTATACATTTTATAAATATGTAACTTTTATACATTTACATATACTTTTTATAGATGTATAGATAATTTTTTTATTTATATACTTATAGCGATGTTTATATATTTACTGATTTTTTACATATGTATATCTATTTCTGGTTTTATATTTATATTATGAGTTATGAACACATCTTCCCAGTGGTGACTCCAGGCATAGTGACAGAGACCGCGCCACGGAAAGACTCTGCCCTGAGCACACAGCCCCGGGGACCCGGGGACCAGGGAACAGGCCCCAAGCAAACAGACTGAGGACAGAGCGCAGAGGAAACGCCCGGCTGCAGCGCTGAGGCCTTCCTGGCGGAGGGATCCCTGAGGCCTGAGCCCCACCCAGCACCTTGGAACAGAGGGGGAGGGAGCTGAGGCCGCAGGTGGGACTCCGGGGCACAGAGGGACAGGACGGGTCACATCGGGATGAGACAGGCCGACCCTTGAGCAGGCGGAAGCGCTGCCTTAGAGAGACGAGCACCCGGGGCCTCACACACGGGAGTCTCGGGCCTAGAAAAGGAGGAGCCTTTCCCTGTGCGGCAGCGCGGACAGACCTGGAGAGCATTGTGCTGAGTGAGATAAGCCGGTCAGAGAAGACCTGTGCCTTATGCTTTCACTTACAGGTGCAGTCTTAAAAACAAACACACACAAAGAAACAAACAAACAAAAGCTCATAGAAACGAAGAAAAAGGGGATGGTTGCCAGATGGGAGGACAGGAGAAAGGGGAATACGGTGGAAAACACTGTGATAAGTTTGCACCGTTACTAGAATTAATGGAGAGATCACGTTGTAAGGTATAAAAACAACCAATGGCTACCCCTGAAACCAACGTAACTAATAAAAGATTGCATACTAACGTTACTTAATTTTTTAAAGCCGGAGTACAGGAACAAATGTGTACATTGAAGACCAGGTTGACATCCAATCACACCAACGTCTGCAGGCGGCAGGTGGGCGGAGCCAGCACCGCAGAGGATCGCCTGGGAGGTCCTGTCCACACTCCGCTGTCCAGACGCAGCCCCTGGAGGCCCTGCTGGTGGTGAGCACTGAGCACAGGGCCCGCCAGTAGGACAGTTTCTCGTTGCATCTATGGGAAGACAGACACGGTGACGCTCTGGTGGCTACATTCAACCCCGTACATTCTCAGAACAGCCACACAGCTAGCACGTTTGATTGCAAAGGCCGTGTTTTCTGAAGCAAAAAAATATCAGGGTCCATGAAATACCCAGTGGAGACTGGAGCACACCACAGGCGAGGTGGGGGCAGGGGAGGGCTTTACCACCTGACTCACTCCCGCCCTCCTGGGACTTCTGTGGTCATGCAAAACCAACATTGGCAACAAAATTATTTACATAGGATTTAGTGTCAAATGAGGACCCACTAGAACTCCCGGATGGTGAAAGATTAATGGTTGGAAGCCAGTCACCCATCCAAATGACCACGGCAACAACTCTCACACTTAATGCTCCCATTTGCCCACCTGCCCCTCCCTTCGTAATTTCCCCTTGTCTGAAACCGGTTTTCATTTCTTTCCCCAGGTTACATGAATCTCACAATTAGAACTGAGAGATCAACCAACTCTCAGACTTTGACTTTGGGTATTTCCATCATTTCTCCTTAGTTCTCTGATACCTGACACCCAACGACCTCCAATTCTGTTTCCATTTTATGTTATTTTATTTTACTTTTATTGATTTTGGAGAGAGAGACATCGACTTCCTTCTTCCACTTATTTATGCATTCATTGGTTGACTCTTTCTTTTTTTAAATCCTCACTTGAGGATATTTTCTTCCATTTATCTTCATATAGAGTGGGAGGGAGGGAGAGGGAGGGAGACAGACAGACAGACATTGATCAGTTGCTTGCGGCAGGATCCCGACCAGGGCTGACCCAGAAAGGGCCAGGGACTGTACTGCAACCGAGGTATGTGCCCTTGACCGGAATCCAACCCACGACTCTGTGGTCTGCGGGTGACGCTCTAACAGTTGAGCCAAGCTGGCCGGGGCTCATTGATTGGCCCTCCTATGTGCCCGGGGGCTGAACCTTGGTGTATGGAGAGGATGCTGTAAGCAACTCAGCTACCCAGCCAGGGCTCCGACTCAATTTGAGAAAACTTGAACGTCTCAGTCTGGTTCTTTCACCTAGTTTAGCTTTGGAGATTTCAAGAGAAGTTCTGGGCGCACCATCTCTCTGTGAATTTATTTATTTATTTATTTATTTATTTTACACTTTAAAAGAGTTTTATGGTATATGAATTATATCTCAATAAAGTTATTATTTTTTAAATGGCATAACTTTCTTTAGTCATATATTTTTTTCTTAAATACCTTTCCAGCATAGAGAATATTAGAAGAATCTAACGCATCATCCAATGGTCTCCAATCCACTATCACTTCAGCATCCTTTTCTAAAACACGTAATATTCCTGAAATCAAGCTGTCTTGGTCACTGGTCTTTCCACAAGATGAGTGAATATAGACGCCTTCCTGTTCATATATGATCTTCCCGCTCACAGCACCCGCGACCGCCATGTTTCCTGCGCGTGCCTGTGATGACGTAGCAGTCCTCTCTGTGAATTTAAATGCTTTTTCCATTAGAACATCCTTCCCAGAACCAAGGGGTGGGATTCCGTCCTTTTGGGTACCCTCTATCTTGTCCTTACCTAATCTGGCCAATTCCTCCATACTGGTCCCCATCAAAGAGCATCTGGGGACACCAAGACTGAAAGGCAGTGTCTGCCCTTTGATTGGCTGTGGAATCTCTCCCCTCCCATTGGCCGGCATGACTCTTGATTGATGAGATTCTGAGGCTCATGTGAACAGGCTGAGGCTTGTTTCTTCCATCTCAGGTGTGAACGATCTTCCTTCAGACACATTCACATGACGACACTAATAGACTCTCCCTCTGTGGTATAAGCTCTGGGCTTCTGGGAACAATCTCCTCCTGCCCCCAGGGACAGACAACCTGGAGCCTGGTAGTGAGAAGCTCTCTGCTGATAATCTGAGTGTCTACCTGCCCCGTACTCTCAGCTTCCTGAAAGAAGCTATCTTGTCCATCTTCTCCACTTTCATAGTAGCCCCTAGAACGCAGCCTTCCTGCATGAGGAGGGTATCAATTAACTAGTCAATGACTATTCTTGGATGACGAGGTGTGGGTGGAAAGGACAGAAGTCAGAATTTGTGTGTCTTTTTTTTTTCTTTTCTTGAATTTGTGATAGGAACACTGAACATGAGATCTACTCAAGATTTTTTTTATTGATTTAGAGAGAGAAACATCGATTTCTTGTTCCACTAATTTATGCATTCATTGGCTGATTCTTTTTTAAAGATTTTTTTTACTTGATTATTAGAGAAAGAGGAAGAGACAAGGAGAGAGAGAAACATTGATGTGATAGTGAAATGTCGATTGGCTGCCTCCTGCATTCCCCTACCTTGGATCAAGCCCGAAACCCAAGCCTGTGTCCTGACCAGAAATTGAACTGGTAACCTTTGGGTACACCAAATGAAGCCCACCCACTAACCCACACCTGCCAGGACTGGTGGATTCTTGTATGTGCCCTGACCAGGGATCTAGCCCACAATCTTGGCATTTCTGGACGATGCTCTAATGAAATGAGCAACCAGCCAGGGCCAACTTTTACCAAGATTATTAGTGTGCATGTGGTGTTAGCTAGAGACATGGGCTTGCTCAGGAGATCTGCAGAACTTACTCATCTTCCATAACTGGAACTTGATACTCGTTCAATACTAACTCCTCACTTTCCCCCTCCCCCAGCTCTGGGAAACCACCATTCCCTCCCTGCTTCTATGAATCTGACTGCTTCAGATACTTCTTTCAAGTGGAGTCATGCAGTGTTTGGCTTTCCGTGACTGGTTATTTCACTCAGCATAATGTCCTCCAGGTTCATCCATCACATTACCTGTAACAGGATTCCTTTTTTTTTTTTTTTTTTGGTTCCTGGTAGCTGCCCCAAGATCTGGCATAGAAGGTTAAAGGTGGTGTGATGTACCAGATTCTCTATTATTTAATATAAAAAATCCAGATTTCCTTAGGCATCAAGAGCCCTAAATGGTGACTAAACTGAGCAG
The DNA here is from genome assembly GCA_030848825.1 of Tadarida brasiliensis. NCBI lineage: Eukaryota > Metazoa > Chordata > Mammalia > Chiroptera > Molossidae > Tadarida > Tadarida brasiliensis. The sequence goes on from CM061276.1 coordinate 2,077,806, forward strand.
TCCTGGAGTCAGGTGAGCGAGCCCTGGACCTCCTGAGAGGTTTCAGGAAATAGGGCAGAGGCCTGAAGGCCCCAACAGAACAAGGCAATGGCGCCACCTGGTGGTCACTGTGAGTTGCCCTAAGGCAGTTTTAGCATTACTCCTTTTATGAATCCTGCTTAGGAGTGTACGCAGTTGCCACTCAAAGAAAATCTTATCCAGCCTTTTTCTATTTGGACAACACAGGCCAAATAAGTAAAAAAGTAGTTAACAAAAAACAAACCTTAAAATTCATACACACATAAACTCTCACGTGATTTTTTTGAATCTTCACAATTCCCCACACCTCACCTTCCTGGGTCATCAGAACTGCCTCATCTGAGGCCTTACCCACTGTGGGGAGAAAGGAGATGCGTCCACACATGGACAGACCACGTGGCCCAGACACTCCCTTTTGTTTTTTAATTTTGAATCAAGTTTTTCATTGATTTTTCATAGGTGGGGGAGAGAGAGAGAAGCATCGATGTGAGAAACATCGATCAGTTTCGCCCCGACCAGGGATTGAACCGGCAACCTAGCTATGTGCCCTGATGGGAAATCAAACCCACCACCTCTTGGTGTAGGGGACGATGCTCCAATGACCCGAGCCACCTGGCCAGGGCAGATTCTAAACATTTTTTAAGCCATTTAGTCACCAACATTCAAAAGGATTAGACTTTACTATTGAGAGAGAATATTTTTACAGTTTTTCATATTTCTATCCCAAGAGAGGATCTTGTATCAGATGCAAAGCAATTCATTTCAGGTAGCTTTTCTTCAGTTTTCCTGCGAGTTTCAGACATTGAAGTCCTTTCACACGTAAACACTGTGAGAATAAGACTTTATTTAAAGGATGAGATAAGTTTAAGGCCAAGAGGATGTTTAAGAACAGCTCCATCAGCCCTGGACTCCACACATTCCAGGGTGGATAAGCCCCACCCCCATCGCACGGGGGCTGCTGCGAGCTGCCTTATAAGACCCTCAGGCAGAGTTGAGAACATTTTCCTTTTTCTGAATCCTCACCTGAGGGTATTTTTTCGAGGGAGGAAGAGAGAGAGGAGAGAGAGAAACATCACTGTGAGAGGGACTCATCGATTGGCTGACTCCCACACAACCCCGACCAGGGCCAGGGATCCATCCAACCTGCACCCCAGGTACGTGCCCCTGAGCGGGATTCAAACCCGCGACCCCTTCGGTCCACCAGCCGGCGCTCGAACCGCTGAGCCCAACCAGCCAGGGCTCAACTGCCTTTTTCAAAGACCTTGAGTCCTTTATACCTGCACTTAGATCTTATCTTCGTTGCTCAGGAGTAGTGATCGCAAAGCACGTTTCGTAGAGAGAGGTCGGTGTCCGAGGGCCCAGGAGTGCCTCCCACCACGGGAATCCTAGAGCGAGCGCGGGTCCCCACAGGGCCAGGCCCAGCACTTTGAAGAAGCCGCCGCTGCCGGGTCTGCCTAACTCACCCGGAAAACCCCGTGGACCTCGCGTGCGGTTCCATCTGCTGCCTCCAGGGCGTCCCTTCCTTCTGCGAAAGCGCCGCGGGGACCAGGTTCTGTGCCCGGCAGTCCCGAGGTTCTTAGAAGGAGGACATCAGAACCCACAGCCAGCTGGCCGGCTGCTGTCAAAGGTCAAGGCGCTGGAGCCCCAGCTCAGAAGTATCTTGCAGATGAACCCAAGGATTCGCAAGTTCCAAGGGCAGATATCTGAGTGAGCGCGACCTGCCCTGGGCCCTGGGGAAGAGGAGTTTTCCGGAGTGGGGGAGGGGACAAAAGAGACAGAGACATGCCTTGGCTGCCTCCTGCACCCGCCCCAACCGGGTGGGGTTTGAACCTGGGACTTGCCCCTGAACCGGAATCGAACGCAGGACCTTCTGGTGCGCAGGCCGCCGCTCTAACCACTGAGACACGCGGGCCAGGGAGGAGAGAGTGCTTTTCAAATCTCTCTAATAAAGGTGGGCCTTCCCCGAAGGCAGGCACCTGAAACGGTTCGTTCCCAGTTTTCTGAACCTGAAAGTCTGCACTGGAACTGTCTGTATTACATTTGAACAAAATATATTAAGAATATGGACTCGTCCTACACCTGGTGACCAGTGTTTCCAGTAGCCGCACTGCCAGCTGGTGGTCACTGGGGATGGAGAGGAGCACGGGTGGAACTCTAATGTCCATATCCCGGAGATGACATACAATGTATCACTGAAATCAGTTCTGCGGCATCCTTAATACTTTTCATGTGTTTGTAAGAAATGTCTATTTTTTACGTACCTTTTTCATTTATTTTTAAACTACGGTTGACATATAATATTAAAATTATGTTAAATATAGGCATAGTGCCCTGGTGGGTTTCACTCAGCGGCTAGAGCGTAGGCCTGCGATCCAATGAGTTGCGGGTTCGATTCCGGTCAAGGGCATGTACCTCATTGTGGTTCATCCCCGGCCCTGTTTGGATCATGCAAGAGGCAACCAGTCGATGTGGCTTTATCACATTGATGTTTCTCTCGCTCCCCCCTCCCATTATCTCATGATAAACAGAAAAATATTATCGGGTGAGAAATAAAAAATAATAATAATAAAATGAATAAATGTACGCATAGTACTACATGCATAGTAATCAGATTTTGTATAACTTAAAGAGTGAATCACCTCAAGCTCAGCTGGTGTGGCTCAATGGCTCAGTGTCAACCCTTGCCTCTCCCATGAGGTGGCCAGTTTGATTCTCGGTTGGGGCACATGACCAGGTGGTGGGCCAGATCCCCAGAAAGGGGCATGCAGGAGGCGGCCAGTCGATATTCTCTCTCATCCATGTTTCTATCTCTCTCACCCTCTCCCTTCCTTTCTCTAAAAACAATAAAGAAAAAAATTTTTCTTAAAAAAAAAAAAGCGAATTCCTGATTTTTTCAGTACCTATCTGGTAACCATCAGGTTTGAAAACAAAAAAGAAAAAAAATCTCTCTCTCTCTCTCTCTCTCTCTCTCTCTCTCTCTATATATATATATATATATATATATATATATATATATATATATATATATATTTCACCCAAGGATATGTTTCCATTTATTGACAAATAGAGTGTTGGGAGAGAGAGAGAGAAAGAGACACATCGAAGTGAGAGGGCCACATCAATTGTTTGCCTCCCAGACGACCCCTGTCAGGGACCAAACCTCAACTGAGGTTTGTGCCCTTGATCAGAATTAAACTGGAGACACTTTGGACCCTGGGGAGAGGCTCTGACTGCTGAGCCAAACCAGTCAGGGCAAAAATTCCTTTAAGTACAGTTCATATTCAGTATAATTTTATATCATACGCCAACTGCCACTAAAAAAAATTGTTTATTAAAGAAGAGTCTTGGCCAGGGCGGCTCAATTGACTTGGTATGTTCCCAGCACCAAAAGGTCCCCAGTTCCATTCTGGGTCAGGGCCTGGGGAGGATCCCCATTAGGGGGCGTGCAAGAGGCAGCCAATGAATGTTCCTTTCTCACTCAACACTTCCTGTATCTTAAAAAAAAATCCCAAAAAATTATTTTAAAAACTTTGAAAACAAGAAAGCTGCAACAACAATGACAGCCATTGGTCCTTGGGCCAGAGGGTTTATTTCTGAGCTGCACTGGCTCCATCCACAGGGTCCTGCTGGACAGGCGGCTCTCTGCACCCAGAGTTAGAGTCAGAGGGAGATGTGCCCCGCACAGGGTCAGTCTCTGAGTGCCCTGCCTCTCTGAGTGCTGCCCCATTGGGTTCTGGGTACAGGTTGCTGCTGGGGTCCCAAACATCCTACTGTCAGGACTCCTAGGATATCCATCTTTTTTATTACAACTATAATAAAATGCAATTGCCTGTCCAACAACAGTAAACAAAGGAGCTAGTTGCATTGAAAAAGAAGAAACACAGGAAAGCTTTAATGTCAATATTAATCTGCAGTAAGTAAAATATGTTCCATCATTCGAAATATGTACTTGAGGTACCTGTGTTGACAGAATCGGTGATAATTTGTGGGATACTTTTGAGGAAAAACAGCAGTCCTGGTCTCTTATTTTCGTACCAACTCCAGGCTAACGAGAAGAAATCCTTGGTCTAATAACCGAATAGCTCAATGTGAAGAGAATACCTAAGATGAATAAGGACTAGTTCCAATGAAAACCATTTATCCTAAATATGAAATTTGATCTCATCCAGGGCCAGGGAAGTCTCCCTGGGAAAATCCCGACGTGGAGAGTTGAACACGTGGACGTGAATGAGAGCTGTGGCCTTTGCAGTGGATGGGAAGGGTGGGCCCGGTGCTGTACCTGCTGATTCCATCATTTCTCTTTGCACAGTGGTCATGACCTTTATCCTGACACAGCCAAACTACCTCATCCCGTCTGAGGACCTTCGAGTTGTTCGATGTGGGTATTTCGGACAGAAGAGCAGGGAATCAACAATGACATTGGAGTGCTGGGCTCCCTTCCCTTCACCTCAGAGCGCCATTACTGGGAGGTGGAGGTGGGGAGCGGCGGGGAGTGGTCTGTGGGCGTTTGCAAGGAGTCTGCTCATGGGCAAGGCGAGATTGTCCTCTCCTCGGAATTCGGCTTCTACACTGTGAACTGCACGGACCAGGACCTGTTCACCGCCAGCACCGAGCCCTTGACGGTGCGCGTGGTCAGTCCCCGTTTGGCCGCGTGGGCATTTTCCTGGACATGGATATGGGGACCCTCTCCTTTATCATGTGGGTGATGTCTGCTGCGAAGCCACTGCGCCCGTTTTTCATTCCTGCAAACCCAGCGACGGATGATAGCTGCCTGGCCATCTGCCCAGGGATGAGCCCAAGCCCGCCGGTGACCCTGGGCGGGGCCAGTGAACCCCTGAGCGCAGGGACATTTAGAGAAACGTCCTGCGCGCTCCGGGCCGAGGCTGCGAGCTGTCCTGCCTGGTGCACATGCGCACAAAGTGTAGCAGAGAAACATGGGGCAGGTCCTGACCTCAGCACAAGGCAATGACAGAGGGGAAATTACGCTTCCCATATTAAGTATTGTTCTGGTTGTATCTGTGGGACTTGTTTGTATTATTGTCCAAAAGAATGCCCTGAACTTTCAGATCAATATACAAGTGTTTTCCTTTTGATTTTCTGAGGAATTACATTCTTGCACAGTCTGCACCTCATGTTCCCACGCTCTGCCCACCATCTCCCCGTCACTCCTCAGGGTATCCTCAGCTATGGACACACAGGTGCGAATGTATCATCACGTGTTGTAATGTAACATCAGCAACCCATTCACCACACACGTGCCTGTTTCCCAGGCCCGAGCCCACCCTGTGCCGCATCCACTCCAACAGTCCTTTGAGCTCCTGGGATCCCAGTTTATGACCCTGCCATGCATTCTGTCGCTCACCCTCGATGTCCTCTCCACCCCCCTCACTCACCTGAGCTCCCATGGTCCCTCACTTCGGCCCCTCCCTTGGCTCTCCCTTGCTGTGTCACATGCTTGGCAAACCACACAGCCAGGGAATCCAGCCCCTGCCTGCCCTTCACCTGCCAACGCAGCTGCAGGAGGCTGGAAACCCACACAGCCACGCTGACGCCAGCACCTCACTGTCATGACCCAGACCGCAGACAGGGCACAGCACTGAGCAGTCTTCCTGTCCCTGCAGGGCTCCCTCGTCTCCCCAGCCTGTGCCCACCTCCCCCCCCCCCCCCGTCCCCATCTATTACTGCCAGTGCCCTGTGTCCTGCTTCACTGAGGAAACGAAGCCCTTTATTTATTTTATTTTTTTATTGATTTAGAGAGACAGAAAGGGAGAGAGAGAGGGAGATAGAAACATCGATGAGAGAGAACATCGATTGGCTACCACCTGCATACTGTCCACAGGGCATGGGGCTCACAACCTGCCCTGAGCAGGAATCGAACCAGCGACCTCTTGGTGCATGGCACAACACTCAACCACTCAGCCACACCGGCCAGGCAGAAAACGAGCCCTGTAGGAGACACTGTTCCCGAGGCCCAACGCCATCTCCCTGGGGGCCTCCCCACAGGTCCGCGTCCACCTCCCAGACAGAGCCAGTCCCAGCTGCTGCTCAGGCCTCAGCCCTCCTCGTCCACTGACAGGTGTTGGTCCAGCAGGTCTTCCCTTTCCCTCTCCTGTCACTTTCTTCCTCCACGGGGTCACCTGGCAGCATGAGACCACACACCCGGACCCCAGCCTGAGGGCAGCTCAGGGACTGTGGCCCCGCTGCTGGGCTATCCAGTCTGTTACCAGGCTTACTCTGAGACCTCACTTCTCACAGGCTTCCTCCCATCAAAGGCAGAGAACAGCGGGGAAACTGAGGCAGGGCCATTGCTCCTCTGAAGGCTAACAGAGGATCCAAACTCTGAGTTGCCCTGTCTGAACCTTCCTTACTCTCCCTGGGTCCAGGGCTCCTCCAGCTCCTTCCTCCTCTCTCCCTGTCACCTGGAGACCACACTGAGCACCTGCAGCCTTGAGGACCCTCCTGCTCCTGGTGACATGCACTGTGTGCTGAGGGTGTGGGGACTCACACAGACCATCGGGTGCGGAGTGAGGTCATTTCACAACGTGACCCTCCCGAGTCACCGACACTGTGTGCGGTAGAATTTAGGAGGTTGTGAGTCTGACGCAGGGCTGTTTAGAAGCCGTTCTGTGCAAAGGGGCCAGAATCACCGCTGTGACAGAGGACCGTCCTGTGTCCAGCTTCCTAGGGCGTGATCCCCACTGCGGTTCACGGACCACAGGGAGTCTGGTCTCTGAGACTCTCCATCCGCTGTTTGCACACCCAGCTCCTCCAGGATGAGACAAAACCCCTGTTCCGCCCCCTCCGTTCCCAGGGGAGCTAACTCTCTGCCATCAAGTTTCCTGGGGTGCATTTTCTTCTAGAAGAATCCAGGGGGAGAGAGAAAGGTGAGAGGCAGGGTGTCCACTTCAGGGAGACGGATTCCGGGAAGAGAAGAGGAAAGGGAGCTGGGCCCAGCCTGGGGGTCTCTCCCTGGTTTCCTCCCACAGTCCCTGGGCCGGGACCCAGGAAGCCGGGTGACAGGCAGCTGTCCTGCAGGAGGAGGGTCAGGGCCACGTCCCGGGTCCCCAGGCCTGGCTCTCAGGGCCTCAGCCCAGGGCGGAGTCTGGGACGCGGAGGCTCAGTGTTGGGGACTCCCCTTCTTCCAGGCTTTACTTCTCCCTCTCACAGTGTGTGCCGGGGCCACCTTCCTGGATACTCATGACGCGCAAACACTTCTCACTCCCATTGGCCGACTGTTTCCACAGGATCCAATCAGCGTCCTCGCTGCTCCCACTTATCAGGTCCCTGTGGACCCCCTGGGATTCAGACGGTGCCCGGTCTCGAGGATGCGGGTCATGAGGTCCCCGACCCTCCTCCTGCTGCTCTCGGGGGCGCTGGTGCTGACCCGCAGCTGGGCCGGTGAGTGCGGTCGGGGGAGCGGCCTGTGCGGGGAGCAGCGGGGCCGGGCGGGCAGGACCGGGCAGCGCGTCTCCACCGGCCCGCGCTCTCCTCCCGCCCAGGCCCCCACTCCCTGAGCTATTTCTTCACCGCCGTGTCCCGGCCCGGCCGAGGGGAGCCCCGGTTCCTCGCCGGCGCCTACGTGGACGACACGGAGTTCGTTCGGTTCGACACCGACGCCACGAGTCAGAGGATGGAACCGCGGGCGCCGTGGGTGGAGCAGCCGTGGGTGGAGCGGGAGGACCCGCGGTATTGGGACCGGTGGACGCAGATCTCCAAGGACTACGCACAGACTTACCGAGTGGGGCTGAAGACCCTGCTTGGCTACTACAACCAGAGCGAGGACGGTGAGCCACGCGCCCGGCCGGGTCCCGACCCCATCCCCATGGACGGGCGGGGGTCCTCCCGAGGGTCCGGGTCCGAGCTCCACCGCGCGGCTGCGGGACCTCCGAGCCGACTTGGGACGAGCCCGGGACTTCGACCCCGTTTCACTCTCACATTAGGTCGAATCCACGGGGTCGAACTGGTGGGGGGGCTGACCTGGGACCCGGCCTTGTGGGAGAGGCTGACCTCGGGGCGGGGTCAGAGTCTCACACCCTCCAGAGCGCGTGCGTCTGCGAGGTGGGAGCGGACGGGCGCCTCCTCCGCGGGTACTACCAGGTCGCCTACGACGGCACCGACCACATCGCCCTCAACGAGGACCTGCGCTCCTGGACTGCGGCCGACCTTGCGGCTCAGATCACCCTGCGCAAGTGGGAGGAGGACGGTTGGACCGAGTACAAGATGAAGACCGTGCAGAGGGAGTGCGTATGGGAGCTCCGCCGTCTCCTGGAGAAAGGGAAGGAGACGCTGCAGCGCGCAGGTACCTGGGGCCACGGGCTGCCTCCTCTCCCCTTCGGCTGGGGGCTCCTTCCCGGACACAGGAAATGGGATCGGGGTCAGAGCACCCCCTCCTTGGGTCAGGATGGAGTCCGCCCGGATTTTCAGGTCAGGTCCCAGAGGGACTCCCACCTTCTCACGGCAACAGTTCGGGTGCAGTCTCTGCGGGGAGCAGGGGAGACCGTCCTGAAATAACCCAACAGAGGTTCCCATGGACCCGGCCATGCCCCTTGGACCGCTGGGGAACTGTCTTTCAGGCCCTGTTCGCTGCCCCACACCCACTGTGTGTGAGATCTGACCCCAGCGTTTCTGAGTCATTTGGCCTCCACCCAGGTGAAGCCTAGAAATCCCTTTTCTCCCCCTCAGAGACCCGCCTCCTGCCCTTGGCTGTGTCCATTTGATTCTAGGACTTTCTAGAGACTAGGAGATCATTCCAGGGGCCTCTGTCGAGGCTGGTGTCTGGGTTGTGTGCTCCCCTCCCCCACCCCGGGTGTGCTGTCCATTCCCTTGGTGGTCAGGTGAGCGCTGCTGGAGTGTCCCATGACCATGCAAAGTCCCTGAATTGTCTCACCCTTCCCTCAGACCCCCCAAGGACAGAGGTGACCCACCACCCGTTCTCTGAGCGTGAGGTCACCCTGAGGTGCTGGGCCCGGGGCTTCTACCCTCCGGAGATCAGCCTGACCTGGCAGCGTGATGGGGAGGACCAGACCCAGGACATGGAGCTTGTGGAGACCAGGCCTGCGGGGGACGGGACCTTCCAGAAGTGGGCGGCCGTGCTGGTGCCCCCTGGAGAGGAGCAGAGATACACCTGCCTTGTGCAGCACGAGGGGCTGCCCGAGCCCCTGACCCTGAGATGGGGTGAGGAGGGCACGTGGGCACAGAGCCTCTTCCAGGGAAGCAGGGCCTCTGGGGGACTTGAGTGGGGTCTGGGCTGAGGCCTGGGGTCTGGGCCTCACCTCCCCTTTCCTTCCCTTCCCAGAGCCGCCTCCTCAGACCGCCTTCATCATCGTGGGCGTCCTTGCTGGCCTGCTTCTCCTGGGGGCTGTGGCTGCAGCTGTGATGTGGACCAGGAGGCGCTCAGGTGGGGAAGGAATGGGCTCTGAGTGTCTGGTCCCTCTGGGGTGTCCAGCCCAGGGAGAGTGTGTCCTGCTTCCTGCAAGGGAGGCCCCATCCCCACGTGTACTTGCCCAGAGTGGGGCTCTGTGCTCACACTCACTCTGTAGTGAGGCAGGTGTGACAATGAGGGACACATTGATTTCCTGGTGATTGTAGTGATGGGGACCCGGGTCCCAGCAGTCACAGGTCAGAGGGAAGGTCTTGCTGAGGACAGACCTCCAGAAGGGCGCTTGGTCCAGTCCCTGACATGTACTTTCCACAGGTTTCCTGATCCTGCCCTGGGTCTATACACACAGTTCTGGAAACTTCTCTGGGGTCAGTACTAGGGCTTCCTTTAGGGCCTCATGGCCCTGCCTCCTCCCTGGTGTCTCACAGGATGTTTTCTTCCCGCAGGTGGGAAAGGAGGGAGCTACGCTCAGGCTGCCAGTGAGTATGGAGGGGTGACCCCTGAGATCCTGTGACAGCAGACGGGAGCCCATGGGGACCTCACCCCACAGTTCCTCCTTCAGTCCCCTGTCCTGGGGTCTAACATGTCCTGCTGTGTCCTCCCCAGGCCGTGACAGCTCCCAGGGCTCTGACTCGTCTCTCTAGGCTTGTAAAGGTGAGTCTGACGTGGGGAGGGGATGGGCTGAGGGGCCGGGACTGGGTTATGGGGATTCCTTGGGGCATTTTGAGCATGAAGTGGACTTTTGAGACTGTCCCTGTCACAGCCACTGACCTGAGCTTGTTCATGATTATTTCCCCACAGCGTGAGGACCAGCCTCGTGGGGACTGATGGTGGCAGATTTCTTCAGGTTCCCACTTGGTGACTCAAGAACCTCTGACTGGGAGGCTGGCCACCCCTGCCCCACCCCCTCCCCACACTGTCCTGTGCAGCAGAGGGGGCAGGGCACCCCACCCCTGTCTATGCTTCCTGGTGCCTGAGCTCACCCTCCTGCTCCCATACTGAGATGAGACTCTGATGTGACTTTGTTCACTTCTTGCCCTGAAGGTTCAGTGGGTTGATTAGAGGAGAGGATCCTAAACTTTGAGAGGAGATAAATGGAAGGTCGGAGAATGTGCAGAAGCCGTGTGTGTGCTGTGCTGAGAATCTCAGGGGCACAGGAGAGGCTGTGAAGATGCGTGTGGGCGGGGCTGTGCCCATCAGTGGACGCGCAGGGCATCGCGGGCTTTGACGTGCTCCCTCCTCGGCCGGGTCGTCTTCCCTGTTCCTTTGACCTTGTTCCTCAGCAGAACCTTGTCCACGCAGGACCTGTGGTCACAGGGCTCACACATCACTCAGGCCGGTCTCTGGCCCTCAGTGCCCAACTTCTGGGTGTTTGTTGTGTCTTCGTTTTTGTAGATATTATGCTTGCTAAAGTTTTTGTATATTAGTTTTGGTCTCATTCTTTGGGGTCCCCCATCTGACATCCACTAGGATATTTTTGCCTGTCATGGTCCCACAAGACCGTGCGGGTCCCTGCACACAGGAATCCATGGTATCGTGAGAGAATTTCAGGCTCGTCCTGCTCTTGCCTCCTTCTAGGGCCTGATTGTTCTTTCCGTGTCCCCCTGGACTCCCAGAGGACCCGGCTTCAGGACTAGCAGAGAGGAGGGTCCCCTCATGCTCCTCTGAGATCCGTTCCTGTAGGGACGGTGCTCTGCCCGCCGCCCTCTCCCCCGGCCTGCGCTCCAGGGCTGGCTGAGCCGAACCCCAGATGTCAGGTTGATTTAGGGGAGCGGCGCTGAGGGCTGTGCAGGGCAGTGCTGTCACCGTGGGCACACGTGATTTGGCTGCCACAGGACAGCTGTGATCTGAGGCCACATTAATGAAGACACTGTCTGCAGTGTAGGGAGGTGCTCCTTCAGGGACCCGCATTGGTTGAGTGACAGACGTGTGGCACTGTTTCCGCATCTGGGGAACATCATTGAGGTAGCATCAATAGTTCGCAAGAATTTGGAACTGATCCCCCCAGAGATGCCATTTCATGTCGTCCATAGTGTCGATGACACTGTCCACATGAATGTCTCCAATGAGGACCGATCTTTATGCCCACTGCAAAGCACTGTCAGTCACCACTGTGTTTATCAGTGATTTTATCAATTAATGAGATAATGCTAATGAACAGCGGAACCACAGACAGGAACGTTGTCTGTGTTCCCTGTGGGTGAGTAAGTTCCGAGTCAGTGTTCTCAATAATGGAACTGAAACAAGGCTGGGTCACAAGTTCCTTTTAACCCTGGCCGGTTTGACTCATTGGTTACAGCATCAGCCTGAGGACTGATGGGTTGCAGGTTTGATGCCTGGACAAGTGCATGTGCCTCAGTTGCAGTTTGGTCACTGGCCCTGTTCAGGGTCCTGCAGGAGGCAACCAATCCATGTGACTTTCTCACATTGAGGTTTCTCGCCCTCTCTCTCTCCCTTCCTTGCACTCTGTTAGAAAATAAATGGAAAAATATTGTCAGATAAAAATTAAAAAGAAACTACAACAACTCATAGAGGCAGACAACAGAATGGTGGTCACCAGAGGGGAAAGGGAGTGGGGGAGGGCAAATTGGTAAAGGGGCCAAATATGTGGTAACAGAAGGAAACTGGACTTTGGGTGCTGAGCACAAAATAACGTGTGCAGATATCAACTTATAATGTCGTATACCTAAATATATGTAAGGCTATTACCCAATGTTACCTCAATAAGTTGAAATTTTATTTTATTTTTATTTTTTTTATCCTCACCACGGGACTTTTTTTCATTCTCTGTTCAGATAGAGTGGGAGGGAGAGAGAGGAAGAGAGAGAGAGAGAAACATGGACGTGAAAGGGACATATCGAGTGGCTGCCTCCCCCACAACCCATACGACCTGGGGACAAACTGCAACCAATGTATGTGCCCTTAGCGGGAACCAAACCGGGGTCTCTCTGGAACGCAGGCCGATGCTCTCACCGCTGAGCCAAACCAGCCAGGGCAATAAATTGAAATTTTAAAAATCTAACTTGAGCCAAGCCAATCTGGCTCAGTGGGTTGAGCATCAGCCCACGGACTGAGAAGTCCCGGTTTCTTCCCAGTCAGGGCACAAGCCTTCGGTCCTCAAGCTCATGCTCTAACCACTGAACCAAACCAGCCAGGGTTAAAAGGAACTTGTGACCCAACCTTGTTTCAGTTCCACTAGAGAACAATGGACTCAGAACTTACTCACCCACAGGGAACCCAGACAGCGTTTCTGCCTGTGGTTCAGCTGTTCATTAGCATCATCTCATCTTCCTCTCTCTCTAAAAAATCAATCAATAAAAAACATATTTTTAGAAAATATCTCACTTGAGACCGTCGATCTAAAAATGGCACATTTGGGCAAATGTTCGATGTCATGATGACAATAAAATCTAAAATCTATAGACACCTTGTAGCATCACTTCTAACTCAGAAGTTTCTGAGAATGAGGGTTCCCTCAACCCAAGCTCCCACATTCCAAGACATCCACGAAGACAGTAAAGGCATGTTGTCCCAAGTGTTTATCCCTTTAATGTGTTTGCTCTTCTAGGTGCTGCAAGGTAGGATGGGAATTTGAGGGGTGGGGACGGAGGTCTTCGGCACACACAGCCTGTGCACGCAGACTTGCATCCCAGTTATTCTGCTAGAACACTGTGCAGGAGCAGCTAGGAATTCACAGCCCCTACTGCCATGACAGACAGTTCCCGGGCCTGGATGCACCAGAGGGAGAAACACCCTTTGTGACCACGGAGACGGCTTTGTGAGAAGATCATGCCAGGGTCCTCCCCGTCACACGAGCACCCCTCCATCCTGAACTCATCGCTGTCCCAAGGTCGATGTAAAATGATCAGTCGGGGATCTTTCTCTTGCACAGTTTCAAGCAGACACTAGTTTCTTCATCAAATGCAGATTTGTGCAGCCTGGGAAGATAGAAGTAGTTGGCCTAGATCCTATTTCTTGTCCCTAGAAATGACTGGGAGAATTGCATTGAAGGTGAAAAGTGGAGACAGACTCACCGATACAGAGAACAGACTGACAGCTGTCAGAGAAGAGGGGGTTGGGGGCTGGGAGAGAAGAGTGAAGCAATTAATTAAATGGAAAAAAGACTCATGGACACACGCACAGTATGGTGATTGCCAGAAGGAAAAGGTGGTGGGGGAGGTAGAAGAAGGTAAAGGGGGGCTAAATGGTGATGGAAGGAGACTTGACTTCGGGTGGTGAACACTAATACAATATACAGATGATGTATTGGAGAATTGTGTGCCTGAAACCTATATAATTTTATTAACCAATGTCACCCCAATAAATTCAATTAAAAAATAAAAATTGGCCCTGGAGGCCATAGCCGGTTTGGCCCAGTGGTTAAAGCGTCGGCCTACAAACCAGAGAGTCCCGGGTTCAGTTCCGGGTAAGGGCACGTACCTCGGTTGCAGTTTGTCCTCGCCCCAGTGGGTGGCAACCAGTCGATGTGTCTCTCACATTGATGATTCTCTCTCTCTTTTTCCCCCTCTCTCCCTCCTGCTCTATCTGAAGATAAATGCAAAAATGTCCTCAGGTGAAGATTAAAAAATAAATAAAATAAAATAATTACCCTGGGGGATGGGAGTGGGGAGGAAGATGTCAATGGGGGGACAGGAGAAACATCTCCCTGGCCAGTGTAGCTCGGTGGATTGAGCATCATCCCATAGACTAAGAGGTTCCGGTTCAATTCCTGGTCAAGGCACATGCCTGGGTTGTGGACTCGATCCCCAGTAGGGGGCGTGCAGGAGGCAGCCTATCATTGTCTCTCACATCGATGTTTCCATCGCTCTCTCCCTCTCCCTTCCTCTCTCTGAAATCAATAAAAACTTATTTTAAAAAAGAAAAAGGACTCTGCAGCCCAAACGTCAACCGTACTGAGGCTCAGCAAACCTGCCCGGTCGACGAACGTCACCCTGAGATTCCTCAACACCGAGAAAAACATCCCCTCACCCAAGCCGCTGCAGAGCTCAGTCCGGGTGGCTCAGCGCTTCACACAGCACCACCTCCCCATCATGGTCCAAGCTGTTCCAGGCCAGGTTCAGGCCCCTCAGTGATTCACAGACTGTGAGAGCCGAGGCCAGGTCCTCACAACAGGCAGTGGTGAGCTCCCGTATTTCCAGCCTGCGACAAGAAACACACCAGAGAAACCATCCCAGCTTTGGGTGGGCTGGAAAGCACGGCACTGTCAGATGCCAGTTCCATGTGCTGAGCAGGAGACTACGCTCTAGACCAGTGGTTCTCAGCTGGGGCCATGGTGTCCCCTGGGGGACATGTGGTAATATCAGGAGACATTCAACACACCTGGATAGCTACTGGCATCTCATGGGTAGAACGCAGCCAGGGAGGCAGCTAAACATCCTGCAATGCACACATCAGTCCCCTCTCCTCATCACAGCTAAGAATGATTCAGTCCCAAACGTCAATACGTAGTGCCAAGGTTGAGAAACCCGGGTTTCACAGAACAGCCTTATACTTAGATGGTTCCAGACACGCTTTTTTAAATCTTGCTTCCCTTCAGTCCCTCGAGTCCTCCTGCTGTTCCTCTTCTTGAAATAGGGAAGCCTTCCCATAAAGACAGTCAGTGAAACACTCACCCAAGATTCCCCAGTTTACAGTTAGGACGCTTCAAAACTTCACATAACTCTGACACCAGCATCTCATATTTTATTGTCCCTTCGTTTCAGGGTCTTTAGTTGTTCATTGCTAAGAAGAACAGCAGCGAGGTCCTCACAACAATCAGGAGTAAGGTAACAACTCGCCAACCTGGGCAAAAACACACACACACACACAAATAGGTAAAATCATGAGGTCCAACCTTTAATGCCTCAGCTTACTTTCACTTATTGATAGGAAGGACAAAATGCCCAAGTTCTTCTGAGATGATAATGGAGATAATGATGGTGTGATGATGATGACATGATGATGCTGGAGATGATGGTGGTGGTGATGGAATGATGATGATGGTAACGATGGTGATGATGATGGTGGTGGTGATGGTGATGATGATGGTGATGGTGATAGTGATGATGATGGTGGTGGTGATGATGGTGATGATGAAAGTGATGATGATGGTTGTGGCGATGATGCTGGAGATGACGATGATTACAATAGTGATGGTGGTGGTGGTGATGATTGTCACGGTCGTCGCGGTGATTGTGGTGATAGTGAAGATCCTACAACTTCTCAGTTCCGTCTTCTCACCTCAACACTCTGGGCTCCCTGAACTTCTCCCGCCCCCGTGGCCTCTCTGCCCAGTGTGTCTGCTCTTAGTGTTCTCACTGGTTGGAATGCTCTTGGCTTAAATACCAGCAGGGCTACCTGTCATGTCCTTCAAATCTCTACACAAATGTCACCTTTTTTGAGGACTTCCCTGAATACTTTATATAACATCGCATCCACTCTCCTGACTGCATTTAAGCTCCTGATTCCCCACAGTACTTATCACCCACTAACATATGTGTGTGTGTGTATACACACACATACACATACATACACAAGTGCATAAGTCCGACATGTATACATGTGTGTATGCATGCCTAAGGACATGCACATAGATAGGCACATATACATACACACACATATATAAATGTCTGATATATATGTGTGCATGTGTGTGCGTGTGTGTGTGTGTGCACTGTGTGTATGCATATCTGTGGTTCTCAAGCAGAGATGATTTTGCCCTTGCCCTCCCAGGGAATACTGGGCAATGCCTGGACACATTTTGTTTGCCACACTAGGGGACAGGGTGCTACCAACATCCCTATTCTTTTCAACACCCTACAAAGCACAGGACAGCACCCCACGACAAAGAATGACCTGGGACTATGTCAACAGTACCGAGACAGAGAAACCACGATATATACACAAATACACACTTCCTTGCAGCCTCACACTCACACGTGGGTGCACACACATGTGTGTGTATGTGTATCCACATGTGTATATGAAGTTCCATAAAGTCAACTTCTACAGAAACAGGGCTGTTGTAGAGTTTCACTGACTCCTTTCCTCACTACCCAGAAGAGTGTCCGGTATCTGCCGGAGGAATGAATGACCCTCACAATGTTTCTCCTACTGGTATTTACTGAGTGCTGGCCATGGGCAGGTCATGGATAAGTTCTGTATGTGCATCATTCCCGCTAGGTGCCACAATTCTTTCAGGCGGGGGATATAATAATCCTCATGTTGTACCTGGGGAGAGGTGAGGCACCCTCATAAGTTCACCCAATTAGTCTAGGGTACTGAGGGGCTCCATTTCTGGTCTCCCCAAGACCAGACATCCAACAACAGAGGAGCATGTCCCAAAAGTCGGGACATATCCTTTAATTAAGACACAGATGCATCACCCAGCTGGTGTGGCTCAGTGGATTGAGCATCATCCCATGGACTGAAGTGTCCCGGTTAGATTCCAGGTCAGGGCACATACTCAGGTTGCAGGCTCAATCCCCAGTGGGGGCGTGCAGGAGGCAGCCAATCGATGTTCTCTCTCAGAGATGTCTCTATTTCTCTCTCCCCCTCCCTTCCTCTCTCTCTAAAATCAATAAAGAAAAATTATTTAAAGGAATAATAAATAAAGAAACAAACAAAATCCTTTTAAGACACACAGGCATCAACGTACCACTGGGCATTCCTAGAAGGACCAGGTGGGGTCAACGCTCAGCCTCACTTTCTTTCCAGAAGACCCCGTGATTTCCCCCTTTCCTGTTTCCTTCACTGGATGCCAATATCCATAACAAAAAAAAAAAGCAAAGCAAAGCACCCCGACATTTGAGTCCATCACAGACAGACCTACCACAGCTGCTGTAGGGTGTACCTTGGAGGTTCCAATGCTTTACAGAGAGACGTCACTCCACTGTCTTCCAGGATATTGGACCCCAGAGCCAGCAGGGACAGAGATAGGGTGCACAAAAGGGTTTGGGAGACACAGTCACAGGCGACAGAGGTGAGGCAACAGTAGGTCAGTCTGCAGAGAGACACACACTGCGTTTGTCAGCCGGCTCACGTCTGTGTGAGGATCTTTCCTGAGCCACATGCAAGAACTTGATCAGTCCTTGACCTCCACGGTCGGGGGAGAAAAGTAAGAGGATTAAAATGTGTAGGGGCTGAGAAAATACAGAAGCAACAATGCAGAGGATGGAAATATTGGGGGATCACTTCTAAGGTGTATACATGTCTAATCACTATGCTGTACACCTGAAACTAATACATTGCATGACAAGTGTAATTGGGAAAAAATGTTTTTAAGATTTTAAAAATTGATATGAGAGAGAGAGGAAGGGAGAGGAAGAGAGAAAGAAACATGGATGTGGAAGCCTACCATCCATGGCTGCCTCCTGCATGCCCCCTACTGGATGACCTGGGCGTGTGCCCTGACCCAGAATCCCAGCCGGCCACCCCCAGCTGAGCAGGGACAAGGCCCAATCAACTGAGCCACACCCCATACCAGCCAGGGCAAAAAAAGTTTTGATTGGGCATGGGCCACACCCAGCTTCTAATTTCCCACCTGCCAACCCAATGTCTACACTCCAGACTTTTAAAAGAGCAAATGTAATTAATAACTCTGCTTGTGAACCTTTGCTTGCTTTCCAGGAAAGTTAGGTGAAAGTCTGAGCTTCTGGTTCCCAACAGGGGTGACTGTTGACATCCAGGGCACATTTCTCCACTTCTGGAGACCTTTGTGGTTGTCCCTTCTGGGGAGAGGGATGCTGCTGCCATCTAGAGGGTCGGGGCCAGGGACAACACTCAACATCCCCCCCAACAAAGGGTTACCTGGAGCTCAGTCTGATTATCTGATTATCTGTCAGTCATTCAGAGGTTGAGAAAGCCCCGGTCTGAGCCCTAATGCACCTTTAAAAAACGATTTTCTGGGCTACAGCAGGTTACTCTCTGTCGGCACTACCGATATCATGGGCTGGATAACTCTGTGTTGTGGGGACCGCCCAGTGCATTGCAGGAGGTTGAACAGCATCCCTGGCTGCCGCCCCCACCCCCAAAATGCAGTCGCACCCTCCTCATCCAGTTGTGACCATCACAAATGTCTACAGCCCTTGCAAGTGTGGCTCAGTTGGTTGGAGCATCGTCCTGTGCACCAAAGGTCACAGGTTTGACTCTGGGTCAGGCACACACCTGGGTTGCCGTTTCATTCTCCAGTCAGGGTACATACGAGAGACAACCGATTGGTATACCTCTCTCACATCGATGTTTCTCTCTCTCTCTCTCTCTCTCTCTCTCTCTCTCTCTCTCTCTCTCTCTCTTCCTACCTCTCTAGAATCGATTTTTTTATTGTTGTTTTTTTGTTAATCCTCACGGAGGAAATTTTTGCATTTATCTACAGTTGGAACAGAAGGGAGGGAGGTGGGAAGAGAGAAAGAGAAACATCAGTGCGAGAGAGACACATCGAGTGGTCGCCACCCACACGACCTCAACCAGGGCGGGGGACAAACTGCAACCAAGGTACGTGCCCTTAGCGGAAACCAAACCCGGGACTCTCCAGTCAATGGGCTGACACTTTAACCACTGATCCAAACCAGCCAGGGCTACAATCAATTTTATAATTGTTGCCAGACACATATATCTCCACAAGGACAACAATGCCCCCTGTTGAGAACTACTGGACTAGAGAAAAAAACAAATTTTGAGGACCTTTCACCCCCATTACCAAATTGAAGCCAAGAGAACAGTTGGTCTGTCCCAAAGAGGCAAATCTCCAGCTAAAATATCTACTAGTCACTTCCCCTCTGGACTCATCGTTGTCATCAGCACATTAGACAGTCATGCTCGTGGTCACTATGGGCTTTCTCACGTCACATTTCCACAGATATCTTCAGGGGAAAACATCTGGGGTTCTGGTTTCTGCATGGTCGGTTGAGAGCAGAAACAAGAAGAGTTAGGTAAGGTGTCCAGGAGAAATCAGTCAAGCCCTGGCCAGTGTGGCTCGACTAGGTGTCGTCCCCTACACCAAAAGGTTGCCAGTTTGATTCCTGGTCAGGACACAGCTCCGGGTTCCAGGCTTGATCCCCTGTTGGCGGGGGGGACATGCAGGAGGCAGCCGATTGATGTTTCTTTCTCTCTCTCTCTCCCCCTCCCTCTCGCTCTAAAAATTAATTTAGAAACCTTTTTTAAAAGTGAGCCAATGGAGTCACACAGAAGGAAAGGATGGGACAACCCTCTGACAGGGCCCTGCCTGACAGCATCCCTCTCACTGACAGCAGGTCTGCAGACCCCGAGATGGACACGATGGAGACATGAGAGCCAAAGGCTGAAGCAGGAGAGGAAATGAGCACCTTCGAACTGCCGAGTCCACGTGGTGAAGAAACGTCACTCATCACGGACGCCCCAGAGACTCACATCAGCTGTTGGGAGCTGCACACGGGGTGTCTCAGCGTCTCCCACAGCTGCCCGACGTCCACCCGGGAGAGGGTGCTGCGTGCAGGTGCAGGTGTGTCAGGTGGGGTGTGAACACTGACCTTAAGGAACTCTACATCACCTTCAAGTTTGGAAGCAAAATTATACCTACAATAGACGAGATATTGGAAGCCATGCAATGAAGTCAAAGTGCCAAGTCAGGGGCCCCTTACCTGATTCTCCCTGCCCACCCTGCTAAGGCTTACCACACTGTTTTGAGAAATATGGTTACTCTCGCCTATAAGTTATTTCTCTTGGGGTCTTCAGACAACAGGCAAGCATCAAGGCTCCTCCACTTAGGTCTCTCCTGTTTCCTTCTAGGCCCTCCTCATCCACGTGACACCATCCACACTAGGAGAGAGGGCCACATCCATGCTGAATTCTCAGCACCGAGGACAGAGGACCGGAGCTCCTAGGTCTAGAACTGCACCTACATGCGAGACAGACGCCCATCTTGAACTGATGCTCTAAGCAAGGCTGCATTCCCAGGGAAGGGACCCATTTCCGCTTTAAAACTGAGATTTTTTTAAAAGGAGATGATAATTAGAAAAAATGAATTTGAAATACACAATTATTAAGTGACACACCATGTAGGATTTTTCTTTTTTCCTGGATACTTCTGCAAGGTTGGGCAAATTAACTTCTTCGTGGTCTCATTTCTTCATGAAAGAAATAAATGGTGTCACGTGATTAAGAAATTAGGCCCTGGCTGGGAGGCTCAGTTGACTGGTGTGTCCTCCCTACACCAAACCCTGGCAGGTTTGATCCCTGGTCGGGGCGTGTGCAGGAGGCAATCAATCGATGTTTCTCTCTCTCTCCCTACCTGTCTCTGAAATCAAATTTTAAATAATTAAATTTTAAAAGAAAGAAAGAACCGTGGCCGATTTAGCTCAGCGGTTAGAGTGTCAGCTCGTGTACCAAAGTGTGGCGGGTTTAATTCTGGTCAAGGGCACTGACCTCGGTAGGGGTTGCATCCCCGCCCTGGTCGGGCCCTGCAGGAGGCAGCCAGGCGATGTCTCTCTCATGTCCATGATTCTCTCTCTCTCTCTCTCTTCCTCCCTGCCTCCCTCCCACTCTGTCAGAAGATAAATGGGAAAAAGTATCCTTGGATGAGGATTAAAAAAAAGAACGAACGAAATTACCATTTATTGTAGAGCCTGGAACATGACTGCTGCAGGTTGAGTTTATTTTTTAAAATCATATATATGTTATATTTATATATGTATGTATACTTTTTATATGTTTATATCTATATATACTTTTACACAATTATGTATTTATATATATATATACCTTTGTATATATACTTTTTATATATGTATCTGTATACTTTTTTCTTTCTACATATATACTTTTTATACAATTATACATATTTATGTATACTTTTACATATTTATATGTATACTTTCCATACATTTATAAATATGTAACTTTTTTACATTTATATATACTTTTTATAGCTGTATAGATAATTCCTTTTTATTTATTTATTTATTTTTTTAATCCTCACCTGAGGACATTTTTGCATTTTTCTTCAGATAAAGCAGGAAGGAGAGAGGGAGGAAGAGAGAGAGAGAGAAACATCGATGTGAGAGAGACACATCGAGTGGTTGCCACCCACACGACCCCAACCGGGCCGGGGACAAACTGCAACCAAGGTACATGCCCTTAGCGGAACCGAACCCGGGACTCTCTGGTCCGTGGGCTGACGCTCTAACCGCTGAGCCAAACCGGCCAGGGCAATTGCTTTTTATTTATATACTTATAGCGATGTTTATATATTTACTGATTTTTTACATATGTATATCTATTTCTGGTTTTATATTTATATTATGAGTTATGAATACATCTACCTAGTGGTGACTCCAGGCATAGTGACAGAGACCGCGCCACGGAAAGACTCTGCCCTGAGCACACAGCCCCGGGACCCGGGCACAGGCCCCAAGCAAACAGCCTGAGGACAGAGCGCAGAGGAAACGCCCGGCTGCAGCGCTGAGGCCTTCCTGGCGGAGGGATCCCTGAGGCCTGAGCCCCACCCAGCACCTTATAGCTGGGGGCGAGAGCTGAGGCCGCAGGTGGGACTCCGGAGCACAGAGGGACAGGACGGGTCACATCGGGATGAGACAGGACGACCCTTGAGCAGGCGGAAGCGCTGCCTTAGAGAGACGAGCACCCGGGGCCTCACACACGGGAGTCTCGGGCCTAGAAAAGGAGGAGCCTTTCCCTGTGCGGCAGCGCGGACAGACCTGGAGAGCATTGTGCTGAGTGAGATAAGCCGGTCAGAGAAGACCTGTGCCTTATGCTTTCACTTACACGTGCAGTCTTAAAGTGAGAGATCAACCACGTCTCAGACTTTGACTTTGGGTATTTCCATCATTTCTCCTTAGTTCTCTGATACCTGACACCCAATGACCTCCAGTTCTGTCTCCATTTTATGTTATTTTATTTTACTTTTATTGATTTAGAAAGAGAGAAACATCGACATGTTCAACTTATTTATGCATTCATTGGTTGACGCTTTTTCTTTAATCCTCACTTGAGGATATTTTCTTCCATTTATCTTCATATAGAGTGGGAGGGACGGAGAGGGAGAGAGAGAGATAGACAGACAGACATTGATCACTTGCTTCCTGCAGGACCCCGACCAGGGCTGACCCAGAAAGGGCCAGGGACCGAACTGCAAACGAGGTATGTGCCCTTGACCAGAATCCAACCCACGACTCTTTGGTCTGCGGGTGACGCTCTAACAGTTGAGCCAAACCACCCAGCACTCATTGACTGACCTTCGTATGTGCCCGGGGACTGAGCCTTGGTGTATCGAGCGGACTCTGTAAGCAACTGAGCTACCAGCCAGGGCTTCGACTCAATTTGAGAAAGCTTGGACGTCTCAATCCGGTTCTTTCACCTAGATTAGCTGTGGAGATTTCAAGAAGTTCTGGGCGCACCATCTGTCCGTATATTTAAATGCTTTTCCCATTAGAACATCCTGCCCAGAACCAAGGGGTGGGATTCCGTCCTTTTGGGTTCCCTCTATCTGGTCCTCTCCCAATAGGACCAATTCCTCCAGGCTGGTCCCCATCAAAGAGCATCTGTGGGCGCCAAGCCTAAAAGACAGTGTCTGCCCTTTGATTGGCTGTGGAATCTCTTCCCTCCCATTGGCTGGCATGACTCTTGATTGATGTGAGTCTGAGGCTCATGTGAACAGGCTGAGGCTTGTTTCTTCCATCTCAGTTGTGAACGATCTTCCTTCAGGCACATTCCCATGATGACACTAATAGACTCTCCCTCTGTGATATAAGCTCTGGGCTTCTGGGAACAATCTCCTCTTGCCCCCAGGGACAGACAAGCTGGAGACTGGTAGTGAGAAGCTCTCTGCTAGTAATCTGAGTGTCTGCCTGCCCCTTACTCTCAGCTTCCCTAGAGAAGCTATCTTGTCCATCTTCTCCACTTTCATAGTAGCCCCTAGAACGCAGCCTTCCTGCATGAGGAGGGCATCAATTAACTAGTCAATGACTATCCTTGGATGAGGTGTGGGTGGAAAAGATAGAAGTCAGAATTTGCAAGTGTCTTTTCTTTTTAATTGTGAAAGGAACACTGAATATAAGACTTACTCTCTTACCAAGATTATTTAAATCGATTTAGAGAGAGAGAGAGAAACATCGATTTGTTGTTCCACTTATTTATGCATTCATTGGCTGATTCTTTTAAAAAAAAATTTTTAATTGATTTTTAGAGAGTGAGGAATGGATAGGCAGAGAGAGGAACATCAATGTGATAGTGAAATGTCGATTGGCTGCCTCCTGCATGCCCCCTACCTGGGGGCATTGTTCCCAGAAGCCCAGAGCATGTGCCCTGACCAGAAATTGAACTGGCAGCCTTTGGGTACACGGGATAAATCCCACCCAACTAACCCACAGGGGCCAGGACTGGTGGATTCTTGTATGTGCCCTGACCAGGGATTGAACCCACTATCTTGGCATATCTGGACAATGCTCTATCAATTCAGCTACATGCCAGAACCAACTCTTCCCGAGATTGTTACTGTCGATGTGGGGTTGTTAGCTAGACATGGTGTCATTCCAGAGATCTGCAGAACTTACTCATCTTCCATAACTGAAACCAGATACCTGTTCAATACTAACTCCTCCCTTCCCCCTCCCTGGCTCTGGGAAACACCCATTCCCTCCCTGCTTCTATGAATCTGACTGCTTCAGATACTTCTTTCAAGTGGAGTCATGCAGTGTTTGGCTTTCCGTGACTGGTTATTTCACTCAGCGTAATGTCCTCCAGGTCCATCCATCACATTACCTATAACAGGACTCCCTCTTTTCTTTTTTCCTTTTGGTTCCCTGGTAGCTGCCCCAAGATCTGGCATAGAAGGTTAAACGTGGTGTGATGTACCAGATTCTCTATTATTTAATATCAAATATCCAGGCTGCCTCCAGATGTCCTTAGGCATCAAGAGACCTAAATGGTGCCTAAACTGAGCAGTCCTGGAGTCAGGTGAGCGAGCCCTGGACCTCTGGAGGGGTGTCAGGAAATAGGGCAGAGGCCTGAAGGCCCCATCAGAACAGGGCGAGGGCGCCCCCTGGTGGTCATCTGGAGTTGCCCCGAAGCAGGCTTTAGCATTACTCCCTTTATCAATCCTGGTCAGGAGTGTGCACAGTTGCCACTCAGAGAAAATCTTATCCAGCCTTTTTCTATTTGGACGACACAGGACAAATAAGTAGGAAAGTAGTTAACAAGAAACAAACCTCAAAATACATACATATATAAACTCTCACATGATTTTTTGAATCTTCGCAATTCACCCACACCTCACCTTCCTCGGGTGGTCAGAAGTACCTCATCCAAGGCCTTACCCACTGTGGGGAGAAGGGACATGCTTCCACACATGGACAGACCATGTGGCCCAGACACTCCCTTTTGGTTTCTAATTTTCAACCAAGGATATATTATCATTGATTTTTAGATGGGGGGGGGGGAGCATCGATGTGAGAAACATCGATCAGTTGCACCCCAACCAGGGATTGAACCGGCAACCTAGCTATGTGCCCTGATGGGAAATCAAACCCACCACCTCTTGGTGTAGGGGAAGATGCTCCTATGACCCCAGCCACCCGGCCAGGGCAGATTCAAAATATTTTTAAGCCAGTTAGTCACCAACATTCAAAAGGATTAGACTTTACTATTGAGAGAGAATATTTTTACCGTTTTTGATATTTCCATCCCAAGAGAGGACCTTCTATCAGATGCAAAGCAATTCAAGCTTTTCTTCAGTTTTCCTGCGAGTTTCAGACGTCGAAGGCCTTTCACATGTAAACACTGTGAGAATAAGACTTTATTTAAAGGATGAGATAAGTTTAAGGCCAAGAGGATGTTTAAGAACAGCTCCATCAGCCCTGGACTCCACACATTCCAGGGTGGATAAGCCCCACCCCCATCGCACGGGGGCTGCTGGGAGTTGCCTTATAAGACCCTCAGGCAGAGTTGAGAACATTTTCCTTTTTCTGAATCCTCACCTGAGGGTATTTTTCCGAGGGAGGCAGAGAGAGAGGAGAGAGAGAAACATCACTGTGAGAGGAACTCATCGATTGGCTGCCTCCCACACAACCCCGACCAGGGCCAGGGATCCATCCAACCTGCACCCCAGGTTCGTGCCCCTGAGCGGGATTCAAAC
Source organism: Tadarida brasiliensis (assembly GCA_030848825.1). Taxonomy (NCBI): domain Eukaryota; kingdom Metazoa; phylum Chordata; class Mammalia; order Chiroptera; family Molossidae; genus Tadarida; species Tadarida brasiliensis. The sequence continues at coordinate 2,103,326 of CM061276.1, forward strand.
CCGCGATCCCTTTGACCAGCCGGCGCTCGAACAGCTGAGCCGAACCGGCCAGGGCTCAGCTACCATTTTCAATGACCTTGAGTCCTTTATACCTGCACGTTTCCTAGAGAGAGGACGGTGTCCGAGGGCCCAGGAGTGCCTCCCACCACGGGAATCCTAGAGCGAGCGCGGGTCCCCACAGGGCCAGGCCCAGCACTTTGAAGAAGCCGCCGCTGCTGGGTCTGCCTGGCTCACCCGGAAAACCCCGTGGACCTCGCGTGCGGTTCCATCTGCTGCCTCCAGGGCGTCCCTTCCTTTTGCGAAAGCGCCGCGGGGACCAGGTTCTGTGCCCCGCAGACCCGAGGTGTCTCAGAATAAGGACATCAGGCCCCACAGCCAGCTGGGCCGGCTGCTGTCAAAGGTCAAGGCGCTGGAGCCCCAGCTCAGAAGTATCTTGCAGATGAACCCAAGGATTCGCAAGTTCCAAGGGCAGACATCTGAGTGAGCGCGACCTGCCCTGGGCCCTGGGGAAGAGGAGTTTTCCGGAGTGGGGGAGGGGACAAAAGAGACAGAGACATGCCTTGGCTGCCTCCTGCACCCGCCCCAACCGGGTGGGGTTTGAACCTGGGACTTGCCCCTGCCCGGAATCGAACGCAGGACCTTCTGGTGCGCAGGCCGCCGCTCTAACCACTGAGACACGCGGGCCAGGGAGGAGAGAGTGCTTTTCAAATCTCTCTAATAAAGGTGGGCCTTCCCTGAAGGCAGGCACCTGAAATGGTTCTTTCCTAGTTTTTTGAACCTGAAAGTCTGCACTGGAACTGTCTGTATTACATTTGAACAAAATATATTAATAATATGGACTCGTCCTACACCTGGCGCCCCAGTGTTTCCAGTAGCCGCACTGCCAGCTGGTGGTCACTGGGGATGGAGAGGAGCACAGGTGGAACTCTAATGTCCATACCCCGGAGATGACATACAATGTATCACTGAAATCAGTTCTGCGGCATCCTTAATACTTTTCACGTGTTTGTAAGAAATGTCTATTTTTTAAGTATCTTTTTCATTTATTTTTAAACTACAGTTGACATATAATATTACAATTATTTTAAATATAAGCATAGTGCCCTGGTCAGTTTCGCTCAGCGGCTAGAGCGTACGCCTGCGATCCAAAGAGTTGCGGGTTCGATTCCGGTCAAGGGCATGTACCTCATTGTGGTTCATCCCCAGCCCTGTTTGTATCACGCAAGAGGCAACCAGTCGATGTGGCTTTAGCACATTGATGTTTCTCTCTCTCCACCCTCCCATTATCTCATGATAAACAGAAAAATATCATCGGGTGAGAAACAAAAAATAATAATAATAAAATGAATAAATGTACTCATAGTACTATATGCATAGTAATCAGATTTTGTATAACTTAAAGAGTGAATCACCTCAAGCTCAGCTGGTGTGGCTCAGTGGTTGAGTGTTGACCCATGCCTCTCCCATGAGGTGGCCAGTTTGATTCTCGGTTGGGGCACATGACCAGGTTGTGGGCCAGATCCCCAGAGAGGGGCATGCAGGAGGCAGCCAGTCGATATTCTCTCTCATCCATGTTTCTATCTCTCTCACCCTCTCCCTTCCTCTCTCTAAAAACAATAAAAAAATTTTTCTTAAAAAAAAAAAAAAAAAAGCGAATTCCTGATATTTTCAGTACCTATCTGGTAACCATCAGGTTTGAAAAGAAAAAAGAAAAAAAAATATATATATATATATATATATATGTGTGTGTGTGTGTGTGTGTGTGTGTGTGTGTGTGTGTATTTCACCCAAGGATATGTTTCCATTTATTGACAAATTGAGTGTTGGGAGAGAGAGAGAGAGAAAGAGACACATCGAAGTGAGAAGGCCACATCAATTGTTTGCCTCCCAGACGACCCCTGTCAGGGACCAAACCTCAACTGAGGTTTGTGCCCTTGATCAGAATTAAACTGGAGACACTTTGGACCCTGGGGAGAGGCTCTGACTGCTGAGCCAAACCAGTCAGGGCAAAAATTCCTTTAAGTACAGTTCATATTCAGTATAATTTTATATTATACGCAAACTGCCACTAAAAAAAAATTGTTTTTTAAAGAAGAGTCTTGGCCAGGGCGGCTCAATTGACTTGGTATGTTCCCAGCACCAAAAGGTCCCCAGTTCCATTCTGGGTCAGGGCCTGGGGAGGATCCCCAGTAGGGGGCGTGCAGGAGGCAGCCAATCAATGTTCCTTTCTCACTCAACACTTCCTGTATCTTAAAAAAAAATCCCAAAAAATTATTTTAAAAACTTTGAAAACAAGAAAGCTACAACAACAATGAGAGCCATTGGTCCTTGGGCCAGAGGGTTTATTTCTGAGCTGCACTGGCTCCATCCACAGGGTCCTGCTGGACAGGCGGCTCTCTGCACCCAGAGTTAGAGTCAGAGGGAGATGGGCCCCGCACAGGGTCAGTCTCTGAGTTCCCTGCCTCTCTGAGTGCTGCCCCATTGGGTTCTGGGTACAGGTTGCTGCTGGGGTCCCAAACATCCTACTGTCAGGACTCCTAGGATATCCATCTTTTTTATTACAACTATAATAAAATGCAATTGCCTATCCAACAACAGTAAACAAAGGAGCTAGTTGCATTGAAAAAGAAGAAACACAGGAAAGCTTTAATGTCAATATTAATCTGCAGTAAGTGAAATATGTTCCATCATTCGAAATATGTACTTGAGGTACCTGTGTTGACAGAATCGGTGATAATTTGTGGGATACTTTTGAGGAAAAATAGCAGTTCTGGTCTCTTATTTTCGTACCAACTCCAGACTAACGAGAAGAAATCCTTGGTCTAATAACCGAATAGTTCAATGTGAAGAGAATACCTATGATGAATAAGGACTAGTTCCAATGATGACCATTTATCCTAAATATGAAATTTGATCTCATCCAGGGCCAGGGAAGTCTCCCTGGGAAAATCCCGACGTGGAGAGTTGAAGACGTGGACGTGAATGAGAGCTGTGGCCTTTGCAGTGGATGGGAAGGGTGGGCCCGGTGCTGTACCTGCTGATTCCATCATTTCTCTTTGCACAGTGGTCATGACCTTTATCCTGACACAGCCAAACTACCTCATCCCGTCTGAGGACCTCTGATGGGTCCGGTGTGGGTATTTCAGACAGAAGAGCAGAGAAGCAATAATGACATTGGAGTGCTGGGCTCCCTTCGCTTCACCTCTGGGCGCCATTACTGGGAGGTGGAGGTGGGGAGCGGCGGGGAGTGGTCTGTGGGCGTTCGCAAGGAGTCCGCTCGTGGGCAAGGCGAGATTGTCCTCTCCTCGGAATTCGGCTTCTATACTGTGAACTGCACGGACCAGGACCTGTTCACCGCCAGCACCGAGCCCTTGACGGTGCCCGTGGTCAGTCCCTGTTTGGCCGCGTGGGCATTTTCCTGGACATGGATATGGGGACCCTCTCCTTCTATCACCTGGGTGATGGGTCCCATGTTTTCACATTCTCGAAAATGTCTGCTGCGGAGCCATTGACCTGTTTTTCATTCCTGAAAACCCAGCGACGGATGATAGCTGCCTGGCCATCTGCCCAGGGATGAGCCCAAGCCCGGCCGGTGACGCTGGGCGGGGCCAGTGAACCCCTGAGCGCAGGGACATTTAGAGAAACGTCCTGCGCGCTCCCGGCCGAAGCTGCGAGCTGTCCTGCCTGGTGCACCTGCGCACAAAGTGTAGCAGAGAAACATGGGGCAGGTCCTGACCTCAGCACAAGGCAATGACAGAGGGGAAATTACGCTTCCCATATTAAGTATTGTTCTGGTTGTATCTGTGAGACTTATTTGTATTATTGTGCAATAGAATGCCCTGAACTTTCAGATCAATATACAAGTGTTTTCCTTTTGATTTTCTGAGGAATTACATTCTTGCACAGTCTGCACCTCATGTTCCCACGCTCTGCCCACCATCTCCCCGTCACTCCTCAGGGTATCCTCAGCTATGGACACACAGGTGCGAATGTATCATCACGTGTTGTAATGTAACATCAGCAACCCGTTCACCACACACCTGCCTGTTTCCCAGGCCCGAGCCCATCCTGTGCCGCATCCACTCCAACAATCCTTTGAGCTCCTGGGATCCCAGTTTATGACCCTGCCATGCATTCTGTCGCTCACCCTCGATGTCCTCTCCACCCCCCTCACTCACCTGAGCTCCCAAGGTCCCTCACTTCGGCCCCTCCCTTGGCTCTCCCTTGCTGTGTCACATGCTTGGCAAACCACACAGCCAGGGAATCCAGGCCCTGCCTGCCCTTCACCTGCCAACGCAGCTGCAGGAGGCTGGAGACCCACACAGCCACGCTGACGCCAGCACCTCACTGTCATGACCCAGACCGCAGACAGGGCACAGCACTGAGCAGTCTTCCTGTCCCTGCAGGGCTCCCTCGTCTCCCCAGCCTGTGCCCAACTCCCCCCCGTCCCCATCTATTACTGCCAGTGCCCTGTGTCCTGCTTCACTGAGGAAATGAAGCCCTTTATTTATTTTATTTTTTTATTGATTTAGAGAGACAGAAAGGGAGAGAGAGAGGGAGATAGAAACATCGATGAGAGAGAACATCGATTGGCTACCACCTGCATACTGTCCACAGGGTATGGGGCTCACAACCTGCCCTGAGCAGGAATCGAACCAGCGACCTCTTGGTGCATGGCACAACACTCAACCACTCAGCCACACCGGCCAGGCAGAAACCGAGCCCTGTAGGAGACACTGTTCCCGAGGCCCAACGCCATCTCCCTGGGGGCCTCCGCACAGGTCCGCGTCCACCTCCCAGCCAGAGCCAGTCCCAGCTGCTGCTCTGGCCTCAGCCCTCCTCGTCCACTGACAGTTGTTGGTCCAGCAGGTCTTCCCTTTCCCTCTCCTGTCACTTTCTTCCTCCACGGGGTCACCTGGCAGCATGAGACCACACACCCGGACCGCAGCCTGAGGGCAGCTCAGGGAATGTGGCCCCGCTGCTGGGCTCTCCAGTCTGTTACCAGGCTTACTCTGAGACCTCACTTCTCACAGGCTTCCTCCCATCAAAGGCAGAGAACAGCGGGGAAACTGAGGCAGGGCCATTGCTCCTCTGAAGGCTAACAGAGGATCCAAACTCTGAGTTGCCCTGTCTGAACCTTCATTACTCTCCCTGGGTCCAGGGCGCCTCCAGCCCCTTCCTCCTCTCTCCCTGTCACCTGGAGACCACACTGAGCACCTGCAGCCTTGGGGACCCACCTGCTCCTGGTGACATGCACTGTGTGCTGAGGATGTGGGGACTCACACAGACCATCGGGTGCGGAGTGAGGTCATTTCTCAACGTGACCCTCCCGAGTCCTCGACACTGTGTGCGGTAGAATTTAGGAGGTTGTGAGTCTGACGCAGGGCTGTTTAGAAGCCGTTCTGTGCCAAGGGGCCAGAATCACCGCTGTGACAGAGGACCGTCCTGTGTCCAGCTTCCTAGGGCGTGTTCCCCACTGCGGTTCACGGACCACAGGGAGTCTGTTCTCTGAGACTCTCCATCCGCTGTTTGCACACCCAGCTCCTCCAGGATGAGACAAAACCCCTGTCCCGCCCCCTCCACTCCCAGGGGAGCTAACTCTCTGCCATTAAGTTCCTTGGGGTGCGTTTTCTTCCAGAAGAATCCAGCGGGAGAGAGAAAGGTAAGAGGCAGGGCGTCCACTTCAGGGAGACGGATTCCGGGAAGAGAAGGGGAAAGGGAGCTGGGCCCAGCCTGGGGGTCTCTCTCTGGTTTCCTCCCACAGTCCCTGGTCCGGGACCCAGGAAGCCGGGTGACAGGGAGCTGTCCTGCAGGATGAGGGTCAGGGCCACGTCCCGGGTCCCCAGGCCTAGCCCTCAGGGCCTCAGCCCAGGGCGGAGTCTGGGGCGCTGAGGCTCAGTGTTGGGGATTCTTCTCCCTGGTTTCACAGCTCTCTGTCACAACCTGTGCCGGGGCCTCCATCCTGGATACTCATGACGCGCACACACTTCTCACTCCCATTGGCCGTCCGTTTCCTTAGGATCCAATCAGCGTCCCCGGCGCTCCCGGTTATAAGGTCCCCGCGGACCCGCCCGGACTCAAAGGGTCCCGGACCGGAGGATGCGGGTCATGAGGTCCCCAACCCTCCTCCTGCTGCTCTCGGGGGCGCTGGTGCTGACCCGCAGCTGGGCCGGTGAGTGCGGTCGGGGGAGCGGCCTGTGCGGGGAGCAGCGGGGCCGGGCGGGCAGGACCGGGCAGCGCGTCTCCACCGGCCCGCGCTCTCCTCCCGCCCAGGCCCCCACTCCCTGAGATATTTCTACACCGTGTCCCGGCCCGGCCGAGGGGAGCCCCGGTACCTCGCCGTCGGCTACGTGGACGACACGCAGTTCGTGCGGTTCGACAGCGACTCCGCGAGTCCGAGGCTGGAGCCGCGGGCGCCGTGGATGGAGCAGCCGTGGGTGGAGCGGGAGGACCCGCAGTATTGGGAACGGGAGACGCGGATCTCCAAGGACAACGCACGGACTTTCCGAGTGAACCTGAAGAACCTGCGCGGCTACTACAACCAGAGCGAGGACGGTGAGCCACGCGCCCGCCCGGTCCCGGCCCCATCCCCACGGACGGGCGGGGTCGCCCGGAGGGTCCGGGTCCGAGCTCCACTCGCGGCTGCTGGACTGCCCGGCCCACCCGGGACGAGCCCTGGACTTCGACCCGGTTTCACTTTCACTTCAGTTCGGATCCCCGCTGGTCGGGCGGGGCCGGAGCTGATTGGGCGGGACTGACCCCTTTTGTCGAGTGGGCGGGGCTGACCTCGGGGCGGGGTCAGGGTCTCACACCTACCAGAGCATGTTTGGCTGCGAGGTGGGAGCGGATGGGCGGCTCCTCCGCGGGTACACTCAGCACGCCTACGAAGGCACCGAGTACATCGCCCTGAACGAGGACCTGCGCTCCTGGACCGCGGCCGACACGGCGGCTCAGATTACCCGGCGCAAGTGGGAGGAGGCCGGTGTGGCGGAGGACTATAGGAACTACCTGGAGGGCACGTGTGTGCAGTGGCTCCGCCTGTACCTGGAGAAAGGGAAGGAGACTCTGCAGCGCGCAGGTACCATGGGCCGCGGGCCGACTCCTCTCCCCTGGGGCTGGGGCTCCTCCCCGACACAGGAGATGGGATCGGGGTCAGAGCACCCCCTCCTTGGGTCAGGATGGAGTTGGCAAGGATTTTCAGGTCAGGTCCCAGAGGGACTCCCACCTTCTCCCAGGGACAATTAGGGTGCAGTCTCTGCGGGGAGCAGGGGAGACCGCCCTGAAATAACCATACGTGGTTCCCATGGACCCGGCCGTGCCCCTGGGACCCCTGGGTGACTGTCTCTCAGGCCTTGTTCGCTGCCCCACACCCACCATGTGTGAGGTGACCCCAGCGTTTCTGAGTCACTTGGTCTCCACCCAGGTCAGGCCCAGAAATCCCTTTTCTTCCCCTCAGAGATCTGCTTCCTGCCCTGGGCTGTGTCCATTTCATTCTAGAACTTTCTAGAGACTAGGAGATCATTCCAGGTTCCTCTGTCCAGGCTGGTGTCTGGGTTGTGTGCTCCCCTCCCCCACCCCGGGTGTCCTGTCCAGTCCCAGGGTGGTCAGGTGACACTGCTGGAGTGTCCCATGACCATGCAAAGTCCCTGAATTGTCTCACCCTTCCCTCAGACCCTCCGAGGACAGAGGTGACCCACCACCCCTTCTCTGAGCGTGAGGTCACCCTGAGGTGCTGGGCCCGGGGCTTCTACCCTGCGGAGATCAGCCTGACCTGGCAGCGTGATGGGGAGGACCAGACCCAGGACATGGAGCTTGTGGAGACCAGGCCTGCGGGGGACGGGACCTTCCAGAAGTGGGCGGCTGTGCTGGTGCCCCCTGGAGAGGAGCAGAGATACACCTGCCGTGTGCAGCACGAGGGGCTGCCCGAGCCCCTGACCCTGAGATGGGGTGAGGAGGGCACATGGGCACAGAGCCTCTTCCAGGGAAGCAGGGCCTCTGGGGGACTTGAGTGGGGTCGGGGCTGAGGCCTGGGGTCCGGGCCTCATCTCCCCTCCCCTTCCCTTCCCAGAGCCGCCTCCTCAGACCGCCTTCATCATCGTGGGCGTCCTTGTTGGCCTGCTTCTCCTGGGGGCTGTGGCTGCAGCTGTGATGTGGACCAGGAGGCGCTCAGGTGGGGAAGGGGTGGGCTCTGAGTGTCTGGTCCCTCTGGGGTGTCCAGCCCAGGGAGAGTGTGTCCTGCTTCCTGCACGGGAGGCCCCATCCCCACGTGTGCTTGCCCAGAGTGGGGCTCTGTGCTCACACTCACTCTGTAGTGAGGCAGGTGTGACAATGAGGGACACATTGATTTCCTGGTGATTGTAGTGATGGGGACCCGGGTCCCAGCAGTCACAGGTCAGAGGGAAGGTCCCTGCTGAGGACAGACCTCCAGGAGGGCGCTTGGTCCAGTCCCTGACATGTACTTTCCACAGGGTTCCTGATCCTGTCCTGGGTCTATACACATAGTTCTGGAAACTTCTCTGGGTCAGGACTAGGGCTTCCTTTAGGACCTCATGACCCTGCCTCCTCCCTGGTGTCTCACAGGATGTTTTCTTCCCACAGGTGGGAAAGGAAGGAGCTACGCTCAGGCTGCCAGTGAGTATGGAGGGGTGACCCCTGAGAGCCTGTGACTCCAGACGGGAGCCCATGGGGACCTCACCCCACAGTTCCTCCTTCAGACTCCTGTCCTGGAGTCTAACATGTCCTGCTGTGTCCTCCCCAGGCCGTGACAGCTCCCAGGGCTCTGACTCGTCTCTCCCAGCTTGTAAAGGTGAGACTGCCGTGGGGAGGGGATGGGCTGAGGGGCTGGGACTGGGTTATGGGGATTCCTGGGGGCATTTTCAGCATGAAGTGGACTTTTGAGATTGTCCCTGTTACAGCCACTGACCTGAACTTGTTCATGATTATTTCCCCACAGCGTGAGGACCAGCCTCGTGGGGACTGATGGTGGCAGATTTCTTCAGGTTCCCACTTGGAGACTCAAGAACCTCTGACTGGGAGGCTGGCCATCCCTGGCCCACCCCCTCCCCACACTGTCCTGTGCAGCAGAGGGGGCAGGGCTCCCCACCCCTGTCTGTGCTTCCTGGTGCCTGAGCTCACCCTCCTGCCCCCGTACTGAGATGAGACTCTGATGTGACTGTGTTCACTTCTTGCCCTGAAGGTCGATGTGTTGATTAGAGGACAGGATCCTAAAGTTTGAGAGGAAATAAATGAAAGTTCGGAGAATGTCAGAAGCCATGTGTGTGCCTTGCTGAGACTCTCAGGGGCACAGGAGAGGCTGTGAGGACGCGTGTGGGCGGGGCTGTGCCCATCGGTGGGCGCGCAGGGCATCGTGGGCTTTGACGTGCTCCCTCCTCCCCCGGGTTGTCTTCCCTGTTCCTTTGATCTTGTTCATCAGGAGAACCTTGTCCACGCAGGACCTGTGGTCACAGGACTCACACATCACCCAGGCCTGTCTCTGTCCTAATGAAGCACATCTCCAGGACCCTGGACAGCGAGGGCTTCGGGGGCGGGGTCCGCCTAGGCCCTGCTGGGTCTGGCCCTCAGACCCCACGTCTGGGTGTTTGTTGTGTCTTTGTTTTTGTAGATATGATGCTTGTCAATGTTTCTGTGTATGAGTTTTCCTCTCATTCTTGGGTGTCCCCCGCCTGACACCCACAGGGGTCATGTTACCTGTCATTCTCCCCCAGGCCCAGGGCATCCCTGCACACAGGGCTCTGTGGTATCATAAGAGAATTTCAGGCTCGTCCTGCTCTTGCCTCCTTCTACAGCCTGATTGTTCTTTCCGTGTCCTCCTGGACTCTCCGAGGACCCAGGTTCAGGACTAGCAGAGAGGAGGGTCCCCTCATGCTCCTCTGAGATCCGTTCCTGCAGGGACGGTGCTCTGCCCGCCGCCCTCTCCCCCACCCTGCGCTCTAGCGCTGGTTGAGCCAAACCCCAGATGTCAGATTGATTTAGGGGAGCGGCGCTGAGGGCTGTGCAGGGCAGTGCTGTCACCGTGGCACACGTGCTGTGGCTGCCTCAGGACAGCTGTGGTCTGAGGCCACATTAGTGAAGACACTGTCCTGGAATCAGAGGTGCTCTATAATGCTGATTCCTGCAAGCAGTGTCTTTTGAGTGTATGCGATACGACTGTTACATCTGGAATACAGGCACGCCTTGGAGTTATTTCGGGTTTGGTCCAGACCACTGTAATATAGCAAATATTGTGATAAAGTGAGTCACACACGTTTTGTTTACTCGGGCGTGTAAAAGTGATGGCACACTGTACTATAGTCTACTAAGTGTTTAAGTATTATGTCCAAGAAATAATGTACATCGTTAATTAAAATATACCTTCTTGTTAAAAAATGCTGACTGTCCCGTGAGCCTTCAGTGAGTGTAATCCTGTCACAGGTGGGAAGTCTTACCTTCAGTGGAAACATGCACATCTGAAGCACGGGAGATGGGGTAGGTGTGCACGTGGGTGAGCCAGGAACTGGCCGAGCTGCCGGCCTCACGGAGCGTGGGCTCCAGGCAGAGATAAACTGCGCAGTGTCCCCACAGCAAACACGGAAGGAGTGTGTCAGGAGGTGGACGGGGTCATGGAGGGGGGCTCACTGTGGGTGTGTTGGTGGAGGGACGCGGCTGTTTTAGTTGGGTGGTCTGCGTGGGCTCATTGGGAAGGAGACTCGAGGAAAGATTAGGACATGAGCAGGTATCCCTGAGGTTACTGGGGCAAGTTCTTCCCAGGCAAATGCGCGGGGCAAGGAGCACGTCTGCTTTTGGAGCAGCCAGACAGCCAGCGTGGCCGAAGCAGAGTGCAGTGGAGAGAGCTCAGCTCTGGGGCCACATCCCTTCAGGCTGCAGGACCTTGGAAGAGTTGTGACTTTGAGACAGTTTTGAGCAGAGACAGGTCTGGCATGACTTTCCTTTGGAAAGGATCAGACTGGCTGTTGTGCTGAGAGCAGAATCGAGAGACAAGGGACAAGGGAGGCAGAGGGGATGATGCAGGAAATTTCCTGTGTTCCAGGGGGAGACGTTGGTTGTTTTGACTGGGGTGTGAGTGGTGGAAATGGTGGGACGTGATTGGATACCGAATGCATCTTCAAGATGGATTTTACAGCGTTTCCTCATGATTAAATCTGGGGCAAGGGGAAGGAGTCGTGGAGGACACCCCCAGTGTGTACCCTGCAAGCAGAAAGATGGCGTTACTATGGGCGGAGCTGGGGAAGACTCTGGCAGGAGCATGTCTGGGGGAGGGGCGGGCATTTCAAGCATTCAGCTAAAGAGAAGTTCAAGGTGAGATGTCAGGTGGGCAGGTGCACACATGAGCCTGGCGACATTTAGGAGAAATGTCTGGGCTGGAGAAATAGATTTGGAAGGGATGCTACATCAATGATATCTAAACCTGGAGCATGGATGAGGTCATTAAGGGCTTTGGAAGAGAGAAGAAGAAGGACTGAGCCCTGGACCCTGAGAGCTCAACAGTCTGATCAGACCACACGCCAAGCCGCCTGCACGGCTCTGGCCCGTGGACCTGTGAGTGCTGTCCTGTGTCCAGGGACCACCTGGACATTGCACTGAGACTCCAGGTCTGAAGTACACCAGGGGATTCAGCATTTGTCACAAGGTCTGTGTTGATGGGCTGGTCTTCAGATCACATCCTTCGTGGGAAGAGCCTAGACCAGGGTGCCCACAGGGCTATTCCTCAGCGTCCCCTGTAGGGCTTGTTTTAAATGTGATCACTTGGGGTTCCAGTCAGGATTGCTGCTCCTGGGCCTGAAAACCTACTGCCCAGGCGGCACCTCCCTCCCTGGTGGTCTCCCCACTCCCCAGGCTGAGAGGCCCCCTGCACCGTCCCTTCCCGGGCACCCCAGCCTCCCTCTAACCTGCCCTGCCTTCCTTTTGTTCACACCCAGGTCACTAACACACATTTTTAATTTTATTTATTGTAAAAAACGTATTTTCTTTATTGCTTTTAGAGAGAGAAGAAGGGTGAGGGAGAGAGAGATGGAAATATTGATGAGAGAGAACATCGATGGGCCGCCTCCTGCATGCCCCCCACTGGGGATTGGGCCCCCAATCTGGGCACGTGCCCTGACTGGGTATCGACCCATGAGCTCTTGGTGCATGGGTCAATGTTCAACCACTGAGCCACACCACCCGGGCACTAACACATGTTTTCAAACATATGAATTTGTTACTGTCTGTCCCTCCGTGAGAATATATGCTTGGTGAGGACAGGACAGGGACTTGCTTTTCACAGTGTTTCCACTGCCCTGAACGTGCCCTGTTGTTCATTTTACAACATCTGATGAGTGAAGGAATGAGGGAACTCACACCTAGACTGCCACTGTCACTGTCAACACCAACGCAGACACTGCCCCCACAGGCCTCTTCCACACACTGACATTCACACACACACAAACACACACACACATTGACATTCTCACCCACACACACACTGTGCACGAACACACTCACACACACACACACACACACACACACACACACTGCATGGGCACAGACACACAATGCACACAGACGGGGCACACCACTGAACAGTCTTCCTGTCCCTGCAGGGCTCCCTCATCTCCCCAGCCTGTGCCCACCTCCCCCCGTCCCCATCTATTACTGCCAGTGCCCTGTGTCCACTTCACTGAGGAAACAAAGCCCTTTATTTATTTTATTATTTTTAATGATTTAGAGAGACAGAAAGGGAGAGAGAGAGGGAGATAGAAACATCGATGAGAGAGAACATCGATTGGCTACCTCCTGCATACAGCTCACAGGGCATGGGGCTCACAACCTGCCCTGACCAGGAATTGAACCAGTGACCTCTTGGTGCATGGCACAACACTCAACCACTGAGCCACACCAGCCAGGCAGAAACAGGGCCCTGTAGGAGACACTGTTCCCGAGGTCCAACGCCATCTCCCTGGGGGCCTCCCCACAGGTCCGCGTCCACCTCCCAGCCAGAGCCAGTCCCAGCTGCTGCTCAGGCCTCAGCCCTCCTCGTCCACTGACAGGTGTTGGTCCAGCAGGTCTTCCCTTTCCCTCTCCTGTCACTTTCTTCCTCCACGGGGTCACCTGGCAGCATGAGACCACACACCCGGACCCCAGCCTGAGGGCGGCTCAGGGACTGTGGCCCCGCTGCTGGGCTCTCCAGTCTGTTGCCAGGTTTGCGCTGTTACCTCGCTTCTCACAGGCTTCCTCCCATCAAAGACAGAGAACACCAGGGAAACTGAGGCAGGGCCATTGCTCCTCTGAAGGCTGACGGAGGCTCCAGGCCCCGAAGCCCTCTCTGAACCTTCCTTACTCTCCCTGGGTCCAGGGCTCCTCCAGCCCCTTCCTCCTCTCTCCCTGTCCCCTGGAGACCACACTGAGCACCTGCAGCCTTGAGGACCCACCTGCTCCTGGTGACACGCACTGTGTGCTGAGGATGTGGGGACTCACACAGACCATCGGGTGCGGAGTGAGGTCATTTCATAAAGTGAGCCTCCCGAGTCCCCGACACTGTGTGCGGTAGAATTTAGGAGGTTGTGAGTCTGACACAGGGCTGTTTAGAAGCCGTTCTGTGCCAAGGGGCCAGAATCACCGCTGTGACAGAGGACCGTCCTGTGTCCAGCTTCCTAGGGCGTGTTCCCCACTGCGGTTCACGGACCACAGGGAGTCTGGTCTCTGAGACTCTCCATCCGCTGTTTGCACACCCAGCTCCTCCAGGATGAGACAAAATCCCTGTCCCGCCCCCTCCACTCCCAGGGGAGCTCCCTCTCTGCCATCAAGTTCCTTGGGGTGCGTTTTCTTCTAGAAGAATCCAGGGGGAGAGAGAAAGGTGAGAGGCAGGGCGTCCACTTCAGGGAGACGGATTCCGGGAAAAGAAGAGGAAAGGCAGCTGGGCCCAGCCTGGGGGTCTCTCCCTGGTTTCCTCCCACAGTCCCTGGGCTGGGACCCAGGGAGCCGGGTGACAGGGAGCTGTCCTGCAGGAGGAGGGTCAGGGCCACGTCCCGGGTCCCCAGGCCTGGCTCTCAGGGCCTCAGCCCAGGGCGGAGTCTGTCGCAAGGATGCTGAGCATTGGGGACTCCCCTTCTCTCAGGCTTTGCTTCTCCCTGTCACAATATCTGTCGGGGCCTCCTTCCTGGATACTCATGACGCAAACACACTTCTCACTCCCATTGGCCGTCCTTTTCCTCAGGAGCCAATCAGCGTCCCCGGCGCTCCCGGTTATCAGGTCCCCGCGGACCAGCCGGGACTCAGACGGTCCCCGGACACGAGGATGCGGGTCATGAGGTCCCCGACCCTCCTCCTGCTGCTCTCGGGGGCGCTGGTGCTGACCCGCAGCTGGGCCGGTGAGTGCGGGTCGGGGGAGCGGCCTGTGCGGGGAGCAGCGGGGCCGGGCGGGCAGGACCGGGCAGCGCGTCTCCACCGGCCCGCGCTCTCCTCCCGCCCAGGCCCCCACTCCCTGAGCTATTTCCTCACCGCCGTGTCCCGGCCCGGCCGAGGGGAGCCCCGGTTCCTCGTCGTCGGCTACGTGGACGACGCGGAGTTCGTGCGGTTCGACACCGACGCCGCGAGTCCGAGGATGGAGCCGCGGGCGCCATGGATGGAGCAGCCGTGGGTGGAGCGGGAACACCCGCTATTGGGACCTGAACACGCGGTTCTTCAAGGACTACGCACAGAATTTCCGAGAGTGGATGAAGACCATACGCGGCTTCTACAACCAGAGCCAGGAAGGTGAGACACGCGCCCGCCCAGTCCCGGCCCGGCCCGGCCCCATCCCCACGGACGGGCGAGGTCACCCCGAGGGTCCGGGTCCGAGCTCCGCCCCGCGGGTGCCGGACCGCCCGGCCCACCCGGTACGAACCCGGGGACGTCGAGCCGGTTTCACTTTCACTTTAGGTCGAATCCACTGGGGTCGAAACGGGTGGGTGGCTGACCTGGGATGAGGCTTTGTGGGCGGGTGTGACCTCGGGGCGGGGTCAGGGTCTCACACCCTCCAGAGCGTGTGCAGCTGCGAGGTGGGAGCGGACCGGCGCCTCCTCCGCGGGTACAGTCAGATCGCCTACGACGGCACCGACTACCTCGCCCTGAACGAGGACCTGCGCTCCTGGACCGCGGCCGACACGGCGGCTCAGATCTTCCTGCGCAAGTTGGAGGAGGCCGGTGAGACGGAGCGAAAGAGGAACTACCTGGAGGGGGAGTGCGTGGAGTCGCTCCGCCTGTACCTGGAGAATGGGAAGGAGACGCTGCAGCGCGCAGGTACCAGGGGCCGCGGGCCGCCTCCTCTCCCCTCGACCTGGGGGCTCCTCCCCGACACAGGAGATGGGATCGGGGTCAGAGCACCCCCTGCTTGGGTCAGAATGGAGTCTGCCTGGATTTTCAGATCAGGTCTCAGAGGGACTGCCACCTTCTCCCATCGACAGTAAGGGTGCAGTCTCTTCGGGGAGCAGGGGAGACTGCCCCTGAAATAAACATCCAAGGTTCCCATGGATCCGTCCCTGCCTCTGAGAGCCCTGGGGGACTGTCTCTGAGGCCTTGTTCGCTGCCCCACACCCACCATGTGTGAGATGTGACCCCAGCGTTTCTGAGTCTTTTGGCCTCCACCCAGGTCAAGCCTAGAAATCCCTTTTCTCCCCCTCAGAGACCTGCCTCCTGCCTTAGGCTGTGTCCATTTGATTCTAGAACTTTCTAGGGATGAGGAGATCATTCCAGGGGCCTCTGTCCAGGCTGGTGTCTGGGTTCTGTGCTCCCTTCCCCCACCCCGGGTGTCCTGTCCATTCCCAGGGTGGTCAGGTGAGCACTGCTGGAGTGTCCCATGACCATGCAAAGTCCCTGAATGGTCTCACCCTTCCCTCAGACCCTCCGAGGACAGAGGTGACCCACCACCCCTTCTCTGAGCGTGAGGTAACCCTGAGGTGCTGGGCCCGGGGCTTCTACCCTGCGGAGATCACCCTGACCTGGCAGCGTGATGGGGAGGACCAGACCCAGGACATGGAGCTTGTGGAGACCAGGCCTGCGGGGGACGGGACCTTCCAGAAGTGGGCAGCCGTGCTGGTGCCCCCTGGAGAGGAGCAGAGATACACCTGCCGTGTGCAGCACGAGGGGCTGCCCGAGCCCCTGACCCTGAGATGGGGTGAGGAGGGCACGTGGGCACAGAGCTTCTTCCAGGGAAGCAGGGCCTCTAGGGGACTTGAGTGGGGTCTGGGCTGAGGCCTGGGGTCGGGGCCTCACCTCCCCTCCCCTTCTCTTCCCAGAGCCGCCTCCTCAGACCACCTTCATCATCGTGGGCGTCCTTGCTGGCCTGCTTCTCCTGGGGGCTGTGGCTGGAGCTGTGATGTGGACCAGGAGGCGCTCAGGTGGGGAAGGGGTGGGCTCTGAGTGTCTGGTCCCTCTGGGGTGTCCAGCCCAGGGAGAGTGTGTCCTGCTTCCTGCACGGGAGGCCCCATCCCCACGTGTGCTTGCCCAGAGTGGGGCTCTGTGCTCACACTCTCTCTGTAGTGAGGCAGGTGTGACAATGAGGGACACATTGATTTCCTGGTGATTGTAGTGATGGGTACCCGGGTCCCAGCAGTCACAGGTCAGAGGGCAGGTCCCTGCTGAGGACAGACCTCCAGGAGGGCGCTTGGTCTAGTCCCTGACATGTACTTTCCACAGGTTTCCTGATCCTGCCCTGGGTCTATACACACAGTTCTGGAAACTGCTCTGGGTCAGGACTAGGGCTTCCTTTAGGACCTCATGGCCCTGCCTCCTCCCTGGTGTCTCACAGGATGTTTTCTTCCCACAGGTGGGAAAGGAAGGAGCTACGCTCAGGCTGCCAGTGAGTATGGAGGGGTGACCCCTGAGAGCCTGTGACAGCAGACGGGAGCCCATGGGGACCTCACCCCACAGTTCTTCCTTCAGTCTCCTGTCCTGGGGTCTAACATGTCCTGGTGTGTCCTCCCCAGGCCGTGGCAGCTCCCAGGGCTCTGACACGTCTCTCTAGGCTTGTAAAGGTGAGACTGACGTGGGGAGGGGATGGGCTGAGGGGCCGGGACTGGGTTATGGGGATTCCTGGGGGCATTTTGAGCATGAAGTGGACATTTGAGATTGTCCCTTGTTACAGCCCCTGACCTGAACTTGTTCATGATAATTTTCTCCACATTGTGACCTTGTTCCTCAGTAGAACCTTGTCCACGCAGGACCTGTGGTCACAGGACTCACACATCACCCAGGCCTGTTTCTGTCCTAATGAAGCACATCTCCAGGACCCTGGACAGCGAGGGCTTCGTGGTCCTAGTCAGCCTAGGCCCCACTGGGTCTGTCCCTCAGCCCCATCTTCTGGGTGTTTGTCGTGTCTTTGTTTTTGTAGATATGATGCTTGTTAATGTTTTTGTGTATGAGTTTTCCTCTCATTCTTGGGGTTCCCCGTCTGACTCCCACAGGGGTCATTTTGCCTGTCATTATCCCTCAATACCGAGGCGGGTCCCTGCACACAGAGCTCCGAGGTATCGTGAGAGAATTTCAGGCTCGTCCTGCTCTTTCCTCCTTCTAGGGGTTGATTATTCTTTCCTTGTCCTCCTGGACTCTCCGAGGACCCGGGTTCAGGACTAGCAGAGAGGAGGGTCCCCTCATTGCTCCTCTGAGATCCGTTCCTTAGCGATGGTGCTCTGCCCGCCGCCCTCTCCCCCGGCCTGCGCTCTAGGGCTGGCTGAGCCAAACCCCAGATGTCAGATTGATTTAGGGGAGTGGCGCTGAGGGCTGTGCAGGGCAGTGCTGTCACCGTGGCACCCGTGCTGTAGCTGCCTCAGGACAGCTGTGGTCTGAGGCCACATTAATGAAGACACTGTCTGCATGTAGGGAGGTGCTCACCGTTCAGGGACCCGCATTGGTTGAGTGACAGACGTGTGGCACTGTTTCTGCATCTGGGGAACATCATTGAAGTAGCATCAATAGTTCGAAAGAATTTGGACCTGATACCCCCAGATGCCATTTCATGTCGTCCGTAGTACCGGTGACACTGTCCACATGGATGTCCCCATGAGGACCGATCATTATGCCCACTGCAAAGGACTGTCAGTCACCGCTGTAATTATCAGGGATTTTATCAATTAATGAGACAGTGCTAAAGAACAGCAAAACCACAGACAGGAACGTTGTCTGTGTTCCCTGTGGGTGAGTAAGTTCCGAGTCAGTGTTCTCTATGGTGGACCTGAAACGAGGCTGGGTCACAAGTTCCTTTTAACGCTGGCCGCTTTGGCTCCTTGGTCAGAGAATCATCCTGAAGGCTGATGGGTGGCAGTTTCGATTCCTGGTCAAGTTCGTGTGCCTCGGTTGCAGTTTGGTCCCTGGCCCTGTTCGGGGTCCTGCAGGAGGTAACCAATCCATGTGTCTTTCTCATATCGATGTTTCCCTCCCTCTCTTCTTCTCCCTCCCTTCCTCTCTGTCAGAAATTAAATGGCAAAATATCATCAGATGAAAATTAAAAACAAACCACAATGACTCATAGTGGCAAACAACAGAATGGTGGTCACCAGAGGGGAAAGGGAGTGGGGGAGGGAAAATTGGTAAAGGGGCCAATTATGTGGTAACAGAAGGAAACTGGACTTTGGGTGCTGAGCACACAATAATGTGTACAGATATCAACTTATAATGTCGTATACCTGAAATATATATAATGCTATTAACCAATGTTACCCTAATAAATTGAAATTTTAAAAATCTAACGTGAGACCAGCCCTTCTGGCTCAGTGGATAGAGCATCAGCCCATGGACTGAGAGGTCCCAGTTCCTTACCAGTCAGGGCACAAGCCTTCGGTCCTCAAGCTCATGCTCTAACCACTGAGCCAAACCAGCCAGGGTTAAAAGGAACTTGTGACCCAACCTTCTTTCAGTTCCACTAGAGAACAATTGACTCAGAACTTACTCACCCACAGGGAACCCAGACATCGTTCCTGCTTGTGGTTCAGCTGTTCATTAGCATCATCTCATCTTCCTCTCTCTCTAAAGAATCAACCAATAAAAACATATTTTTAGAAAATATCTAACTTGAGACCGTCGATCTAAAAATGGCATATTTGGGAAAATGTTCAATGTCATGATGACAATAAAATCTAAAATCTATAGACACATTGTAGCATCACTTCTAACTCAGAAGTTTCTGAGAATGAGGGTTCCCTCAACCCAAGCTCCCACATTCCAAGACATCCACGAAGACAGTAAAGGCATGTTTTCCCAAGTGTTTATCCCTTTAATGTGTTTGCTCTTCTAGGTGCTGCAAGGTAGGATGGGAATTTGAGGGGTGGGGACAGAACTCTTCGACACACACAGCCTGTGCACGGAGACTTGCATCCCAGTTATTCTGCTAGAACGCTGTGCAGGAGCAGCTAGGAATTCACAGCCCCTACTGCCATGACAGACAGTTCCCGGGCCTGGGTGCACCAGAGGGAGAAACACCCTTTGTGACCACAGAGACGCCTTTATGAGAAGATCATGCCAGGGTTCTCCCCAACACAAGAGCACCCCTCCATCCTGAACTCATCGCTGTCCCAAGGTCGATGTAAAATGATCAGTCGGCGAACTTTCTCTTGCACACTTTCAAGCAGACACTAGTTTCTTCATCAAATGCAGATTTGTCCAGCCTGGGAAGGTAGAAGTAGTTGGCCTAGATCCCATTTCTTGTCTCTAGAAATGACTGGGAGAATAGCATTGAAGATGAAAAGTGGAGACAGACTCACTGATACAGAGAACAGACTGACAGCTGTCAGAGAAGAGGGGGTTGGGGGCTGGGAGAGAAGGGTGAAACGATTAAGGAAAGGGGAAAAAAGAAAGACTCATGGACACACGCACAGTATGGTGATTAACAGAGAGAAAAGGTGGTGGGGAGGTAGAAGAAGGTAAAGGGGGAATAAATGGTGATGGAAGGAGACTTGACTTGGGGTGGTGAACACTAATACAATATACAGATGATGTATCGTACAATTGTGTGCCTGAAACCTATATAATTTTATTAACCAATGTCACCCCAATAAGTTCAATTAAAAAATAAAAATTAGGGACTTCCGGTCAAGATGGCAGGGTAGGTAAACGCGGTATCGCGTCCTCCCACAACCACATCAAAGTTACAACTAAACCACAGAACAACCATCATTCAAAACCACCTGAAATCAAGCTGAAAGGAAGTCCTACAACTATGAAATTAAAGAAGCAGCCATACCCAGACTGGTAGGAGGGCGGAGGCGGACGAGCTGGTCCCACACCCGCGTGTGGCAGATAAAAATTTGGAGGACACCTCAGCTGGGAAGGTCCTCCCTGAGGAGTGAGGGGTCCCTGTCCCACATCAGGCGCCCAGCTCAGGGTTCCAGTGCCAGGAAGAGAATCCCCATCACTTCTGGCTGGAAAAACCAACGGGAACTGAGGCTGAGGCGGCTGGAGCCCCAGCAGCTCCTCTTAAAGGGCCCCCGCACGGACTTACTCAGACTTCCTCCCTCCAGGCTCCAGCATGTGGGAGGCAGCTTGAAAGGCACCAGAGTCATATGGGGAAGAACTGAGCTGTTTGGCATTGGAGCGAGGGCTGGAGAGGCAGCTTTCTCCTGGACAGACGTGCTATCAGAGGCTTTTCTTCCTTTGGTGAGCCCTTCTCTGGGCCAGCAGATGCCACCATATCTGGGACTCCAGCAACCTGGCTCACACTGTTTGCCCCGCCCTGGTGATTCCCTGAGGCCCCGCCCCACCCAACTTTCAGACCCACCCAAGCTGTTGCCAGTTGCTTTACCATAGGATTGGCCTGTCTTGGATCCTGCTTCAGCTTTTCCTAAATTCCTTCAAACAAGCAGCATCTGGTCTCAGCTAGCCCTATACCTCTTGCAAAATAAAACATAGAAACAAACACAGGGAGGCAGCCAAAGTGAGGAGACAAAGAAACAGGTCCCAAATGAAAGAACAAAACAAAACTCCAGGAAAAGAACTAAGTGAAATGGAGATAAGCAACCTAACAGAGGCTGAATTCAAAACACTGCTTATAAGGATGCTCAATGGACTTAGTGAGAACCTCAGTGAACTTAGTGAGGGCCTCAAGAGCATAAAAAAGGACCAGTCAGAAATGAAGGAGGCACTGACTGAAATAAAGAATGGTTTACACAGATTCAATAGTAGAGTACGTAAATCCAAGAAGCAAACCATCGATTTGGAATATAAGGAAGTAAAAAACACCCAATCAGAACAGCAAAAAGAAAAAAGAATCCAAAGAAATGAGGATAGTGTAAGGAGCCTCTGGGACAATTTCAAGCGTGCCAACATTCGTATCTTGTGGGTGCCAGAAGGAGAAGAGAGAGAACAAGAAATTGAAAACCTATTTGAAACAATAATGGCAGAAAACTTCCCTAACTTGGTGAAGGAAACAGACATACAAGTCCAGGAAGCACAGAGAGTCCCAAACAAGAAGAACCCCAAGAGGCCCACACCAAGACACATCATCATCAAAATGCAAAAGGTTCAAGACAAAGAGAGAATCTTAAAAGCAGGAAGAGAAAAGCAGTTAGTTACCTACAAGGGAGTTCCCATAAGACTGTCAGCTGATTTCTCAAAAGAAACTTTGCAGGCCAGAAGGGAGTGGCAAGAAATATTCAGAATGATGGAAAGCAAGAACCTACAACCAACATTACTCTATCCTGCAAAGTTGTCATTTAAAATCGATGGCCATATAAAGAGTTTCCCAGACAAGGAAAAGCTGAAGGAGTTCATCACCACCAAACCATTATTATATGAAATGTTGAAGGGTCTTCTTGAAGAAAAAGATGAAAAAATATGAACAAACAAAATGGTAATAAATACATATCTATCAACAATTGAATCTACAAACAAAATGAACAAACAGAACAGAAACATTCTCATAGATACAGAGAACATTTGTTGGGTACCAGATGGGTGAGGGCTGGGGGGAGGGGTGAAAAAGGTGAAGGGATTAAGAAGTACAAATTTGTTGTTAGACTGACAAACCTCAAAGAGAAGGGGTTTGGGAGGTGGGAAGAAACAAAGCAAAGAACTTATATGTATATATGCATAACCAATGGACATGGACAACAGTGTGGGGAAAAGCAGGAGGGGGGCAGGAATGGGGAGGCGGGGGGCAATGGGGGAAAAATGAGGAACATCTATAATACATTCAACAATAAAGATAAGTTAAAACATAAATAAATAAATAAAAATTAGCCCTGGGGAATGAGAGCGGGGAGGAAGATGTCAATGGGGGGAAAAGGAGAAACATCTGCTTGGCCAGTGTAGCTCAGAGGATTGAGCATCAATTCCATAGACTGAGAGGTTCTGGTTCAATTCCTGGTCAAGGCACATGTCTGGGTTGTACACTCGATCCCCAGTAGGGGGCGTGCAGGAGGCAGCCCATCATTGTCTCTCACATTGATGTTTCCATCGCTCTATCCCTCTCCCTTCCTCTCTTTCTAAAACCAACCAAGAAGAATTATTTAAAATAATAATAAAAAAACAAAGTCCTTTTAAGGCACACAAGCATCAACGTACCACTGGGCATTCCTAGAAGGACCAGACAGGGTCAACGCTTAGCCTCACTTTCTTTCCAGAAGACCCCATGCTTTCCCCTTTCCTGTTTCCTTCACTGGATGCCAATATCCATAACAAAAAACAAGCAAAGCAAAGCACCCTGACATTTGAGTCCATCACAGCCAGACCTACCACAGCTGCTCTAGGGTGTGCCTTGGAGGCTCCAATGCTTTACAGAGACACATCACAACAGTGTCTTCCAGGATATTGGACCCCAGAGCCAGCAGGGACAGAGATGGGGTGCACAAAAGGGCTTGGGAGACGCAGTCACAGGCGACAGAGGTGAGGCAACAGTAGGTCAGTCTGCAGAGAGACACACACTGCGTTTGTCAGCCGGCTCACGTCTGTGTGAGGATCTTTCCTGGGCCACATGCAAGAACTTGATCAGTCCTTGACCTCCATGGTCGGGGGAGAAAAGTAAGAGGAATAAAATGTGTAGGGGCTGCGAAATACAGAAGCAACAATGCAGACGATGGAAATATTGGGAGATCACTTCTAAGGTGTATACATGTCTAATCACTATGCTGTACACCTGAAACTAATACATTGCATGACAAGTGTAATTGGGAAAAAATGTTTTTAAGATTTAAAAAATTGATTTGAGAGAGAGAGGAATGGAGAGGAAGACAGAAAGAAACATGGATGTGGAAGCCTACCATCCATGGCTGCCTCCTGCATGCCCCCTACTGGATGACCTGGGTGTGAGCCCTGACCCAGAATCCCAGCCGGCCACCCCCAGCTGAGCAGGGACAAGGCCCGATCAACTGAGCCACACCTCACACCAGCCAGGGCAAAAAAAGTTTTGATTGGGCATGGGCCACACTCAGCTTCTAATTTCCCACCTGCCATCCCAATGTCTACCCTCCAGACTTTTAAAAGAGCAAATGTAATTAATAACACTGCTTATGAACATTTGCTTGCTTTCCAGGAATGTTAGGTGAAAGTCTGAGCTTCTGGTTCTCAACAGGGGTGACTGTTGACACCCAGGGGACATTTCTCCATTTCTGGAGACCTTTATGGTTGTCCCTTCTGGGGAGAGGGATGCTGCTGCCATCTAGATGGTCGGGGCCAGAGATGCCACTCAAAATCCCCCACAACAAAGGATATCCTGTAGCTCAGTCTGATTATCTGATTATCTGTCAGTCATTCAGAGGTTGAGAAACCCCCAGTCTGAGCCCTAATGCACCTTTAAAAAACGATTTCATGGGCTACAGCAGGTTTCTCCCTGTCCGCACTACCTGTCGAGGTCCAGCCTCAGCAGTCCAGGGTTTCCTTCAGGTGTGGACGGAGTCGGCGAAGAAGGACATGAGACAGAAGTGCTTGATCACCTTCTGCTGCTCAGTGTCAGCAGAGTTTTATTTCTATATCCCTTGATTCACATGGTTTATTCCATTCTTAATCCCCTTACACAATCAATTCCTCATTTATTTTCTAATTGTCCTTTACGTCAGGTGTTCCTATGATTACTCTTGGCTTACACAGGAGTTATTTCTATTCAATCTGGCTAGCAACAGTATTCTATTATTTTCTTTGATTCTATTATATTCATCAAGTACATACTCTGCCTACATAGAGTTTCAGTATTTGCAGTTATAAGATTCATAGCTTGGCTAGATGTCATTGCGGCTCAGTTATGCACAGCATTCAGAAATTGTCTCACTTGGTTACAGGCCTGGCAGTATGCCTTCAGACCTCTTGCACATTAATCACAGAGGTATCGGGTCCATTGTTTCTTGAAACTGTTTTGCTGACATTTTTATAACACACACAATGGAGGGGCGACACGTCCCAGCTGTTGAATTCCATTGGGGATGGTGTCTCAGTACACCCTTTTATCCTTATAATTGACCCATACTCTCACAGCATTCTTGCCAATGCTTCCAGTAAATGGCAGGTGTACAAGAGTGGCTGCCAATTGGCCCATGCTATACGTTCCCTTGGGGGGACACCATAGTTTACCTCTTATCCTAAATGGCCCAGGGCCTGGTATGTATTCTTCTAGGGGGTGGAGGTGAAGGTGTAGGAGAAACGCCTGGTGCCCAAGCAGGCATGGTGGTTTTTACATAACTTCTGCAGAGACTTTCCAGATCAGAAGAGGGAACTGTAACTTCCCCTGTCTGCTCTAGTAATAATCTCTCTCCTCGGAACCCTGGCATTGCTGGGGCTTCTGCTGAGCGAATGCCAAGCCGTCCCCCTAAATCTGGGTTATTGATAAGCACATACATGATTGCCATGGGTAACAGTACTAGAGACAACAACACACTCCAGAACACTATCCACTATTTGTGATGGGGTTGAAATGCTCTCGCCAGCCGCCTTCCTCATCTAAGTTCCCGCTGTGCGGCGAACTCCTTCCTCCTGTGACTGTGTCAGACTGAGGAGGTCCCTCCCGTCATGGTGGCATGGCTCCCGACAACTACCGATATTTGGGGCTGGATAACTCTGTGTTGTGGGGACCGCCCAGTGCATTGCAGGAGGTTGAACAGCACCCCTGGCCACCCCACCCCCACCCTCAAAATGCAGTCGCACCCTCCTCATCCAGCTGAGACCATCACAAATGTCTACAGCCCTGGTGAGTGTGGCTCAGTTGGTTGGAGCATCGTCCTGTGCACCAAAGGCCACAGGTTTGACTCTGGGTCAGGCACACACCTAGGTTGCCATTTCATTCCCCAGTCAGGGTACACAGGAGAGGCAACTAATTGCTATACCTCTCTCATATCAATGGCTTTCTCTCTCTCTCTCTCTCTCTCTCTCTCTCTCTCTCTCTCTCTCTCGCTCTCTCTCCCTTTCTACCTCTCTAGAATAAATCTTTGTATTGTTTCCAGACGCTGACATCTCCACAGGGACAACAATGCCCCCTGTTGAGAACTACTGGGCTAGAGAAAAAACAGATTTTGAGGACCTCTCACCCCCATTACCAAATTGAAGACAAGAGAACAGTTGATCTGCCCCAAAGAGGCAAATTTCCAGCTAAAATATCTACTAGTCACTTCCCCTCTGGACTCATCGTTGTCATCAGCACACTAGACAGTCATGCTCATGGTCACTATGGGCTTTCTCAGTTCACATTTCCACAGATATCTTCAGGGGAAAACATCTGGGGTTCTGCTTTCCACATGGTCAGTTGAGAGCAGAAACAAGAAGAGTTAGGTAAGGTGTCCACGAGACATCAGTCGAGCCCTGGCCAGTGTGGCTCAATTAGGTGTCGTCCCCTACACCAAAAGGTTGCCAGTTTGATTCCTGGTCAGGGCACAGCTCCGGGTTCCAGGCTTGATCCCCTGTTGGCGGGGGGGACATGCAGGAGGCAGCCGATTGATGTTTCTTTCTCTCTCTCTCTCTCTCCCTCCCTCTTGCTCTAAAAATCAATTTAAAAATCTTTTTTTAAAAGTGAGCCAATGGAGACACACAGAAGGAAAGGAAGGGACAACCCTCTGACAGGCCCTGCCTGACAGCATCCCTCTCACTGACAGCAGGTCTGCAGACCCCGAGATGGACACGATGGAGACATGAGAGCCAAAGGCTGAAGCAGGAGAGGAAATGAGCACCTTCGAACTGCCGAGTCCACGTGGTGAAGAAACGTCACTCATCACGGACGCCCCAGAGACTCACATCAGCTGTTGGGCGCTGCACACGGGGTGTCTCAGCGTCTCCCACAGCTGCCCGACGTCCACCTGGGACAGGGTGCTGCGTGCAGATGCAGGTGTGTCAGGTGGGGTGTGAACACTGACCTTAAGGAACTCTACATCACCTTCAAGTTTGGAAGCAAAATTATACCTACAATAGACGAGATAGTGGAAGCCAAGCAATGAAGTCTAAGTGCCGAGTCAGGGGCCCCTTACCTGATTCTCCCTGCCCACCCTGCTGAGGCTTACCACACTGTTTTGAGAAATCTGGTTACTCTCGCCTATAAGTTATTTCTCTTGGGGTCTTCAGACAACAGGCAAGCATCAAAGCTACTCCACTTAGATCTCTCCTGTTTCCTTCTAGTCCCTCCTCATCCACGTGACACCATCCACACTGGGAGAGAGGGCCACATCCACGCTGAATTCTCAGCACCCAGGACAGAGGCCCGGAGCTCCTAGGTCTAGAACTGCACCTACATGCGAGACAGACGCCCATCTTGAACTGATGCTCTAAGCAAGGCTGCATTCCCAGGGAAGGGACCCGTTGCCGCTTAAAAACTGAGATTTTTGTAAAAGGAGATGATAATTAGAAAAAATGAATTTGAGATACACAATTAATAAAAGAGACACATCATGTAGGATTTTTGTTTTTTCCCTGGATACCTCTGCAAGGTTGGGCAAATTAACTTCTTCGTGGTCTCATTTCTTCATGAAAGAAATAGATGGTGTCACGTGGTTAAGAAATAAGGCCCTGGCTGGGAGGCTCAGTTGACTGCAGGGTCCTCCCTCCACCAAACCCTGGCAGGTTTGATCCCTGGTCGGGGCGTGTGCAGGAGGCAATGAATCAATGTTTCTCCCTCTCTCCCTACCTGTCTCTGAAATCAAATTTTAAATAATTAAATTTTAAAAGAAAGAAAGAACCGTGGCCATTTAGCTCATCGGTTAGAGTGTCGGCTCCTGGACCAAAGTGTGGCGGGTTTAATTCTGGTCAAGGGCATGGACCTGGGTAGGGGTTGCATCCCCGCCCTGGTCGGGCCCTGCAGGAGGCAGCCAGGCGATGTGTCTCTCTCATGTCCATGATATTCTCTCTCTCTCTCTCTCTCTCTCTCTCTCTCTCTCTCTCTCTCTCTCTCCCCCCTTCTTCCTTCCTTCCCTCCTTCCCACTCTAACAGAAGATGAATGGGAAAAAAGTATCCTTGGGTGGGAATTAAAAAAAAGAAAGAACAAATTAGAATTTATTATAGAGCCTGGAATACGATGGATGCAGGTTGAGTGTATTTTTTAAAATCATATATATGTTATATTTATATATGTATGTATACTTTTTATATGTTTATATCTATATATACTTTTATACAATTATATATTTATATTATACCTTTGTATATATCCTTTTTATATATTTATGTATCTGCATACTTTTTTCTTTCTACATATATACTTTTTTATACATTATACATATTTATGTATACTTTTATATATTATATGTATACTTTCTATACATTTATAAATATGTAACTTTTATACATTTATATATACTTTTTATAGATGTATAGATAATTCGTTTTTATTTATATACTTATAGTGATGTTCATATATTTACTGATTTTTTACACATGTATATCTATTTCTGGTTTTATATTTATATGATGAGTTATGAGCACATCTGCCTAGTGGTGACTCCAGGCATAGTGACAGAGACCGCGTCAGGAAAGACTCTGCCCTGAGCACACAGCCCCGGGGACCCAGGGACCAGGGAACAGGCCCCAAGCAAACAGCCTGAGGACAGAGCACAGAGGAAACGCCCGGCCGCAGCGCTGCGGCCTTCCTGGCGGAGGGATCCCTGAGGCCTGAGCCCCACCCAGCACCTTGGAGCAGAGGGGGAGGGAATTGAGGCCCAGGTGGGAGTCCTGGGCACAGAGGGACAGGATGGTCACATCGGGATGAGACAGGCCGACCCTTGAGCAGGCGGAAGCGCTGCCTTAGAGAGACGAGCACCCGGGGCCTCACACACGGGAGTCTCGGGCCTAGAAAAGGAGGAGCCTTTCCCTGTGCGGCAGCGCGGACAGACCTGGAGAGCATTGTGCTGAGTGAGATAAGCCGGTCAGAGAAGACCTGTGCCTTATGCTTTCACTTACAGGTGCAGTCTTAAAAACAAACACACACAAAGACACAAACAAACAAAAGCTCATAGAAACGAAGAAAAAAGGGATGGTTGCCAGATGGGAGGACAGGAGAAAGGGGAATACGGTGGATAACACTGATAAGTTTGCATCGTTACTAGAATTAATAGAGTGATCACGTTGTAAGGTATAAAAACAACCAATGGCTACCCCTGAAACCAACATAACTAATAAAAGATTGCATACTAACCGTACTTAATTTTTTAAAGCCGGAGTACAGGAACAAATGTGTACATTGAAGACCAGGTTGACATCCAATCACACCAACGTCTGCGGGCGGCAGGTGGGCGGAGCCAGCACCGCAGAGGATCGCCTGGGAGGTCCTGTCCACACTCCGCTGTCCAGACGCAGCCCCTGGAGGCCCTGCTGGTGGTGAGCACTGAGCACAGGGCCCGCCAGTAGGACAGTTTCTCGTTGCATCTATGGGAAGACAGACACGGTGACGCTCTGGTGGCTACATTCAACCCCGTACATTCTCAGAACAGCCACACAGCTAGCACGTTTGATTGCAAAGGCCGTGTTTTCTGAAACAAAAAAGTATCAGGGTCCATGAAATACCCAGTGGAGACTGGAGCACACCACAGGCGAGGTGGGGGCAGGGGAGGGCTTTACCACCTGACTCACTCCCACCCTCCTGGGACTTCTGTGGTCATGCAAAACCAACATTGGCAACAAAATGATTTACATAGGATTTAGTGTCAAATGAGGACCCACTAGAACTCCCGGATGGTGAAAGATTAATGGTTGGAAGCCAGTCACCCATCCAAATAACCACGGCAACAACTCTCACACTTAATGCTCCATTTGCCCACCTGCCCCTCCCTTCGTAATTTCCACTTGTCTGCAACCAGTTTTCATTTCTCTCCCCAGGTTACATGTATCTCACAATTAGAACTGAGAGATCAACCAAGTCTTAGACTTTGACTTTGGGTATTTCCATCATTTCTCCTTAGTTCTCTGATACCTGACACCCAACGACCTCCAATTCTGTCTCCATTTTATGTTATTTTATTTTACTTTGATTGATTTTAGAGAGAGAAACATCGACTTCCTTCTTCCACTTATTTATGCATTCATTGGTTGACTCGTTTGTTTTTTTTTTAATCCTCACTTGAGGATATATTCTTCCATTTATCTTCATATAGAGTGGGAGGGAGGGAGAGGGAGACAGACAGACAGACAGACATTGATCAGTTGCTTGCTGCAGGATTCCGACCAGGGCTGACCCAGAAAGGGCCAGGGACGGTACTGCAACCGAGGTATGGAACCCACGACTCTTTGGTCTGCAGGTGATGCTCTAACAGTTGAGCCAAACCAGCCGGGGCTCATTGATTGACCCTCCTATGTGCCCGGGGACTGAACCTTGGTGTATGGAGAGGATGCTGTAAGCAACTGAGCTACCCAGCCAGGGCTCCGACTCAATTTGAGAAAACTTGGACGTCTCAGTCTGGTTCTTTCACCTAGTTTAGCTGTGGAGATTTCAAGAGAAGTTCTTGGCGCACCATCTCTCTGTGAATTTAAATGCTTTTCCATTAGAACATCCTTCCCAGAAAAAGGGGCGGGATTCCGTCCTTTTGGGTACCCTCTATCTTGCCCTCACCCAATCTGGCCAATTCCTCCAGGCTGGTCCCCATCAAAGAGCATCTGGGGGCGCCAAGGCTGAAAGGCAGTGTCTGCCCTCTGATTGGCTGTGGAATCTCTCCCCTCCCATTGGCCAGCATGACTCTTGATTGATGAGAGTCTGAGGCTCACGTGAACCTTGAGGCTTGTTTCTTCCACCTCAGGTGTGAAAGATCTTCCTTCAGGCACATTACCATGACGACACTAATAGACTCTCCCTCTGTGGTATAAGCTCTGGGCTTCTGGGAACAATCTCCTGCCCCCAGGGACAGACAACCTGGAGACTGGTAGTGAGAAGCTCTCTGCTGGTAATCTGAGTGTCTGCTTGCCCCGTACTCTCAGCTTCCCTAGAGAAGCTATCTTGTCCATCTTCTCCACTTTCATAGTAGCCCCTAGAACGCAGCCTTCCTGCATGAGGAGGGCATCAATTAACTAGTCAATGACTATCCTTGGATGAGGTCTGGGTGGAAAGGACAGAAGTCAGAATTTGCAAGTGTCTTATTTTTTTTTTAAATTGTGAAAGGAACACTGAATATAAGAGTTACTCTCTTACCAAGATTATTTAAATCGATTTAGAGAGAGAGAGAGAAACATCGATTTGTTGTTCCACTTATTTATGCATTCATTGGCTGATTGTTTTTAAAAATTTTTTTAATTGATTTTTAGAGAGTGAGGAATGGATAGGCAGAGAGAGAAACATGAATGTGATAGTGAAATGTCGATTGGCTGCCTCCTGCATGCCCCCTACCTGGGCTCCAGCCCCAAACCCGAGCATGTGCCCTGACCAGAAATTGAACTGGCAGCCTTTGCGTACACGGGATAAATCCCACCCAACTAACCCACAGCGGCCAGGACTGGTGGATTCTTGTATGTGCCCTGACAAGGGATCGAACCCACTATCTTGGCATATCTGGACAATGCTCTATCAAATCAGCTACAGACCAGAGCCAACTCTTCCCCAGATGATTACTGTCGATGTGGGGTTGTTAGCTAGACATGGTGTCGTTTCAGAGATCTGCTGAACTTACTCATCTTCCATAACTGAAACCAGATACCGTTCAATACTAACTCCTCCCTTCCCCCTCCCCGGCTCTGGGAAACCACCATTCCCTCCCTGCTTCTATGAATCTGACTGCTTCAGATACTTCTTTCAAGTGGAGTCATGCAGTGTTTGGCTTTCCGTGACTGGTTATTTCACTCAGCATAATGTCCTCCAGGTCCATCCATCACATTACCTGTAACAGGACTCCCTCTTTGGTTTTTCCTTTTGGTTCCCTGGTAGCTGCCCCAGGATCTGGCATAGAAGGTCAAACGTGGTGTGATGTACCAGATTCTCTATTATTTAATATCAAAAATCCTGGCTGCCTCCAGATGTCCTTAGGCATCAAGAGACCTAAATGATGACTAAACTGAGCAGTCCTGGAGTCAGGTGAGCAGGCCCTGGACCTCTGGAGGGGTGTCAGGAAATAGGGCAGAGGCCTGAAGGCCCCATCAGAACAGGGCGAGGGCGTCCCCTGGTGGTCACCTGTGAGTTGCCCCGAAGCAGGCTTTAGCATTACTCCCTTTATCAATCCTGGTCAGGTTGCTACTCAGAGAAAATCTTATCCAGCCTTTTTCTATTTGGACGACACAGGACAAATAAGTAGGAAAGTAGTTAACAAAAAACAAACCTGAAAATTCATACATATATAAACTCTCACATGATTTTTTTGAATCTTCGAAATACACCCACACCTCACCCTCCTGGGTCATCAGAACTGCCTCATCCGAGGCCTTACCCACTGTGGGGAGAAAGGACGTGGTTCCACACATGGACAGACCACGTGGCCCAGACACTCCCTTTTGTTTTGTAATTTTCAACACAGGATATATTTTCATCGATTTTTAGATAGGGGCGGGGGGAGAGAGAGAGAAGCATCCATGTGAGAAACATCGATCAGTTGCGCCCCAGCCAGGGATTAAACTGGCAACCTAGGTGTTTGCCCTGATGGGAAATCAAACCCACCACCTCTTGCTGTAGGGAGCGATGCTCCAATGACCCGAGCCACCTGGCCAGGGTGGATTCTAAACATTTTTTAGTCCAGTTAGTCACCAACGTTCAAAAGGATTAACTTTACTATTGAGAGCGAGTATTTTTACCGTTTTTGATATTTCTATCGCAAGAGAGGATCTTGTATCAGATTCAAAGCAATTCAGCTTCAGGTAACTTCAGTTTTCCTTCGAGTTTCATGCGTCTGTGCTGACATGTTTGTACCCCAGTAATTGATGATTGGTAAATGATTGTGCTGACTTGTTTATAGCTCCATAACTGATGACTGGGAAAGTCACTGTGTGCCCTCTAGCTGAACCTGTTTTGTAAAGAATTTAATAACCTCAATAAATTGGAGTACTCCCTGAACCAAGAAATTGTTGGGAGCGGGCTACGTGTCTGACAGAGTCCACGGAGCCTGGAGGTCTTGAATCAGAGACTCGACCTTCCCCACAATCTCAAGGAATTAGGCTTGCAATGTGTTTATGCAGCTCAGGGCTAAGTGTGACCCAATGTACCTTGAAATATACCTGAGGTACCAGACTGGGTGTTCATGGGTGGGCCTGGGTGCTCCTGTTATCTGCAAGGCAAACTAATTCTATACAGCATTGTTGTAGCCCTGGGCATTATATCAAGAAGATCCTATAGGGCTGATTCTGAAGACTCCGTCACAGGGGTGTTCGGAATCAGATGCCAGCTGGCTGATAAACGGCTCTTATTTGGACTGCAATTCTCTAGTGGTCTTTCTGTGACTCTGTCACGCCACAACACGTCGAAGGCCTTTCACATGTAAACACTGTGAGAATAAGACTTTATTTAAAGGATGAGATGTGTTTAAGGCCAAAAGATTGTTGGAGAACAGCTCCATCAGCCCTGCCCTGTTTGGCTCACTGGCTAGAGCGTCAGCCTGAAGACCGAAGAGTCGCAGGTTAAATTCTGGGCAAGGGTTTGTCTCTGGGTTGCAGGTTTGATCCCCCGACACTGGACGGAGTAGTGCGGGAATCAACCAATCGATGTTTCTCTCGTTCTCCCGTAACAAAAGAAAGAAGAGTCCCATCAAACTTCTGGAAACACATTAAATTATGGAAAGACACAGTGTCCCAGACTCCAGACTCCGGGAGGAGCTTCACAAATTGCCAGTGTGAGGACCGTGATAACCGTCAACAGAGTCTGGGGAGACCAGCTCCAGCTCAAGTCCCTGGAGTCATGGGTTCTAGAAGACGCCTACATGGCCATGAGGTGGAGAATTTCTCCCCACCAGCTGGGATATGAAAACGCAGGGATCCTCACACATAGGAGAGTCAAGGTCCCAGACTCCCGATGACAGTGGGTAAGGAGAGTGGACCAGCCATGGTCCCAGGACTTGCAAGCAGATCCTCGTGTCCAAACTTCCTGTTAGAAAAAAATAATACTGCAAGGAAAACCTCGGGCACTGTTGGTGGGACTGCAGACTGGTGCAATGCAGACTGGTGCAGTCCCTGTGGAAAACAGTTTGGAGTTTCCTCAAAAAATTAAAAAAGGAACTGCCATTGGACCCAGTGATCCCACTTCTGGGAATATATCCTAAGAAGCCCGAAACACTGCTCTGAAAACATATGCACTCCATCTGTTCATAACAGCATTATTTACAACAGCCAAGCTTTGGAAGCAGCCCAAGTGCCATCAGTAGATGAGTGGGTAAATAAGCTGTGGTACATGTACACAATGGAATACTATGCAGCTATAAAAAGAAGGATCTCTTACCCTTGTTGACAGCATGGATGGACCTAGAGAGCATTATACTAAGCGAAATAACCAAGTCAGAGAAAGACAAACACCATATCATTTCACTTAGGTGGAATCTAATGAACAAAATAAACTAACAAAATAAAAACAGACTCATGGATACAGAGAACAGACTAACAGCTTTTAGAAAGGAAGGGGGCTGGGGAGCTGAGGCACTGGGTGTAAAAGGTGAAGGGATTAAGCAAAACAAAAACAAAAACAACATAGGCACAGACAACATTGTGGAGATTATCAGAGGGAAGGGGGTTGGGGGAGGTAGGAGAGGGAAAAGAAGAGATAAACAGTAATCGAAGGAGACTTGACTTGGGACGGTGAACACACAGTACAATGTACACATGGTGTATTATAGAATTGTACACCTGAAGCCTGTAATTTTATTAACTAATGTGACCCCAATAAACTCAATTAAAATAATAATAAATAAAAATAAAAGAAATGTATATCGTTATGTATATGCTGTGATGTAAGGGAAACAGTAATACCATAAAAAATATCTATTACCTTTGACTCTGTAACTAACAAAACACTGGACCCTCACTTGGCCACCAGGTATCAGAGAACAGTTCTGGGTTTCTTTTCCGAACTTCAAAACAAAGATATTCACATTTGTGGAGGAAACACCCTTTTGAAGTGACTTTGGTCGAGTGAGTACGATTTTAGAAAAGACTTCTAAGTACATTTAATTGTATTTTCTTCATCAAAATGTGAGATTTCATTTTCATGATCAAAAACCATTTGAGGGTAAAGGAGAAACATCTGTAACAAAAGAAATCAGTTAATACAAAAGAAAAAAGAAAAAAAAAACATTTGAAACTAGTCCAAAAAAAAAAAAAAAGAAAAGAAAAAAGAACTAGTCCCAGTCATTGTAGGATTAATGATGACCATTTTTAAATCTTAATCCTAATTCCAATGCATCGACAGACATAACATTCAAGATCTACCGTGGCGCCCGGGCTGGTTTGCCTCAACAGTTAGAGCGTCCATCGTCGGACCGAAGAGTGACGCATTCGATTCCAGTCAAGGGCAGGGACCTTGGCAGCTCTTCCTCCCAGGCCCGGGTCAGGGTCAAGCCGAGGCAACCAATGGGTGTTTCACTCTCACATCAATGTTTATCTCTTCTTAAAAAAATAAATTAAAAAGAATGTTACAGCAGAATAAAATTTATTTTTTAAAAAAATCTACTGTAGAAAGAATACATGGCAATATTGTGTTCATATTAGTTTAAAAATAGCTTCCATAAACACTCTCCTTTGTTCCTGGGAACCGCTCAATGACCTCAGAAAATCCAGTTTCATTGATCAACATCAGACTGGACTCAGCTGCACAGACGGGGGTGACAGAGGTGGGAGGAGCGACCTTCCTATTAAACCAGCTGGCTGTTCCTCCTCACTCAGACCTGAGTCCCCAGAGGGAGCAGCCTGAGGCCAGAAGGCAGCCTAGTGCTTGAGAGGTGAGTCTATCTGTCGGGACTTGGTGTGTCCTTTCAAATGTCGGCCCTGGACGGTTTGGCTCAGCAGTTTGAACGTTGGCCTGAGGACCAGAGTCCCGGGTTCGGTTTCCGCTGGGGGCACGTACCAAAAACAAATAAACAAACAAAAAACACAAATGTCTACAGAAGGTCTTGGGAATGGAATAACGTGTTGATTCAGCAAGTGTTGACTGAGGCCACCTCCATGCCAGGCATGGCGTGGGTACCTAGGGCCTCTGGGCCTCCTATGGGAGCGGACTCAGATGCTCAGTACCCGGTGGCAGAGATCATGTGGGGGTCGTTGTCCTGAGTCGGGACTCGGTGAGCTGGTGAGTGCAGTGTCCTCCACTCCTCTCGGGCTCTGCTGTGGGTTTTGGCCACATCCATGTGGGACAGCTGGGGCAGTTGGAGGGTTTCTGGGTCTCAGTCAGCATAGTGCACTGGATATAAAAGGTGACCCGCATACGTCGTTGTAAACTCACTTTCTAGTAGCCACATAAACAAAGTAAAATGCAACAGATATAGTCCTGGCCGCGTGGCTCATTTGGTTGGAGCATGGCCCTATACACAAAAAGGGTCCAGGCTCAATGTCCAGCCAGAGCACATACCAAGTTTGAGGGTTTGATGCCCCGTTGGCTTCATTAACCTTAATGATCTCCTTACAGGTTCTGTCCCTAAATACAATCACACTGGGGGTCGGTGCTTCAATATATGAATTTGGGGGAACACAATTCAATCCAAAACAGGGGTCTCCTATGATGTATGCATTTGCTACCTACCTGGGTTCTCAACCCAGGATCAGCCAAAGCTGCACCGACCTCCCCAGGGCATTCCTGCACCCCCAGCTCTGATAGAACCTGGGACCCCTGAAGACATGGCTCCATCTATGCTCGCCCATGGGGTGCCTCCTCTCTGACTGCCTTGTGCACCTGGCCTGGAGGTGGGTGAGGTTCTTGCTCCTCAGCTGCATTCACCTTTTCCTTTCCCCCTCCCTACCACCCTCTAATCCATCATCAGATTACAGCCCCAATTCCCTCATTGAGAGTATCCAAGTGACCCCAGGCTATCCTCCCATTACTTTAGCTCTGGACTCACTGTCACCAGTTTAAGATCCTGCCATGCATTCTGTCCCTCACCCTCCATGTCCTCTCCGCACCCTCACTCACCATAACTTCCATGGTCCCTGCCTTCGGCCCCTCCCTTCGCTCTTCCTTGCTGTGTCACCTGCTTGGGGACACCACACAGCCGGGGAATCCAGCCCCTGCCTGCCCTGCACCTGCCCACGCAGCTGCAGGAGGCTGCAGACCCACACAGCCACGCTGACGCCATCACCTTACTGTCATGACACAGACCCCAGACAGGGCACAGCACTGACCAGTCTTCCTGTCCCTGCAGGACTCCCTCGTCTCCCCAGCCTGTGCCCACCTCCCCCCATCCCCATCTATTACTGCCAGTGCCCTGTGTCCTGCCTCACTGAGGAGCTGAGCCCTGTAGGAGACACTGTTCCCGAGGTCCAACGCCATCTCCCTGGGGGCCTCCCCACAGGTCCGCGTCCACCTCCCAGCCAGAGCCAGTCCCAGCTGTTGCTCAGGCCTCAGCCCTCCTCGTCCACTGACAGGTGTTGGTCCAGCAGGTCTTCCCTTTCCCTCTCCTGTCACTTTCTTCCTCCACGGGGTCACCTGGCAGCATGAGACTGCACACCCGGATCCCAGCCTGAGGGCGGCTCAGGGACTGTGGCCCCACTGCTGGGCTCTCCAGTCTGTTGCCAGGTTTGCGCTGTGACCTCGCTTCTCACAGGCTTCCTCCCATGAAAGACAGAGAACAGGAGGGAAACTGAGGCAGGGCCATTTCTCCTCTGAAGGCTGACGGAGGCTCCAGGCCCCCAACGCCCTGTCTGAACCTTCCTTACTCTCCCTTGGTCCAGGCGCCTCCAGCCCCTTCCTCCTCTCTCCCTGTCACCTGGAGACCACACTGAGCACCTGCAGCCTTGGGGACCCACCTGCTCCAGGTGAGATGCACTGTGTGCTGAGGATGTGGGGACTCACACAGACCATCGGGTGCGGAGTGAGGTCATTTCACAACGTGACCTCCCGAGTCACCGACACTGTGTGCGGTAGAATTTAGGAGGTTGTGAGTCTGACACAGGGCTGTTTAGAAGCCGTTTTGTGCCAAGGGGCCAGAATCACCGCTGTGACAGAGGACCGTCCTGTGTCCAGCTTCCTAGGGCGTGATCCCCACTGCAGTTCACGGACCACAGGGAGTCTGGTCTCAGACTCTCCATCCGCTGTTTGCACACCCAGCTCCTCCAGGATGAGACAAAACCCCTGTCCCGCCCCCTCCACTCCCAGGGGAGCTCCCTCTCTGCCATCAAGTTCCCTGGGGTACATTTTCTTCTAGAAGAATCCAGCGGGAGAGAGAAAGGTGAGAGGCAGGGCGTCCACTTCAGGGAGACGGATTCTGGGAAGAGAAGAGGAAAGGGAGCTGGGCCCAGCCTGGGGGTCTCTCCCTGGTTTCCTCCCACAGTCCCTGGGCCGGGACCCAGGGAGCCGGGTGACAGGGAGCTGTCCTGCAGGAGGAGGGTCAGGGCCACGTCCCGGTCCCCAGGCCTGGCTCTCAGGGCCTCAGCCCAGGGCGGAGTCTGGGGCGCGGAGGCTCAGTGTTGGGGACTCCCCTTCTAGCCAGGTTTCACTTCTCTGTCACAACCTGTGTCGGGGCCTCCTTCCTGGATACTCATGACGCGCACAAACTTCTCACTCCCATTGGCCGTCCTTTTCTACCACAGCCAATCAGTGTCCCCGCCGCTCACTGTTATTACGTCCCGGCGGACCCGCCCGGACTCAGACGGTCCCCGGACCCGAGGATGCGGGTCATGAGGTCCCCGACCCTCCTCCTGCTGCTCTCGGGGGCGCTGGTGCTGACCCGCAGCTGGGCCGGTGAATGCGGGTCGGGGGAGCGGCCTGTACGGGGGACAGCGGGGCTGGGCGGGCAGGACCGGGCAGCGCGTCTCCACCGGCCCGCGCTCTCCTCCCGCCCAGGCCCCCACTCCCTGAGCTATTTCGAGATCGCCGTGTCCCGGCCCCGCCCAGGGGAGCCCCGGTTCCTCATGGTTGGCTACGTGGACGACAAGGAGTTCGTGCGGTTCGACAGTAACGCCACGAATCCGAGGTTGGAGCCGTGGGTGGAGCGGGAGGACCCGCAGTATAGGGACCGGAACACGCGGATCGCCAAGAAAATCGC
The DNA here is from genome assembly GCA_030848825.1 of Tadarida brasiliensis. Lineage (NCBI taxonomy): Eukaryota > Metazoa > Chordata > Mammalia > Chiroptera > Molossidae > Tadarida > Tadarida brasiliensis. Next base: position 2,141,837 of record CM061276.1, read on the forward strand.
ACAATTTTACCGAGTGGGACTGAAGACCCTGCGCGGCTACTACAACCAGAGCGAGGACGGTGAGTCACGCGCCCGCCCGGTCCCGGCCCCATCCCCACGGACGGGCGGGGTCGCCCAGAGGTTCCGGTTCCGAACACCTCCCCGTGGCTGCAGGTTCACCGGACCCCACCTGGGACGAGCCCCGGGACTTCGAGTGGGCGGGGCTGACCTCGGGGCGGGGTCAGGGTCTCACACCCTCCAGAGCATGCACGGCTGCGAGGTGGGAGCGGACGGGCGCCTCCTCCGCGGGTACAGACAGTTCGCCTACGACGGCACCGACTACCTCGCCCTGAACGAGGACCTGCGCTCCTGGACCGCGGCCGACGCGGCGGCTCAGATCACCCGGCGCAAGTGGGAGGAGGACGGTTTTGCAGAGCGCATGAGGAACTACATGGAGGGCACGTGCGTGCAGTGGCTCAGCCTGTACCTGGAGAAAGGGAAGGAGACGCTGCAGCGCGCAGGTACCAGGGCCACGGGCCGCCTCCTCTCCCCTCGGGCTGGGGCTCCTCCCCGACACAGGAGATGGGATCGGGGTCAGAACACCCCCTCCTTGGGTCAGGATGGAGTCCGCCCTGATTTTCAAGTCAGGTCCCAGAGGGACTCCCACCTTCTCCCACGGACAGTTAGGGTGCAGTCTCTGCGGGGATCAGGGGAGACCACCCTGAAATAACCATCGGAGGTCCCTTGGACCCGGCCGTGCCCCTGGGACCCCTGGGTGACTGTCTCTCAGGCCTTGTTCGTGCCCCACACTCACCATGTTTCAGGTCTGACTCCAGCGTTTCTGAGTCACTTGGTTTCCACCCAAGTTCAGGCCCGAAATCCCTTTTCTCCCCCTCAGACACCTGCCTCCTGCCCTGGGCTGTGTCCATTTGATTCTAGAACTTTCTAGAGACTAAGAGATCATTCCAGGTGCCTCTGTCCAGGCTGGTGTCTGGGTTGTGTTCTACCCTCCCCCACTCCGGGTGTCCTGTCCCTTCCCAGGGTGGTCAGGTGACGCTGCTGGAGTGTCCCATGACCATGCAAAGTCCCTGAATTGTCTCACCCTTCCCTCAGACCCCCCAAGGACACAGGTGACCCACCACCCCTTCTCTGAGCGTGAGGTCACCCTGAGGTGCTGGGCCCGGGGCTTCTACCCTGCGGAGATCAGCCTGACCTGGCAGCGTGATGGGGAGGACCAGACCCAGGACATGGAGCTTGTGGAGACCAGGCCTGCGGGGGACGGGACCTTCCAGAAGTGGGCGGCCGTGCTGGTGCCCCCTGGAGAGGAGCAGAGATACACCTGCCGTGTGCAGCACGAGGGGCTGCCCGAGCCCCTGACCCTGAGATGGGGTGAGGAGGGCACGTGGGCACAGAGCCTCTTCCAGGGAAGCAGGGCCTCTGGGGGACTTGAGTGGGGTCTGGGCTGAGGCCTGGGGTTGGGCCCTCACCTCCCCTTCCCTTCCCTTCCCAGAGCCGCCTCCTCAGACCGCCTTCACCATGTACATCGTTGTTGTCGTTGTCCTTGTATTTCTGGTGTTGGGAGCTGTGGCTGGAGCTGTGATGTGGACCAGGAGGCGCTCAGGTGGGGAAGGGGTGGGCTCTGAGTGTCTGGTCCCTCTGGGGTGTCCAGCCCAGGGAGAGTGTGTCCTGCTTCCTGCACGGGAGGCCCCATCCCCACGTGTACTTGCCCAGAGTGGGGCTCTGTGCTCACACTCTCTCTGTAGTGAGGCAGGTGTGACAATCAGGGACACATTGATTTGCTGGTGATTGTAGTGATGGGGACCCAGGTCGCAGCAGTCACAGGTCAGAGGGAAGGTCCCTGCTGAGGACAGACCTCCAGGAGGGTGCTTGGTCCAGTCCCTGACATGTACTTTCCACAGGTTTCCTGATCCTGCCCTGAGTCTATACACACAGTTCTGGAAACTTCTCTGGGTCAGGACTAGGGCTTCCTTTAGGACCTCATGGCCCTGCCTCCTCCCTGGTGTCTCACAGGATGTTTTCTTCCCGCAGGTGGGAAAGGAGGGAGCTATGCTCAGGCTGCCAGTGAGTATGGAGGGGTGACCCCTGAGAGCCTGTGACAGCAGACGGGAGCCCATGGGGACCTCACCCCACAGTTCCTCCTTCAGTCTCCTGTCCTGGGGTCTAACATGTCCTGGTGTGTCCTCCCCAGGCCGTGACAGCTCCCAGGGCTCTCACTCGTCTTTCTAGGCTTGTAAAGGTGAGACTGACGTGGGGAGGGGATGGGCTGAGGGGCCGGGACTGGGTTATGGAGATTCCTGGGGGCATTTTGAGCATGAAGTGGACTTTTGAGACTGTCCCTGTTACAGCCACTGACCTGAACTTGTTCATGATTGTTTCCCCACAGCGTGAGGACCAGCCTCATGGGGACTGATGGTGGCAGATTTCTTCAGGTTCCCACTTGGTGACTCAAGAACCTCTGACTGGGCCACCCCTGGCCCACCCCCTCCCCACACTGTCCTGTGCAGCAGAGGGGGCAGGGCTCCCCACCCCTGTCTGTGCTTCCTGGTGCCTGAGCTCACCCTCCTGCCCCCGTACTGAGATGAAACTCTGATGTGACTTTGTTCACTTCTTGCCCTGAAGGTCGATGGGTTGATTAGAGGAGAGGATCCTAAAGTTTGAGAGGAGATAGATGGGAGGTTGGAGAATGTGCAGAAGCCGTGTGTGTGCTGTGCTGAGACTCTCAGGAGCACAGGAGAGGCTGTGAGGACGCGTGTGGGCGGGGCTGTGCCCATCGGTGGGCGCGCAGGGCATCGCGGGCTTTGACGTGCTCCCTCTTCGGCCGGGTCATCTTCCCTGTTCCTTTGACCTTGTTCCTCAGGAGAACCTTGTCCACGCAGGACCTGTGGTCTCAGGACTCACACGTCACCCAGGCCTGTCTCTGTCCTAATGAAGCACATCTCCAGGACCCTGGACAGGGAGGGCTTCGTGGGCCGGGTCAGCCTAGGCCCCACTGGGTCTGGCCCTCAGACCCCAAGTCTGGGTGTTTGTTGTGTCTTTGTTTTTGTAGATATGATGTTTGTTAATGTTTCTGTGTATGAGTTTTCCTCTCATTCTCTGGGTGTCCCCCTCTGACACCCACAGGGGTCATGTTACCTGTCATTGTCCCACAGGCCCAGGGGGTCCCTCCACAGGGCTCCGTGGTATCATGAGAGAATTTCAGGCTCGTCCTGCTCTTGCCTCCTTCTACGGCCTGATTGTTCTTTCCGTGTCCTCCTGGACTCTCCGAGGACCCGGGTTCAGGACTAGCAGAGAGGAGGGTCCCTTCATGCTCCTCTGAGATCCGATCCTGTAGGGACAGTGCTCTGCCCGCCGCCCTCTCCCCTGGCCTGCACTCTAGGGCTGGCTGAGCCGAACCCCAGATGTCAGATTGATTTAGGGGAGCGGCGCTGAGGGCTGTGCAGGGCAGTGCTGTCACCGTGACACACGTGCTGTGGCTGCCTCAGGACAGCTGTGGTCTGAGGCCACATTAGTGAAGACACTGTCCTGGAATCAGAGGTGCTCTATAATGCTGATTCCTGCAAGCAGTGTCTTTTGAGTGTATGAGGTACGGCTGTTACATCTGGAATACAGGCACGCCTTGGAGTTATGTCGGGTTTGGTCCAGACCACTGTAATGTAGCAAATATCATGATAAAGTGAGTCACACACGTTTTCTTTACTCGGGCGTGTAAAAGTGATGGCACACTGTACTGTAGGCTACTAAGTGTTTAACTATTATGTCTAAGAAATAATGTACATCGTTAATTAAAATATACCTTCTTGTTAAAAAATGCTGACTGTCCTGTGAGCCTTCATTGACTGTAATCCTGTCCCAGGTGGAAAGTCTTACCTTCAGTGGAAACAGGCACATCTGAAGCACGGGAGACGGGGTAGGTGTGCACATGGGTGAGCCAGGAACAGGCCGAGCTGCTGGCCTCACGGAGCGTGGGCTCCAGGCAGAGACAAACTGCGCAGTGTCCCCACAGCAAACACAGAAGGAGTGTGTCACGAGGTGGATGGGGCCATGGAGGAGGGTCCACTGTGGTGTGTAGGCCGAGGGACGCGGCTGTTTTAGTTGGGTGGTCTGCATGGGCTCATTGGGAAGGAGACTGGAGGAAAGATTAGAAGGACATGAGCAGGTATCCTTGAGGTTACTGGGGCAAGTTCTTCCCAGGCAAATGCGCGGGGCAAGGAGCACGTCTGCTTTTGGAGCAGCCAGACAGCCAGCGTGGCCGAAGCAGAGTGCAGTGGAGAGAGCTCAGCTCTGGGGCCACAGCCCGTCAGGCTGCAGGACCTTGGAAGAGTCGTGACTTTGAGTGAGACAGTTTTGAGCAGAGACAGGTCTGGCATGACTTTCCTTTGGAAAGGATCAGCCTGGCTGTTGTGCTGAGAGCGGAATCGAGAGACAAGGGACAAGGGAGGCAGAGGGGATGATGCAGGAAATTTCCTGTGTTCCAGGGGGAGACGTTGGTTGTTTTGACTGGGGTGTGAGTGGTGGAAATGGTGGGACGTGATTGGATACCGAATGCATCTTCAAGATGGATTTTACAGCGTTTCCTCATGATTAAATCTGGGGTAAGGGGAAGGAGTCGTGGAGGACACCCCCAAGCAGAAAGATGGCGTTACTATGGACGGAGCTGGGGAAGACTCTGGCAGGAGCATGTCTGGGGGGAGGGGCAGGCATTTCAAGCATTCAGCTAAAGAGAAGTTCAAGGTGAGATGTCAGGTGGGCAGGTGCACAGATGAGCCTGGAGACATTTAGGAGAAATGTCTGGGCTGGAGAAATAGATTTGGAGGGGATGCTACATCAATGATATCTAAACCTGGAGCATGGATGAGCTCACCAAGGGCTTTGGAAGAGAGAAGAAGAAGGACTGAGCCCTGGACCCCGAGCGCTCAGCAGTCTGATCAGACCACACGCCAAGCCGCCTGCACGGCTCTGGCCCATGGACCTGTGAGTGCTGTCCTGGGTCCAGGGACCACCTGGACGTCACACTGAGGCTCAAGGTCTGCAGTACACCAGGGGATTCAGCATTTGTCACAAGGTCGGTGCTGATAGGCTGGTCTTCAGATCACATCCTTAGTGGGAAGAGCCTAGACCAGGGTGCGCACAGGGCTGTGCCTCAGCCTCCCCTGTAGGGCTTGTTTCAAACGTGATCATTTGGGGTTCCAGTCAGGATTGCTGCTCCTGGGCCTGAAAACCTGCCACCCAGGCAGCACCTCCTTCCCTGGTGGTCTCCCCACTCTCCAGGCTGAGGCCCCCCTGCACTGTCCCTTCCCGGGCACTCCAGCCTCCCTCTAACCTGCCCTGCCTTCCTTTTGTTCACACCCAGGTCACTAACACACATTTTTAATTTTATTTATTGTTAAAAAAAAAAAAAAGCTTCTTCTTTTTTGCTTTTAGAGAAAGAAGAAGGGAGAGGGAGAGAGAAATGGAAACATTGATGAGAGGGAACATCGATTGGCCGCCTCCTGCATGCCCCCCACTGGGGATTTGGCCCCCAACCTGGGCATGTGCCTTGACTGGGAATCGAACCCACGACCTCTTGGTGCATGGGTCAATGTTAACCACTGAGCCACACCACCTGGGCACTAACACACGTTTTCAAACATATGAATTTGTTACTGTCTGTCCATCCGTGAGAATATATGCTTGGTGAAGACAGGACAGGGACTTAATTTTCAAAGTGTTTCCACCGCCCTGAACGTGCCCTGTTGTTCATTTTACAACATCTGATGAGTGAAGGAATGAGGGAACTCACACCTAGACTGCCACTGTCACTGTCAACACCAACGCAGACACTGCCTCCACAGGCCTCATCCACACACTGACATTCACACACACACACACACACACACACACACACTGCATGGGCACAGACACACAATGCACACAGACAGGGAACAGCACTGAGCAGTCTTCCTGTCCCTGCAGGGCTCCCTCGTCTCCCCAGCCTGTGCCCACCTCCCCACGTCCCCATCTATTACTGCCAGTGCCCTGTGTCCTGCCTCACTGAGGAGCTGAGCCCTGTAGGAGACACTGTTCCCGAGGTCCAACGCCATCTCCCTGGGGGCCTCCCCACAGGTCCGCGTCCACCTCCCAGCCAGAGCCAGTCCCAGCTGCTGCTCAGGCCTCAGCCCTCCTCCGTCCACTGACAGGTGTTGGTCCAGCAGGTCTTCCCTTTCCCTCTCCTGTCACTTTCTTCCTCCACGGGGTCACCTGGTAGCATGAGACCACACGCCCGGACCCCCAATCTGAGGGCGGCTCAGGGACTGTGGCCCCACTGCTGGGCTCTCCAGTCTGTTGCCAGGTTTGCTCTGCGACCTCACTTCTCACAGGCTTCCTCCCATGAAAGACAGAGAACAACAGGGAAACTGAGGCAGGGCCATTGCTCCTCTGAAGGCTAAAGGAGCATCCAGGCCCCCGATGCCCTGTCTGAACCTTCCTTACTCTCCCTGGGTCCAGGCGCCTCCAGCCCCTTCCTCCTGTCTCCCTGTCACCTGGAGACCATACTGAGCACCTGCAGCCTTGGGGACCCACCTGCTCCTGGTGACATGCACTGTGTGCTGAGGATGTGGGGACTCACACAGACCATAGGGTGCGGAGTGAGGTCATTTCACAAAGTGACCTCCCGAGTCACCCACACTGTGTGCGGTAGAATTTAGGAGGTTGTGAGTCTGACGCAGGGCTGTTTAGAAGCCCTTCTGTGCCAAGGGGCCAGAATCACCGCTGTGACAGAGGACCGTCCTGTGTCCAGCTTCCTAGGGCGTGATCCCCACTGCGGTTCACGGACCACAGGGAGTCTGGTCTCTGAGACTCTCCATCCGCTGTTTGCACACCCAGCTCCTCCAGGATGAGACAAAACCCCTGTCCCGCCCCCTCCACTCCCAGGGGAGCTCCCTCTCTGCCATCAAGTTCCCTGGGGTGCGTTTTCTTCTAGAAGAATCCAGGGGAAGAGAGAAAGGTGAGAGGCAGGGTGTCCACTTCAGGGAGAGGGATTCCGGGAAGAGAAGAGGAAAGGGAGCTGGGCCCAGCCTGGGGGTCTCTCCCTGGTTTCCTCCCACAGTCCCTGGGCCGGGACCCAGGGAGCCGGGTGACAGGCAGCTGTCCTGCAGGAGGAGGGTCAGGGCCACGTCCTGGGTCCCCAGGCCTGGCTCTTAGGGCCTCAGTCCGGGGGCGGAGTCTGGGGCGCGGAGGCTCAGTGTTGTTTACCGCTCTTCTTCAGTTTCATTTCTTCTCAGAACCTGTGTCGGGGCCTCCATCCTGGTTACTCATGACGCGCGCACACTTCTCACTCCATTGGCCGTCTGTTTCTACCGCACCAATCAGGGTCCCCGACGCTCTCGGACAACACGTCCCCGCCGACCCGCCCAGACACAGAATGTGCCGGACCCGAGGATGCGGGTCATGAGGTCCCCGACCCTCCTCCTGCTGCTCTCGGGGGCGCTGGTGCTGACCCGCAGCTGGGCCGGTGAGTGCGGTCGGGGGAGCGGCCTGTGCGGGGAGCAGCGGGGCCGGGCGGGCAGGACCGGGCAGCGCGTCTCCACCGGCCCGCGCTCTCCTCCCGCCCAGGCCCCCACTCCATGACCTATTTCCGCACCATTGTGTCCCGGCCCGGCCGAGGGGAGCCCCGGTACCTCGAATTCGGCTACGTGGACGACACGCAGTTCGTGCGGTTCGACAGCGACGCCGCGAGTCCGAGGATGGAGCCGCGGGCGCCGTGGATGGAGCAGCCGTGGGTGGAGCGGGAGGACCCGCAGTATTGGGAGAAGCAGACGCGGAACTCCAAGGTCGGCGCACGGACTTTCCGAGTGAACCTGAAGAACCTGCGCAGCTACTACAACCAGAGCGAGGAGGGTGAGCCACGCGCCCGCCCGGTCCCGGCCCCATCCCCACGGACGGGCGGGGTCGCCCGAGGGTCCGGGTCCGAGCTCCACCCGCGGCTGCGGGACTGCTCGGCCCCACCCGGGACGAGCCCGGGACTTCGACCCGGTTTCACTTTCACTTCAGTTCGGATCCCGCTGAGGGAGGGGGAGGGCGACGGGGGCGGGGCTTAGTGGGCGGGGCTGACCTCGGGGCGGGGTCAGGGTCTCACACCCTCCAGAGCATGTTTGGCTGCGAGGTGGGAGCGGACGGGCGCCTCCTCCGCGGGTACAGTGTGTACGCCTACGACGGCACCGACTACATCGCCCTGAACGAGGACCTGCGCTCCTGGACCGCGGCCGACACGGCGGCTCAGATCACCCGGCGCAAGTTCGAGGAGGCCGGTGAGGCGGAGTACTGGAGGAACTACCTGGAGGGCACGTGCCTGGAGTGGCTCCGCCTGTACCTGGAGAAAGGGAAGGAGACGCTGCAGCGCGCAGGTACCAGGGGCCGCGGGCCGCCTCCTCTCCCCTCGGGCTGGGGCTCCTCCCCGACACAGGAGATGGGATCGGGGTCAGAGCACCCCCTCCTTGGGTCAGGATGGAGTCCGCCCGGATTTTCAAGTCAGGTCCCAGAGGGACTCCCACCTTCTCCCAGGGACAGTTAGGGTGCAGTCTGCGGGGAGCAGGGGAGACCGCCCTGAAATAACCATCCGAGGTCCCTTGGACCTGGCGGTGCCCCTGGGACCCCTGGGTGACTGTCTCTCAGGCCTTGTTCGTGCCCCACACTCACCATGTTTCAGGTCTGACTCCAGCGTTTCTGAGTCACTTGGTTTCCACCCAAGTTCAGGCCCGAAATCCCTTTTCTCCCCCTCAGACACCTGCCTCCTGCCCTGGGCTGTGTCCATTTGATTCTAGAACTTTCTAGAGACTAGGAGATCATTCCAGGTGCCTCTGTCCAGGCTGGTGTCTTGGTTGTGTGCTCCCTTCCCCCACCCCGGGTGTCCTGTCCATTCCCAGGGTGGTCAGGTGACGCTGCTGCAGTGTCCCATGACCATGCAAAGTCCCTTAATTGTCTCACCCTTCCCTCAGATCCCCCAAGGACACAGGTGACCCACCACCCCTTCTCTGAGCGTGAGGTCACCCTGAGGTGCTGGGCCCGGGGCTTCTACCCTGCGGAGATCAGCCTGACCTGGCAGCGTGATGGGGAGGACCAGACCCAGGACATGGAGCTTGTGGAGACCAGGCCTGCGGGGGACGGGACCTTCCAGAAGTGGGCGGCCTTGGTGGTGCCCCCTGGAGAGGAGCAGAGATACACCTGCCATGTGCAGCACGAGGGGCTGCCCGAGCCCCTGACCCTGAGATGGGGTGAGGAGGGCACGTGGGCACAGAGCCTCTTCCAGGGAAGCAGGGCCTCTGGGGGACTTGAGTGGGGTCTGGGCTGAGGCCTGGGGTCGGGCCCTCACCTCCCCTTCCCTTCCCTTCCCTTCCCAGAGCCTCCTCCTCAGACCGCCTTCACCATGTACATCGTTGTTGTCATTGTCCTTGTATTTCTGGTGTTGGGAGCTGTGGCTGGAGCTGCGATGTGGAACAGGAGGCGCTCAGGTGGGGAAGGGGTGGGCTCTGAGTGTCTGGTCCCTCTGGGGTGTCCAGCCAGGGAGAGTGTGTCCTGCTTCCTGCACGGGAGGCCCCATCCCCACGTGTATTTGCCCAGAGTGGGGCTCTGTGCTCACACTCACTCTGTAGTGAGGCAGGTGTGACAATGACGGACACATTGATTTCCTGGTGATTGTAGTGATGGGGACCCAGGTCCCAGCAGTCACAGGTCAGAGGGAAGGTCCCTGCTGAGGACAGACCTCCAGGAGGGTGGTTGGTCCAGTCCCTGACATGTACTTTCCACAGGTTTCCTGATCCTGCCCTGGGTCTATACACACAGTTCTGGAAACTTCTCTGGGTCAGGACTAGGGCTTCCTTTAGGACCTCATGGCCCTGCCTCCTCCCTGGTGTCTCACAGGATGTTTTCTTCCCGCAGGTGGGAAAGGAGGGAGCTACGCTCAGGCTGCCAGTGAGTATGGAGGGGTGACCCCTGAGACCCTGTGACAGCAGACGGGAGCCCATGGGGACCTCACCCCACAGTTCCTCCTTCAGTCCCCTGTCCTGGGGTCTAACATGTCCTGCTGTGTCCTCCCCAGGCCGTGACAGCTCCCAGGGCTCTGACTCGTCTCTCCTGGCTTATAAAGGTGAGTCTGACGTGGGGAGGGGATGGGCTCAGGGGCGGGACTGGGTTATGGGGATTCCTCTGGGTATTTTGAGCATGAAGACTTTTGAGACTGTCCCTGTTACAGCCACTGACCTGAACTTGTTCATGATTATTTCTCCACAGCGTGAGGACCAGCCTCGTGGGGACTGATGGTGGCAGATTTCTTCAGGTTCCCACTGGGTGACTCAAGAACCTCTGACTGGGAGGCTGGCCACCCCTGCCCCACCCCCTCCCCACACTGTCCTGTGCAGCAGAGGGGGCAGGGCTCCCCACCCCTGTCTGTGCTTCCTGCTGCCTGAGCTCACCCTCCTGCTCCCATACTGAGATTAGACTCTCATGTGACTTTGTTTTTTTGGTTTTTTTGTTTTTTTGTTTTTTTGTTTTTAATTTTTTTCCCTCTTGCTTTTCCCCACACTGTTGTCTGTGTCCATTAGTTATGCATATATACATATAAGTTCTTTGGTTTATTTCTTCCCACCCCCCCAACCCCCCTTCCCTTTGAGGTTTGTCAGTCTAACAACCAATTTATATTTCTTAATTAGTCTAACAACCAATTTATACTTCTTAATCCCTTCACCTTTTTCACCCCTCCCCCCAGCCCCTACCTATCTGGTAACCAACAAAAGTTCTCTGTATCTATGAGAATGTTCCTGTTCTTCTTGTTCATTTTGTTTGTAGATTCAATTGTTGATAGATATGTATTTATTGCCATTTTGTTTGTTCATATTTTTTTATCTTTTTCTTCAAGAAGACCCTTCAACATTTCATATAATAATGGTTTGGTGGTGATGAACTCCTTTAGCTTTTCCTTGTCTGGGAAACTCTTTATATGGCCATCGATTCTAAATGACAGCTTTGCAGGATAGAGTAATCTTGGTTGTAGGTTCTTGCTTTTCATCACTCTGAATATTTCTTGCCACTCCCTTCTGGCCTGCAAAGTTTCTTTTGAGAAATCTGCTGACAGTCTTATGGGAACTCCCTTGTAGGTAACAAACTGCTTTTCTCTTGCTGCTTTTAAGATTCTCTCTTTGTCTTGAACCTTTTGCATTTTGATGATGATGTGTCTTGGTGTGGGCCTCTTGGGGTTCATTTTGTTTGGGACTCTGTGCTTCCTGGGCTTGTATGTCTGTATCCTTCACCAAGTTAGGGAAGTTTTCTGCCATTATTGTTTCAAATAGGTTTTCGATTTCTTGTTCTCTCTCTTCTCCTTCTGGCACCCCCAAGATGCGAATGTTGGCACGCTTGAAGTTGTCCCAGAGGCTCCTTACACTATCCTCATTTCTTTGGATTCTTTTTTCTTTTTGCTGTTCTGATTGGGTGTTTTTTACTTCCTTATATTCCAAATCGATGGTTTGCTTCTTGGATTTACCTACTCTACTATTGAATCTGTGTAAACTATTCTTTATTTCAGTTAGTGCCTCCTTCATATCTGACTGGTCCTTTTTTATGCTCTTGAGGCCCTCTCTAAGTTCACTGAGGTTCTCACAAAGTCCATTGAGCATCCTTATAAGCAGTATTTTGAACTCAGCATCTGTTAGGTTGCTTAACTCCATTTCACTTAGTTCTTTTCCTGGAGTTTTGTTCTGTTCTTTCATTTGGGACCTGTTTCTTTGTCTCCTCATTTTGGCTGCCTCCCTCTGTTTGTTCCTATGTATTACTTAGCAAGAGGTATAGGGCTAGCTGAGACCAGATGCTGCTTGTTTGAATGATTTTAGGAAAAGCTGAAGCAGGCTCCAAGACAGGCCAATCCTATGGTGAAGCAACTGGCAACAGCTTGGGTGGGCCTGAAAGTTGGGTGGGGCAGGGCCTCAGGGCATCACCAGGGCGGGGCCAACAGTGTGAGTGAGCCAGGTTGCTGGAGTCCCAGATATGGCGGCGTCTGCCGGCTCAGGAAGGGCTCACCAAAGGAACAAAAGCCTCTGACAGCACGTCTGTCCAGGAGAAAGCTGCCTCTCCAGCCCTCGCTCCAATGCCAAACAGCTCAGTTCTTCCCCATATGACTCTGGTGCCTTTCAGGCTGCCTCCCCCACGCTGGAGCCTGGAGGGTGGGAGTCCGAGTAAGTCCGAGCGCGGGCCCTTTAAGAGGAGCTGCCGGGGGCTCCAGCCGCCTCAGCCTCAGTTCCCGCTGGTTTTTCCAGCCAGAAGTTATGGGGACTTCTCTTCCTGGCACTGGGACCCTGAGCTGGGCACCTGGTGTGGGATGGGGACCACTCAGCCCTCTGGGAGGACCTTCCCAGCCGAGGTATCCCAATTTTTATCTGCCACACGTGGGTGTGGGACCAGCCCGTCGCGCCTCCGCCCCTCCTACCAGTCTCGATGCGGCTTCTTCTTTAATTTCGTAGTTGTAGGACTTCCATTCAGCTTGATTTCAGGCGGTTTTGAATGATGGTTGTTCTGTAGTTTAGTTGTAACTTTGATGTGGTTGTGGGAGGACGCGATACAGCGTTTACCTACGCCGCCATCTTGACCGGAAGTCTCTCATGTGACTTTTTTCACTTCTTGCCGTGAAGTTCGATGGATTGATGAGAGGAGAGGATCCTAAAGTTTGAGAGGAAATAAATGGAAGGTGGGAGAATGTGCAGAAGCCGTGTGTGTGCTGTGCTGAGACTCTCAGGGGCACAGGAGAGGCTGTGAGGACGCGTGTGGGCGGGGCTGTGCCCATCGGTGGGCGCGCAGGGCATCGCGGGCTTTGATGTGCTCCCTCCTCGGCCGGGTCGTCTTCCCTGTTCCTTTGACCTTGTTCCTCAGGAGAACCTTGTCCACGCAGGACCTGTGGTCACAGGGCTCACACATCACGCAGGCCTGTCTCTTTCCTAATGAAGCACATCTCCAGGACCCTGGACAGCGAGGGCTTCGTGGGCGGGGTCAGCCTAGGCCCCCCTGGGTCTGGCCCTCAGCCCCATCTTCTGGGTGTTTGTTGTGTCTTTGTAGATATGATGCTTGTTAATGTTTTTCTGTATGAATTTTCCTTTCATTCTTTGGTGTCCCCTTTCTGGGGACCCTCTCCTTTTATCCCGTGGGTGATGTCTGCTGCGGAGCCACTGCGCCCGTTTTTCATTCCTGCAAACCCGGTGAGAGGTGGTAGGAGCTGCCTGGCCATCTGCCCAGGGATGAGCCCAAGTCCAGCCGGTGACCCTGGGCGGGGCCAGTGAACCCCTGAGCACAGGGACATTTAGAGAAACGTCCTGCGCGCTCCGGGCCGAAGCTGCGAGCTGTCCTGCCTGGTGCACCTGCGCACAAAGTGTAGCAGAGAAACATGGGCAGGTCCTGACCTCAGCACAAGGCAATGACAGAGGGGAAATTACGCTTCCCATATTAAGTATTGTTCTGGTTGTGTCTGTGGGACTTGTTTGTATTATTGTGCAATGGAATGCCCTGAACTTTCAGATCAATATACAAGTGTTTTCCTTTTTATTCTCTCAGAGAGAATGGAAGCGATAGACGAAGTAAAAATGAGGATATGTTGCCAGGCCGGTGTGGCTCAGTGGATGAGCATCATCCCGTGGACTAAGAGGTCCCGGTTTCATTCCCAGTCAGCACACATACCTGAGTTGCAGGTTTGATCTCCGCCTCCATGTTGGCACATGTGGGAGGCAACCAATTGTGTGTGTGTGTGTGTGTGTGTGTGTGTGTGTGTCTCTGTCTCCCTTCCACGCTCTAAAATCAGTGGAAAAAAATATCCTGGGGTGAGCATTACCAACAACAACAGAAAAGAACCCTCCTGGGTGGAAGGCATGTTGGAGACACCTGGGGAATGTGTGGTTGCCCAAGGGTTGGGGGTCCCATGCACTGAAGTTTCTCAAAGTACCAGTCAGGGAGCAAACGTGGTCTTAAAGAGCCACACAGTCAATATGTCAGCAACACCGAACTAATGCTGCCGGTAGGCAGGTTCGGCAGACACTGTGGAAACGGGTGTGGCCGCGCTCCAATAAGCTTTTGTTGGGGGGGGTGTTGGTTTGTTTGTTTTTTATTAATAGTTAATCCTCACCCAAGAATATTTTTCTTTTTTTTTTTTTATCCTCACCCAAGGACATTTTTTTTTTTTTTTTTGCATTCATCTTCAGATAGAGCGGGAGGAAGAGAGAGTGAGAGAAACATCCATGTGAGAGAGACACATAGGACTGGTCGCCACCCACATGACCCCAACCGAGCCAGGGACAAACTGCAACCGAGGTACATGCCCTTAGCAGGAACTGAACCCGGGTCTCTCTTGTCTCTGGGCCAACGCTCTAACTGCTGAGCCAAACTGGCCAGGGCGGATATTTTTCTATTTATCCTCCAATAGAGTGGGAGTGGGAGAGAGAGGGAGAGAGAAGCATGATGTAAGAGAGATACATCGGCCCGGCCGGTGTATTTCAGTGGTTGAACATCAATCCATGCACCAAGAGGTCGCTGGTTCAATTCCGGGTCAGGGCACATGCCCAGGTTGTGGGCCTGATCCCCAATGAGGGGCATGCAGGAGGCAGCCAATCGATGTTCTCTCTCATCCATGTTTCCATCTCTCCCTCTCCCTTCCTCTGTCTAAAAATCAAAGAAAAAAAAAAAGAGAGAGATACGTCGGTTGGTTTCCTCCCACATAAACCCTGACCAGGGTTGGGCATCAAATCTGCAAACCAGGTACGTGCCCTTGCCTGGGAACCGAACCTGAGACCCTTCTGTCCACAGGCCAACGCTCTAACCACTGAGCCACACCAGCAGGGCCAATAAGTTTTATTGACAAAAACAAGCAGCTAGCCCACAGGCCCGTTTGGTGGCCCGAGTGGGGACGTCATTACCTGGCGTGCGGTGGTTCATCCTCCGCACAGTGAGGGTCGAGCTGCAGACTGAAAGCATGAAGGGTGTGAGGGCCCAAAGTGCCAGGAAGGACGACACCAGGGCACCAACCAGGGCACGATGGGCATCTGCAAGGAGAGCAGGCGGGGCTGAGGGGAAGCCAGCGTGTCTGTCGCAAGGGAAACGTGAGGCAGAGGTCGGCTGAGAGGGGTCTGCGTGTCCGAGTGGATTTGTGAGGGGAAAACGACCGTGACACTGAGAAACCCGGGAACATGAGCAGCTGGGAGTCGCTGCAAAAACGCACACGCACATGAGAAGGTTGCCTGTTTAGAACCTTTCTAGAGCACGTGTGAGAGGGAGGGTACGGGTGATAGTGTGCTTGCGCCCTGTCCTGTGACAGCCTGTCGGGCGCTGGTGGCTGATTTGCCCCGCAGCAGGTATAAAGCGGAGACGCAGCCAGAGCCCCGCCAGGCCTCGGTCTCTGGTGCCCCCTGCTGGCTGCAGGCTGCACACCCCTCCCAGCCCAGGCCCCTGACCCTAAGCCCAGTCGGAGCCCGGAGCCCTGCAGCCCAGTCCCTCAGCAGCGGAGCCCTTGGTGGGCGCCTGTCCACTCCAGCCCTCTGGACACACAGGCCTGGTCAGAATCGCACCCACAAAACCCTTCCCAGCACCCACACAGGGCCCGAGCGGCTCGGCCCCAAGCCTGACAGCTGACATGGGGCGGGGGGGGGGGGGATTGCGGGAGTGAACCAACAAGGCAGGAGTGACCGGTCCTTCAACATCCAGCGACCGGCAGGCCCCTACGAACCCTGCTCAGGCCTCACGGGGGTGGGGGGGGCCTTAAAGGCAGCTCCCAGTGAGAAGTGGTGGCGAGAATGTTCTGCAACTTCGACTTCAGGAGACACAACGCTTTGGAGCTGCCGTGTATCTCGCGGAAGTGGACATGTCCTAGGACAGGCCGCGGAACAGCCCCAATGCCGCACACCGCGCTGGGGTCCTGCAATCCTCCCTGCACTGTGACAAACGCTGACGGAGTCAGGTCAACCCTCCCACGAGAGAAAACCAAGTACGTTTTATTTTACTGCCTTCCCTGCTTCTTTTAATTTTTTATTTTTTTTTTAAAATTTATTTTTACTATCTTAAGGTAGTATTATTTCTAGTCAGTTGGGAGAAGGAATTGATTTCAACAAATGATTTCAGGCAAAATGGCTAAATATCTAAAACAATGTACAAAAATAACTTAGATGTTTTAATGAGTAAAGCATAAAAACTATAAAATAATTAACAATGTAGGAACATATTTTAGTAATTTTTAAGTGGGGGAAAAAATAATTTTTAAGTGGGGACCGCCTTGAGTAATAAAACCTGGGCATTTTAGACCAAAAGATTGGTAGTTCTTGAAAATATTTGCCATATATTTCACAAAGAATTAATATATCTGTATCCTAACAAAACATAATTTTGAAGAATAAAGGGCAAAATACATGGACAGGCCATTTTAAGAGACGGTTCACTAGGTTATGGTACACCCCGGCAGAGGAATACTATGCTGACGTTAAGATAAAGTAGCGCTGCATATAGCATGACTTCCACTATGTATTTTTTATGAGAAAGCAGATAACAGAATGCATGTATCATCTCCTTTTCATAAGGAAGTGAAGTAACATGTTTATGAGAGATAAGAAAGGCCTTGGAGTGTCTGGTTGGGTGTAGGGCTGAGGAGTTGTTTAATTTTCTGCTTTATACCTGGTTGTGTTATTTTAGGGGTTTCCTCCCGTCCCAAAAGATAGAGGCAAAATAATTTTGCAACACAGTATAGTGCTTGCTTCTGTATCTCCCGTTTGAAATGCTAGGGAGAGAGATCATTTTCTTTTCTTTCCTTTTCCTGTCACTTCACTTCCTTCACTACCATTTCTATCTCATGAGAACTGTCAACAGCATCTGAAATAAATGACACTTAAATAACAAGGCTGCTCTATTTTTGCTTGTTACAGCATGACAGTAAGAAAGACAACTTCTCTTTGGTTTGAGTATCTTCCCCCTTCTTTCTCTACTTCTTGACAAGCGCTTTTCACAGCTGCAACTAGTTGCTAGTTGCACCGGGGTGGGGCCTGGGCCAGCGCCTAAGTGCCTAGAACCACAGGGTTTGCTTTTGCTCTTTCCGCCTCGGCCAGCCATTCTCCCTGTGACCCGCGGGGAAGTTTCCCAACTTCTCGTGGACAAGACTATGATGACACCCCACGGGAAAGCAGAGAACAGAATTGTGAAGCAATGTTGGGAAAAAAGTTTTGGAAAGCATCACCAAGACGGCACTAGCTTCTACAACGTAGCTCCCTTCCCGAAGAAGTCCGTCCGCCTGACCAGGCGCACTGCTCACTCTGACACCCTAAGCCTCACGTCCCCAGTTTCCAAGCGAAGAAGTCAGCGTGGGACAGAATTCCTCCCAGTTTTTTTTATTTTTAGACACATCAATTCGTTGTTCCGCTTACCTATGCACTCACTGGCTGACTTATTGAATGCCCTGAGCAGCAATCGAACCCAAAACCTTGGTGCATCCAGACAACTCTAACCAGCTGAGCTACCTGGCCAAGCCCTTCCCTGTTTGTTCTTTATTGACTTTTTTAGAAGGAAAGGAGAAGAAGCAAGAGATTGAAACACTGATGAGAGAAAACAATCGATTGGGCCCACAACCTGGGCACGTGCCCTGACCGGGAATCGAACTGGCGACCTCTTGGTGCATGGGTTGATGCTCAACCACTGAGCCACACCAGCGGGCTCCTTGCTTGTTTTAAGCAGAAGGCAGGCTCCAGGCCTGAAGTAATGAGGTGGTGTTGCTGGCCTGGAGGCCCCTCCCACCCACTAGGCCCAGCCCAAAGGCAACAGCACCACCTGCTCCTGGTGTGACCTCATTCCCAACTGCACTGGGCCCCGCCCTCCGGAGGCCCACGAGACTGTCCCAGCACCTGAGTCCTGAACCGCCTGTCCTCCCTGTGGCCATCCAGCCAGCCCAAACTTCCAATCACCCTGCTCACTCTTGCTGCCATTCCTCTGGGAGCCCCCCCCCCCCGGGGGGGGGGCTGTTCTGAAGGTCACAACCTACCCACCCACCCCCACCCCCACCCCCCGCATCAGTCAGTCAGCTGAGGTTGGTTGGTCAGCACAGCCACCTGGGCCTGCTCAGCTGCGCCCTCTGGCCTGTGACTCGGTGCTCTGCACCTGCCTATCCCCTCACCTGTGCGAGTGTCTCCTGGGCAAGCACAAAGACTGGCTGATGGCGAGGTGCCCCGCCCCTGACAGGCAGAGGGGCAGCACTTCGCCCTGCTCGGCCCATTTCATGGCTCCAGAAGGGTCAGGAAACCAGGGCTTCTGAGAATGGGATGCTGCCCCCAGCCAGGGCGAAGGGCCATGTGAACCATGCATGGGAACTCCGCAAGCCACGCCCATGAGAATTGCCATTTATTCCCGAAGTTGCCAAAATCATCACCAAGGATTCACCAAGGGTGTGAGGGGAGGAGGCTCAACACTGATCGAGGGCCAGTCAGGAGGAGGACGGGGACAGGGTGCGGCGGTCCCTCCTTTATAATGCCATGGAAAGGGTCCTCCTCTGGCCGCACCCTCCCCATCCCCCATGTCCAGTTTCTCCGGGAGGTGGTGGGGGTGGTGGGAAGAGGTGTAGTGTGAGTGGCCCCAGAAGGGCGGCGCTGGGGGCAGCTTCACATGCACTCCACAACACTGGCGTCCCAGGGAGCAACGGGAGCTGGGCCAGGCCAGCCCCCTCCAGCCCCGGCTTATAGGAGGAAGGGGTTAGTGTTGGGGGCCGGGGGGCCCGGGGGCATGATGGGGGGCAGGCCTGGGCCCCCACCCAGAGGAGAGATGTATGTCGGTGGCGCCCCCGGGACCGGGGGCCCAGGGCTGAGCCGGAGCTGGTTCAGGGTGAGCGTCGCAGGGGGCGCAGGCTGGAAGGGGTTGGTGACGGAGGGGCCGGTGGCCGGAGCTCCTGCAAGAGAAGAGGACAGGCACACAGCCGAGTCAGGGGTCCGCCTGGCAGGAGGTCGGCAGGGGGCCCAGCATCCCTGCTCCGGAGGCCACACGCACCGCTGGGCAGGAAGGGGTTGGAGGCCTTGGCTCCTGGCAGCGTGGGGCCCGGCCGAGTCACCAGTGAGTCCAGGTCGACGAGGGCCGCGTTGGGCCCCAGGAACGATTCCGGTGTCTTCCGTGTGGGTGGTGTGGGGGTTGGGGCAGCCACAGGTGGGGGGCTCCCCACAGCCTCAGCCAGAGAGTCCCCGACCCCGCTCATGTCGAAGGTCCCAGGGCTGTGGGCAGGCGCCTCCCCCGCAAGCAGCTGCAGTTCCCCTGAAGGAGCAGAGGGCTCGTGGCTGAGGGCTCATGGCAGAGCCCAGAGCCCAGGGCCCAAACCAGGAGGGTCAAGGTGGAGGGGCAAAGGTAGAAGGAATGCCATGTGACAACCTCCAGAGCAGTGACCGCTGGGTCCAAACAATGGATGGTTGAGAAACAGGCAGACGCTCTGGGGCTGGAGGACATGTCAGTCTAAGGTCTGTTCTTCAAAACTTGATTTAAGAATCCTAGCTAACACTGCAAATTTCACAAACTGGATGAACAAAAGGCCCGGAAGAATGCAGACAGCAGGTGGAGTAGTAATCTAAGGGAGTCCTGGATGAAGGACCCGGAAGGGCTGGGGCCTTGTCCCATCCCGCAAGGGGTCCCATCAACCCCAGGTATTTCTGCTTCCAGAAAAGTCTGCTTCACTAGAAGAGACAAAAAATAAAAGAGACCCAAGGGGACCTCCCGGATGGTGGGGAAACAGACACCCGTGCCTCCTGGTAAGAGGCTCCGATGGGAGCCCCCATCTCGGCAGAGACAAACCCAAACCGAGGGACTTTCCCCAGCCAGCCAGCCCCAGCCCGACTCCTCAGGAAGAGAGGTGCTGCCTGCCCCAGGAGGCCCTGGCCCTGGGCAGCGGGCAGGCGAGGAAGGGGGCGCTGTCCCTGATGCCACTGCATTGCTGCTGACCACATAGGGAAGCCAGGGAGGTCAGAGGTCAGCGTCTGGGGAAGCTCAAGAAAGGAATTTCTCTATTATACTATTTTTGCAGCTTTTCTCTTGGTCTGAAATTATCTCAAAACAAAACTGAAATTTCTTTTTAAAGACGGGGAATATGGATTATCCCTCAGTAAGACTACTTCTACAAAGACGGGCACGGGGCTCTCCCAGGGCTGCACTCCTCCTGCCCTCACCCCGCCTGGGACAGGTCTGAGCAGCAGGCACGGCGGGCACCAGGTGGCAGGCACTCACCTGTGCTGCTTCCCGAGGCCGGCAGGGCTGTGCGCAGTCGGTCAAAGTCAGAGAACTCGTCAGGCTCTGCATCAAAGCCACCGGCCACTGCGGGTCACGGGGTCAGGATGTACACTCTGCTACCCAGAGACGGCCTCCTGCCCCTCCCTCCTCAGGAACCAGGGGGACCTCTGCCCGCCCAGCGTCTATCCAGTACCTGTGGTGCCATTGGTGCTGGGCTTGGCAGGTGATCCCCCCCAGGGGTCTGAGAAGGTTGGGGCTGGGGCCCAGGGATCAGAAGCCGGGGGTCCACTGACCAGGGCCCCACCTGGGTGAGGAAGGAGGCATGTGAGAGGCTGGGGCCCACCTGCGGCAGGTGGGGGTTTGTCCCCTCGAACCTGTGGCTCCTCACAAACACAAGCCCCCTCCAGGTCCTCTCATCACCCCTCTACCCCCAGGCCCAGCCCCTCCCACCTCATCAGGGTCACTGTCCAGCCAGGAGGAGCCTCCCCTAGTGCCCTTCTCAGTACCCCCCAGGCTGCCTTCTCTGAGCCCTTCTCCTCAGCCCCCAGGCATGCCCAGGACTGCACCTGGGACATGGGCTGGCACTCACCGTCTGAGCTCCCCCACGGGTCGGGTGTGGGCCCCTCTCCAGCTGCGGGGGCCTGGGTCCCACCCCAAGGGTCAACTGGGGGCCCCGCAGGGGCAGCAGGCCTCCAGGGGTCCCCAGAAGCCGGTGTAGGGGCCGGACCACCCCAAGGATCAGCAGTTGGAGGGACAGGGGGTCCCCCCCAAGGATCCGAGGCGGGGGTGCCCGTGGGGATGGCAGCGGCCATGGGTGCTGGGCCCCCCCAGGGATCTGAGGCCGTCGGAGGAGCTGGGGCCGTAAAGACATCAGCAAGATCCATGAGGGATGACTGCAGAGAAAGGGTGAGGGATGAGCGAAGCAGAGAGGACCGAGGGGGACAGAGGGACGTGGCCAACTCCCGGCCCTCCCGCACAATCACCCCTCCATCCACTCCCCCTCGCCCACCACAGCCCCTGAACAAATGAGGACAGTGGCCAAAGATGCCCCTGCCCTCCAAGAAGCCCCACTGATCAGAGCACCCCAAGTCGCCTGGCCCAAGGCCCTGGCACAGGCTCCACATCACTGCACGCTCCAGGCTTCCCAGGGCTGCGCACGCACCCCCACACAACCCTCCTGCATTCTGGGTGGACCAGCTGCCAGAGCCCCGTCTCTGTGGGTGTGGAGGTGACGCCCCCCACCCTCCTCAGGATGAAGGGAGCAGTGGGAGGACCAGGACAGCACGGAGGCCCCATGGCCCTGGCGCCATCTTCCTCCGGTGTCCTACTGAGCCATGTGGGGACACTGGCAAGACCCTTTGGCCATGCCAGCCATGAGCTATCTATCTGCTGCCCCTCACTGGTATGGAAGCTGGTTCCCCTGGGAACCTGGACTAGTCTCATGACCCGCAGCCATGGTGGGAGGCTGGCCCTGCTGTGAAGACACTCAGGACATCCCCAGTGTGAGGCTACAAAGAGAGAGGCTGGAGGACCAGGCCAGCTTGGATGCCTACCCCATGCACCTAGAGCAGGGCACAGGCAGCATGGCCCACACTCACCTCCTCCACACTCTCCCCTCCTCCCAGCCCCACACTCCCCTCCTCCCGGCCCCACACTCCCCTCCTCCATACTCTCCCCTCCTCCCAGCCCCACACTCCCCTCCTCCCAGCCCCACACTCCCCTCCTCCCAGCCCCACACTCCCCTCCTCCCGGCCCCACACTCCCCTCCTCCCGGCCCCACACTCCCCTCCTCCATACTCTCCCCTCCTCCCAGCCCCACACTCCCCTCCTCCCAGCCCCACACTCCCCTCCTCCCAGCCCCACACTCCCCTCCTCCAGGGCCCACATTCTCACCTCCCCACACTCCCCTCCTCCACACTCTCACCTCCCCACACTCCCCTCCTCCACACTCTCACCTCCCCACACTCCCCTCCTCCACACTCTCACCTCCCCACACTCCCCTCCTCCAGGCCCCACACTCACCTCCCCTCACTCACCTCCTCCTGACCCCCTGTCTCCCGCTTGCTCTCCTCTATGGCCATCTGCAGCCTCAGGTCATCCCCACGTCGAATCCGCTCCTCCTGTTTGGGCCGCGAAGGCAGGTGGCAGGGAATGGTCAGAGTCTGAGCAACTGAACAGCCCAAGAACCCTCCCTCCCAGACAAAGGTGACCGGAAATTAAAATGGGATGCGGACAAGGTGTGGGATGGGGTGGACACGGGTCACAGGGGAAGGCGGGCGAGGACGCTGCTCTGCCGGGTGGGGAAGCACAGGCTCTGCCCTGGGGGTGGCGAGGGCCTGCTGCACGTAGCGGTGTCACCGGGGGCTCCGTCCCGCACAAGGTCTACAGCTACAAATGCTGCGGTGTCAACTGTGTCAACTACCAACAGGGAGATGGGGTGGGGCCCTGCAGGAAGATTCGAGGAGGGAGACCTGGGGAGGGTCCCAGGAGAGCCTGCAGGGCGGGGAGACTGCTCTGACCTTATCGTGCTCCTCACGGCTCAAACTAAGGGCCAGCTGGAGCTGGACGTCATCCTCAGGGCCGCAGGACGGGGGCTGGGGGAGAGAGAGTGTGAGGGGACGGGGTGGGGGAGGCAGGCAGAGAGAGAGAAAGAGGGGAAGGGAGGGGGTGGGGGGAAGAGACAGGGCAAGAGCCAGAGCCAGAGCGAGAAATAAACAGATGGAAACAGAGCCAGGGTCAGACAGAGCAAAAGACACGGAGAAACAGTCCCCACACTGGCGAGAGGCAGGCAGAGCCCAGGGCCGGAGTAGGACAAGCATCCAGGGAGAGGAGGAAAGGGGAGGGGAGGCCCAGGACAGGACAGAGGACAGTGTCCGAGGGTGAGCAGACAGACAGACAGACGGAGCAGGCCTCTAAGAGAGGGCTGGTGGAGGGTGAGGCATTGAGATGGGATGGCAAAACAAAAGTCAAACCCTGCTGTGGCCACGCCCACCCCACACCCGCCAGGCCCTGGGGTACCTGGTCGGCTTCCTCCTTGCTCATGGCCAAGGCCAGCTGGAGCTGCAGCTCCTCCTCCCCGCTGCTCTGCGGCCATGCCTGCTCCGCCTCGGGTGGGGCCCCTGAGCCCACTGCTGCCGAGGAGGCTGCGGGGGGTGGTTGCCAGTGAGACACAGAGAAAACAGGGGAGCCCCAGAGCCCAACCTCCTGCTTCTAGCCTGACAGCCCCCAAGACCCCATCTGGGACCCAGACACCAGGTTCCCTAGGAGTGGGGGAGGGGACTGGGAGCTGAACTTGTCCACCCACACCCAGGAGGAAAGGTCAGGAAAGGACAGCCCTGCAATGAAAAGGGAGGGGACTTGGGGAATCTTTGAGCCTGTGACCTGGGTCCTGCAGCATGTGGGACCTGTCAAAGGGCTTCCTCCCCATCCCAGCCGGGAAAGCCCCCAGCATGCCCAGGGTGGGGAGACCAATGCCCCATGGGCATTAGGGGAGCACCGCACCTGCCTCCCGGCCCCACCCTGGGCAACCAGCCCAAGTCATGAAGAAAGAAAGGAGGAGCTGAGGCAAGTGGACTCTAGTTGAGCTGACCAGGCCCCACCCTGCACCTCCAGCAGCTGTGGCCCTGAACTCCGGAACCAGGGCAGCCATGCCCCATATCTCAGAGCTCCCTGCGGGCAGCGCCCCTGTTGGGAAGCACCCCTGGCCCACCTCACGCAGGGCCCCAAGGCTGGGGTCAGCCACCAGGCCACAGCCACACCGCCCAGGCCCGGTCAGCTCATGAGCCAAGAAAGGGTTTCACACTTCTTTTAAGTGGTTGCATTGGGGGAAGAAAAAAAAAATCAAAAGATAAATAAGTTCTCAAGATGTGAGAAAAGAACGCAAAATGGAAACTTCTGGGTCTAAGATAAGGCCGGGGAGCAGAGACCAGCTCACACAGGACCCTCTGGAGAGTGGCGGAGGAGGCAGCCCACGAGGGCCAAGTGGAAACAGGCCACCACTGCCCTGCCCCCGAGAGACACCAAGAACCCAGCTCCAGAGGGCGCTCCGAGAGCACATCTCCCCACACCGTCCCTCTGCCTGGAACGCCATCTTCCGTGGCCTGGGCATGTCCCTGACTGACGTCCATGTGGGTACTGGACAGTGAGATGTGACAGGTCCGAGCAGAATGCCTGGCTCAACACCTGGCTCACCCCCTGGCTCACTCCCAACACGCCAGACTCCTACGGGGCAGGAGATCACGGATTCCCCTGTGGCATCTGGTCTGTCCCGAAGGCCCAGGTGCCTCCACCTGCAGTCTGCATCCCGTTGCGCTGGCCCGAAGGACACCACCTCCCATCACCTGTAACCCTGCACTGTCTCCTAGTGTCCCCGATCCCATCCCCTGCCAGGTCCACATCCTGGCGACACTAACTGAATCTGTGCTGTGCTGGCCCACTGCAGTGACACCACCATCTCTGGAGTGGTCTCAGCGGGGACACTCACCCGCCTGGGATATGCCGCCTTCCCCAGCACCTCTCAGACCCAAGTACCAGGCTGTCAAACTGCAAGTTTCCTGAGACAGCAGAGTGGCCTTATGGGGGACACACACAGACTTCCTAGTGCCTCCGATCCAAATGCTGGTGAACAGCCCTGAACCAAGCTGCCTGCCCCTACCAACTTTTTTTTTTTTTAATCCTCATGCAAAGACACTTTTCCACTGATTATTTTAGATAAAGAGGGAGGAAGGGAAAGAGAAAGAGGGAGGGGGAAAAGGAAGCAGAGGAACATTGATGTGAGAGAGACACATTGACTGGCTGCCTCCCACAGGACCCTAACCAGGGCCAGGGATTGAACCCACAATCGAGGTATGTGCCCTTGACCAGGAATCGAACCCGAGACTCTTTGGCCTACGGGCTGACGCTGTAACCACAGAGCAACAGTGTCCAGGACAACCACCAACTTCTTCAACCTTAACAGCAGGCTCTGCACCTGCAGCTCCCCGACCACGCTCCCACTCTGCTACCTGTGGCTCATGCAGCTGGACAGAAGGATGCCCTCCCCAAGGGCATCCCTAACCATGGAGCTGCTCTGGTGGCACTCTCTCCTGGGCACTGACCACTGCAGGTGCATCCATCTAGCAGCTCCAGGGCCCAGGCTGAGGGCAGAGACACCTGGGCCCTCATAGGTGCTCAGTTAATGTGTGGGTGAATGAAGGGAGCTTGCATCCCGGGGAGGAGGACAAGGAGGCAGCAGAGATGAGGCACCAGGGCACAAAACCCAGCTCCTCCCCCAAAGCACACAGGCAGAGCATGGCAGGAAGGGGCAGGAAGGGACAGGGAGGAGGAGACACACAAGCCCCAGGGGCCTCACCCGTGGCGGTCTGCGCCAGCTTCTCCTTGGTCTTGAGCGCGTGGGCACGCTCCTCTCGCAGCCTGTCCTCGTCACGCAGAAGGGCCACTAGCTGCTTGGCCTTCTCACGCACGTTCACGCCCTGGTCCTTGCCATCACGGTCCACGTACTGGAAGTCCTTCAGCGTCTGAACGGCGTACATGTTCTCCTTGCACTGCTGTGACACGCGCTCTGAGCCCGTCTTGATGAGATACTCCATCAGTGTCATGGCCTGTGGGGAGCGGAGACACGCGGGTCACTCGCGTCCCCGCGCCAGCCCATGTGGCCCATGCAGCACAGCCCTGGGAAAGAAGGCAGCGCTGACCCGAGCACCGCCCAATGAACCCTGACCACGTGTCCTGAGTGACAGCAGCACCCAGGAGCACAGCATGTGACTCCTCACTTGTAGGGAGGGCGGGGACAAATGGCCCCACAGAGAAGCAGTGGAGTGACCAGTGGCAGACAACATGGGGATGATGACAAGGGCACAGGGTTTCTGCCTGGGGTCATGAAAACATTCTGGAGCTAGACATGAGTACACAGAACTGTGAACACACTTCACGTCCCCAAACTCGACTTCAACAGGGTCAATGGCATGGCCTGGGATCTGCATGTATCTCTGTAGAAAGATCTGAGTGGGGACAGGGCAGCTACAGCCACCCAACCCCTGGGCATCGCAGAGGCCTGGACCCAGCAGCTTCTGTGAAACGCAAATCTGAAGAAATATGGTGGAAATAGACAACTGCCCCATCCAGCGCCAGACCCACCAGCACCACACCGACCAGGGCCAGACCTCGTTCTCCACCGCCCCGTGCCAGACCGACCGGCACCAGACCACATTCTCCATCGCCCCAGACCGACCAGCGCCAGACCGCCCTGCGCCAGACTGCGCTCTCTCCCGTTGGGTGGTTTGAAACAGCCATCACTGCAAATGTGACACTTCACACCAACAGGTTGGGAGGGAGGCCTGGGCTCTCCAGGCGGACACAAAGTGGGAATAAGAGAGCAGAGAGCAGAGAGCAGGGACAGCCTTTGGTGCTTTCTGCATTTGATGATGTGACAATAAATTGTCTTTTCAACAAAAGTTAAAATTAAATGGGGGGTGGGCAGGTAAGGCTTTTGTAGTTCCGGAGCCCTGTGGATCTGGGGAGCAAGGCACCGGTGGCAGCCTTTTCAGACTCTGAAAGGGCATGGCCACCAGCCTTGGTGAAGGGCACACCTTAGAATCTGCAGGCGATTCCAGGGGCTTGCCAGAGCTCCCCAGGAAAGAGTGGAGGGACGGGCCAGCACTTGGGGCAAGCCCTCTGAGCCACTGTGACCCTGGCCAGGGAGCCCTGCACTGGGTCACCCACACGTCCCCAACCTTCGGGGAGCCAGCCCTGAATCTGGCATGGCTTCCCAAAGGTGTCTGCAGCATTTACTCCTGTAATCAAAGGTTAGTCTTTAACTGGCCCTCCAGGTGTTTGCCCGTTGGAGGAAAAAGGACAAGGCACACCCACATGGGAGGCAGGCGCCAGAACCCCTGGCCAGCCCTGCTCCACACCACAGGTAACACAGCCCCCCAGGCAGAGGGCACGCCAGTCACGCGATGCGGGGCCAACAAACGCCAGATAAACAGCCTCACTCAGTCCAGGGCGGGTCCTGTGGGAAACGAATCCTGAAAATTTTCATTTTCAGAGCTCTGGGGACTTTGGAATTGTAGTAAAAAAGATGGTGAACCCGGAAATAACCCACATACCGACCATGGGTGAGACGCTCACCGGTGAACTGCCAGGTGGTCACATGATTGGCTGCCACACCAGTCAACTTCCCAGACGCAATGAACCAGGAGCAAAGAAAGCTGACACAAGAAACCCTGTAACGAAGTTCTAGAACAATCTCAGCAGACAGAAGGCAGGCCTGGGGCCTCTAGGGTGGGACGCATCCTCCACCCGCCCTGCACGGTGGCCATGCAGGTGTGACGACCTGCAGAAGCGAATCAGGTTGCACACTCCCGATGTAGGCCGCAATAAAAAATGAGAAAGTCGTTTTGAAAGTGGGCAACTAACCCGGCCCATGTGGCTCAGTGGTTGAGCATCAATCCATGCACCAAGAAGTTGCCAGTTCGATTTCAGGTCAGGGCACATGCCCAGGTTGTGGGCCTGATCCCCAGTGGGGGGCATGCAGGAGGCGGCCAGTCGATGTTCTCTCTCATCAATGTTTCTATCTCTCTCTTCCTCTCTAAAAATAAATACACAAAAAAACTTTTTTCGTTTCAATAAATAAAAGTGGGCAACTAGATAGCCCAATAGCCCCTATTCATTCTCAAAGCAGCCTGGTCAAGGGTGCCCAGGACACCAGAATGAGTGTTGGTTTAAAATGTCTTGTGTAAAGGACCAGGTGGTAAATGTGCCAGCTTCTCAGGCCATGCGGTCCCCTCCCAACCACACACTGTGCCCCACACAGCAGACACAGCACACACAGGGGCCTGGCAGCTTTCCAACAAAGTTTATGTACAAACAGGCAGGGGGCGGGATTTGGCCCGTGGGCTATAGTTTGCTGCCCAGACCCCACATTCCTGGAACAAGGCAGGTGACACAGCCAAGTCAAGAGGGGGCTCTGGGGGTCCCCTCCCAGTGTCAATGCATCCTGGGTGCCCCGAGTCTCTTTGTGCCTCAGTTTCCTCACCTAAAAAATGGAGACAGGAAAAGCACCTCCACTGTTCTCTGCCTCAGACGCTGGTCAGGAAGAACCTACCACCCAGGGCCCCTCAGGACTCACGGCCTCTCACACACCCACCCCTCCAGCCCCACCCCTCCAACCCCACCAAGCTACTCCTGGATTCAGCCCTCCAGGCCGTGCTCTGTCACCTGCATGCAAAGGCTTGCCTCCCCGGAAATGATCAAACAACTGACTCAACGGTGATTCAATCGAATCACTGGCCCAACCTTGGGTCCGTCGGGGTGGGCAGGGAACTCAGCCTCAGGGAACCGAGCTGCAGGAAACAGACCTCCAGTCCCTGTTCTGTGAGCAGTGTGACCCCTCCGGGCCTCAGTCTCCTCTTAGAAATGAGGGAACCAGCCCTGCCTCTGCAGGACAGAGAACCCAGCCAGCGCAGGCCCCAGGCCACGTCCACGAGGCCAGGGCTCACCGTCCTGCCCACCACCACACATGGAGCAGGCCCACAAAGGCCCACAACCGACGGTTACTGAAAAAATGGCAACAAGAGGCCCTACCAACACTCCTGGGCCGGACCCTCACACAGAAGGAGGTCCAGGGACTGGCCTGAGGCCACCCACCCCAGCCCGTCCTTGGCCACTTCTTTACCCATGCGAAGGGGAGACACCAGGCCTCCAGAGCAACAAATGGGAGCCCAGCCACTGAGCACTGCCTGTAGACGCATCCCCTGTGCCCAAAGCCTGTGGTCGGTCTGTCTGTCTGGTCACTGGGTGAGGGCGCATGCGTGTATCACCGGGGTGAGTAAATGGGCTACTCCTGTGGATAACACTTTGGCCACATTGATCAAAATGATACACACACGTGTCCTTCGACCCAGAAATTCCAATTCCAAGAAATGGCAAACACAAGGATGTTCACAGCAATCGTGCTTGTTACAACTGGTCATGTCAATTACGACCAGCCAGCACAGCAGACTGTTAAACACTCGTCAAAAAAAAAAAGCAACAAATCTTTTATGTCCTGTTGGGGACTCATCTCTGGGACACAGTCTTATCTTCCTATTTAAAAGTAGCCCAGGCGGTGTGGCTCAGTGGTTGAGCATCGAACCATACACCAAAAGGTCGCTGGTTCGATTTCCGGTCAGGACACATTCCCAGGTCATGGGCCCAATCCCCAGTGGGGGGCATGCAGGAGGTGGCCAATCGATGTTCTCTCTCATCGATGTTTCTATCTGTCTCTCCCTCTCCCTTCTTCTCTCTCTAAAGATCAATAAAGAAAACTTTATTTAAGTTCTCCCACTTAAAAAAAATAATAAAATAAAAGTGAGTGCAAATGACGTAGGGTAAAACACTTTCTACTGTACAGTTCTTAGCTCCAACAAAGGCGTACAGCCACGCAAGCACCTGCAATTGAGTTCCGGGGCCCCATAAGTCCCCGGTGCTGCCCATCTGCGTGGATGTACAGACAGGTGACGCCAGAGGAAGACAGAGGCTGTGGAAACGGCTGGTGGAGGGAACTGGACTCGGGCACAGGGGGATGGACACTGTGTACCTGCTTAGGCCTTCCAGGTACATGAATCCCACGAATGTGCCACTTCTTCAAAAATAAGTTTAAATTATTAGGATCAAAATCCTAAGATGTTACATTTAAGGCCCCCGTCAAATGAGAGAGAAACCTGACAGAAAGACGTGGACTCCGGCTCCTCCGGAAAACGTGGGACATCGGCCGCAGCCTGTCTGGAGCACCAGCCCTTTGTGCTCCGGCCCAACGCCCGCCCACAGGGGTCTTTGTGTGATGCCCAGCCTGGTGGGCACTGACCTTGTAGACATGCCGCCAGTTCTTGCCGTGGTCATTGAGCCGCTTCCAGATCATGCTCATGATCTCCGAGAAGGCGACAACATTGTAGGTGAGGTCGGCGATCTCGGACATAAGCGAGCTGGATGGGCCCCAGGGGTCGTTGCTCGTGGCCTCACGGACCTTGATCTCGGCCTCCGAGTAGTTGTGGACAATGTTTTTCATCTGGCGCCGCAGAGACGACGTCGACATGGTGGCAGGTGGTGCTGTGGGGGGCAGGCCCCCTGGGTCGTGGACAGAGGGGGTGACTCGAGGAGGGAGGCCGTGGCAGGGGCTGGCAAATCACCACATCTGAGGAGAGAAGAGGACCTTGAAAACACAAGCGGGACCTGAGGCCACCCAGCCTGAACCCCACTCTCGTGGGGCCCCCACTGCCAGCCAAGTTAAGGATGTGGTCCCAACAGTAACCTAGGAGGCTCTGGCTCTTGTCACCCTCCATTTCAGTCACCCCATCCATTTCAGTTCCTCAAATGTGCCCGGCTCCTTCCTGCTCAGAGCCCCTACTCAGTGAGGCAGAGCACGCAGTGACAGACCATGGCCTCAGCCCATGGGACACACGGGCTCAGCATTTCCTGGGTGAACCGAGAGCTGCACCTCAGTTTTACAATTTTCTCCTCTGTAAAATAGGGCTCCTTTGGGTAACTCAAGAAGCTGAGGACCCAGGAGCAGGAAGCAGGCTACCCATTTGGGCGGTGTCATGAGCTGGTCACCCTGCTCTCCCTCTCCCTAGTCACCAGGTCACTCCCATTCACCCTAAGGGTACCACTTAAGCTTCCCAAATCTTAACACCAAGGTCTATGTTTCAAGGAGCGGGGGCGGGGGGGCTCACAGGTACAGCTTTGGCTTGGTGATTCTATTCATTTGTCTAATTCTGTGGCTAAAGCCAACCCACCAGCCCCATGGGGGCAGAGACCACATTTGTCTGGACACAGCTTTTCCCATCAGAGGAGCTGGCCCGGAAGAGCCTTTCAATACACTGGAAGGAAGGGAAGGGGAGGGCAGGAAACACCTTTGGAGCAGGGTGGAGGAGGCAGAATCCAAGGCAGACACAAGGCCACACACAGAGAAGGCAAGGAAGGGAGTTGAGAGGCGGAGGCTCAGGGGAGGAGAGATAAGGAACAGCACAGTCCTGGGCTGTGTCCAGCTGGGCCTAGTCCATTATCTCATTTAACACTACAGAGCAGCTGTGTTCTCACAGATGCCCTGGGCCCATGGAGGTTAAATATTTCAGCCAAGGTCACCTGCTGGGCCTGAGAGCACAGACTCGACCCCAGGCCAGCCTGGGCTCCAGAAGTTATACTTTTTTTTTTTTAGAGAGAGAGAGGGAGAGAGAGAAATAGAAACATCGATGTGAGAGAGATACATCAATGGGCTGCCTCCTGCACGCCCCTTACTGGGGATTGAGCCTGAAACCTGGGCATGTGTCCCCACTGGGAATCGAACCGGGACCTCTCAGTCCATGGGATGACGCTCAATCCACTGAGCCACACCGGCCCGGCCAGAAGTTAATAGTTTCAATTTGAGACCAGGGTGATGGGAAAGAATCAGAAGGGCAAGAATCAGGCAAATGGGACGATCCCACCAAACACTCACCAGCCCTGACCCTGAGCCCCATGCTTCTCTAAGTGCTGGACACACGGTAACTCAATTAATCCTCACAAGTCTGTGATTCACAGGCACCTAACAGGGGAGGAAACTGAGGCACAGACAGGTTGACTCTCTTGCCCCGGGACACAAACCTCAGCTGGGAGCAGCCTGGCTCCAGAGCAGGCTCTGACCACCACCACCCACGTCCTCTCCAACTGGCCACAGATGGACACCTGCTGAGCCCTCCCAAGACTTGAGGCTCCAGCACTTGGGGAGAAATGTGAACAGTTGCAGAAATCACCACAGACACACACTTGGACAAGAGATGATGTGAGAAGGCTAACAGAACAGGAAGAGAAGCACAGAAAAAGCAGGCAAAGGAGCTACCCAGAGACGCAATGACACGGGCAGACACAACCAGACACAGGTACAGAACGTGGCGTGACAGCGAGACAGGAAGACAAAGAGAAAATCGAAAAGACACGAAAAGCAGCAGTAACCTGGGACTGAGAAATTCAAGACAAGAAAAATGGAATATAACATAATGGAGAGAAGAGTAAATTTGGGTCCAAATCCTGGTCATCAGCTCCCAGCAACCTCGGCTGTGACACGAAGGAAGGAATCTCTACCGGGCGGGCTTCCTGATGAAACAAAGTGCTTGGCGCTGTGCCCCACTGATAGCTGGTGCTCAATGACATCGGTTCGTAACAGAGAAAACCCAAATACTTCCACAGAGTAGCATGAGAAGAGGAACCATCTCATCCGTGTGTTTACAATGAAGCGCGTTGGAAAAATACACACCTAGCTCATGGTCGCTAAGATCCACAGGCGCTGCCTAGCATGAGACTAAGCTTTTCAAAGAGTTAAAGACAATTATCCCATTAAATAGAGAACGGAGAGCAGGGCAAAATTCTCCAGAAGCGGTGGGGGGGCGGGGGGGCAGGGGTTACTCAAAAGGCCGACATCCAACATTGCAGGGCAGAAAACCATAACAGGAGAAACCAGGGATCCTGGTGGTTCATCACACACGTTCTACCTGCATGGATAGTGTAGGGCTAGCCACCAGCATCCCCCTATGTCAAAACGCACAGCGGCCCTATGAGTAGCACCTGCGAACACCCCAATATTAAAGGCTTGGACGCTGCGATAGAGAGATGAGAAGTCACCCCAGACATCGCAAGGCGAGCAAGCAGCGGGCCCGATTCCAGAGCCCGGATGTCAGCACCGGACTCAGAAGCCTGGGGGAGGGGCGAGCCCGAGCCCGAGCCCAAGACACGGACCCGCGGAGAGGGGCTCGCGGTGGGAGGGGAGGGAACAGGGCAAAAACGAGGTGGGCAGAGAGACACCGGGTGAACAGAGAACACGGACGCCCAGAGCGAGACGCGAACATGAATCGTGTCCAGCAGACACGTACAGACGCACGGGGACAGTGCTTTGTAAAAACGGCGCAACAGACACGGGCACGAGCAAGGCCGAGGCACTGACAGACGCCGGAGGAGACGCGGGCGGCGCAGGCCCACTCGGCGCAGAGACACGAAGGCCGCGGAGGCGACCGGGGGCCGGCAGACGCCGAGGCCCGGCCCGCGCCCGGCCCGCGCTCACCTCGGCCCCCTCACGCCGGGCTCCGGGGGGTCATGGCGGGCAGCCCCCTGCCCCCGCTCGGCCTCGGTGTCGCGGGGCGCGCGCCGAGCCGCGGGCAGCGGAGGCGGAAACGCGCTCGGGCGAACGCGCGGACGCACGGAGGGCCGCACGACGACGGCCCCGCCGCCCCGGCGCCCGAGAGGGGCGCGGAGAGCCAGGCGGGGAAGGGGAGCCGCCAAGCGGACGGGAAGCAACCGAAAGAGGCGACGGACCGGAAACGGAAGTAGACGCATGCCCCGCCCGGCGCCGACTGCGGTGAGCCTGCGCAGCAGCGGCTTCCTCAGCCCGCCCCGGCGGAGCGTCACTTCCGGCGTGCGAGGCGCCGCGAACAGGCATCGCCTGCCTCATTTCCGCCTGCCGTCCCCAGACACCAGGGACGCGCACTGAGGTGTTGGGGCGCCGCGTCGTCCCCACCCTGTCACCGCCGCCGTGCCAGCCCCTTCCCCCCTCCATCCCCAGACTGGCACCGGAGCCCACGTAGGGGCCGGACCGTTGCACTCCTCGCGCGGCCACGCCCCACGCCCGGCCCGATAAGGCGGGCGCGTCCCTGAAGAGAGTGAAGGGCACCAGGGCGCGGGTGCTGGGGTCAGCCGGGCTTTCTGGGGTAGAGGATCGACCTGGGACCACGGGAACACCCTGGGGTTACACACACCAGACAGAGCAGTTCCATAAAGTAAAATACAACAAAATGTTTAATGAGCAAATTCGTCTTAGCAAATATGAAACCGCCACAGAGAGTAGGAGAGGGGCAGGGGCCACGGGGTCCGGGGAGACTAGAGGAGAGAACCAACTACGTAAGAAACCAAGGGGAGGGCTAGAGGCCGAAGGACTGGAGCTGCGGTCCTGGAAAGGGAGAGGGCAGGGCAAAGGGCCGGACAACAAAATTCAAAATAGTTTGGCCAAAAAATATAAACACGCTGTTCCTACAGTGGAAAAGGGGAGAAAGGGAGGGAGGTATAAGGGAGGAGAGGCTGTTTTGGGGAGGGGCTGTGGGGTCCTACCCCACCCTGCTGTGCACCCCTCCCCATCCCGACCCCTTCCCTCTGTGTCTGTGGGTGCGTGTGTCTGTATGGGCCGTGTGCACACTTCCCCAGTTCCCGCCCCACCCAAACCCCACCCCCCACCCTTAATTGCTGCCATTCCAGTTGCTGCCGGCTGTCATTCGGCTGTCACTCCTCTGCCCATCATCTTCGGAGGGGGAAAAGAGGGGGCGATGGGGGAGAAGCCCCCAGCCAGC
Source organism: Tadarida brasiliensis (assembly GCA_030848825.1). Classification (NCBI taxonomy): domain Eukaryota; kingdom Metazoa; phylum Chordata; class Mammalia; order Chiroptera; family Molossidae; genus Tadarida; species Tadarida brasiliensis. The sequence continues at coordinate 2,176,411 of CM061276.1, forward strand.
CCGGCCCCGCCCGCCCCTGCCGCCTCTACCAGAAGTCCCGGCGGTGGTAAGAGTCGGGGTCACAGTATTTTGTGACAACCACTCTGTTGGCGAACTTGCGACCTGTCAGGCCCTGCATGGCTTTCTGGCAGTCAAACACAGAGGTGAACTCCACGAAGATCTGTAGAACAAGAGGCAGGTTGTAAAGGCCAGGTAACCTATTGTTCCCAAGGACGAGCTAGCTGGCTCACTCAAAGCAACCAGCCAGCATCCACCCCAAACTCCGAACTCTAGGAGTGACAAGGAGGGAGGGAGGGGCTCACCACAGGTTTGGGGGCATTTACCCAAACATCCTCCAGAACCCCAGGATCAAAGAGCAGGAGAGCACAGAGCAGAGGCAGGCCACAGGGGAAGAGGTCACTTGTGTTGTCTCCTCTACACCAGGCGGGCCCCAGCCACCCCACGAGGCACATTCTCTCCAGACAATGGATGAAGTAAGGGAAGCTCAGAAATTAGGATTCAAACACAGGTTGACGCAGAAGGAAAAACTAAACCTTGATCTATTCAAGTGTCTGTCTTGCTTGAACCACAGGTACGTGGGAATTCCAGAATGCCCTATTGCGCTTCAACAACTAAAATGGCTTGCAAAAGAGGTAGGGGGACAGGGGTGATGCAGATCTCAACCAACCAGGGCGAATGTGTCCCCAGACTACACATAATGTCTGGAAAGGTTTTTTTGGTTGTCACAAAGGGGGTGTAGGGCTCCCAGCATCTAGTGGGTAGATTCTGGGAATGGGGCTAAACTAACAATGCACAGCAGACCCCAAAACGAGCTACCTAAGTGTCTCAGGTGAAACATGATATCTGCTCTAAATTATTTCAGTAGAAAAAGGGGGTGGGACAAGAAGCTGAATATAGCATTTACGAATGACAAGATGTTGGTAACTTGAAGCTAAGCCTTCTAACACTGTTATATTTGCTATAACACAACCTAAGTAACCTACTGCTCTTATAACTATGACGACTTCTACTTTTACGTATGTTTGAAAAGAACAGAAATCAAGTTTAAAAACAAAACAGGCTGATCCCAGAGACCAGGCAGGATCTTGCCATTCATTTCTCTGATATTTTCTGAGTCCCCACACGGGCCAGGCTCCATTCTAATGCCAACGACAGCACTAAACACTGACTCAACTCCTCCCTGTCCCCAAATACACCAAAGCTCTCTCCTGCCCGGTGGCTCTGCCCTCCCTGCCCAGGACCCCACCTGAAGCAGGGCATTCTCAGGTGCTTAAGGCCACCTGTTGACCTTGACCTTCCTATCCGAAAACAGTGCCCAGGGCCTGCCCCATCCCTCACAGGTTAGCACAACATCAACAGGCCACTGTCCTGCTTGAACACAGGAGAGGCACCCCACAGATTGACTGGGTGAGTGGAAGTGCACACCCTGCCACCCAGGGCACAGTGCTGGAGGTGATGCGACTCACTGGGCTCAGAGATCAGGCTATAAGAATCTGAAACCTGACCACGTGGCCCATGCCCTGGGGAAGGGGCTGCTATGAGAATTCAGGGGTAACACAGGTGAGCTTGCTTAGCAGGGCACCTGGCACCCAGGAGAGTAAGTGGGTTTGTGATGGTTGTGACTATTTTTAGCACTTTTCTCCACTCCACAGACAAGGCCAAACCACTTGCACGCAACATAAGGTCACATGATAGCCCATTTCTAAACCCAGGTTCTGGGCCACAGCAGCCCTGCAGCCTCAGCACAGGCCCTAGGTCCCCAGAGCCAGAGTAGTGGGTGTGCTGTGTGTATGAGACAGAGAGAGAGGCATGGGGGAGAGGGGAGACCCACACACACCTTTCCACAGCCCGGCACCTCGACACCATCCACAGGCCGGGGGATCTCAATGGACTTGACCAGCCCATACTTGCTGCACTCGTCCCGCACGTCCTCCACGATCTCCTCGTACTCCTCATCATCCAGCAGCTCCTCGGGCAGCACCATATTCATGAGGCACAGGACCTCAGTTGGGTGGCCGCCCATCTGCACCTGGGAGCTCATCAGGCCCGGCACTTGCAGTGTCACGGGGGTCTGGTTTATGGTGCTCTGTGGGGCAAGTGGTAAGGGATGTCACAGGGCCGCCCTCCCTCAGATGCCATCCCAGGAACACCAAGCCCTTGATGCCCAGGAAAGCCAAGGGCAGAGCTAAGGAGGACCCATCCCAACCTGCCCTTTCCCACCCCCAAGTCCCCCTAGCCAATGGAAGATGACGTGCCGGGAGGCTCACCAGCGTGGCATTCTTGGCTCCCACACTCGCCCTCTGGACCAGCAGTTTCTTGTCCCCCAGCTGCATCCCGTTCAGCCCCGCAATGGCCTATGTTTGGAGGATGAGGGGTGGGGGGCGCAGGGAAGAGGTGCGGGTCAGGGGCCAGGAGCCCACCACCTCCCCCCAATACCACAGATCCGGGCATTGGAAGGGGAAGAGGGGAAGGCAAAGGGCTGAGAGCTTGGAAAGCCCCAGGCTGGCCGGCCTCCTCCCGCCCATCCCGAGAAGGGGAGACCTTAGCGAGAACACAGCAGGGTGGGGGCAAGGGCGGATTCAGCCAAGCTGGAGCCCGGGGCTCACCTGATCCGTGACGTTGATGTCCACGTACTCACAGAAGGCGTAGCCCTTGGAGAGCCCGGTGGCGCTGTCCTTGACCAGGTTGAAGGCCTTGAGAGGCCCAAACGATGTCAGCAGCTCTTTCACCTGTGGGAGTGGCCACCATGCCATCAGGGTTTGTTTGGGCAAAGATGGGAGTGTGGGTGGGGGTGGTGAGGGGCCTACCTGGTCATCGTTCAGGTAGTTGGGTAAGCCCCCAATGAACAGCTTGTGGGCAGAGTCCGGGACCACAGTGGACACAACTCCTGAGGGGAGAAGAAAGGAACAGACTTGGATGCCCACCAAGAGGTTGTCACCGAACCCTGGGGGAGCGTGCAGGGAGAGGCCCGCCTTCCTCCTGGCCCGGTGACGGCCGACAAGAGAAAACACCATGTCTCCCAAACCTGCCCAGCCTCTGGGGTTACTTGGGCCTTGCTATGATAGACGCTAGCCTGGCACAGCAGCAACAGACCTGCCTTGGGACCACAAAGACCTGAGCTCACACCCCAACTTGCTGCCTGCAGCTATGTGATCTCACCCTACTGACAAGGGGTTTCAAAGATGCACAAACCCTTCTCCATCCTCTAGCCCTTTCCTGGTCACCTACTGCTGAAACCAGGTCTCCCATAGGTGAGGTTCTCAGGCCTGCCCTCAGAGCTCCTGCACTCCACACAGTCACACAGCCCCAAGCTGTTCTCTGGCCCCAGGCAAGTGTGTCTTTGGAAGGGTCTGCTATATCCCTGAGGTGCCCAGCTCACTCAGCACCATGTCCCTGGTGCCCAGTGGGAACTGACACAGCAGGGTCATGTTGGCTAAGTAGATTTAATGACCACTGTGCATTGAAACCTGCAATCCTGCCCTGTGCACTGAACTCTGGGCTCAGAGATGAGCACCGGCAGGCGGCTTGGCCCCACGCACCACACCCCACAGGCTTCATCCCAACGTGCTATACATTTCCCACAAGGAACATGGAGCCCCTGCAATGTCTGAACAGACCCACCACCCATCCAGCCTGACCTGCTCCTGCCCTTGCATTCCTCTGCAGTCCGCATCAAGTGGCCGCCCACTTCCTCCTGACCCTGGGGAGGTGAGCTGGGCAATGCACCTGAGACACACAGCCACCACACCCCTGGGAGGATGACTCCTCCCACCACCTGCCTAGCCCCACCCCACACACTCATGTCACCCTGCATAAGTGTTGGCACAACCCAGCCACTCCAAGCACCACAGCCGAGCCCCATCACCCTCGACAGCCGAGCCCCATCACCCTCGACACCCGATTGTCCAAGGGCAGAACAGATTCCTGGGAGCAGAGGCCTCGAACTGAGCAGTCTCCACAGGCCAAGCACCTGGGTCATACTCAGTCTACACCTCAATACTCGCCAATGCCCTATCCACAGTACAAGGGAAAACTGAGGCACCCAGAGGCAGTGCTAACCTGAGGTCACACAGGCAGGAAAAAGGGGCTTCCAGAACCCACTCACCCGACTCCACAGTGAACTAAGGACTTGCCAGGGGAGCCATCACCTCTTCAACAGCAGATGAGGACACATGTAGATGTTATGTCACCCAGCAGGTGAGTGGCAGAGCCGGGTAAACCCCAGCCCTCGGGCCCAGGCTGGTACCTGCTGTGCTACACACCTCAGGGAAAGTGAGGGTGCTGAGGGCACCCAAGTCAGGCTCCCTGGGTTCAGGTCAGGGCTGCAGCACCAAGCAAGGCTCCCTACGCCTCACATGGGGAGAACGCTGGCACCTACCACAGAGGGCAAGTGGGTGAGACGATTCACAAAAAGTGTCCTTCACACTAGGCCCAAGGGCAGGCCAGAGGGCCAGCCCTGGGAGCAGCCAGTGCCATGGCCACTGCAGGCCCTTTGTGGACACTGGGCTCTGAAGCAGGGAGGATGACCTTTCCAGGTCCCACAGCCAGGAAAGGGCAACACCAACTGTGAGCCTGAGTTGATCTCAGTGCACAAAATCAAGCCTCTGACGTCTGACACCACCTCTGATGTAAGAGACAGGCCTCCAAGACGCCGGCTGCGGGCTGCTCGCTGCTCCACACACTCTCTGCCACTTCCCCCATGAAGGATACCCTGGACCCTGACAACCAACTGAGGGTCCCAGTGTCACCTCTGCCTCAGCAGGACCGCGCTACTGGGCCTGGCACAGAAAACCTTGCCAAGAGAGGGAGTGGGTGGAGCCCACGGGCAGGAGCCTCCTGAGGCTCTCAGAATCGGACTCAGCCTGGAACTGCAGGGTGAGCCTGGCACCGGGTGGGAGCTCACAACCAAGCTGAATTCACCAACTCAAAGGTCATTATGCCTTCTGACCTCCAAACACAGCTCTGGCTCTCCCCTGCCCCAAGTTTACATCTTGTCTTACAGAGTCCACACAGGACCCCACATCAGCACTGGACAAGTGGGCCCAACTTCAGTGGTAATGAGTTTAAAGTATAACCACCCTGATAACATGTATCTGCAGTTTCAGGTCTGTACTCTTCTGCCAAGATAAGGAAACTACCTCCCAGGTTCCTGAATTTTTCCAATCAAGAATGACTGCTAAATTTTATGAAATACTTTTCCCTTTAATCATAAAGTTGACTTCTTTTTTTTATGAAGAAAAAAATCAAAATATTAGCTTGTTTAGAGAAAACAGGACCCGAAGATGCTCAACCTGTTCCCTGCTGCTTCCCACCAGCCCCCAGAATGGAAGGGCCCTGAAGTGTGGATGGCCAAGCTTGGTGACGGCCACCTCTAGACAAGGGCCTGGGACTAAATCCTGTGTCTCTAACATCTCCATCTGCACAGGGAACCGGCGGAGCATATGGTCTAGCATCTCACCCTGGAGCAAATCAGTAGAGCCCCAGCCTTACTTCCTCCTGTGAAATGGGTTCCCAGTGCCTGCCACAGTATGGCCAGCTGGCAAATATTTAGTTTGTGGGCTTCAGGGGTCTGTCACCACTCAGCTTGGCCACTACAGCATAAGAGTAGCCTAAACTGCCCGGCCAGTGTGGCTCAGTGGTTGGGCATCAACCCATGCACCAAGAGGTCACTGGTTCGATTCCCCGTCAGGGCACATGCCCAGGTTGTGGGCCCGATCCCCAGTGGGGGGCATGCAGGAGGCGGCCAGTCGATGTTCTGTCTCATCGATGTTTCTATCTATCTCTCCCTTTCCCTTCCTCTCTCTCTAAAAATAAGGGGGAAAAAATGAGTAGCCTAAATCATGGACAATGAGTGGGCACAGCTAGATGAGAATAAACCCTTAAAAAGCAGGCGAGGTCCACACCAGCCCCAGGTTGTCCCTAGACAATCCTCATACTATAGTACTCTCACAAAGATCAACAGCTGATCCAGAGCATACCTCAGAGTGCCTGACACAGCAGTACTGTGGAAGTAGGGGGATCCTCAAGTAATTACAAACAACTTAGCACATGCTGGGTTTTCTGGGAAGAGCACAGAGGGATGTTCTGCACTAGCCTGACCTAGGAGCTGGTCCCATAGACATCAACACGTAAGAACTCACCAGGCTATACACTCACAGAAGCCTGGTGTGCATTACACCTTAGTTCTTCAAGAAATTAGACACACAATGAATTTACCCAAACTGTTGTGGGGGACAGCACTGGCCAGCAGTGGGCACCCAGGCCTGGTCCCGAGGTGCTACCCTCTCTGAAACCCCATGTCCCCACCACTTTGCAAAGTGAGAAACTGAACCAGTTTCTAAAAGGTATCCTCCAGTGCGAAGCCTCAGCCCACAGAACCCGATGTTCCCAAACCACAAGGGCCAGCTGACCCCACACCGGGCATACTCACCCTGCATTTGCCAACAACTGCCAGGACCTGAGGCCCGGGCCCCCAGCACAGCGCAGCAGGGGCTCCTCCCACCCCAGAGCTCCCACAGGCCTGAATCCTAACTTACACCCCATCTATCAACCACAGGGCTTGAGTCCAGCCTGCTGCACGATTCCGTATGACCTGCAAACTCTTTGAAAGGTTATTTCGTGATATGCAAACGTCACACGAAACCCCAATGTCCGTGTCCGTAAATGTCAGGGTAGATGAGACGCAGCCACGACCGCTCATTAAGGTGGTGTCTCTGGCTACTTTTACACAACCGCAGAGCAGAGCCGTTTCCAGACACCTATGGCCTGCAAAGCCTCAAGTATCTACCACGTGGCCCTTTCCAGATGAAAGGGTGCCAACCTCAGCTCTGCCGTTACCCCCAGCCCGGAATGACAGTACACACGCTGCAGGACAGGCCCCAGCGTACTAGAGCCCACGGGAACAGAGACAAAACGGAGGGAACACCCAAGTGCCAAGCCCCAAGATCCACACCGGACGCCTCACCTGTAACCAAGAAACCGGCTCAAATTGGCCTGATCCTATTTCTATCAAGATACTGAATGGTTTTTGTAAGTCACATATGCCACCCAATCAAAGCATGCACAGAGAACCCTGACCTTCAGTGACACCTGGTACCAGAGCTGGGACGGACAGAACTCCGTCACCAGAACCATTCCCCAGCAAAGGGTCTGCTGTCCAGGAAGACCCGGAGTTGAAGCCCCCACACTGAAGCCTGCCCTGCCAGTGCTCCCGGCTCAGCAGCCTGTCCTTCTGCACCCTCAATCCTGCTCAAACCCTCCACAGGCAGGCAGATTTGAGTCTCGCCTCCTGACCTTCTGCCAGCTGACCTCACAACAAAGCCTTTTCTTTTCTCAAAGCCGACGGCATGGAACTGCCTTCTGTGTGCATAGGCAGCGAGCCCTTGGCGGTCACACTGTTAACCTGCACACATGCTCACACTGCTCCCAAGGCCCCAGAGCGGGGTCCCCTCACTTCCCAGAACACCTGCATTCTGGTCCTGGCTCTGCCACTTACAAGCTATGCGTCCTCAAGCAGACCAGTCCACCCTCTCTGGCCCCGGGTGCCAACTCTGCCAAGCAGGGAAACCTCCAGCTCTAAAAGTCTGGGGGATCGGAGACCTGTCCAGTGCACTCACAACACTTCCCAAGCAGCTCAACTGGGCTGAGGCGGGCAGGTGGGACAGGACCCCACTCACCAGGCACGTAGACGGAGGGATTCTCCGACATGCCAGGCAGGGGCTGGTAGTCATGAGGCCTGCGTATCTTCAGCGACTGGCCCTGGAAGATGATGCCGTCGAAGGCCATGGCCTGGGTGGTCTCGTCCACTGAGCGAAACTGAATGAAAGACAATCGGTGGTGAGCAGCCAATCCAGCCCCAAGCCCCCGGGGGCTCTGGGACGGCAGAGGACAACTGCAGAAGGGCCCTGTGCAAACAAGGGCTCCTGCCAAAGTGCTACAGCCAAAGTGTGGCACACACTGACCCCACTCACCTCCAAAAAGGCAAAGTTCTTGTCCTGGTTAATCTGCACAGCCAGGACAGGGTTGCCAGGCGCCTGTGTCAGCCCCCCCAGGCGCATCTGGGCGTTGAAGAAATCCATCATGGCTTCCTGCAGAGGGAAGAGGAGACAGGGAGGGGCGGGGAAGGGGGTGGAGAGAGGAGGGGGAGGGTGAGAGAGGGAGACACGGAGGGTTTGGGGGAAAGGGGAAGGGACAGGGAGGGGTGGGGGTGGGGGGAATAGTGGAATAGGGTGGGGATAGAGGTTAATAGTAGGAAAAATGGGAAGGGGAAATGAGAGAATGGAGAGGGGGCAGCAGAGACGCCCGAGGGCCAGGTGTGGGGCAAGCCCCAGGGGACCAAGAGGGGAAGGAGAAATAGGGTTCAAGGAAAGATACCGGAAACAACCACAGGGAGAAGAGGAAAAACACAGAACAGAGAAAACAAGGAGACAGGACACATAAGAAGTAGCCAGTGGTGACATAAGGAAATGATAGGAAAGTGGAAAAGCATTGGCAGGCAGAACACGGAGGGACCCCCAGTGGGGGAGAGAGAGAGGGAAAGAGAGGAGCAAAGGGACAGAGGGGGGAGGGGAGGAGAGCACAGGAGGAGGCGGGGAGGGGCAGGGAAGGGGAGGAGAGAAGAGTGATGTGGAGGGATCTGGCCCTGGAGTCGGGGGCTGGTTCATCAAATGTAGCAAAGTGCAGGTTGAGAAAGTCAGAATGGACCTTACTTGCCTTCGCCGACGGTAGCAAACTTTTTGTTGCTACGAGGGATCTCAGCCCCACAATATTTCACTTTAAAGAGAAATGGAAACAACTCTTTGATCTCGGGATTCTCAGGGGTGCCACGGGAAGGGGTGGGGAGAGGGGGGGGAGAGGAGCATGGGGAAGGTGGGGAGGTCAGGGCCATCAAAAATAAAAGAGCAGCTGTGGGAGAGGATGGGACAGGCGGCAGAGAACAGAGGCGTGTCAGAAATTGAGGGGCGTGCGTCTGTGTGTGAGTGTGTGTGAGTGTGTGTGTGTCGAGTCTCCCTCACTGTCTCTCTCCACACAGATTCGGATGCAGATGCGTGGACTCTCGTAGGTAAGTTATGTGTGTGTTTGATCCCTGGGTTTGGAGGAGATTGGGGAGGGGAGACGGGAGAGGATAGAGGAGGGAGGGAGGGCCACCCCCAGCCCGGCCCCTGGCTGGCTCAACTCCATCGTCCGTCTGGGAGGGGGGCCGGGGGGTCTTGCAGGAGCAGAGTCTGACCCGTGCAGGTAGGGGAGGGAACGAAGGGAAGGGAAGGGAAGGAATGGGGAGGGGAGGGGCAGGGCAAGGGGGGAGGGCAGTACCTCAGTGATGCCAAAGGGGATGTTGCCCACGTAGAGGCGCCGGGCCTGTCTGGTCATCTGGCTCCCAACCACGGGCACCGGCGTTGGGGTCACAGCCAGACCGTCCGGGGTCATAGTGGGAAGGAGGGCGGTGGCTGGAATCTGACCCGCAGCTTCAAGGGCAGAAGGGAGTATACAGTGTCACAGGACCACCCTGTCTGTACCCACGCTGCTAGATTGCCCCCACCCCCACAGCCCATCCTTGGGAGAGGGCTCCCTGATGGACCTCCTGCCTTAGGAAGCCAGGCCTCCTGAAGGCAGCCCTCCAGAGGCCTCAGCCCCACTCCATCATGGGGGCTTTAAAAGGGCAGAAGCCAAAAAACCCAGGGCTCAGACCTCATTCCCCTCCCCAAGAATGGGGTGTGTCTCCTCAAGCACCCAGCACACGCTGTGAAGCCCACCTTGCATGGCCTTGTACTGCATGGGGGTGATGTGCTCAAAGCCGGGCGGTGGCACGTCCCAGTATTTGCGCACCTTCTTCTTCTTCTCATGGCGGGGGGAGCGACTGGGGAGGGTGGAGGGGAGAGCGGGCAGGGCCACCTCAGTGTGGCCCACTGCAGACCTGCCAGCCCCCCAGGCTCCCCTGGCTCCCCACCAGTAGCTCTGCTCTCTCCGAGAGGGAGAGAGTCTGGGTCGGGCCATGCCCAAGCCTGGGGAGGGGCTGATTTCAAGGCAGGTGCTTGGGCCAGGGATGGAAAGGGCTGGGCAGGTGTGCAGGGGTGGGAGGGGAAGGGGAGGACATCAGGGTGGAAGGGGCAGGAAGAGAAGCTCACATCAATCCACCGTGCTCCTCTTTAGCGCCTCTGGTCAAAGGTTTGCTAGGGGTGGGAGGGAAAGGTATGGGGAGGGGTGACTGGGGACCCTTGTTTTCCCCCATACACCACACCCCCCCAGGGCACAAAGCCCCAGGGCTGGGGGCAGGGCCAAGGTGAACCGAAAACAGGCCCCCTCGACCCTGCTATTCCCCCCAAATTCCCACACCACAAAAAAAGAAGTGAGGACAGGGAGAAGAGCCAGACAGATCGCTTTCTAGTGGAGAAACCGAGCTGGGAGGAGACAGGACTTCACCTACCCCGCCCCTCCTCACTTAAGGGGACAGGGAAAACAGGAGGGGCGCCTGGGGAGGGAAGAGGCTTTGGAGAGCAACAACAAACGTCCTAAGCCAGAAGGTGGCCAGGGCAGAGGTGCTGGCCCTCTGAAATCTCCCCCTTCCCAGGAGGCAGAGCACAGCCTCAGGATGGTCCCATAGGAGCTCAAAAAGAAAGTGAAGAAGAGATGAGCCCTAGAGTGTGTGTGTGTGTGTGTGGGGGGGGGGGTGATGGGAAGGGGAGCCCCTCATGAAGGAAAAGACAGAGTCAGTGCTTGTCTGCACACTCGCCTCCAAGATCAAGAACCTGCTGCCCCTACAACTCACCAGAAACTGAATAACACCCCAAAACAGAAAAAACTGAATTCCACACAGACAAGCCGCAGATCCCATCCCCAGATAGAGAGGAGCCAGAGGCCAGGGCACCCAACGGCGCTCTCCCACAACGGGCAGCCTACCCCATCCACCCAGCCAGGGGTCCCAGCCTGGTACCTTCGTCGCCGCCTGTCCCGGGAGGCGCTCCGCTGGTCCCGGTTGCGCCTGTCCCGACTCCGGCTCCGGCGCTTGCGGTCGCGGCTGCGTGAGCGGCTGTGGCTGCGCTTGCGGTGCCGGTTCTCCTTGTCTCGCTCTGAGCAAGGCAGGGGAGGATGAGCTGAGGGAGGATGTGGCCCAGCCCACCCACGCACTGGGGGCCATGCCCCAGCCCCAGGGAGGCCACCCCCAAGGGGACAGGATTCGATAGAGGAGGGGAAATAGCAGGCTTCCTGGGTCCACAAGCCAGTCCAAGGACCCTGGGGGACCCTGGGGACGGGAGCTGGTTACCTGAGGGGACAGGGCCTGGAGGTGCCCGGGGTGTGAGATACCTGAGGCTGCTCAGGAGGAGCTGGGGGCCAGAGAAGAGAGGAGGCTGGCTCCTGGTCCCCTCCAGGGCTGAGGGGCCTGACCCCAGGGCCGTCCCTGAGAGGGGCAGGGCTAGAGGCTGGGGAACCAAGAGACCCAACGATGTTTTCCTGAAGGGACCTGTGGCCCCTCAGGAAAGACGTCCTCAATCACCAGTTGCACCCACAGCCCCACCATCAGGCCCTGGGTGAGGTCCCATCCAGGACGCCCTTCCCGAGGCCCCTCCTTCTGCCCCATGTAGACCTGCATCCCAGACCACCCATTCTGCCTCAAAGGAAGTACACAGCACTCCAGGGGCCGGGCTGCTTTCTCTGAAAGGCTCAGGAGGCAGCACAGAGCTGGGTCCCTCACCCCTCACTTGGGGGCGGTTGTGCCTGGGAAGAGAGCACCGCCCTCCCTGCTCAGCAACAGAAACCTCTGCTCCCTACAGACTTCTCAGCCTCCAAGAAGGTGCAGGCTGAGCTGCAAGCATGGGGAGCTCGAGCACAGCATTCCACTTTAGCTCCTGGCTTCAGACACTGACTTCTCTCACCTGCCCGGCAGGCCCCTGTTAGTGTGCTCCTGAGTGTCACCATGTTCCAGGGACAGGAGGCAGAAGAGGCAATAAGGAAAGCACCTCAAAGTGGACTCACATAGGTCTGTCTGTATTTTCTAATGTAATTAATTATGAACTTTCTGTAAATACACCTCAACTCCAGAATCAATAAAACTCAGGAAAAACACACACCTAAAAAAGGGAAAAAACACAGCAGCCAACACCAGGATGCTTCCCAAATCCAGGACCTGGGCTAAATATTTCACTTGCAGTCAATCCTTATTACTGCTTTGGGGAGACCCTGCTGGGGGCTCCTGTAACAGGGAAACTGAGGCACAGGGCGCAAACATGACTGGCCCAAAGGCCAAAAACCAAGGAAGTGGAGAAGCCTGAACATGAACCCTATAACGTCAGCGAGTTCAGTGAAGCAGCAGGCCACACTCCCCAACTCAGGCGGGACACTCCAAGGTCTGCATGGAACCCCTAACGACAATGGGGTTATCTCCTTGAAGACAAAAAAAAAAGAATCAAAAACTGGAAACAGAGATCAGCGTCAGGAGGAGAGGCAGGAGCTCGTGCTCTGTGCTCATTGAGACAGGCAGGCTGTGAGCCCCAAGGGTCTTCTTTCCTGCACCCAAGGCTCTCACACCAAAGAAGCAGCAGTGATGCCTGCTGGGTACTTAAAATGCAGACCAGGAAATTAATTCCCTGGAGATACAGGTGCACTGGGTAGGAGTAAAGTCAGGAGGGGGGTGGCTCAGAGACAAAGACTCACAGATGGGCAACACGTGGGCAGCACTTCCCCCTATACACACCGATCCTGGGCACAGAGAAAGCTTCAGGTGTTCAAAATGCTGTGGCCACCTTGTGGGAACAGCGCCACCAACACAGGGGACGTTTGAGGGCTCAGAGCCTGGCCTCCCCATACCAGGAGGGCACGAACACAGGCAGCATCCTGGCAAGAGCCTCCAGGAAGGGCTCGAGCAGCTCTGAGGGCACCCAGCGCAGTGGACCAGGCCTTGCGGCCAGCCAGAGTCAGGCAGCATCAGCTCTCCTGCTTACCAACTGTGTGAGACCAGCAACAGCACTAACCATTCAAAATTCACTTTTCTCTCCTTCAAATGAGGATATGTGAGGACTTGGAAGAAGGATGTTTTGAGAGCACCTTCCCCAACTGTGACACCCATCTCTGAGTGACCTGAAGGCCTTACTATGCTAGGAGTGATTTCACAATAAAAAACACCATTTATTGTAGGCCAACTCACATGCCACACACTTTACCTAAGTTACCTGGTGTAATCTCAGCTCCACCTCGGACCAGACCTGGGAAAGTTTTAAAACTTTCTGAGCCTGGCCCTGGCTGGTTTGGCTCAGCGGACAGAGCATTGGCCCGCGGACCAGAGAGTCCCGGGTTCGGTTGCACTTTGTCCCTGGCCCCGGTTGGCGTCATGTGGGTAGCAACCATTCAATGTGTCTCTCTCACATCAATGTTTCTCTCTCTCTCTTCCCCCCTCTCCCTCGAAATCTATCTGAAGATAAATACACACACACACACACACACACACAAACTTTCTGAGCCTGTTTTCTCCTCTGCAAAAGAAAATCATTTCGGCCTCACAGGGCTGTTACAAGGGTCCACTTAGAAATACTGCAAAGAGCTTAGCAAAGCGCCTGGCACGGGGCAGGCACTGGGTCTAACTGTAACTGGTTACTACCACCCTTATTAATTCCAGAAACCCCGTGACAAGAGAAGAATGGCCAATCCCCACAAGAAAACAAACAGGCACGGAAGACATTCAAGTAGTTCAGCTAAGAAACAAAGTAGCTGGCTGTTTGAACCCAGGTAGCTCAACTCTCAAGCCTGGGTTGTTAGGCGGAACATCATGCACAGAAAGGCAAGCCCTGGGCACTTGGTAAACAGGACTTCCCAGGGCACTGTCTCCTCATCCGGTCACCCCATACCCAACTCCAGGCTGGGTTCAAAGGGGCACTCGGACGCCCCTCATCCAACTCTTCAAACACGGGCAGCATAAGCCTCAAAGCTCCCTACCTTCCCTAAACCCAAGTTTCTACGCTCCCAAACCAGAATAAGGAGACATGAACAACTTTTTAAACGTCATGGCTCTCCCAGTTCCAAAATTCTTGAGAGTCTCTAAGCTGATCGGCACCCGCAGGGCCCCGTGGAGGGCCCTTGCCGCCCACCATCTCCTACGGTACCCAACTGGACCAGGGCCCTTTACTCTTTCAATGCCTCAGTCTCCCCATCTCTACGCTGAGGTGATTCACGAATCTAGGGGCCCCGATCTGGGATCGGACAAGACGTGGAGTCTGTCTCCAGCAGGGGAGAGATGAGAGACTAACACCGCACACCGATCATCGCCACCGCCCGCGTATATGCAGGGCGCACGCGTGGGGCAGGAACACCTTAAGAATGCACCGAGCGCCCCTCTTTCACAAGGGAACCCACGTCACATGCAGTGACCCAAGACCAGCGAGGACCCTCGCGCGGGCTAGTCCGCAAGACACGACGCACAGGGCGGCCGCGGGGGGAGAGCCGGCCCACGCCGCGGCCGTGCCCATGCCCACGTGAAGTGAGGGAGCTCGCAACCGCCATTTTGGAACAAAGGGGGCGTGGAGACCCAGGCCGCGGACCCGGACGGAAGCGGAAGTGCCGAAGCAGCGGGAGAAAAAGAGAGGTCGCGGAGGCCGATGTATGTACATATACATGTATATACTCTCCTTTCCAGATTAATAAAAACAGTCCGCGAGGGGACACGCGGAGGGCCCTCTCGGCCACGCCGCCTCCGCCCGGGACCAAGCGGGGCGCAGAACGAAGCCCGGCGCGCATGCGTGCCGGCCCGTGCCCGCCGCCCCCTCCCTCCCGCGCGCGGAGGCACGCCGGGCGGTCACGTGAGCGAGGCGCGCGCCGCGGGACAGTGGGGGTGGGGGGTAGCCGCGCGGCCCTGAGAGGAGGGGAAGCGAGGGGGAAAATGGCGGGGGGCACGGAGGAAAGCCAGGAGCCGCCCCGCCCGCCGCCCCGCGCCCCCGGCGCCCTCACCTTGCTTATTCTCGTTGAGCTGCCGCTCGAACTCGTCGAAGTCCGACATGCTGAGGCGGCCGCGTAGGGCCCTGTGCAGCTCTCACCTCGCCTTGCCGCCCGCCCGCTCCGGCCGCTTCGGCTACTTCCGCCGCTCGCTTCGGCTACTTCCGGCCGCCTCCGGCGCGCCGCCGCCGCCCCCTGCCTAATCGAGCCCGGGCCGCCCGCCCCGCCCCGGCTCCGCCCCTCTCCCCGCCCGCCCGCCCGCCCGCGAGGTGCCCCTTCCCCAGAGCCTGGTCCCGAAGCGCGTCAACTATTTCCGGACCGTAGAGGAAGGAGTCGGTGCAGCAGCTTCGGCTAATTCCGAAAACACCCGAAGCGACGGTTTTGCCGGGGTTCTCGGGTTGTCGTAGCTTTTCGGAAATTAGCTCTTCAACGTTCGGGTGTTTCCGTGGGTCCTCACCTTCCTCTGTGCCCAGCGCCCCCCACCCCGGCCAAGGGTTCGGCTTCTTCCGACAATTCAAACCGTCCGTCTTTGGCCGCTTCCGCAGGGGCTCCCCGCTCGACTCCGCCGGTCCTGTCCGGACAATCCGCTACTTCCGACAAGTCTAACCGTCTTGGGACTTAGTACTTCTCGAAGGGGATCGTCCTCGGGCCCCTCCAGAGATTAAGCTCGATTTCAAGCTTCGGCTCTTTCCGGAGATTCTACTTGCTCACCCCTCCCTTCTCACAGAAAACTTCGGCTCCTTCCGCCACCACTTCGGGAAAGCCTCGCTCACGGAGATGGCTTCGGCTTTTTCCGTCGGTGCTTCGGCTCCTTCCGGCGTCGGGAACCGAAAAGGGAGGGAGGGCGGAGACGAGGTGGGTCAAGGGAAGGGATACGGGGCAGGGGCGGGGTCCCGGCTCCCACCTGGCTCTCCCGGTGGGGAGAGTGGAGGAAAAGAGAGGCCGATCTCGTGGACGGCCTAAGAAGGTTGCGCGAGACAAAAGCAGCCAGCAGGGTGAAGGGTGCGCGCGGCCGCTGCGGAGGTTGGCAGCGCGGCTTTGTGCGCCTGCGCAAGTTGGAAGCGTTGGGGAGCGAGATGGACTTTTGCGCCTGCGTAGAGGTCGGCCTAAGGCGAGGTTTTCTCTGCTCCGGGAGGGGGACGAGTTCCAAAATCTCCAGGACGCGTGCGCGAGCGCGAGCCTTGCCCTTCCTCCGGCGAAAGTTCCGAATTCCCGGCAGTTGAGCACGGCAGCCCTCTCCTGGTTGCCGTAGCAACCGCTTAAGCGCTTCTCTGTCCTGCCGCTGCGCAGGCGCAGCAGGCAACGTAGAGGACACTTCCAGGAGACAGAGAGTCTTGCATTACTGCCCCCTGGCGGGCGGAAGCCTCCTTCCAGTGATTCCGTTTCCCGCGGCGGCCGCCTCCGCTGGAGGTCATTGAGTCCCGCCTCCTACCGCCGCGCCTCTAGTCCAAACAGCCCACCGGATAGTGTTTACGCCTCTTTTCCCGAGCACAGCTGCTTCTCCCCCTCCCGCCGCTGCCTCGGGGGTGCTAATTACACCCTGTCTCCCCAACCTCCCCGTTTCTCGTGTGACCGCCCGCTCCCTGGAACCCCCCCAAGGTCCTGTCACCGTCTCCGTGACAACGGCCAACCCCTCCCAAGGAAGAGGCCGGGGCCTAGTTTATTCCAAATTTTATCATCTTCTTAATTTAAATTCTCTGAATAATTAATTCTCTGACTCAAGTAGACTTGGGGGAGGTCCGGTATGCGGGTCCTTGGGGCTGGGGGCGGAGACCAGGCGTGTGCAGTGTCCCCGCCCCCGCAGGGTCCCGCCCTTTTCCCAGGAGGAAGGGCCCGGTGAGGGCAGGAGGGGTGACAGTGTTTTAGGAAAGGGCAGAACCAGGCCCCTGGGAGCCTGGCTAAGTGACACACACACCCAACCCTGGGAATGGAGAGGATGCTGGGAATGTGGGAAGCAAAGAGTGCAGATCTATATACAAGGGACCTGGGGTGGGAGTTGGGGTCTGCAGAAGGGGGAGAGAGGCACACGCAGAAGCACGCTGCCCACCCCCAGACCTTGGTGAGGGACACTCCACTCATGCACACACAAGCCGTGTGCCAGGTGGGTTGGAGGGGAGGGAAGTGGGAGCCGGAGGCCGTGGCCTGGGCCAGGGGGAGCGGAATCACCGCTTGAAGCGGTAGGTGATGGGGAGCAGCAGCTTGCTCTTCTTGAGGGCCTGCACCTTCTTGAGGGTCTCGTCGTCCAGGGCCAAGAAACAGCGGCGAGAGTACTCCAGCAGACGCTCTTTGGAGGGGTCGAACTCGCCCACCTCCGCCAGCTTCTCCGGTGCCACGATGAGAAGCTCCGCGATGGGCGTGGTTAGCGCCACCGTGTTGCGGTCCACGCGGTGGTGCTCGAAGGCCCTCGACATGCTCTTCAGCTTCTGGAAGGTGCCCAGGATCTTCTTGTAGCGGCAGAGGACACCGTCTGCGTCCTTCACTGCAGGGCCAAGGAGGGGGGATAGAGAGGCAGACATGGGGGGTAGATGGAGTTAGACGGAGGAGACAGATCCACATAGGGGAGGCAGTTGGGAAGCAAGTGGGACAGAAATGGGAGGGCAGGCATGGGGACAAGAGACAGATGGGGTCAGGGGCCCAAACAGCAAAGGAATGGAGGGAGGCAGGGAGATATGAGCAAGGAGTCCAATACAGGAATAGCCAGAACAAAGGGGGAAAGAGAAGAAAAAGCAGGTGAAAAGAGTTAGAGCAGGTGGGAGAAACAGAGGCAGAATTTGGAGGAGGGGAATCAGGAAGGCCCCAGGAGAGGATGAGGAGGAAAAGGAACTGTAGAGCGGTTAGTTCCCAGGCCTGGGGGAGGGTGGACCAAAATGTGAAGACTACCCCAGGATGATAGGTGGAGGCTGGGAGCCAACCACCAGTAGATCTGGACTGGTAAAGATGGGGAGGGGACACTGGGCTGGTGTGGCTCACTGGTTGAGTGTCAACCCATGCACCAAGAGGTCACTGGTTCGATCCCCAGTGATGGGCATGCAGGAGGCAGCCAATCGATGTTCTCTCTCATCGATGTCTCTATTTCTATCACTCTCTCCCTCTCTCTCTAAAATCAATAAAGAAAAACTATTTTTTAAAAAAGATGGGGAGGAGAGGGAACACAGCAAGTCCCCGCCAAGACCCGCTCCCAGAAGGTAAAGGTGTCAGGTCCCCACTGGCCCCCATGTCCCCCCTTACCCCGCTGCCTTTCCCGGGCCTTGGGCTTCCCGAAGCGCCTCCGGCCAGCGCCTCCCTTCTGCTTCTGCCTCTTCCTCTCCACATTACTGCCTTCTTCAGACACTCCACTGAGCGAGGAGGCAGCTGACTCGGGGTCTGAGGCGTCCCCTGCAGCCCCACCCCGGCCGTCACCCTCAGCCCGCCGGGGCCCAGACTTCACCCGGCAGTGGTCCTCTGGAGAGAGGTGGGGAGAAAGAGACACACGTGAACTGCAGGAACAGGAAGGAGAAGGCAAGAGGCCTGTTGGCAAGGTGGGAACAGATGTCACATCACACATGTTCCCAGGAGGGGCAGGAAGCACTGTATAGATGCTTAGGTCCCTACCTAAATGGCTGAATAAAGAACATTCAGCTAGGATTTGAGGACACAAGTCATGGGTGGAGCTTGGTTGAGGATGCTCAGCTGAGTCCTAAACTTGGTGGCAAGAGGTCTAGGGGACGGCCAACACTGGACTAGGGACCTCAGGAGAGCCTGTGACTATGTAGGGTTTGACGGTGGAGGAGAGTTTTTCTGGGGACCTAGCGGGACCTCCAGAAGAGTGCATTCCAGACACCTTGGAGGCAGGCAAGGCCTTGTTGGGGTGGAGGGTTAAGACCCTGAGTGAAATCTCAGGTTCTGGGGTTAGTGGGCTGGGAGTGGCAGGTGCCCGCCTCCACCTGGGTGAGGGAGTGCTGAGGCCCTATACAGGACCCCCAGAAGATAAGCTGGAGGAGGTCCGGTTTTGGAGAATCCCCCTGAGAAAGTCCAAAGACCCCGGGGCTCTACCATCCTGAGAGGTTCCCATACTTGTGGGGACACAACAGTCGGTCTCAGCAACCCAGGCAAGAGGTGGTTCCAGAGCACAGGGGTCCCCAGTAACATCCACCTTGGGAAAAAAGCAGGCCACTTGCCAGGCTTTTGGTGGAATTCACAGAGGAATGTGGGAGCTTGAAAGGGAGCCAGCTGGGGGCTGAGCACCAATGGGGGGGGGGGGGAGCATACAGGTGCGGTTCTCCAAAACGCAGCTAAAGATTTGGCAAAGGAAAGTCCTATCTGGGGGAAGGGGTGGGGCACAGGGTCCTGAAAACGCCATGGCACTAAGCAGAAGGTAAAGGTGTCAGGTCCCCACTGGGCCACCAAAGCATGTGTGTGAGTAAGAAGGGTCTGGTGTCCCGGAGAAGGGTTGAAGCTGGGTGCCAGGGCCCAGAAGGGGACTGGCTTGTGGGGCACCCTCACCTGCATCCATACGTGCAGAAGAGATGAACTTGTCCAGCTGACACCGCAGGAAGTCCCGCTCCTCCTCCAGGTCCTCAATGCGTTTCTGCAGCCATGAGTTCCGCTCCAGGGCCATGTGCAGCTGGGCCCTGACACCATTCATCAGGGCCACCGTTGGGGATGCAGCCTCCGGAGGCTCTAGGGCAGCGGGGGACCCTGGTCACACTCCAGGCCTCAAAGGCCTTGTACCCTAGCTTACTCCAGTGCCTCGGTGCACCACCACCCCCATCTCACCCTCGAAGTTTCCCCGAGAGGGGCTCAGACTGTAAAAGAGCTGTGGGTCTAGGTGGGGCGTCTCCTCGAAGGGAATAGAGATCTCCAAGGCCTCATCGTCCTTCTTCACTAGAGAGAAGAGGTGGGGTCAGCCCAGGGACGTCCCCATGCCCCTGGGACCGGGCCCCCAACCCTGGGGAGAAGAGGGCAGGGATGGGCAGAGCGGCGGTGGGACCAAGGGTCGGGCAGGGTCCCAGCTTCCTCACGTGTCCTCCTCCGGCTGTTCCGGTCACTCATGGCGCGGCCTCCCGCGGACCCAGGCAGCTGAGCGCCTCAGAGGCCCTGGACAGAAAGAGCAGCCACAGATGGACTCCTGGGGACATCCCGGGAGGTGGGGCCCAACTCCTTCCTCAGGACTGACTGGGCAGGTGCCGAGGGCCCGGGCTCCCGAGTCTGATGGAGCGGGGAGACCCAGAACCCTCAGGGCTAAGGGAGGACACCTGGGGGTCCAAACTCCTGAACTGCTACACAGGTACTCAGGGAAGGAGAGGGGTTGTGGTGGGGTCCATAGAGGGGACATCCTGGCCAGGACGGGTCACCTCGGGGCCCAAAGATGCGAGACGTGCGTGGGGAGACTGTGCCCCAACTTCTAGGCATGGGGTGGGAGGTCCAGCCCACGCGCGCGCCTCCCCCACCCACGCCTCCCCCGCACTCGCACGAGCAAGCATGACCCCTTCCCCGTGGTGGGAAGCCGGGCGCGTGCGCACTGCGGGAGAAGGTCACGCGTGGGGATGCGGCCCCCGCCCCCGCCCTTTGTCCCGCGGGTGGGAGGGGGAGCGAAGGTAGTAAGGGTGTCCCAGCGGGGGCTGCGCCAGGCCGCGGGTGCCCGGGGTCGGACGGGCTGGGGTCCCGCGCTCACCCACCCGCGCGCGGAATCCGGCCGGGGAACCGACCGCGGCGGCGGCGCCCATGCCCGGCGCCGGGGATCGTCTGCAAAGTGTAGCGGGGAGTGGAGGGTAGCGCCCACCCACCGTGGGGCGGGCCGGCAGGAGCGGCGAGTCGCGGGGCCGCGGGGCGGGCCGGGACGCTCTCCCGGTCCGCTGGTCGACGCGCCTCCTCCGGTAGCCCCGGCCCCAGGTGAGGCCCACCGTGTGCGGCGGAGGCCGGGGCCGCACTTGCGCGATGGCCCCTTGCAGCCCTCCCGGCCCCGCCCTCCGCGAGGCCGGGGCAGGGAACGTCATGAAATTCCCAATTCCTAGAGAGCCGGTGGCTCCAGCGGTCACCCGAGTGGGTGACCGTGTACCAAGTCGGACCTGGGTGAGGCGGGGACAGTGAGGGACTGTCGGGAAAGTTAAAGCAAGGAGAGGGTCCCTTTAAACGATCCCCTGAGACCCACGGTTCCCAGGATCCTGGGGGAGTAAGTTACCCCTCTCTGAAAATAGGGACCTGGAACCCACCACCACCAGCCCGTGTGGGTGTTTAACGACTGGCTTTGGCACATTCGGACCTGGACCCCAGTCCTGGCCGCTGCTGCTCCTGCCTCAGTTTACTCACCTGTAAAGTGGTAAGGATGCAGTGGCCGCGTGCCGGGGTCCAGCCTCGGCAGGTCCAGGGGTTCCCAAAGGTGTGGACGGAGTCGGCGAGAGAGAGAGAGAGAGAGGGAGAGGGAGAGGGAGAGGGAGAGAGAGAGCGCACGCAACGTGGGAGACAGAAAATCCTTGATCTTACTTCTGCTTAGTCTTAATGCTTCTCCTTCTGCCTTCTGCCCCAGACTAGCAGAGCCTTTTATTATGTATATCAATCCACAGGTTACATTGTTTCCCCCAAACCTTTTAGGCAAAAAAGTACAGACATTCTTTTGGTTGTTTACCCAACTCTTATGTATATTACATGTTAATTACTAACTATCTCCACCCTTCATCCAGACATCCTCTTAAAACTCCTGACCTCTCCTCCTATCTAAGATCCTTTTAAGCTTCCACATTTCTATCCTAAATCTTATTTTCTTGCTTTTCTTCCTGTAATCTTTTCTACCATTTACATCATTAGTCATCTATATGTTACTTCTATAATAATTTCTAACAGACAGCTAACAGATAGAGAAAGCAAAGATTAGTCTCCTTCAGTTGCCATCCTGCATTTTTATTTTCCCATTTACTTTATATCTTCAGTCACTGTTCTTCGTGATTCCTGCCACGCAGTGAATCCACTTCTCCAGGGACAATGTCAAACCATGGAGCTCACCCGGGACTGTGTCAAACCGTGGTGGTCCTCGTATCTCCAGGGACTGTGTCAAACCATGGAGCTCACCCGGGACTATGTCAAACCGTGGTGGTTGCTGTTCCAGTGACACTGCTCCCAACAGCCGCACTCGACCCTAGTCTGGGCTCGGGGAGGGCATGGTTAGTGCCACCCAAGGACAGACAGCCGGCGGCTCTCTCCCTCTCTGGAGCGTGGAGACGGCCGA
Organism: Tadarida brasiliensis; assembly: GCA_030848825.1. Classification (NCBI taxonomy): domain Eukaryota; kingdom Metazoa; phylum Chordata; class Mammalia; order Chiroptera; family Molossidae; genus Tadarida; species Tadarida brasiliensis. The sequence goes on from CM061276.1 coordinate 2,198,528, forward strand.
TTTCTTCCAACCAAAATGGGATCGTAAGAAGCAATGAGGCCCCGCACAGTGCCTGGCACAGAACAGACCCTCAAGGAGGATTCCTGGAGGAGGCAGGGGCTCCTCCTGCTCAGCTCCACACGTCTCTCCTCCTCCCTTCACCAAGAGCCTCCAAGCCCTGGGGTTCCTGCCAGCCCTCCTCAGAGCACAGCTTGAACCCTGCAGCGGGGAGACCTAGATGTCTGGGACCCTGGAGAACTGTGGCTACACTCCCACCCACTTCCCATTACACCTGAAAGGGGAGCCCTGGCCAGTGCAGCTCAGTTGGTCAGAACATCCTCTCCTGCACCAAAAAGGTCTAGGGTTTGATCCCCGGTCAGGATTTTTTTTTTTTTTTTTTTTTTTTTAAGTCCAAGGGGAGGCACCTGCCCTAGATCCGGGTTTTTCACACTACAGGTTTGTGGGTGGAGAATTCGATATAGTAGGATGGAATCAGCAATTTATTTATTTTTAATCCTCACCCGAGGGAGGGAGAGAGAGAGAGAAATATCAACGTGAGAGAGACACATCAAATTGGTTGCCTCCCGCACAACCCGGATCAGTGCCAGGGACCGAACCACAACTGAAGCAGGTGCCCTCGACCAGAATCGAACCTGCGACTCTTTGGTTCTCGGGCCGACACTCCAACCGCTAAGCCAAACCAGCCAGGGCGGAATCAGCAATTTAAAAGTCATGGATGATGCCCGGCCTGTGTGGCTCAGTGGATTGAGCCTCATCCCACGGACTGAGAGGTCCTGGTCAGGGCACATGCCTGGGTTTCCGGCTGATCCCCAGTAGGGGGCGTGCAAGAGACAGCCCATTGACGTATTTTTCTCTAAACAAATCAAGAACACATTTTTTTTAATTTTACCCAAAATAAAGGTCATAGGTGAGCCCTGGCAGATGTGGCTCAGTTGGTTAGGTGAAAGCATGCCAGGTTGCTGGTTGGATTCTCAGGGCACATGCCTGGGTTTGGGGTTTGATCCCCAATAGGGGGTGTGCGTGATGTCTTGCTCTCATATAGATACTTTTCTTTCTCTCCTCTCTTTTCCTCTTTAAAAATCAATTTAAAATCTTTTTAAAGAAAAGTCATAGATGAAACAATATATCAGAATAGTCTGCACATGGCAAAGGTGACTTTTCTATTTCACATATATTTGGTATATCCGTACACTGGGTTGCCATATAAAATGTGCTTCGTACAATGGATCATGGTTTTAAAAATAAGTTTAAAAACACTCTGCCTAGCCCTGGCCAGTGTTGTTCAGTGGTTAGAGCATCAGTCCACAGGGTCTTGGGTTCGATTCCTGGTCAAGGTCACATACCTGGCTTGTAGGTTCCACCCCCAGCCCTGGTCAGGGCGTACAGAAGGCAACCAGTTGATGTGTCCCTCTCACATCAATGTTTCTCACTCTCTTCTCCCCCTCCCTTCCACTCTATCTAAAAACCAATGGAAAAAATATCCTCGGTTGAATATTAACAAACAAACGAATACACTCTGCCTAGATGACACAGGTCCTGAGGAACCAAGTGAGGACTAGCCCCTTTCCCAGCCAAGCCAGCCAAGGCCCACTGGGCCAGACACTTGCTGAGTTTCCCTGCTAGGCAGCGGGTGGGCCACGCCACTGCCCCCATAAGGAAGCTCCCAGTGCTCAAAAGTGGAAAATGGTTTATTGGGTGTTTACTCTCAGTTCCCGGCTGGGGGGTGGGAGGCAGGTCTGGAGCCACTGCTCCCAACATCAGCGTGGAGGCCTCAAAAAGACGGTACAGGCTCCCAGTGGCCCCCAGCCACTTTCAGGCCAGAGAATTTCCACGCCCAGTGGTCTCCCCCACACTCCCCTGTCAGGACTCAGCTTGGAATTTCTGATGTCACTGAGGCTAGAGGACTCCACTCTGTGAATGTGAGGTCTTGTTCCCATCTTGTCTCCAAAGCACAGGACTGGAAGATTACTCGTGAGCTCCTCTTTCCTCAGGGCTCCGCCTCCACAACAGGTGGGTCTGTGTTTGTGTCTAGGGCCCCGAAAGCCAGCTTTGGGTGCTCTCTGAGTGTCTGAGGACGACAGGAGTCCAGGCTCCCCTAGATCCCAGGATACCAGGGGTTCTCCGAAACCGGCTCAGGGATGCTTCCACCGGGTGTGCTTCTGCAGTGTGTTCTGCTCCATAAATCGGCGCGGGCAGTGCGGGCACTGAAACGGGCGCTCCCCAGAGTGAACCCGGCTGTGCTGGGCCAGCTCGCCAGCCTCTCGGAATCGGCGAGGGCAGAGCGGGCATCCGTGGGGCCGCCCACCACCCGCCCGGTGAATGGAGTGGTGCCGCGCCAGGTGGCTGGCCCGCTTGAATGCCTTCCCACAGGTATCACACTCAAAGGGCTTCACCTCCGAGTGGGTGATACTGTGTCGCTGCAGGTAAGACATGTACTCGAAGACCCGGGAGCACACGGGGCAGCTGTAGCACTTTTTCTGAGCGGAAGCCCCATCAGTCCCGGGCTGCCTCTGAGCCTCCTCGTCCACCAGCACAGTGTAGGGGACGCCCTCGGTGTCAATGAGCAGGTAGTGACTGGGCCTCAGAGGGGACGAGGTCTGGGGAAATCCTGTGGAGGAGGAAGGTCCGGGTTCTGGGGACCGGCCTGTCCGAGGGGGAGGGTCCTCCATGGCCTCAGCGGAGGGCAGCGCTGGGGGCTGGAGGCAGGGTGCGGGCAGCACCAGCATCCGGAGGGTAGCTGAGGCCTGGTGGGTGGGAGAGAAGGGCAGGTTACGCGGAGGAGGGGAGCTCGGCCTCACCGCTCCATTCCCTCCCCTATGTGGACACTGCCCAGAACTTCTGCATCCTCCATCTCTCCTCCAGTCCTTGAGCCCTGGACTCTGAGACCCTCTAAGGCTCCTACAGTCTCCCTCCCTGAGAAACCCCTGCTACCCTCCGTTCCACCACCCACTGCAGGCACAACCAGGACCTCGCTGTCTGCCCCTCTGTGCCCTCCCCAGGCCACTGGGCGTTCCTCTACTCTGACCACCCCATCCAACAGACCTCCCGGCCTCTCCGTCCGTTCTCTACTGCCCCTGACCCTACACACTCCACCCAGAAGCCTGTGAACCCCTCTTTACACACCCAAGCCTTCTCAGTCGGGCTGCTACCTTGTGCCCCGTCCCAGCCGGCGCTGGCCACCTCCCTGCACACCTCTGCCCGCCCCTGGCCGGCTACCTCCAGGCTCTCCAGTGCACGCCCACCCACCCAGATCCCTCTAGGTCCTAGCTCTCCCGGGGTCCACCCGCGCCCGCCTCCGGCCTCGCCGCCAGTTGTGGGCAGCGCCCGCCGGAGCCCGCGGAGCAGCCGGTCCCGCCCCGCCCCGCGCGCTGGTCCCGGCTCGCCCGGCCCCGCCCCTCCGCGGCCCGCGCCCGCCCGCCCGCCACCTCCCGGCCCCCGTACCCGGTGCAGCAGCCTCTCAGGTCCGGGCGACTCCGGAACGGCCCCGGCCTACCCCTGTGGTGGCGGGCGACGGCGGGACCGGGGCCTCTGCGGACCCCCAGGAGCTGGCGGAGCCGCTAAAGGGACTGTGGACGGGGGACAGAGAAGAGGGTCCCGGGGAGGAAGGGGAGCGGGGCGCTCGGGCCTTCGGGAAACGGCTCCGGCGAGAAACACACACCGACATAAAGGTTCCCAGGTGCTTGCGACCCGATCTCCACGGTCTACCTGGTGTTCCCCCGCCCCGTACGCAAATAAGAACCCTAAAGTGAAGTGCGGAATGTTTATTGAGTCAAGGGTGCGGGGAGTGGGTGGGAGGGGGCGATACAGAAAGGAGCCGTGCCCGTGCCCTTTTGTTAAATCTTCCACGCGGACAACCGTTCACCACTTCGGAGAAAACCAGGGCTCAGAAAGGTTAAGTCACTTGCAAAGGCTCACACAGCACAGCTGGACTGGAACCCAGTTGCGACTGGCTCCCAGGCCCAGGGAAGGGCAACGACTTGATCTACATCACACAGCTAGGGGGAAAGGGAGGGGATGAAGGAAGGAATGACGTTTCTCCCTTTGGGTGGTTAGGGAAACTGAGGCCCAGGGTAAGGCAGTAGCTTCAGCAGAGCCAGGGAGTGTGTGTGGTTGTGCCGCTGTGTGGGTCGGACGCCGAGGCCCAGAGCCGGGTCTGGACTTAGTGGAGGCGCACGTGCTGCGCCAGCTCCGAGGCGTCCTGGAAGCGGCGCGGGCACAGTGGGCACGTGTGCGGTGGGCCCGAGCGGGCACGGTGCGTGGCGCGGTGCCGGGACAGGTGGCTGGAGCGCTTGAAGGCCTTGCCGCAGGCACCGCACGTGAAGGGCTTGAGGTCCGAGTGCGATACACGGTGGCTCTGCAGCCGCAGGGGGCTGGCAAAGACACGGGCGCACTCCGGGCAACTGTAGCCCTTGCGAGGGGGCGGTTCCACCGGAGGTGCCTCGCGCGGGGGTGGGCTCCGGGGCTCCTCCTCCAGTGGCACCGTGTACGTGTAGGGAACCCCGTTGGCGTCGATGAGCAGGTGGCGGCCCAGCAGTGGGGGTCGGGGCCCCGCCACTGAGGAAGGAGTGGAGGAAGGGCCTTCCGTCTTGGGGAAAGGGGGAGCCTTGGGGGACGGTGGGTCCATGGCCTCCGGAGAGGAGGACCGAGGGTGGGGTGGCCGCGGGGGCAGCAGCAGCATCTGGAGCGGCAACTGGGAGCAGTGAGGAGGAAGAGAAGTTAACCTCGCCACTTCCTGGGGGAAAGTGTGCCCCTTCTCACTGCTACTTCTGCGCACCACTGACCTACCTCCCTACAAAAAAGAAACTCTGACTCCAGGCCAGATCACCAAGGTTCCAAGCTGCTTCGGACGCCTCCAACTGAGAGCATACCCATACTCCAACCTGCCTTTCCTGCTGGGTCCTCCTCTCAGCCCCCGACCCCACCAAAGGACATCATCCTGCCACTTCCCTGCCCCACAACAGCTATCAACATCCACATCTACTTCCCCTCTTTACTTCTTTTTTGTTTCTTTTATCTCAGGCCCCAGGCCCTTCGGAGTTTTCGTAAAGGGTCGCTTGCTTCCTCTTCTTCCCAGCCCTCAGGACCCCTTCCCTCGGCCTACCAGGCCCTCCTGGATCTCCATCCCCTCCAGGTGCGCTGTAAATCCTCCCCATCTCTAGGGACATCCGGGTCCTCTCAATTTCCTCTCCAGATACATTCCCTGAGCCCCACTAACCCAATTCCCCACTTTTCACTCCGGTTCCTATACCCTGTTCCTACCCTTAGCACCTCTCGGTCTCCACATCCTCGCCCCACTCCCTACGTACCGTCTGCACTTCGTGTCTGCGTCCCCAGGACCCTCAGCTGCCTGCTTTCTAAGTACCCTGCGGCTCCTGCATCCCCCAACCCCACCAACGGTCCCTCACACACAAGCCACTGCCATCTTCGCTTCTTCCCTCCCCCTCCCTTTCCCAAACTACCTCTCCCAAGCCCCCTTCGCCCTCCTTTCTGAGTGCAGCCGGCATCTTTATTTCTCCGCCCCTCGCCCCGCTATACCCAGCACGGCTCTCCATCCCTTCCCCGCTGCACCCCGGGGTCCCCTCGCCCCCTCTACTCTGCTAGAGTCTCCGTCCCCGCCCCGCCCCACCCCCACCCGGGAGCGCCAGCCCCTCCCCCGCCGGGCCCGGCCTCGCGCGGTCCCGGGGCCAGGCTCCTCCCTCCGTCCCGGCCCCCGTACCCGGTGCGACGGCCTCTCGGGTCCGGAGGAGAGGGCCGAAGTCCCGGGAGGCCCGGGCTTCCCCTCGCAAGTGCCGGCGGCGATGGACCGAGACTTCCGGGAGCTCCGGGCCGGCGGCGCCGGGGACGAGAGCGCGGGGGCCGCGGGGGCGCTAGGGGCGGCGGCGTCCCTGGGAAAGGGCGCCGGCTGGAAACGCGCGCGCTACCACGAAGGTTCCGCCGCCCCAGAACGGGCCGCTCCCCACCACCCGCCTTTACTGAGCACCCTGGGCGGGGAGTGAGGGCGCGGGAACCACAGAAGCCCGCCCCCTGCTCCCTTCCCAGCCCCGACAGCCCCAGAAGAAACTGTTAGGTCGCTGTGACAGTGATCGATTTATAAACTGGGGCTAGGCGCGGTGAGTCGGCCCGAAGTTCCAGACTCGCCCAGGTGGTTCTCTTTCCACTGGGTGGCCCGACCTGCGCCCCCTACCCAACAATGCCCAGGGCGGGAGGGACGTGTCTGTCGGTGGGACAAATGGGGACACCGAGGTCCAGAAGCTGGCCATTGGTTCTGATGTGGCACAGCATATGGGGAAACTGAGGCCCAGAGAAGGTCAGACATAGCTGGATAGAGAGGCAGGAGACATGTGGTACTTCCCACTGGGCAGGGGAACTTGAGGCCCAAGAAGTAGCAGCTGCCTTGTCTTGATGGCACCCGGCACAAAGCGCAGTGTGTGTGTGTGGGGGGGGGGGGAGCAGAGAAGCGGCGTGGGCAGGTGTGTGGAGGTCGCGCCAGGGGGCGGAAGCTTTTGAAGTCCCAGCCAAGGGCTTGAGCGTGGAGTGCGACCGCTGTGCCGACGCAGGTGCACGCGAGAACCGCACTTTGGGGCGGCCTGCAGGGTCCACTGGTTTCCGGTGGCGGTACCGCATTACACCTGAGGGGAGGGTGCAACTAGGAGTGCAGAAGGGAGAAGAAAAGAGGCCTTATTGTGGAGTCCAGTCCTGGGACCCCAGAAGGTGGCCAGAGCTGTGTCCTGGAGAGCTGTCGAAAGAACTTGCTGCGATGATGAAAATGATCTGTGATCCGCGAGCTGTCCAGTGAGACAGCCACTAGCCACGTGGCGCTACTGCCCACTGGATACGTGGCTAGTGCGGCTGAGGACCAGGATTTAAATTGTTCTTTATCTTAATTTAAATGTAAAAAGCCACACGTAGCTCGTGACTGCCAACCTTAGGGGACTGCTGCAAGCCACCTCCGTGACTGCCAACCTTAGGGGACTGCTGCAAGCCACCTCCGAGAGCAAAAAAGAGCACCTAACAGATTCCAAGACTTTGTAGTAAAAGAGTGTTAATCATCTCATGAATGACTTTTATATTGATTACATTTTGAAATGACAGGACTTAGGACATGTTGGGTTAAGAAATGTTATTCAAGTCAACTTCACCTGTGCCTTTCCACTAGTTTTAGTGTGGCTCACTATTTCTACTGGACAGCATTCTTCGAGAGGTGGGGACAGTGGAGAATGAGGGGGTATGCTTGGTTTAAAGGGGCAACGACGCCTTTTGTCCGTACCAGGGCTTCTCAACTTTGGCACTACTGACATCCTTTGCTGTCCTGTATGTTGCAGGATGTTGAGCAGCATCCCTGGCATCGACCTTCTAGGTATGAGTAGTACCCTCCCAACTTCCCTTCCCGTTGTGACAACATATTGCCAAACGTCCCCCAGGTGTTAACTTTGCTCCTGGTCTACACAGACAACCACCCTTCCAGCCTAGTGGTCCCGAACCTCCTGAAAACGCTGGGACACAGCGGGCAGGCTTGAGCCCGACCCAGCCCAGCAGGAAGCGAAGGGAGCCAGAACAGGACCGCTCCATTCCGCAGCCCAAGATCCGTGCACCCCTTACCTAACCCAGCAACCCGGCCAACGCATGACTTAGAGCCTCTCTAGCCGCCCACAGACGTCTCGGCTGCGCCAGCCCCTCTAGCCCCGCGTCTCTATGGTCCAAGCACTTCTCTCTTGGCATTGTTCGACGGCCGCTGCCCAGCGCCGACCTCCCGGCAGCGGCTCGCGGTGCAGTGACCACTCGGATCCAAACACGGTGGGAACCAACCCAAAGGGCGGGCCCGAGCGATGGTGATGGACTCGGACAGCCGAAAACCCAGCTCCCACTCCCGCTCCTTCAGCCATTGCGGCCAGATGTGGCCCCAGAAATCTGCCCGGGCGGGAAACAAACACCGCAAACATTGGTTCCGGGCGTCTGCGTGCCTCACTTCTCTGCAAAGGGAAAAACCAAAACAAAACCAGTCAACATAAAGTCACTGTTTGACGACGAGATAGACCCAGAGGGAGGGAAGACAAAGGGGATGGCTTTTCTCCGAAAAGTCACTGTGTCCTTCCGGGCTCCAGAAGCCAGTCTTTCTACAATAAATAAGACTATGCACAGAAAGACTTCCTACAAAAAAATAAATAAGGTAGCTTCTAACAGGAATGAAACCACTAAAAGCTAGTGACTTGTCTGTTGCTACATAGCAAAAACATAGGGCCAGAATTATGCAGTCCATGGGACAACTGAGGAAACCGAGGCCTTGAGACTCTGCGTTACAAGGCAAGAAAATAGAATCAAGTATCATTCTCGTAAACCAAGACCAGAGAATGAGTAGTCACTGGCCCTGGGTCACAAAGCTAGTCAGGGCTGGCTAATATGATGCCAATCCCTCCACAAGACTGGAGTGCTGGAGGGAAATGATAACTAGACCACGGGTGCACCTGAATTTCTGGCCTCGGCCTCCACAGCCAGCTAGAAAGGCCCTCCCTGATGGATACACCAACTCCTGGGAAGGTCAGGAGTGGGCAGCGGTGGCAGGGATTGCTGGAGCACCTTAAGGCCTTTCCACAGGGGCCACACACTTAGGACCAGAGTTCCAAGTGTGAGCCGCAATGCTGCACAAGGCTCTTGCAGGTTTGTAAGCACACAAGGCCGCAGGCCTGGTGGGATCTGGTCTACCTGCGTTTGCATCATCCTGAGCTGCTTCTCCAGCCACAGGATATGTGTAGAGCACCCCATGGCAGTCACTATGTAAATGACCACTTGAGCTTTGGAGCACAGTGGGGACAAAGTGGGTGACCTGGGAGAGACAAAGGGAAAGCAAGAAAACAGATGTCTTTGCAATTTGGCAAATCACTACCATCAGGCTGCTGACAGGGAGGAGATAATTCATTTCTGTTTTACAGATGGGTTATTGAGGCCAGAATGAACACTCCAGTCACAAAGTCCACCCAGTGCAGAGTTAAACCCAGGGCCCTTGCCTCTTGGGTGAGACTAAAGGGGACCAGGAGACAGGTAATCACCCTGGGAAGTGAGAACATCTTTCTCCTGCTTCCCTGCCACCCGCAGACTTCCAGCACATTCCATAGCTGGAGATCACTGTCTTGGGTAGAACAGCCCCAAAATGAGTGCGGGCTTGTCCATTAGAGAATCAGAGCCTGGTCTGTAGCTGAGAATTCCCCAGCTGGATGTTGGAGACCTGGGGAAAATGGCCAGATTTCTCAAAAAGGCATCAGTTTTGTGCCCTTATCAGTAACAGATTCAGTCTCCCCTGAGCACCAGGGTGTGCTGAGCCAGCTCCCCCATAATCCTTAATCACCAGGACAGAGGAACAGGTATAGGAAGCCTAGTGGGTGAGCAGGTGCTGGCAAAGACTACTGGATCACTAGAAGGCCTTGCCACAACCGTCACAGACAGAGTGCTGGATGTCGGCATGAGGGAGGCCATGGGCCCTGAGACAGAAAGCATCAGGAAGACCTGCAGGCACTCAGGGCAGCTATGAACCTGGTGGAGTCAGCTCCACTGACTTCCTGGTTGTCATCTCTACTCCTACTGAGTATGTGTACATGTACCATATGCTCTTGAGGCCAATGACCAGGTATTGGCCTTGGCTTGGGGCAGGAGATAAGCCTGAAGACCCAGAGGAAGGAGAAGGTGCTAACTCAGGGAGGGGTAGTTGCTGGGAACAGGAAAATCCAAAGTTCTGGAAGATGAACTCACAGTCATCCCTGAAACCAGAGAATTGGCTAAAGGAAGTACAACTGCATTAACTGAAGATGAGGAAAAGTTAGCTAAGGGTTGAGTTGACTACAGGACCTGCGTACGTCCTCTAGTCTTTGCTATCTACATCATCCTCCATCCTCTACTCCTAAAATTCCTCATCTCTCCAGGAAACTAGGGGATTTTCCATAGCTCTGTCTGTGCCCAAACTCTACATTTTCTAATTCACTACTCCGTGCTCCCAGGAATGGCACAGGCATCTTGCATCCATCCACCGAGTGCTACGATGTGTGTTGAGGGTCTTACACACCCCTAGAATCTGTGTGACACATAGATTTCTTTACTACATTGCCCTCCATCTCCCCGTTCAAGCCCCTAGCAGGTTTTCTCTTTCCTGCATCTCTATCACACCCCATTAGGGTAACTCTCCTCTCTTCTAAGATCTCCCCCGCCTCCCAAGAGTCCCTGTCTTTATTTCCCCAACACCAAGATCTCTTCCTTTTAGGCTTGTCCTGTGACAACAATGAAGTGTTTTCACCTCCATAGAAGTCTATCACCTCCGAAAACCTGTATTCAGCCCACTCCATCACCTCCCATCGACCCTCTCCAAGGCCATCACCTCCCACAGACCCTCTCCAAGGCCATCCATCACCTCCTATAGACCCTCTCAAAGTCCATCACCCCCCCACCCCCCACGCCCGAGTCAATCAGCTCTGGTCTTTCCCACCCTCCAGGATGCCCACGGGAGCAGCGCCCCAAACTCTCTGGGGACCCTCCACCTCATGCTCCACGACCCCTGCTCCAGGAATGACCCTTTCCATCCACGCGGGATGCGGAGCGGCCGCCCGGGCTCTGTTCCCGGGGACGCAGTAGGCGGTGGGACCGGACCTTTTGGGCCATCGGGCTCCGAACCACAAGAAGACAGAAGGTGTTCACGTGAAAGCCGTTCGCCGGAAACACAGTCTCAAAGGAAGGGTTCCAAGAGCTTCTAGTTCCGCCGACCTGAATCTCAGTGGTTCTGCGCAAAAAATACTCGTTAAGTGCCTCCTATATGCCATATTCTGGGGCTAAAAGGGGAAGCGAAGCAAACCGAAGTCGTCCCTGTCTTTCTTCCCCTTAAAGCAGACAAATCGTATTTTTATTGCATGCATGCTGCAACAAGGAACTCTCCTAGACCTCTTGGAGGCGACAAAGACCAAAGTATGCATAGACAGAGCTCTACCTGAGCGCCTGGGAGAACCAGACAGGAATGACACAATTGGAAGATTGAAATTCAGAGATGGGCATAGACACGTTCAGCATCACTAAAAAATATTGTATAAGTCGAGACTAAATTTCGAAGGAAAAGGTCCTTTAGTGTCTCAAATTCAACTGAGGTCCATGAAGCTAATGAAGCTTAAGCTTCTGAGAATCCTCACTAGCACAAGTCCTTCCCTGGGTAATGAGTGTGGACAATTCAAAGCAGGTAAGATGATCAAACTGCTCAACAGGAATCAGAAAGAATATATGCACCTCTATGTTCATAGCTAAGATCTGGAAATATCCCAAGTGCCCATCAGTAGATAAGTGGTTAGAAAAGCTGTGGTACATTTACACAATGGAATACTATGTGGCTGTAAAAAAGGATATCTTGCCCTTTGCAACAGCATGGATGGACCTGGAGATAATTATGCTAAGCAAAATAAGTCAGTCAGAGAAAGACAAATATCATATAATCTCACTTATATGTGGAATCAAATGAACAAAATATACTGACAAACAGGTCCAGAGACATGGAACACTGATAGATCTCAGAGGGGAGGGGCATGGGGGAATGGGAAGAGATTAACCAAAGAACATATATGCATAGCCCATGGAAACATACAATACTACAGTAAAGGCCTGGGGTGGGAGGGGGGCTGGATGGAGGGGGGCAAGGGGGGGTGAAATGGGGGATATCTGTGATACTGTTAATAATTTTTAAAAAGTCACATCTAACCTAGAAAAAAAAAGATTATCAACTGCTCAAAAAAAATTGCAAAGCCTACACCAGATACATATAGGGCTAATGACACTTTTAGGGGCCCTTGAAAACATTTTTAATTTTGAAATCAGAAAATAATGTAATCCAGCTTGGTTTAGGTTTGTCTTTATACCAACACAGACATAAAATATGATTTTAAATATATCTTTTGGAAATGAGGGCCCCAGGAAAGCACTGGGGACAGTGACCAATGCCATATCATTTCATATATATAGCAAAATAAGAAAGACACTCATGGGAAAGAGAAACAGAAAATGCAAACTCAACCTCAGGTGAGGAAGGGAAGAGAATGGGTGGGGGTACACAGAAGGCTTAGATTTCATCTGTAATGCTGTATATTTTAAGTTTATTCGTGAGTACAGGGGGCTGTTTATATTATTCTGAATACTTTTTATATACAGAAATAGTTCATAATAAGATAAATATAAATAAAAGACTCCTTCTGTGTATTAGTCAAGATAGAATAGGGTATGCTGCAAACAAACCCCAAACTCAGTGGCTGGATACAACAAATGTGTATTTTAAATGCTACATCTCCAGGGAGGATCAGCCCAGGTTGTGTTCACTGTAGATATTCTGGGAACTTAACTTCAACCAGCAGGTCCTCAAGCCTAGAACGGCAGGAATGGGACATGGTGACTGCCTCGCTGGCAAGCTAAAGTTGACACACATCGCTTTCACTGATTGTTCATTGGCAAAACAAACAAATTTTTTAAAAAACCACATACAAGACCACGTCTAACTGTCTAACTGCAAAGGAAAGTGTAATCTTACCATGTTCCCAGAAGGAGGAGAAACAGGGAATTTAGGAATGATCGTAATTTTTACCCATGTCCTACGCTGCCCTTCCACAAAAAACATTTCAGGGTGCTCCAAAGGTCTTTCCAGTCTCTTTTCCCACTAGGTTTTCACAGCACCTCTACAGTTTTACACACCAGATGTACACATGGTCCAGAGGAGTGTGGTGACTTCTCCAAGGTCACACAGCCAGGCCACGGAAGGAATAAGTGGATGACTAAGAAGCGCCCAGCCCTGTCCTTAGCGCTGCCGAAAACGCTTGTCTTTTCCCAAACATGCGCCAACCTGTCGGTTTGAGCTACATCCCAGCACCACCAGCGATGTGTTTGTAGAATATCTTTCTGTAAACGAACATAAAAATCCTTCTGTTGGTAAACTTTGCTTCACTGCGTGATCCCAAGCCACGCAGAGCAGGTGACGTCAAAAACATGCCGTGTGAACACAGAACAAAGGTTACTACATTCTGGAGGGGGTCGATGGACAGCCAGAGCCTACTAATGCGGGTTAAAAAGAGAAATTCGAGTTAGGTCGCAGCCCCCCAGCGCCCCACGCAGGCTGTCTCCTTGTGGGGAGCAGGTGACAGGTAATTTGGAAGGAAAGGCATCTTTCTCCCCTGGGTGGGGCTGCTCAGGCTACCTGGAAGCCCCGCCCACCACCCAGTGCGCCTGCGCTGTGGCTATGACGTCATCGCAAACCCCGCCCCCTTCCAGAGAGACCAAGGGCCACGGGGGCGGGGTCTGGGCACAAGATGGCCGCCGAGCGCCGGGAGCCCCGGAGTCCGAGCTCAGCGGCCCGGGAGCCGCGCTCCCCGGAGCCGCCGGACCTGGTGCGAGCGAGGAAGGGACCTGGGTGGGGGGCCCCAGGTGGGAGGAGGCCGCAGGGCAGGTGGCGGGGACGGGGAGGGGCCTATGAGGGCCGGGCGGGGGAGATAGTTAGAGCTGTGGCCTGGGGGCGGGGTTTACCGGGGTGAGCGGTGGGCGAGGCCTACAAATGAGCCTATGGCGACTGAGGGGCGGGGCTGAAGGGGCGGGGCCTGAGGAGGGGTGGTGGAGAACATCTGGGCCTCCGACCGGCTCAAGAATTGAGTTTGTCTGATTAGGGGGCGGAACCTTTAGAGGGGCGGTGCCTCCGAGACAGACTGGGGCTAGTGAACTTGGGTGGAAGGTTGGGAAGGTGATCTTGAAAGACAAGGGTTGGGGGCTTATGGGGCACCCACATTGGGGTGGGGGGGTGATTCTGTAAGGGTCTGAGCGATGCATCTCCAAATGCCCAAGGGAGGATTTTCGGGGGAGAAATGATTGCTCTGGGACCACTCCCAGGTTTCTCCACTCGGGACTGAAGAGTGAGAACATCCATTCAACAAATTTATACTGAGCTCTATTTACTTGGGGGTTCAGTAGATGGTAGGTGAACAAGGCAGATAAGGACTGTGCTCCCCTGAAGCTTTGCAGTCTAGTAGGGGAGAGAGACTTTAAGGAGATTTATTGTGTTGTGTTTTAGAAAGGAAATAAAAACCGGGTGCTGGAGTGGGGGTGGGGGAGCTAAATTTAGACGAGAGCAGTCAGCTGTGTGCCGGCTTATATTTACACTGGGGTCAGAGAGATAAGCAGGAGCCAGATCGCGATGGATATTACTAGGATGGTTTTGGATTTTTAAGTGCACTTTGAGCCACGGGAGCGTGTTGCGTGGGAAAAGGACTTGATCTGATTTCCATTTTCAAAAGGTCATTCGGGCTGCCTTGGCGAGGCGGGTTATAGGGAGCAGGCTAAGAACAGAGGTTCCTTTCAGGAGGCTTTTTCAGTCGTCAAGGCAAGAAACGACTGGCTTTTAACAGGAGTGGAGGGGAGCCATGGCTGGATCGTGATATATGCTTGAACAGAGGGGAAGTCTTGATGCGGAAAGAGCAGGACCTAGAATTGAGGGGGCATAGTATCCTACAGAGGAGATGGAGGTTTTAAACAAGTGGGACCGTGTTGGGGAGGCCTTGAGGCAGGGTCCACAGGCTCCTCTTTTCTTCCCCCACCTCCCCAGGTCCTGGTGCCTGATGACAGCAGCCCCACCACACCCCCAACTGACCTCATTGAGATCCAAGTGGTGAAAGTGACAGACACCACTCTGGTACCCGAGCCCCCGGAGCCAGGTTCTCTTCACTGTGCCTTGTGCCCAGCTGCCTTCCGGCTGGTCTCCGAGTTGCTGTTCCATGAACATGGCCACCTGGCGGGGGCCGAGGGCGGCGGGCAGGGTGCGGACCCAAGCCGGTGTCATGTGTGTGGCCACAGCTGTCCGGGCCCCGCCAGCCTCCGCGCCCACTACAGCCTGCACACGGGAGAGCGCCCTTACCGCTGCCCGCTCTGCCCCCGGGCCTTCAAGGCTCTGGCGCCCCTGCTGCGACACCAGCACCGGCACGGGGTGGAGCCGGGGACCTCTCAGAGGCCCCCAGAGGTGGCAGCAGCGGCGGCTCGGGGCCAGGGGCCAGGGGTGCCCCCGGAGCGGTCGGAGGTGGTGATGGCGGCGGCGGCAGCGGGCGCAGCCGTGGGGAAGCCCTTCGCCTGCAGGTTCTGCGCCAAGCCGTTCCGCCGCTCCTCGGACATGCGCGACCATGAGCGAGTGCACACAGGCGAGCGGCCCTACCACTGTGGTGTCTGCGGCAAGGGCTTCACGCAGTCCTCGGTGCTGAGCGGTCACGCCCGCATCCACACTGGCGAGCGCCCCTTCCGCTGCGCGCTCTGCGATCGCACTTTCAACAACTCCTCCAACTTCCGCAAGCACCAGCGCACACACTTCCATGGCCCCGGGCCGGGACTCAGAGACTCTAGAAGCCAGCTGGCGGCGGGGATGGAGGGGCCAGGGGGTGGGTGTGGAGCGGGAAACAGTCTAGAAGAGGGGCGTGGGCAGACAGCGACCATGAAGGTGGAGGTGGACCAGTAAGTAGGCTGGTCAACACTGGAGGTAGGCAGCAAATTGCAGGGGAGGGATTGGGTAGGACAAGGAGGCGAGTGACAGAAGAGGGGAAACGGAGAGAGATGACACACGCCATGAGCAGCTAGTGTGGGAGAGCAGAGGAACAGCCACGTTCAGGGCTTCCACAAACCCACAACTCAGAAACTCCGAGAAAGGCACAGACGCAGCCAGTGGATGTCCAGCTATATGCGAGGAAGGCAGGCTGGATGTCGTTGCCCCATCTGCCTGCTCGTTGAGTCGTCCTTGTGCAAGACAGTGTGTCACAACAGAGCCTGCACCATACACAGGTGGAGCCGGGGTTGAGTGGGAGGGCAGATCTGGGGTTCACCATAGTGCCCCTGGCCAGCCCTTCATCTGCTGAACCCCTGTCTTGGGACCTAGGGTGGACCAGGATGGAATATTTTGCCTACCTCACTGGGTTGCACTGAACATGGGAGGTCTACCCACCCACCCTCAGGCCGAAGTCACCAACTGGGTCCTCCCTAAAGAGACTCTGGAATCCCATCACCTCAAGCCAGAGGGTCCCCAAGTCATAGCCTAGAGCACTTGAGCCTCAAGAATGTAAACCTGACCAATCATAGGGATCTTGACTCCTAGAGCTGCTACCCATCTTCCCATGGTAGTCCCTTAACCTACCAGAATCCTCTTCCATGGCAACTGAAAATCCAGACAGCAAACAGCCACCTAATGTCCCACTCCCAAAGCTTTAGTCTCAGAGCCCACAGCCTCCACCCAGGCCTACAAAATAACCTCAGGTTTCTCTAATATCCACTCCCAGTTTGAAGCAAGCAGCTTACTGCCTGGCCCCAGGCTACCCCAAGGAAGGGTCAGTGGATGGCTGATGTGTGGTGGGGTGTGCAGTGAGAGTGGGGCTGAGGGGAGGACTTGGGAGCTGGGCGGGAAGCCTCCAGTTCTATTCCTATTAAAGGGCTTTCTGAAGGCTTGTTCTATGTCGGCCTTGTGTTTGGGTTGTCTCTGCTGGGGGGCCACATTATGGTATTGCCACCAACAGTGAATTGCAGCATACCTTTCTCCAAATCTCTTTAGAAAGGGGTTGGACAGCATCTGGCTCTTCAGAGACGGAAGTGGTTCAGCTATGGGAGTGGGGGGCCAGGGATGGTTTGCAAAATGGACTCCTGTGATCAGTAAAAAGGAAGATCTCAGATTTGCTCACATTCCTGCTCACCCAACACTCCCTTGAGATATCCAAAAAACAAGTCGTAACGTGAAACCTCTTTGTGTTTCCCCCAAAGAAATGCCCGTGTTTCCTGTCTCCTGAAACCCGACTAGAAACCTGGGCAGGTCCCTTAAGCCATCACCCCTCATCCATTTATCTAATCCCTATCAATTTCCTGCTACTGAGCCAGTGAAATCTCTTTGGAACCTGAACACTCCTTTTCACCATCACTACTCTTGTAGACCAAGCCAGCAAGGCCTCACATCAGGATAACCATACAGCAGCCCAGCCTCCAGGCACTGCCTTCCTTCTCCATCCCACAGCCACACACATCCTTCAAAGCCACAGGTCCCACCTCATCACCAACCCACAGCTCCAGTGGCTTTGATTAGGGATGGCAAATGTGAATGCCTGAGGAGCTGGGTGGCAGTGTAAATTAAACGAGGAAGGTGGTGGGTTCAAGGGGCAATACAGCACATTCAAAGTGAAACATGGAGACTGACATGGGCTCTGAGTTGGGATTGGGAGAATGGTGGGGGCTGGTGATAGATTGGAGAATGTGTGCCCATCTGAATGGCTACTGAGCTCGGAAGGATGCAGGCTGGGTTAATATGATAGTGTCTAATTTGTTCAGAAGTTGCAAAAGTTCATATTATGCAAAATGTTTTGACGTTCAAATGTTGGCAACTAAGTCCAAGTTGTGTTGTTTTTTAAATGCATGGGCTACTCAAAATGTGTCAGGGGCTTGGATCCAGCCTGGCAGCAGCCAGCTTCCAGAGTCCACCAACCTCCACCATTTGGAATTCAAAGTCCTTCAGGATCCAGCTTCCCACACCCCAACCCTTCCATCCATTCTAATCTATTTGAAACTCCCAAATAGCCTAGTTTGGCCACACTAAACCCTCCACCTGGAATCCTTTGCCCATTTTACCTGGCTGTATGTCGCTCGGGAATCACTTCCTCCAGGAAGCTGGTTTAGCCCCCAGTCTGATGTGACTCCTCTGTGCTCCCTCAGCCCATCTTTTATGGTGTGCTGCTCCACACCCATGTGACTTATGAGCCCTGGAGCACTGGCACGCTGGGTCCTCAGCTTTAGAGCATGGTGGCCACGCTGGGTGGCCGCCTTTGTGTGTGTGGGTCAAACTGGACTTGCCCAGGCAGGCAACGCCCGGAGCCAGCTTTGTCTTCATTTCACACTGAGGCATGTGCAACTGCAGTCCCAGCTGTAGCCTGGACCTGCCAGGTGTCCTTGGAGCCTTTCTTCTCCAGGACCTCAGCCTCCTCTTGACAAATGGGATAAAATGCACTTGCATATCTCACTGTCTTGAGAATCCAAATGAGGGCTGTGAAAGGGCTTTTGGAATGCCCCCAAATTACCCTGGAGGGACAGGCACTGTGAGTGAGCTGCACAGTGGCCAACCAGGATTCTCTTCCATCTCACTGGGGGGCAAGGAGTGTGTCCAGTTCGTGTTTCCCAATGCCCAGCAAAGGGCCTGGCAGACAAGGGGCTTCGGGAAACTGGCTGTGAACAAATGCAGATGGCACCTTGAAGGGAAAGGAGTCTGGGCACGTTGTCAGTTCCTGACGGCAGACTCACCTGTCTTGGATGTGGTGATTACTCAGTAAATACCAGGGGGATGAGGTGGAGGATGTGGGGGGAAGGAAATCCCAGGGAAACAAAAGTGTTCTCACCCTTCCATTTGCCAGCACTTAATCCCCTCTCCCCAGGAGGTAAGAAAGGACTCCATTGCCCTGGTGATAAGGTTTATTATCTCTGCTCTGTACAAGCCGCGTCTGCCACCCCGCCCCCCACCCCACAATCCAAAAGAGCACCCAGGCCCCTTTGTGCCCTCCCAACTCCGCTCACAGCCCACAGTCCAGCTGGAACCCAAGGAAGGGGAAGGGTAGTTCATACCCATCTCCACCGAGGCTTGTGGGGGACAGAATGCTGCTGGAGCAGGGGGGCTGATGGGGGTTACAAAATGGGGTTGGAGGGAAGATTAAGTTCAGTGTCAGATGGGATGAGAGGAGGGCCAGAGAGGTCCTGGTTGGGAGTGATTCAGCCTTCAGTTTGTACATCAAACTGGCCTGGAAGGAGGCTAGTCTGTCTGACTTTCTGAAAGATGGAGGGGGAAACAGTGAGGAAAGGGCAGAGTCTGACCTGTGGCCGGGGAGGGGCGAGTCTGGAAGGAGTCATCTGAGTGGAGTGGCGCATGAGAAGCTCACCTGATCAGGCCTCCTTCCCGGCCAAGGTGCCGGCCCCTGCTCCAGGCCCCCCAAGGCCCTCGGCCTTGTGCGCCAGGCGGTGTTTCTTGAGGCCATAGGTGTTGGCGAAACCCTCCCCGCAGGAGGAGCAGCGGAACGGCCGGCCGCCCTGGTGGGCCGCCAGGTGCTTGCGGAAGTAGCCAGGATCCTTGAAGGCCTTGAGGCAGGCGGGGCAGCGGAGCTCGGGCCGCGGCGGCTCGTGGGCACGTTGGTGGCGCAGCACAGAGCTCAGGTAGAAGAAGCCCTTACCGCAGTGCTCGCAGCGGTACGCACGCTCACCCAGGTGCAGCCGCTGGTGCTCCAGCAGGTTGGAGCGGTAGCGGAAGGTCTTGCCGCAGGCCCCGCAGCGCTGGGGCCGGGCCACGGCGTGTAGCCGCCGGTGCTCTGCCAGGCTGGATGACTGGGCAAACCTCTTGGCGCACACGCCACACTTAAAGGCCCGCTCGCCCGTGTGCACCACGCGGTGCTGTCGCAAGTACCAGGAGCGCAGGAAGCCTCGGCCGCACACGCCACACCGGTAGGGCCGCTGCTCCGTGTGGCAGCGTTGGTGGCGCATCAGCAGAGCTGCCTCCCAGAAGCGCTTGCCGCACACTGGGCAGCGGAAGCCCCGTTTCTGCCGGTGGCTGCGCCGGTGCAGGAGCAGGTCATAGGCACCAGCGAAGCTCTGGCCGCAAAGGCCGCAGCCCAGGGTCCGCCGTACCAGGTGCACGTACTTGTGAGTAACCAGGCCCAGGAAGTGCTTGAAGCTCTGGCCGCATGTGGCACAGCTGAAGCGCTCAGGGCCTGAGCTGGCGCCCCCACTGCCCCCGGTGCCCGCCGCGCTGCTGGCGTCATCACCCCCGGACACCCCTGCCAGCGCCGCCACGGCCGCCCCCACCTCCCCTGCCAGCCCGTTGTCCAGCACACTGGCCGCCTCGGCACCACCAGAGCCATCCGCCGGCTGCTGGCCGCTGGGTGTGGGCGGGAGCAGGCGCTCAGGGGCGGCCTGGTGGACCAGCTTGTGCCACATGAGGTTCTCAATGAAGCCGAAGGTCTTGCCACAGGCGTCGCAACCGTAGGGCTTCTCCGTCATGTGGGCCTCTTTGTGGCTCATGACATGGAAGAGATCTGGGAAGTGCTCGCCACAGTCCGAGCAGGCATAGCTCAGGCCCTCCGCGGCCCCCGTGGCCGTGGCCGAGGAGCCTGGGCCACAGGCCCCGGGCGCGCCCTGGGTGGTGGGGAGGCCTGCGGCCCCGGCCAGGGCGCAGGGCAGCTGCAGCCGGTGCACTTGGCGGTGGCGCGTCAGGCTCTGCGGGTAGCCGAAGACCTTGCCACAGAGCTCACACTTGTAGGGGCGCTCGCGGGTGTGTACCACGTGGTGCTTGCTCAGGTGGAAGGACTCGCGGAAGCGCTTTCCACACACCGGACACTGGTGTGGCTTCTCGCCCGTGTGGATACGCTCGTGGCGCTTCAGGGTCTCGCGGCGCCCGAAGCCACGCCCACAGATTCCGCAGCAGAATGTCTTTCCAGGGCCGCTGGCGCCCGTACCACCTGCCCCGCTGGTCCCTGCACCGAGCAGCAGAGGGTGCGCACCTAGAAGCGGCACGGGCATGGCTCCGTAAACTACGGCCGCTGCGGCCGCCGCCGCCTTCTCACTGTCGGTGGCAGGGGCGTCGGGTGGTAGCAGGTAGGGGCCCGGGGGAAAGGTGGGCGCGGGCTGCGAAACAGCAGCCGCTGCATCCTTGGGCGCATCAGGGGTGGCGGGCGGTGCGTGTGCAGCCTTGTGGCGGAGCAGGCTCTGCGGTGCCGAATAGGACTTGCCACACAGGTCGCAGGGGTACACGGGCCGGGGTCCCGCAGCGCCCGCGTGCGCCGCCTGGTGCTTGAGTAGGTAGGCGGCGTCGCGAAAGGCCTTGCCACAGACGCCGCAGGGCAGGCGCAGCAGGTCGGCCGAGTGCGTCTTCACGTGGCGCTTGAGGCTCTCCCTGCGGTTGAAGCTCTTGCTGCACACGGAGCACGAGAAGGGCTTCTCTCCTGTGTGGATTATCTGATGCTGGTGCAGATGGCTGGGCTTCTTGAAGACCTTCCAGCAGAGGGGACAGGCGAAGGGGCCCTCACCGCTACCCGCAGCCGGAGGGGGCGCCCCCACACTTGCCGCTGCGCCTGGGGCTGTGTTTCCTTCCACGGAGGCGGCAGGGGCGGTGACTGTGGACGGAGGGCCGGCAGGGACTGGCGTGGGGGCACCTGCGGCGGCAGGGGGAGCAGGCAGACCCAATGGTGGAAGGGTCGCACCTGGTTGCGGTGGGACCCCGGCGGCGGGCTGAGCGTCCTTGTGGCAGCGGCGGTGGCGGATGAGGCTGGAGACGTGGTTGTAGGTACGGCCACAGACGCCACACTCATAAGGCCTCTCCCCCGAGTGCACCAGCATGTGTTGGACCAGGTGTGAGGACTGCTTGAAGGACTTCTGGCACACGCCGCACGGGAAGCGCCGCTCCATCAGGTACTTCAGCCTCCGGAAGTAGCCCTTGTCGTCCTTGGTGGGGTCGCAGGCCGCCCCTGCAACGGGGCCCGGCGGAGTCTGCGAGGGGGCAGGGAGCGGCCCAGGTGTCCCAGCGGCAGTGGCCAGCCCTGGCGTCACCCCGGGTCCGGATGCGGGCCCTCCACGTTTCAGGTTCCCAAACAGGTGTTGGTGTCCTGAGAGGTCCACGATACCCCACTGTGGGGCGGGGAAGGCAGCGTCAAAAAGGGGCGGCGGGGGTGCCCCAAAGGCGGGAGGCAAGGGCGGGTCAGGCTTCTTGGCTTGGGAGGAGGACGACGACGAGGACGAAGAGGATGAAGAGGAGGAGGACGATGAGGATGAAGGCGTCTCAGCCTTGGGCTTGAAGGTGGCCTGGGGCGGGTAGTCGTACTGGGGCGGCGGGGGCTGCGGGGGAGGCTGTGGAGGGGGGCCGGGGGTGCAGGGCAGGGCCGCCACCGCTTTGGCATGCTCCCCATACAGCTCCATGGGCTCGAAGCGCTGGTGGTTGAGGAACTCCAGGAAGTCGAAGGGGTAGCTCTGGAAGTGCACCCCGTCCTCGCCCCCAATGCCGCCCCCGATGCCACCGCCCCCGGTGCTGCTGCCGGCCGGGTTCGCCTCCATCTCAGCTGGGTGGGGATGTGAGACCTTGCAGAGAAAAGGATGCAGCTGAGCAAGCAGGAGGAGCGCAGGCCCTTCCCCACCACCAAGGGGCTGTGTCTGCTGGAGACTGACATCCATCCCGCCATCTTCTCCAGGTCCTCACACATCTCTCTGTCCCCCGCAGGCTGTATCCCCAGTACTGCCTACAGGCCCCTCCTTTCTCTCCTTCCCAGACCCTAATTCTCCCAGCTCCTCTGGTCTCGATCCCCTTTTCCAACACTCAGGTCTCTGCTCTGTGTCCTCCTCACCATACACACACACACACACCAGTCATCTGTCCTTAGGCCCCTCAGGTTCTGTCCAATCATAAGAATTGTTCCTATCAGAGTGATTAAGAAGGTGGCCTCCAGAGCCAGAATTGCATTCAAGCTGTATAACCACCGGCAAGTTCCTGAACCTTTCTGTGCCTAGATTTCCTTATCCACAAAGCACACCCCTACTTCACAGGGCTGCTGGGAGGATCCAAGGAGCTAAAATAACCACAAGCCCCTCCCAGTGGCTGGTCCCTGGCACCTGTGTGAGCACTCGATAACTGGAAGGTATTATATTGTCATCGCTGTCACTACTGGTAGGAACAGAAAGTCAGCATAAACCAAGAGAACTGGAATGAAGATAGTGTTGGGAGGGGTGGGAAGAAGAATCTGCTGGCCTGGGACAAACAGGTTACAGCAGAGGGAAGGCAGCCGAACACAGCAGGAACACGTGGCCCTGGGCCTGGGCACACCTGGGTTCAGGTCCCATCTCCTTACCACACTCTCTCCACTTCTGAAGGGGCAGTCACCCCTAGACTGCAGGGAGTTTAAGGGGACTGACAACACACGAGGAAAGGCAATGATTGGCAGAGTTCACTAGGTCCCCAGAGCTCTTTGTACCTTCAGTGATGTCACTCACCTGGGCGGAGCCTGATGACAGCAGCTCAGAGAGCCTTTCCCTGCCCCCTCCTGGATAGTGGTCATTGTCTGGGTACCTCCTTTACAAGACTTTTCATTCCAGACTGCAGCTGTCCATGTCTGCGCAACTCCCCCCTACCCCCACCTCGGCTCCTGCAATTGATTCCTGAGCCTTGGACCCACACCAGGGCCTCTGCTGAGTCTGGGGGAGCCAATAAAAGAAAGGCCCCCCAGGTCTGGTGAGCTTCTCGGCCACTGTCCCTGTGCCTGAGGGCCTGGCTTTGCACCTAGCCCATGGAAGGAGTCGGTGGTGCCCACCCAGGCCAGGGCATGTCAGCTCCCATCCATCAGGCTGGCTCCCTCCCCCTCAGGTGAAAGGTGAGTGTCTCCTCCACCCCCCAACCCCCCAGGGGTGATATTTTTAGCCACCAGCGCTGGGTGTCCTTGGAGAAGACCCAACATCCTATGTCCTTCACACCCTCTGGTTCATGTCATCTCCGGAAGGAGCAAAGGTGTGGCTGGCATGGGAGCAGAACCTGGGGTGGAACTTCAGTGGGGAGACAGGGCTGGAGTGGCAGATGGGCATGGAGGAAGCAGGTGGTAGAGGGGTGCAGGGAGGAGGTGCAGGATGGAAGGTGTCTTGGGAAATAATCCATTGCCTGGGCTCACCTCCATCGGAGCGCACGTCACTAACTGCTACCCTTGACTGGGCACACCGGACAGGCCACCCACTGTTCTGAGCACATTATGCATGTTAACTCACTGAATCCCCACAACTCTACAAGACTATGACATAGAGACTATGGTAATCCCCACTTGACAGATGAGAAGACAAGGCAGAGAGAAGTCAAATTACTTGTCTAAGGTCACATAGTAAGTCTGTGACTCAACCCACTCCCTCTCCCCAAAGGGTGTTTCCTGAGGTGGAGGAAGTAAGGGGTGCAACTGTGGGGGTAGAGCCCTTATTTGGGGAGGGCTTGCAAGGGGCCCAGTGGGAGAGGGAGGTGGTCATCACCTTTAGCAGACAGAACAGTGATGTGGTGAGACTGTGCCCTCTGCCTGGAATGGTCTTCCCCATATCTCAAGGCTCTCTCCTGCCTCCTTCAGGTCTCTGCTCTGAAGTCACCTCCAAGAGATGTGACAGCCCCTTATCTCATCACTTGCTATCCCCTCATCCTGCTGCATTTTTTCATCATGGTCACCGCCACTGATTTACTGTGTCTATTTCTTTCTTTCTTTCTTTTTTTAAATTGCCCTTGACCGGGAATCAAACCTGTGACTCTTCAGTCGACAGGCCAATGCTCTAACCACTGAGCCAAACCGGCCAGGGCTACTGTGTCTATTTCATTTGCTGTGTGTTTCCTGTCTGGCCTTCACACTTAACAGCAAGGATTTGCCTGCCTCGTTTGCTACTGTGCCCCCGCACCTACCACAGTGCCTGGCACAGTGTGGGTGCTCCATAAATATCTGAAGATATGTGGGAATGAAACAGCACCCTCCTAAATCACCAGTGAAGTTAGATGCATGGAAATGGAAACATAACATACTTGAGAGATGTAGCTAAAGCAGTGCTCAAAGGTAAATTTATAGCTGTAAATGCCTATATTGACACATATTTGAAGAATGAGTGAAAGGATGAGACTAAGGTGACCAGAACCCCCTGATGAAGGGAGAGGGACATTTAGCAGCATCTGAGCTGACACTAAACTGGATCCCCAGAAGAAGGAATCGGAATGGTCATGTTATGAGGGCAGGTGGGCAGATGCTGAAGGGCTGTGAGTCACAGAGGAGCAGGTGGTGTTCCTGGGGACAGGACTGATCAGGCTCATGATTATTCCACCAGGAAATAAGAGACATTTCTGCTTTCAGGGCACCCAAGACTTACGTTGGTGTCTTTCTAAAGGGAGATGTATCATGGGAGGGTTTCCTGAAAAGGCATGATCAGGGAGTGGTCTCAAGGGGCAGGAATCCCACAGCAACCACAGCCACACTCCTACCAGCTCACGTTTATCGTTTGACCAGATTGATAGGAAACATTGCCTTGATACATCACAATAGTCCTGTGCCATTATTGGTCCCATTTTATAAGTGGGGAAACTAAGGAAAGGGGGTTTGTTTCCCCAAGATCATATAGCCAGTAAAGGGGAAAGCAGGTATTGGACTCCAAGCCTCTTTGATGCCAGGACCTGTGGGCCCCTCCACTACAACACGCTGCCTTGTGGTAAAATTCTAGCTTGTTAATAACAACAATGGTAACATCTAGTACCATATAATACTGAATGAGTACTTTCTACGTACCAAGTACAAGTCTAAATCCTTTACAGTGTCCACTCAAGGAATCTTCCCAATAATCCTACAAGATAGTTACAATTATTAACTGTTTCACAGAGAAAGAGACTGAGGGCCAGAGAGGTAAATTAATCTCCTGAAGTCACACCACTAACAGGCAGCAGGGCCAGGGATTAAAGGCAGGTAGTGGGGCTCCACAGTGTGTGCTCTTACCCCCTACATGCTGTCTCTTTCAATATTTCTCCAAAATAAAGGAAGGTCCCCACTCCACCTTATACTGCAAATATACTTAGTCTCATCCACTTCCCTGCCACCAATCCCAGGACTAGCCACAAGGATTTATTGAATGCTAACAAGCATTGTACTAGGTTCCTTATGTGGTTTGTCACAATCAAACTTCCTAACAGACTCATAAGATAATTTATAGGCAGGAGGACTAAGGCCAAACCATATCCCTCCTCTGCTCAAACCCGGCAGTGACCCCATCTCACTCAAAGTCCTTTTGATGACCTAAATAGCACCCCACCTCTAGGCCTCCTGGCTGCTCCTCCAACGTGCCAGCTACTTTCCTGCCCCAGGCCTTTGCACTTGCTGTTGCTTCTGACCCAAATGCTCTGACTCATTCTCTAACCTCCTTTAAGTCTTTGCTCAAATCTCATCTGCTCAGTGAGGCTCTCCATGACCCCCGTAAACTGTCACCCAGACAAACACTCCTGCTCTCCCCAGACCACTTCATTTCTCTCCTTACCAATCAGCATCACCTAATAAACCATAAACCATATATTCTGCTTGTTTGTCTTGGTGGTGGTGGTCTCCCCCTCTAGAAGGTAGGCTCCATGCATGCAAGGATCTTTATTTCATTTGTTCTAATCACTGATCTATCCCCAGGACCGAGCACAGTACCTGTCTCCAAAAATACTTGTTAAATAAGTAAGAATGAGGCTAGAAAAAGAGGGAGTGGTTAGCTCAACAATATGAACACCAGTGGCACCCAGGGTTCATCTTTTTTTTTTTTTAATTTGTTTTCTTTATTAATTTTAGAGAGAGGTAGGGAGAGGGAGAGGTAGAAACATCTATGAGAGAGAACATCGATTGGCCGCCTCCTGCATGCACTTCACTGGGAATTTGGCCCACAACCTGGGCATGTGCCCTGACTGGGAGTTGAACCGGCGACCTCTTGGTGCATGGGTTGACGCTCAACCACTGAGCCACACCAGCCGGGCCAGGGTTCATCCTTTTAACCATTTCATTCTTGGGGGAGGGAAGCTAAGAGATGCCCCTGGGGTGGGCTACATTTGTCCTGGAGGAGGGGGTAACTTTTTGGTATATGGCTTTTTGGAAGGACAAGATGTCGACAGGAAATTCTTGAATTTCCTGCCACCCTCCAACACCGCAGTCCTTGTAACACTATACCCTTACCCTGCTGTATTTTCTTCACACACATGTACTTTCTTTTTCAACTGTCTACCCCATGAACTAGCACATGCACTCCATGAGGACAAAGGGTTCTGTCTATTCCGTCCTCTGTTGTATGCCCAGTGTGTAGCAGGTGCTCATTAAAAGCTGTCAAACAAATGAATGAAATACAGTCTGGGCTTGGTAGGGCAGACAAAGGCCAGTTCACTGATTACAATGCCATCAACTCACCTCCACAGCCCTCTATGATCACACATTCCCTCCCCTCGTTCCAACTTCATGGGCTTCCCCGGCCGGTCCTCCATTCACGACGATCATGCCCACCTCAAGACCTTTGCACTGCTCTTCCCTCTGCCTGCGACAGCCCATCCAGATATTTTCATGGCTAAGTGAGCTCTGCTAATTCAGGATGCACCTCTGAAGTAGCTACCAGGCTCTCAGAAAACACAATTGATCATATTTGTTTACATGTTTTTGATATGTCTCCTCAACCAGACAGTAAAACCCACAAAAAAGACTGTGTGCACCTCTCTCCTTCACAGCTGTATGCCCCGGACCTATATCAATGAAGATCGAGTGAATCGAAGCCAGGGGAGAAAGAGCTCCTGCCCCAGTAAGGTTGGAGGTCTTCTCCAGGGAATCCAGGATGGAGTAAGAGCTGAGTGAGAAGGGGCAGGTTAGGACGAGGCCTTATGGAGGGGTGCTGCCCTGTGGGACAGGAACCAACCACAGGACCTGACCTGGAGACAGATGAGGTGGGAGCCAGGGCTACACAGGCAGCTAGCTATTCCTACCAGAAGAGGGAGAGGATGTGGGTGTGAGAACACACCTCTAGAGGGAGCTGTTCTACGCGGAGAGGGTCTGGGGGTGTTGAAAGGGGTATTTTCAAGAGGAATTACTGGGGAGGAGAGTGGTGCAGAAGGAAAAAAAGGCATTCTTGGCTGCTGACCAGAAGAGAAAGTATTTATACACCAACAAAGGGGGGTGTTGAGGGGAAGTGGTTAGGAGTTTTGGGGGGCCGTGTGTGGGCAGAGATAATGGGGGGCATTCCGTTATAAAGCACCAATGCAACATTCTTTGGTGGCAACCTACAGGGGCTACTAAAGGAAGGTTCAGGGGTAGCTGGTCTGCGTGGGGGAGGGCAACGCTGGTAGCATTTGGGGGGGCTGTCCTGGAGGAAGCAATGACGGGGGGCTACGTAGAAGAGATCCTACGAGAAAGCAGCAGTTTAGGGGAGCGCCATGAAAGAGGGCGCTTTGGCCGCCGTCCTACGTGGGGGCGTTAATGGGGCAGATATCTGGGTGCTGTTATGGGGGAGCAGTGATGGGGGCTCCCTGGCGTGGGCCCGGCGCAAGGAGCACTGATGGGGACGTTCTGAGGACCAGAGCGGGCCTGGGCGGGACCCCCCGCCCCCGTTGCCCCCGCGCCTCCAGGCCACGCGCCCCGTCACTCACCGGCGCCGGGGGTCTCCGCCGGGAGGAGGCCGAGGAGGCGGAGGAGGCGCCGCCGCTCTGGGGAGACCCGAGGGCCTGACCGGAAGTGCCGCCCCCACCCCTCCCCTCCCCGGCAGCCCCGCGCCGCCTGCTTGCCCGCCCGGAAGCGGAAGTCGCGCTCGTCTCCGAGGCGCCGGCGTGGAGGAGCGGAAAGAAGAGCCTGTGGAGGCTGTGGAGGCGGTGGCAGCGGCGGCGGCGACCAGGAGAGGGAAGTGCGCCTGCGTGCTAGCTCGGGGGCGCAGGCAGGGAAAGACTAGCCCACTTCCGGTGGGCGAGCTGAACAAGTGCGCCTGCGCCCTGAGCGCCGGCTTCTTAGGGCCCCGCCCACACGCTCCGGTCATCGGGTTATGCCACGCCCCTAGCGCAAATCTCACGCTTAAGCCCCGCCCCCTACCTGGATCATTATTTCAGAGATTAATTATAAGCCCCGCCCGACGTCTCAAAATACGTCCTCCTTGCCTTGGTCCCACGAATTTTCTCCTGTCCATCCCCAACTCCAAAACACTACTTTAGAACTCCACCTCTCCCTAAGCCCCGCCCTTCACCCCCCCTCTAGACCAGGCCTCTCAGAGCTCTAGGCCAAACCACGTCCCCGCTTAAGCTCCGCCCCTCCCCCAGCATTTAAGCTCCACCTCTCTCACAATTTCCATGTGATCTTTGTGCCTCTAAAGGATTCGCTTAAATCAGTGATTCTCAAACTATGGTCCAAAGTCCAGCAGCAGCGGCTTCACCCCGGAAATTGTTAGAAATGGACATTCTCAGGCCCCCTGCTCCAGACGTTTCTGAATCAGAAACCCCCGGGGGTACAAACTTCCAGTTATAAAATGCATTAAGTCACAGTAATGTGCCCTACAGCATAGGGAATAGTCAATATCGTAATAACTGTATGGTGACAAATGGTAACTAGATTTAACGTGGTCATCTTGTATAGAAATACCGAATCACTATGTGGTAGACCTACACTAATATAATATCGTATGTCAACTATAATTCAATGCGAAAATACCCTTCAGGTGATTCTGATGCAGGTTGAAGTCAGAACCACTGCTTCACCACACACTTGACATTTCCCCTCTCATATATCTCTGCAAAACTCGCCCCTGTCTCAGACCTACCCCTATCCTGCTAAGCTCCCCCTCTCTCAGGGATTTCCCTCAGAGTCACTCCTCTCTTTGGTACCCCTCCTTTTCCCTTGGCCTGAATAGCAGTCATGCCCACCTCAGCATCTTAAATTCAGTCCCACTCCTCCTGACACCTTGCCCTTCTTCTAGTGTCCCCCTTAAGCCCCTCCCCTCAGATAAACTCTATCCATTCCTCTAAATCGCTCACTTTCTGCCACCAGCCCCTAAACCAACTTA
The DNA here is from genome assembly GCA_030848825.1 of Tadarida brasiliensis. Classification (NCBI taxonomy): domain Eukaryota; kingdom Metazoa; phylum Chordata; class Mammalia; order Chiroptera; family Molossidae; genus Tadarida; species Tadarida brasiliensis. The sequence continues at coordinate 2,228,096 of CM061276.1, forward strand.
AGCTCCACCTCAGTTCATATAGCCCTTCCCCTAAACCACGCCCATAGTTTTCATCTACCTACCCAATAAGCCTCACTCCTCAATGCCAGGCCCCTGGCTACTGCTTCTTTAAGCTCCACCCTTACCTACCTAAACCCTAGCAAAGCTGTCAGTTTTGCCCGCAGATATTAACTCAGTTTTTCCTTCCAAACAGGGTCAGAAAAAAGAGATGGGGCAAAGTGATTGCTGTAGAATTTCTAGGAATCTGGCTGGAATGAGGGAGAGGGGACCTAGGGTCACATCTGCACAGAAAGCTCAATGTTTTACTTAGAGTGGATATTTAGGGGAGTGCTTTGGGGTCTGCTGGAGGTGGGAGAGGGGACAAAGGCTCCCCCCAAGCCACTTATTTAGCACCAAGTTAATGAGGCACATGACATGGGGTCCCCCCAAATTCCACACACTCCCATGGGTAGTGTAGCGGCAGAAGGGCATTTAAAAGGACGAGTAGAGGAGGGCCAACCCTAGTACCGTCACTGAACACACAGGAAGCCAGAAGGCAGTGATTTATTTCCATGGCCCCTGCCTCCAAGGGCCTGTCAGTCCGGGAGAGGGTGGCAGAAGGCAGCAGGGCCCAGAAGTTTAGGTCCTCACCCGCAACCCCCTCCCACAACAGGAAGACCACCAGACAGGAGGGTGTCCCGGCCTCCCTACCCAGGCGCAGCACCAGCTGAACCCCCAGCTCTAAACCTGGTCCAGGGAGGGGTGGCCGGGGGTGTGGATCAGGCCAGCTCTTTCCCCTCTGGCTCCTCCTCGGCTCCTTCTGTCGCCGGGATGCTCTCGTGGTCCCACGGTGGCTCAGGCCCTGGGTCTGGGGGACACATTGGTTCCCCCATGGCCTCCGGATGCTTGCGTTTGGCATGGCGCCGGAGAGAGTTGGCCTCTGTGAAGCGCATCCGGCAGATCGGGCACTGGTAAGGACGCTCCCCAGAGTGGACTCGGTGGTGGTGAGCCAGCTCGCCCGCCTCACGAAAGCGGCGGGGACAGAGTGGGCAGCGGAAGGGCCGCAAGCCTGTATGGATATTGCAGTGCCGCCGCAGGTGGCTGGACCGCTTGAAGGTCTTGCCGCAGTCCTTGCACTCGTGTGGCTTCAGCTCCGAGTGCGAGATGCTATGGCGCTCCAGGTCCGAGAGGTAGGGGAAGGCCCGCAGGCACACCGGGCAGAAGTGCGGGGTCTTCCTAGGGCCAGAGCCCTCAGGCCCATCAGCTGCTGACCCTTCGGAGACTGTATAGGGCACACCCTGATCATCAATCAGCAGGAGGTCATTGCCATCGCTGCTGCCCACCTGGGCTGTCACCCCCTGCACCAGCGGGGGTTCCTGCCCTGACTTGGGGGGGCGGCCCCGCTTGCGAGGGAGGCAGGCCTTGAGCGTCTGAGTGGAGGAAGTGGCTCCTCCAGGACGTTCACCCCGGCGGCCCCGGGGAACAGAAGGAGGTATGGCCAGAGGTTTCTCTTCCTCCCCGGGCAAAGGCGAAGGCAACGGGTCTGGGCTGGGGGTGTCCATTGAGCAGTGGAGGACTTGGGTCTGGGTACTGGAGCCGGGCTAAGAGGAGAAAGGGGGCAGCCGTCAGTGCAGGGAAGGCCTGGAGCACCCCTTGTCCCCTAAGACCTTGCCCATCCCTCTCTCTGAGGCTCACAACCTGGGCATGGCTGCTATTCACCTGGAAGCACAATTATAGCCATGCTGGTGAGTAAGAGAGATGTGTGCCCCAGGCCTCCCTAACCCCTACGCCAAAGATCTCGAAGTTCAAGGTCAATTTGAGCCAAAATAAAGAAAAATCTTCAAGGGAGGAGAGAGTCCAACTGAGGGTACAGGCGAGTATTGTGATCCTCAAAGCAGAGAGCCCATGAAACTCCAGAGCCATAGAGGCCTCAAAAGTGTTTTTGTCCAGCGTTCAGGACCAGAAGAATGGGACTGGTCCCAGGTGATGTTTGACCCTGAGTAGTGGGTGAGGATATATAGTGGAGTCTAGTCTCCGGAGTCAGATGTTCTGGGTTTGATTCCTGAGTCTGTCACTCTCTGTGTGGCTTTGGGTAAGGTGCACTTTTCTTAGCCTCAGTTAAGCCTTCTGCAAAATAGGACGGAGAGTTCCACCTACTCGCAGGGAACATGCCATGAGGATAATACGGGTAAAATGCTCAGTACACAGAGCACTTAGGAGACATTAGCCCTCTGAGTAAGGTCACAATCACCCTCATTTGGCAAATGGGGAAACCCAGGCACAGGAAAGCCAAGTCAGTTGCCCAAGCGCCCTGCTAGGAAGTGGTAGGGCCAAGATTCGAACCAGATCTCACTCGGACACAATGGCCCAGCCCAGGGAGTAAGAAGACAAGGACTCAGGGGATGAGGGGACATCATGGGGTGCGTTGGTCCTGAATTTGAATCCAGCTCTGAGAAATGGATATACTAGGGTTGTCCGTTGGCACATAGTAAGGAATCAATAAACTACTGCCGCCGCCACCACCATCATCATCATCATCAGAGCTGGGACCAAGAGACTGGGGTATCACAAAGCGGAGTGTGTGTGTGTGGGGAAGCACAGATGCCATTAGAAGCAGGGGCTGCAGGTGCCACTGCGACCCCTTGGAACAGGCACACAGACGGAGGTCCAGAGGCGGGGCAACCGCTTTTCCAGGATCGCATGGTTCGCTCCAGTGGGGGGGCCTGGACTACAACTAGGGGCGCCGAAGTGGTGCCCCGACCCTCGCCCATCGCCCTTCCAAGAGCAGGCGCGCGCCCGCCGGCCCCCGAGCGCGCGGGGCGGGCCCTGTGGGGGCGGCCAATGAGCGGCGCCCGGCCACGGACGGCGAGGGCCGCCAGGAAGGGGGTCTGCGCGCGCGCGCCCGGGCCGGCTCCACGGGGCGCGAGGTCGGCGAGCGCACGCCGCACCGAGCGCGGGAGCAGGAGCAGGTGTGGGGGCGCGCTCCGGGAGCGCGCAGCCCCGGGCCTCCCCTCCCCTCCCCCCGCCCGGACCCCCGCCTCTCGGGTACCTCATTTGCATGTCGCCGGGGCTCGCGAGTGTGCGCGTGCGGGGGGCGACGGGGCCGACGCGTGGGAAGGGGAGGGGGCGAGGGGGCCCTTTCCCTCGGCGGCGCGCGCGCGAGAGACAGCCCCGCCCCTCGGAGCGGACGCCGGAGGCCCCGCCCACTCCCCCTCCCGAACCGACCCGACCCGCGCCCGCGGGGAACAAAGGGATGCACTGGGTCCTAAGGACCGCTCTCGTCAGCGCCTGCACTCCCGGTGCCCTCGCTTGCCCCGAGCGGGAAGTAACCCACCAACACATCATAACCAGGTAGAAATGCCTTTCCTCCCACAAAGTACCCAGCCGGGGACCCAATAAACACAGGTACCGAAAGGATGAGGAGCGGGAAAATGGCTGCTCCTTCCCGTAATTAACATGGCGCCTGATAAGCTTCAAAGCCTCCTGGAGGGCTGAGGACAAGATGGAACCTGCTCTTTCCTCCTATCTCTCTATCGCAGTCGGCGGACTTCGATTTCTCTTTTCTCCTGATGCAACTCTAAGATCCTACCCAGGAGGGGCCTGAGACTGCGAAAATGGACTCAGATCTGCCCTCATCTGCGCTATCACCCGCCAGCGTCGGCACCGCGGCGAGGAGCCGCACGCTGAGCTTGTTGCCCTTAGTCTGTATGGCGCCGGGGTCACCCCGAATCCCGCCCCTCTTCCTGCCCTCACCCAAGATGGCGCCTACCTGGCTTCTCTAACTGCTAGTGCTGGGAAAGGGACGGGAACGAGGGAGAAGGGCGGGCGGCTGGGAGGGGGAGGCCAAGAAGGCGGGAGAAAGGGGGAGTGCGGGGGAGAAGGAAGCCGAAGCGGAAGTCGAGGGGCCCCCCGGGTGGAAGTGACGCTGCCCCCGCTGCCCAAAATGTCGGCGCCCAGAGGGAGGTGTAAGTAATTAAAGAGGAAAGCCCACTGACTTTCCCGGCCTCCCGGGGCCGCCCCAGGGCTCCAGAACCCCCGCGCCGTACGAGCGAGGTGGACTCACCCGGCCGTGGGTCCTGCCTGACCTGCCCCCGCCCCGGGTGCCCGGGGCCGCACCTTTTAGGGTCAGGGGGGAGGGGCACAAAAGGCCGGCTCTATGGGCCTAGGTCTTGGAGTGGACTGGGGAGGGGGGCCGGCCCCGCAGGCGACTGGGTGGGGAGGAGGCGGGGCTTAGTGGTGACGGGGGCGGAGCAACGGCGGGGAGGAGCCCGGCGGGCGTGGTTTGGAGTATAGATGGGCGGGGCTTTGTGGGAGGAGTAGGGCCGTGGGTAAAAACGGGAGGAGCTTAAGCATGGAGGTGGGGCTTGACAAAGGGGCGTGGCTCTGGGCCTAGTAGAAGGCCCGAGGTTGAAGGGTCCTAGTTGGAGCTGAGGACCTGAGGCTCTATGTGGAGGTGGGAGGAGCCTAGGCTCTAAAGTAGAAGGGGTGGGGCCTGTCCCGGGGTGTGGCTTAGAGAAAGTGGTGGGCATAGTGAGAGGGTGGGATTTAGGTGTGTAATTTGTGGGGTCTTAGTCGAAATAACAAGTCTTTATAATACAGGTGAAATGACTTAGAGGGCCTGGGGCGGAACTCAGAGGGGCTGAGAAAGTGAGGGGTTGGGTAGACGGGGTCTTGGAAAGGATGGGGCTATTTCAAGGGTGAGTTTAAGGACAAATTGAGTGGGGTTTTGGAGGCGAGTCTTAGTGGAGAAGAGCCATGGGACTTAAAGAGGACAATCGGAGGCACTTAGGGGACAGAAGTAATCAGAACAGCTTTCCTGTTGAGTCCTTGCTGTGCGCAGGCCTAAGTAAGCAGACAGCGCGCGTGGCCACAATTCTGTTTAGTCCTCACCGCTGCATCCCGAGCTAGGCCCTCCTATTATTCGTATTTTGAAAGTGAAGAATTTCGGTTGGTTTTATCCGAGGTTCCAGGACTTGCGTCTTCAAAAAACAGTGGGAGGAGCCTACAGGGGAGTGGGAGTGGCTTGTCAAGGAATGGAAGGGGCTCCTGGAACAGTGTGAAGAACTTTGAAAGGAGTAGGAGGGGCCGTTTAAGAGTGGGCGGGGCTTAACCACAGTGGGCCGGGCTTAGGGGAGTAGGAGTCTTCACATAGAGGGGAAGACTTAAAAACACGCTGTAGGGTAGAAGCTACTTGGAGTGATTAGGCAGATTGGCAGATGGTTGGAAGAAGGGTTTGTAGGGAAGTGGGCGGGACTTAAAGGTAGTGGGCGGGGTTCTGGTGGTGGGAGTGGTTTGGAGGTCATTGGTCAGGGCTCCCAGGGGACAGGTGGCGGGTGTGTGACTTCCAAGAGCCTGATGGGGGAGGCCTAATGGGGAGGTGAGTCCCTCACCTTCCCTCCATGTCTCCCCTGCTCCAGAGAGCCCCCACCCGCCACTGCCCTCACGCCACGCCACCATGGATGACGCCCCGCTGCCAGCGCCCCCTGTCCCTGCCCCGGCCCCGGCCCCAGCACCGCCCGCTGCCGCCCCCCGCGTCCCGTTTCACTGCAGTGAATGTGGCAAGAGCTTCCGCTACCGCTCGGACCTGCGGCGCCACTTCGCGCGTCACACTGCTCTCAAGCCCCACGCGTGTCCGCGCTGCGGCAAGGGCTTCAAGCACAGCTTCAACTTGGCCAACCACCTGCGCTCGCACACGGGTGAGCGGCCCTACCGCTGCTCCGCCTGCCCCAAAGGGTTCCGAGACTCCACCGGCCTATTGCACCACCAGGTGAGTCCTGCAGGCTGGCCCGGCTGCCTCCGGGCACTGGACTTGCCCTTGGAGGCCCAGCCCCACTCTGAGCAACAGAGAAAGCTTTCCTCTTACGGACTGAAGGAAAACGTTCATATTATATTTGCCCCACCTACAGGCTCCTCTCCTCTCCCATCCTCCTGCCTATACACTCCCCTTCCCGTGCACTCCAGCATCTGCAATGTTGTGTTTATCATTCTTTAGACGTTTTAAAAAAAGCAGATGTACCACGTATATACTTAATTTTTTCATTCAGTGAGTATCTATTGAGAGTTTTCCCTGCTCCCAACACTGGGGTCGCCAAAGGGAAATCAATCAAGTCCGAGCGCTGGGGGAACTGAACATTCCATTGGAGGTAGACGATCAACAAGAAAGCGAATACGCAGGCAAGAATGTTCTGGAAAGGGAGAAGTGTTGGGAAGGAAATTAAACAACAGCAAGCTGATGTGCAGGAGTAAAGAGGGGAGAGCTGCGGGCCACCAAACCAGGTGGGGTAGGTCAGGGCAGAGTGATATTTGAGCTGAGACCTGAAGTATGAGCAGAACCCACCATGGAAACAGCATTCTAGGCAGAGGGAACAGCAAGTACAAAGGCCGTAAGATGGGAGGAGCTTGGGTGTACAAGAAAGAGATGGGAGCCCAGCCGGTGTGGCTCAGTGGGTTGAGCAACGTCCCATGGACTGAGGGGTCCCGGTTCCATTCCCAGTCAGGGCTCATGCCCAGGTTGTGGACTCAGTCCCCAGAGGGGGCATACAGGAGGCAACCAATCAGTGTTTCTCTCTCACATAGATGTTTCTATCTCGCTCTCCCTTCCTGTCTTTCTAAAAAATCAATAAAAGCATATTTTTCTTTAAAAAAAAAAGAAAGAGATGGGAGACTGTGCGGTTGGGTGGAGCAAGCCTGGAGCAGAGCAGAAGGAGATGAGGTAGAGGGCAGGCAGGGGCTGATTCACAAACACCTCTGCTGTTTCAAGGAGCAGGATTTTATTCTATGAGTCAGGCACTCACCCTATAAGGTTAAGTAAAACCAGACATATCACTGGCCTTTCACACTTGTGCCCTCCTCGGTCTCACGGCATCTGCCTTGGGTCTGGACCTCACATCCTGGCTGTGGCCCCAACTTTCTAAGTGGTATTATTACCTCCTGTCTCTCCCCCTCACATCCAACCTCTGTGACCTCCCCTCCCCCTCCCCGCCAATTAAAACCCCTGATTCCTTAACTTGATGTGACATTCACAGCCCAGCCCACTAGTAGGTTATAATTCAACTGAGCATTTAATGAGCACCTACAGTATACAGGCTCCTTGGGGGGAAAGGAGAGAGACGACAAAACAGAAACAGTCCACTCCTTTTGGGGCCTCCCAGAGCCAAGAGTCTAGTGGAGGGTGACAGTCACTGAACAACCAGGTTAATAAATGTCAAATTGCAATTGAGACATGAGGACAGAGGGTTACGTTATTCTAAAGGCCAATACAAGAGAGATGTGGAGTGATCCAGGTTGGGGATGGGGTCAGGATGGTTTTTCTGGGGCAGCACCCCCACTCCTTTGGGTTCCATGCCCCTGTGACTAATCTAGAACTGCACTCTCTTTTTATTTATTTATTTTTTATAGAGGGAGGGAGAGAAATAGAAACATTGATGACAGAGTAACATCAACATTGACTGACTGCCTCCCTTACACCCCCTGTTGGGGATCAAGCCTGAAACCCTGGCACATGCCCTGACCTGGAACTGAACTGGCAACCTCTTGGTGGTGCATGGGTCAATGCTTAACCACTGAGCCACACCAGCCAGGCTAGCACTGCACTCTCTTATCCGGTCTCAGAGGCCTCTCCACCGTTCTCCAGACAGATACTACCAAATCAACAGGACTCCAGACTCAAAACCTGTGTCCGTTATTCCAGGACAATTAAATAAACCACAAGGGCCAATATCAGTAGAGACCTGTGTAAGGCACCATCTGGCTCGGCCACCTAGCCACATTTCAAATGCTCAACAGCCAGCCACATGTGGCTAGTGGTCACCGTTTTGGACATGACAGATATAGAATGTTTCTATCACTGAGAAAGTTCTGGATGGTTCTGCTCTAGAGGGTCCTAGAGCATTTACAGGAAAAGAGCCACCTCCTACCCCAGGAGCATAGAAAGCCCTTCTCTCCCTCTCCCCAATATCCACTGGTTTAGAGGCTATAAGACATGAGAAAGTTTGTTGAGAGGCCGTTACTTGTCCAAGTTTTCACAGTGGAAAGCAGAGCTGGTATTGAACCCATATCCATCAGCGCTCAAATCTTCAGTGATTAGCCACTGTCCTGGGAAGTCCCAGTCTCTCAGGTGGGCTTGTCGGAAATGAGTAAGAGTGAGGAGCAGTGGGAGGAAGCATTCCCTAGCCTCAGGGAACAGCACGTGTAAAGGTCCTGAGGCTTGTCAACTTAAGAAACACTCAAACCTGTAGAGAACTTTTGTGAGTTTATTTGAGACAAATTGTTGACAATTGTGTAAAATCTCAATGGACTGAGAAAATGCTCCAGAGAATGGCAGTTTTGCATCATATTCTATACATTACAATCAATAGAGAAGATGGTAATGGGTTACATGAAACCCATTGGTTTTAGATTGGGAGGTGGACCTCTGGGATTGGATAGAAAAGTGGAATGATGGACACATGCTGTTTTTACATAGGTGGGTACAGGATAGTTAACAGTCAACAATTAACTCAATAACAATAACAATGAAGAGTTGTGGTTTCCTCCCAGGTGCATTGGTTGTGCCCTGAGGGTTCCGGAAAAAGGGAAGTTTCTGACATTCCAAAGTATGTTATCTTAGATGCAAAAAGACAATAAACAGGCTCAATTAGGTTGAAAGTAGACCTTTATCAGGAAAGATTTTTGCCTAGGGCATGACTACCCACCATAAACTGCTTTTAGTTAAAAAGGTTTCAGGCCATCCTTTGTGGTTACTTTAGGTCTCTGAGTTTGTGAGGCTGCCACGCAGGCCTTTCCTGAGCTTGTCAGGTTGTTTGTGGCCCCTTTTCATCCACAGGCTGGAGGCACTGAAGGCATGCCAGCATGGCCCAAAGCAGAGAAGGATAGGGATGGCATTAGGCTAGATCATGACCTTGTAGGCATGGCAGGAGGCATCGGCCATCTCCCCCTGAGAGTCTAGGAATCTGCCCTGCGGGCCAGACCCTCAGCCCTGATACTATACCCTCCCTCCCGCCCTCCAGGTTGTCCACACTGGTGAGAAGCCCTACTGCTGCCTGGTCTGCGAGCTCCGCTTTTCCTCGCGCTCCAGCCTGGGCCGCCACCTCAAGCGCCAGCACCGTGGGGTGCTCCCGTCCCCGCTGCAGCCTGGCCCAGGCCTGCCGGCCCTGAACGCACCCTGCTCTGTCTGCTGCAACGTGGGGCCCTGCTCAGTGTGCGGCGGTGCAGGGGCTGGCAGTGGAGAGGGGCCGGAGGGGGTGGGCCCCGGCAGCTGGGGGCTGGCGGAGGCTGCAGCTGCCGCCGCGGCCTCGCTGCCCCCATTCGCGTGCGGCGCCTGTGCACGGCGCTTCGACCAAGGCCGCGAGCTGGCGGCCCACTGGGCTGCGCACACCGATGTCAAGCCCTTCAAGTGCCCGCGCTGTGAGCGCGACTTCAATGCCCCCGCGCTGCTGGAGCGGCACAAGCTGACGCACGACCTACAGGGCTCGGGCGCACCCCCAGCGCAGGCCTGGGCAGCGGGGGCTGGTGCAGGGCCCGAGACCCCTGGAGAGGGTGGCACTGCGGAGGCAGGTGACGCCAGGCCGGCCTGGGACGGCGGGCTGCTCCTGGGCCGTGTGGGGGGCGGTGTGCCTGAGCTGGGGGGGCTGCTCCCCGAGAGCGGCGGGGAGGCCCCTGCACCCGCGGCCCCTGCGGAGCCATCATCAGAAGACACCCTGTACCAGTGCGACTGCGGGACCTTCTTCGCATCTGCTGCGGCTCTGGCCAGCCACCTGGAGGCGCACTCGGGGCCGGCCACCTACGGCTGCGGCCACTGTGGGGCGCTGTACGCGGCCCTGGCGGCTCTGGAGGAGCACCGGCGTGCCAGCCACGGTGAAGGCGGTGGGGCGGAGGTGGCCACGGTGGCCCCCGAGGGAGAGGCCGCCTCTGGGGAGCCCGCCCCCAGCTCGGGCCGCAGCAAGAAGATCTTTGGCTGCTCCGAGTGCGAGAAGCTGTTCCGCTCACCGCGGGACCTGGAACGGCACGTGCTGGTGCACACGGGCGAGAAGCCGTTCCCGTGCCTCGAGTGCGGCAAGTTCTTCCGCCACGAGTGCTACCTCAAGCGCCACCGGCTGCTGCACGGCACCGAGCGGCCCTTCCCCTGCCACATCTGCGGCAAGGGCTTCATTACGCTCAGCAACCTCTCCAGGCACCTGAAGCTGCACCGGGGCATGGACTGACCATGTTGCCACCCCCCTGGGGCTGGACTCAGGGCCTCAGGGGACCGCCCAAATCCAGACAGGGCCCTGAGATGAGGAGACCCTGGCTGGAGAGATGGGGCCACCAGAAACCCACATAGGCCCGGAGCTGGGGAATCTATGGAGACTCCTGAGCTTGAAGGCCTCCCTGGAATCCATGCTGGGCACCCCCAAATCAACGGGCCCCTAAGCTGGGGGAATCTAGGAGAGAGAAATGGGCCTCCACAAGTACTTCTCACCTTAAGGGCCCCAATAGAAGATGGGCACCCCTCCCCCAAGGGAAGCCTGCCCTCTACCTGAGAACCATCATTCCCAATGACCTTGATCTGGAGAATGTGGGGGGAACCATGCCCCTAAATTCCCCTGGGTCCCCTCCAAATGCTACCCACCACAGTCACTGGCGCCCCTAGATAACAGATAGAGCCAGAATCTGCCTTTCCCCCATTTCATTCCCTATGCCGAAGGAGGACCAGGGTAGATGCCCCCTGCCCTCAACCCACTCCCCAATTAGGCCTCCCTCCCCTACTGCAGAATGGGTCAACCCTAGTGATCTTCCCCATCCCCAAATACTAGAATAGGCTGGTTGGAAATCCCCCTGCCCAGTAGGATGGACTGATCCAGATACATACCCTCCTGTCCACTGGAATGGGCTGGCCCAGGTTGTGTTCTGCACTGTGCCCTCCCTACAGTGAATAGGGCAGACACACACCCCCTCTTTTTCATCATTCCCCATCCTGTGAACTCACCTGAGTGGGAAGTGGTAAACACTGAGGTCTCCCACTCTGCTCCAGCACCTGTTGGTCTTTTCATATCTGTCAGTTTGTCTGTCTCTGTGTTCCACCCAACCCCAAGGGAAAGAGGGGGTTGGCTAGGGGGACCACCCCATGAGCCTCAACCTCACCCCCTCATCCCAGTCCCCAATGTCTCCAGGACCCCAATAAACCTCGTCCTGTCAGTCAATGCCGTCTCACTGTCTGAACCTTGGCTCCAGGGAGTGGGATTTCTTCCTCCCTGACTTAGAACAGGCCCCCTAAAGAGAGAGCCTTCCTCCCTCCCTCCCTCCCTCCCTCCCTCCCTCCCTCCCTCCCTCCAAGGACTTTGGAGTCCTTGAAATAGTGCAGGGCCCTTCAAATCAGAGATGGTTTAAGTCTCATCTAAATGGAAACCTACCCCCTCAACACAAGGTCCACCTCCACAGATGGACATGCCCCCTAGAACCAGACAGGCCCGTTCGAAATTACCAATCCCATAGGACTCTGCCAAAAACCAAGCTGTCACCTGACAGGTTTCTTCTGGGAGGGAGAGGCCCTGCCCCTTAGACACTACTTTCTAGGCTACCAAGTTAGTACCTTAGAAGCTACCTCCAACCTCAGATTACGATCCACCAGTCAGACAACAGGTGGGCCTTCAGATTGCCTCCTGGGTTCAGAGTACACTCATACCTAGTACCCATTGGCTGCCAGGCATTGTAACCCCTCTGGGGACCTAACAGTGAACAAAACAACTCTGGAGTTGGCAGTCTAGTGTGTGGCTGATGCAGTATAGAAAAGAGGGATAAAGAAACTAGGCAATTGCAGAGGGTTGTGAGCACTCAGAAAGAAATGAGGTAGGGTGTTAGGAGTGGCTGAGCTATGCCACCTTAGATGGGGTGGTCAGGACAGGCTTCCTGCACAGGTGGCCTTTGACCTGAGGCCAGAATGGTGAGGAGGGAGCAGCTGGAGGATGACTGGTTGGGCCAGGAAGGGCAGGCAGGAGCCCAGAGGAGGGAGGAATGAGACAAGGCAAGGAGGTAAGCCAGGTCCCACGGAGCCTGGCATATAATTACTGTGCTTTCTGGCCATGGCGAGCAAGATGCTAAGTATGCAGGGATGTGACCACTCTTGCACTTTACAAGGATCCCTCTGGCAGCTGAGTGGAAGAGGAACTGGATAGGGGCAGAGTGGAAGCAGCAGATGACCTCATTCCACCAGGGGAGAGGCCTGGGGGCCTGGACCAGAGTGATGGAGACAAACAGGTAGATTCAGGATGAATTCTGGAGGTAGAATGTGTGTGTGTGTGCATATGCACGTGAGTGTGTGAGATGGAAAGGGAGGAATCAGGAGGGACTGGTTGGGTGGTGGGTGTATTAAAACCAGAAAACTGGAGGAGGACAAGTTTGAGTAGCAGCAGTGGGATCAAGAGTTCCATCCTGAGCTCGGCTTTAAGATGCCAGGGAGGTTGGCACACTGTAATAAGGCTGAAGCTGCATAGTCTGCGATGCAGCAATCCCACTGCCACGCACAGGATTGCCCTAGAGCAGCAGTTCTCAACCTGTGGGTTGCAACCCCTTTGGGGGTCGAACGACCCTTTCACAGGGGTCGCCTAAGACCATCGGAAAACACATATTTCCAATGGTCTTAGGAACCGAGACACCGCTCCTCTACCATCTCCAGGCAGGTCCGCCCACATACAACATGAGGAACTGTGTTAAAGGGTCGCGGCATTAGGAAGGTTGAGAACCACTGCCCTAGAGGAACATGCCCCAGGGGAACGCATGTTCCCTGCACCCAGAGACATCTAACAACCTTCACAGTGGCCAAATGGACAGCCTTGAACTTGGAACTGAAATGCCCATCGCTATGGTCTGAATGTTTGCATTCCCCCAAATTCATATGTTGAAATCCAAATGCCTATATGACATATTTGGAGGCAGGGCCTCTGGGAGGTGCTGGGGCCATGAGGGTGGAGCCCTTGTGAATGGGATTAGTGCCCTTATAGAAGAGGCTCCAGAGAGAGCCCTGGCTCCTTCCCCTATGTGAGGACTCGGCAAAAAGACACCAGCCATGAACCAGGAAGGGGGCCTTCACAGAAGGTGACCATAGTGGAGTATTAAAAAATATATATCTCAGGATGGAACTCTTGGTCCCATTGCTGATATATATATTTGAGAGAGAGAAACATCAATCAGCTGCCTCCTGCATGCCCCCTACTGGGGATCAAGCCAGAAACCTGGGCATGTGCCCTGACCAGGAATCAAACTAGCAACCTCTCGGTGCTTGGAACAATGCTCAACCAACTAGCCACACCAGTCAGGGCATGGTGGAATCTTTTTAAATTAAATTTGTTTTTTCTTTATTGATTTTAGAGAGAGAGGAAGGGAGAAGGAGAGAGATAGAAACCTGGATTGGCTGCCTCCTGCATGCCCCCCACTGGGGATTTGGCCCACAACCTGGGCATGTGCCCTGACAGGGAATCAAACCAGCGACTTCTTGGTGCCTGGATCGACGCTCAACCACTGAGCCACACCAGCCAGGCCATGGTGGAGTCTTGATCCTGGACTTCCAGCCTCCAGAACTGTGAACCATACATGTCTGTTGTTTACAAGCCACCTGGTGGCGGTATGTTACAGTCACCCCAACAGACTAAGACATCCATGAACAATACAGTGGATAAAGAAATGGTGGTGTGTTGAATGAGTACAGATTCACACAACTGCACAAATGAAAGTCACAGAGAAGTTAGACACAAGAAGGCAGATACACAAAGTACAAAAACAAGCAAGGCTAAACTGTTGTATTGTTTAGGATGCATTGTGGGTATCAAACCAGTAAGGAAAGCAAGGAAAACATTTTTTCCATAAAACTCAGAACAGTGGGGTTGGGAAGGTTGAGCTGGGAATGGGACAAGCTAGAGTCTTCTATGGGCTCTGGGGTGGCTGTCAACATTCCATTTCTTTCTTTTTTTAAAAAAAAAATTTTATTTATTGACTTGAGAGAAAGAGAGAAACATCAATTTGTTATTCCACTTATTTATGCATCCATTGGTTGATTATTGTATGTGCCCTGGTTGGGGATCGAACCCAAAACCTTGGCATATGAGGACAATGCTTTAACCAACTGAGTTACCTGACCAGGGCAACAATCCATTTCTTAACCTGGTGATCATTTTATAATTATTTGTTAAATTGTGCATTTGTATGGTACCCTTTTAATCTATGCATCTTATATCTCACAAGGAAATTTTTTTAAAGGAGGGGACATATATTTGAGCGCAGAGAAAACAAGTACCAGGATGGCCTTCAAGGAAGACTTCTTTGCCTGGCCATCCACAATTACCCATTTGGAAAGGATTCAGGTCAAGCCCCTGCGGATGCTCAACCTCAGAGATAGTCCTCTCCACTCTGCCAACAACACCCAGGAACCGGGAGCCAGACTCATCCCTTTGGGGTTAAAAAATACAAAAACAAAAACAAAAAACCCACCTGCCTTGGCGAAACAAGATCAGCCCCCTTAGAAACAGGCACCGCCCCAGGGACAAGACCCGCCGGGAGAGTTGAGCACCTGGAAAAGAGCCAGGGTTGCCATGGAGATGGCCTCGGGCTATGGAGTCAAGAATAGGGACCTCAGGAGGCCGAGGCTTCCGCCCACCACACCTCCACCTGAATCCTTTCTCTGAAGGCAGAACAGTTAAGCAAACAAGCGAAGCAAACCCCACCTCCCAGGAGTTTATATTCCAATGAGAGGAGAGAGATAGGCAAGTAGTGAGTTGGCCATAAGTACAACTGTGAAAATAAAGGCAGAGTGCGGACTAGAGGGTGACAGGGAGGCTATTTTAGCCAGATAGAAGCGAGGGAAATATAGGAGAAGGGCATTCCAGGAAGGGGAACGGCCTGTGCAAAGGCCATGAGTCCAGAAAGAACAAAGGCGGTGTGGCTGGAGCAGTACCCGCGAGGGAGGCCCCAAGGGCCAGACGTGTAGCGCCTTTTAGGAGTGGGAGGGTGTCCAGGCAATAGTGACAAGAAGTGATCCCTGGGTGCTGGAGACTGCCCGGGAAGCAGGAGAGCCAATGAGAAGGCAGTTGCAGTGGGACTGGCATCTGTAGTGCAGGTCTAAGCCAATCAGCGCCAGGTCCCGCCCCTTGCCCAGAGCCTCGTTCCCAGCCCAGGCCGGCCCCGCCCAGGCCCTTCTCTCACCTGGACTCGCGCCTCGCCTCCTCCCTGCAACCGCCTGGGTCTCCCCTGCATCCGGCCGGGCCTCCACGTGGGTCCCACAGGAATTTCTCTAGAACACTAATCGGATCATGTGACTCTCCAGCTTTAAACCTTTTCAATGGCTTCTCAGTGCACCAGGAATGCGTCCAGCATTCAGCCTGGGCCAGGAGGCCGGACACAGTCGCTTGCCCAGCTCTGGCCTCTGGCCGCCTTTGCTGCCCCAATCCGAGGCCCCCAGGTTTCCCCAACACACACACACCACGCTGTTCTCTCTGCCTGAACTTCTCTTTCCCACCACCTCCATTCCTGAATTCGTTTCCCCCAAAAAAGTAAGCCTTTAAAATTTGGATGACAAAATAACAAGCACACCCCCTAGGTATTTAAGTGTATAATGAAAAGAACCGAAAACAGCCGTTCAAATAAAAACGTAAGTACGGATGTCACAACAGCGCTATTCACAACGGCCAAAGGGTAGAAACAGCCCAAATGCCCACCAACCAAGGAGTAGACAAAACGTAGCATGCCCAAACAATGAAATATTATTCAACAACCAAAAAGGAATGAATTGCTGACAGGCTACACGGTGGATGAATCTTGACAGCGTTGTGCTGAGTGAAAAGCCAGTCATAAAAGACTCTACTGATATGAAATGTCCACAGTCGGCAAACCCACAGAGGCAGAAGGTTGATTACTGGTTGCCAGGGGCTGGGAGGGGGAGGGAATGGGGTGTGACTGCTTTTGGGGTGATGAAAAATTTCTGCAACTAGATAGTGGGTATGTGGCAGGCAGTAAGGCAGGAGCAGAATAAGGAGTATGGGTCAGGTACAGAAGGTCACCTGGGCAGAAAGCCCCAGGTGCCTAGCAACGGGCAAAACAAGGACCTTGCCCCTAGGGTGACCTTTCTTCCCCAGCATATCGCTGGTCATGCGGTTTAGACCCCCTGACCTTTCATACTGCTGGTCATGCAGTTCAAACCCTATCCTGACCTTTCCCCCTCTGGCATGTTGTTAGTTATTCAGGTTAGACATCCTTAGACGGGAATGAACAAGAGGACCAGCCCTCAAGCATTAAGCCCCCAGGACAATGAGGTTCTGACCTGAATCAAATACAGCTAGGCCTCAGTTGTGTTTCAGCTCCAGGCCCGGAAAAGCAGCAAAACCCAACAAGTGATGCCATGGCTGACAGCAGGACCAGCTGCATTGAATAATGACCCCCTGCCCTGGCACTGACCAATCAGTGGAGACTAGGACTCTGAAAGGACACACCTGGAAAGCTGATCAATATTTTATTGGGACCCTCCCCTGAGACCTCCAGATAAATACTCTCATGACAAGGACCCAGTTAGGCTCTCTCTATGAAGCAAGATGGTGTCTTTCCCTATCCTCTACCCCCAGGCGCCTTTCCCTTGCCTCTCTCTCCTAAGCTCCAACGGCCCTCTTTTGCCTCTATGACTTGTTCCCTGAGCCCACACAGCCCAGCTGGCTCACTTCTTCCACTGCTCACTTCTTCTACCTCTCTGACTTCTAAATACACTTTTGCTCATGTTTGAGCCCTGGCTCTGAATTCTTTCCTAGCCAGAACTCAAGTACTGAGGTTGCTGAACCCAGGTCCAATAGCTGGTAACATTCTGGTACCATTTTGCCATCAACAGATTTAGTTACCCAACATTATGAATATACTTAATGTCACGAAATTGTACATTTTAAAATGGTAAATCTAACAGTACATGTGTTTTTTTAAAATATGTTTTTATTGATTTTTTTTAGAGAGAGAGAAACTTCGATGTGAGAGAGATATATCAATCAGCTGCCTCCTGCACACCCTCTACTGGGGATCCAGCCCCAAACCCCGGCATGTGCCCTGACCGGAAATAGAACTGGGACCTCTCAGTCCATGGGATAACATTCAATCTACTGAGCCACACCGGCTGGCCATATGTATATATTCTTTTAAAAATCGTATTATTGATCAGGTGCTTTTAAATATCATGCTCCTTGCCCTGATGGGTTTTGCTCAGTGGTTAGAGCATCGGCCCTTGGACCAAAGGGCTGTGGATTTGATTCATCAAGAGCATGTACCTGGGTTGCAGGTTTGATCCCCAGCCCTGGTCCGGGTCATGTGGGAGGCAACCAATCAATGTGTCTCTCTCACATTGGTGTTTCTCTCTCTCTTTCCCTCCCTTCCACTCTACCTTAAAAAAAAAAAATCAATGGAAAAATATCCTTGGGTAAGGATGAAAATAAATAAATATCATGCTCCTGGTCCCTACCCTTTCTCCTGTCTCTTTGGGAAATGCAAGGACTTGCTGAAACTCACTAGCTGGGATACCTTTAGTACCTCACTTTACTGCTCTGTGAAATGGGCAAGTCATGCTACCCACTCAAGGCACCGAGGAATAAATGGGTTTGTGTGTATAAAGCGCATACAGAGTTAGCTGTTACTCACTTTCCTCTTATTTTTTTCTCATCTTCCACTTGTTTTTCCTTTGCTTGTTTGAGAATGGAACATATTCCACATGGTTTCATGTTCAGACAGCACAAAAGGATAGTGTAGGAAGTTGCGGTCCTGGGAGTCAGACAAGGTTGCTAGTTCCCTCTCTCTTCCTCCAGGTCCTTCAGACACAGCCCTCAAATAAGATCAGACAGAACAGGCTGCAGGCTGTCCTCCTAACTGCAGGCAATTAGGCATGAGCAGAGCGAGGAGTGTGGGCCGGGTACAGAAGGTCACCTCCTGTTCCTTCCCCCTTCATGTTATCACGCAGAACCTTTCCATATTTTTACACAGTGAACTTCCTCATCCTTTTTTAATGGACACATAGCATTCCACAGGGAGGATCAATCACGATTTATTACCCAAATCCCAACCCATGTGCGTTTAGCTTGTCTCTGGTCTTTTGCAGTGATGCTCAATTCTGCACGGATTAAAACCTGATACAGGCAGCGATTTGTATGTTTGTTCTTTTTTTTTAATCCTCACCAGAGGACATTTTTGCATTTATCTTCAGATAGAGCAGGAGGGAGAGAGGGAGGAAGAGAGAGAGAGAAACATCGATGTGAGAGAGATACATCGAGTGGCTGCCATCCACACGACTCCAACCAGGGCCAGGGACAAACTGCAACCAAGTCACGTGCCCTGAGCGGGAACCGAACCCGGGACTCTCGGGTCCGCAGGCTGAGGCTCTAACCACTGAGCCAAACCGGCCAGGGCTGATTTGTATGTTTCTGAGAACATCTATCCTATGGATAAGTTCCTGGAGCTGCTCACTAGTTAAGGCTGTTCCAAATTATACTCTCCCAAGCCATGTATGAGAAAGGTCTTGTTTCCCACACTCTTGCCAGCCACATTGAGCATGTATTTCCCCTTGAACAAACGGCATCAAGCTGGGGGGTGTAACGTGCCTTTTCTGCTCAACTTGAGGTATTGGAGATGGGGCCTTGTTGGTATGTTTCCATTTGCTCCTCCTCCTATTCCTAACCCTCAGCTGTTATCCTGCAGTTTTCAGCTGAAACGTGGTTGCCTCTAGGAAGCCCTCAGGCATCACTCCCTGAGAGTGACCTCGGCTTGGTGCCTTTTCTGTTCTCTACACTGCATGTTGTTGGCTACATTCGGACCCACTCTCTGGAAGGGTGACTGGACCTGTGTCTGTCTGTCTCCTCCATCAGACTGGGAGCTCCCTGCAGACAGGGTCCAAGGGCCTCTCTCTTTGCCACTGTCGCTCCAGCACCAAGGACAGATCCAGTCCACAGTAGGTGCTCAGTAAATACTAGTGGCTTAGGATGGAGTGAATATGTATAGCAAAATATTTGCAGAGCTGGCCTACGTAGGTGCTCAGTTAACACTGATTATTTAGGATTGAATGAATATGTGCAGGGCTTGTCACTGGGGGGTGGGGGCGCGGAACTGAGGCTTGGAGAAGGGAGAGTCGCTTGCTCTGGCTGCCCAGTGAAGGCAGAGTCATGTTCTAGTCCAGAATGTCTGTACTTTCCCTGAAGCCTCTGTCATTGCTTCATTCATCTCCTCCCCTGCCACCCCTCCCACAACACAGTGCCTGGCACAGACAGGACCAGATAAATGCGTGTTTGTTGAAGGAATGAATGAATATGTGTTCTGAGGGGAGAGGAGCTGGACCCAGCTTCTGGGACCCCCAACCCGCTCCTCCCTCTGGGAGCCCAGGGGACAGGCCCCCAGTTTCCTCCCTTTACGGGA
This sequence comes from Tadarida brasiliensis, assembly GCA_030848825.1. NCBI lineage: Eukaryota > Metazoa > Chordata > Mammalia > Chiroptera > Molossidae > Tadarida > Tadarida brasiliensis. Next base: position 2,247,470 of record CM061276.1, read on the forward strand.
CCCAGGAGTCCCAGCCGCGCTCCCTCCTCGCCCCCTGGGTCCCCTCCTCCTCCTCCTGCTTCCGGCTTCCCAGCCAGTCTTTCCTCTCTCCGGCTGGGAGGAAAGGCGGGTTTCCGGGGGGAAGGCTTAGGCGGTGACACCGAGCCCAGCCTCCTCCACCCGCCCCCCCAGCACGCTACGCTCGGGCCCTCCCTCCCTCCCCGCCACCACCGTCCACTCGGCCGGCCGCGGGGAAGGAAGAAAGGCGCAGAGGAGGCCAAGGTAAGCGCCGGGTGCCCAGCGATCGGGGCCCAGTCCAGGCTCCGGGCTCAGGAATCTGCAGGGCCCCCTCCTGGGCCCCAATTCTGCAGATCATGCCTGAGGGCACCAGCAAGCTGGGCCCAGCCAGGAGATCGCCCCCCCACTGGGGGACCTAGGGACCCCCCAGCGGCCTTCCTCGGGGGTCCCTAGGGCCTGGCCCTCAGCCTCCCCCTCCCTGGAGAATTCAGGCAGTGGGGCCCCCAGCCCCTGCCTCTCCCTTGTCGGAGAAGCCCAGCCCCCTCCCCCAGCCCTTCCAGCCACTGGGACCCAGGAACCCAGGAACCCATACTCTCCACATATAGGGGATCCAGATACTGCATCCCCTCAGTCATCTCCCAGAGCCCAGGTCCCAATCCCCAGCCCCCACCTCTCTCAATCCCAGGAGTCCAGGTCCCCAGCCCCTCCGGGCTCAGACCCAAGAGCCTGAGCCCTCCTACTCCCGGCCTCTCCCAGCCCCAGCACCTGGGCACCCACACCCCATTTCCGGGGCCTCCGGATTCTGCCTCCCACCCCTCCCCTCCAGCACTGAGAGCTGGTTCCCAGCCCCTCCCAAAGTGGGGCCCCTGGAGAAAAAGCAGTCGCTGACTTTGTCTCCTTCTGTCTCCAATTCTGTCTGTATCTCTGTCTTGTCTGTTTCTCTGTCCCTCTCCCTGTCTTTCCCTACTCTCTTTGTTTTCTCTTCATTTCTGTCTCTGTTGGGTGCCCTGCCCTCTGTGGCTCACCGTCCTGTCTTTCTATTTCGCCTGGTCTCTGTCTCTACCTCTGTCTCTGTCTCACGTCTCTGTCGCTCTCTATTCCTTTCTCTGGCTAAATATCTGACCCTCTGCACTTCCATCTCCCTGTCTCTGCTTCTCTCTCTGCCCCCCACCGCCCCCTCCATCTCTCCCCTTTCTCCTCACAGGCATGGATCCGCAGCCCCCTCCACCCGCCCAGGGCAGCCCACCTCACCGTGGCCGGGGCCGGGGCCGGGGCCGGGGCCGTGGCCGAGGCCGAGGCCGAGGCCGGGGCAGGGGGGGCGCTGGAGCCCCTCGGGCGCCCCTGCCCTGCCCCACCTGTGGCCGCCTCTTCCGCTTCCCCTACTACCTCTCGCGGCACTGGCTGAGCCACTCGGGCCTCCGACCCCACGCCTGCCCTCTGTGCCCCAAGGCTTTCCGCCGGCCTGCCCACTTGTCCCGCCACCTGCGAGGACACGGGCCCCAGCCCCCCCTGCGCTGTGCCGCCTGCCCCCGCACCTTCCCGGAGCCCTCCCAGCTGCGGCGCCACCTGGCCCAGGAGCACGCAGGCGGCGAGGTCGAGCTGGCCATCGAGAGGGTGGCCAAGGAGGCGGCCGAGTCCAGCTGGGCCCCGCAGGACGACGACGCCAACGCAGAGCAGCCCAGCACTGCTGCCTCGTGCGCCCCGGAGGAGGCCGCGTGGCCTGAAACGTGGCCCGCAGGGGAGCCGGCAGCGCCGGTGGCCCCCACGAGCGCCGAGCCCCGGGAGTCGGAGTCGGAGGAGGCCGAGGCCGGGGCGGCGGAGCTGAGGGCCGAGCTGGCGCTGGCGGCCGGGCGGCAGGAGGAAAAGCAGGTCCTGCTCCAGGCCGACTGGACGCTGCTGTGCCTCCGCTGCCGCGAGGCTTTCGCCACCAAGGGCGAGCTGAAGGCGCACCCGTGCCTGCGCCCCGAGGGCGAGCAGGAGGGCGAGGGGGGGCCCCCGCCGCGCCCCAAGCGCCACCAGTGTCCCATCTGCCTCAAGGCCTTCGCCAGGCCCTGGTCGCTGTCCCGCCACCGGCTGGTCCACTCTACCGACCGCCCCTTCGTGTGCCCGGACTGTGGCCTGGCCTTCCGCCTCGCCTCCTACCTCCGCCAGCACCGCCGCGTGCACGGCGCGCTCAGCCTGCTGGCCCCGCTGCCCTCGGCCGGCAAGAAGGACGACAAGGCCTCGAGCGGACGGAACTCAGGGAAGGGGCCCGAGGGCGGCGAAGGAGCCACCCCGGAGGGGGGAGAAGGCGGGCAGAACGGAGGCGATGCGGCCCCGGCCCGGCCACCCGCCGGGGAGCCTCGGTTCTGGTGCCCCGAGTGCGGCAAAGGATTCAGGCGACGCGCGCACCTGCGACAGCACGGGGTGACCCACTCGGGGGCACGCCCCTTCCAGTGCGTGCGCTGCCAGCGCGAGTTCAAGCGGCTGGCCGACCTGGCCCGCCATGCGCAGGTGCACGCGGGGGGCCCGGCCCCGCACCCCTGCCCGCACTGCCCGCGCCGCTTCTCGCGCGCCTACAGCCTGCTGCGCCACCAGCGCTGCCACCGCGCGGAGCTGGAGAGGGCGGCCGCGCTGCAGGCGCTCCAGGCCCAGGCCCCACCATCGCCCCCGCCGCCCCCGCCACCCCCGCCGGCCGGGCAGGACGAGGAAGGGCTGCCCCTGCCCATAGCACACATCAAGGAAGAGCCGCCCTCCCCGGGGACCCCACCCCAGTCACCACCGGCTCCCCCTGTCTTCCTCAGCGCCTCCTGCTTCGACAGCCAAGACCACTCAGCCTTCGAGATGGAGGAAGAGGAGACTGACAGCAAAGCGCACCTGCGTGGATCCGGCGGCCTGGCCTCCTGACCCTCACACGCACCCTCGCCCCTCCAGTTGGCTCCCGGTTTGCAATATGGAGGAGAGAAGTTGAAGGAGAGGCCGCTTCCTCCACCTGCCCACCCCGCCCCTCCCAGCCCTGACACTAAGGAGTGGGGACCTAGGCCACCCCTCCCGCCCCCTCGCCCACCCCCAGGCCCCCCGATGCTGGTTAGGAACTACTCACCCAGCACGCCTCTGAGGCAGGAACCCTTGGAAAAGGAGGGGCAGGACATTGGCCAGAAGAATGGAGACTGGGGGACCCCCTGCTGGCTGCCCTCTTTGTACACACTGGACAACATCACCTCTTTGGAACTGCCAGACCCTGGGGGTTCCCAGTGAGCAAAGGTCCGTCCCTGTCCCTTTGTCTGTCTGTGAATAAATGTGAGTTCGTGAAACGAGAGAGTGAGGCTGTCTGTGGAGGTGGGAGCTGGCGGAGGGGCTGGGTAAGCTGGGGGCTGGGTGAGCCAGGGGCTGGCCAGCAGGCTCTGAGTTTGGGTTCAAGGTGGGAAGGAGGCAGAGCTTGGCCAAAGAAGACCTAGGGAGTGGGAGAGGACAGGGTACCATCTGCCCAGGCGACTTCGGGAGCCCTGTGGCCCCCTTGGAATCCAGCACATGCCCTCATTCAGCGAACATTACCAGGCACGGTGCTGAGCTCAGGATGCTGAGGACGACGCCACTGCCCTCTAAGAGGAGCTGGAATTCTGTTTCTTAAAGATTTTTATTTATTGATTTGAGAGAGAAACATCGATTTGTTGTTCCACTTATTGATGCATTCATTGGTTGATTCTTGTATGTGCCCTGACCGAGGATGGAACCCACAACCTTGGCATGTCCGGATGATGCTCCTGGCCAGGGTGGGGCTGGAATTCTAGATCTCTGTCCAAGACTGTAGCCACGAGCCACATGTGGCTATCTCCATTTAAATTTAGAATAAATACATTGAAAACGATGAAAATGGAGTAAGATTCAAAGTTCAGTTCCTCAGTCAGTATTTCAAGTGCTCAGTTAGCCCCCTGTGGCTGGTGGCTACTCTACTGGAGAGCACAGATCCAGAACGTTCCGGCATCACGGACAACCTCCTGAGACAATAAACGGTTCGCAATCTAGCCTGGGGTACTGATAAGGGTTCCGGAGGAAACCTCAGGCACTGTAATGATGGACAGGACTGGGAGGGCGGGACTATGCTGAGGTGACATCTGACCTGCATGAAGAACCAGCTGAGGGAACAGCTCAGGCAAAGGCCCTGAGATGCATGTTAGAGAAACAGAAAGGAATTGGGGGTGGAAAGGGTCATTTTCTACAAATCCTTAGGGTGTTTATAAAAATTTTTTAAATTTTTTGATTTGAGAGAGAGAGAAAAAAAACATCCGTTTGTTGTTCCACTTATTTATGCATTCATTGGTTGATTCTTGTATGTGTCCTGACTGGGGATGGAACCCACAATCTTGGTGTATTGGGACGATGCTCTAACCAACTGAGCTACCCCAGCCAGGGCTGGGTGTTGTTTCTTTGTTTTCGTTTTTTAATGTTTTTTAAAAAGTTTTTTTCTTTATTGATATTAGAGAGAGAGAGGAAGGGAGAGGGAGAAAGAGAAACATCGATGAGAGAGAACATCGATTGGCCACCTCCTGCATGCCCCCCACTGGGGATCGGGCCCACAACCTGGGCATGTGCCCTGACCAGGAATCGAACCGATGACCTCTTGGTGCAGGGGTCGACGCTCAACCACTGAGCCACACCAGCCGGACGGGTGTTGGGTTTTTTTACACATTTATTCAGGCCCTAGGACTGGAGGGGAGAAGGTTGTGTTCAAGCCATTCGTCCTTAAACCCCTTCTCATTTCTTCAATGGACGCCCCACCTTTCCCCAGTGCCTTCCATGGCTCTCTCTTGACATTGACCGGTTGTGTATCTTTACAATTGTAAGGCCAGGCAAGAGAGGGGTGAGATCAGCCTTGTCTTCCAGGCTCTGGGAGGGAAGGTATCTTCCCTGGTGTGATGAAAACACCAGGCAGCGAGGGGAGGGAAGCTGGGAAGATGGTGGTTGAGAGTCAGGGAGGGGAGATGATCACGCACAGCTTCTCAGAATCCCGTGTCCAAGATTTAACACGCCTTGGCTGAGCCCTTGGAACGATGCCTGGCACGCAGTGAGCACTCAGTCCGTGTCTGCCTGTGTGATTATCACCCAGGGATGGATGTTGGGGACAGAGTGGTAGTCAGACCAGCTGGGCACCTGCCTTCATGGAGCTTACAGACCAGCAGAGGACATGGAAAATAATAAAATGCTGGCACAAAGAAATTAGGGTTGCCAAATGAGACCAACAAACCAGATCCTGCAAGAAGCTGTAACTCAGCCTCGGGTGCTGGGGCGATGGGGGACCAGGGTCTGCTTTCATGACGTCAAAACCAGCTCCCTCCCCAAGAACCTTCAGTGGTTCCCTATTGCCACCTGCAAATGTGGGCTGCCATTCAGCGAGCACCTACCATGGCCAGACACTTGTGTAAAACAATCTCAAGGGCAGAACCCTTTGAGGGAGGGAATTCAATAATGGCCCCATTGATAGAAGGGGCAAACTGAGGACTCCAGCGAAGAACCCACGTGTCCTGTTTCTGGAGCCACTGCCACCAACTGAACCTTTCCTCATAAATGAGTTACTTTCTGGAGAGGACACAACAGTGCTGGCACCTGGGAGGAAGGTGTTGCTCTCCTTGCCCTGTTCTTGTACTTCTCCCAGGCTGGCATAGATGTGGTCCTGGGGAATCCTAGCACCCTGTAGCAAACAAGGAAACATCCTTACCACTTTCCAGAGGCAGAAATAGCCTCGGAGAGGAAGTCCTTTGTCCAGAATCTCGTAGCTGGGAAATGACGAGTGTGGGATTCGAACCCAGGTTGCACCAGCTCCATGCCCTGACCCCTTTTTTTTTATTTTTTGTCAATCTTTATCCAAGGATATTTTTTCCATTAATTTTAGATAGACTGGAAGGGAGGGATAGAATGGGGAGAGAGAGAGAGAAACAACGATGTGAGAGAGACACAGCAATTGGTTGTCTCCCGCATGACCCCGACCAGAGCCAGGGATCGAACCTGCAACCCAGGTAAGTGCCCTTGACCCGGAATTGAACCTGCGACCCTTTGGTCCACAGGCTGATGCTCTAACTGCTGTGAAAATCATCCAGGGCCTGAACCCTTTAAAACTTTATTTATTTATTTATCTTTATTGTTGAAAGTATTATTGAACCCTTTAAAAATATTTTTAATTAATTTTTAGAGAGAGAAACATTGATGTGAGAGAGAACCATTGATCAGCTGCCTCCTGCACACCCCCTAGTGGGGATTGAGCCTGCATCTGGGGCATGTGCCTTGACTGGGAATCAAACCGTCAACCTTTTGATGCATGGGTTGATGCTCAACCAACTGAGCCACACCAGCCAAGGCATGCCCTGAACCCTTAACCAGGCTGATATAACCTTCATGAGCTGCTCCCAGCCTCACAATCCACCTTTCAAAGTGCCCTCCCTACACACACACACTGGTCCTCGCCCCAAGGTATCATCCCCCAGCCACAGGTCTACCCAGCACCATCCCGCATTTATCTTCAGATGAGTGGGAGGGAGAGAAGAGGGAGAGAAAGGGAGAGAGAGAGAGAAACATCGACATGAGAGAGACACATTGACTGGTTGCCTCCCGCATGACCCGGACCAGGGCTAGTGACAAACTGTAACCTAGGTACATGCCCTTGGCTGGAATCGAACCCATGACTCATTGGTCCGTGGGCTGACACTCTAGCGCTGAGCCAAACCAGCCAGGGCTGCTTACTTATTCTCAAGGATCTGCTGCCTCTGGAGAGAAACAGCCCTAGAACAATATACAGAGCTTAGGATGAGACAACCGAGGCCCAGATAGGGGGGACAGACACAGGAATTGATAAAATAACCAAATGGGGATAATTGCTATGACATGTTCCATATAGGCGCTCAACCACATTTGTTAATAATAATGCAAAACACACTTTTTGAGTACTTATCTTGTGTCTCTTTCTGAGGGGATTACATGGATTAGTTTATTTTATCTTCCCCGTTAGAGAGAGACTATTATGGGCTCTTTTTTTTTTTTTTTTATCCTCACCCGAGGACACTTTTGCATTTATCCTCAGACAGAGTGGGAGGGAGAGAGGGGGGAAGAGAGAGAGAGAAACATCGACTCGAGAGAGACACATCGAGTGGTCGCCACCCACACAACCCCAACCGGGGTGGGGACAAACTGCAACCGAGGTACGTGCCCCTAGCGGGAACTGAAGCCGGGACTCTCTGGTCCGCAGGCCAATGCTCTAACTGCTGAGCCAAACCAGCCAGGGCTCCTTTTTTTTCTTAACTTCATTGAGGTGTTAGTTACATGCCACAAAATTTACTCACCTTCAGTGTACAATTCAATTGTTTTTAGTCAATTTACAGGATTGTGGGACTATCACCAGAATGGGCAGACAAGGACAGGGTCATTATGGAGCAATCACCAATTTTATTTTATTTTATTTGGGAGGGGATTACTTTTCTTTTCCCCTTTACTGATTTTAGAGAGAGAGGAAGGGAGAGGGAGAGAGAGATAGAAACATCGATGAGAGAGGACATCGATTAGCCGCCTCCTGCATGCCCCTCACTGAGGATCGGGCCCACAACCTGGGCGTGTGCCCTGACTGGGAATCGAACCAGTGACCTCTTGGTGCATGGGTTGATGCTCAACCACTGGGCCACACCGGCCGGGCACCACAGTCCAATTTTAGAACATGTCCATCACCCCCAAAAGATATCTTGTACACGTTCATCACTTCTCATTTCCAGCCCTGGGTTCAGGCAAGTACTAATCTACTTTCTGTCTCTCTAGATTTGCCTTTTCTGGATATTTCATAGGAACGGGTCACACTACACATGGCCTTTTGTGTCTGGCATCCTTCACTTGGCATAATGTCCTTAAGGCCCATCCGTGTTTAAATTGTATCAGACTCCCTTCGTCCCTTGTTCATGGCTGAACAATATTCCACTGTATGGATGGACCACATTTTGTTTATCCATTCACCTGTTGACAGACCTTTGGGTTATGCCCACCCTTCGGCTGTTGTAAGTAGTGCTGCTATGAACACGCGTGTACAAGTCTTTCTGAGGACGTAGCATGCTGTTTCTCTCGGCAGGTTCCCAGGAGCGGAATTGCTAGGCTATGTGGAAAGTTTATGATGAACTGTTTAAAAAATTCCTGGGGTGGCTGTACCACTTACACAGTCCCACCAGTGATATATGAGGGTTCCCCATACATCACCCCCGGGGCTCCATTTTCTTGGGAAAGAAACTTAAGTAAGGAGATGAGAACTGACCTGCCCAAGGTCACACAGCTAGGAAGCAGCAGATTCAGACATGACCCCAGATGTGTGGTTCAAAGCCTGTGCTCTTAACCCTTTTACAAGAATTCATCCTTACCCCATTTATTCATTCATTCCACCTAAAACTCTTTATTGAGGACCTACTATGTTCAGAGGTCTGTGTTTAGAGATGGGAGAAGCCTCAGTGGATAAATAGACAAAGTTACATTCTGGTGGGAGACACATGAACATGCAGACTGAGGACATCGATTTGACAAATAATGATTCAGGCCCCGCTGTGTGCTGGGCACTGTCCTGGGTGCTGACCGCCCACTTGATAGTGAAACAGAGGCACACCCCTCCCCACGTGGGGCATTCATCCTGGTGGGAGGAGACAGACATGGGGACATAGGCAGCTAGTGAACGATTAAGCAGCTCAGGGGGGATGCATGCTATAGAGAAAGATGATGGGGACATGTCCCAGGGGAGGATGCAGCTGATGCAAAGGTCCTGGGGTGCGAATGTGACTGGTGTGGTCAGGAAGCAGAGAGGCCAATGTGACTGGAGAGTGTGTGAGAGGGAAGAAGAGATGAACAGGATGGGATCAGGAAGGGAATGGGGGTGCAGATCTGCAGAGACTCACAAGGACCCTGGTTTCTACTCCAAATGGGAGGGAGAGAGAGCTTTGCAGGGACTCATGCCGAGGCTGGTAGGATTCAACTTCCCTTTTCCTTTGAACATTTTATTACCAAAATTGAAAAACATATACATATATTAGATTAAAAAGAAAAAGAAAAGCATACAAGTAGCCTGGCTGGTGTGGGTCAATGGATTGAGTATCATCCAATGGACTGAGAGGTGCCGGTTCCATTCCCAGTCAGGGCACATGCCTGGGTTGCGGGCTCGATCCCCAGTAGGGGGCGTGCAGGAGGCAGCTGATGGATGTTTCTTTCTCACATCGATGTTTCTATCTCTTTCTCCCTTCCTCTCTCTCTAAAAAAATCAATAAAAACATATTAAAAGAAAACATATACAAATAGAGCCCTGGCTAGTTTGGTTCAGCGGTTAAAGCATCAGCTCTTGGACCCAAGGGTCACGGGTTCGATTCTTGGTCAAGGGCACATACCTGGGTTGCAGGTTTGATCCCCGGCCCCAGTTGGGGTTGCACTGGAGGCAACCAATCAATGTGTCTCTCTCACATCAATGTTTCTCTCTCCCTCCCTCCCTTCCACTCCATCTAAAAATCAATGGAAATATATCCTTGGATGAGGATTTAAAAGTAAATCAATAAAGAAAACAAAGAGAATTGTAGTGACTACCTATATGCTCAGCCCCCTGGACTCTACACTCAGCATTTGGCTCCGTTTGCTCCATAATGACCCTGTCCTTGTCTGCCCATTCTTTCATCTATCTCTTCAAAAATTTATAAATGTTACAATCTAGAGCGGTTTTAGGTCCACAGCAAAACTGATGGTTCCTATACATTTATCTTTGCAAAGTTCATTTCGAAGCAATTTGCAAATACCGGTGCATGTCGCCCCCAAACTCTCAGCATGCCTGTCTCAACAAGCTAGCCAATATTTATTTAAGCTTCTTGTCCTCGGCAAAATTGAAATACCGCGAAAGCAGACATTTCACAGGTTACCATCTGACGCATTTTGTGCACCTGAGTAGCACAAACCCCTCTCCTGGGCAAAAGTTCTCTTAAGCCCATCTGGTTTTATATTTTAAGTAGCCTCTTCCTTCTGGAATCCTTCGGATTTACAGAGAAGTTCCCATGAGGGCTCAGACTTCCCGTGAAACCCTCACCCAGGCTCCCCTAACGTCACTGTCTCCCCTTAGTGTGGGCCATCTGGCAAAACCGAGAAAACAATGCGGGCAGACGGGCTACCCACCAGATGCTCCCCTCCACTCAGGTTTCACTCATTTCCCCCCACGTCTGTTTGCTGCTCCGGGATTCTGCCCGGGGCCCCACGTGGCCTGACAGCACAGCTCCTGATGTCTGCTCTGGGATGGTTTCTCAGACTTGCCTTGGTGCTTGGTGACCTTGGCCGTTTGCCGGCGTCCTGGGGAGAAAGGCCACCCCGAGGAATCACGCTGCTCAGGAGTGCACGCCATCCACGTAACTGGTCACTAACGTTAACCTGGTCACCTGGCGGACGGACGCTGATGTGGGCTTGGCAGGTTTCTCCACTGTAAAGGGCCCCTCCCCCTTCCCAGCCCCACTCTGTGTAAATAAATCACTAAATGTAGTTCACGTGTAGTTCACGTGAGCTCCATCTCCTAGGGGAGCAAGTCTCCTGAATACATTTAAAAAAATTTTTTTTCTGTCCCTTTTCCTTCGCCTGTTTATTTATTTATTCAATCATTGAGTTGTATTTGTATGGATTCATGGATGTTTATTTCATACTTCGGGTTATAGTCAAATGTGATGTTATTTCATATAAACATATATTATAGTCCCATATATTATTTATTTTATACTAATATGTAATCCAATATGACATTATTAATTTCATGTAAGTATCTTATAATCCAATATGATGTTATTAATGTTATATAAATATCTATTATAGTCCAATATGACATTATTTATTTCATATAAATATATATTATGGTCCGATACAATGTTATTTATTTATTTATTTGATTGATTGATTTGAGAGAGTGAAATGTTGACTTGTTCCACTTATTGATGCATTCATTGGTTGATTCTTGTATGTGCCCTGAGCAGAGATTAAACCCACAACCTTGGCATATTAGGCCAATGCTCTAACCAGCTGAGCAACCCAGTCAGGGCCTGTTACTTATTTTATACCAATATGTATTATGGTCTCATACAGTGTTATCTATCTCATACAAACACATATTATTGTCCGATATGACGTTATTTCTTTTGTTGAAGCCCACCTGTTTTAACACAGGGTGCCACCAACAGAAACTGACACCTTGCTGAAGGGGGCATTGCTCCAGCTTCTGCGTGAGGGGAGAGAGGACTTCAGCCAGGAGACCCAGGAGGGCTTCCAGGAGGAGTGATTTGAGATCTGATTCCGATGAGCTAGGGAGCTGAGTTTGGGAATCAGGAGCTGGAATAGACTTTTTTTTTTAGTATGTTTATTAAAGCTGCATACAGTGAAACAAAGGAAGGGCCTAGGATACAAGAAGCAATGGGGGAGAGCCTAGGCGGGCTGTTTGGCTCCCAGTGAAACAAAAGTCACAATGACAGAATTGAGCTGCTGTCAGCTCGCTGGGAAGTCAGAGAAAAGGGGCCTTGAAGACAGGATCAGGGGGTAAGCCTGGGACAAGCTGGTGCTGCCCATTGCTCCCCTGGTTGCAAGTCCTGTGGGGACCTTTAGAGTTTAGGAGATGCATGCCTGAGAGGGAAGAAAGGCATAGTCTTGCTCCCAAGATGGGGAGAGCACCCAGACTCCTTTGAGAGGGGCTCTGGGGCTCCTAGGGGCAGCCACCTGCCCATGGACACCCCACCATGCAGAGCTGCACTCTCCCTTCTGGGCTCCAGGCCCACAGCGCTATCCACCCCTCCTCCCGGCCTCCTGGGCGAGCGGTTTGGAATTCAGCCTCAGAGGCCAAATCCTGGGGCCTCCTTATCTTGCCACACCCAGCACTGCACCTGGCACGGTCTGGAGCTCCATAAATATTTGCTGCCACTCAGCCAGCTGCCTGAGCCCCAACTGCCCTCTTCTACCACCTCCGGGCCTTGGCCCAAGCTGTGCCCCCTCCCAGTCAGCTCTTTTGACTCAAGGAGGGATGAGGGGGTGTTGATGGAACCAGATGTGGAACCAGAAAGAGGGAAGTGCCCCACCCAAGGTCACCGGGAGTGGGAGGGCAGAGGAAAGGCAGAGAGCGAGCGAGCTGGGCTGCATCCAGACTTCTTTGGCGGGATAGCATCTGTAGCTACTATTCATCATCGCACCCATTCTCCAGTGCCAGGCACGTCGTGCGCATTAGCCGGTCCCATCTGCACAGCAACTGTCCGTCCCTAGCACAGGCCACGCGCTCATCTCACGGCCTTGGACGGACAATTGTCTTTGCCTGGGATGACCCCCCCTTCCCTTCAGGCCTCCCCTTGAATGACCCTCAGCAGGCCCTCCCTGCCCCCTTCTTCTACATTTCATCTCTATCAATCCACCCTCGTAGGCAGAATTCTAACACGACCCCAAGATCCCCGCTCCCCGATACACACACGCCTTCCCCCAGTTCTCCCATCCGACGGGCTTCTGTTCTGAAGGGATATTGCAGATGGAACTGAGGTTCCGAATCAGTGGACTCTAGGCGACAGAGATGACCTTTGTGGGCCTGGCCTAATCAAGCGACTCTTTAAACAGGACGGAGAGAGAGATTGGACGTGTGAGGGGAATTCAAGGGGGGGAAGAGTCTCCCTCACTGGTTTAAAAACATTTTTTAAAAATACTTTTTTATTGGTTTTAGAGAGAGAGAAAGGGAGAAGGAGACAGAGATGGAAACATGGATGGAAACGAAACATCTCTCTGCTGCCTCCTTCACGCCCCCTACTGCGAATTGAACCCGAAACTCAGGAATGTATCCTGACCGGTTATCGAACTGGGGACCTCTTGGTGCATGGGACGATGCTCAACCAACTGAGCCACCCTGGCCAGGCTCCCTCGCTGGTTATGAAGCAGGAGTGGGGCTGAGGCTGGGGGTGCAGGGTGGGGGGAGCTATCACACGGGGAGAAATGCAGGCCGCCTCTGACAGCCACTGACGAAATGGGAGCCTCACAATTCATCCCAAGTGGAGACCCCATCCGTGCCTGCCTGGGCTCGTGACTCACAGAAACCGTGAGCTAATAAGGGGGTGCCGCCTTCAGCGGCTGCTAGGTGGTGGTTGCCAGGGGTTGAGGGGAGGGGAGGGATGAACAGGTGGAGCACAGAGTATCTTCAGGGCAGTGAAACTGCTCTGTGTGACGCTGTCATGGTGGATACATGTCACTGTACATTTGTGTAAACCCACGGGATGGACACCAAGTGAACCCTTATGTGACTATGGATTCTGGGTCACAATGACGTGTCACAATGGGCCACCCAATGGGGGTGTTGATAATGGGGTGGGCTGTGTATGGGGAGGGGTGGGGGGTATATAGGAAACCTCTGTACTCTCAACTTTGCTGTGAACCTAAAACTGCTCTAAGGAATGAAATGGCCCCGCTGGTGTGGCTCAGTTGGTTGAGGGTCGTCCCATATACCAAAAGGTTGCCAGTTCGATTCGCGGTCGGGGCACATGCCTGGATTCCCCACCAGGGGGCATGCAGGAGGCAGCCGATCAATGTCTCTCTCTCTCTTCCTCTCCTTTCCGCTCTCTCTAAAATCAATGAAAATAACATAGTAGCCCGGCCAGCGGGTGTGGCTCAGTGGTTGAGCATCGACCCATGCACCAAGAGATCTCGGATTCGATTCCTGGTCAGGGCACATGCCCAGGCTGCGGGCACGATCTCCAGTGGGGGGGCATGTAGGAGGCGGCCAATCGATGTTCTCTCTCATCCACGTTTCTATCTCTCTCTCCCTCTCCCTTCCTCTCTCTCTAAAATCAAGAAAGAAAGAAGGAAATATATATATATTTTCAAAGTTCTTGTAAAAAATATAAAAACTAAAATGTATTCATTAAAAAAGAAATAAAAGGCATGAATCAAGAAAATGACGCTGATGGTCATTCCATGACTATTACTAAAAATAATTGTTATATTGGGGGGAGGGGCCTGTTAAAATGATCCAGGCATCGAATCCATCACCCTCCCTCTAGCCTCTCACTAGCGACAGAGATTTTTTTTTACAGCTTGATGGAGATCTAATTCCCTTAATTACACAACTCACCCATTTAAAGGGTACGACTCAATGGCTTTGGGTGTGGCCACAGGGCTGTTTGACCATCACCGCAATCAATTTTAGAATGTTTCCATCACCCCAGAAAGAAACACCACACCCCTTAGGCATCACAGCCTCCATCCCCCACACAGGCCCCTCCAGCCCTAGGCACCCCGATGGCTTCCTGTGTCTGAGGTTTGCCTGGGAGGGCGGGGGTGCTGGCTCTGCCCTCAGCTCTGTCCCCACACTCTCGATGCATCATCGTGAGCAGCAGGTGTTTTAACTAATGTTCCTTCTCTGTTTGTTTGTTCGTTCGTTTGTTTTGTTACTCCTCACCCGAGGATAATTTTTCCATTTTTTTTTTGAGAGTGGGAGGGAGAGAGAGCGAAACATCAATGTGAGAGAGACCCATTGATTGGTTGCCTCCTGTACACGCCCTGGCATATGCCCTTGACCGGGAATATGCCCTTCGACCCTTGGGTGCTCAGCCGCCGCTCTAACCACTGAGCCACACCAGCCAGGGCAACTCATGTGCCTTTTCGTTTGAATCCCACCCATGACTGTCCTCTTCCTCACAGCTGCCGTCCCATGAGCACTTTTCTCGGTCGCCTGTGGGCTCCACTTTGTCACCTCCATTAGAACAGGGAGCACCCTGCTTCATGACTGCCGGCTCCTTGTCCCTGGCCCCTCTCGGACTCCACCGGGGCGGGGACCAGCTCTATCTGCCTGTCTGCACCCTAGCTCAGGCCCCAGGAAGTGTGTGTTGAATCTGAACGGAAACCAGAGCGGTCAGCAACCCGGTCGTAGGTCAGTCCCAGCTCCCGGCCTTCCAACACCTGCACACGGCAGAGAGCCCTGCGGGTGTGAAGGGGGACGCCAGCGCTGGGGTTTGAGTCCCAACTCTGCCGGTGACCCGAATCGGGACACTGGGCAAGAGATTGAATCTCCATGAGTGTCCCTTTCCTCAACTATAAAATGGAGCTAAGAATAGGGCCGCTGTGAGGATTAGCGCAGGGCTGGGAATACAGAGAGTTCAGTAAACACCCGCTATAATTATCATTAATCACGCGGGATTTAGAAGCCATTACAAATGCACTTCATTCGGCCATCCGTCACTCTCGTTGTGGCACACACCTTTCCTGAGGACAGGGAGCTGGAATCCAGTGGGCCCCAGCTGTGAGTCCCTCCGTGTGACCGGGGTGTCGGGTGAGATGGGCAGCGTGTGCCAGCTCCGGAAGGGCTCAGAGGCCGGCCGGCCAGTGTGGACTCTATCCCAGGGCTGTGGGGAGCCATGAGAGGCTCCTGAGAAGCTGAGGGACAAACATCTCTGTCAGAAAGATGCCTTTGGATGTGGTGGGCGGGGCACTCCAGGAGAGAGGCTGGGTGACAATCCACAGAGGTGACGGTGGGACCAGGGCCTCAGCCTGCAACCCCGTGGCCATGGAGAATGTGACGATTCTTAGCCCAGGTCTCCAGAATCCTAGAGCGACCCAGCAGGCCTGTTCTGTAATCCCCAGATGGTGGCTGTCAGACCATTTTTCCATTTTAATGGAATGCTGGGTGTTACCTGTTCTAACAGAGGTGACAGAGTGGAGCCCAGAGGTGACTCTGAAACGTCAAAAAGGAACAAGGTGAGCCCTGGCCAGGTGGCTCAGTTGGTTGAGCATCATCCCATATACCAAAAGGTCACCGGTTTGGTTCCGGGTCAGGGCACATGCCCGGGTTTCCGGCTCAATTCCCAGTAGGGGGTGTGCAGGAGGCAGCCGATTGATGATTTTCTCTTACATCGATGTTTCTCTCTCTCTCTCTCCTTTTCCTTTCCTCTCTCTCTAAAAATCAATAAAATATCTTTAAAAAAAAAAAAACCTACAAAACTACCCACATGAAGGACAACGTATGGCGCTACCCAGACTGCCTAGGAACGCGCGTTCACAGGGTGACAGTGGAAACGAGGCAGGTGTCATCTCGTTCCTCCTGGGCTGGGAACATGTGTGTCAGCCAGTTTGCAGACAGGGGATCCGTGACTGCGGACATCGACTGTGTATCTGAAACATCGTGTCCTCGTGTAATTAATAGAAGAACCATCAGGGAGATAGCTTACATTCTCTTTTTCGTGCTAAGTTGTTAAAATCCCTGGTCTATTTTATGCTCACATCTCAATTAGGACTGGCCACGTGGCCAGGGCTGGAAGCCACGCCTGCCTGGCGCGTGGCTTCTGTGTCAGACTCTGCTCGCCTCCAGCTTTCTTCAGCTCCTCAAAGGGACCTGTGAACTCAAAAAGTAAAAATAAAAAGGCCGTGCCAGAGGGAACCGCCGTGGAGAGCTGTGCGCAGGGGCCAAGGAAGCCGCACATTCTCTCTTCCGCCCTGGAATTCCGTTGAGGCCAATGCCCCGGAGAGCGTCCCACTTAGCACAGGTCAACATGTGCCAGAGGAGTCTTTGTGCCCTGCTTGTCGGAGTAGACGGTTGGAGAAAAATAAAATGTCCGTCATCAGAAGTACGAGTCCAGAAAATACAGCGTGTCCAACTTGAACTTCATGTCACAACGCGAAAGAAACTCACACAGTGCTGCACTCGTGAGGACAAAGGCAGGTGCAGAAGGTCACAGACGGGATACTATTTATACCACATTTAATGACACGCAAGGCGACACTCTATGGCGGTTATGGGTTTATGCATATGTAGCAAGAGCATTTTTGTGTTGTTAATCCTCACCCCAGGATTTTTTTCCCCATTGATTTTATTTTTTAGAGAGAGTGGAGGTGGGGGGGAGGAGAGAGAGAGAGAGAGAGAGGGAGAGAGAGAGAGACCGATGTGAGAGAGACACATCGATTGGTTGCCTCCCACATGTGCCCCAACTGGGACCGGGGATCGAACCCGTGACTTTTCGGTGTTCTAACCACTGAACCACCCCGGGCAGGTCTGTAGCAAGAGCATTTAAAAAATATCAGACACCTCCTTAACGACAGTGGTTACTTCTGGGGGGGAAAGGGGTTTGGAGAGCATTCTGATTATATTTGAAAACCTATATTTCTTCAGCTAGATGGTGGTGGCCAAGTAGGGGCTCATTATAGTATTTGGGAGAGAGATATATATATTTATAATCCTCGCCTGAGGAAGGCGGAGAGAGAGAGAGAGTGAGAGAAACATTGATGGGTTGCCTCCCATATGCGCCCGACTGGGAATGGAACCTGCAACCTTTTGGTCAGGACGACGCTCCCACCAACCAAGCCACCCTGCCTGGGCTGCTTTTTTTCTTTAAAAATTTTTTAAATATATTTTTTAATTAGAGTTGACGTTCAATATTACATTAGTTTCAGGTGTGCAGCAGAGTAGCTAGACATTCATGTAACTTACAGAGTGATCCCGCGATAAGTCGCGGCCCCACCGGCCCCACCCATGGCTATTACAATGTTATTGACTGTGTTTCCTATGCTGAACTTTACATCTCCGTGTTTTTTCTTTCTTTTCTTTTCTTCTCTCATCTCTTTTTCGGCCCAAGGATGAGGCGGCAGAGCCGGTGGTTTGAACGGTCAACTGCACAGTCTTTGACGTGTGTTAATTTAGTAATGTGATCTTTCGGTATATATTTCATTCATTAGATGTATTTGAAAAATATATAAAATATATAAATAACACAAAATACAGGGTGGAGCAAAAGTAGGTTTACAGTTGAGTACGCAAAACACAGTTTATTCTTGTATTCTTGTTTATTAATTACTGTGTTATTTTCCATACGAACAACTGTAGACCTCCCGTTGCCCCACCCTGTATATACCCTACTATATATAATAGATAATACATAATATAATTATATACAAGATAATGTAGATCACATTTATGATTATATTATATGCAATATATTATACACAGGCAGACCACGGAGATACTGGGGTTTGGTTCCAGGCTATAGCAATAAAAAGGATTATAGTTTTTGCTACTGGAAGGTATTGCCTTCAGTTTGGAAAAAAAAAAAACACACGCCCTGGCCGGTTTGGCTCAGCGGTTAGAGCGTTGGCCCTTGGACCAAAGAGTCGCGGGTTTGGTTCCCCGTCAAGGCTTGACCTCGGCTGCGGTTCGGGCCCCGACCCCCGTGCAGGGGGCAACCAATCGATCTCTGTCTCTCCCTCTCACTCTATCTGAAGATAAATGGAAAAGTATCCTGGGGTGAGGATTTAAAAACCAAACAAAAAACATAATGCCTGTGAAGTACAATAAAGCGAGGTATATAATATAGTACAGAGATTTTTTTTTCCTTTATTTTAATTGTTGACACTATGACTGATGACTTTGTGGATGTTCATGTCTCTTTAACAAGCATACTCTGGGTAGGAGCTGAAGTGACCCCCAGTTCTTAAGGAGGAAACTGAGGCACACAGGCAGTGGGACAGTTGGCCAGGGGGAGAGCCAGGCGGGGTCACGGGAGGAGCGGTTGGGACTGGCGGGCAGGAGACACAGGACAGGCGGCGGAGGAGGCCAGCTGTAGTGAGGGGTGTGCGCGCGCTGGGCGGGGACTGGAGCCTCCCCCCCCACACACCTGCCTCTCCAGGTCAAGCCGGGTGACCCCCCGAAGAGTGGCGTTGCTAAATGGAGACATGCAAAGCTCCCGGGATCACTGCGAGCCTCTCCGTGGGTGTGTGCACTGGGCGGGCTGTGGAGGGCCCAGGCCTGCAGAGGCCCAGTCCCCCTGCTTCCGGGAGCCCAGGTGGCCACTCTGCAGCCCGACCTTTGGGCTCTGGCCCCTGCACTGCACAGCAGGCCCAAGTCCCCAGGGAGGAACTCGGCTCCAGTGGGCACCGGGGTCTGTCTCACTCAGCTGCCTGGCCAGGGGGCAGGGAGCAGCTGGAGTCCCCACAGCCTCTTGGAATCCTGGCTCTGCCTCCTGCCTGCAGCTGCCCCATGCCCTGCCTCTCTGTGCCTCGGTGTCCCCATCAGTACATCGGACACCGTCATTGTACAAGAGTGGGGCTTGCAGGACCCCACAAGGTCCTGAATGAATGAAAAAACAAAACAAAACAGCACCAGGCCCGGCACCTGGTTAACATGGAATAGTCATCACCGCATTGTTTCATCGGTTTTGGTTTTTGAATTGGTAACAGAGTTGGGAGGGAAATCCAAGTACGGCAGAAGGCAGGGTGGGGCGTACCGACTGGACTCAAACAGCCATCAGTGACTTCTTGGGGAAAACCGAATGCAGACGGGGCAGTAGCTGGTCTTCAGGAGTTGCTAACGCCCTGCGTGGGTATTCACAGTGTGGTGGGTGAGCCGGACATTGCCCTCTTACAGCCGGAAACCCCAGTGTTGGGGCGACAATGTATTACATCTGTAGCTTATTTTGATCACTTTGAGCTTATTGAGAGAAACATTTGCAGCATAACCAAAAATAAAAAGGAAAGGGAAGCTCTGGTCCATGTGGCTCAGTGGTCAAATCATCGGCGCAGCACTGAAGGGTCTTGGGTTCGATTCTCAGTCAAGGGCACTACCTGGGTTGCAGGTTTGATCCCCGGCCCTGGTCGGGGTTGTGAGAGAGGCAACTAGTCAATGTGTCTCTCTCACATCAATGTTTCTCTCTCTCTACCCCCTTCTTGCCATTCCACTCTCTCTAAAACTCAATGGGGGGGGGGGGGATCCTCCGTGAGGATTAAAAAATAAAAAGAAAAAAAGAAAGGGAAGCCCCTTGGTCTACAGTATCAACACGTGTGTGCTTGTCACGACATCCCCCACCCTGTGCGAGCTTGCATTTTCTTCTGCTGGAGTACTGTATTCATTATAATCATTATTTTTTAATCCTTACTCAAGGTTCTGTTTTTATTGCTTTTAGAGAGAGAAAGAGAGAAACATCAATCAGTTGCCTCATGTACACACCCCAACCTTGGATCAAACCCACAATCTGGGTATGTGCCCTGACCGGGAATCGAACCCACAACCTTTTGGCACACGGGACCACGCTCCAACCAACCGGGCCACCCAGCCAGGGCCCGCTGCAATATGTTAAAGCAAACCTCAGGCAGTGTATCATTTCACTCCCAGTGTTCCACAGGCTGTAATTTACTTTAAAATACTTCACCCCCACCCCCACCCCAAGAAAACAGATCTCGCGAGGAGGGCGCAAAGTTCTCCTTGGCAGGTCCGGTCCGCGGCGCAAGGGTGTTCCCTGTGGCCCTTTTGACTTCTGTATGTTGGCAGCTGTGCACCATCCAACCTCCCAAAGGTCAAAGAGCAAAGGAACTTGCCCCTCTGCACGGCCCCCCTGCCCGCCGGCCCGGTGCCCCGGGGCAACACTGAAGCCAGTTTCCGGGGATCCTTCCAGAGTGTCGGTGACGGTAGTTGCTGTCTTTATTAATAGCAGGCTGTAGTAGTGGTGAAAATCGAGCCGGCTGGGCGACAGCGCCGTGAGTCAGCCTGGCCCAGGTCCCGCCGACACCTCTGCCCCCTCTGGCCTGGTGTAAGGCGATCTGTCTCTCGGAACCTCAGTTTCCTACTCTGTAAACTGGGGATAAATCCCCACCTTTATTGGGTGGCTGGGAGGATCCCGTGGAAAGCACCCGCCCCCAAAGCTGGGCCCAGAGCAGCTGCTGAGGACATGGGAGAAGCCCTTTCCCCACCATCTCTGAGCTCTAAGGTCCTGGGTCTGAGGGAGGAGGGCCTGGACCCCTGGCTCTGAGGGTGGAGGGCCTGGAGGCCTGGACCCCTGGGTCTGAGGGTGGAGGGGCTGGGGGCCTGGACTCCTGGGTCTGAGGGAGGAGGGGCTGGGGGCCTAGACCCCTGAGTCTGAGAGAGGAGGGCCTGGGGGCCTGGACCCCTGGGTCTGAGGGAGGAAGGGCTGGGGGCCTAGACCCCTGGGTCTGAGGGAGGAGGGGCTGGGGGCCTGGACTCCTGGGTCTGAGGGAAGAGGGCCTGGGGGCCTGGACTCTTGGGTCTGAGGGAGGAGGGCCTGGGGGCCTGGATTCCTCTTGCTATGCTGCAGGGCTTTGGAATCGTCTCCCTGACTCCTGCGGCCAGCACTCCCAGCCCACTGAGGAACCAGAATGCACCAAGCTCTGTTATCCACCCTGGGTAAGGTTGTGAAGGGGCTTGTCTCCCTTTTCCTGAAGCCCTCAGGCCTGGCCTCCGGGGGTTCACAATATGTTTTGTCCCCTCTGTCCTGGGACTAGAGCCCAGACTCCAGGCTGGTCTAAGTTTGGAAGGGGGAGGGAGGGGGCAGCAGGTCAGAGGGGGTGAGGGAGGGGTGTGAGGGGGGACAGGATGTCTCTGAGCTGTCACACACACCCCTGTCCCAGGCCCAGAGAAAGGGAGGGACAAAAGGCTGAGAGAGAGTCAGGAACAAAGACAGGAGGAGAGAGGAGACGGAGAGGCTCTGGGGAGAGGAGGCCATAGAGAAACCAGCGTGAGGGGAACTAGAGAAATAGAGAAGGGGAGGGGAAAGCAGAGTGGGGGAACACCCTGAATCACAGACAGCGGCGACACCAGTGGAGACAGTGTCAGGGCAAGAAAGAAGGGCCAGGGACCAACAGAGACAGGGCAGGGAGACCCACCCCAGAGACCCGGGAGCTGAAACAAAGGCAAGACAGACAGGGAGGGTGGTGGGGAGGTCAGAGAGGGGAAGAAGAGGTGAGAAGGAATAAAAGACATCAACAGGATAATACAGAGCAGGACCCACAGACACCCAGAGGGTGAAAGAGAGAAGAGAGTGGTCAGGTAGAGAGAGTCAGAGAAATCTTTGGACTCAGACTGACACAGAGGGAAACCGAGGCATACCCTTTCAGATGAGCTTCTAGACTTTGGACCTGTGGGGCGCAGTGGGCTTGAGTGGGCCAGTTGCCTTTCAAGGAGCCCAGATAAGCAGGAGCCCAAGGGCCAGCTGACACCAGGCAACCCCAAGATGGAGATCAGGGACCCTGAGAACCACGAGGATGGGGACCCAGAGGTGAGAGATGGGACACAAGGGAGGAAGAGAGAGAGAGACCAAGAGACAGATACAAAGAGAAACGGAATTAGAGATAGAAGGGGTAAGGGGCAGAGAGACAGAGAAAGAAACAGAAAAGAGGAGACGGGGAAACAGAGAAACATCAGAGATCCAGAATAATGCAAACCCGAGGACACACAGCAAGACCCAGGCCCCGAGAAATGCACTCAGGAACAAAGAAAGGGAAGCACAGGGAGAGAGGAGGATGGAGAGAGAGACGGGTGGAGTGGGGTCTCCGTGGGTGAGGACGCAGCCCCACTTGAAGCTGGGGGCTTCTAGGGGCTCCCACAGATGGCGGTGGGTGGGGTCTCTGAGACAATCACCCCTAACCTTGCCAGGACATAAAAACAGGTGGCCTGAGGCCGGGTGAGTCACTGTGACTCATCCTCCTCTCTGGGGACAGTGACCCCATCCCCCTGACCCCCCACATCAGCCCTGGAGTTGTCCTCCAATCTCCCCCGGTACGCCCGAGTGGGTCTCATACTCACCCCCTCCCCACCGCTGTTCCTCTCCTGCAGGAGGACACAGCTACAGCCCTCCAACGGCTCGTGGAGCTGACAGCCACCAGGGTGACCCCAGTGAGGAATCTGCGTGTCCAGTATCGCCTCATCCGAAAGCTTGGCTCAGGCTCCTATGGCCAAGTGCTCCTCGCCCGGCCTCGCCAAGGGGGTGAGTTCAGCCACCAAAAGGCAGACTCCAGGACTCCCCTTAGTAGGGTTCTCAGAAGCCACTGAGACAGGGAGCATCCCGGGAAGAGCTGATGGGGACCCTTCTTGGTTGGGGCTCTCAGCAAGAACTCTGTAATCTTCTGAGAAACAGAACACACCCAGAGAGGATAAGAAACTTGTCTGAGATCACACAGCAAGGTCAGAGTGTCCTGAGTCCCCTTCTGCCCCCATCTCCCTGGCAGGTCCGGCTGTGGCCCTGAAGCTCCTACGTCGAGACTCAGTCTTGAGAACCACCTTCCTGAGGGAGTTCTGTGTGGGCCGCTGCGTCTCATCACACCCAGGCTTGCTCCAGACCCTGGCAGGACCCCTGCAGACCCCCCGGCTCTTCGCCTTCGCCCAGGAGTATGCGCCCTATGGGGATCTCAGCGGGATGCTTCAAGAACCGGTGAGGCAGGAAGGGAACAAAGTTGGGACTGTTCATCCCAGGTGCAACTTTGTCCCAAACCCCATTTCTATCTCCACCCTGACCCTCAAATCAGTGCCCAGCCTAGCTCCACCCTAAGCCCCCAAATGACCTCCTTATTTCTAATTCTTAATGCAGTTTCATGCATGACCCTAACCCTAATCTATCCAAACACAAGTTTAGATGGGCAGGGACTTGGGATTCAGTCTGAGGAAGGCGGTGGGGATGGAGACAGAGTTGGAATTCTAGTTAGCACTGAGATTGGGAGTGTGGGCATGAGTGGAGTGGTGGGCTGAGTTTAGGGTTGATTATAGATTGGTAATGGGTATGGAGAAGGGCATGGAAGGGGTCGCAGAGTGAGGCAGAGCTAGCTGAGGATATACACACAGATTGCGTTGGAGATGGGCTATAATGAGGTTTCCTCTAGAAAGGAGACCAGGTCAGACTGAATCCATGGGATTCCAGGGGGACTTGAGTATGATGATTAGGGTAGGACCATCTTTGGGAATAGGCTTTGGCTTTGAAATAGAATTGGAAATAAACAAAAGGAAGGAAGAGAGGATGGATGAAAGGAAGGAAGGACAAAAAAAGAAGGAAGGGTGGATGGAAGGAAGGGTGAGTGGATGGATAAATGGACGGTATAATGGATGGAAGGAAGGAAGGAAAGATGGAAGGGTCAATAAAAGGGAGGAAGAAAGGAAAGAAGGAAAGGTGGGTGGAAGGAAGGATGGAAGGATGATGGATGGATGGATGGATGGATGGATGGAGAAAAGGATGAAATGAAGGAAGGGTGATAAAAAGAAGGAAAGGTGGATGGAAGGAAGGTGAAAAGATAAATGGAAGGAAGGAAGAAAGGTGGAAGGATGGAAGGAAGGGAAGAAGGAAGGGTGGAAGGAAGGAAGAGTGGAAGGATGGATGGAAGGAATAATGGATGGAAGGAATAATGGAAGGACGGAAGGAAATAAAGAAGGAAAGGTGGGTGGAAGGAAGGGAGGAAGAAAGGAAAGAAGGAAGGAAGGAAAGAAGGAAGGAAGGAAGGAAGGAAGGAAGGAAGGAAGGAAGGAAGGAAGGAAGGAAGGGAGGGAGGGAGGGAGGGAGGGAGGGAGGGAGGGAGGAAGGAAGGAAGGAAGGAAGGAAGGAAAAAAGGAAGGGTGGAAAGAAGTGAAAGGAAGGAAGAAAGGTGGAAGGATGGAAGAAAGGGAAGAAGGAAGAGTGAAAGGAAAGAAGAGTGGAAGGAAGCATGGAAGGAAGGAAGGAAGGGAGGGAGGAAAAAGGGAAGGTGGATGGAAGGAAGGCTGGAAAGATAGATGGATGGAAAGGATAATGGATGGAAGGAATAAAGGAAGGAAGGAAGATGGAAGGAAGGGTGGAAAGATGAATGGATGGATAGATGAAAGGGATAATGGATGGATGGAATAAAGAAAGGAAGTAAAGAAGGAAAGGTGGGTGGAAGGAAGAGAGGAAGAAAGAAAAGAAGGCAGGGTGGAAGGAAGGAAGGATGAATGAATGGATGGAGAAAAGGATGGAAGGAAGGAAGGATAGAAGGAAGGGCGGATGGAAGGAAGGAAGAAAGCAGAAATGAATGGATGGATTTTGGATATTAAATAACTCCATAAATTATTGGATTGCTGACTGTCTGGTGGGATGGATGTTGAGTGGAAACTGTAGAATAGACTGTTGGGTGGAAAACTGGTCTGATGGACGGGTTGCAGGATGGCTGCCTGACTAGCTGAGTGGATAGATTTATCAATCAATTGGTGAAGTGACTGTAGAAGTTTAGAGCAGGGTCTGAATTGGAGATGGGATCTAGGTTAGCATGGGACTAAGAATACAATTAAGTATGGGGTTTATGTTCTCACTGGAGATCTGAGTAGTCAGGTAGAGAAGGTGAATAAGAAATGAAAGGAATGGTTTCGAGTATTAGGGTCAGGAGCAAGTTTGATGGAAGCTAAAAGAGTTTCTGGTTTGATTTTGGGTTTGGTCCATGGCAGTACAGGTGAGGGTGCCCATTGTGGTTTGGTCCATGGCAGTACAGGTGAGGGTGCCCATTGTGGTTGAGGGTGATCTGAAGAAGGTGTTGGGAGGAGGTTACAGGGACATTAGAGGTAGCCACTGGTCTGGGGTTCTGGATTCTTAGACCCAAGAAGCAAAATCAAGAAGGAGCCAAGGCACTCTGACCTTCACCTTCTCTCCTTGACCCCAGGGCCTCCCCGAGCTGCTGGTGAAGCGGGTGATGGCCCAGCTAGCTGGAGCCCTGGACTTCCTCCATAGCCGGGGACTGGTCCACGCAGACGTGAAGCCAGACAATGTGCTGGTCTTTGACCCTGCCTGCAGCCGTGTGGCTCTAGGAGACCTGGGCCTGACCCGACCCGAGGGCAGTCCGACCCCTGCCCCCCCGGGGCCACTGCCCTCTGCCCCACCTGAGCTCTGTCTCCTGCTGCCACCTGATACCCTGCCCCTGCGGCCATCCTTGGACTCCTGGGGCCTAGGGGTGCTTCTCTTCTGTGCCGCCACGGCCTGTTTCCCTTGGGACGTGGCCCTGGCCCCCGACCCTGAGTTCGAGGCCTTTGCTGGCTGGATGACCACCAGGCCCCAGCCACCTCAACCACCGCCCCCTTGGGACCAGTTTGCACCCCCAGCTCTGGCTCTGCTTCAGGGGCTCCTGGACCTGGATCCTGAGACGAGGAGCCCCGCACTGGCTGTCCTGAACTTCCTGGGGGATGACTGGGGGTTGGAGGGAAACAGAGGGAGACCTGGGGACTTGGGGAGTATGTCTGGTGAGGATGGGGAGGAGGAGGAGGGGGGATCAAGCTTGGAGGAGTGGACAGAGGAGGAGGAGGAGAAGGAGGAGGACCAAGGTGGCGGGAGGATGGGGACAGATGGGGGAACTCCCAGACCAGGTGACTGAGACAGGTGGCCAGAGCCTAAGCCAAAGGCCCCTCCCCCAGCCTCCATGGCCACCTGGATGGAGAGACAGCTGCTCCCGGGAGGACAGAGATGGAATACATTGCATCTCTCCCTACTGCAGGCCCAACTTGGTTGCACTATTCCTGTCCCAAATGAAGACCTGGGAGTCCAGGACCCTCATCCCCTCCCCTCAGACCCAAGGGTCCTGCCCCCCAGACCCTCCTCCCTCAAGCACCCTTCCCTGAATGTGTCTCCTTGAAGAAAGTCACTGTTTCCCCTATAAATACATTTCTGTACTATAGGGACATGGAGCTCCGATGAGGTTACTCCTTTCCTCTAAGACCTTGCATGACTCCCACTGTCCATGGCACCGAATCTGGGCTTTCAGGATCCAGCACCATGGAAATCTCAGCCTGTGCCTGCCTCCCCCATGTCCCTGGGCTCCTGGTGACATTGAAGGAGCCACTCATCCCTTGTGGACCTATATCTGCACACACACACGTGCACGCACACGCACACGCAGGCACACACAGTTTCCTGTGTCCTTCCCAGCGCCGTACCTCCAGAAGCCCCTCACCTGCGTGCTCTCCGGCGTGCCAGGAACTGGATCCCAGTGAATGTGTCTCCTTGTTCTCCAGCTCCCTCTCAGGTGCTCCAGCTTCGACTCTTCTCTTCTTTCTACATCCTTTCAGCTTCTGCTCCCACATTAGAGCGCCCTGTGCCTGCTCATGTCCGAACACGTGCTGGGTGACCGCCCATGCTCGGGGCCATGCTGGGTGGGATGGATCTATCCGCTGCAGCACCCAGCACAGCAGTCCTGCACTCCTCTGGTGCGCTGGCAGGGCCCTGTCCCAGTGGCCACACGGGGTTGGGTATGGGGACTGCTTTCTCCTGGGACTCTGTCCTCTGTGCCATCTAGATTTTAAGAGTGAGTGCTGCCCTGTCCAGTGTGGCTCAGTGGTTAGGGCGTTAGCCCGCTGACCAAAGGGTCATGGGTTTGATTCCCAGTCAAGGGCACATAACTGGGTTGCAGGCTCGATCTCTGGTCGGGGTCATGTGGGAGACGACCAGTCGACGCATCCATGTTTTCTCTCTCTCTCTCCCCCTCCCTCCCTTCCACTGTCTAAAAATCAATGGAAAAAATATCCTTGGGTGAGGATTTAAAAAAAAAGGAGTGGGTTCACTCAACACAACGTGGTGTCCCGCGTTGACCCTGAGGCAAAAAGGTTGTTTGGGGGACCCTGGTGAGATGGGATGTGGTGTTTGATTGTCAATTTCCGAGCTGAGACAAGTGCTCCGTTGGCTGAGAGACACTGACCCGGTGGGGACATGGGTGAGGGCACACAGAAGTGCTCAGCACCCTCTTTGTAACTGTTCTAAAGATCTAAAATTATTCCAAAATAAAAGTTTATTTTAAAAGAATTAAGTAAGATTGCATCAGTCATCTCATTATAACCTGAGGGGTGGGGGTAGTCGACCAGGCCCACGGCCCCCCCCCCTCTGTGGCAATGGGGTCCCTGCCCAGCTTCTCCCCCACTTCGATGTCTCCTACCTCCCTCCCCTCAGGCCCCTCTCTTCCCAGTTGTCCACCACCTGCTGCCCCTCGGCCCAAGTCTGAGCTCATCTCTCACGGCATCGTCCTGGAATCCACTGCCTCACCCTTTCCCACGGGACCCCAGTGTCTCATCCCTGGGACACCCTCACCGAACACTTGTGTCTGCCCTGTCAATGTGCCACTGATGGGCAACCGGGGCGGGTGGGTCGGGGGGAGTCAAGGCAGGGGCTCCACTGAGAAATGACTTCATCCTCTACAGGCAGTCTGGACTCCTGGGTCTGAGGGAGGAGGGGCTGGAGGCCTGGACTCCTGGGTCTGATGGGGGAGGGGCTGGGGACCTGGACTCCCAGGTCTGAGGGAGGAGGGGCTGGGGGCCTGGACTCCTGGGTCTGAGGGAGGAGGGCTGGGGGCCTGGACTCCTGGGTCTGAGGGAGGAGGGGCTGGGGGCCTGGACTCCTGGGTCTGAGGGAGGAGGGCCGGGGGCTTTGACTCCTGGGTCTGATGGGGGAGGGGCTGGGGGCCTGGACCCCTGTGTCTGAGGGAGGAGGGCTGGGGGCCTGGGTTTGATGGAGGAGGCAATGAGCTCCTGGGTTGGGGACATTTGTCCCGCCACAGCCAGTTCTGGGAGTCAACACACGATGTCGCTCTGTCCCTAGTGGGATGGAGGGGGTGGGGCCAGAGGCGGGGCCTAGGACCCCTAGGTGGGGGCGGGGTCTTGCTCCTGGGCGGCCTCCGCTGGCATGGGTTAGGGTTATCTGAGTGCTGGACACTGACCACAGCGGGCAGCCGAAGGGTCAGGCCAGCCTTGGAGAAGGTGAGGTCTGGAGGTCGGAACCCAGGTCAGGAAGAGGCAAGGGTTAAAGGGCCTGAGATGGAGGCCACTGAGAGTAAAGCCAGGCAGGTGGCCAGAGTCTTGGGTCCCTCAGGGGAGCAGGAGCTGGACCCTAATGCTGCAGGGTGGTTGAATATTAGGGACACAGAGTTTGGGGGATCCCAAGATATTTGAGTTATATAGGTTCTAGCAGAGACGGGAGTGGGGGCCTTGACTGTTGAGTCTGAGGGAGGAGGGGGTGGGGGCCTGGACTCCTGGGTCTGAGGGAGGAGGGCTGGGGGCCTGGACTCCTGGGTCTGAGGGAGGAGGGGCTGGGGGCCTGGACTCCGGGGTCTGAGGGAGGAGAGGCTGGGGGCCTGGACTCCTGGGTCTGAGGGAGGAGAGGCTGGGGGCCTGGACTCCTGGGTCTGAGGGAGGAGGGGCTGGGGGCCTGGACTCCTGGTGTGAGAGAGGAGGGGCTGGGGGCATGGACTCCTGGTCTGAGGGAGGAGGGGCTGGGGGCATGGACTCCTGGTGTGAGAGAGGAGGAGGGGGGCTCTTTGGCACTTCCCATCGTGACTCAGTCTCCCTCTTTTCTGAGGATCTGGAAAACAGTTGTGAGTCGGGGTGAGGTCGAGCCTAAGATGGCAGATGTCCCTCACCCCTGCCCCCGCAGTCACCCAGTGGCCCAAGGGTGAAAGATGAACCAGATAACTCGAGACACCCCCATCTTGTTTCCACAGCAAACAGACTTGGGCCCTGGGGTGGACGAGCAGCCTCTGTCTCCTAAGCGCAAACAGGTGTTCCCTGCCCCGGGGGCCTGGGGGCGGGGCTGTGCACACCAGGGCCTGGGGACGCCTGGGTCCTAGATGGGAGCAAGGGCTTGGGAGCAGTCCCCAAGGCCCTGAGCGGCCTGGGGTCCAACTCTTACAGCCACAGCCCGTCCTCCCTCAGACCCAGGAGCCCAGGCCCCAGCCCCTCTTCAGACCCAGGTCTGGCGGCTGGGCCCTGGGTCACCGTCTGCGCTCTGCCCTGCAGACATGCCGGGCAGACAGTCCCACGAGGAGCAGGGGAAGGAGGGGGCTGCCGAGAACGGAGCTGACGCTGAGGAGGAGCTGGGGGGCCTCACGGCGGAGGAGCTGCAGCAGGGCCAGGAGGCCGCACTGGCCCTGGAGGACATGATGGCGCTGAGCGCCCAGACCCTGGTCCGAGCCGAGGTGGATGAGCTCTACCAGCAAGTGCGTCCCCTGGGCCAGGGCCGCTTCGGCCAGGTCCTGCTGGTCACCCACCGTCAGAAAGGTACCGGCCTGGGGACGGGGCGGGGCGCCAAAGCTGCGGAGCCCGCAGACCTGAATCAAGTGTTGCCTCTGTCCTCCAAGCTGTGCTCTTGGGAAGTCCTCTGTGAGCACATGTCAGGGCACAGAGAGGTCCCCCCTTGAGGCCCTCACATGTGGCCAGCTTATCGGTCACCATGGGGATGGTTCGGAGCCAGGCTGTGTGCCAGGTGTCTTTCTGCCCGTGTGCACCGCCCCCCACCCCCGCCCGTCCTTCCCATGACAGTAGGACACTGTGGATGGAACTCGGAATCCACGTGAGTCTGGACTCACCTTCCGCGTTCCCCTGGGGGCTCAGCCCAGCCCGGTGGTGCAGGGGGGCAGAGACCATCTGTAAGCCCACCTTCGAGGAGGAGGTCCTGGGCTGCCCCCACACAGGACCCCATATGGGCAGGGCGGCTCGACATCAGAAATCCGTTTTCTCCCAGGCCTGGAGGCTGGAAGTCTGAGGTCAAGGAGTCAGCAGGGCTGTTCCTCCTGAGGCCTCTCTCCTGGGCCTGTAGGCAGCCGTCTCCTCCCTGTGTCTGTGTCTTAATGTCCTCAGGTTGGACCAGGGACCACCTTATGACCTCATTTTACCTCTTTTAAGATCCCATCTCCAAATACAGTCACAGTCTGTGATATCCAGGGTGAGGACTTCAACGTATGAATTTGGGGGGGGGGTATGATTCAGCCCAGAACACAGAGAAAGACAGACTCAGGCCCTGGTCATTGCAGAACAGGGGGGCAGGAGCCACAGCAGGGCCCCGAGGCTTATAAAGGCCGCCTGGACGTGCCCGCGGGACTGTGGGCAGCACAGACGGACAGAGCCCAGCACAGACGGACGGACAGAGCCCAGCACAGACGGACAGAGCCCAGCACAGACGGACGGACAGAGCCCAGCACAGATGGACGGACAGAGCCCAGCACAGACGGACGGACAGAGCCCAGCACAGACGGACGGGCAGAGCCCAGCACGGACGGACGGGCGGAGCCCAGCACAGATGGACGGACAGAGCCCAGCACAGGCAGGCAGAGCCCAGCACAGACGGGCAGAGCCCAGCACAGACGGACAGAGCCCAGCACAGACGGACGGGCAGAGCCCAGCACGGATGGGCAGAGCCCAACACAGACGGACGGGCAGAGCCCAGCACGGACGGACGGGCAGAGCCCAGCACAGACGGACAGAGCTCCTCAGAACATGCCATGACAGACACCGCAGGGCTTCCAGCTGCTGGTCCAGCTGGGGTGTGAGTGGGAGGGGGGTGGTCAGCATCTTAGGGGCGGAGGTGACCTTCCTCCATCACACGTGGCCTCCAGATGGCCGAGGCTGGGCCCTGGCAGGTGGTGACAATGAAATGGAAGAGACCAGAGTTCCCATCTTGGAGCGTGCACGCTCTAGGAAGCCGTTCCCACACGTGGCGGAATTCCTGGAAATTCCTTAGTTGGATCTAACACCCGGTGCGAGGTATCTTTCCCAGTCGCCTGGGACATGGGGGTCACACCGGGTCACTGAAGGTTCTGAATTCAATTTTCACGGGGTCCCTCAGTGGGCTCCGTGGACGTGAAGAGAGCAGAGCAGGAACTCACTAAATGCTGTGATATTATTACCATTACCCCCCCTCCCCCGCGTGTGTTTGGCAGACATGCTCCGTTGGGGCGGGCTTGGCAGGGAGGCGGGAATCGGAGGAGGTGGAGATGGTACATGGAAAAGACTCCGTGCTGGTGGCCAGCAAGGATGACCCTGGGTCTTGCTGTCCCCACACCTGGCCCTGCCGTCCCCAGGCACGCCCCTGGCGCTGAAGCAGCTCCCGAAGGCCTCCACGTCCCTCCGGGGCTTCCTGTATGAGTTCTGCGTGGGGCTCTCGCTGGGCGCTCACGCGGTCGTGGTGGCGGCCTATGGCATCGGCATCGAGTCCGCCAACTCCTATAGCTTCCTGATGGAGCCCGTCCTGCACGGCGACCTCATCACCCTCATCCAGCCCAAGGTGGGTCCCCAGATCCCCAGGGGGCCTCCGGGAGCCTCCCTAGGTCTCACAGCCCTGAGCAACCTGGCCTCAGGAATTGCTCTCGCTGCCTCACCCGGCCTTACTGCCCCCGAGGCCCCTTGCTGGGCCCACGGCTCTCATGGAACTGCCAGTCCTCTCGGGCTCACTGACACCCCAGAACCAACACGACACCCTCTGGATTCGCCTGCCCCACGAGGTCACACTAGACCCCGCCAGACCTCACTGGGGCTCCTGGAGACACACCAGGGCTCACCAGGGCCAACCTCTCTGAGGCCCTTCATTCTCCTGGGCCTGCTCCCTGGGGTGGGGAGAAGCTACATCACCCGGGTCCCCTCCGCGGGGCCGGGGCCGGACAGTGGCCCTGACGGGTCTGCCCTGCAGGTGGGCCTCCCGCAGCCTGCAGCCCAGCGCTGTGCCTCCCAGCTGGCCTCGGCCCTGGAGTACATTCACGCCCACGGCCTCGTGTACCGCGACATCAAGCCTGAGAACGTGCTGGTGTGCGACCCAGACTGCCGGCAGGTCAAGCTCACCGACTTTGGCCACACGAGGCCTCGCGGGACCCTGCTCCGCCTGACCGGGCCGCCCATCCCCTACACAGCCCCTGAGCTCTGCGCGCCCCCACCGCTCCCTGAGGGTCTGCCCATCCAGCCTGCGCTGGACGCTTGGGCGCTGGGGGTCCTACTGTTCTGCCTTCTCACGGGCTACTTCCCCTGGGACCAGCCCCTGGCCGAGACAGACCCCTTCTACGAGGACTTCCTCATCTGGCAAGCCTCGGGCCAACCCCAGGACAGGCCTCAGCCCTGGGTCGGCCTGACGCCTGTGGCAGATGCTCTCCTGTGGGGGCTGCTGGACCCCCACCCTCGAAAGAGGAGCCCTGTGAGCTCTGTCAGCGGCTACCTGGGACGACCCTGGAGGCAGCGGGAGGGGGAGGCTGAAGAGGTGGACAAGGGGGACGTGGAGGACAGAGAGTGAGAAAGGCCAGGGCAGCCTGGGTCCACACTTGCCCTGGGGGACCTGGGAAGGAAACCAGGGTCCACATCCTGAGGTCGCCTGGGCATTCATGTGGTGCTTTTGTCTCTGTCTCATTACTTTCCCCTTTCTGTCCTCCCTATCTCCCTGCCTGGGCCTGTGGGGTCTCTGAGGTCCAGACATGTCTGTGCACATCTGTCTCCATGTACCCCAGGGCCTTTGCACTTGCTGCCTCTCGTTTACATGTGGAGCCCTTGGCTCACACCCTCCTGCAAACCTGAAGTCGTTACACCTCTGCCCTCTGGGGCAGCCCTGTCCCACCCTGGGCAACACTGTCGGGGTCCCAGCCTGGCATTCCCACCCGACTGTCCTCTGTGACATTCAGTCCCCTCCAGTGGCCCCATGTGCTCACGTAGTTACTCTGCGTCCTGCTGGAGCGCCAGCTCCTGGATGGTGGGGTCCCGGCCTGTCCTGTTCTCTCATGTGTCCCATGCAGCTGGGGCCATCCTGGCTGGAGCAGGTGGGCAGTGCAGGCTTCTTGGGTAAAGGGACCCTGTGGTTTGCACCTGAGCCCTGTCCTCCTCCCTCCTCTGTCTCTCTTCCCCTGGGTTTCCCTCACTCCCGCCGCCCTTCCTCTTCCTCCCACAGGCTGGGCCGTGCCATCTTCATAAAGTGCTTTCTCCTCTCATCCCAACCATTCTCAACAAATAAAGGCCATCCGGCACTTAGGTCTCCATGATGCTGTTGGTCTGTCAGCTCGGAGAGGGAAGGATGTCGTGTGTGTGTGTGTGTGTGTGTGTGTGTGTGTGTGTGTGCTCACACCAGAAAGAGCATTGTGCAGGAGGGAGAAACGAGAGAGAGAGAGAGAGAGAGAGAGAGAGAGAGAGAGAGAGAGAGAGAGAGAAGGAGGAAGAGAAAGAGACAGAGACAAAAAGAGAAAGAAACAGACAGATGGAGAGAGACAGAGAGAGAGACACATTTACAATTTACTTGTAATATTAAAAATTACCACATTATGAAAAAAAAGGGGAGGGGACAGACAGGGAGGAAGAGAGACAGACAGATGGAGAGGGAGACACAGAAAGAAAAAAAAGAAAGGGAGAGACAGACAGAGAGGGCAGAGCCGCCCTCAGTGTGATGGAGGGAGGCTGGCTCTGGGGGTGCGTTTGTGAGCGAAGCTGCCTGTGTCGGGCTCATCCGGGCCTCTTTCTGCGCGTCCACGTGTGGGAGAAGGAGACGGATTAAAGGGAGCTTGAACGTGCCCGGTGGGGGGCGGACAGGGACGGGAGCTGGGTTCGAGGGCAGCTGTGTGTGCAGGAGCATCTGAGCCCGTGTGTGTGTGTGTGTGTGTGTGTGTGTGTGTGTGTGTGTGTGTGTACTCACGGCGGGGACGTGTGAGAGGGGACAGAATGGAAGCCTGAGTGCACTCACTCTGTGGACATCGGATCTTATCTGTGTGGCCACCAGGCCTTGCATGTGTGTGTGTGTGTGTGTGTGTGTGTGTGTGTGTGTGTGTGGCGGGGGGGAAGTGTCGGAGGCACCGGGCTGGCGCCAGTACCAGTCACCAGCTGGGCCCCCGCTCCTTCACACCTCCCCTCTCACCCGGCCCCTTCCTGGCAGCCGCCCTGTTTGCAAACACTCTGTCTTCCTCTCCGTGCCCTCCTTGGCCGCCCGCCCAGTGCAAGGCTACAACTAGAGCTGGGTCAGGTGTCACTCCGTCCCTGGCCCCTACACACACCCCCGGTGCTCCTGCTGTGGCCTACGGGGGTGGGGCAGTGGTGTGTGTGACAGCGTATGTGCTGAGTGACCCCAAGGGCCCTTTGAACCTAGGTTCAATTCAGAGAACTGGGGACACAGGCCCCTGTTTTGGGCAATCCAGGTAAGCTTCCTGGAGTAGGGGCGTCATAGGGGGTGTCTTGTGGGACAGCATGATCAGGACCACCTTATCCACAAATCTGAAATAGATCCGAAACAGTCTGAGCAATTAGGCCAGGAATGTGTCCCCGAAAAGCTGGAGGCGCCAGGAGAGGGTGGCGCCATGAGCAAGCGGGAGGAGTGGAGATGAGCCAGTGCAAAGGTGGCTGCAGACGGTGTTAACTGGTGGCAGCAGCTGAGGCTGAACTGGGAGGTGACAATGACCAGTGTGGGCCTCGGGGGCAGGGGAGGACAGAAATTCCCGGGAAGGGCCTGTAGGGGGTGGGGCAACGTTGATTAAATACCCCTTAGTTAAGTGACACCTAACAGGAACCTACAATACTTAGTGCTGACACATTCCTTGGGCAGCTCCGCGGGGCGTCTGCTCGGTCCCTCAGAGCCGCCATGGCACAGGTGGGCGTGACGGCACAGGTGGGCAGTGACGGCACAGGTGGGCGTGACGGCACAGGTGGGCAGTGACGGCACAGGTGGGCGTGACGGCACAGGTGGGCATGACGACACAGGTGGGCAATGACGGCCCAGGTGGGGATGACGGCCCAGGTGGGCGTGACGGCACAGGTGGGCGTGACGGCATAGGTGGGCAGTGATGGCACAGGTGGGCATGACGGCACAGGTGGGCATGACGGCACAGGTGGGCATGATGGCCCAGGTGCCAGCCTGTGCTCAGGGCAGGTCAGGGTGGAGGTGAGACTTGAACCTGGCCGGCTCCTGTCCCAGGCTCAGCTCTTAAAGGGCAGGAGTGTCCCATTGTCATCTGCGGGGTAAGGGGCCCTGTGCGGGAGGCTGGGTGTGTGAGCATGTGTGTGTGAGTGTGTGTTACCACGAGTGTGAGTGTGCCCATGTGTTTGTGTGACAGTGAGTCTGCTATAAGAGTGTGGAAGTGAGTGTATGAGTGTGTGTGAGTGTGTAAGTGTGAGTGTGCATGTAAGAATGTGACAGTGTGTGACTGTGTGTGTGAATGTGAGAGTGTGAGCGTGAGTGGGGAGTGTGAGAGTCAGTATGAGTGTGCAAATGTGGATGGGAGGAAGTTGGAGTGTAACTGAGGAAGTGTGCGTGGGTATACGTGTGTGAGAGTGAGTGTAGGTGAGTCGTGTGAGTGTGTGTCTATGTGCTGGTGAGGTGGTCGCCCCTCCCTCGGAGGAGCCTGGAGAGGGTGTAACCTAAATGAACACAGAAAATGGGGGCTGCAAAAGCCTTCAGACCACCAAAGGGTCACCATCAAAAGGCAGGCGATGGTGGCATGTTGGTGACGACGTGGAACCCTCCACAGTGCTGGTGGAGTGGGAAAAATGGGGCGACCGCTGGAGAAGACAGTGTGCATTTCCTCTCCACGTGAGACACAGCTGCCATGTGACCCAGCAATGCCGCTCCTAGGCGTCTGCCCACCAGCGATGAAAACATCCACGTGAATATTCATAGCAACATTATTCACAGTAGCCGGGAACTGGAAACAACCCAAATGTCCATCAACACATGAATGGATGCACAAAACGTGGTCCATCCATACATGGAATATTACTCAGCCATCAAAAAGAGGCCCTGGCATGTGCTGCGTCACGGAGGAACCTCAAAAACATCTCGAAGGGAAAGAAACCAGCCACAGGAGACGATCTGTTGCAGGATTCCACTTACATGAAACGTCCAGAACAGGCAAACCCACGGAGAAAGATTAGTGACGGTCGGGGTGGGGTCGCTGCGGGTGGGGGGGCAGGGAGTGACGGCCAACGGGTGCAGGCTTTCTTTTCGGGGGTGGTGATGGTGGTAGAAACATGATAAAATTAGATTGTGATGAGTATTGCACAATTCTCAGAGTATATGACAGACTACTGAGTTGTACATGTAACAGGGTACATTCTTTTCTTTTTTTTCTTTAATTCTTTTTTCTTTATTAATTTTTTAGCAAGAGAGGAAGGGAGAGGGAGAGAGAGGTAGAAACATCGCTGAGAAAGCACATGGGTCGGCCGCCTCCCGCATGCCCCCCACTGGGGATCAGGCCCACAGCCTGGGCATGTGCCCTGACTGGGAATTGAACTGGCGACCTCTTGGTGCATGGGTCGACGACGCTCAACCACTGAGCCACACCGGCCAGGCAAAAGGGTGAATTTTATGGCATGTGACTTTCACCTCAATGAAGCTGCTGGGAGCAAACAAGCCAGGCATTTCCAAGTTTCCCTTGCTGTGACCTTGATCAGGTGTGTTTTTTTCACTGAGACTCTAATTGCCATTAAAAAGAAAGGAACAACCCTGCCCTCCCTCTAACAGCCCTGAATTCAGGGCCCATTCACCGTGAACCAAGCCCTTCATCCCAGGACCCACTCACCACTTCTCTCCCCATTTACAGAAGAGACCACTGAGGCCCAAACAGGGAAGCTACTCTCCAAAGACCCTAAAGCCAAAAAATGATGTCAGTCTGGGCGCAAACCCAGCTCTGGCCTGATTCCAAACCCCCATGCAGCATCCCTAAAACACACCTGGGCCGGTGACTGCCATGGGAGTTCTGGGGAACCCCACACTTGCACACAGGACCAGCTAAAAAATTTGTGGGTGTCCAGTGCAAAGTAAAAATGCGGGACTTTTTAAAAATTTTAATTTATTGATTTTAGAGAGAGAAGAAGGGGGAGAGAGACAGAAACATCGATTTGTTGTTCCACTTATTGATGCATTCATTGGTGGATTCTTGTACGTGCCTTGACCAAGGATCGAACCCACAACCTTGGTGTATGGGTACGATACTCTAGCCAACTGAGCTACCCGGCCAGGGCAAAATGTGGGGTTTCTTAATTTAAAAAACAACAAAAGAACAGATAAAAAGCTTTTTCCTTCTCCTCTCTCTGTCTCTACCCCATCTGTCTCTCTGTCTCTCTATTCTGTCTGTCTGTGTCTCTCTCTCTGTAAGTGTTGTATGTGCGGCTCTCACGGCAGCCCCTCAAGGGGCTGGGAGATGGAGGCACCTGCCAGAGGGCGGAAGGCCAGGAATCCAGCCACCAGAACCTACAAGGAGGCTGGACTTTGCAGGCTCCAGGAACCCGGAGCACGCTTCATTGTCCCATCGACTTTGCTTACAAAACACAAAATCAAAAGTCCAGCCCTGGCTGGTTTGGCTCAGCGGTTAGACCGTCGGCCCGTGGACCAGAGAGGCCTGGGTTCGGTTCCCGCTAAGGGCACGTACCTCGGTTGCAGTTTGTCCCCGGCCCCAGTTGGGGTCATGTGGGTGGCAAGCAGTCGATGTGTCTCTCTCATGTCGATGTTTCTCTTTCTCTCTTCCTCCCTCTCTCCCTCCCGCTCTATCTGAAGATAAATGCAAAAATGTCCTCAGGTGAGGATTAAAAAAAAAAAAGTCCAGAAGAATATCAGGACAGCGACCGACCCCGCAGAGCGTAAAACCTGCAGCGGCACCAGCACAGCCTGCTGTGGGAAAGCGGTTACCGGGGCCCGGGGGCCTGGTCGGACCAGGCCTCGGTAAGCAGTGCTCCGCACACAGGACGTCAGCAGCGGCCCACGACCTGCCCACCCATGTCGTTCAAACGCAGAACCGGATCCAGTGGGTCTGGAGGCAGAGGGGCGCCCAAAATTCTGCTTTTCAGACCAGCTCCAGGGTGAGGCCCTTGTTTCTGGCCCCTGGGTCACACTTTGGGTGCCGGTGTCTGTGAGGACATGGTGTCGGAGCTCTGAGCCCACATCCTGGCTACACTGTCAGCAACACAAACCGTGGGTCCTCTCGATTCCTCGGGGTTTTCTATGGGGACAGTCACATCGCCGTGGGCAGTGACAGGTGTGGGTCGTCCTTTCCACCCTGTCCCTAGCAAAGGGAGCACCCTCGCTCTGCCTTTGCCAAGAGCCAGAGCGTGTGTGTCTATAAACTGGGAATGTTTTTCTGCATCTGTCCAGCTAGCTGGGGCCTCTGCGGCTACTGTTCTCAGCTTGTTGCGAGCTGGCGGGCACGGCCCCGGGCTCAGCTGTCCCCTGGGAAGTGTCCAGGGTCAGGGCCAGCAGTAGGTGGGGGCTGGCCACCCATCCTGGCCTTGGGCCCTGGGGCCAGATGTTTGGGCTTAGCTGCCTGGCCAAACAGGGATAGAGTGACCAGATAATTAAGCACCAGCTTCTGCAGGGCTGGCAGAAGGTGGCAGGGGGTGGAGGGACCTTGGGCCAGACAGCCTCTACAACCCTGGCTTGTGGAGAGGGGCCGGGAGCCTGAACCCCCAGCTGGGCTCTCTGGGGTGACCAAGAGCCAGGGTCCACCTGCTCCCCTCTGGAAACAGGAAAGGAGACCTTTTGCTTCCCAGCTGGGGCACTATCTTCGAGCCCCGAGAATGGAGGAGGGCAAGGGGAATGCGGGCAGAAGCCATCCCCTCAGCCCCTCCCAGGTCAGCAGTTATTTAAGTCTCAGGCTTAATGAGGACGAGGAAACAGGAATCCTCTGCGTGCTCCTTCGCCTGTTGGCGGGGGCAACGGTCCATCTATCAGGACCCCCAGACATTATTACCCCCCCAGCGAGTAACTGGACCCCGCTGGCCTTTGCAGGACTGCGGGGGCGCCAGCTCCCTGACCTTCCGAGACCTGTGAGCCAGGCTCAGACCAGAGATTGGAGAAAGAGGGAACCAGTTCCTGCCTGAGGCTGCAGGAGCCAGATCAGAGTTGGGGTTCTCCTAAGCCAGTCCCCAGGATACAAGCTGAGGCCCAGAGAGGGAAGGGGCCTGCCCAGAGAGAGCCTGTCACAGGAGTCCATCCCTGAAACCCCAGGCCAAAGTCAAAGCAGGGAATCCGCATCCCGCCATTCTGGGGCTGACTTCTGGCTCTGCTGTGTGGCCTGAGGCAAGGAGCTGGCCCTCTCAGTTTCCTTCTGAAATGGGAACCAAGCCCCTCCCTCCCTTGAAGGGCTGTGGGGAGGCCAGGGGTATTGAGAGCCCACAATGCATCAGGCACAGAGGAGCACAGCCAGGCCTGGGCACAATCACACTGGTTAACTGAGCACTGTTACACGTGGGGCCCTGTCCTTCCCTGCACTAGCTCATCCATTCCACACAGCCACCTCAGGCAGCCAGGACTAGTGTAGCCCCATTGTACAGGGGAAAACTGAGGCTCAGAGAAAGTAAAAGAACTGCCAGAGTCCCACAGCCTGGACATGGCCTTGAACCCAGGATAGTTGGACTTGGGCATGAGCTATCTTATGAGCGATGGCCCCGGGTCAGACCAGCCTGGGTACCAATGTCCCCTGTGACCTGAGCTGTGTCATGGAGATACATACAATAATACTATCACATGACGAGCACGCATCAAGAGCCAGCCCTGGGCTAAGCATTCTCGCACATATATTAACTCATCACTTCCTCATCACAGTGACCCAAGGTTATCCCCTTTTATAGTTGGGGGAGCTCAGACCAAGAAGTTAAGTAACCAGCTCAGGTTCACATCGACAAGGACTCAAATTCAGGCACTCAGGCTCCCAAATTCACACCTCTCTGCTGAGCTGTGGGAACAGTATGCTCCGCAGCAAATGTCCATGAAGATAAAATGCGATCACACGCCCTGGCCAGGTGGCTCAGTTGTTTGGAGCATCATCTCATGCACTGGAAGGGCAGGGGTTCAATTCCTGGTCAGGACACATACCTAGGTCGTGGGTTCGATCCCTGGTCAGGGTGCATACGGGAGGCAACTGATAGATGTACCTCTCTCACGTGGATGTTTCTCTCTCTCTCTACCTTCCTCCCTCTCTAAAAAAATATACATAAAATGACTTCATACAGGCAAAGCCCTGAAAACAGAGCCTGACCCATTGGAAGTTCCCAATGAATATTAGTCATTGTTGTTATTATTATGCACTCAGGCATTCAACAGATCCTTATGGGGTATGCCTGAGTTGTGTCAGACTCTTGTTTACATCTGTCAACAAGACAAAGATTTCTGCCCTCGTGGGGCTTCATCAACACCGTTGTCACTATCATCATGACCATCTTCATCAACATCACTAGTACCATCATGGCCATCACCAACACTGTCATCATCGCCACCATCCTCACCATCATCGCCACCATGATCACCTTCATCTCCAACACTGTCATCATCGTCACCATCATCACCATCATCGCCACCATGATCACCTTCATCTCCAACACTGTCATCATCGCCACCATCCTCACCATCATCGTCACCATGATCACCTTCATCTCCAACACTGTCATCATCGTCACCATCCTCACCATCATCGCCACCATGATCACCTTCATCTCCAACACTGTCATCATCGTCACCATCATCACCATCGTCACCATGATCATCTTCATCTCCAATACTGTCATCATCATCACCATCATCACCATCATCGCCACCATGATCACCTTCATCTCCAACACTGTCATCATCGCCACCATCCTCACCATCATCGTCACCATGATCATCTTCGTATACATCGTTTCCATCATCTCCACCATCAACACCACCATAATCATCTTCATCACCATCACCTCCATCATTGTCACCATCATCTCCATCATCAACAATCATCATGACCATCACCACTGTAATCATCTTCATCACCATCATCTTCACCACCACCATCACCATCACCACCATTACCACCATCATCTCCATCACCATCATGATCATTATCACCATCATCACCGCCATGATCATCTTCATCATCATTACCACCATCATCATGATCATCTTCATGACCATCACCTCCATCATTGTCACCATTATCGCCATCGTTGCCACCATGATCATCTTCATATACATCATCACCATCATTACCACTGTAATCATCTTCATCACCATCATCTTCACCACCACTACCACCACCATGATTATCTCCATCACCATCATCACCACTATTACCACCATCATCATCTCCATCATCATCACCATCATTACTATCACCATCATCACCACCATGATCATCTTCATCACCATCATCTCCACCACCATCATCACCACTATTATTAACACCATGATCATCATCACCACCATCACCACCATCATGTTCATCACCATCATCACTACCATCAACCTCACTACCATCATCTTCACTGTCAGAATCATCACCACCATGCTCATCACCATCCTCTCTGTCATCCTCACAACTTGCACGGTACCTGTGGTATTCACAAACAGATCAATCTTGTGATTCCATCTCTCCAGGGCTCCTCTAGTCCCTTAGAAATGTCATCCACATCTTGTTTTTAATTTGATACTTTGGTTTTCCTTTTTTGGTTGGGAGTGTCTTAAACCTCTCAAGTCCCATAGAGGGTCACACGTCTCCCCTTAGAGGCCTCTCTTCCTCCTCTGGGGTGGTGGTGGTTGGTGCAGGTGTGCTGGGGGGCCAGGCCATCTCTGCCAGTCTCTTCACAACCTCACCCAACTGCCCCAGACCTTGAGCAGCCTCCACCAGCTGGGTCAGTCCCAGTCCTAGGGCTTGGCGCTCCCGCTGGTCCCGCTCCAGGGCCTGGGTCAACCTCTGCAACTGGCTACCCACATCCCTCACAGCAGCCACCAGCTCTACCAGGGCAGGTGGCTCACAAGCCATGACCCTTACAGGTGGCACTGGAGCCACACATGGGCCAAGGGGGCCTGGGCTCTGATCAGGGATTGGCCCTAGGGTGAGATTGTCAGGAGGAGGTTGATCTAACGGGTGGGCCATGGGGGACAGGTGGAGGTCAGGGGTTGTAGTGGGGTCAAAGACTGAGTGTGAGGTCTGAGGAGGTGGAGGGGTTAGTGTGTGGCTCTGGCTTCTGGGTGGTTTGAAGTCCTCAGTGGATGGTGTGTCCATGCTTGAGGCTGGAGAGGGCCTGGAGGTGTTGGACTCTGAGGCTGGGGAGGGCTCTAAGCTGGACATATGGGATGTGGAGGGGTGAGGGGCCCTCATGAAGGTCAACCTGGGGTGCAGGCTGGGCTTGACTGTTGGTGCTGGAGTAGGAAAGGGAAGTTCTGTTTTCAAGGAAGTTAAAAGGGACTTAGTATTGGTCATAGGGATGGAGGTGGGGTTAGGAGTCAAGGTGGGGTGAGTAGTGGTGGTAGAGTGAGAGGTCGTGGTGGTGTGAGGGGTTGTGCCAGGGATTGTGATGGGATTAGAGTTTGTGGGTTGAGCTGTTGTGGTGGGATAAGGGGTGGTGGTGGGGTGAGGAATCATGGTGGGGAAAGGGATCGTGGCTGGGTGAGAAGCTGTGGCTGGGTGAGGGACTGTGGTGGGGTGAGGGGTCGTGGTAGGGTGAGGGGTCGTGATGAGGTGAGGTGTAGTGGTAGTGTTAAGGGTCATGGTGGGGTGAGAGGTCGCTGTGGAGGGAGGGGTGGTGGTGGGAGGAGGGCTTATGGAGTAGTCTGGGGATCTAGAATGTTCTGGGACTGAGTTGGGGTATGGAGTTGTGTCCCAGCCTGGGGCTGTGTCAGATTCCGGGGTCATCTCTGAGGTAGGGGAAAGATGAGTCACCACTGCTGGTGCAGAGGGGTCAGAGGTCAGTTCTTTGGGCAAGGTGGGAGGTGAGGTGGATGAAAGCTCAGGGGTCAGCGCCGGAACCACGGTGGCATCAAGGGTGGACAAAGTAAGGCCAGGGGTTGTCAAGGTGAGGCCAGAGTTCTTCCAAGACACAGGGTCTGGGCTGGGTGGCAAAGTGTCAAGAGGGTGAGAGGTCACCTCCATCGAAGGTGAAGCTGTGTCGGAGATGAGCTGTGGCCCTGAGTGGGAGGTCAGTGGCGGGCCTGGGGAAGGGGTGGGGGACGCAGTCCTGGCCGCTGTGGGCCGCAGCAGCCGGCGCTCGTGCCAAGGTTTCCTCCCAGAACCTGCAGGAGGAAAGATGGACAGCTGAGGTCAGTCTGCCCCGCCCACACCACGGCCCATCCGCCCAGGGATAGGACGACCAATAGGAAGGTGTAGAGCCTTGTGATGTCATCGGTCGCCGGCAGACTTCACCCCGCCCCATTGCCCCCAACCACGTCCCCGCCTCCTCCGATTTCTCCAGGCGCCACCTGGCGGCCTCCACTGAAGGAGGACTGGAGGACGCTGGGATGCGCGGGTGCGGGGTGGCCGCGTTCAGAGGGGTTACGGGATGCGGGAGCTGGCAGAAACGTGGGGAGGATTTAGGATGGTGAGGGAAATGAAGGAGGTGTAGAAGCGTGCGGGAAGATACGGGTATTCGGGAGAGTTGGGGAATATGGGGAGTATGAAGGGGTACAGGGCAGGACAGAGGGCAGAGGAGCAAATGAAGGGGGAGGGGTGTGAGAGATGCCTCAAGGTGCAGAAGCGTGAGGGGTGGTGCAGGAGGGTTCGAAAGGGTCATCTCGGTAATCAGGTCAATCTTTTTACTCTATATTTTAAAACAATAAAAATTAATGCAAAATATCCACAATGCACAAAAAGTCAAAAATTCAACCCAAGACAAGACCTGACCAAGCCAAGATTAGGGGGAGTATGGTGAGATAGGTCAGGTCATGTCTTTATTTAAAATTTTGATATTTAGTTCACGGTGGTTTTTGTTTGCATCCATTTTTATTTGTAAAACCATTGTATTAAGATT
Organism: Tadarida brasiliensis; assembly: GCA_030848825.1. Lineage (NCBI taxonomy): Eukaryota > Metazoa > Chordata > Mammalia > Chiroptera > Molossidae > Tadarida > Tadarida brasiliensis. The sequence continues at coordinate 2,291,652 of CM061276.1, forward strand.
TTATTTATCTCCATTACTGAGGGTTTAGGCGCCCCCTTAATTTGGGGCCCGAATGAGAAGACTTATTCTCTTTCAGGTTGGACATTTTCCTGGTCACCAAAAGGTTGCTGGTGGAGTGCTCGATCTCTGCCCGGTAGGGGGCATGTGGGAGGCGGCTGGATCCGTGTTGCGCTCTCACATGCGTTTCTCTCTCTCTCTCTCTCTCTCTCTCTCTCTCTCTCTCTATAAATCAGTAAACTATTTTTTTTTAATCCTCACCCGAGGACATTTTTGCATTTATCTTCAGGTAGAGCGGGAGGGAGAGAGGGAGGAAGAGAGAGAGAGAAACACTGATGTGAGAGACACATCGACTGGTTGCCACCCACACGACCCCAACCGGGGCTGGGGACAAACTGCAACCGAAGTACATGCCCTTAGCGGGAACCGAACCTGGGTCTCTCTGGTCCGCAGGCCACCGCTCTAACTGCTGAGCCAAATTGGCCAGGGCTAAACTATTTTTAAAGGCCTTTTTACAGTTGAGGGAAATCAGGCCAGGAAGGTATATAACTTGCCCGGAGTCACTCACACACACAGATTGCAAGTTGCAGGGACAAGATTTGAACCTACGTCCTTTGTACCCAGAGTCTAGACCAGTAAATATCACTTTCTCCGTAATGGGAGTGTTCTGCATGGTCCCGTGTGGTCCCGTGTGGTACTGAGCACTTCAAATGGCACTAGTTCCACTAAGAAACTGAGTGTTTCCTTGTTCCCATTTTTGATTCATTTACGTTTAAATCACCACCTGTGTTGGAAGCTCTAGGCAATTCCACACAGCCCATCCCCCTGCCATCTGTCTGCAGGGTTGGAGAAGCAGTTGAGGAAGGGGCTTGGCCTCCAGCCAGGCTGCCTGGGTTTAAACCCCAGCTCCTCAGTTTCCCTGCTGGGTGACTGGGCAAGTTAACTGCCTCGAATCTCTGTTTCTTCCCCATCTATACACCGTGGATGATCCTCGGGCCTCCCACGTAGAACTGTCATTAGGATTCATGGAGATTGCTTGTGTGCAGAGCACTCAGCATAATGCCTAGCACGTAATAAGCGCTCTCTCATGATTATTAATGCTGTCATAGTCATTGACGCCTGTGCCTCAGTTTCTCTCACCTGCAAAATGGGCACAATTGCAGCACCTACATCACAGGGCTCCAGTGGATGTTACAAGGATTAAAGGAGTAAAACATGAGAAGTACTTAGAATAGTGCCTGATACATAGCATATTGCTCAATAAGCATGAACTGTTTGTAATTATTCCTAGAATCTCAGCTTTCTTAGATATTTGTCAGGGCTCAGATACCTAGAATGGTACTGATTTTTTTTTGTTTTAATCCTCACCCGAGGACATGTTTTTATTGATTTTAGAGGAGAGGAAGAGAGAGAGAAACATCGATGTGAGAGAGAAATATGGATCAGCTGTGTTTATGTTAGCATATGTGTATTTTTGTGTTTGTGGATCTGCAAATAACATTCTGTGAGAAATCTTATTCTGTTTCTGACTTTTCCCCTCCATGTTATGTTGTTAATCCCTGTCCATGTTGCTGTATATACAGCTAGTCACTGCTTTAGCTATTGCACAGAATTCCATCACACACTCATCACATTTATCTTATCCATTCCCCTACTGTTGGACACCTAGCTTGCCTCCAACTCCCCGACGTCACGATATTGCAAAGAACATGCTCATATATGTTCCCTAGTAAGCCCGTGCAAGCATTTCTCTGGAAAAGGACTGCCGAGTCACAGTTCACAATTTAACTTCACTAAATACTGCTAGATTTTTATCAAAGAGCTCTATCCAGTGGGGATACCTGTCTCCCCACATCCTCACCCACACATGGTATTATTATCTGTACTTTTTCCTGTTTGTCATTGTTTTAATTTGAATCATCTGATTCTTCCTGAGTGTGAGCTTTTCTACACATTCTCATTGGCCATTTGGGCTTCCCCTTCGGTAAATATCCTGTTCATTACACTTGCCCGTTTTCTTATAGGGTTTCCTACCATTTTCTTTTTTTTTTTTTTTTTTATCCTCACCCGAGGACATTTTTTCATTTTTTGTTCAGATAGAGTGGGAGGGAGAGAGAGGAAGAGAGAGAGAGAGAGAGAGAAACATCGACGTGAAAGGGCCACATCGAGTGGCCGCCACCCGCACGAAACGACCAACCAGGGCCGGGGACAAACCGCAACCAAAGCACATGCCCTTAGCGGGAACCGAACCCGGGTCTCTCCGGACCGCAGGCCGACGCTCTAACCGCTGAGCCAAACCGGCCAGGGCCCATTTTCTTATTGACTTGTCCCAGTGACATGCATAGTCTGTACTTTGGCACTGCAGACATTTGGGACTGGATGATTCTTTGGCGGGGGGGGCTGTCCTGTGATGTTACACAACATCCCTCCTCACCCCACCCCGACTAGGCTCCCAGTCATGACAACCCAAACCATCCTCAGAGATGGCCAATGGCCCCCAGTTGAGGACCACTGCTGCAGGTAGTAACCCCTTACTTTAGGATACGTTTCTGTTGGGTCCTTCTGGGGTAAGAGTTGGGTCACTTTTGGGGAATTTGGGGTGCACCTCTCTACCCTGCCACAAACATCCTCGCCCCAGCCATGTGCCTCACCTGTGTCTCCACGAACCCTTGGAGCTGGTGGGGGATGGCTTGGGCTCCTGGTGGAGCCAGTGGTAAGAGTGGGTCCAGGTACACCTGTGGTGGGGGTCCCCTTGGCCAAGGCCCCTCTTGAAGTTGTGTCCCATGTCCAGGAAGGCTTGGAACCATCCTCACCACCTTGAGAGAGATGGGAGAACTGAGTGTCCTTCCTCCTTGATTTTGACCTTCTGCTCCTGCTGGGCCCCAGCTCAGGCCTCATCCTGTCTGGCCGGCCCATCACCCCGATCGCCTCTCTGACCTTGCAGCCACCTGGGTGACTCACCTGGGATATTCTCAGCTTCCAACAACAGAAATTGGGACTAAACTAGCTCGTTCTTTACTTCCTCCCCCCTCAAAACACCGCTGTAATATATTTATTACTAAACTACCTGGAATAGTTCCATGGTATCATTTTCCCTATGTTTTCTGGCTGAATACACTTGGACAATCTCTACCTGACAACTTTGTATAACATATATATTTATAATATATATATATATATATATGCCACTTTTATTTATTTATTTATTTAAATCCTTACCCAAGGATATGTTTATTGATTTTTAGAGAGAGTAAGAGGGGGAGAGAGAGAGAGAAACTTCGATATGAGATAGAAACATCGACCAGCTGCCTCCTGCATGCCCCCTACCAGGGATCAAGCCCACAACCGGGGCATGTGCCCTGACCGGGAATCGAACCCACAACCTTTCAGCGCACAGGACCACGCCCAACCAACGGAGCCATCCGGCCAGGGCTTATTAGCTGTTCTTAATGAAATGCCTGTCCCGTGTCTGTTAAATACCGGAAGGGGATAACTATGAAATGCTACCTGATGGCCATACTCATTAGGATTTTTTTAAACCATTAGTGGTACTATTAATGAAAAAATAAAAAGTGGGGACAAGTTTAGGGGGGAAAAAACCTATTGGTGATGAATCACTAAAGATTTCTTTCCAAGCTGCTGGGTTTGAGGACACATTAAAATGATCTTCCCAAGCATGCCTTCGCCCCTAACCGGACGCAGGACTCCCTGACGCCATATGGCTTCTCCACGCTTTGGCCTCCTAAACGGATTTAAGACCATGCACTTCTGCGTGCATACTTCAGATGTCCTCTTGCAGCTTGCTTTTTGGCTGGGCCTCTTCCTAGCTGGGTGAGCACATTCCTTAAGTTCCCCATGTGTCAGTTTACTGGGCAATGGGGACAGTGATGGCCTGTACTCCACGGGGTCACAGGGCCTGCCGCGTGATAAGCTGCTCTTTTATTTATTTTTTATATTGTTTTTGTTAATCCTCACCTGAGGATATTTTTTCCATTGATTTTTAGAGAGCGGAAGGGAGGGAGGGGGTGGGGGGGAGACAGAGAGAGGGAGGGAGACATCTATTGGTTGCCTCCTGTACGTGCCCCCTTGGTCTGCAGGCTGATACTCCAACCACTGAGCCAAACCGGCGAGGGTGATAATCTGCTCTTTTAAAAAAGATATGTTTTGTCCTGGCTGGTTTGGCTCAGCGGTTAGAGCATTGGCCTGAGGACTAATGAGTCTTGGGTTCGATTCCTGTCAAGGGCACGTACCTCGGTTACAGTTCGGTCCCTGGCCCTGGTTGGGGTCATGCAGGAGGCAGCCAGTCGATGTGTCTCTTTCACATCGATGTTCATCTTTCTCTCTCTCTCTCTCCGTCTCTCTCCCTTCCACTCTATCTGAACATAAATGGAAAAATATCCTCGGGTGAGGATTAAAATACATATGTGTGCGTGTGTGTGTGTGTTTATTGATTTTAGAGAGGGAGAGAGAGAGAGACATTGATGAGAAACATCCATCAGCTGCCTCCTGCATGCCCCCTACTGGGGATCAAGCCCACAACCCCAGGCATGTGCCCTGACCAGGAATCAAACTGAGGACCCGGTGCATGGGAGGATGCTCAGTCCACTGAGCCACACCTGCCAGGGTGCTGCTCTTTGAATGAAACACGAAGACCTCTAGTTCCTTCTTTTTAACCTCAGGCTAATACTCTACCATCAGACGATACGAGCACAGATTTATCTACGCCTCTGTTGATGGGGGTTAGGCTTAGCGAGGTTTTGTTGTTAAAGCGTGGTCGCAGTGAACTCCTTGCACCCACGTCCTCGTCCTCGGGCTCAGTGCCTGATTGTGGAATCGCTGTGGAAGGCAGATGGGTCGCCTAGATATTGTCACACTGCTCTCCTAAGTGGCTGTGGATTCTCTTGCCCACCTTTATGCCACATCCCTGGTGCTGTCAGACATTGTCATTTGGCAATCTCATGGAGAGAGGGCGGGTGGAGGAGCTGCAGTTTTGTAACAGACGACCAAACTGAAGCCCAGAGAGGTCAAGGAGCTTTCTCAAGGTCACACAGCGAAGGAGCAGCATTAGGCTTCAGACCTGGGCAGCTCTCCCTGGTTGTAAGTGGGGACCTAGTTCCCTCTGGGTGCAGGCCTCCTGAGTCTCACCCCAGTCCTTCCTGGTGAGCTTGAGCTCACCCTCGATGCAGTCATGCTCCACTCTACACTCCTGGTTCTTCAGAGCTAATTCTGCCCGGGCTGGTGTGGCTCAGCTGGTTGGGCGTTGTCCTGTGCACCAGGAGGTCACCAGTGTGATTCCCGGGCAGGGGCACATTCCCCAGTGGGGTTGTGCAGGAGGCAGCAGGTTGATGCTGTACTCTCACATCGAAGTTTCTCTCTCTCTCTCTCTCTCTCCCTTTCCCTCCCTCTCTCTCTAAGAACAATAAAAATGTTTTAAAATAATAATAATAAACCAAGTGGGCCCAATCTAAATACACAAGTCCTTAAAATTGGAGAACTTTTTCCCAGCTGTAGTGACAGAGAAAGATGTGAAGACAGACCGGCCGGTGTGGCTCGGTGGTTGAGCGTCGACCCATGCACCAAGAGGTTGAGGGTTTGATTCCTGGTCAGGGCACATGCCAGGTTGTGTGCTCAATCCCCAGTGGGGGGCGCATGCAGGAGGCAGCCAGTCGATGTTCTCTCTCATCGATGTTTCTATTTCTCTCTGTCCCTCTCCCTTCCTCTCTCTCTAAAATCAATAAAGAAAAACATATATATATATACACATATATATGTATATATGTATGTTTATATATATATGTATATATATGTATATATATGATGTGAAGACAGAATAAGGGTCAGACAGAGGCAAGTCGCTGATTTTGAAGACAGAAGAAGGGGCCATGAACCAAGAAGTGTGGTGGCCTCTACCAGTGGGAAAAGACAAGGGAGCCGACTCTCCCCTGGAGCCCCCAGAAGGAAAGCAGCCCCGGGCAGCCCCTGTTGGACCTCTGACCTACAAAACTGCAAAATATGTTTGTACTGTCTGAATCCACTAAATGTGTGGTGACATGTTATTGCAGCCACAGAAAATGGCACAGCTAAACGCACGACAGCTAACGGTCTAGGGGACATGACAATGTCCTGGACCAGCAATGCCAGTCTTGGCTCCAGCCTTCGCCCCACTGAGGATCCTCTCCCTCCTGGTGTCTGCTGGTGAGGATCACACCATCTCCACCGTGAGGTTTTCCTGATTGCTCAACTAAAATAATCACTCCCTCCCAGGGATCCTGCAGCTGTTGTTCATTTACAGTAAATAACTCTAACAACCAATGTTTTGTGGTTTTCAACAATTTCACACACATTTTGCTCACTGGCTTGGGACCTGAGGTCACCCAGCTAGTTCTAATTCCAGTGGGGCCACCACGGAACCCCAGGGAGTTGGACCCCAGAACTCACGTGTGTGCTTACGGTAATCTTTCCCGATCCAATGAGCAAAATGTGTGTGGAATCATTTAAAGTGGATCTCAAGCGCGGCTCTGAGTTCAAGTTCAACCTCCCCGAGCCTCATTGTGTCCCGACCTGAAACACGGGCCGAACAACAGGAGCTGTCACCTAGTTGTTGGAACGTGGGTGCCTAGCACAGAGTAAGGAGCTCCCCTCGACTCTTGACAGGAACCCTGGAGCTGTTTTTGTTTTTGTTTACAGAAGAAGAAACGGAGGCTCAAAGAGGCAGAGTCGTTATTTTTCAAGGTCACCTTGCTAGGGAGGATAGGAGTTCATGTCTGTTGTTTTTCCCACGCACCACCCCCGCCCATCGCTCCAAGTCTTCCCTTTTCTAAGGCTGCCTATGGGGCTGTCCTGAGACTTCCCCCGCGCAGTGTGGAGTTCTGCACGGACCTGTGCTCCGGTCCCGCCTGCTCCCCCACCAGGAGGGGGCTCCCGAGGGCGGGACCCGACCTCCTGCACAGCGGCACGCGTCCAGCATCTGCCCGTGTCCGCCACGAGGGGGCGCTATGGGACAGGGAGGCAGCGAACAAAGACCCTAGACCCCTGGCTACACTGCACCGAGGAACTGGCATCACCCCTAGAAACTGGGCAGCATAAACCCTAACTCACAACTTGGGTCCCCCTCTAAATATCAGAGCCTCCTGCGCCTGGTCTTCTTCCCCTTTCCCCCACGCGACCACAGCCCGTGACACCCACAGCCGCCCTGCGGGACCACAGAGCGAGGCACCGGCTTTTATCGCCGCGGGCGTGGGCCAGCCAGCCAATCAGAGGCGCGACGGGCCAGTGATTTTACAAGACACGAGGCTGATTGACGCTTGCTCCTCCCACCCTCCATCCTTCGCCCCGCCCCTCTTGCTTGGGGCTGCAGTGTGCGCATGCGTGCTGAGCTGATGGAAAAGGCGGGAATGAAACGAGGGGCGTGGAGGGGCGACTGGGGACAAAATGGGCTGCAGGCTTGGAGAGGGCTTTGAGGGAGCCGGGGTTGGGATGACGACGTGGCGACAGGGTGGCCCCCGGCCGTGGGGTGGGCATCACAGCAGAACCCCAGAGGCCCCGGTAGTAGGTGGGAGGACATGGGCTGGGGCTGGGCTCAGCCTGATCTGTTGTGGGAGACACACGGGGTCTCCTCTTCTGGGCTCGGGGGGACAGCGCTCCGGTCGAGCCAGAGGAGAGAAGGGTTTTAGGGTCCCTGAGGCCGAGGAAACAGGGCGCGGGTCTCTAAGACCCAGGCCCACTCATTTAGGAGACTCTTTCTGGAAACGCTGCAGGGGTTTGCAGGGGGTGCATTGAGGCCCTGTCCCCCCCGGCCAAGCTCCTCACCTGGGCCCGGACGGCGCCTCACTTCTGGGGAGGGGGCCCCAGGGCTGCGGGTGCTGCCCCAGGAGACAGTGCGTCCAGGCGCCCCTGCAGTGGTGGTCCCCTGGGCCAGGTCCTCTCCCGAGGTGGGGTCCCAGGTCCAGGCAGGATAGTCCTCCTCATCGGCGTGGCCTTGGGAGAAAGCGGGAGAGATCTGGGCCCGGTCCGGCCTCACTGGTCCCTGGCGCTGCTGCAAACCCCCCTTCCGGATCCTCCTGAAGCGACTCTGGGTTCCCCGACCCTGGCACCCTGACTCTGTGCCCCCCGCACCCCTCTGTCGCCAGTACCAGTGCAGGTCAGCCCCACGTCCTCCTCATGGTCACAGTTGTGCTGTCCCCACGCCCCAGCCGGGCAGTCGCTCAGTGAGGTCTCAGTCCCTTTGCAGCGCACGTCATCCAGCCAGATGGGCCCGGTCCCAGGGCCGTAGTGGGTTTTGCCCACGCGGGGCCGGACTCGTCCACAGCCCAGCTCCCAGCAGGCCACGGTGCCGTCCCGCAGGTCCCAGTTGTCATCGCACACTGTCCCCCAGCGTCCAGCATGCCACACCTCCAGCCGACCGGCACACCGGTTGGGCCCGTCGGCCAGCCGAACCCGGAAGGGGCCTGCAGTGGAAGCCCCAGGTCAGGAGGGACCAACCTTGGGTCAGCCTCGCCCCGTCACGTGCACTCCACTCACCTGGTCCCCCAGGGGTGCCCCCAGTGGGGGCCGGGTCTTTGGATGACTCTGGAGGACCTTGGGCTGGGATCTCGGCTGATGGCGCCGCAGAGGGCTGAAGGATTCGCTTGGTGGTGGCCTCAGGGGTCATCTCCCGGGGACCTTGAGTGGTTGGCATTGTCACAGTCTTAGAGGTTTGTTCCCAAGGGGTTTGGGGGGTCGGTGTGGTGGTGTATGAGGTCAGCCTGTGGGGGGCCTCCGTGGTCAGGGCGGTGGTGGTCTGGGAGGTCAGTTCTGGGGGACTCTGGGTGCCTGCGACCCTGGAGTGTTTAGTGGTCGGTGAGACGGGGGCCTGAGTGGTTGGCCTCTTTGCATGCTTGGTCACCCACTTTTTAGTGCTCTTGGGCATTTTCCCGGGGGCCTTGGTGGTTTTCTCAGGAACACTGGGGGTCAGCCTTGCAGAGGGCTTGGTGGCCAGCTCCCTGGGGAGCCAGGCATCTGGGTCTCTGCCCAGGCCCGGGATCCAGCTCCAGCTGAAGGGGTCTGAGATGGAGTCCAGGCCAGGATTCCCTGGGAGGTGGAAGAGAAGGCAGGGATGATGGCACCAAAGTCATCTGCCCATGCCCCTCCCTTTCTCTCATCTCCCCCTCCCCAGTCAGTCACCAAGCTCCCATTCATTCATTATTCATGCTTGTCACAAATATTGAGCATCTCCTATGAGCCAGGCACTGTGCCTGACCCTGGGCACACTGTGGCCAGCCAAACCCGACACTGTCCCCTGCCTCCTGGGCACTTGCAGTCATGATGTGACTGACTCCCTCTGCCTTTCACACCCCTGGCCACACTTCCTGTACCCTCTGATGGGCTGCCCTTCTTCCCCGCCCAGCTCTCACCAGCCACGAGAGGGGTACCAGGTTTGACAAGTCACTCCACAACCTAAAACCCTCTGTGGCTCCCGTGGCCTCGGAAGGAGAGGGAGAAGGCCTCAGCTCCAGGCAGCATGGAAGACTCCATCTTCCCAGCAGCCACTGACTCGCTCCACATCTTTCTGGTTAGTACCTGCGTGCAGTAAAGGGTTAACTTTGCCCAAAGAAAGGTTTGGCCTTTGCCCCTGGCTCCTGGCAGTGACCTGAAGCCCCTGCAATGTCCTGCCCAATAAGATGCCTCCTCTGTCAGTCCCCTTGTCTGACCGACCTCACAGCGAGGCTGGGAGGGCTTCCCTGCTTGGCACCCTCCCCCCAGGGACTGCAAGAAGCTGCACCCGTCTCTCCTGGACCCTGAGCCACACGCCTCCTCCCTCAGCTGTTAATGTGTGTCTGTAAGTAACCATAACCCTGAGTATGACGGCGGTTCTGATTTTCCTGAGTCCTAGAAATTATGGAAGCTGCAGACGGTCTTAGGGACCTCCCAAATCCCACCATATCCGGAGTGTTTGCAAGATCTGTTGGCGCATCCTTTCCCTCGAGAGCTGTGAGCTTCTCACAAGCCTGGCCGTGTTCACTGCATTCTGAGGACCCAGCTGAGTGCCCGGCACTCAATAAATGTCGGCAAGTGAGTGACAATGGGAGGCCTGAGTTTCCTGCCGTGGGCCTTCACTCTGGCTTCACTCCATGTCCCAGGGCCCCTACATCCCCTTCCTTTCATCTTGGGGAGGACAAAGCTCCCTTGTGTGTGGGAGACTTCCCTGATTCTTGGGGGAGGAGGAGGAAGAAGAATCCCAGCTCTGCCACTTAGTTGCTGTGTGACCTTGGGCAAGATACTCAAACACTCTGTGCCTTAGGGTCTTCCTCAGTAACATAGACATAACATCCACCAATCCGGACTTATTGTGAGGTGTGAATGCAGTCACATGTGTGAAAACGCCCCCAGGGCAGGGGTTTAGGAGGTAGGTGCTCAGTAGACATTCGTGTGGATGTTAGTTCCTGTTCCCTCCTCCAGGAAGCCCTCCTGGAGCCAATGGATGGCTAGGATTCCTTACCAGTGCAGGTGACACCAACATCCTCATTGTGAGCGCAGTTGTGCTTCCCCCAGGGAGTGGCGGGGCAGTCAAAGAGCGACGCCTCGGTCCCTACACACCTCACATCGTCCAGCCAGATGGGGCCAGCACCCCAGCCAAAGCGGCCCACAGAGGGGTCCGGCTGCCGAGCTCCCCCGCAGCCCAGCTCCCGGCAGACCACAGCTGAGTCCCGCGGGTCCCAGCTGTCATCACACACTGTCCCCCAGCGCCCAGAGTGCCACACCTCCAGCCGGCCAGAGCATCTACTGGGTCCGGCCACCAGCCGCAGTTGGGGGGACCCTGGAGTGGAAGAAACCCAAAGAATTAGAGTTGAGGATGCTTCTGCTCTCCGAGTCCTCCTCCACCTCCCCTCCATCCATCCTTCCTTCCCAGCAGCAAGCATTTACTGAGGCTTGTGCTGTGCCATCGTCAGCATTAAGTACAGGGATAGAGAGCGGGGCACAGTGTGGTGGTTCCTTGGAAAGCTAAACAGAATTACCATGTGATCCAGAAATTCCACTCCTAGGGACCAACCCAAAATAAGATGAAAATGGTTTTCAAATAGACACTGGTACCCAAAGGTTCACAGTAGCACTATTCACAAAGCCAAAGGGTGGAAACATCCTAAAATTCCATCTATGGATAAGTAGACACATAAAACATGGTCCATCAGTACAATGGAATATTACGCAGCCATGAACAAGGAAGGAAATTCCAACACCTGCCACAACATGGCTGCACCTTGAGGATATTATACTAATTGAAATAAACCAGCCACAAAAGGACAAATACTGTATAGTTCCACTTAAATGAGGTCCCTAGTGTCATCAAATTCATAGAGACAGTAAGTATGACGGTGGGTGCCAGGGGCTGGGGGATGGGGAATGAGGAGCTAGTGTTTAATGGGTCTGGGGTTTCCTGAGATGGTCACGGTGACAGCTGCACAACATTCCTAATGCACTTAATACTGCCAAACTGTACCCTTAAAATGGTTAAAATGGTCAATTTTATGTTGTGTATAATTTGCCACAATAAAAACATAAAGAATGTGGGATCTGGGACAAACTGCCTTCGCTCGAGTCCTGCTTTCCCACATTTCAGCGGTGGCCTCGCTGGAGCGTGGAGACTGGAGCGTGCAGGGCGTCAGTGGTGGGCTGTTACCTGTCACCTGCTGAAGACGCCTAGAGGCTTGCACAGTCCTGGTCACACGCAAGCCAGTGAACTCCGAGTCACGGGTAGTTATTATTGCTGTTGTTATTATTATTCAGAAAAAGAGGAAAGAGCCCTGGCCGGTGTGGCTCAGATGGTTGGGCGTTGTCCCATACTTGGGAAGGTCGCAGGTTCCATTCCTGGTCAGGGCACATGCCCGGGTTGGGGGCTCCATCCCCAGTAGGGGACATGCAGGAGGCAGCCAATGGATGTCTCTCTCACATCGATGTTTCTAGCTCTCCCTCATCTTCTCTCTCTAAAAAAATCAATAAAAATATGTAAAAAGAAAAGAGAAAAGCCCGGCTGGTGTGGTTCAGTGGTTGAGCGTCAACTCATGCACCAAGAAGTCGCCGATTCGATTCCCGGTCAGGGCACATGCCCAGGTTGTGGGCCAAATCCCCGGTGGGTGGCATGCAGGAGGCGGTCAACTGATGTTCTATCTCATCGATGTTTCTATCTCTCTCTTCCTCTCCCTTTCTCTCTCTCTAAGAGCAATAAAGAGAAAAAAAAATTTTTTAAGAGAAAAGAAGCCTTGCCCTGGCCGGTTTGGCTCAGCAGTTGGAGCATCGGCCTGCGGACCAGAGAGTCACACGTTCGGTTCCCGCTAGGGGCACGTACCCCCCCAAAAAAAAGAAAAGAAAAGAAGCCTTCACTAATATTGAACGAGTCCCCACTTTTTTCAACCTTGAAGAGACAGCTGTGTTAATCATATCTGCTTATTTTGGGTATTTCCGAGGCTTTGACACCAGGGGCCGTGGTGACATCAGAAGGTCCGCCCCTCCCGGGGGCAGCTAACTGCTGGAGATAGGAAACGACTGGATCGTGCCATTGGTGTGCAAGCCAGCCCATCCAGAGCCCGCACACAGTCCTCCTTCATGGGGCTCACAGCCCTCAGCCCCTGGGACAGGTACCACACACCAGACAGCGGCCTGTTTCTCCTGCGGGAACCCGCGGAGGCTCCTGCCCGAAGTTCCCCCACCTCCCTGCCTCCTGGCCGACCCTGGTGCGCCCCCGTGTGGCCGTGCCTGGAGCGGCGTGCCCTCCTCTCGGGAACTGAGAAACCACTATGTCTGCAATGACAGTCTCCGGGTTTGTTGGCCTCGCCCGTCCCTGAATAATAATAAAGCCTAGATTTCAAAGCACGGCTGTGGTTGGCACAGTCCCTTCTGTACTCGTGAAGAGGAGGAGATCCGGGGCCTTAGAGCCAGCGAGGCCCGAGCACCAGCCCTGTGCACCTGTGCCTGTTCTCTTCGTCCTTGCGACACAGTCCCTGAGCAGAGGGGAAGGACACTGGGGCCGATCGGGGGAGCAAACAGAAGCTAAGACCCTGTTTTGGGGAGCAGAATGGACTCACCAGCTTCAGGCCCAGGCTCCCAAGGGGCAGCAGGGGAGGCAGGCGGCGCTGAAATGCTCGCTGTCCGCGAGGCCGGGTGCGCCGTGGGGGGCGGGGGCCTGGACGCTGCGTCCCTGGACGTGGAGCTGTTGCTGCCCATTGCGGGGGCCGTGGGAGGGGCGTAAGCAAGAGGCATACCTGGGGCAGGGGCAGGGGAAGAGATGGTCACCACCCACCCCGTGCTGCCCTGGCTCCCACACCCTCTGCCCCGGGCCACGGACATAGATGAGGTTTCACGGATAAGATGGGGCACGTGGGAAGTCTGAACAAAGGGAGTGGGGGGCACGTGGTACTGAGGGAAACACACCAGACCTCCAGTTCTCGCCGTCCACCCGCCCACGCGGCTTCTCCTGGAGCCCTCACCATCACACACAGCCCCCGCATCCTCCCGGTGGTGACAGTCATGATGGCCCCAGGGCCTCGACGGGCAGAACCGCAGGGCTGTCTCGTTTCCCCGACAGCGAAGATCATCCAGGAGGATGGGTCCAGCCCCCTCCCCAAAGAAGGCGCCTCCGGGGGCGGCCAGTGCGGCCCCGCAGCCCAGCTCCCGGCAGGCCACGGCGGCGTCACGCAGGTCCCAGGCGTCGTCACACACCGACCCCCAGCGGCCGCCGTGCCACACTTCCAGCCGGCCGGCACAGCCGTGGGGGCCATCGGCCAGGCGCAGCCGGGGAGCCGGGCCTGGGCGTGGGGAGAGAGGACAGAGACCGTGACTACGCTGCTCCCCAGGCAAGATGATGCTGGAAATGAGGAACCGGCTCCGAGACGCCACTCGCTGAGACCCCAACTCTGGTCCCCACCCCCATGTCCCTGCCTGTCCAGGGAGGTGTGGGGTGACTGCCCCGACCTCGCCAGCCTCCTCCCTAGCCTGGCTCCCCACTCCCGCTGCCTCCTGGGGGACCGTCGCTGTCTGAGGGGACTGTCCTGGGGACTGTCCAGCACACCCGCTCAGCAGCCCTGGGCTCCAGCCCCCCATGTGAGGAGCACCCACAGCTGCGACAACCAAAGATGTCTGTAGACTTTGCTGATGTCCCCTGGGGAGTGGGGGTGGGAAAATCCCCTCCCCCCCATTGAGAACTGCTGGTGCAGACAGTAGCCTCTTGTTGGTTCTAGGGAGCGTTTATGTTAGGTCTTCCGGGGTCAGACCTGGGAGGCCACTGGCGGGTGTGGAGTCAGTCCATCCCTACCGACCAGTGGGGGGGGGGGGTCACCCCAGTCAGTGTTCTAGGGCAAAGGACAGCCCAGACAGAAGCCACAAACGCCTGCCCTATGTCTCCTGGTAACTGACAGGAGCTGCCCTACAGGGTCGCGCTGAGAGTCACACGTGTTAAGGACAGCCGGCTGGTGTGGCTCGGGGGTTGAGCATCACTGTGCACCCAGAGGGCAGTGGTTCGAGTCCCGGTCAGGGCACATGCCCGCGTTTCGGGCTTGATCCCCAGTAGGGGGCGTGCAGGAGGCAGCTGATGGATGGTTCTCTCTCATCCATGTTTCTCTCTCCCTCTCCCTTCCTCTCTGTCTCTAAACTCAATGAAAACACATTTAAAAAAATTTTTTTTGTTAATCCTCACCCGAGGACATTTTTCCATTGATTTTTAGATACAGTAGAAAGGAGAGAAACATTGACGTGAGAGAGACACGTCAGTTGGTTGCCTCCCAAAAGTGCCCCGACTAGGGCAGGGGACCGAACCTGCAACCCAGGCACGTGCCCTTGCCTGGGAATCAAACCCAGGACCCTGTAGCCCATGGGCCAATGCTCTAACCGCTGAGCCAAACCAGCCAAGGTAATAAAAACATATTTTTTAAAAATTATTTTTAAATTAAGATATTAAGGCACTGGGCTCCCTGGGCACCTCAGTGGGTTCACTTCTCCCCAACAATGAAACTCTCTGAAGCCTCGACTTACCTCCCGTGAACTGGGCCTTGCTTCTGGCCCCATGCGCTTCCCACCCTGTGGCAGGTGGAGGGACCCCTCACTGCCCCGCTCCGGCTCTGCCCCACCCTGTCCTGCTGGCCCGGCTGTGACAGACCCAGGTTCAAGACAGGACCCACCTGTGCAGACCAGCCCTGCGTCCTCGCTGTGGTCACAGTTGCTCCGACCCCAGGGGCTCCGGGGACAGTCCCGCAGGGCCTGCTCTCCACCTCCACACCCCACGTCGTCCATCCACACAGGTCCTGCGCCAGGGCCGAATCTGGCTGCACCAGGGGCGGCCAGCGCCCCCCCACAGCCCAGCTCCCGGCAGGCCACCGCGGCATCTCGCAGGTCCCATCCGTCGTCACACACCGTCCCCCAGCGCCCGCCGTGCCACACTTCCAGCCGACCCGCGCACCCGTGGGGGCCTGAGACCAGGCGCAGCCGCTCTGAGGGGGGCAGACAGGGGACCGTGTGAGGCAGCTGGGATGGGGGATTCAAACGCCCCTCCCAGAGAGGGCGGTGGCCTGAGATCCACCTGGCAGCCAGGCCACTAAGGGGAGAGCAAGGATCTGAGTGGGGCAGGGTGCTGGGGTGCCTGGGTGCCAGGAGCAGATACCGGGGTGGGGTGGGGGACCCAGCCTGGCTATCAATTCTGAGGGCCACAGGTGAACAGAAGGACACCTGGGGGCCCAGGTTGGTCCAGATTAGGCCAGGGTCCCCCACCCCGTCCAGACCTGTGGAGGGGACTTACCCTGGCGGGGGGCTCCAGCCGTCAGGAGAGGGGCCCTGGTGGACTTGGCCTGCTTGGGTGGCCGCGGGCTCTTCTTCCGGGAGCTGCTCTGGGGGGTCCCAGCCGGGCGGGGTGCTGGGAGAGGACACAGCAAAGAGGGAGGTCAGAAGCAGCTCACCCCTCTTCCTGCCTGGGGGCTGTGATGGGAACCTTCAGGGTTGGGGGGGTGACGGGCATCTGTCTGTGCCCTGCGCCATCTGACGAGAAGGCCCCTCTCCCCTGGCCGAGCAGAAGAGGGCATGGGCGGGTGGGCTCACCGTGTGTCACAGGGGGCTCCTCGGAGCTGGGGCTCAGCTCTCCCGACAGCCCAGGCCAGGGGTCCCCGTCCAGCAGGGAAGGGGAGCCGTCCGTGTTCCTCGAGTTAGTCACACGCTGGCCTGCGGAGAGCAGGGGGCTGTGGACAGGTGGGCCCCGCGACAGGCTGGGCAGGACCCCTGCACGGTGGTAAGCCAGGGTCCTGGAGGGAGGCCCCTGGCTCTGGAGGGGCTAGGGACCCCTGGGCCCTCAGAGTGTCTGGGCTGAGGACTTGGGGTCCTCACCTGCACAGACGACACCCGCGTCCTCCTCGTGGGAGCAGACGTGGGCCTTCCACCCTCGGTGGGGGCACAGGCCCAGCTGCCCCTCGCTGCCCCGGCAGGCCAGCTCGCTCAGCCACACGGGCCCTGCGCCCTCCCCGAAGAAGGCGCCTCCGGGGGCGGCCAGCGCCCCTCCGCAGCCCAGCTCCCGGCAGGCCACGGCGGCGTCCCGCAGGTCCCATCCGTCGTCACACACCGTCCCCCAGCGCCCGCCGTGCCACACTTCCAGCCGACCTGCACACCCGTGGGGGCCATCGGCCAGGCGCAGCCGCTCTGGGGGGACGGAGGAAAGGCTGTGACATCCTGGAGGCCCTGGGGCCAGGGTCTGTCCTACTGAGTGGGACTGGGAGGCCAGCACCTAGGCTGTGGATGGGGACCCCAACTCCTGGGTGCGCAGGAGAGCAGTGGTGAGAGACCTTGGTCCCCGTTGTAAGCAGGTGGCTGGCCACTCAGGTAGTTCTGAGGGGAAAGGTGCCTGAGGTCAGAGCCAGATGGGGGTGAGTGTTCAGGGTCCCACGGGAGGGCGAGGCCAGGAATGGAATGGGCTTGGAGCTGGGCGAGGCCAGATGGAGGAGTGTTCGGGGCCACTTACCAACAGCCTGGATCCCCATCAGAGCCGCTGGAAGGGAGGTTGGAGGGGTGGGACACAGTGAGGGCAGGCCCCGGGGTCCTCTCTCCAGCACAGGCCCCTAGCCTTAAACACTCTCTCACACACACACACACACACCCTCGACACACACGTACAGATCCTCACACCTCTAAACGGACAACCTCCCACAGAGGACTCTGGGCTAAGCAGGGGCCCAGATGCCATAGGACAGGGCTGGGGACCAGACCCTTATGCTCCCCAGAGGTCTGGCTAAAGGTCAGATGGTGGGTAACCTCCCACAAGGGTCAGGGCTGGTGGTGGGACTGGGCGTGCCGAAGGTGGGGTCCCCGGGGGGTCAGGCAGAGAGGGCGCATGTCCTGTATCCTCAAGCACCAGGAATGGACCCAGGAAGTCTGAGTTCCTCAAGTGCATGAGCTCAGGGCTCAGAGGGTGGGGCCCAGGCCCCTGAGTCCCCAAGGAGAAGGGGTCACTCACCGAGGAGGCAGGCCAAGACCCTCATGTTTGCAGAGTCCAGGGCAGGGATGGGGTGAGAGGGGATGGGAGCTGGACAGGGGAGGAGGCAGCGGCCACTGGAAGGAGGGAGGGGTGCGCCTGCTAAGGCGCCCTGGACCCGGGAGGAGCAGGCAGGAGCTGGACGCTTTGCCAGGATCAAGAGAGGCTGCCGAGGAGGCAGCAGGGGACAGGAGGGGGGGGCGGGGAGGGGGCTGGCCGGCGGCTGAGGCTGAGGCCTGGGAAGGAAGGGGGGTTGTGGGAGGGAAGGAGGGTGTCCAACTGCAAACACCCACACAGAGCCGCCAGGCTCGCTGGGCGGGCGCAGAGATGCTCAGGGGCGGCAGGCTCGGGAAGGGACGCGCGCGGGGCGCACGTGGAGGCCGTGTGGGCAGGGTGCCCACCCAGCTGCCTGCTCTCTTGTCCAACCAGGGAAGCGTGGTGGGAGCAGGGTGGAGGGGCTGGAGGCTGGATTCACAGGACTTGCTGGGCTTGGGGATCATGGCTCAGCAGCAAGAGGGCTTCCAGCCAGACACCAGGAAGGACTTCCTGGATCAGGAAAGGAAGCTGAGAAACCCCTCTCCTCATTCCCTTGCCTAGAGTCAGATGCACAGCTCCCGTCTCAGGGAGAAGTAGTTGAACTTATATGTCCCTTTCCGGTAACACCCCCAAGGGAGCTGGGGTGGTGGATGGGCAGACCGAAGGTCGAGGCCTGGGCGGGAAGGCGACTGACTGCACACTCACACACTCAGCACCAGGCAGCTGGGAGGCGGAAAACTTCGGTAATGGGGAGCGTGAGTCAGACGGCTGGCTAGGGGGGAGCTGCTGTGAGCTCATCACCTCCCCTTCTCCCAGGCCAGCACCCCCACCGACAATTAATGTCAACTCAGGGAAAGGAGGAGCCAGACAGAAGGGGGGGTTCGGAGACAGACTGGAAAAGGCATCAGAGAGAGGGAGGCGGGCGTAGAGCAGTTTCAGGCTTTATTAACAATCGGGTGTAAAAAACCAGATGGGTCTGGCCAACCGCTAGGCTCCCACCTTCCCCCAGGGCGGGGCCGCTGGGCAGCCTGTGCTCCCCCTCCTCACCAGGGCTCCCTGGGAGACAAAGCTCCCCCGCAGAGGCTCAGCTCATCCCCTCTGGCTCCAGACTCACCCCCTACAAG
Source organism: Tadarida brasiliensis (assembly GCA_030848825.1). Taxonomy (NCBI): domain Eukaryota; kingdom Metazoa; phylum Chordata; class Mammalia; order Chiroptera; family Molossidae; genus Tadarida; species Tadarida brasiliensis. Next base: position 2,310,285 of record CM061276.1, read on the forward strand.
CACAGGCATCAAACCCCACCCCATTCGCAGGGGCCTTGTCCGAATTTGGGGTGCCCCTACCCCAGGTCCTAACCCTTGGGGGTGGAACTTGCTCAGCCTCCTCTCCTCCACCCTGCTTCTCTCCCAGGTCGGTAGCACAGAAGGTGCAGACTTTGCAGTGAAAGAGACAGACCCGAGGCAGGAGGCTGGGCAGGCTGACCTCTCTGACAAGTGCACACGCTACAGACAGACCTCAGACTGCAGTGTGGTCTCCTGTCCTCTGCAGGCCTGAGTTTCTGGGCCCCGGGTGGGCTGGGGATTCCCACAGGATGTGAATGTGCCCGCACACAGTAGGTGATCACGTACACAGTAGGTGCTCAGGTTGGAGTCACAGGTCCTTGCTAAACTCCCTCACCAGCGTGTAGCCCATGCAGCCCCAGCTCCCCTCAGCCTGGTAGCCGCAGCCCTCAAGCATCCCTGCTACGCCCCAAGCTGCCACAGCCACGGGGACCACGAGGCGGGCCCGGGGCTCCCCCACACCCGCTGCCCAGGCTCGTGCCCGGGACTCTGCAAAGGCCAGTAGCCGCCTGCCCACGCCTTGGCGACGGTGCCAGCGGGAGACAGAGAGGCGGGTGACCCGGGGCCCGTCCCCAGTGTTGGAGCCCAGAGCCAGGGCCAGGACCCCACACACGTCACCTGAGCCACGCACTGCCACCCAGGGCCCCCCCAGGCCACCCGGCGGCGGCAGCGAGCCCCACCGGGCCCGCAGGCCCAGCTTCATGGCCACCACGGCCAGGAACACAGGCAGGAGGAGGGCCAGAGCAAAGGAAGCCAGGATGAAGCGCAGGCCACTGCTGGCCGCCGCCAGGAGGAGCAGGGTGGGCGGCCGTGTCAGGGCGTGGAGGGCCACTCGGTTCTCCATGTCCTTCACGCCAGCCTGTGGGTAGGAGGGGTAGTCAGAGCTGGGGACCTGGCCTTCCATTACACTAGGGCCCCTGTGGGCACCGGGGACTAGGAGAGGGGTCCTGTCCAGGAGAGATCCGGGGTGGGAGCTCCCACAGGAGAAGGGAAGGCAGTGTGATGGGGCCTGTGGCAGAGGGACAGGCAGAGCCAGGACCACATCTGCTCTAGGCCACGGCGGACACATCTGGCGGGCCGCGCTTTGCACGAGTGAGTGAGTGAGTGACTGAAGGAATTGGGAGCTCTGGGGACACCCAATTCAGGAGCGAGACAGGCAGGAGGCACCAGGGAAGGCTGAGGCAGGAACAGGACGGGGGACTGCCCCCAGGCCAGAAAATGGGCATGCTCCGGACAGCAAGAGAGGAGTCTGGAGCAGGCTGAGGCCCCTGGGACTGGGCTCTGAAGAGTGGGGGTCAGAGGCAGAGTCCCCCACAGCCCTCCAGTGTTAACCCTTCCTGACCCTGAGGCAAGGAAGAAGGAGGCACTAGAGGGAGAGGGGGCCCAGCCAGAAGTGAGGGGAGGAGGGCTGCCTCTGGGGCGGGTTGGCTCAGGCTCAGGCAGTGGCTGAAGCCGCCCCGCCCCCAGGCTCTCTGGTGCCCCCAGCAGCCCTCACCTTCAGCATCTCCAGCACCAGGGGCCGCTCATCTTCCCTCATCTCCCGCACCGACAGGTGGCCGGGGGCCATGGTAGCCCCCGCGCCCCCAGGGAGCAGGCGTGCACCTGGTGAAAACAAGCAGGTCAGCATCAGGAAGGCGCCTCTGCTGGCCCAGCGCCCCAGGGGTGGAGATCAGCAGCAGCACGTCCCAGATGAGGGCACAGAGGACGCTCGGGGGACCCCCAAGGCTGTAGGACAGGCTGCCCTCCACCCGGCGACGTTCCTAACGTCTCCCGGGATCCCGCACCCCCCACCCTGTGGTGTTCACTTATCTGCCCCTAAAGGCCGTGTGGACGCCAACACCTGGCAACACGGGGCCCCCTCCCAGGCTCCGGGCTGCCCTGGGGGGTCGGCGAAAAGCCCCCGCCCCCGCCAGGGCGCGGACCCGCTCCCCACGCCCCGGCGCCCCTCTCCCACAGTCGCTGCAGGACAAGGACCTGCAAACACCCTTGCGGGTCGCCCAGATCCTTTGACAAGGTGGAGGGGGGCAGGGTGGGGAAGGGGGTCGCCGGCGGAAGTGACGTCAGACACACGCACGTTGGGGCGGGGCGGCACCTACACTGGGTCTTAGCAACTGTTGCCAAGCTCCCTGGCGTGGGGGGCTGCGCGGGAGCTAAGGCGGGGCGCGGAGACTGCCGGGATGGGGTACGGGTAGAAGGGGCGATGGGGAAAGGGGACCCCAGGGGCGACGGGGGCAAACACCGGCGGCGTGGGGGCGGGGAGCGGTCCTTACCGGCCCGTGGAGGGGGCGCGCGCGCTCTCTTCCCGACGTTTGCTGGTTGCTAAGCAACCTGAGTGTGGGGTGGGGGCGGACCAATTCTCATTGGTACCCGGGCTCTAGCCCGACGGGCTGCGTCACCATCCTAAGCCCACTGGCTCGGAAACTCGCCCACCCTAGGGACCTCCGCCCCAAGCCACCCGTGCTCGGTGACCTTCGGGACAAGCATTACTCCTGCCCACTTTTCAGACGAAGGGATGTGTGGGGTGACTAACAGCAAACAAGAGGCAGACCAGGATTCTAGATTCCACCACCACCTCCCCATTCTAGTGACCACTGCATCCCCTGTTTTTTCAGTCTTCACCTGAGGATATTTTTTTCCATTAATTTTTAGAAAGAGTGGAAGGGAGGGAGAGACAGAGAAACATAATGTGACTCATTGATTCTCTGAGGGGGGGTGGGGGGGGCGTTGAACCTTGACCAGGAATCAAACCCAAGATCCACCTACTGAGCCACACCGGCCAGGGCTATATCCCTTTTCCCTTTTTCAAGGGCAAACTGAGCAAGTCACCTGCGAACAGGGATGCAAGAGATAAGACTCCAGGCTCCCAAGTGGTGGCTACGGCCATCACATTGCCCCTCCCCCAATAAAACAAAACATAGGAGAGGAGACTCCGGTCTTTATTAGCAAGCCCTGCCTGCAGCTCTCCTGCCCCCAGCCCAGGCCAGGTGGACAGGGAGTCCGGGTCTGTGTGTGGGGCGGGAAGAAGTACCAGTGGTTCTACTCAAAATGTGTGCACCAGCTGGACTGCGGGCAGAGTCTGGACAATCTGGATGGAGGGTAGGCCCTGCGAGGCCATGGCCCCCGGCGCGGCTCCAGAAGGGACCACTTGTACCATCTGGGAGGCAGGAGCCGCGGGGATGCCAGCAGGGGCAGAGGCTGGGCTGGGTGGCGGTGGGGCCAGCAGCTGCAGTGTGGTGGCACCACCCCCAACATTGCTGTTCTCCAGCAGCTCGGTGGCCGGGGCACTGCGTATGATGAGCAGTTTCTGTCCCGGAGGCCCGGGGGCGGGCGGCTCGGCCAGCCCCGAAGGGAGGGTCTCTACCTCCTGTACACACAGCTGGGTCTGCTCCCCATCCGCCCCGCTCAGTACCAGGACGCTCTGCAACCCCTCATCCGTCTGCAGCGTCTCAAAGAGCACATCCTGGACCACACCCGCGGTGGCCTCGCCGTCACCCGGCTCCCCGGTACCAGAGCCCGCCAGCAATTCCTCAGCTGCCCCACTCTGAACCACCAGCAGGTTGGGGGCCTCAGTAGTCACGGCTCCCCCACTGGGATTGGACAGCTGGCCTGCCACTGGCTGGAGCTGGACCGTGGTCACCTCCTGTGCTGGCTGGAGCTGGACCGTGGTCACTTCCTGTGCTGGCTGGAGCTGGACCGTGGTCACTTCCTGTGCTGGCTGAAGCTGAACTGTGGTCACCTCCGGGGCTGGCCGGAGGGGCTGGAGCTGGACCCCGCTAACTTCCGGCGGCCCCACCTCCCCACCGCCCACATTCTGCAGAAGGATGAGACTTTGCCCTGCTGCATTAGCCCCAGCATTGCCCCCTCCCTGCACCCCCAGTCCCCCAGGGCCTGGCAGCCAGACTACGCCAGCCCCCTGACCAGCTTTCCCTACTGCCCGCAGGCCCTGCCTGGCCCGGCCGCCCCCACCACCAGTACTAGAGGAGGGCAACAGAATGAGCTTGGGGGGTGCGGGGGGCGGCGGAGGCGTAGGGGGCTGCACACTGCTGGGGATGAGCTGCAGGCCCTGGGCAGTCTGTACCAAGAGGAACGTCTGGGAGTTGGGGGATGCCGGGCCCAGGGGCGGGGCCTGGGCCGGGCCCCCTGCCACTTCTAGGGAAAGCGTAGCCTGGAGGTGGGGGAGCACGTGGACATCTTGAGTGGCCGGTGGGGCTGGAGCAGCAGCCAAGGGGGCAGGGGCTGGGGGTCCAGTGGTGGCGGGAGCAGCGGGGGTGGCCGGGGCATGCGTCCTCAGGTGCCGCTGCAGGTAGGCGGCCATGACGAAGCTGCGGCTGCAGATGGGACAGGCGAAGGGGCGCTCAGCCGAGTGGGTGCGCTGGTGCAGCAGCAGGTTGGAAGAGTGCGTGAAGGTCTTGGGGCAGAGCGGGCAGCGGAAGGGCCGCTCGCCCGTGTGCACGCGCTGGTGCTGCCGCAGGTTGGAGGTCTGCGCGAAGCTCTTGCCGCAGACGCTGCAGGCGTGCGGCCGCTCACCCGTGTGCACGTGGCGGTGGCGTCGCAGGCACGACGTGTTGCGGAAGGCCTTGCCGCACTCCCCGCAGGCATAAGGCCGCTCGCCCGTGTGCAGCCGCAGGTGGTACTGGTAGTGCGATGACCACTTGAAGGTCAGGCCGCACTGGCCGCAGGTGAAGGCCCGCAGGCCCGTGTGCACGCGCTGGTGGATGGCCAGCAGCGACGAGCGCTTGAAGGCCTTGCCGCACTCACCGCACTGGTAGGGCCGCTCACCCGTGTGGTCCCGTAGGTGGTAGCGCAGCCCTGACGAGCCCTTGAAGGCCTTGCCACACTCGGCACACTTGTAGGGCCGCTCGGCTGAGGTGGGCGCAGGCGTAGGCGCTGGTGGCTGCGGGGCCGGTACAGCGGGGACCAGCGGTTCCTGCGGGCAGGTGACCTCAGCGGCCTCGGCCTGTGGGGGCGGGCGCCCCGCCGCCGCCTCCTCCACGTGGCACTGCTGATGCGCCAGGAGGCTGGCCAGCTGCGGGAAGGCACCGTCACAGCTGCCGCAGCGGAACGCCTGCCCACCGGCTGCCCCGTGGCTGTGCTGGTGGCGGGAGAGTCCGGCCACCGTCCGGAAGGACTTCCCACAGGGAAGGCAGGCGAAACTGGGGATGGTGGCAGTGGCAGGAGGGGGCTGCGCCTGCGGGGCCGGAGCCGGTGGGGCGGCCTTGGGCGTCTCTGGAGCCGCGTCCTGGGGCACGGGCACCGCCTCGGGGCCAGGGCAGGGCTGGTGCTCCAGCAGCAGCTCCTCACTGCCAAAGCCCAGCTCGCAGCCATCGCAGCGGTACACCAGCTCCACTGTGGTCTCAGCGGCTGCCAGAAAGAGCTCGGGCACCACGGGCGGGGGCGCCGGCGGCGGGGGCGCCGATGGGCTGGGGGAGTGCAGGTGCGGCTGCAGGTAGGTGTCAGTGAAGACCTTGGCAGGCTCCCGCGGCGGCGGGGGCGCAGAGGCAGCGGCGGGGGCGGCGCCGTGGGTGCGCTGGTGCAGCAGCAGGTTGGAGGAATGTGTGAAGGTCTTGGGGCAGAGCGGACAGCGGAAGGGCCGCTCGCCCGTGTGCACACGCTGGTGCTGCCGCAGGTTGGTGCTCTGGGTGAAGCTCTTGCCGCAGACGCTGCAGGTGTAGGGCCGCTCCCCCGTGTGCACGTGGCGGTGGCGCCGCAGGCTGGACGAGTTCTTGAAAGCCTTGGGGCAGTCGGGGCACGGGTAGGGCCGCTCGCCTGTGTGCTGACGCAGGTGGTACTGGTAGTGCGACGACCACTTGAAAGCCAGGCCGCACTGGCCACAGGTGAAGGCCCGCAGGCCCGTGTGCACACTGCGGTGGATCTGCAGCAGCGACGAGCGCTTGAAGGCCTTGGGGCAGTCGGGACACTGGTAGGGGCGCTCACCCGTGTGGCCCCGCTGGTGGTAGAGCAGGGCTGATGAGCCCTTGAAGGCCTTGGGGCAGTCGGGGCACTTGTAGGGCCGCTCGCCTGTGTGTGTGCGCTGGTGGTGCAGGAGCCGGGAGGACCAGCGGAAGGACTTGCCGCATTCCCCACACTCGTACTGGGCGGCAGGGGCCGGGGCCGCGGGGCCGGGCTTCTCCCCCGTGCCCTCCGCGGTGGAGGCCGGCGCCATGTCAGCGTGGGAGCCGACCATCACACCTGGGAGGAGGGGATTCTGGGTCAGGGGAGGGTGGCGCTCCCCTACACACACACACACACACACACACACACACACACCCCTCAACCCCAAACCTGTACTCTGCCCTTTCAGAGGCAGGGGCACCTCCCAGCCCACCCTCCGTGCAGGAGCCCCCTTCAGGATTAGGGCCCCCAATGGTCTGGGTTTGCCCCAGGAGGCAAGACTTAAGATGCTAAAACTTCCACCAAATTGGGACAAGAGGGTCACCAGCCTTAGGAGGTCAGCCATCTCCTCCCTGATGCTGGGCCTGGCCTGAAGGGCTATGCTCTGAAGATGGGCAGTGTCCTTGAAAAAGGCCAGGGTCTCTCCAGCACCCTGGCTTCCGACCCTTGACCCCTCTCCCTAAAAAGACTCATCCTCCCCCTGTCTCAACACCTCTACTGTAACTGAAGCCCCTGTGAGCTTCCCACTCTCCACTGCCACCCACTCTGCTTGCAGGCTCCCTCTTGGTACCCTGACCCAAATTCCCTCAGCTCTACTAGATCTCGGCCCCCATCTGAGTCCTCACTTCCTCTTACCCAGCATAAGGGCTGAGGGTGACGGGAAACTGCTGGGCTTGTCTCCCTTTGCACTCATGCCTGTGGATTGCAAAGCTCAACCCCACCAGCCCGCACTGCTTATCCGCATTTCTCTGGTCCATTCACGCCCCAGCTGATATTTGCATGTTTTTCCTTCCTCAAACCTCTCTCCTTTCCCCTCCTGCTCTCACCAGGTGACCCTCCCACCGATCTTGGCACTGAAAAAATAAAAGCAATCAGAAGAGAACGTTACGATGTTCCAACCACTCAACCACTGCACCAATGGTTCTCCATGGGGCAAATAAGATCCCCCCCCAATCCACAGCACCCCTGCCCCTGGGGACATAAGAAAATGCCTGCAGACTATTCTGGTTGTGAGGCTGTCACTGGAGGGGCAGGTGCCCCTGGCAGCTAGTAGGCCAGGGATGCTGCCCCACACCCTGCAGTGCATGGTACAGGCCCCACAGCAGAGTGATGCAGTCCAAAAGCCAGTGCTGCTGAGGCTGAGAAACCTGAACTGTCCCCTCCTACCACTTGCCTCTGGGCCCATGGACCCTGAACTCCAGCCTACAGCAATGTTCCTCATCGCCTAGACCACTCTCATCAGTGTACCCACAAGCTATGTCTCCCATTATTTTTTAAAAAATAATTTTCTTTATTGATTTTAGAGAGAGAGGATGTGAGGGGGAGAGAGACAGAGATATCAATGAGAAAGAACATCGCTTGACTGCCTCCTGCATGCCCCCCACTGGGGATCAGGCCCACAACCCGGGCATGTGCCCTGACCAGGAATCAAACTCGTGACCTCTTGGTGCATGGGTCGACGATGCTCAACCTCTGAGCCACACCAGCCGGGCAATGTCTTCCATCTTTAAAAAAAAAAAAAACCTTCATCCCTCCAGCCCCTCCAACTACAGCCTAGTTCTCTCCACCCCTCTGCAGCAAAGCAACTCAAAACTGCTGTCAATACCCACCCCTTCCACCTCAGAACTGGCAACCAGGTACTCCTCCCCCAACCCCACTCATGGCCTTTTGCTTTCTCCATAGTATGTATCACTTTCTAACCTACTTTAGAATCAGGGTTTCCCAACCTCAGCACTGTTGCAATCTGGGGCTGGACCAGTGTCCAGGGGGCTGTGCTGTGCACTAAAGGGTGTTTAGCAGCATCCCTGGCCCCTACCCACTAGATCCCTCATTCACTGTTGCATCCCAGCTCCTAGATTAAGTCCTGGCACAGAGTACTCAGTAAATATTATCTTGACTCAATGAAGTCCCCTCTGGACAGATCATAAAATTCCCTTTGAAGAGATAAACATTCCCTTTAAAATATAAGCAAGTCCTTTTAACAGACAGTTATCCCAGGAAGCTGCACGTGTCTTTCAGAAGGCTGGGCATCCTGCTCTGGAAGAGCCAGGACCCATCTTATCCAATAAAGAGCCCCCGTTCCAAAAGGCCGGACCACACCCTTCCATCAGGCCCGACTTCCCCTTTAAGAGGGTGCTCCTGCTGCACCCCCATCTCCACCGTTGTTGAGCTAAACTAGGGGCTGCCTTGAAGCCACCTGGGTCCATAAGCCTTTTCCATAAATGTCTGGGACACTGTCACCATCTTTTAAAGAGATAATTCATTCTTAGGGGGGGTGATGAAAGCGGGAAGCTCCCGAATACTGGCAAACCTGCCCCGCCCCTCTAAAAGCAGCCCTTTGCCCTTTAAGAGGGCGGAGTCGACCCGGCCGATAAAAGTCGGAGGTGAAGTAGCGCCCTTCCCTTTAAGGCATCCCTTCCGGTTTCACGCTCGCCGCTTCCCCAACGTCTCCGCCCTCCGGTCCCTCCCCCCACCCCACCCCTCCGGTCTCTCACCTGCGGCCCCGACCCGGGGAACGAACGGAGACCCAGAGCCTTCCCGCGGGGGCCGACGGGAAGGCGGGGCCCCGGAGACGGCGGTGCAGGAGTGGGGGCCGGGGAGGGGGGCGGGGGCACGCTCCCTCCCAACGGCCCCCGGCGCGAGGCACCCAACCTTTATCAGCGGCCACTCGCGCACACAAACCCCGACGTCGCCGTCGGTGCGTCACGACGCCACGTGCGCTTCCCCGTCCCTGCCCCGCCCGTTGGCCTCTGGCCGCCACGGCGCTCCCCGGGCTTCCATGGCGCGGGTCATCCTGGGAGTTGTAGTTCTCCCCGGAGGCCGACCATCGGGTTCTGGCGGCGGTCGTGGGGGTCGGCCCAATGCTGGGAAAAGCGGGGTCTGGATGTGGGATCGCACGTTCCCCTTTGCTAGTATTTTTTATTTTTATTTTGGAGAATGGATGGTTTTTATTGGCGTGGACCCCTTTATTAGTCTTGACTCCTTGTGGTCTGTGATAGAGACCCTCTCCAGTGGTGCGGTTCCAGCAGGCCTCGCCCACCAGGGGTGTGGTCACTCGTGGCCTGGTCCCCACGCCCAGGCCCTGGGGCTCCCTTTCCTGAGCCTGAAATGAGCGCAGGGATTGCTGCCCGTGGAGGTCACACGTGCTCGCGGTTCCGGACCTCCTGCTGTGTGCACACGTGCGGTTGTGTGGGAACCGCGCCCTGCATTGCCCAGAGCACTGGGACCGAGCCTTCTCCCTACTTTCCACGCTTAGTCCCTGCCGGACTGGGCCTTCCAGCCACGCTGGCTTCTCTGCAGGTCATGCAACACAGGGTTTCTCGACCATGGCGCCAGTGACATTCGGCTTGATCTGCCTTTGCTGTGCGTAGTACGGTGGTCAGCAGCATCCCTGGCCTCCACTCAGAAGGGCCAATAGCAGCCTCTCTCCGCCGGCTCCCCCGCTCCACACCTTAGGACAGCTGTCTCCAGACGTGGCCACCTGGCCTCTGGTGACAACCACTGCTCCAAGGCCTCCCCCTCAGCCAGAGGGCCACTCCACATGCTGTTGCTTAGACCGGAAGGCCCTCCTAGCCCTAGCCCATCCCTTCCCAACTGCTACCAGAAAACCCTCTGTGCTAGGTGGGTGTCCCATTACATGCTCAGTGGCACTCATCTGTGTTTCATGACAGCAGGGAAAAGTCTGTCTTTGCCACCAACAACCAGTAAGGGGCCTGGTCAGAAGCAGGAGGTACTCTGCTGAATGAGTGCGTTTTTACAGCTCCTACTTCCCCCACCAGAAAGGAGGGTGCTGGAGGCACTGGGAGGGGCCCCTGAGCTACTGAGGGATGAGGGGCAAGGCAGGAGGACAGTAGCAGGCACCAGAGGTAGAGCTGGGACGTAGACCCCTGCCCTCTGGGGTCTAACCCCACCTGCATCTGAGGCTGCGGGCCTCCCAGATGGAGGGAGGAGCCCAAGCCCCATGAGGGTGTGGATGTGGAATGTGCTGCCCAGTTGGCTATGTGCAGGGGTGGCCCAGAGGTACATAGCCCACACCCACCCCTTGCTTCAGGCCACTGGGGACCCTGCAGTAGTGAATGGAGCCCCAGCCAACTCCCATTACCTGCCCGTCCCAGGTGTTATGGGGGAGGTAAGAGAGGCAAAGTCCCAGCCCTTGTTACGCCCCTGTTAAGCCAATTCTCTTAGCCACCTCATGCACTGCACAGGTGATATGTCCCCAGCTTCTGGGATTGTCCAGCTCCAAGGGAGCCCGGCCAGGACCAGATTCTGTGCCTTGCCTCTTGGATCACAGGGGGGGTGGGTCCCATTCACGTGCCCCCACCCATGCTCCTGGCCCCTAGGTACTCGAACCCCCGAACCCACCTCCCTTCCCTCTGCAGTGGATGTTTGATTCTGGTTTGGGACACTCTGTTGCCTTGGTGAGGGCACAGCCTGCAGTCATTAGAGAAGAAGGGTGCCCAGAGGAAGTATGTGGGGCAAAGACAGGAATCTCAGGACTAGAGACTAAAAATAAAATATCCTTTTTCACACAAGAGTAGTAGAGAGAGCAGAGATGTACTTTAAGCAAGGGTGGGCAGGGGCAAGAGAGTCCTGGGTTGTGCTGCCAGACACCTCAGGGGAAGGGAACCTTGGGGCCAGCCCCCCATAGGCTAAGGGTGCACCTTTCTGACATCTCTGGGGCTCTCTGGCCTCTCCACATGGAAGGGGTCTGATCCCCAGTTCACTGGGTAAATAGAGGCCCTCTGAAATCTCTCTGCCAGGCACAGAGCCAGGAAGTGATGCAACTTCCTGTAACCAGGAAGCCATGTCAATGGGAGGGTATCCCACTCCAGAGCCAGTCCCTCTCCAAGGCTTCTCTGGTGGGTCTCACAAACATGCACGGTCAAGAGCCCATGGAGCTGCCCAGGGCATGGAGCCGGAGGAGCACAGTTCACAGGGAACACAGGCCCCTCTATTTTAAGTACAAAAACATGGCCACAGACAATACACACACCCAATCTCCTCCCCAGGAATGGCCACCACCTTCTGTGATGCTCCCCAATGGGCTGTGCCCTTGTATAACGAATGCCTTTTGTTCAGGTGGGCAGGCCCGTGGTACCATGGCCGTCCCTCCTGCGGCAGGCTATGTTCTATGACACAGGTGAAGGGATCTTGGCAGGTGCAGTTGAGGCTCCTACTCAGTTGACCTTGAGTTGATCCAAAAGAAATGTGTCAACCTGACTGGGCCACAGGACGGCCAGATTTCTGGTTAAACACGATTTCTGGGTGTTTCTGGAAGAGTTTAGCATTTAGAATTGGTGGACTGAGTAAAGCAGCATTGTGGGTGGGCCTTATCTGAGCAGGTGGGGGCAGGAATAGAACAAAAAGGTGGGGGACGGTTGAATTCATTCTCTGCCTGACTACTTGAGCAGGGACATTGATCTTTGCCTGTCCTTGGCGCTCCTGAGGGCTCAGGCCTTCAGACCTGGACTGGGATCTACACAGTGGGCAATCCGGTTCTCAGGCCACGGAACTACACCACTGGCTGACCTGGGCCTTGGGACTTCTCCACAATCACATGATATTTTAATATATGTAATATAATGTATATAACACCTCTCTGTCTCTCTGCATATAGATATATAAATATAGACATACATACATATAGATCCTATTGGTTCTGTTTCTCTGGAAAACCTTGACTAATCCAGGAAGATTTGCCTGGGTGGGACTGATCTAATCAGTTGAGCTCTTTAAAATTAGGCCTGGAGGGCAGAGATGAGAAGCCTCAGTGATTCTCCTGCTGGCCTTGAAGACACAGCCTCCATGGGACCCAAGATTCGAGGATGTGAGTTCTGCCACATGACCCTGGAAGGGGGCCTGACTTCAGGTGAGGCCGCAGCCCAGCCAACACCTGATGCAGCCTGAGGCCCTGAGCAGAGGGCCCAGCTGAGCCGCGGTGCCCCACTCATGACCCACAGGAACTGCGAGAGAATTCGTGTCTGGTGCTGCCACTGTATTTGTGGTGGTTTGTTACACGGAATAACTAGCACACAATAATCAGCTCTGGCTGCCCTAACAAAGTGCCACAGGCCAGGGGATTAAGCAACAGAAGCTTCTGTTCTCTCATTTCTGGAGACTAGAAGTCCAAGATCACGGTGCCAGCAGGGCTGCTTCCTTCCCAGGCCTCTCTCATGGGTGTGCACAGCCGTCTGTGTGCGTGTGTGTGTGTGTGTGTGTGTGTGTGTGTTCTAACCTCTTCTTATAAGGACACCAGTCAGACTGGACCTGGTCCTGCCCTGATAACCTCATTTCACCTTAATTACCTCTCTAAAGACCGTGTCTCCCAATACAGTCACATTCGGTCTCAGAAGAAAAGGTGGGAAGCAAGAATGACAGGGCTGGCCCCTCTGGGTTCTGAGGTGGGGACAACAGGAACCTGCCATCTGTAAATCTTTGCAATGCAAACAGAGTCCGTGTGGGACTGGGTGAGAGCCGAGCAGACGAGCAGGGTGGAGGCAGGGAGGGACAAGCCTTGTCTCGGCTTCTGGCTGGTCCTGACACCTCAGTTTCCCCTCCACAGATTGGAAGGGGACTTAGGAGTGGGGTCTCCCATTCCAGGTGCAGTGAGGCCTATAGAGGAGGCTGGGGGCAGGGCCATAAGGTCTGGGCACTGTCTCTGCCCCACACCCCCATGGCTTCCCTTCACTCCTGCCCTCATAACCCAACTCTTACCTAGCCTACAAAGCCCTGTAGTTTTGGGCCCTGTTCACTTCTCTGACTTCAGCTTTTCCCATGGCTCCCTCTCTCACTCCAGTCAAGCCTGCTCCTGCCTCAGGACCTTTGCACCCACTGTGCCCTCTGCCTGGAAGGCTCCTGGACGACACCTCTCCTGCTCAGGTTGTAGGACAATTGTCACCTGGTCTGAGAGGGCTTCTCCATCTGAAGCAGCACCCAGCCTCCAACCTACTCCCAGTCTTAGCACCTTCACAGCCCGTCCGCAGCTAGGATTTCCTTGTGCACAGGTCTCCCTCCCAGACTCCTGAAGGTTCAGACGGGACTTGTCTTGCTCACAACTGCACCCTCAGTCTCTGCACACAGTAGGTGCTCCATAAACACTTGTTGAATGACTAAATGCTGCCCCCCATGGCGAGCACTGGGATAGCGGAAAGGAGCCTGTGGATACCTTCCACTGCCTGCAGGGGCAGGTCTTCAACAAACGCGAGAGGAGGGCGGCCCCAGCTGCGGGTGATGCTTAACAATCCCGGAGACGGCAGGAGAAGGGCCCAAAGTGCGGCCACCCACGCTGCGCGGGGCCTCCCAGCGCCCGCCCGGGGTGTTGGCGCCCCCTGGTGGAGCGTCCCAGGTGAGAGCCTGCAGGGCCGGTGGCCCCGGGTGTGTTCCAGGCTCGGCCTGGCCGGGCCCAGAGCTGGCCAGGAGATACTGCCCCTGGCTCCTGCTGGCGGATTCGAGCCTGCCCTGGAGCCACGCGGTGGCGACCCCTTGCCTGTCCTCAGGGCCTGACCTCCAATCCTCCAGAGATGAGGGGGTTCACTCCCCCCAGCCCATTGGCAAGAGAGCTGGGACCTCCGAGGAGGTTACCTGGCGCACTGGTGGTACTGGGCAAGGGAGGGTGCCCCTGGGTGTCTGGTCTCACTGCCCTTTGCAGCCCACACATGCTCACAGGTAACTGGACTTCTGGTGACATCGCTGGCCGCCTGGGCTGTGTGCTGCTGGCCGGGAGCAGGCTGGCCCGAAAGGGTGCGCTTCCAGGGCCTCTGCTGACCAGACGCAAAACCCTGCTTTGCCACTTACTTGCCTGTGAGCATGGACAAGTCAGGGAGCCTCAGTTTCCCCCTGTGCTGCCTTCTTATTCCAGCTTTACCACCGAGGTCACTGAGGCTCAAATCAGACAGGGGGTCTCCAAGCAGTGGGGCCGAGATGTATTGTTTTTATTTATTTATTTATTTTATTTTTGGTTGTTGTTGTTAATCCTCCCCCCAGGATATTTTTCCATCGATACCTTTTTTTTTTTAATCCTCACCCAAGGATATTTTTCTCTTTATCTTCAGAAAGAGTGGGAGGGAGGGAGAGGGAGAGAAAGGGAGAGAGAGAAAAACATCGACGTGAAAGGGACACATCAATTGGTTGCCTCCTGCACGACCCCAACCAGAGCCAGGGACAAACTGCAACTGAGGTACGTGCCCTTGACCAGAATCGAACCCGGGACTCATTGGTCTGCAGGCTGACGCTCTAACCGCTGAGCCAAACCAGCCAGGGCTTTTTCCATTGGTTTTTAAAGAGTGGATGGGAAAGAGAGAGAGAGAGAGAGAGAGAGAGAGAGAGACAGACAGACAGACAGACAGAGACAGAGACACATCATTGGTTGCCTCCCACACACGGGCCCTGACTGGGGCCAGGGATCGAACCTGCAACCCAGGTTTATGCCCTTGATTGGGAATTGAACCCTTTACCTTCTGGTGTGAGGGCCAGTGCTCTAACCACCGAGCCACCCCGGCCAGGGCCAGGCTGTATTGTTTTTGTTTTGTTTTTTTGCATTTATCTTGAGATAGAGCGGGAGGGAGAGCAGGAAGCAGAGAGAGAGAGACACATCGGCTGGTTGCCACCCACACGACCCCGACCGGGGCCGGGGACAAACTGCAACTGAGGTACGTGCCCTTAGCGGGAACCGAACCCGGGCCTCTCTGGTCCGCAGGCCGACGCTCTAACCGCTGAGCCATGCCGGCCAGGGCCAGGCCAGGCTGTATTGTTTTTAATTTCACGACATTCCGTTTCGGTGTGGCTGCTGCATGTCCACGTCCAGCGGCTGTCGTTTCAGAGGGAACCCGCGTTTCGTTCTCTCCCAGCCAGACCTGGTTTCCCACCACAGCCCTTTGTAATGTGCTGCTGCTCACTGCGCCGGGTCTCGTAGGGCAGGAGAAGATGTAGAGTGAGGACACGTAGAAATAGGACCCTTTTTAAACAGCGGTTCTCAACCTGTGGGTCGCGACCCCCTTGGGGGTCGAACGCCCCTTTCACAGGGGTCGCCTAAGACATAACAGTAGCAAAATTACAGTTACGAAGTAGCAAGGAAAATACGTTCATGGTTGGGGGTCACCACAACATGAGGAGCTGTATTAAAGGGCCGCGGCATGAGGAAGGTTGAGAACCACTGCTTTATTTATTTATTTATTTATTTTATTTTATAAAGCAGTAGGCAAAATATTTATTTATGAAGCCTGATTATAAAGCATTATTTTAATAATTCTATTCCTTAAGCATATGACAAAACCACAATATAGCTAGAAAGACAAAATGTTCTATTTTAAAACATTGGAAAAACATTAAAAGACAAATGTCCATTATATAACCAAGAATGTAAAATATTTGGAAACTATAAATCTTCTAAAATGTGACAGGCACTTCCAGAGAGCTAAATATTGCAAATTATCCTACCATAGTTCTTCTCTAATACCAACAATATTTGATATGATGAAAAATACCAAGAAGACCCAACTAATTATGCAATTAAAGTCACCATGTCAGGCCCCGGCCGGTTTGGCTCAGCAGTTGGAGCCTCAGCCTGCGGACCAGAGAGTCCCGGGTTCGGTTCCCGCTAGGGGCAAGTACCAAAAAAAATAAATAAGTAAATAAATAAAAATAATAATAAAGTCACCATGTCAGGGTTCAACTTAAATACACAAGTGAAAGTTTTGTCCAAGATGTTCCTGACACATGAAGCTTCCAGTTGAATTTCAGAAATTTTAACAAAAGTATCTTCCTTTTTTGCCTGTGAATGTTTGAGTATTGCCGTATTGTTGGCTTATATCCACTACAGATACTGGTTCGAGGTCAGCCCAAGGGTCTTCAAACATTGAAGGAGAACCACTGCTCTAATAGCTCATGACAGTGAGAGCTTTCAGGAAGTCCTTCCTGGTCCTCTTTTCCCCATGTGGGTTGCACCCCAGCTCTGCCGCTGTGACTTCGGGTGACCATGCACCCTGACCTCAGCGAGTGGCCTGGGCACTGGGGGGCTGCCCCTGCATGTGTCCTTACTGTTGTGTGTCTTTCTGCCGCCGCCTCTCCTCTCCTGCGGTGGCTGAAGAACAGCCCCCAAGGACACCCAGGTCCGAACCCACAGGAACTGTGAATGTGTCGCCTTCCACGGAAAAGGAGCTTTGCAGGTGTGACTGAGTTAAGGCTATCGAGTGGACGAGGCGATCCTGGTGGTCCAGGGGCCCCCAGTGTCATCCTCATAAGAGGCAGGCAGGGGGATCCGAGTCAGAGGAGGACATGGGATGATGGAAGCAGAGGTCGGGACGACCCGCTCTGAAGATGGAGGAAGGGCCACGAGCCGAGGAAAGGGGTGCTTCTAGAAGCTGGAAAAAGCAACCACACGTCTCCCCTTGGAGCCTCCAGTGGAAACGCCTTGATTTTAACCCACAGGACCCACCTGGACTCCTGACCTGCAGAACCGAGAGTGAAGGAGCAGTCTTTTTTTTTTTAATATGTCTTTATTGATTTTTTAGAGAGAGATAGAAACATGAATGGGCTGCCTCCTGCACGCCCCCTACTGGGGACCAAGCCGGAACCTGGGCGTGTGCCCTGACCGGAATCGAACCAGGGACCTCTCAGTCCATGGGACGATGCTCAACCCACTGAGCCACACCGGCCGGGCTGAAGGAGCATTCTTTCAGCCACTAGGTTGTTACTACAGCCACAGGACACTCGGACACCTCCGACAGTCCCCTCCCAGCAACACTGAGGGCCCCGGCCACCAGCCAGCACAGACAACCCGCCAGAGGAGAGGACCCCACTGCCCTCCTAGCCCCGGAGGACCCCCCTCCACCTGCCAGCCCCCGCCATTGTCTGCCTCCCCAAACACTAGGGACCCGAGTCCCTCAGCAAAATGCCTCGGGGGAAACTGAGCCTCGTGTTTTCTCCTCGCCTCCAGCCACAGCCAGACTGAGCCCGAAACAGCCCCCAGCGCCACCCACCTGGACCACCAGGCCCAGTGGCCAGTGCCCCTCCCTTGTCCCCTGCTCACGGGCTGTGCTTTGGCGTGAAATGCAGGGTTTGGGGGTCAAACCCCAAGAAGTCAATTCCTCCTGGTGGCTGGAGACCTGGGCACAATGAGCCCCTCTCTGAGCCTCAGTTTCCCCAGGATGCTGGGCCTGGAGCAGAGGGAGGCAGGAAGACACGGCAGCTGTGGGGGGTCCGCTCCACAGCGGAGGCTCTCCTGCTGTCTCCCCCTCCCTCCCAGCCTGCACCCAAGCCTCCCACCGCCCCCCCTCCTCCAATTAAGGGTCCTCAACGCTAACCGCCGCAGTTGACTCAGCTCCTGGCCTCGAATCCCGGCCGAGGCCTTTGTCACCTTAATTGGCAATCTCCAGGCGCTTTTCTCTGCCCCCCCACCTACGCCACCCTGCCCATATCCCAGGTCCAACTATGTGCTAATTGGGTCCCTGGGGGTGCTCAAAAAGCCCCCTCCCCAGCCCACCCCCTGCCTTCATATATCAGCCCCCAACTACTGTCCCTCAAACCTCAGGGTCCAGCTCCCAGGACATAGGGACCAGGAGGGCACAGGACGAGGTAGAGCCTAATTCTGGGGGCCCTACCCCCCTCCTGTCCAGAGTCCACCTGCCCCTCCAGAAGGCCATCCCTCCTCATCCTCCTTCGCAGCCCCGAGCCAGCCCTCAGCCCTGGCTGCCCCTCTCTCCTCACAGATTTGGGGGGCTGCTTTCTGATCAACAGGAATATAGCAGAAAGTTGCCCCCAGGTCACCCAGGCCATGCACCCCGGGGCCCCCACAGCCCCTGGAGTCTCCGAGCCCAGCCCCCGGGAGCTGTGTGCCTTTGTGAGCGGGGCGGCCGTCCACATGCTGCGCGCCTTGCACCCCCGGCGGACCCGGCCCCCCAAGAGGAGACCCAACCACAGGAGGTTCCTGCACAACCAGATCTGCAGGTGAAGGGGCAGGGGCGGGGGGAGGGGCGGGGAGGGGCCGCAGCCCGGGTCTGTGGCCTCCAGGGCGGGATGCAGTCAACACTCAGCATGTACTGAGTGACGACTGAGAGCGCGGCCCCAGAGACCCAGCAGGGGACACAGCAGGGGACACAGCAGAGCACACCCCCTGCCTTCATGGGCTCTGTCCGGTGCGGGAGCCAGCCAGCCACGTGTGACGCCACGATGTGGACGACCCTTGAAAACAAGAACAGGCAAACCCACAGCCACAGGAAGCGGATCGGTGGCAGGCAGGGGCTGGGGGAGGCGGTGGGAGCGACTGCTCCTGGGGACAGGGTTTCCTTTGGGGGTGACGGGAAGCTCCGGGGCCAATCAGAGGGGGTGGTTGCACGACATCGCGAATGTGTGAAATGCCACTGAACTGTGCGCTTCAAAATGGCTCATTTTAAGTTATGCAGATTTCAGTTCAGTTTTTTAAATGACACGAGACGCTAGAAGGTGGTCGGTGCAGTGTTGGGTGTGCTGGGCAAGGGCTGGCACTTTAGGTCAGGTGTCCTTGGGGAAGCACACAGCTGAGCAGAGGCCCAGGGCTGGGGGCACACAGGGAAGGAGCCTGTGGGTGGCTGAGGGGGGCATTCCCAGGGCACAGCAAGGGCAAAGGCCTGAGCAGGAACAGAGTGGAAGGAGGTGGGGAACTAGGGGTTGAAAGAGTCAGGGACCTGCCCTGGCCGGTTTGCTCAGCGATTAGAGGGTTAGAGCGTCGGCCCACCGACCAATGAGTTGCAGGTTTGATTCTGGTCAAGGGCACGTACCTTGGTTGAGGTTAGTCCCTGGCCACCAGGGGCCATGGGGGAGGCAGCCACTCGATGTTTTGATGTGTCTCTCTACCCCTCCCTCCCATTCTATCTGAAAATAAGTGGGAAAATATCCTCAGGTGAGAATTAAAAAAAAAATTGTCAGGGACCTGATCGGAGACCTCATGGGCCTCTGGAGGGACCTGGGCTCTGAGCAGATCTGAGAGAACCCCTCTGGCTGCTGAGTGGAGAACAGACTGTGTAGGGGGCAAGGGTGGAAGGGAGAGACCAGGCGAGGGGTGATGGCAGCTCAGACCAGGGTGGGGGCTGGGGATGCAGACACAGGTCCGGCTGTGGGGCTTTTGGAAGGCAGGGAGGAACTTGCTGCTCCCGGACAGGACTTTCTAACCCATAGGCCACATTTGGCCCCTCTCCTGCTCCGGGGCCTCCCATGGCTCCCCATTGCCCTCGTGACAAAGGCTTGGCCCCGTCAGCCCCTGCTCCCATCTAGCACTCTGTCACTCAGACGGTGGGCCTTTGCACATGCAGTGTACCTGACATACAGCAAGTGCTCAAACAATGGTTATTGTCACTGGGCGAGGGGAGGGGAGAGCACAGGTGGGCTGGGTGGGCCGAGCGAGGCGGGGCAGGCTTGAGCAGAGCCCCGAAGGAGCAGTGGTCCCCAGTCACACTCCCAGAGACAGCATGTCAAGGCAGTTGTCTGATGCAGAGCTTCTCAAAGGTGGTCCCTAGGCCAGGGCATCACACCGCATCATCGCCTGGGAACATGTTGGAAACGCAGATTCTCAGACCCCAACTCAGACCTGCGGAACCGGGGACTCAGGGGTGGGGACCCCGTGTTCTCACAAGGCCTCCGGGAGTTCTGCGGAGAACCCCTAACCTGATGGCCACTCACGCACATACCATCCCTGAAATTCTGCTGTGCGTGACGTCTTCGCATTTTTCTTTCATCTACGTTTTTGAAATAGTTTAAAGCACATTGCAAATGTCATGGCTCTTCGGCCCTAATGGTATTTATGCTTAGTTTGTTCAAGTCGGGGCCGTATATAGCATACGAGGTTGTGAATCCTTTTTTTTTTTTTCTTTATTGATTTTAGAGAGAAAGAAAGGGAGAGGGAGAGAGAGACAGAAACATCGACAAGAAAGAACATCGATTGGCCGCCTCCTGCATGCCCCCGACTGGGGATTTGGCTCACAACCTGGGCACGTGCCCCGATCAGGAATCCAACCGGCAACCGCTTGGTGCAGGGGTCGACGCTCAACCAGTGAGCCACACCGGCCGGGTGAACTGTCTCCACTTTAACCATTTAAAGTGAACAATCCAGTGGTGTTTTGTGCATTCACAGTGTGTTACAGCCCTGGCCGGTGTGGCTCAGCGGTTACAAACATCACCTCTATCTGGCTCCAGAACATTCTTGTCACCCCCAGGAGACCCTGTACCCATTATCAGTCCCTTCCCATTCCCTTCCCCTCAGCACCTGGCAAACACTCATCAGCTCTCTGTCTCCAGGGATTTGCCTATTCTGGGCATTTCCTTTCAAGAGAATTATACACTATCAGATATGTTTTCCTGGAAGACGCACACACATGCAAAACAGCACACACACTGACGGTGTAAAGATGGGAGAACTTTCTCAAAGGGAACCCCTGAACGTGGCCAACCCTGGGATCCAGGGACAGAGCACTCCCTGCCCCAGGCCCACTGCTGCTCCTTCCCATCAGCCGCCACCGCCACCCGATAGCTCTGTCCGTCTGACTAGCCGGCTTCTGAACTTCCCTTCAATAAGGCCACACGGCTGCTAACTGTGGGTCTCACCGCCTTCGCTCATGTCATGCTTGGGCATTACTTGGCTAGAACTGTTGTAATGAAACACCACCGGGCGGCTTGCACAGCGGAGATTTGCTCTCGCACCAGGCTGGAGGCCGGAAGTTTGAGATCAAGGTGTGGGCAGGTGTAGATGGCCATCGTCTCCCTGTGTCCTCACACGGTGCTCCCTCTGTGTCCTAACACCAGGCCCATTGGGTTAGGAACCACCCTAACAACCGTCATTTTAACTTCATCGCCTCTTAGAAAACCTATCTCCAAATACAATCACATTCTGAAGTACTGGGGTTAGGACGTCAACATATGGATTTCAGGGGGTCACAATTCAGCCCATCGGGACTTGTGAGACCCATTAGAATTGTTAGAGGGGAGAGCAGTGCCGTCATCCAGGCGGGAGGAGCTGGCGGTGGGTGGAGATGCTCAGAGGTGAGCAGATTCTGAACTTTCGTTCAGTAGGGTCCCCCCATGCAGGCCCCAGCTTGAGCCTCGCTGCACTGGGTGCCTCCACCCTGGATTCAAGCGCTAAGAGGAAGCAGAACCTACAGGGGCATCACTGTTATAGACAGACTGCTAGCCCACAACGCACATCTGTATGAGAGATCTTTTTATTTTTTAAAAAACTTTCTTTTCTTTATTGATTTTAGAGAGAGAGAGGAAGGGAGTGGGAGAGAGAGATAGAAACATCGATGAGAGAGAACATCAATCGGCCGCCTCCTGCATGCCCCCCACTGGGGATGGGGCCCACAACCTGGGCGTGTGCCCTGACCGGGAACCGGCAACCTCTTGGTGCATGGGTCGCTGCTCAACCACTGAGCCACCCTGGCCGGGCTGCATGAGAGAAGTTTTTAAAGACACCCTTTCCTGAAAACATTTTTTACTGTTTTATGTTGGAACGCGGTCGTAACACATCTAAATGTCAAAAACCGTGCCTGGTGCTGGACGAGAGGCGCTGCTTGTATGGTGCACAGACCCCACGGCTGCCCAGAGCTTCCCTCCTAGTGCAGTCACAAATGCTGAATTGTCAGGCTCGAGAAAGTGGACCCAGGGCAGGGAGACTAGCTCAGAGAAGAAAAATGAGGAGGGCGAGAAGGGGCAAATCACTTCTGGGATGACAGACGGGGACGCTGTCACGGTCACCCAGCTAATGCCCGTCTCTCCACAGGCAGTTTGCCAAGATCGAGGCTGCCACCCAGCGACTGGCCCTGTCCATCCTTTCCCAGGAGGTGCCTCTGCGGAGACCATCGCCTCAAAGACCACCCCCACCACCTCCATCCCCCTTCCTGGGGGTGGCCCGGGCTGTGGCCCCCACTGAGTCACCCCATGCAGGCCCCAGCTTGAGCCTCGCTGCACTGGATGCCTCCACCCTGGACCTCTTTGATAACATTGCACTGACCCCAGAGCGTCCCTCAGTGCCCTATGACCTGCCCCATCACGCAGTGGGCCAGCCAGACCTCAGGCAGGCTCTTCATTCCTATGATCCCATGCCCCTGCCCCAGCATGCCCTGGGGGGAGGAAATGAGCTCTTGGTTCCTGAGGGGGCCTGGGTGGGCAGGTGGGAGATGCCTTGTGCTCACCATTTTCAGGGGATCCCTGAGGGATGGGACACATGCTTCCCATGACACCCAATTACAACTCAGCTCAGGCCCCGGATAAACCAGAGGCATCCCTATGGCCCCCACCCTCTGCCAGGAGCTCCCTTCCACTCCTTTCCTGGCAACTTCTGGGAAAATGACCCCAGCCCAGACTCCTACCTGAGCCCAGGGCCTCACCTCTGCCTCTTCCAGGCAGGCCCCCTCATGTTCTCTCTCTCTCCCCCACCTTCTCCCTTCATTCTTCCCAGCCCCCTCTCCTCGGAGTCCCCTGTCACCCTGGCTCATCTCTGCCTAACGTCTGGTCTCATGGAATTATTCTCAAAGATGCACTGAGCACCTACTACATGCTGAGGATTCAGCAGTGAATAAAATACACGAGACCAATAAATGAATACATGCATATATTTCTAAATGCAAGATATATTTCCAATTTCAGATTGGAATTAGTGCTGTGAAGAAGATAAAACTGCGATTTTACCAAGTAGCTATTTGACACTGGGTGGGAAGGCCTTGAAAGACAAAAAAGCTGGCCATGCAAAGGTCTGGGGTTCCAGGCAGAGGGAACAGCACATGCAAAGGCCCTGGGGTGGATGGTTGGGGAACAGCAGTGGAAGCTAGAGTGACTGGAGTGGTGCCAGCAGGGACAGGGAGAGTGGTGAGAGGTGAGGTCTGAGAGGTTGACACAGTCAGACCATGAATTGGGAGTAATTTGGGTTTTATTCCAAGAATGATGGGAATTTCTCTCTCTGTCTCTCTCAACCCCATTTCCAGGCACAAAACCTACATTTTATGAATCAAGGGGGCAGGTACTGTACAGATGGGGAATCTGAGGCTGCAGAGAACAGACTGAGGGGGTCTGGGGGTGGGGGGATCTTAAGCTCCAAGCTTCATCGCGCCTGTAACCCTTTCCTGGAAAGTGCTTGGGTTGCTGTAAGTTTCTATCCAGACAAAAAGGTTAGGATTGGAACCCAGACCCTCCCCTGGCCTGGACACGACCCCTCCCTCCCTCTCTGGGCCTCAGTGGTCTGGTCTTTGCAAAGCCGCGATCCCACCCACCTCCCCAGCTCGAGTCAGCGTTCTGCGCACTCACCGCCCCGGGCCCGCCACTCACGCCTTCTACGGCTACCCATTGGTCGGAAGCGCTTTTCTTCCCGCCCCTCGGCGGGCCAATCACGTTTTCAGGAGTGACAACCGAGGGCGGAGCAGCGGCTCCCGCGGATTGGCTGGGAGCGGCCGAGCAGAGCTCGGAAAGCGCCGATTGCGCGGCTCGGCCAGGGTGGGCGGGACGAGGGCGGCGAGGGGGTTGGGCCACGTGTCGCGACCCTGCCGAACCGCGACCCCGGCTGGGAACCGGGTGGGAGGACTTGCGCGGCGGAAGTCCGGGCCCTGAAAGGTGAGTGACTCCAGGTGTCACCTGCGGAGGGGCGGTGGGTCGGGCTCGAACCCAGTGCCTTCCGGGTAAGGCCCACCCGGGCAGTGCGGGGACACCGACCTTCCCGCCTTGCCGGTGGGGAAACTGAGGCTCTGCCAGGACGTCCCGCGTCGAGGTCGCTGGGTTCTCACTTTACGTAGCTCCTCTCCTGCACCGCATTTATTCCTGACTGCACAACCTGTGACACACTGTCCAACATTCCAGCCGCGGAGGACTCCTCCCGGGCACTGCTCCCGCCCTGCGTCCCCCGCCAAGTTTCACCTCGGCCCTGCGGGGTGGGGGGGTCCGACCCCCATTTCTCTGAGGAGGGAACTCAGGCTCAGACAGAGCGTGAAACTTGTCCAAGGTGACACAGCCAGGAAGTGCGCCCTGAAGGGCCGGGTGCCCGAGGCCTCGTGGGATCTAAGCTGCCTGCCCCACCCCCAGGTTGCCACCCACCTCGGGCCGCCCCTCCTCCTCCTCGGGACTTGGGCACCCAGAGGTCCGTTCTGGACTCTCCCATCACTCCCCCAGGGCACCGCCAAATCTGTCTCCATCCCAGACCTCCCCACATTCACATACACCCCCTCCTCCAATTTTTCATCTTCTCCCAAAACCACTTTCCCAGTCCAGGTCCCCAGTTTAATCCCCAGGACCTGCCAGGCACAGACCAGAAAACTGGGGGGTCTTCCTCCTTTCCCTTCTCCCACAGCCAGCCCCACCAGCCCCCTGGATCTCCCTGCCCTGCCCCCTCCCCTCTGTGCCCCGCTGCCTGAACTGGAGTCCAGCCTCACAGCTGCCGGTGGGGCCTCCCCGTTTTATTTTATATGTTGAAGACTTTTTAAAAAAATCATTTATTGATATTAGAGAGAGAGAGAGAGAAGAAGTTAGAGGGAGAGAGAGACAGAAACATCGATGAGAAAGAACATGATTGGCCGCCTCCTGCATGCCCCCACTGGGGATTTGGCCCACAGGGGCATGTGCCCTGACCGGGAATCGAACTGGTGACCTCTTGGTGCATGGGTCGACGCTCAACCACTGAGCCACACCGGCCTGGCAATGTTGAAGACTTTTAATGGAAGTATGCCATATTTGCAAGAAAATGCCCAAATCACAGATACACAGCTAAAATAACTTTTCACAAAGCGGATGCTCTGGTGTAGACATCCAAATTTAGAAGTCGAACATGCCCCACACCCCAGAAGCCCCCTACCCCTTGGTCACCTGTAAGGATAACCATTACCATAACTTGAACGCCACACACGGGTTTTGCTGGGTTCTCACTTTATATAGGTCTCTTGTTGCACCGCATTTATTCCTGACTACACAACCTGTTACACACTGTCCAAAATTCAAAAGGAACGGAATAGCACACAGTGAAAACCAGATCTTCACACTCTGTCCCTCAGTGACCTGTTCCTGCCGGAAGCCCCTGCTGCCTGCCTGCCTGCCTGCCTGCCGGGGAGCAGGTATAGATAGATAGCAGCAGTGCACACACTTTTTTCCCTTCTTTGTTGGGGAGGATAAATGGGAGCAAAATGGGAGCATTGCTATACACACTGTTCTGCTTTTTGCTCTTTTCTTTTTTCAGTGTTAACATCTTTTGAACACCTTTCCATATTGTTACTTAAAGAGTGCCCTTGTTATTTTTCCTGGCTGCAAAGATTTCCATGGTATGGATATACCATAACTTACATAACCAGAACCCTAACCTTGGACGTTTAGATTCACTCCGGGTGGAGGGAATTGCATGGGCAAAGGCCTTGAGGTGGACCATGGCCAGGCAAAGGCTGCAGTGGTCCCTGGAATTGGGGAGATGATGAGACCAGGAAGTAGCAGGGTCAGCTTTGTCTTTCAGAAAGATTGTTTCCTTTCTCTGTTCACTTCCTAGGGGAGAACTTTCCTGACCCTGGCACTGCAGATCAGGTTCCCTAGAAACCCCAGCACACACATCATGGTTGTAATTATGTGATTAATTAACTTGATGTGGGGAACAAAAGTTTTGGAGGGCATTTCCATTCCACTGTATTTTATTGAGAAAAAATTCACATAGCAGTCTGGCTGGTGTGGCTCAGTGGTTGAGCATTGACCCATGCACCAAGAGATCGCCGGTTCGGTTCCTAGTCAGGGCACATGCCCAGGTTGTGGGCCCGATCCCCAGTGGGGGGCATGCAGGAGGTGGCCAATCAATGTTCTCTCTCATCAATGTTTCTATCTCTCTCTCCCTCTCACTTCCTCTCTCTCTAAAAATCAATAAAGGAAAAAAAAATTTTTTTTAGTTCGCATAGCATAAAATTTGCCATTTCAGCCAACCACTGGTTTTTTAAATTCCAGATGTGCCACACAGAGAACATTTCCGATGGCAGATGTTATTGGTTGAAAGAATCATTGTAAACCCCTGCGGGTACTCATCACCCCGCTTGACATGTCCCCCCAAGGGTCAGCCAGGTCAGCCCATCTGTCCTGCCCTCCACTCAGTCTGCAGGGTCGCCCACTTCCCAAGCAAATTGAGGAATAAATGGGTGAGCTCTCAGAAGAGTGAGGAGCTGCAAACAAAATCTCAGCTGGAACCCCATTTGTGCACCAACTCAGGGGACACAAGCCTCCCGGGGACAGGCTGGGCCATGCGAAGACCGGAGGAGCCCAGGAACCCAGATGCCCTCCTGGGAGGCGGACAGGCCTCTAGCCCCTGTGGGACCTTGGGCTAGTCACCCTCTGAGTCTCAGCGCCTCCCTGTGAAAGGGATGCTGGGCAGGCAACTCCACCAGCCCCGCCTTGCTCTTTCTTTTTTTAATTATGGTAAAATACACAAATAGACGTAACATAAAAGTTGCCATTTTAAAGTGTACACTTAAGTGGCATTTGAGTACCTTCATGATATACAATTGTGCTATCTATTTCCAGAATGTTTTCATCTCCCCAAACGTAACCTCTACCATTAGGCAGTCACTGCTCAATCCCTCTGCCCCGACCCCAGCCCCGGACAACCACCAGTCGGCCTGCTGTCTCTGTGGATTTGACCACTGTGGCGTGCGGCACACCTGGCCTCCAATGTGTGGCCTTAGTGAGTGGCTCTCACTGAGTGCCTGTTAAGGTCCATCCCTGATGTGGCACATGTCAGCGCCTCCTTCCTTTCCATGGCTGAACACTATTCCCCCAGACGGTACACCAGCCTTTCTTTCTTTTTTTTTAATTTTTTTTTTTTTATCCTCACCCGAGGACATTTTTTCGTTTTTTGTTCAGATAGAGTGGGAGGGAGAGAGAGGAAGAGAGAGAGAAACATCGATGTGAAAGGGACACATCGAGTGGCTGCCACCCGCACGACCAACCAGGGCTGGGGACAAACTGCAACCGAGGTACATGCCCTTAGCGGGAACCAAACCCAGGTCTCTCTGGACCGCAGGCCGACGCTCTAACCGCTGAGCCAAACCGGCTAGGGCCAGCCTTTCTTTCTAAGACCTGGAAGGGAGTTCAGCTGGCTGTTCACACTTGGGTAAACTGAGTTTCAGAGGCCAAGTGGGGGAGCCTACTGGAAGGCTCCCAGAGCACGCCCATTCCACCCCCAGGTAGAAAGGAGGGAGGAGGTGCAGCCTAGGAGAACGAGGCCCTTTTCCCTCAGAAATCACATCCCACTTCCTGTTACCAGCAGTGGGCCCTTGGGTAGGTCACGTCACTGCTCAGGCCTCAGTTTCCCCCTGGGGGTGGGGTGAGGGTCAGTGTTGGAGGCTGAGATGTGGTGGGATCTCGGGGATGGACAGGGTCAGAAGTGACCTCCCGGGAAAGTGGCCTCCTGGCTGAACAGGACACATTAGAAAGAGGTGTGCTCCAGACCTGGGGACAGCAGGTGTGAAGCCTGCAGGTGGGAAGAAGGGGATTCAGAGGGCCCTCCAGGGTCTAGATGCATGGACCCTGGACGTGCAGAGAAACCACACACATCCCCACCTGACCCCACCCCTCGGCCCTCTGCCCACCCTCAGGACATGGCAGCTGTAAAGCCCAGCCTGGGCCGAGTCCTCCCTGGATCGTCCATCCTTTTCCTGTGTGACATGCAGGAGAAGCTCCGCCACATCGCGTACTTCCCCCAGATCGTCTCTGTGGCCGCCCGCATGCTTAAGGTACAGGTCCCTCCACTCTCAGACCTGGTCCAGTTACCTCCTCCCTCAGACTGGGGGTCCAGCACCTTCTACCCTCAGACTGGAGGTATAGCACCCTCTACCCTCAGACTGGGAGTCCAGGTCCTCCCTCAGGCTCAGGCCTTTGTTTCCCATCTCTGGCACAGGTGGCCCGGCTGCTGGAGGTGCCAGTCGTGCTGACGGAGCAGTACCCACAAGGCCTGGGCCCCACGGTGCCCGAGCTGGGGGCTGAGGGCCTGCAGCCACTGCGCAAGACCTGCTTCAGCATGGTGCCTGTGGTGCAGGGGGAGCTGGACGCGCGGCCCCACCTGCGCTCCGTGCTCCTCTGTGGCATTGAGACACAGGCCTGCATCCTGGTGAGACCCCCGACTGACCCCTGGGGACCCCCACTCTCACCTGGGATCGCCCCATCCTAACAGGGACATCCTTTTCTCACTCAGAACCCTCTATCCGCCCTGGCTGGTTTGGCTCAGCGGTTAGAGCGTCGGCCTGCGGTCCAGAGAGACCCGGGTTCGGTTCCCGCTAAGGGCATGTACCTCGGTTGCAGTGTGTCCCCGGCCCTGGTTGGTCGTGCGTGTGGCAGCCACTCGATGTGTCCCTTTCATGTCGATGTTTCTCTCTCTCTCTCCCTCCCACTCTATCTGAACAAAAAATGAAAAAATGTCCTCGGGTGAGGATAAAAAAAAAAAAGAACCCTCTATCCTCCCAGCGTGACACACTTCCTGACTCAGGACCCCTCCCTACCTGGGGTGCCCCTCCCTCATTCCCATCGCAGCATCCCAGTCCCTCACCCAGGACTCCGTTCTTACCTGGGCTTGTCCCTGACCTCTCTCTGTCCTCAGAACACAACCCTGGACCTCCTGGACCGGGGGCTGCAGGTCCACTTGGTGGTGGATGCCTGCTCCTCCCGCAGGTGAGGGGTCCTGCAAGGGGTGGGTGCATGTGGAGTGTGGACGGGGCGCCTGGGAAGAACCAGGGGTCTGGGTATCAGGGCCACAGTGCGGACACCCTCTCTCCCCCTGCAGCCAAGTGGACCGCCTGGTGGCACTAGCCCGGATGCGACAGAGCGGTGCCTTCCTCTCCACCAGCGAAGGACTCATTCTGCAGCTTGTGGGTGATGCTGCGCACCCCCAGTTCAAGGAGGTACTGGTCCCCTATCCCCCACCTTCCA
Organism: Tadarida brasiliensis; assembly: GCA_030848825.1. Classification (NCBI taxonomy): domain Eukaryota; kingdom Metazoa; phylum Chordata; class Mammalia; order Chiroptera; family Molossidae; genus Tadarida; species Tadarida brasiliensis. The sequence continues at coordinate 2,339,340 of CM061276.1, forward strand.
TACATCTGACAAATGTCTTCTCAGTCCCCACCATGTCTTTGCAGAATACGTTGGTCTGGGAACACACACACATCTGGGAACACAGAAGGCTGCTACCACCCCCAGAGGGGGCTAAGTTCTCATAGGGAGACACCCCGTTGTCAACCATAAATCAATGAGAGGAGAAGCTGCTGGCCGGCAGTGAGGACTGGAGAGAGAGAGAGGGAGGGAGGGAGAGAAAATCAAGGAGGGGCATGCCTAGGGTGGTCTAGGAAGCCTGGGAGAAGGTGACTTTGGAGTAAAATGAGGCCTGGAGGGAGCCAGGCAGACACCAGAAGGAACAGCCCAGCAGAGGGCCTGTAGATGGGGCCTCTGGACCTCTCCTCTGGTCTCTGGCACACAGGCCCAGCATCCACGCCCAGGGGCTTTCTAGTACCCAGGCCTGACCAGGTAGTTCCACTGCTGCACACCCTTGGCCTGCAGGATCACAGGACATGCCCAAATTTGACATTCCTGGCCCTCTGAGCTCTGCCCTTTCCTCTTCTCTTAGTTATGTTGAGCCTTAATTAAGCACCTACCATGTGCCAGCCACTGTGGCAAGTCCTGGGGCAACAACAGCAAAAGCCAATCAATATTGCATTACACACTGTGGCCTGGGGCTGGGAAGGGCACGGAGTATGTAAGAAATAAGATAATAAGCAGCAGGGAGGCCCCTCCGGAGGGTGCCTTTGAAGTGGAGACCTGAAGGGGGAGGAGCAGCCAGTCATCCAAAAAGTGTTCCTGGCAGAGGGACCAGCTGGGGCAAAGGCCTGGCAGTGGGACCGACTTGCTTCATTCCAGGAACTGGAACAAGGCACCGAGAGTTCTGAGTGAACATGGAGGAAGGGAGGCAGGGAGGAGCCAGGCCTTTTCTTCCCCAAAACTTGGAATTTTAGCGAGAGGCAGCCATGGAGGCTCATGTAGGAGATCTGCAGTTGGGTAGGTGTCAGGAAGGAGGGGTGCCAGAGTGGATGCAGGCTCTGCTTACTTTTACTTTCTGGAGGAGTTACGGGGCTTACTGATGGATGCAATGTGGGGCTTCAAGAGAAGGAGGCCGGACAGGGGCTCCAGGTTGTCATCTACAGAAAGGCTGAAGGGCAAGTTTGAGAGGTCAAATGGAGACAGCCATCTAAGAGGCAGCTGGATAAATGAGTCTGGAGTTGAGGGGCAAGGTGTGGGCTGGATGTGGGAGTTGGGAGAGTTGAGATGACTTAAGAAGAAGAAAGCATAGACAGGAAGTCCCTCCATCAGTCTTTGTAGCCCAAGCCAGCAAAGCAGGCAAAGATGGCAGGTGATCAGGAGCTAACTCAGGTGGGTATGATGAAAGGGAGGCCCCAGGACAAGTTTTGAGAAGAGGGAGTGGTTGGTTTGGCCATTTGCTGCCAAGAAGGCAAGGGAGATAAAAAGGGAGAAGTGTCCCTCAGATCTGCCCTGGAAATGGGGGCCCTGGACACTTCCTGACACCCTCCTCCCTCTGCAGATCCAGAAGATCATCAAGGAGCCCGCCCCGGACAGCGGGCTGCTCGGCCTCTTCCAAAGCCAGAACCCCCTCTTCCGCTGAACTCCCACTCTGCCTTGTGGGGAGACCTCCCTCCCTCCTGTCACCGGGGCCTCAGTGGAAGCGCTTTTCCCCCATCCTTGGATCCCAAGAGTGGTGCAGTCCACCGGGAGTACCGCCCCCTCGGGAGGGGAGGCGGGTGCTGCCCTGCCATTGGGCTATAGCTCCCGGAAATGCAAATTAACTCCTGGAAGCTGGATGACCGTTGGCTGAGCTGAGCTGGAGGCGGGGCTCGGCCCCGGGCCACTTCATAGGGTGGAAAAGGGAGGGGAAGGGAGTGTCACAGACTGTGTGGGACCCGCACTCGCAGAATAAACATCGATGTGGCTGTGGACTGAACCATTCTTGGATTTGGGGGGTATCCCGGGGGCGACAGGGGCTGCGGGAGTGGGGAAGCGGGGTATCCAGCAGGTGGGGAGGGGGAGGTGCCTCTTCTCAGCTCCAAGCCGGCGCGAGGCAAAAGCGAGGGCTGGCCCTATCACATCTGCACCGAAAAGAGCTGCCGGCAGGGTCGCCAGCACGCTGCCCGCCGCCCCCCACCAGCGCGCGCACGCCCAGCCCAGCCGGCTGCAGACGCGCGCTCACTCTGCCTCCCCCGACCGGCCCCCCAAGCCGCCGCCACCCCAGAATCCCCAAGGGTCCCGCATCCGGAAAGTGAGGTGAGCGCGACCGCACCCGGTGCGGAGGGAGAAACTGAGGCACGGGGTCATGGTAAAGGGAGAAAGGAAGAGACAGGCTTGCGGATGAATGGTTGAACGGATGGGAAGGACAGACAGCATCTCAGTGGTCCCTGCACCCCTAAGACGCAGGAGTCAGGGGATCCACATAAGGGCTCCCAGAATCCTGCAGCTCCCTTAGAAATCTGGGAGTCGGGGCTCTACGGACCCCCCAACGTCAAGGCCTCTCAGCCCCTTGAGATTTGCAGTCCTTGTTCCCCACCCCACCCCTAACCTTGGGGACCTAAGGCAACCTCTGAGTCCCTCAAGAACCCAGGTGTCAGAGCTCACAGCCAGCCCACCCCCACTGGAGAATCAGAATCCCCAACCCTGGACCCCAGACCCTTTCCAGAAGGCTGGGACCCCGGCGTCAGAGCACCCAGTGCCCTCTCTCCCCAAGGACCTAGGAGTCCAGTCTCCCTCCTCCAGGAGTCCCTGGGACCAGGCATGGGCGCCCCCGGCCCCCGCCTTCCGGATCCAGGTGTCCCCCCTCCTCAGCCTGAAGCTTCGCGTCTCGGAGGCCGCGCTCGCGTCGCCATGGCAACAGGAGTCTATTTTGCGCTGGGAACACACAGCTTCAGCCGCAGCGCCCCCCCACCCCGCCCCTCTAAACCCGGCCGAGAGAGAGTAGGGGGACCAGGAGGGAGACAGGTGGTCCGCAGTGGGGGGGAGGCAGAGACGCTCAGAGGAGCAGAGATTTGTAGACAGCAAACCTGGGAAAGAGACACAGAGACAGGAGAGAGAGACAGAGACAGAGGGAGCAGGGAAGAGGAAATGCTGGCACACGGAAAACTGAGACTCAGAAGGGGACAGCGAAGAGATGGAGCCGTAGGGCAGAGACTCAGAGACGCAGAGATGCGAGGTCTAGACACCGGCAAGGAGAGACCAAGACCCAGGACACATCCCGTTAGAGACGAGAGACCCGCCCTGGGAGGAGGGATGGACAAGGAGACACAAGCGACAGGAAGGCCTAGGGACCTGGGGGGCCGGGGAGGGGGGCCGCAGGGACCAGGTCTGGGCCCGCCACCTGAATGAGTCGAGGGAGAGTTCACGTCTCTCCCTCAGTCCCCGCCTCCCTGGCTTCCAGGGGCGTTTTGAGGTGGGAGAAATGGGAGGAGCAACACCGGATCCCCCACCCCACCGCCCCCACCCGGACCCCTTCGTTTCTCCCTCCACTTTTCCCCACCTGCAGGTCCGCCCCTTCTTGAATCCAGATCCCTGCCTCTCTTCGCCTCCTCTTCCCCACTTTCCACATCCCAGCCCCATACGGACCCTCACCCCTCCCTTTGCATTCGGAACCTGTGAGCTTGGCTCAGCCCGTGAGCTTGGCCCAGCCCGCCACCGCCTCTTCCTCAAGGCCCACCACGACCCTCAGTCCCCGTCGACCTCCGCCTGCGGACTCCCCTCCAGCCCCCAGCTCCCCAGGGCCAGGACTTCTGCCTCTGTTTCTGGGTCTCTATCACTCCCTGGGCCTCTGCCCCCTCCCAAGGCTCCCTCTCCCTGTCCTCCTCCTGCTGCGTCTCTCCTAATCTCCACTGCCTCCACGCTAGCTCCTCAGGCCCCACGGAGCCCTGGCTGCCACCTCCAGCTGGCAGGGTCAGGGGAGGGGTGGGAGCCAGAGGTTGGGACAAAGTGCTGTGCAGGGTGACAGGTGGGGGAAGGGGTTCTCCAGGAGCGCAGGGAACCAGTGGGGCCTACTGGGGAACCCCTCCTCCAACTGGCTCCCCTGATCTCTGTCCATCCATCTGTGTCTCTTAGGTCCTCTTAGGGTTGAAGGGGTTTGGGGCACAGCCAGACCTCTGGCCCTGAGCCGCTGGGCAAGCAAAGTGCAGAGAGTGAGGAGATTGGGTCTCAGAGGCCCCCTTCTTCTCCACCTGTGGAGGAAAAAAGTGTCTCTGTATGAGTGAATGGGGGTGGGGGCAGGGGTGGGGCTCTGTGTGTGGGGGTTTGTCACATGCCTGCTTCCAGAATCTCCACCACTGGGTGAGGAAGTGTTTGCACACGTGTGTGTGCACCCACAAGGTTGCATGACTGGGGGCTGTGATATGTGTAGTCGCATGTCCATCCGAGTGTAGCTGGTTTGGGCAGGTTCTTACCTGTGTTCGTGAGCTGTATGTGGTCCCAGTGTGTCACGATGCCTGAGATTGTATGCTGTAGGCTGAAACACGCAGACATGTGTGGCTGTGTCCACGTGGAGCTGGGTATTGACAGGAGGTTCCAGGTGGACCATCAGGATGACACATGGGGTGTCCTTGAATGTTGCGTCTGGGACACTGTGTGGGTGCCCCGTGCTTTGTGTCATTGTGTATATAAGTTCTGTTGTGTGAGCAAAGGGGTGAACTTGTTCCCCTGTATCCTTGTGTCTGGATGGGCCACGTGTCCCTAGGTGTGGGTCCCCTTCCCACCAGTGGGTGCTGCCCTGCACTGCACTGGGAGGTGTGAGGCTGGAGCAGGAGGGGCTGTGTGTGTGTGTGTGTGTGTGTGTGATGTGTCTGGGTGTGTTGCTGTTTTTGAGGGGACGTGTTACTTGCTCCACACCTCACCCCCAGAGTTGTCAGTGGCCTGGAGTTTTGTCTCCCTGGGTGTGTGCCCCTGTGTGCAGTTGGAGAAGACAATGGGACTCTGTCAGGAGGGGGAGAATTTGTGTCCATGGAGCCCAGGGGAGACTTGGCACAGAATGGGGATTGAGCAGGCACACCGCTAGCCCACACAGCGGCCTTTGTACAGATGAGGTAAAGGCGCCCTTGGCCGATGTGGCCCCCCAGCGTCTATGGTTTGGCAGGCAGATGGCACTTTTGTGTGAGTCTGAAAAGGGTGCCCCTTCCCACAGATGGATGCAACCCAACCGGCACACCTTAGAGAGGATAGCCCCTCTTGGTTCCAGCCAGACCCCCTTGTGCAGTGCCCAGCCTGTCAGCCCTATGTGGCAGCGGTCAGTGAATGAAGGGATCCATACTGCTGTGTGCATGTGGCACTGTTGGAAGGGGTGTCTGTGTGCGTGTCAACCGTTTCTCTGCGTGGGATTCAGGCATCCATGTTCTGTGGGTGGTGGTACCCTGGGGCCTGAGTTCAGGGCTCGCTCCACCGCTTGGGCACCGTGGGGCTCAGGCAAATCGGGGGACCTGTTGAAACTTTGGTGCCCTCATTTAAAGTGTGTATGTGTGTGTGTGTGAGAGAGAGACAGACAGACGCACAGATACACAGACACACAGAGACAGACAGACACACTGAGGCTTGAAATCCCTTGACTATTAGATCTAGATACGGGAAAGAAATAAGCGTTTGGGGGGACTGAGGAACATAGGGATCTAAGCCAGTGGTTCTCAACAAGGGCAACTGTGCCCCTGGTGACATTTGGCAATGCCAGCAGGCATCTTATGCTGTCACGATGTGTGGGGATGCGAAGCTCCTGGTGTGTAGTGGATGCTGCTAAACACTGGTCCCCAAAAGTCAGCTTGAGAACCCTGCAATCCCTCTTCCCACCTGCCTGGCCTACAAACTCAGATTCTCAACTTCAATCTCTCTCCTCCCCCCACCCACACCTCCTTCTCCTGTCTCCCTGCATTCCCTCCCTCTATTCCCTCTGACCCCTCCCAAACTCCTCTCTCCATGTCCCCAACCCTCCCCTCTCAATCCTCCTATCCTCCTTTCTCTCTCCTACCCCCCCTCTCTTACCCCCTCTTACTCTCCATCACCCACTTCCGCGATTCCTTCTCCATCACATCGGTCCTGGTTTTTGTCCACCCATCTGACATCTCCTTCCCAATCTTTTCTCCCATCCATCACTTCCGTTGATCCTTTCCATCCATCATTATCATTTATCATTCTGTTCTCCTCCGGCCTGGTATGGGTATGTCTCCGTTGTTTCCCTTCCTCCACTGCCGGGTGAAACCACCAACACTGGACCCGTGCATCTCCTCTCCACTCATCCTGTCTCCACCCGTCTATCTTCCCTCGCCCCCCTTCCTCATCCTCCCTGGCCACCCGTCTCCATATTTCCCCACCTGTGGACATCTCTCATTCCGCCCTCCGCTCCAGCCTCGGTTCTCCGCTCAGCCTGGCGGCCCCGTTGGACCTCCTGCGCCACCCATGCCGGCCCTCCTGCTCCTCGGGACCCTCCTGCTCCTGGCTTCGACCGCTGACCAGGCCAGGGCGCGCCCGTCCAACGCCACGAGCGCCGAGCCCCCGGGTCCGCTGCCCGCCCTGCTGGCGCACCTGCGGCGCCTGACCGGGGCTCTGACGGGCGGCGGGGGCGCGGCAGGTCCCGGCGCCAACGGCACGAGGACCAGCCCCGCGAGCGGGACGGGCGCAGCGGCGCGGGCGCCCCCTCCGGCAGAGCTCTGCCACGGCTACTACGATGTCATGGGCCAGTACGATGCCACCTTCAACTGCAGCACGGGCTCCTACCGCTTCTGCTGCGGCACCTGCCACTACCGCTTCTGCTGCGAGCACCGCCACATGCGCCTGGCGCAGGCCTCCTGCTCCAACTACGACACGCCACGCTGGGCCACCACGCCGCCGCCACTGGCCGGGGGCGCTGGGGGCGCCGGGGGTGCGGGCGGGGGGCCCGGGCCCGGCCAAGCCGGGTGGCTGGAAGGGGGCCGGGCAGGGGGCAACGGGGTGCGTGGGGGCGAGGGCCCCGGGGGCAGCACGGCCTACGTAGTGTGCGGGGTCATCAGCTTCGCCCTGGCCGTAGGCGTCGGAGCCAAAGTGGCCTTCAGCAAGGCGTCCCGTGCGCCCAGGGCGCACCGGGATATCAACGTGCCCAGGTGTGTGCGCGCTGGGGCAGGAGGGAAGGGAGCCTGGGGGCGGGGCCTGGGCAATGGAAGGTGGAGCCATCGGGGCAGGGCTACAGGGATGGGGGCGTGGTCAGAGACCAAGGAGGCAGCAAACGAACGCCTGGCTGTTGAGTGTCAGGGAGGCTCACGCCTCATTCATTCAACAAATACTTCTTGAGCACTTTCTGTGGGCCAGGAGCTGGGGATACAGGAGTGAACAAAACAAGGTCCCTCCCCTGATGGGCAAGCCTGGCTTCCCATCCCAGGTGCGACCCCAGGCAATTGTGCCTCTGTTTCCTCATCTGCACAATGGGGCTAATAAATGTTCCCCACCCATTCGGACTGTAATGAAGATTAACTGAGTTGATTCATGTTGAGTCCTGGCACACGGTAAGCCCTCAATAAATGTTGGCCACCATTATCATAAAAGTTAGTGGCCCAGACAGTAAGCAAGCAGACAAATATGCAATATACTTTTAGAGACTGACAACTGTGAGGAAAGTTAAGCAGCATAAGGAGTTGGGGGGGGGGGTTGTTTTATATGAAGTGGCCAGGAAAGGCCTCTCTGAGCAGACTTGGAGGAAAGGAGCAAACCAAGTAGGTATCTGTGGGAATGGCATTTCAGACAGAGAGAACAGTATATACAAAGGCCCTGAGGTGGCGTGTTTGCAGGACAGTGAAGGAGCCAATACAGCTGGAGAGCAGTGCCAAGGAGGAGGTGGACAGAGGCAGCAGAGACCAGGTTTATTCCAGGGTGATGGGGGAGCCACGGGAGGGGCCTGCACTCAGCCTGCGCGGCGAGACAAGACTGCAAGGGGCAGGGGCAGAAGCAGGAGACTGGTTAGGACACTGTGGCAATGGTCCAGATGAGAGGTAGTGCTGGTAGCAGCGGAGGTGGTGAGAAGCAGTCGACTTGGGATATATTTTGGAGGTCGAATCCGCAAGCTTGCTGAGGAACATGAGGGAAAGCAAGAGAAGCCAAGGGTGATTCTAAGATTTGGGGTCTGCGTAGCTGGGTGAATGGGGAACCCTTTATCCCCATTGGAAAGGCTACAAAGAAACAGGATTCAGCTTCCAAGTCAGGGTGGGCAGGGCACTTCAAGCAGGAAGTGTGATCCCAGGAACCTTTGGGCGGACAGTGCTCAGATTGCCATTAGCGAGGGGCGTGGCCAAAGGCGAGAAGCCCAGCCGAGCTGAGTTGACAGATTATCCCAAAGGTGAGAATAGGGAGGGGAGAGAAGCCTGGGTCCTCCCTCCCCCACCCCGGGTCCTCAGGGAACTGACCATCCCTCTGCCACCTCTAGGGCTCTGGTGGACATTCTGAGGCATCAGGCAGGACCCGGGACCCGCCCCGACCGGGCACGAAGCAGCTCCTTGACCCCAGGAATCGGGGGTCCTGACAGTATGACCCCGAGGACACCCAAGAACCTCTACAACTCTATGAAGCCCTCCAATCTCGGTGAGTGGCACCTGGAAGTTGCGGCGGTGGCCTGTGACCACGCCCCATCCCAGTAGCCCCACCCTCTTCAGGTGGCCCCACCTCTGACTGCTCAGGCCCCACCCCCAACCTCAGCCTCCCCGCCTCCGCAGTGAGCAAGAGCCCCCTCCCTGCCTTCTGTGGACACCCTGGGTGGGCGCCATGGACGGCAGGGTGACTTAGAATAAGCCCCTGCGCTTGACAAACTCCAAGTCAGACCACCCAACAGCCAAGGACACACCAGGACGCACCTATTGAATTAGAACTTGCCGAGGGCCAGATTGCTGGGGTTGGCATCCTGGCTCTGCTTCTGTGTGACCTGGCGCAAGCCTGTGTCCTCACCCATAATATGAGAAGCAGCCAGTGCTCCCCTGATAGGGCTGTTGTAAAGATCCAGTGAACAAACGAGTCTGGTGCTCAGAGCCGTGCCTGGCCCAGAAAACGCGCTGTGTAAGTGTGAGCTGTTGTTATTCTTACATTTCGTGGTGAGTACGTCGAGAAGTCAGGGAGCTGGAACAGGCTGAAAAGGTCTCCTCTGGTTGGAGGAGGAAGGCTCCCCAAGGAAATACAGCTTGAGCAGTGGCCTGGAGAGTGAGGGGAGTTACTTGGGCTGAGGGAGCTCTGGCTGGAGTGGAGCTTGTGAGGCCAGGGAGAGAGTGAGCAGACACCCGACGAAGGGCCTTGAATGCCACGCTGAGCTGAGGAGCTCTATCTTTGCCCTGAGGGTGATGGGGAGCCACAGAGGAGTTTAGAGCAAAGTCAGAAGTAGGCGGGAAAGCTATCCTATGTGAAGGGGAGAGGCTGGGATGATGGTCCAGGCTGTAAAGGACAGGCCTGAGCTGGGTTTGAGTAGCAGTAATAAGAAACATTTGAGATGGATCTTGAGGGATGAATAGGAGTTTTTCAGACAAAGATGGAGAGGCAGGGATTCATGGTAGAGAGAACAGCATGTGCAAAGGCCCTGTGGTGGGACTGAGCTGGGCTCAGTCATGCGCCAGAGAGAAATGTGGCTTGAGAGGAGGGGTGGGAGATGAGATTGCAGACGTCAGCCTGGACCAAGTCACACAGGCCTCAAATGCCATTGCCGGCTTAGCCTGTGCCCAGTGGGTTATGAAGACACCAGAACAGTGTTGAGCAGCAAAGGGGCAGATGTGGATGTAGGAGTTCCATGGTAGGGCAGACCTTGGACACGGCTGGCCAATGGCCATAAGGCTGGTTTGATGACCCAGGAGGGAGAGGCAGGTCAGGGCTGAGATTCAGGAGGCAGGCGGGAACAGAGCTGGGGACCAGGTGGATGTGAGTGGGGGGCCTTCTATGAGACCAGGACAGTGGCACCAGCTGAGAGTGAGCAATGGTGGTGATGCCACCTCCCTTCTTGGTCCCCACAGATAACCTGCACCACAACTACCTGCACCTCAACATCAACAGCCCCAAGCACCATGCCACCACGCTTGGTACGAACCAGGGCTGGGCTGGGGACAACAGGGCTCCTTTCCTTCCCTTGACTGCACACGAGCTGGGTGCCTGGGATAGAGCAGGTGTGAGACCCTGGGAGCCTGTCCTCACAGTCTAGCCAGGTGACGAAATGAACCTCAGTTTCCCCATTTGGACACCAGAAATGGTCAGCTCTCTCCCACCATGTTGGTAGGGAGATGCAGGAGCCTACCCCCTAGTCTGGGGTAGGGCACCCAGTGGGTGCTGGGCAAGGGCCAGTTGCTTTTCCTCCTGTGACATGTCCTCTATCCCAGCAAAGAGCCTGTCTCCAGATGTGGGGGGAGTAGCAAAGGCAGCCTGGACAGCGGGAGCTTTGAGGGACTGGAATCCCAGATTTATACTCCCTAAGGGTCCGGGGGCCTGGACTCCTGGGTCTGAGGGAGGAGGGCTGGGGGCCTGGACTCCTGGGTCCGAGGGAAGAAGGCCTGGGGCCTGGACTCCTGGGTCTGAGGGAGGAGGGGCTGGGGGTGGGGACTCCTGGGTCTGAGGGAGGAGGGCTGGGGGCCTGGACTCCTGGGTCTGAGGGAGGAGGGGCTGGACTGACCCCAGCTGTGCTCTCTGCCCCAGACTGGAGGGCCGCCCCACCACCCAGCCCCTCCTTGCATTACTCTACACTGTCCTGCTCTCGGTCTTTCCACAACCTCTCGCACCTGCCCCCGTCCTACGAGGCCGCTGTGAAATCCGAACTCAACCGCTACTCCTCCCTCAAGAGGCTGGGTGAGTCCCGGGAAGGGCAGCAGCCGGAGCCATGGGGCGGGGTCACCGCCAGGGCCTGGGTTCAGGACCGCGGACAGTGGCCCAACAGACGTCTGTGGTTTAGAGCCTCCCCCAGGTTCTTCTCCAAGTTTGTTCCAGAATTACCTGAAGTAATTTTGTATCAGAATTACCTGGGGTGCTTTTATAAATGTTAATTCATGGTACTCCTCCATGTACACACACACATACGATCTACTGTATTTATCAGGACTTGCATTTGCAATGAATAGAAATATGACTTTAAGCACATGCACACACACACACACACACACACACACACACACACACACACAAAGGTAACTAAGTGGGCTTGGCAATGGGAAGGCTATGGGTCACGAGCTTCAGGTGTGGCTGGATCCAGGTGCTCAAAAGCTGTCTCTCAAAAGGATTCTACATCTCTCAGTTCTGCTAAACAGTGGGCTGGCTTCATTTTCAGACAGATATTCCCCCCTCCATGGTGGCAAAGAGTGACCTGAGAATTTTCAGGCGCCCATTCAACCAGCAGAAAAGAGTCTCTCCCAATGACGCCAGCAACAATCCCAGGCCTGGGTCCCATCAGCCCTTAAATGTCACATACTCATCCCTGAACCAATCATTGTGACTCTGATTGGACATTTCTGGCTCAGTGGCCCATCCCTAGCAGTGGAACATCCTTCAAAAATTTTTAACTGAGAGCTAAGTAAGAAATGCTTTTTGGCCCTGGCCGGTTTGGCTCAGTGGTTGGAGCGTCGGCCTGCGGTCCAGAGAGACCCGGGCTCGGTTCCAGCTAGGGGCGTGTACCTCGGTTGCAGTTTGTCCCTGGCCCCTGGTGGGTCGTGCGGGAGGCAGCCACTCAATGTGTCCCTTTCATGTCGATGTTTCTCTCTCTTCCTCTCTCTCCCTCCCACTCTATCTGAACAAAAAGTGGGGAAAAAATGTCCTCGGGTGAGGATAAAAAAAAGAAAATAAAAAAGAAAAAGAAATGCTTTTTAGCCCTGGCTGGTTTGGCTCAGCGGTTAGAGCATCGGCCCGTGGACCAGAGAGTCCCAGGTTCAGTTCCTGCTAAGGGCATGTACCTCGGTTGCAGTTTGTCCCTGGCCCTGGTTGGAGTCATGTGAGTGGCAGCCACTCCATGTGTCTCTCTCACATCGATGTTTCTCTCTCTTCCTCCCTCTCTCCCTTCCGCTCTGTCTGAATATAAATGCAAAAATGTCCTTGGGTGAGGATAAAAAAAAAATAAATAAAAATAAAAATAAATGCTTTTCTATTATGACGCATGAGATACATGCATATTTGCACATTTTTAAACACAGGAAAACTTTGGAACTTATTAAGAACATTTTTGGAAGTGTTTATCTTGGTCCGTTGAGGTCTTGCTTCCAGGTGTATCCTCTGGCTCAAATAATTTTTTAAAAAAATTATTTTTCTTTATTGATTTTAGAGAGAGAGAAGGGAGAGGGAGAGACAGAAACATTGATGAGAGAACATCGACTGGCCACCTCCTGCATGCTCCCCACTGGGGATTTGGCCCACAACCTGGGCATGTGTCCTGACCGGGAATCAAACTGGCGACCTCTTGGTGCATGGGTCGATGCTCAACCACTGAGCCACACTAGCCGGGCTCGGTGGATTTTTAAAAAAATATGTTTCTATTGATTTTTGGTTTTTTGAGAGAGAGAGAGGAAGGAAGAGAGAGAGAGATAGAAACATCAATGTGAGAGAGAAACATCAATTGATCGTCTGTCTTCTGCACGGCCCCCAATAGGGATGGAGCCAGAAACCCGGGCACGTGCCCTGACCAGGAATCAAACTGGGACCTCTCAGTCGGTGGGATGATGCTCAATCCACTGAGCCACATTGGCTGGGCTTGGTGGATTATTTTAAAACAAGTCTCAGGCCCTGGCCTGTTTGGCTCAGCAGTTAGAGCATCAGCCCATGGACCAGAGTCCTGGGTTCAGTTCCCTCTAAGGGCATGTACCTCGGTTGCAGTTTGTCCCCGGCCCTGGTTGGGGTCGTGTGGGTGGCAACCATTCGATGTGTCTCTCTCACATCGATGTTTCTCTCTCTCTCTTCCTCTCTCTCTTCCTCCCTCTCTCCCTTCCTCTCTATCTGAAAATAAATGCAAAAATGTCCTCGGGTGAGGATTTAAAAAATAATAATAAAATAAAACAAGTCTCAGGAATTATGTCACTTTATCCATTCATATTTCAATAACACACACATAAGTGGAAAAAATGTATGAACCACTATGCCCTTATTATGGGGAAGAGAATTTTCTATGCTCTTTCATTTTTCAAAATGCCAGTCACTACCTATAAAATTGACTTCACAACCCACCTATGGGTCACATCTCCAAGACTGAAAAACACTGCTAAAGGATGAAAGAGAGGGGAAAATGCTTCCTCAAACGCAAACCTTGGGTTCTACTCCCAAAAGAACCACTCTGAGGCAAAAAAAAAAAAAAAAAAAGTCCCCACATCTACCTGCCCAGCACGGCAGGAGGGGCCTGGGAGTCTGTATTTTGGCCACATTGCTAGCCTGATGTTCTGATTAAATTGTGCCCCTGCCCAGGCTAATGACCCGGGTGTTCTGGGTGATGCTGGGGGTCCCCGTGGGGGTGCAGGTCCAGTGCGCAGGGCGGGGGTGGGATGTAGGGAAGCCAGGAGAGGGGGTAGGTTCTGGGCTGGCTGGGACTGACCCTGCGCCTTCTTCCCTTCTCCCTAGCCGAGAAGGACCTGGACGAGGCCTACCTGAAGCGCTGGCACCTGGGAGAGATGCCCCGCGGAACGCTGCCCCTGCATACGTTGCGGCGACCTGGCACCGGGGGCGGCTACCGCATGGATGGCTGGGGCAGCCCCGAAGAGCTGGGCCTGGCGCCCGCGCCCAACCCGCGGAGGGTCATGTCTCAGGAGCACCTGCTAGGCAACGGGGGCCGGGCGCGCTACGAGTTCACGCTGCCTCGCGCGCGCCTGGTGTCGCAGGAGCACCTGCTCCTGTCGTCACCCGAAGCCTTGCGCCAGAGCCGTGAGCACCTGCTGTCGCCCCCGCGCAGCCCCGCGCTGCCCCCAGAGCCCACCTCCCGCGCGGGCCTGGCTGCCTCCCACTCTAACCTGCTGCTGGGGCCCGGGGGGCCCCCCACACCACTGCACGGGCTGCCCCCGCCGCCCGGCCTGCACGCGCACCACCACCACGGCCTGCACGGCTCTCCGCAGCCTGCCTGGATGGCGGACGCCGGCGGAGGCGGGGGCACGCTGGCCCGCAGGCCGCCCTTCCAGCGCCAGGGCACGCTGGAGCAGCTGCAGTTCATCCCTGGCCATCACCTGCCCCAACACCTGCGCACCGCCAGCAAGAACGAGGTGACTGTCTGAGGCCAGGCCGGGGGCTGGAGGGCTTTGGCCTGGCGGGCCCCCATCTCAGCCTGCATCCCCCAACACACTCCAGGGGCCTGGGACCCAGATTGGCTTGTGGCCTGGGGTGGCGGTAGGGGGAGCTGCCTCTGAGGACACTGCTTTGAATGAAATCGTCACAGGAGACAAGGCCTCCTTCTAGAATGTCACAACAGATAAGATCGCTCCTCATATGTCACTGTTTGAGGCTAGGCTCCTTCCCATGACGTCATCACAGAGGAAGAGGCCTGCCTGTGAGGTTATCACTAGCAACAATGTTAACAAAGGGACCAAACCTTCCCCTGAGGTCATCACTAGAGGCCATATTCCATGAGGTCATCACAAAGACTTCCTTCTTGTGATGTCATAGCAGAGACAAGGCCTTGTCCTATGACATCATCCCTAGAGACAACAATTCCTTCCTGTGATGTCACTGCAGAGACAAGTCTCACCCTTATAACATCATCTCTGGCACCAAAAGGCCTCTTTTGACATCATCATCACCAGAAAAATATTTTCCTCCAGAGAAGATGCCTGTCTATGATGTCATCACTAAAGACAAAGCCATCTTGCTGGGACACACTGCAGGGGAAAACCTCACCAAGTGTGTCCTCACTAGACACAAGGCCTCCTTTCCGCGGCACCATCACAGGGACTCCACCTCCTTCCTGTGATGCCATCACCAGAGAAGGTGCCTTGCCCTATGATATCATCAGAGGGACTGTGCCTCTTCCAGGGGGCTGTGATGTCACTACCAGACCCCACCTGCTTTGAGAGGACACTGTGAGAAACCTCACTGCTGCCCATCACAAGGAGGCATGGCAGGCCCGGAGTCCATGAGAAAGTGCCCTGTCCTGAGATGTCCTCTGAGGGATGTCATCACTGGGGAGGCTGCCCCCGTCCAGAAGGGTCTCCCCAGAGGTGATGGTCTGTCTATAGGTTGGTTGCAGTGAGGACCCCCGACTCCTGTCTGAGGCTCTGCCCCAATGCTATGATGTCATCACCAGAGACACTGCCTGCTCTGGGGGGCCATCACTTGTGCTGGTGTCACCAGTTTCTGCCTTGTCCCATCATGACTTAGCATGGTCACTCCTCTCCTGACCCCAGGGACATGTGCTGCAGGATCTCTGCCAGGCTCTCCCTCTAAAGGGAGGTTGGGCCTTGGGTCCCACCCTTGTGCAGTGATGTCACCTCCTGTGTGGTTCCCAGAGGGCAGTGCTCCCAGACTGGCTTCTTTTCTCAAGGAGGCTATTCTGGCCCACCAGACTCTCAGAGTCCTGAGACTCAAAGGTGTTTCAAGGGCAGGTGCCACTTCTCTCTGCCATAATTAGAGACATCATTGCCTCTGTCAACAAAGTCCTGGCCTCCTGCCGGGGTCAGGGAGGGTGGGGTATGCCTGCTATTGATCTTGCTGATGACATCAGCACCACAAGACTTCCACTGCTCATGATGGCATTGCACCTGGAGTCAAATGCTAACCATGCCTGATGATAACATCATTTCCCTATGACCTACGGTATCTTCATCTCCCAGGATCCACAACTATGGTATCATCCTCTTCAGGATTTAACATAACCATATAGGGTCACCTTCTCCCAAGCTTCCCCATAGCCAATGGTGTCACCATCTTCCACAATTCTCCATAACCATGGTGTCTTCATATCCCAGGATCCACCACAACCACTGTATCATCCTTTAGAACCACTGTCATCATCTCCAAGAATTCACCATGACCAATTACCTTCCAGAATCCACTGTGGTTGATGGTAACATCTTCTACCAAGATCCACTAGCACTGGTGATGCCACCATTTCCCCTAATCCCCATAATTGTGGTATCATCAACTTGCAGGATCCCCTTCAACCATAATGTCTTCATGCCCCAGGACCCACTCTAGCCATGGTGTCATCACCTCCCAGGACACACTTCAGACATGGTGTCACCCCCACAGCATCCATGAGAGTCAGTGGTGTCCCAGGACCCATGATAACCAATAGTGTCATCTCCCAGGAACCATTTCAACCATGGTGTCATCATCTACTGGAATACACCACATCCACAACATCATTTCCCAGGATCCATGACACCCAACAGTGTCATCAGCTCCTAGGATCCATGACACCCAACAGTGTCATCAGCTCCTAGGATCCATGACACCCAATAGTGTCATTACTTCCCAGGATCCATTTCAACTATGGTGTCATCATCTACAGGAATACACCACATCCATGACATCATTTTCCAGGATCCATGACACCCAATAGTATCATCACCTCCCAGGATCCATTTCAACCATGGTGTCATCATCTACTGGGATCCACCACAACCATGACATCATCATCTCCAAGGATCCAGGACACCCAATGGTGCCATCATTTACCAGGATCCACGTCAGCCATGTACCATCTTCCAGGGTCCATCATCTTGGGAGCCAAGTACTATGACAGCTGTATTTCAATTGTCTTCTGGGGTCACGTGGCACGTACAGTTGTTCCCTTAGGAACCCAGCACAATACATACCATTTTCCCATTGCCTCAAAAATGGAGTAGAGGTCCCCTCTGATACACCATCCCTACTCTGGTCCTTCTTGATGATGTCATTGCCTCCCTCCAGACTTAGGCTGATGCCTGCTTCAACCCCACCACAGACTTGGCCTTGGCCAGCCCCCCTACCACCCCTCTGGTGAAGACATCCAGGCCCCTCCTGATAACTCGTTGCCTTTCACCCAACTATCTGATTGGTGACAGGGTCAACATGGAGGCCTCTTATCATCACCAGAGGGGGGGCGGCTTTCCAATCCTTGGGTAATGTCACTGCCCCTTGCCTAATCCCTCTTACCTGGACCTCCACCTGCAGCAGCACTCCACTGGCTTGGGCCAAATTCTCCTCAGAGACTCCTGTGGGCTGGGCCCGCTAGCTGCTAATTTCCCTGGGGCCTTCAATCATGTCCTCTGCTGGCCTGGTCCTGGAGCAGGCACAGCTGGACAGCCATGCTATGGCCAGTGCCATATGTGAGGGGCTCTGCATCATCCCAACAATCAGAGAAGCAGCATTCTCCCCTTCATTTCTCCTGCACACACCGGGGAGCCCCCAGGGCTTTCGGGGATTCACCAACACCCAATTCTCTTTGTACATAGCCATGCTGGGGTTGGGGGCGGCCATTCCCCCAGTCTTAAAGGGCTACACATCTCCTCCCCTAGCCCCCAGGGCGAGGTGGGGTCCTCTTTTCCCACCTCTGGGTTGTTCCCTCCTTCCATTTCCCCTTGCCCGGAATACTGGCACCTCAGTTCATCCCTCCTCAGCCTTTGGCTCCCACAAACACTGAGGGAATGCGGGGAAGGGGTACCCCCATCTACCTAGCCCAGCGCTAGTTTTCAACGCCATGCTCAGTGGCCCTGGAGCAGACTGTGACTTCCTCCTAAAAGAGCCAGCTTAAGCACCTGCCCCTCCTAGACCCCGCCCCTCTGCTCACCATCTCCACAAAGCACTCAGCTTTCTGCAGCCCCCAGAATTGGGGGGCTCCAGGCCCTTCAGCTTCTGTATGCCCCCCTCAACTTGCTCTCTCCTGGCCTGGACTCCGGGTATTTTGCCCCAACCCTGGGGCCTTGGCCTCTTATCTCAAATAAGCCATAGTGAGGAGAGGTTCTGAGGAGGTGAGGAAGTGGGCATGTCCTGCCAAATTCCCCAGATGCTCTGGAGTCGGACCTCGCCTTCTGAGTCTTCCTCCTCCCCCCCATAAACACACACACACACACACCTGCCCTTCTGATTGTGGGCAATGGGGGGATGGTGCAGAGACAGGAAGATAGTTCTGGACCAGAAGACCCTCCCCAGCTCTGCCTCCCTCCTTATCCCCTTAACCCAACACCAGACTCTCCCCCCAGTTCCTTGGTGGGGACAGCCAGCCGAGCTGCAAGTTGGTATTTTTGGAATAAACAGATGTTTTCCTGATTCTAAGGCTCAAAGTCACTGCTGGGAAGGGATGGGTTTCCATGTGTGTGTTGATGGGTCACTGGGGATTCCCCATGTGGCCAAGGTAAAGGGTGGGCATCCAAATGTCCTCACCGGTGGTCAGGGCTGCCTCCCTGCATCCTCACCAGGCATGGGGGCGTGGAATGTGTCTATAAGTCCTCATTTCTTCCTAAGAAAGCCTCTTCCCTCTGAGCATTTAAGCATTTGCTGACAGGTTCTCTGTTTGCACCTCCTTATATTTGAATTCTCTGGCTGAGTATCAGTGGGGGGCTGTAACAGCTTTCTGGGGCTGCTGAAACAAAGTACGACACACTGGGCAGCTTAAGCACAGGAAAGTATTGCCCGGTTCTGGAGGCTGGAAGTCCAAGATGGTGGTGTCACAGGGCTGATTCCCTCTGAGGCTGAAAATCTGTTCCCTGCCTTTCTCGCCTAGCTTCTGGTGGCAGTGGCTGGCATTCATCATCTATGTCTACATCTGTCTCTGTGCCTAAATTTCCCTGTTTTGTTTTGAATCCTCATCAGAGGATATTTTCATTGATTTTGAGAGAGAGAGAGAGAGAGAGAGAGAGAGAGAGAGAGAGAGAGAGAGAAACATGAATGTGAGAGAGAAACATTGATCAGTTGCTTCTCCGGGCCAAGGACTGAACCTGCAACCTAGGTATGTGCCCTGACTGGGGATCGAACCCGTGACCTTTCAGTGTATGGGATGATGCTCCCACCAACTGAGCTGTTTTATAGGGACACCAGTTATATGGGATTAGGGCCCACACCAATGACTTCATTTTATGTCGACCATCTGCAAAGACCCTATTTCCAAATAAAGTCACATTCACAGGTTCTGGAGGTTCGGACTTGAACATATTTTGGGGGACACAATTCAACCTGTAACAGGGCACAGTGTGGTTGAGTACCAGTTTTTATGATGATAACTAGGGCATTTCCCCACCTCTCTTCTCCCACCCACTTCACTAGAGAATTTGCATAGTGTTGCCCCCTCCCTACTCAGGAAGTGCCTGCCAGGCTTGGTTTTATGAACTTGATGAGAGCCCTCCCCTAGGGGCATCTAAGCATGTGCTGACAAATTGCAGACCTTCGACTGGCATCAAAGCCTTCCTTTGCACATCCCTCTGGGTGTGGCGTGTGTATGCAGTGCATACTGGCATTGATGTATCATTAAGAAAACCCCTTCCTCTCTAGTGCATTTAAGTGTTTGCTTCCCAAATAGATTTTACTCTGTATTGGTTAGGGTTCTCCAGGGAACCAGAACAGAGAGAGAGAGAGAGAGAAAGAGAGAGAGAGAGAGAGAGAGAGAGAGAGAGAGAGATTAAATTTTTTTCCTAAAATATTTTTAATTGATTTTTTGAGATAGAGGAAGGGAGAGAATCATTGATTTGTTGTTCCACTTATTTATGAATTCATTGGTTGCTTCTTGTATGTGCCCTGACCGGGAATCAAACCCTCGACCTTGGCATATTGGGACAATGCTCCAACCGAGCCACACTGGCCAGGGCTTCCTTTACATCTTGATTCACATGTCTGCTACTTGAAGAAGGTCCACCCTGACCACCCATCTACAGTGTTCCCAGACCCCCTGACCCTGCTCCCGTTTTTATATAATTAATATCTTTTGATATTCTCAACCTCTCTCAGCCACTCACCAGGACATTCCCAGGGTTACACTGACAGTCCTGAGTCCTGGGCAACCCTGGAAGATTATGGAAATAAGTAGAACCCTGCCGAGGGCCACCTGGCAAAAGTGCAAACAGGTCCTGCTCTTTGGTCCTGTGATTCCACTTCCAGGAATTTCTCCTCCAGAAAAGCTCACAGCTTTGCCCAGAGATAAACGTTCGCGGATGTTCACTGCAGCTTCTGGCCTCAGATAGGAGTGGCAGAAACACCCGTCAGTGGGAGAACGCTAGAAAGCCCGGTGTGTTCCTACCGAGGAACACTGCTCAGCCGTGCATCTCCACACTGCCAAGGAAGGACGCGTTGGGATGTGGACAAATGAGGCTGTGTAATTGTCCAAGAAGTTCCGGGCGGGTACACGAGGGCTGCGCGCGCATGCTGCTGGCGAAGGAGGACTAGAGCCGCTCGCTACTCCCACCCTCACTTTTGGCTCTTCAGTAACCCTGGGACTTTCCCTCCAAGCATGTATTTCTTTGTAATTTAATACAGATGAGCAGAAGACATGAAGATTTAACTTCTGAAGCTAGAATTCCAGACCTGGCTGGTGTGGCTCAGTGGATAGAATGATGGCCTGCACACGGAAGGGTCATGGGTTCAATTCCAAATCAAGGGTATGTACCTGGATTGCAGGTTCATTCCTTGCTTGCATGCAAGAGGCGACCAATGGATGTTTCTCTCACACTGCAGTCTCTCTTTCCCACTCTCTCTAAAAACCAATGGAAATATCCTCGGGTGAGGATTAACAAAAAATAGAATTCCAGCCAGTGGGACAATTTGGGTTTCACTGTACTAAAGTAAGTTTCTGAGTCACCAATATTCAGCAAAAGGGCACCCTCTTCCCCTCCCCATCTCACCCCAGCCCTGCCAATTCGTCTCCCAAACCGACTCAGAAGGCCCAGCACTACGCCACCTCCTGAGCAGTTCTCGGATATGCCCTTCTCTCCAGCCACCATGGCCACCAACCTAGCCCAAGCCACAACCAACTCCCTCTGGATTTTGTTTCCACTCTGGGCCTCCAATCCAGTCTGTATCCAGCAGCCCAGAGCTGGAGTCTCAACGTGAGTACCAATTCACTCACCTCCAGGTCAGAATTCCTCACTGGCTCTACCCAGCTCAAGCTCCTCCCACTGGCTTTCGCCTTCAGAGCCTGGCCCTCTGTGCCCACCTCTCTTAGCTCAGAACATTCTTCCCTTACATCTCTCTCTCTTTCCCCACCACTCTGTCCTTTTTTCAAATGCTCCCATCACAGCATTTTTTTTTTATCCTCACCCGAGGACATTTTTTCACTTTTTGTTCAGATAGAGTGGGAGGGAGAGAGAGGAAGAGAGAGAGAGAGAAACATCGACGTGAAAGGGACACATCGGGTGGCTGCCACCCGCACGACCAACCAGGGCAGGGGACAAACTGCAACCGAAGTACATGCCCTTAGCGGGAACCAAACCCGGGATCGCAGGCCGACGCTCTAACCACTGAGCCAAACCGGCCAGGGCCCATCACAGCATTTTAAAAAATTCTTTAAAAGTACTCCTCGGCTCAAAGCTCTGCAGTGGCTGCCTATTCCCTTAAAGAAAAGGCCTAACCATGGCCTTGAAGGCCCTGCACAATGCCCCCTCCCCAACCCGACCACACACATCTCTCCCCATACAAAAAACAACCAGCCCTGGCCAGTTTGGCTTGGAGATTAGAGCTTTGGCCCTCAGACCAAAGGGTCTCCGGTTCGATTCCCAGTTAAGGGCACCTACCTGGATTGCAGGTTTGATCCCTGGCCCCGATGGGGGTCATGCAGGAGACAACCAATCAATGTGTCTCTCATATCGATGTTTCTCTCTCTCTTTTGCCCTCCTCCCTCCCTTCCACTCTATTTAAAAATCAATGGGAAAATATCCTTGAATAAGGATTAACAAAAAAAATTAAATACATAAAAAATAACAGCTTTGAGATATAATTCACATACCATATATACAACTCACCAATTTTAAAGTGTACAATTCAGTGGCTTTCATATATCCATAAAGTTGAGCAACCATAACCATAAGCAATCTTAGAACATTTTCATCACCCTCACTCCCCCCCAAAATCTGTACCCATTAGCTATCACCTCCCTATCCTTCGTTTCCCCATTCCCCCAGCCCTAGGCAATCACTAACCTACTTTCTTTTTGTATGGATTTGACTATTCTGGACATTTCATATATATGGAATCATACAATATATAGCCCTTTGTGACTGGCTTTTCTTTTATTTTTTATCCTCACCCGAGGGCATTTTTACATTTATCTTCAAATAGAGCGGGAGGGAGAGAGGGAGAAAGAGAGAGAGAGAAACATCAATGTGTTGAGAGAGACACATCGAGTGCTTGCCACCCACACAACCCCAACTGGGACCGGGGACAAACTGCAACCGAGGCACATGCCCTTAGTGGGAACCAAACCAGGGACTCTCTGGTCCACCGGCCAACGTTCTAACCGCTGAGCCAAGCCGGCCAGGGTGCTTTTCTTTTCTTTAATATATATGTTTTTTATTTTTTAAAGAGGAAGGAGAGGGAGAGATAGAAACATGGATCGGCTGCCTCCTGCACGCTCCCTACTGGGGGTGGAGCCTGCAACCTGGGCATGTGCCCTGACAGGGAATCAAAACAGCGACCTCTTGGTGCACGGGACCACACTCAACCAACTGAACCACGCTGGCCAGGCGTGACTGGCTTCTTTCACTGAGTATCATGTTTTTGATGCTCATCCATTCTGTAGCGTGTCAGTGCTTCGTTCCTCTTTCCTTTTTTTAAAAAAAAAAATTGTTTTATTTATTGATTTTTAAAGAGAGAGGAAGGGAGAGGAAGAGATAGAAACATAGATGAGAGAGAACATCAATTGGCCACCTCCTGCATGCCCCCCACTGGGGATTGGGCCCACAACCTGGGCATGTGCCCTGATCAGGAATTGAACTGGCAATCCTTTGGTGCAGGGGTCGACGCTCAACCACTGAGGCACACTGGCCGGGCTCCTCTTTTCTTTTTTTGCTTCATTCCTTTCTATAGCTATATAGTGTTCTATTGCCTAGATGTGCGCGATTGCTTTATCCACTCATCAGCTGATGAACACTTTAGTTGTTTACACCTTTTGGGTGTTGTGTATAGTGCTACTATGATAATTTGTTGTAACATTTTTGTGGACACATGTTTTCATTTCTCCGGGTTACATATCTACCAGTAGAATTGCTGGACCATATGGTAACTCTGTTTAACCATTTGAGGGACTGCCAAACTCTTCCAAACCAGGTGTGTGTGTGTGTGTGTGTGTGTGTGTGTGTGTGTGTATGTGAAAGAGAGAGAGAAGAGAGGGAGAGAGGGAGAGAGAGGGGGGGGGAGAGAGAGAGAGAGAGAGAGAGAGAGAGAAACACTAATATATTGTTCCACTTATTTATGCATTCAGTGGTTGATTCTTGTATGTACCCTAACTGAGGATCCAACCTGCAACCTTGGCATATCTGGATGATGCTCTAACCAGCTGAGCTACCCAGCCAGGGCTTTACTACAGTTTTGATAATGCATTTCCCTGCTGGCTGGTAATGTTGAGCATCTTGTCCTGGGCTTATTGGCCATTTGTGTCTCTTCGTTAATCACCACCACCACTTCTTCTCAGGGTATTGCAACAGTCTCCTCCCTGGCCTCCCTGCCTCTGCTCTCAACACCACCCCCTTCATTCTCTTCTCCACCCAGCAGTCAGACCTGGGAAAACCTGAGTCATACTAAGTACTCCTCTGCTTTAAAACAACTATGAGGGCCCTGGCCGGTTTGGCTCAGCGGTTGGAGCATCGGCCTGCGGACCAGAGAGTCCCGGGTTCGGTTCCCGCTAGGGGCACATACCAAAAAAAATAAATAAAAAATAATAATAAATAAATAAAACAACTATGAGGTATCACCTCACACCTGTCAGAATGGCCACCATCAACAAATCATCAAACAGCAAGTGTTGGTGGGGGTGTGAAGAAAAGGGGACTCTAGTACACTGCTGGTGGGAATGCAGACTGGTGCAGCCACTATGGAAAACACTATGGTGTTACCTCAAAAATTAAAAATTGAACTGCCATTTGACCCAGTGATCCCACTTCTAGGAATATAGCCTAAGAAGCCTGAAACACCAATCAGAAAGAATATATGTACCCCTATGTTCATAGCAGCAATATTTACAATAGCTAAGATCTGGAAACAGCCCAAGTGTCCATCAGTAGACAAGTGGATAAAAAAGCTGTGGTACCTATACACAATGGAGTACTATGCAGCTGCACAAAAGAAAGATCTCTTATCCTTTGAGACGACATGGAGGTACCTGGAAAGTATTATCCTAAGCGAAACAAGCCAAGCAAAGAAAAGACAAATATCACATGATCTCACTTATTTGTGGAATATAATGAACTAAACAAACTGATGAACAAAATAGACCCAGAGACATAGAAGTAGGGTACAGACTGACAATCCTCAGAAGGGGGCGCGGAGAGATAAACCACAGAACTTATATGCATGTATGCATAACCGATGGACATAGACAACAAAGCTGGGGACGGGCTGGGGTGGGGGATAGGGAGGAGGGTGTCAATGGGGGGGGGGGAGGAGAAACATCTGTAACGAAAATAAATTAATAAAAAAATAAAAATAAAAAAAATAAAGTACTCCTCGGCTCAAAGCTCTGCAGTGGCTGCCTATTCCCTTAGAGAAAAGGCCTAACCATGGCCTTGAAGGCCCTGCACAATGCCCCCTCCCCAACCCGACCACACACATCTCTCTGACCTCATTTCCCCACACCCTCCCCATGCTCACTCTGTTCCAGCCACACCAGCCTCTTTGCAGTTCCTGGGATGTGCTTGGCCCGGGCTCCAACTATTCCCACTGCCTGGAATGCTTTTACTCAGATAAGCACATAGCTCACTTCCTCTCTCCTTCAAACCTGGGTTCAAGTGACACCTGCTTGGTGAGGCCTATCCTGGCCGCCCAGCTTATAATTCACCAGAGCATCGCACAACCTGGCACCCCAAGCCCTGCCTTTGCTCTACTTTTTTCTTTACCTACATCACTCAGTCCCTTCTGACATACCATGTATTTTACTTGTATTTTATTTTTTGTGCCTGCCTTCACCACTACAGCAACTGCCCCAAAGGCAAAGATCTTTGTTCACTGATGTATCCCCACACCCAGAATAATCCCCTGCACATAGTAGGTACCCAGTAAATGCTTATTGAATCAATGAACACCTCAGGCACTCCACTAGGGCTGAGGACAGGGTTCCTGCTCTCCTGGGGCTGACCTAGTCAGGGAGACAGAGACAAACAAGTAAGCAAGTGAGTACTTACAAATTCTGATGGACCCTGAAGATCAAAGTGGGTGAAATGGACAGAGCACTGAGGAATGGAAGATGCTGCTCTGAGAGGTGATATTTTAAGGTGCGCCTAGGCCATGAGGAAGATGAAGAGGGGGTAGATTTCTAAGCTCTCCAGGCACAGGGGACTCACATCTGAATGTCCTCAGGTGAGACAGAGCTTGGCTTACACCAGGGACAGACACAAAGAAGGCCAAACAGCCCCAGGGACAGTGTGCTGATGGACCACACTGGAGTTTGGGATTGATTAAAAATAAAGTGTTGGGGGAGCTGTTAAAAGGTTTTTGGCAGGTGTGGGGCACACTGGGATTTCAGGGTTGGTAAAGGGCAGCCTCCCTAAGGGCCTGTTTCTGTAAACAAAGTCAGATCGGACAGCTGCCCCCTTCTGTCTACATATCCTCTGCAGCAGCAGAGCTGAGTAAGTTGGGACAGAGACGAAAGGCCTGCAAAGTTAAAAACCTTCACTGAAAGGTTTGCTGACTCGTTTTCGAGTGTTCCGGGTGTAGGTGATCCCTGTCCCTCACACCAGGTCCAACTTAACATCTGTTTCTGTTGACTTCACCCAAACTCCATTGCCTCTACTGAGCCCCCAGCACCCTGACTTGGGTGGCTGCAGTCACCTCCTCATTGGCTTTTCTGTTCCTGCCCTGAAGTCGGGTGGAGTCGTACTGTCAAGCTTCCAGGGCTCCCCAGTGCTTGGACTGTCAAAAAGAACATACTGCCCACCACAGCCCAGGCATGTGACCTACTCGCTGCTCCCCCTTACCTCTCTGACCTCAGTGCCCTCCATCTGCCCAGCTCACTCTGACCCAGCCTCGCTGGCTTTGCGATGGTACCCCCAAACACACCCAGCACAATCCCCTCCCTGGGGCCCTCGCACCTGCTGTTACTTCTTCACGAAACGCTTTTCCCATACTTTCCTATAACTCAGCTGGCCCTTCCTCAGAGAGGTCTTCCTTGCCTGGCCAAGGTCAAATAGCAGCAGCCCCATCCCCCGACCCTATTGGTCCTTCAGCCTTGATGACTCTGCCCCATGATGGTATACACTTACTTGCTTACTGCCTGGCTCCCCCACCAGGACATAAGCTCCGTGAGCATGAGGGTTTTGTCCCTTTGCGTTTCTGCCATATCCCCATCGCATCCTGCCTGCCACGCGGGAGGTGCTCAGAAAACAGTACGAAGGCAGGTGTCCAGAGGGGGAACCCCAAGGAACTCTGGCACGTGGCAAGCAAGAGTGTGTAGTCAACAGTAGCCATTACCATCATCATCATCATCATCATCACCACATGTCTGCTGTGGGATCTGGGAGACGGAGCTCAGTTTGACCACCACCTCTGCCTGGGGTGGGCGTGGGGTGGCCAAGTCACTTGACCTGCTCTTCCCTCAGCGCCCTGGTTGTTAAATGGACGGTACGGCCTGTGCCCGGCAGGCTAAGGCGGAAGGGCAGCTGTGGGGCGCCTGCACGGCCAGGCCTCCACCACTCCGGTTACCGCCATGACTGCTACTCTGAAGGTGGCTTTGAGCCTTCCCGCTTCTTGTCCGGAAGCTGGTGGCCAGGGGTCTCCTCAGGACACTGGCCCCGCTGGACCGGACGCTGCTGAGCTTAGACGCCCTGGGGTGGGCACCGCGGCCGCAGGCTCGGGGGCGCCGGTGAGGCCACTCCGGCCTCAGGGCCTCCTCCTGCCTGGGCGTTAACAGGGCCCCGTTTTCAGGCCGCTGCGGCCCTTGGGTAACTGAGGCCTGGAGGAGCGCGCCTGTCCTGGCTACTGTGCGTCCACTTCGCAGGCGGGGGAGGCGAGTCACGGCGGAGGCCCGGAGGCCGGAGGCCGCGGGTCAGTCCGGGAGCCGCTGTGCCCTGACGCGGCCTGTGGGGACGCTTCCTTCTTCCTCGAGCATCACGAGGGAGCCCAGCGCCCATTTCCCACGTGGGGAAACTGAGGCCCGGCGTCGTGACGGAGGCCTGGCTAGGGTCAGGGGTCACACATCGGACGGACAGGCGTCCAGGCCTTCAAGGCCACACTGACTGGTTGCGGAAGCAACACGACACGGGGCACAGGTCACAGGTCATTCGCAACACAAAATGGCGCCTCGAGGAAAAATGTAGATCGATCCCAGCGCCCACCCCCTCCGGGCTGAGGAGGAGGCGCGGGCGGACCCCGCAACCTCATTTGCATATACAAAAACGAACGAATTTCCTTGGCTGTGAGAGGCTCGGTCCGCTCTAGACGGGTCCCCATTGGTCCCTCTCCATTCCTCCCCGCCCTTAGCTCCGCCTTTTCCTACAAGGATTGGCCCGTGCGCGTCTCGTGACGCTATCCCACGATTGCGCATCTCTATTGGCCTGAGTGCCGTCCATCATCCGTTTAAACCCCCGAAGTCCCGCCTGCCCTCGCCCCGCCCGGGCACGCCGGCCGACCGTTAGTCGCGTGCGCGAGCTCCTGAACGTCAGGACCCGCGCGCGTACGCCAGGCTAGGGAGGCGTCTCATTCAAACGGACCAATCAGCGCTCGCGTCGCCTCTCGCGTTCTTTTCCCCTCTACTATCCCTTTTCAACTCCTCTATATTCTGGGGCTCCCATTCCGATCCCCGCGTGTCCCCATTGGCCAGCCAGCCACGCGCCCCCTCCCCAACCTCTCCTGTTTCTGCTCGAAGCTCATAGAAAAGGAGCGAGCGCATCGAACACCGAGGACCGTGCGCGCTGACGTCACGGGTCGAATCGCCGCGCTCCGAAGCCGCGAGGGGGCGTTGCCTGTGGGCGGATATAAAAGGGCGACGGTGCGCGCGCGGCCGGCTCAGTGCGGCCGGCACCCGGGGCGAGCGTACCTGCGGACGCAGTACGCGGCGGTCGTTCGAGGCGGCTGGGAGCAGAGCGGAGCCGCCGGGGCCTCGCCAGGGCCGCAGCGGCAGCAGTTGGGCCCCCCGCCCCGGCCGGCGGCCCAGAGAACGCAGGAAGGGGGCCGGGGGGACCCGCCCCCGGCCGGCAGCAGTCATGGTGAGCGCGGCGGCCAGGCCCGGGAGGGCGGTGGGAGGCCCCCTGCAGGAGGAGGCGGGGTCTCCGGAGCATTTCGCAGGCCGCCTAGGGGGTTGGAGGGCCCGCCTGGGGATCCTGGGCTGGGGATGTGCCCACAGGCTTCACAGTAGGCGGGGCAGGAGCCTGAGGGCCCGACAGGTTTCTTGGAGGGGGAGGCCCAGCGGAGCCCTGGGGCCCTTTGGTGGGGGGGGGGGGGGGGCTGTCGGGTCTTTGTGGCCCGCCCGTGGGTGTTCTGGGAGCAAGGACGCTCCGCCGCCATCTCCAGGCCCGAGCCGGAGTTTGCCAGGATTGTTTTACCAAGACTAGGTGGGGAAGGGGACCAGGCTAGGCCTCGGCCTACCCGAGACCATTGGCGGCCCATGCGGGGCTACTAGCGGGCTTTGGAGGCTCCTGGGGAAAGTAGAACCATCCGCAAGGCCCCTCTGAGACCCGCTGTCATTTCTGGTGGGCTTTCAGCCAGGGACAGCCGTGTGCAGCATCCTAGGTGGGGGTCTGCGAACCCGGGGGTGGTTGACAGCCAGGGACGTCAGGGTCAAGACTAGAGCAGCCACAGCATCCTGCAGGGCACCCGGCTCTGCC
Organism: Tadarida brasiliensis; assembly: GCA_030848825.1. Lineage (NCBI taxonomy): Eukaryota > Metazoa > Chordata > Mammalia > Chiroptera > Molossidae > Tadarida > Tadarida brasiliensis. The sequence continues at coordinate 2,368,139 of CM061276.1, forward strand.
GGTCACTCACCTCTTTCCCTTTCTGCCCAGAACTCCAACGTGGAGAACCTGCCCCCCCACATCATCCGCCTGGTGTACAAGGAGGTGACAACGCTGACCACAGACCCACCTGATGGCATAAAGGTCTTTCCCAACGAAGAAGACCTCACTGACCTGCAGGTCACCATCGAGGGCCCTGGTGAGTGTGGGAGTGGAACAGAGAGGGGAGCCCATCCTAGATTCCTCATCTTTAGGACAAAAGTGGGAAGCTCCCTTATACTGCACTTTGTTAATTGTTGGGTGTATGATGGTAGACGGGACAGGCACTCTGTTACTCTCCAGGTGCTCAGTCTGCAGGGCAGGACACCACAATTGACAACTAACTGTGTATACTGCTGTTAAGTGTAGTGAGACAATCCTGGTCACCATGGGAGCATTTAATGGGTACCTTACCTGGGGTTGGGGCAAGGCTGTCAGACATAGGTTCCCTTGGACCTGAAGGGCGGATAGGAGTTCAGGGGGAGTGGGAAGAGAGTGCCAGGTGGTGAGAACAGCATCAGCAGTCTGGAGGGCTGTCTTGGCTGGGGACCTCAGACGCAGTTCTGCGGTCAGTGTCAGGGACACAGTACTGGGGAGTTAACAGTAACAACCAAGTGACTACACGTGATGGTTCCGCTGAGCAGTGATTTACCGCGTTGTTTTAGGTGCACTGTTTTTCTGTTATTAGTTCATCTTTTACATGGGAAGCCAAGGTGTTACAGCAGTGTGTGGTGAAGGGGACAGCCAGGAGTGGGAACAGTGGTAGGAGGGCAGGGAAGATTTGCTGAGTTGGTGACAGTTAAGGTCATTCCTGTTGTGCTGTGGGAGGGGTTGGGGGCTGTAGGTGCTTAGTAGGAACAGAAAGAAGAAAAAGAACCGGTGAAGCTTTTGTTTATTTATTTTTTTAAATCCTCACCCGAGGACATTTTTGCATTCATCTTCAGATAGAGTGGGAGGGAGAAAGGGAGGAAGAGATAGAGAGAAACATTGATGTGAGAGAGACACATCGACTGGTTGCCACCCACACGACCCCAGCCCCAGCCAGGGCCAGGGACAAATTGCAGCCGAGGTACTTGGGAACCTGGGTCTCTCTGGTCCAAGGGCCGATGCTCTAACCACTGAGAAAACCAGCCAAGGCGAACCGGTGAAGCTTTTAGAGGGCAGTTCTTTTAGGGCTTGTAGGCCTTTGTAGGAAGTGGGGAAAGGAAGTTGTTGGCTGGTTTAAAGCAGGTGTGACAGGTCCTTACAGAGCTCAGTGGTGGTGGAGGTGGCGGGGAATAGAAGCTGGAGGCCAGGCAAACACTGCTGGTACCAGGTGAGCGGTGAAGCGTTTCTGCTGGACTGGGAGGATGGTGACAGTCAGCGGACCTGGAGGCTAGCTGTCCAGGCTGCTGGTGGGTCAGATGTGGGTACTGGGCCGTGAGGAATGGCCATGGGTCTCAGACGCACCCATGGCTTTTTGACTGGGCCAGGTGGGTGAATGAACCATTGACTGAAGCAGGCAAGACATTGGAGATGACAGAACTGTCCCATTGTTGGCCCACAGGGTTTCCAAGCAGATGTTTTTCCAGGAAGACAAGTGTTTGCGCCTCTTGGGAAGGGAATGCAACTGGGGCCTTCACTTGGGAGAGGAGAGGCGTGCAGGGTGGAGACTTAGAGGTCATACAAGTGCAGCCACAGTCAGGGGGCTGACTAAGGGGGTGCCCACGGCCCCCTGGGAACCTAGCCCAGTCCTCTCCAGAACTCCCAGTCTGATGGAGGAGGCAGCAGGGCACTTGTTTTATAGCCAGAATGTGGAGACAGGGCTTTGGGGTTGTGCTCGGTGCCTGGAAGTCCTGTGCCTCCTGACCTGGTCCCACCTCCCCACATTCCAGAGGGGACCCCTTATGCCGGAGGCCTGTTCCGCATGAAACTCCTGCTGGGGAAGGACTTTCCTGCCTCCCCGCCCAAGGGCTACTTCCTGACCAAGATCTTCCATCCGAACGTGGGCGCCAACGGTGAGATCTGTGTCAACGTGCTCAAGAGGGACTGGACGGCTGAGCTGGGTATCCGGCATGTGCTGCTGGTGAGTCCTGGGCTGCATGGTGATGTCCGAGCATTGTATCTTTTTCAGAATCAACCCTGAAGTAGTTGGGGGCTTCCACATAACAACCCAGGTGTCCAGCTTTTCTGGAAAACTTGGGAGGAGTTGGCACTGCTAGGTGCACCCAGTACCCAAGTATGGTTGTACAGGTTGTTCAGTGCCTGGGGCACCTCTGCTGTGGAACAAGTGGTAGTGAGGGACTGGGACACTTATTTTGCCTCAAGATGTGAAACTCCCAGTTCGAAAGTGTACAGTTGGCTGGTTTTTCCAGTAGTCACGAAGTTGGTGCAGTCATCACCCTGTAGTTCCAGAATGTTCTCATAAACCATTGTTTCTCACCCAGTGACCCTGCCTGGGCCGAGGTGGAGGCACCCTGGATTGCACTGTGCTCTGAGGTCCCCACGGGCCATTTAAAGCATTTAGGTCCTACTGTGTCCCTGCCCCCTCAAAGCTTAAGAAGTGGTGTGTTGTTGTTGTTTTTTTTGAAATAGAAATTTCTAATGACCCCCCTGGGGCAGGTGGTTGGGAGGACAGGCAATTGGAGATTGGGGTTTCCTGAAGGGGTAAGGATTGAGCTCCAGGTAAACAGACCTCCGCGCTTTCCCTCCTCTCCCTAGAGTGTCAGTGGTGGCTGCCAGGGGACACCTACACTGGAGACAAGCTCACAGTACTTCCGAGTGTCCTGATGATTCCCAGAGGCCGTGGTGCCCCGCCTGTGTGAGGCTTGGCTGTGAGGGAGCCACAAGAACAGCCTCTGGTTATGGGGTGCAGTGGTCAGAATTAGGGTCAATCCTGGGTCCCTGCTTATCATTAGTGATGTCTGCTGGACCAGACTGGTCGTGTCACCTGCTCAAGGCCAGGCACATTCTAGGGTGTGGTGGGTTTCCTTTTAGAATGAGGTGGAGGCAGGGCCCCTTTCCATCCTGGTGCCTTTCTCAGGTGTGGTCCTGCCCAGCCACAGCCTGTGGCTCCTCACTTGGGATTCCTGTTACAGCCAGTGACTGCTCTGGGTTTAGGCATCTTTCTGTGGTTTTGTGAAAGGAGCTTTGGAGTCTAGCAGGCCCAGATGTAGATCCTAAATTGTCCCTCTCATCTCCTGAGTGACCTTGGGGAAGTCCCTTCCCTCAATCACTAGTCTTGTAGGGTCCGGCCCCTCTGATCCTGGGCTCTCTTCCCCACAGACCATCAAGTGCCTGCTGATCCACCCCAACCCCGAGTCTGCCCTCAACGAGGAGGCCGGCCGCCTGCTCTTGGAGAACTACGAGGAATACGCGGCCCGCGCCCGCCTGCTCACAGAGATCCATGGAGGTGCTGGTGGGCCCAGTGGTGGGAGGCCCGAGGCCAGCCGGTCCCTGGCCAGTGCAGCCTCGGCCTCTTCCACCGACCCTGTGGCACCTGGGGGCCCAGGAGGGGCTGAGGGGCCCATGGCCAAGAAGCATGCAGGTGAGCGCGACAAGAAGCTGGCGGCCAAGAAGAAGACGGACAAGAAGCGGGCTCTGCGGCGGCTGTAGTGGGCTCTTCCCTCCCCACACCTGCCCAACCCTCAATTCTGTCTCTAAGTTATTTAAGTTATGGCTGGGGTGGGGGAGGGTGTGGGGCACTGGGACCTGGATTTGTTTTTCTAAATAAAGTTGGAAAAGCAAGCAACTGCTGTGCCTCTTAGTGCTTGAGGACCAGCCTCTGCCCCGAGCTGGTGGGGAGGGGCTTGGAGCAGTTGGCACCCCACCCTCAAGTCCTCTGCACTGGGTCCCTCAGCTCAGCAGGACTCCTGAGTAAGCTCTGAGGCCGGCTCTGTTTTGTGGCCCTGGGGGTAGTCACAGTCCCTCAAATCAGATTTCCCATTTTAATGGGGTGAAGGAAGGGGCTTGGGGCTTGCCCGGCCAGGTGACAGATGCAAGGCACATGCTGTTGACAACCAATTGATGTCTCTTTCCCTCCCTTCCACTCTCTAAAAAATCAACGGAAAAAATATCCTCGGGTGAGGATTAAGATCATAAAATGAAAATAGGAAAATGTCTACCCAAGGGCTTGTACATGAATTTTCACAGTTGGTGCCTTTGTAATAGGCAAAAACTGAGAATGACCCAAATGTTCACCAGATGAATGAGCGAAAGAATTGTGAATTCATATGGTGAAATATCACTCAGCAAAATATTGATAAAACAACAGGGATGAATCTCAAAACTATTACATGCTGAGTGAAGCCTTACAGAAAAGTGCAGTTTTCTATCCCATTTGTATGAAATTCTAGAACGGGCCAAATGAATCACTCTGCTGAAAGCAGATGAATGGCAGTCTGGGACCAGTGAGGATCAAAAGAAGGGCATAGGAAGTTTTGGGGTGATGAGTATATTCTAGGTCTTCATTATGGACACATGGGTGTGTAAATTTGTCAATACTTGATCAAGCTATATACTTAGAACAGGTGTACTTTGTGTAAAGTATTTTTCAAGTCACCCTAGCCAGCTTGGCTCAGCAGTTGGAGGGTCGGCCCGCAGAACAAAGTCTTGGGTTGGATTTCAGTCAAGGGCACGTACCTCGGCTGCAGTTTGGGCCCTGGTCCGGGTTGTGTGGGAGACAATAGGTTGATGTGTCTCTCCTTCCTCCCATTCTATCTGAAGATAAATGGAAAAATATCCTCGGGTGAGGATTTCTTAAAAAGTGTATTTCAAAGTCAGTACTTTTAAGTCAAGAACTGTTTAGAGTGAAAGGCCAGTCAGTCGGACAAGATACTTACAAGTCTTGTAATTCAAAAGGACTAATCCAAAGAAGACGTGTGCCCGCCCTGGCCAGTTTTGCTCAGCGGTTAGAGCATTGGCCCGTGCACCAGAGTCCTGGGTTCAGTTCCCGCAAAGGGCAGGTACCTCGGTTGCAGTTCTACCAGTGCGGTTTGGCCCCAACCGGGGCCGTGCGGGTGGCAACCAGTCGATGTGTCTCACATTGATGTTTCCCTCTCTCTTCCTCCCTCTCTATCTGAAGATAAATGCAAAAAACTGTCCTTGAGTGAGGATTAAAAAAAAAAAAAAGACATGTGCCCTGGCCGGGTTGCTCATTTGGTTAGAGCGTCATCCCAACACACCAAGGTTTCAGTTTGCTCCCAGGTCAGGGCACATACAAGAGTCAACCAATAAATGCAGAAATAAGTGGAACAATTTCTGGATGTTTCTCTAAAAATAAAAAGTATATTCTTCTAAGCAATTGGCAGGGTCCTGTACACGGCAAGTCACTTGCTTTCTCGACCTAACTGGAAGTCTGCCCCCCTCAGCACTCTAACCCTTCCTGGCTCCAAACTGCCTGGTATCCATCAGAGGTGTGCCTTACAGGTGTTCCATCCTTGTATCACACGTCCTAGACCCACTGACCATCCTGGAATGTGTAACCTTTGACTGGGTGCAGGGAGGTAAGTTGTAGGTGGGTCTTCTCAGCACTGCCAGGGGTCTGCCTCACTCAAGAGGTATAGGAACTGTGGGAGGGTTCTGAGCAAGGCTAGAGGTTACTGCAAGAGTCCAGGCCAGACAAAGGGTTTGGCAAGAAGTGGTCAGGGTCACATCCATTAACTGGGGAAGGCTAGAGGGGTTGGAGGTGGGTGTTAGGAGCTTTGTATTTGAGTATGTGGAATCAGCCCCTGGAGGCAGGGCTCTGGCCCCTGACCCTAGCACGGATCCTCAGGGCCTTTGCCCTTGACCACAAAGCTATGAAGTGAGGACAGGGAGCAGGGTTCTCATCTCTGCACAGGGTCCCCAGGAGGGCAGGGATGGGGTGGCATAGTGGCTGGCGCAGAGCAGGTATGAAGGAAACTTGCCAAGACCCCTACGAGCCTGGTTCTACATCTGCTTTGGGGGCTATCTGGGGTACTTGGATGAGAAATGGCCACTCCATACAATAGCACATGTACATGTACTTGGACACACACACACTGAGAATAGAATAGAGACTAGGTTCAGCTTCTCATAGGGCTTATGTTCCCCCACTAACTTAATTATGGAGCCCTTGCTATGTGCAGGCTATCTTCTCAGCCCTGAGTGTTCATTAATGCCCTGAATTTTGACAACAGATGCACACAGAGAGGTCTAGTAATTTGCCTAAGGCCATACAGCTAGTGGATGAGGTGGTGGTTGACCACTTGTTATCACAGGTTGTGATAAATACCAAGAGGCTGGAGGCAGGCAGACAAGGGTGAAGGGCGAGAAGAGAGGGGTGAAGGCCAGGAGAACCTTCTTTAGATGGGCTATCAGGGGAAGACTCGGCACCCTGAATAAGAGGCAGCCTCTGGAAATGGAGATGTCAGAGGCAGCAGGGTGGACTGGAGCAGGAAGAGCTGAGGTGGGGCTGGAAAAACAGGGCCAAACCCCCATAGGGCCTGCAGGTATCAGGATGGCTGGTCCCCCAGGGGCTTCTGCAGTGAGACCAGGGAGCACTAGAGAAAGCCTGAGGCTAGACAGATGGAGTGTGAGCACCCCCAGTCAGGAGGCAGAAAGTATGCTGGCCAGGTCCTTAGACAAAAACAGGCTGTTGAATGAGTGAGGACTCAAGCTGCAACGCCTCTCCTTTTCAGACAGGCAGAGATGGGGACTCTTGGGCCCAGAATCAGCAGCCACTGCACAATGGGGCCTCAGGTCTGTCCCCATCCCACAAGTCCTATGACATTCCTCACTTAACTCCTATGAGGTTCCTGGAGGAGCTGTCATCCACCCCAGAACCACAGCAGGGAAGGCTAGCCTATGGTCTTCAGAAGAGCCACTTCTGCCCTGAGCTGCAAGTTCAGGACAGAAGTTCCCATCATAAGTATAAACAGACAGGGTCTGCAGACAAACAAAGACCTGGATAGTAATCACTTCTGCCTTGGCAGGCCACACAGACACGGCTGGAGCAGAGGTGTAGAGAGCGGATCTGACCCACACCCAGTGTGCTGACCTCAGTCTTAGATCCCCACCCCTCTGGAAATTTACTGTAAATGTTTGTGGCTCAAAAATTGTCATTTAAGCCCAGCCAGTGTGGCTCAGTTGGTAGAGCGTTGTCCCATCAACAAGGAGAGCGAAGTTTAATTCCCGGTCTGGGCATATGCAGGCTAGAGTCCTGGGGGGGGGGGGGGGGGGGGGGGGTGGACAGGAGGCAACCCATCAATGTTTCTGTCTCTCTCCCTTTCTCTCTAAAAAAAAAAAAGTCAGTAAGGCATACTAAAGAAAAAAAAAAAAGCTTCAGAATTTTATTATTATTATTATTTTTTTAATTTGAAGCTGTCACTTTCTAGCAGTGTGGGATTCTGAGAATTCTAGAGGACTTTGCTTATTCAATCTGAACTTTCTCATTTGTCTCGCTGTGGTCATCTGATGCACTGAATGTAGAAATTCACACCAACCCCCAGCCATCCCCCATAAGGGACCCTGGACCAAACCACACGCTGGGGCTAGGCTCCCCATCTGGACCTGGTCCCTCCAGTCCTAACACACTTTGACCTGTTTGGTACAAGCGGACAGTTCTGGCGATATGGCCTGGGTCACACACACAGGAGGCCTAGGAGAGGTGGCTGAAGAAAGTTGGCCGATACCTTTATTGCTTTGGGGGGAAGGGGAGTGCTCAGGAGCTCTTGGTGGGGCGGGCCCGCTTTCTCTTCACCATCACAGGCTTCTGGCTGCGCAGGATGGCGCTGGCCCTGCGGATGGCAGCCATGCGCAGATCCGGGCGGTACTTGTTCTTGCGGATCATGTGCCGGATGCTGCTCAGGGTGGCCCGGGCATTCTTGTTGATGGTGGTCCGCACGTAGGAGGTGGCTGGCTTTCGCTGGCCTGGTGGGGGAGAAGGAGGCTCCAAAGGTCAGTAAGATGGCTTCAGCCTTTAAGGTACCCTCAATGTGTGAGAGCCTGGGCAGACAGTCAGCCCCATCTCCACAAACAGATTTGCGGGACACTCACAGTGATCACTGTACAGGTATCGCCTCATCACTGCGTCGGAGACACAGTAATCACCGTGCCTAAGGGTGCAGTTTATGAGGGTGGGTGCTCTGCTGGAGTCCACAAAGCAGAATGGAAGGGGGTGGGGAGTCAAAGGGCTGGTTCCAACCCAGCCTGTCACTTCCTAAAGTGGGAGCTAGGGGGAGGCAGGCTCACCTATTTGCCTAAAACATCACAACAGCAGCAGATGGAGCCATCCTCCCCCACCTGGGCTGTTTGAAGGAATTAACCTTAAAACATCAGCTCCCCTGTAATTAATACTAACCACCACCACCACCACCACCAGTACACACCATTCAGGTCTTTTTATTAATTTCTCCACTTTACAGTTGACAAAACAGGTTAAAAAAAAGACCCAGCCAGCTCACCAAGAGAGTGGGGCGGCCAATAGGGGAACAGCTTCCTAGAGGGACATCCTGACCCCAGGAATCCTCGATGGATTCCTGGCAGAATTTACTCTTGTTGCCCAACACTGAAAAAACCACAGCTCCCTGCCCCGATCGGGACCTGCAGTCTGGGCCAAGCCAGTGGAAACGCTCACCGGATCTCCGCTTCATGACGACCACCACACCTTTGCCGTCGGCCGCCGGCTCCACGCCCACCGTCTTGCGGTGAATCAGCCCGTTGTAGCGAAAGGAGTTGCGGGCCTTCAGATTATTGGGTTCCTGGAAGGAAGGACGCATGGGGGTCGTGAAGAGGAACGGGACCCGGCGACCGCAAAGGTGCCCCCCTCAGACCTAGGGGTCCGGGCCCTACTTACGGTGCTGTAAGTCTGCTTGTTCCTCTTGATCAGGAAGCTGGAGCAGTTCCGTACGACCATCCATTGCAGATGGGCAGACATGGCGGCAGCTGCGGGGAAATGGGCACGGGAAGGTGTCAAAGGGAGCCGCAGGCCGACGCCGGGCCCCGGGACCCCACCAGGACAACAGAAGGAGGGAGAGAGTGGGGATCTGGCGAATGCGGGCAACCTGAGGGTACCAAGAGCTTTGCCAGAAGGCGCTGGGCGACCTAAGGCCGCGGGGCTGAACTCAGGCGCCGAGACAAACTGCGAGGGAGAACGTGAGAGTCCACGGCGCCTTGGGGCGGCGGGGCCAGGGGTAAGCCAAGGACGCGAGGGACGTAATGAGAACGGCCGAAGGGGACAGACACTGGGCGGTGGGCGCAAAACGCGACCACGCGGGCGGGTAGGCCTCAGCTCACCTCCTCACGTTGCCGCAGCGGGACACAGAAAGAGGCACGCAAGGGGCGGGGCGACGTCTTTAATAGCGACACGCATTTCCGCTTCCTCTGGGCGCGCCTTCGTCTCTTGACCCCGCCTCCGGGGCTGCTCGGCAACGTTCGGTTATTTCCGCCAGCCCGTCGCACACCGCTCGGGAACCTTCAGAACTCTTCGGCTAGAGACCCGAGGGCGTGTTCTCGGACGCGGAGCTATACCATTCCAGGGCCCTTCGTGTGTTTCCGGAACTCTAGGACTGGATTCCCTACTGGGAACAGCTGGAGATGCCCCAGGTCTCTTTCCTCAGAGGCCTCTCCCCAGGATTGCTCACCCAGCGCTTGACACAGGATGGGCACTCAATAGACATCTGTTTTAGGATTTATGTTTATGAATGAACATGTGAGTGCGTGGACTATTTAAGCCCAACCCGTGAGTCCTCGCTGCTTCCGGTTTTCTTCGTAAGTCTTCGGCTATTGCCGACGAAGGATCGCTCGGGCATCTTCGGAACTCTCCGGAAACGCCCTTCCGAGAGGGTGGCTGCCTTTCTTATTGGCCCATGCCAGGTTCGGGTCTGTTCGGAAACACTCGGTCCTATTCGGCCACGTTGGGAACCCTTCGGAATTGTGGCAGCCCCCTCTTCAGGGTCCTCTTAAAACAAATTCTTAAGTGTTGGGTCTGGAAAGAAGCTAGACCTTACTTCTTGCAGATTACCACCCAGAAGAGCGTGGGTTTCCTCTAAGGGCGAGTTGTTTGGAGAAAAAGAGACTTGCCTGGAAAAGCCCTTGGTTCGTTCCTTAGAGGTTCCATACCTGTCCGCTCAGCCCCCTCCCCATGCCTCACTGCCTCCCTGCCTCCGTTCCCATTCTCCCTTGGAGTCCGCTATGTCCCACCCGTCAAACTTCCTGGAAGTCCATTTTCTGTCAATTTCTACCTTATTTTCAGGGTCATCTTTGGGGACAGGAGCCTTGCTTGAAGTACCTGAGTCCTCAGCCTCACCAGCACAGGACCTGGCGAGACCCCTACTGAACAAAATAACAATGCTATGTCACCTCCGTCAGAGCACCATCTGACGGTGGGGTCAGAGTCCTGTGAACGATCCACCTTTGTGCCTTCTGCACTTTCGCTAGAAGGTGGCATCCAGGAGGCTCCAGGGGACGACAGGCATTGAGTGAGCGGAAACCCGCATCTCCGCAGAGCCCGCGTCCCAGAGGTCCTTGGGATTGAGGGCCTTGTCTGATCCTTGTTTTGGACACCACCTGCCCTCACCGTGGGTGCATTAGAAGACCCCTGGAGGCGGGCTCAACAGAACAAGGCCCAGGCTTCCACAGCGCCCTTCCCCGCCCTGCCTCCATTAGAGCTTCCTGAATGTTGACCACATGTTGCTTCCGCTGCTTGGGGTGCAGGGGCCCTGGACCAACCTTATGCCTCAACCCCAGGCCCTGCACGGAAACCCCGGCCAGGGACCGTTTGCAGCCTCCCAGCTCGGATGACCTGGCGGCCGCGGGGCACACCTGGCGCCGTCCCCGACCCCGCCCCTGGCCGGGCGGCACCCGGAAAACTCCCCGTCGGAACCAGCGCAGCGAAGCATGGCCATGGCGGCAGCGCCAGCGGTGTGCGCCTCGCAGGGTCCCCCGCCGGGTGCACCGTCCCCGCCTGCCGCCGTGCCCGCGCCCGCGTCGGGCCTGGGCCGCTGCCGGATGGCGCTGCTGCTGGCCGTGGCGCTGGACGTGGCGGGCATGGCGGCGCTGCTGACCGGCGTGTTCGCGCAGCTGCAGGTACGCGGCCGCGATTTTGGAGACCTGCTCATCTATTCCGGGGCGCTGCTCGTCTTCCTGAGCCTGCTGGGCTGGATCCTCTGGTACACCGGCAACATTGAGATCTCACGCCAGGAGCTCGAGCGCGACTACGGCCTGCGGCCCTCGGCGCTCGCCCGCCTGGCGCGCAAGCTCTCCCGCCGCTGGTCGGCGCCCGCATCCGCCGCCGCCGGCCAGCGCGCCGCACCCGGTTCCCGGGGAGCGCGCCGTGCCACCCGCGCGCCCCAGCCGCCCAACGCCAGCTCCCGCCGCGTGCGCCTGCAGCTCGCCACGCTCGAGGCCGCGCCCGGGGCGGCGGGCTCCGGCCCCGAGTAAGCCCGAGGTGAGGGGCCGGAAGGCGGGGCGGGGAGAGACGGAGGGGCAGCTGGAGAGTTGGAGGGACCAAAGGGAGGGGCTGTGGGAGAGAGAAGGGACCAGAGGGAGAGATGGAGGGACCGAGGGTTGAGAGGGAGGGACAAAGGGAAGGGAGGGAGGGACTTCGGGAGAGATGGAATCTGAGAGACACAGGGTAAGATGGAGAAATAAAGACTGAGAGACAATGGATCGAGAGAGACACAGGACCAGATCAAGATTGCAAAACAGAGAAGCAGAGAGTAGCAGAGACCCAGAGGATGGAGAGAGAGAGGGAGAGAGAGCGCAGACATGAGTGCAGACTTGGGAGACACAAATGAGACCTGCTCCTCCCCTCCCCAGGAGCTGAGGGAGAGTCACTGTTAGTTGGAGGTCCCTCCCTGCACTCCAGCTCCAAGGTGCATCAGGTCCCATTTAATCCTCAGTGTAACTGGGTCTCCGAGGTCACTCCTCTTACCATCCCCATCCCAGTGGAGGACACTGAGGCCCAAAAAGCTGCCGCCTCTTGCCCAAGGGCACACAGCTGTGATTCTCCTGACAAAATGTCTAAAGTTCTCTCTCATCGATGTTTCCATCTCTCTCTACCTGTCCCTTCCTCTCTCTCTAAAATCAATAAAGAAAAAAAATTTTTTTTTAATGTCTAAAGAGAGAGGGGGGTAAGAGTGGGAATGACCAACCTAGCTAGGAGAGTGATGGTGACACAAAGACGCAGGGAAGACTCCTCCCCTCCCCTTTATCCCTCTTCTACCTTCTATTCCCTTTCCTAAACACACACTCTTCAGCATGCACTTCTCTGCTCAAAGACCTGCTGTGGTTCCCCTTTGCCCTCTGGTTAAACTCATGCCACTCACTGATATGTGGGCCCGCCATGTCTTAGCACCACATCTCCTGCCTTCTCTGCAGTCATGATGACGTCCCTCAGACCAAGGACAGCCAGGCTCTCACACCATTCGGCCTCTGTTCATGCTCTCCCTACAGCAGGAGTGCTATTGCTGCCTGTACTCCACAGAAAACTTCACATGTGTCCTTTAAGGTCCAACTCAACTTCGCTGCCTTTCTCTGGGTCTTCATATTGTGAGTTACCCATTATTGCTTGTATCATCACGTGTTGTGTCTGTGTGTGCTGGTACTGTCTCTCCCACCCAACAGGGAGCCCCTTAAGGGTGAGGCCTGGGTCTCTGGTGTGTATGTTCTTAGCACTTTCCAGCAAAAAGTGAACCCAAGAAATAAGAAGTTGATGATTACCCAGGTGGATGGATGGATGGGTGGACAAATGGATAGCTGGATGGATGTATTGGTGGGTGGATGGAATGATAGGTGGATAGACAGAGAGATGAATAGATTAGTTGGTGGATACATGGATGGACAAATGGATAGTTGAATGGGTGGATGTATTAGTTGATGGATGGATGGATAGATGGACAAATGGATAGATGGATGGATGGATGGATGGATGGATGGATGGATGGATGAATGGATGGATTGGTGAATGGATTAGGTTGGTTGATGAGTGGATGTGGTTGGATGGATGGATGAATTGGTTGATGGATGTGTGGATGGATGGATGTGATTGTATTGGTGGATGGGTAGATGGGTGAATAGGTGAGTGGCTGGATAGTTTGGGAGATGGGTAGATACATGGATGAGTGGATGGTTGGGTTTGTTAATAGGTGAATGGATAGGTTGAACAAATGAAAGGATGAGTGACTGAATCAGTTTCTTGAATGGAGATTCCATAAAGCAATTAAACCCTAATGTCCTAAGACATTGTTTATATGTGATGAATTAACTTTTCTTTTATACATCCAGAATGATACTAGTCATGTACCCTTCTCTGTGAGAACTGAGAAAATACTCACTCCAGTCATATGCTCTGTTCTGTGGTTCAGGTGAGGAAACCATTGTTAGAAAGGTTGAACAGCTGTGTAATAGGTGAAGCATGAGCTAACACAAAATTTGGCATATAATGCAGAAATAGCTACCTGTGGTTAGAGTTACCCCTGAAAACTCTTTACCATGCCCAGAAGTTTCACACAACTGGGTGGACCTCCACTGCTGGAACCACCTGCCAGAAACTGGCCAAACTGCCTTTAACATAGGCCCCTATTAGAAGGAATGGGTGGATGTGGTTGGACAGATAGATGGGTGGTAGATGAATGGATGGATGGATGGATGAATGGATGGATGGATAGATGGATGGATGGATGGAAGTATGGATGGGTGGATAGGTGGATGGATGGATGGAAGTATGGATGGGTGGATAGGTGGATGGATGGAAGGATGGAAGTATGGATGAATGGATAGATGGATGGATGGATAGATGGATGGATGGATGGATGGATGGATGGATGGAAGTATGGATGGGTGGATAGGTGGATGGATGGATGGAAGGATGGAAGTATGGATGAATGGATAGATGGATGGATGGATAGATGGATGGATGGATGGATGGGTAGATGGATAGAATCCAGACACAGAACTCCTCCTCAATGGAAAGGGTGAGGTGCTCCCAGCACATGAAAGAGAGAGAACTTGAATTTTAACGGAGGGACCCATAGGTCCTGGTTCCAGTGCCTTCTCTCCTACTCTGGGACCAAAATTAGTTGAGTGGCCATTGCAAACCCACCCCCAACCTTTGTCATTTGTCCCCTCTGTCTTCTTTCTCAGTCTCTTCCTGCCTGTCTCTCTCTCTCTGTCCTGTGTCTCTGTTTCAGTCTCTCTCCCTGTGTCCTTTGTCTCCTTTTGTCTCTGTGCCTCTGTCCCTCCTGGTCTCTCATTCCCTACCTGGACCATTGTGTTCCAGTGAGTTAAAGTCACATGCCCACTTCAGCAAATCAGGGCATGGAGGGATGAAGAGCCAGTGGGCAAGTGTATGTCAGTGGGTGAGGGGAGCTGAAGCAGGTGGAAAGGGTTTCCCCTGTGTCCCTCAGGCCACTGGGTGGTGGGTGCAGGGAACATACAAATATGGGGTCCCCAGCAGCCACTAACACCACCCTCTCTCCTGCAGACAAACCCATGGATTCATCTGTCAGGACCTGACTGAGGTGTGTAGCTGCCTCCAACATCATGTGTCTGCCGGGATGCCTACCTGTGCTCCTTTGACACCTGCATAAATGACTGCCTTCCAGCTCTGCTTGTCTGTCTGGGAGAGGGACATCGCTGGGGCAGGGGTGCTGGGAGGGCCTGAGTACACTAAGTCACATTCACGGGCACTTGAGGATCCCAGAACCCCTGGGGACATATGAGCCCAGCCTCAGCAGGATCTCCAGCCCAAACTCACCCTTTCAGTCTAGACCTCCCTCTGCCCAGGCCCTCTGTTAGTTTGGGGCCCTCTGAGAAGCAGACAGAGGGACAAATTAGACTTGCGAGATATTTACTGGGGGCAAAACTTGTGGAGGGGAAGTTGGAGTGGGTCTGGCCTGGCGCTGAGAGAGGAGAGGGGAAGGAAGGAGGGTCAGGGTCTTGAACACACTTCCAAGAAAATTTCCACCAGGCCACTGGGGTGTGTGAGAGCTGAGGTTGTCTGCTGGGGGAGGCTCGTGTTCTGCAGGGACACCCACTGTGCTCAGAGGTTGGTGGGAAGCCTGGGAAATGCCGGGGGAGGGGGGGCACATGATACCATGGCAGGCAGCAGAGGCTGCCAGGCAGTGGCACTCCCTGCAGGCAGAGTGCTGAGGGGTACAGCCCTCTGGCTCTACGATGCCCTCCAGCCCCTCAGGCCACCCTCAACTCCGTTATTTCAGACATCCCTCCCCCTGCCCTGTGATCACAGCCCAGACCTCCAAATCAGCCTGGAGTCCCCCATCAGTACAGGTCCCCTCAGCTCACATCCTCCCCACTTACTCTCGGACTCCTCATTCGATACCCACTCAGCTCATACCCCCATGATCACAGCCCAGGCCCCAAACACACACACACACACACACACACACTCCCTGCCTCCGGGTCTCATCTACCTCCAGCTCCCATGGCTCTCTGAAAAGAGATGACATGTCCATATGCTACATCTTTATTGAGGGGTGCCCCCAGGGGCACGCCTATTCTTCCTCCCCTCCTTCTTCCCCTTCGCCACCCCTGGTTGACATGCTGCCAGCGGACGTTCTTTTCTTGGATGACATAGACACGGTTCCGGATGGCTGGCATTTGCCCTGCAGAAACCCCTGGATTTGCCGCATATCCCGGCTCTTGATCCACCTGCAGGGAGGGAACACGCTCAGCCTTAGCCCATCCCCCTGCTCCTCTGGGGGCAGGGAGCCCACCCAAACCCCAACCCACTCACCAATACAAGAAGATGCTGAAGATCACGAAGAGAAGGCCTGCGCACGTCCAGCTCAGCGCCCACAGGTGTTTTATCCGCATGTTTTCTGGATAAAGGTCAGACCTTTGAGACCCAGCGGTCCTGGCTGCCAGCCTCCTCCCCCGTGACCCCTTCTTCTAGGCGCTCACCGTCTGGCCGCTGGTGGTAGCAGGCCCCATCTCGGTAGCAGCATCGTAGCCGTAGACATAGATTGGGGTTCTCAGTGGCCGCCTGGCCCCCACAACTCTCCCGGTTCCACACGTCTCCTTCACAGCCTGGGGGCCAACCACCAGTGGTGGCTATGTCTCAGAGCCTGGCCCAAGGGCCATGGAGCACCAGAACCCCAAGGCCAAGCTCCCCAGACTCACTGCCTAGAGCTTGTTCTGTATGGATCCAGGAGTCCAGGCCCCCAGCCCCTCCTCCCTCAGACCCAGGAGTCCAGGCTCCCAGCTCCTTTTCCCTCAGACCCAGGAGTCCAGGCCCCCGGCTCCTCCTCCCTCAGACACAGGAGTCTAGGCCCCCAGCCTCCTTCACTCTCAGGAGTCCTGACCACCAGATCCTTCTCCCTCAGACAAAGGATTAGACCCCAGCCCCTCCCTCAGAACCAGGATCAGATTCCCAGCTCCTCCTCCCTCAGACCCAGGAGTCGGCCCCCATCCCTCGGAATCCAGGATTCATCCACCACTCACTCCATGGATAGAAGAATCCCTGGATTCCATTCCCATCTGTGAAGGAAAATAAATAGTGTCAGGTGCTGTGTGGAAGCTGAGGAGGCCCCCTGCTCAGCTCTCTGACCCTCTCTCCGGGCCCCTCACCTGCTGAGCCTTGCATCAGCAGGAAGAGGCTCAAAGCTTGGATCCCATAGCCCACCATGTCTCCTCCCCAGACCCCTGGGGCCTCTGTGCTGAGCGACCTTGCAGGCCATCCCCAGCCTGCCCCTGCCCCCAGGGTTCTAAGTTCTGTTGCTAGGGAGCCCCTTACAATGGGGAAGAAGGAAGGGTGTCACACTAGCCTGGTCACGCCTGCCTGCTAGAGACTTGCTTTCTTAGCAACCAGGTAGAAGGGGCTTTGGGGTGGGGTGAGGGTCTGGCTAGAAGAGCCTCTTTAGCGATCTGTGTGGAAAGTGCGTGGGGGTCTAAGGCCTCTCCTCCTTACCTACCAGGGGACCGGAGGGGTAGACCCAGGAGTCCCTCTGTTAGTAACCTGAGGCCTGCAATCAGCTCCAGGCGGCCCAAAGTCTCCTGAGACCTCGTTGCCAGGGGTCTTTCCCCTAGCAACCAGGGGACCTAGGAGGGCAAGGAGACAATGGGTTCCAAAACTTGCTCAGGAGTCCCCTGGTCTCAGGGGCACTGCAGGCCCCCTGATGAGAATGTCAACAGAGTGGTTTGGCCACGCCTGTCGCCTGTGGAGTAGATCTCAGGGCCCAGGGGTGAGGGTAACTTGTGGGCAGAGAGACGCTTCACCCACCTAGGCCTGACTCCCCACCTGCAAACTGGAAAGGGGTTGGATGGAAGGTCCTCAAATGCCTGGTTTGGTCTCCCCCAGTGGCGGGAGCAGAGGCCAACCCCCTGTGAACCTCCACTCAACTCTGCAGCAGACTGAGGAGGGGGCTCAGCTCTCCTGGGGCGGCGATTCTTAGGTCAGAGTCAGGGATAAGGGACCTGGGGGCTGGGACACTTGGGTCTGAAGGAGGAGGGGCTGGGGGCCTGGACTCTTGGGTCTGAGGGAGGAGGGGCTGGCGGCCTGGACTCCTGGGTCTGAGGGAGGAGGAGGATGGGGGCCAGGGACTGGGTCTGAGGGAGGAGAGGCTGGCGGCCTGGACTCCTGGGTCTGAGGGAGGAGGAGGATGGGGGCCAGGGACTGGGTCTGAGGGCGACTGTCCAGGAATCCAGACCCCATTTTTCGGGAAGCCCCATGAGGCCGACTCTACTGTCATCTATAAACATCCTGGTGGGAGCTGAGTGGGCCCGGGGCACCGCCGTCAGAGATGACACAGGTCAGAGGGGCTCGGCAGGGGGCCGGGGGTGGGGGTCAGAGGGGTTGTGGGGCTGAGGCCAGGCAGCTGCTGACCGTTTCCTGTGTCAACATCATCTGGACCCACTTCCAATTCCCGGGATTCCTCAGGGATCAAGGAGGGGGTGGGGGGCGGGGCTGCCGGGCCCTGGACCGCGGCTTGGGACTGGGGGGGCCCCACCGTCATGGCCCTCACCGCTAATGACAGGTTTGGGCTGCCTTTGCGGCCCGCCTGCCCCGTCACCCCCCAGAGGCCAGACAGGACCCCCCAGGGACAGACAGACGGACACACACACACACAGCCTCGGACCTGCTGACCTCACGCCAGCCAGCCCCGCCTCGCCTGGGGGTCAGCACATGAGCACAGACCCCGGGCTCCCTCCTCATGTCCCTGTGGCATCTCCCCACCGTGGCCACGTCTGTGACCACCCCTCAGAGCCTGGGGCCGCGTGTCCCGAGTGTTTTGTCTGGGCCTTGCAGCCATCTGTCTCTGAGTGCCTGGGGTCTGTCCTTTGCATCGCTGCCGGTTCCTCACCCTGGCTCCGTGCTGTCTGTATTTCTGCTCGGGATTCCCCAGTCCTGCCCTTCTCCTTCTTGCCCTCCTTTCCACAGAAATAGCTTGAGTGTCCTCAACCCCAGGGAAGACCCAGGAGTTCTGAACATACCCCCCTCCTGTCCTGCACACATCCCTTCTCAGCCTCCTGCGGCCACCTGGGAGAAGAGGACCCCACAGCCCCAGGGTGTGGGTTGAGACAGGTGGGGAAACTGGCCCCAGCCAGGGACCACTGACCCACCTCAGACTCCTGATCACCCCAACAGGGCATTCCCCATATTGCACTATGGTAACACCTTTGTCTCCACGTTTTTGGACACTAGGGTTTAGGGCCTGGACTCCTGGATTGATTCAGGGGTCTGGAGCTGTCACCCCAAGTCCTCCGTAGGTGGAAGGGGCTGCTGTGATCAGATCCCTATTGTTGCTCTCAGGCTGGCCCCAGGCCCAGTCCCCATCCCCTCAGGCCAGTCCACCCCCCAGGCTGGTGGCCTGAGTCACCTTGGCTGCCCCCCCCCGTCTGGGGGGGGCTACGTCAGTTCTCCCCTCACTGACGCAGCCTTGGGCCCCCCACACTGACTCAGCCGGAAGTAGGCCCCCTGAGGGGTGGAGACCCAGTGGTCAGAGGCCTGGGTCCCAGCGGCCTCTGGGGGCCGTGGCAGACCAAGAGAGAGCGAGCGTGCTTACCTGAGGCGATGAGGTCATGTCCCACCATGGGGGGGCTGTGACCTCACCTCCCTGGGGACCTGAGCAGTTGCCCCCCCAGTGGTGGGGGATGACTCCAGCTGCCATTCAGCCCCAGAGCCCCCTGCCAGCTCAGCAGTCTGGGGGCCAGGAGGGGTCTGCAGGGAGACCTTCAGAAGCACTTGTCATCTTTTGTCCTCTCACTCCGTCTTTCTCTGCCACCCTGGGGGGTGGGGTGCTCCTGGGGACTTTGGTTGTGTGTCAGTCCCTCACTGGGTCTGCTTTGAACCCGGGCCACCTCTGCCCCATACACCTGGTGCTCACAGCCTGCCTACCTATGTCAGCCTCTCTGTCCCTGAATCGTCTCCTCTGCTGCTCCAAGTGCCTGTCCTGTGTCCATCTCTACCCGCCCTCTCTGCACCTTCCTGTCACCCTCTGTCTCGCTCACTGGCCAAATCAGTCTCCCCCAGTGGTTACATCTTTCTCTGCGTCCCTGAATGTGTTCAATAAAAACCAACAAAACCAGCAATGGTTTGCACTTATGGAGAGCTGACTGTGTGCTTTACGTGACTGACTTCACTTGTGTCCACATCCAGGCGTTTGGGGCTTGGGGTGGATACACAGCTGTCCCCAGTTTCACGGGAATGGAGGCACGGAGGGCTGAAGCCTGGTACCTGAGGCCCCACTTCTACTGGGTGTCTCAGCGTCTCTCTTGCTGGGACCCTGTCTCTGTCTCTGGTTCTCTCTCACCTTCCTGTCCCTACTTGTCACCTGCGCTCTCTCTCGCTCTGTCCCCATTGCTGACTCCTGACCCCATCTCTGTGTCTTGGGGCTTATCCCTCTTTGCAGCCCTGCCTTCGGGTTTTCTCTGTGTCTTCTGACCCCTGCTCCTCCCTCTCTGAGACTCAGTGTCTCTGTCCCTCTTCCTCAGGGGCTCACTCTGGGTCTCTCCCAGTTTCTCCTGCTGCCTCCATCTGTCTCTCTGATCGCTGACTCCAGAACCTCTCCTCTGTGAGTCGTCTGCTCCTGCAGCGTATCTGCTGCCTGCCTCCATCGCTCTGTGGATTGCTATCTCTCTATCTCTGCATCTAAGACTCTGCATCTCTGCCCCAGGGATGCCATCTATCCCTGTGTCTCTTGCATCCTTCCCTGGGTCTCAGTTTCTCCACCTCTCTCTCTCTGCCCCTTGGAGTCACTCCCCCCTAGAGCCTTCATTACCCCAGGCCCGACCCCTCACCCCCTGCCTCCCCATCCCTCTGCCTGTCCTCGTCCAGCAGGACCCCCACCCGCAGCTGGGCCCCAGTTCTTGAGCGGCATGTGTCTGCTCCAGCGGCGGCCGGCCGAGGAGGTGGAGGGAGGGGACGCCAATGACCTCACCAGCCCCTCTCCGACCACCCCCCCTTTCCCTTTCAACTTTTCCAACTTTTCCTTCCGTGCCCTCCTCCGAGCGAGGCGGCGTGAGCCCTGCGAGGCAGCCGGCTCCGTCTGAATGGAAAAGGCAGGCAGGGAGGGTGAGTCAGGATGCGTCAGGCCGCCCTCCCCTGCCGCCTGCCCCCCGCCCGCCCGCCCCGGCCCCCTATATAACCCCCCAGGCGAACACACTCCCTCACTGCCGAGGCCCAGGCTGCTCACCGCACATGCCTCCCCTCCCCAGGCCGAGGCCCAGCTGACCCCTGGGGCTCCCCCGGCAGTGGACAGGGAAGGGTTAAAGGCCCCCAGCTCCCTGCCCCCTGCCCTGGGGAACCCCTACCCTGTGGGGACATGAACAGTAAGTTGGTTCAAGTTCATGGGGTGGGGGGACAGGGAGGGAGGAGGGAAGGACCGTCGGCGAGTAGGGTGGGGAGCAGACAGACAGCGGAATCGGACAGACAGGAGCTAGAGGGAGCGATGGGGAGGCAGACGAGGAGAGAAGAGAGTCTGGGAAAGTCGGAGGCCTGGAGCGGGACGGGCAAAGGGAGGGATGAAGCGACAGAGACTCAGAGACACCGAGAAGTGGAGACGCACAGACAGACACACATAAATGCAGCGAGGTGACCCCAAAGGGCCCAGGACCCCCAGGGAGACAGCGAGGACTAGAGAAGCACACACCCAGGGACCCAGGGAAACTGAGGCAGAGAACCAAGGAGGTGAGAATCAGGAGGAGAGAGAGAGAGAGGCAGGGGTGCAGACAGAAATGGGGGAGCCCGACGGACGGACAGACGGCGGCGGGAGCGGCCCGGGGGGCGGGCTGGGGGTGTGCGCGGGAGCGGGGCGGCTCGGGGGGCGCTGATTGGCTGCGGGCGGCGGGGGGTGGGGCCCGGGGGGATGGGCTGCCCGGGAGGCTGCGGCCGGAGCCCGGGCGCAGCGCCGCGGGGTCCCGCTCTCCCGCCCAGGTGTGCCGGGGCATCCCGCACTGCAGCCGGCCCTCTGCGGCCCACTCCGGGGGTGTCTCCGGGGAGGAGCCAGGGCTTCTGGGTCTCCGGCCCGAGCTCCCTCCTCTGTTCTCAGTCCGGCCCGGGTTCCCGGGGCCCGGGGAGGGGGCAGGTTCTGGCCTGTGCCTCCCCCTCATGCCCCGCCCCGGGGCCCAGATTCCGGCGTCCGGGGGCGGACGGGAGACGCCCGGCCCGTCTACCCGCCCGGGGCCGCGTCTGCTCCGACGGGCGGGGCAGCCAGAGCGGGAGAGGGAGAGGGAAGCCCGCCCCGGCCGGCAACCTGCCCTGGGTGCTCCGCCCTGGGGCGCGAGACCCCCCAGTCCTCCTCCCTCGGACCGCCAGTCCCGCCTGAGCCCCCTGCCTTCCCCCGCCCGCAGGTGTTTGCTGCCTGGTCCTGGTCGCGCTGAGCCTGTGGCCGGACAGAGCTGCTGCCCCAGGGCCACCTCCTGGGCCCCCGAGGGCTTCCCCCGACCCTCGAGCTGAGCTGGACAGCGCGGTCCTCCTGACGCGCTCCCTCCTGGCGGACACTCGGCAGCTGGCCGCGCAGCTGGTAGGAGAGACTGGAAAGGACGGTGGGGGCCAGGCGAGAGTGACAGAGTGCGGGGCGGTATCTGGGCTTCCACGGTGGCAGAGACAGGGGAAGGAGGAGTTTGAGGCCTGTGGTGGGGCATGAAGGGACCCCCAGAGCTGGACAGGGTCCCCCTCACAGCCTTTTTCCCCCAGCGAGAAAAATTCCCAGCCGACGGGGACCACAACCTGGACTCCCTCCCCACCTTGGCCATGAGTGCAGGAGCGCTGGGAGCCCTGCAGGTAAGAGCAGGGGAGATGGATGGGGGAAGATGAGAGCTGAGCCGGGGAGAATTGGGGGCCAGAGTGGGCATGTGCCAGGTGCTCCTGACACCCCCGTGCCCTGTCCCCCAGCTCCCGGGCGTGTTGACACGGCTGCGGGCAGACCTGTTCTCCTACCTGAGGCACGTGCAGTGGCTTCGCAGGGCGGGAGGCCCTTCCCTAAAGACCCTGGAGCCTGAACTGGGGACCCTGCAGGCCCGGCTGGACCGGCTGCTGCGCCGACTGCAGCTCCTGGTATGACGCCCCTACTCGGAGACCCTCACCCTGTTCCCCCAAGATCCTGTGGTCCTGACACTCTGGCCCCAAGACACCACATTCCAGACTCCAAGCCCCAGGAACTCTGAACCTCCAGACCCCGAGATTCCCAGATCCCGGACTAGAGACCCTGACTTGGCAAACCCTAGACCTCAAGAACCTAGACTCTGAGGTCTGAAACTATAAGACCCCAGACCTTGAGCCCTGAGTCCCCAAAACTTCACATCCTGGTTGGGAGCCCTTGAGACCCCAAGATCCTGAGTTCCAAAGCCACAGACCTAAGACCCTAAGACCCCTGGGCCTGACCCCAAAGACCCTGGACCTCCAACTCCAGCTCCCAATTCTGAGACCCCACACTTGAGACACTAGCCCTCACCCCTGAGTCCTTGAGATCTAAGACCTCTCTCCCCAGCCCTAAGATCTGGGTCTGTTCTGTTCTGAGTCCACAGCATCAGGACCCCAGCCCTGAATTTACGGATGTCACCCTGAACCCCCTAAACATGACCCTGTAACCCCAACCTTAAGACCCCCCTCCTTTTGGGCACAGCCTCCGTTTTCTGAACCCAACATTCTGAACTCCCTTACCCAGACACCCCATCCCGAAGACCAGAGACACTCTGGAAATATGCAGCCTGGACCCCTGATGTGATTCAGCAGAGGCTCCAAACACCTCTTTCCAGACCCCCACCGCACCCCTGGCCTTGCTAACCCTATGTCCTCTCCCAACAGATGTCCCGCCTGGCCCTGCCCCAGGTGCCCCCAGATCCACCGGCGCCCCCCCTGGCGCCACCGGCTTCAGCCTGGGGAGGCATCCGGGCAGCCCACGCCATCCTCGGGGGGCTGCACCTGACGCTGGACTGGGCAGTGCGGGGCTTGCTGCTGCTCAAGACTCGGCTGTGACCCGCCACCCAGAGCCACCGGCATCCTTCACTGCCAGACCTTATTTATTTATTTATTTCGGGACTGGGGGCGTGGCAGCCAGAGGACCCCCCTCCCCATTATCTCCCCCTAGTTAGAGACAGTCCCTCCAGGAGACCTGGGCAGGGACATCTGTGCCTTATTTATACTTATTTATTTCAGGGGGTGGGTGGGAGGCAGGTGGATGCAGGGGTCCCCAGTGGGAGGGGACTGGGGTCCTGAATTCTTGGATCTCTAAGAAACCTGACCACAGTGTCTCCCGGGCCCCCACTCCTCTGGGCCTGAGCAGGAGCATATATTATTTATTAAGCCATTACTTTTTGTGTTGGGCTGGGGAGGGAAGGGGAAAGGAGGCCTGGGTTTTTGTACAAAAACGTGAGAAACCTCTGTGAGATGGAGAAGGGGAATTAAATTTGTCATACACATCCACTCAGAGGCTGTTTCTGTGGGGGATGATGGCTGGGGGATGAGGGATGGACACGGACCTCTGGGACAGGGACATGGAGGGGACCCCGACTGAGCAAGGCGGTGGAGGGGAGCCCATCCGTGCCCCAGGGACCCTGAACCCTGAGGGGCAGGGTCTGAGCCTCACCTGGTGCCCAGGACTTAGCAGGCATTCGATCACTATTTAATGGAAGGCTCCAGAAGGTCACCCTGTAACCGACAGTGGTCACCCGGGGCAAAGCTGCAAGCTGGAGGTTGTTAATGATGGCAGTGTTCACACCAGCAAATCAGAAGCAACCTAGATGTCCAATATTGGGGGATGGTTAAATAAATCACAGCGCATCCTGTGATGGACCTCATCGTCACCCAGAGAGAGCTCCAGGGGCTGCTTCAGACACAGAAAGAGGATGCAGCCCGGCCGGCGTGGCTCAGTTGGTTGGACATAGCCCCATGCACCAGGAGGCCATCGTTCAATTAGGGACAGGGCGCATGCCCCAGTTGCAGGCCTGGTCCCCAGTAGGGGGCGTACAGGAGGCAGCCGAGATGGATGTTTCTCTCTCTCGTTGATATTTCTATCTCTCCCTCTACCTTCCTCTCTCTAAAAAAAAATCAATAAAAACATATTAAAAAAAAAAAAAAAGAGCAGACTGTGGTTACCATGGCGTGATCCCCATTCTTTCTCTCTATATATGGTTTAAAAAAATATATACCGAAATATGGACAATGGCCGCTTCCAGGTAGAAGGTGCGGGGTAGGATTGTGGGTGACTTTTATTATTTGTGCTTGCACTCTCGAGAATTTCTACGGTGACCACGTATTTTTCACAACACGTCATTAAAAAATAATAAACACGATTTTTAGAATGACAGAATACCAGTCTGCCCCCTCAAAAAAAAGTAAGCTCTCATTGAGCACTGGCTCTGGGCTGTGCCCTAAGTGTAGGGTTTTACTTACATGATCCCCTGGATCCTCCAATACACCCCATTTTACAAGTGAGGGAAACTGAGGCTGAGGTTGCCTGTCCAAGGGCACACAGCTAGGGAGAGACAATTGTGATTCTACCACAGATCTGGCTCATTGCAAAGGGTGTGTCTCTTTCTTTACAACTCAATATACAGCAACTGTGATCACAGACACAAATGCATTTGACATGGGGAAACTGAGGCTCTGTGGAGGTATGGGTCTTACTCAAGGTCTAGAGAAGGGTCGGTTGTGAGTGGGGGCTGTATTTGGGACTCCCCTCTGAAGAGTCAGAAACCCGCTCAGCCGGTGTGGCTCGGTGGTGAGTGTCGACCCATGAACCAAGAGGTCGCCAGTTCGGCAATTTCCAGTCAGGACACATGCCCAGGTTGTGGGCCAAATCCCCAGTGGGGGACATGCAGGAGGCGGCCCATCGATGTTCTCGTTCATCGATGTTTCTATCTCTCTCTCCATCTCTCTTCCTTTCTCTCTAAAATCAATAAATAAAAAAAAATTTAAAAAAAAAAAGAGTCAGAAACCTTTTGGTTAAGTATCCATTTGCAACATCCCAGATAGATCCTCCCAAGGGGCCCTGTCTTGTCACCAGTTTGAGTCTGGGGCAGGGCCTTCTGGTTCGACCCCACTCAGGACTCCAGGCCACATCCCCAGGGGAGAAAAGAGCCCAAAGATCCCCCAGAGTTTCTAGGAAGAGTCCTATGTGTGTCCAATGAGGTCACAAAGCCTCTCCATGAAAGGCCCCTCCCCCAGGCCAGGCAGACCACCCTTGCAGGGCCATGGCCAAGCCCTGGGGAAGCTCCACCCTCTGGAACTGCTGAGCTTGGGGCCAGGGCCAGCGGACTGGAGGGTGCCAGGTCCCTGACTCCCCGTGCCCTGGGTGACCTCCCTTTCTGCAGCCGCCATGAACAGGCTTTGGAATACCAGGCACCTGGACCCACTGCCAGCCCCCCCGCAGTGGGTCCCCATTCTGGGCCAGCTGCAGAAGACCCTCCAGAAGAGCGAGTACTTGCCCCTCCGCCCGCTGCCCATGTTCGAGAGTAACTTTGTCCAGGTTCCCAGCTCCCCGAGCCTTGGGGGCGGAGAGGGGCAGAGCGACAATCCCTGGGCTGGGGGATTTGGGCAGCTCGGGGCTCAGGGGGTTGGGGCTCAGTCTGCGGGTACCTCAGGAGCATCACAGGGAGGAGTGGTCCCAGCCCCTCTCCCTGGCCCCCCAGGTGACCAGCCAAGGGGCCCCTGTGTATGTGCACCACAAACCCAACTATCTGACCTTGGGGGTGGCCGCCTCCCTGCCTGGCCCCGGGCTGCCAGACCTCCTGCTCATCGCGAAGCCCTCTGAAAGCAAGGACTGCTCCAACCTCATCCTCACCAGGTGCCTCCACCCCCCCATCCCCTGCCACCCCCGCCTCCGTCCATCTCCTGCTCTACCTCCTCCATCTCCTGCCTCCATCAGGATGCTCCCACTGGACCTGGTCCACCTCTATGTCCACAACCTGTCTGCCTGGCGCCTGAAGCTTCACTTGATCACAGGCCGCTGCTACTACCTGGAGCTGGATGCGCCTGCCAGGGAGATCGCATTTCTGTTTGACCGCTGGATCCGGCTCATCAACCTGCTCCAAGAGCCGGCCACCTTCTGGGCCCCCAGGACCCTGCACACACCCCTCTCAGACCTGGCCCAGGTGGCAACTCCTGCCTCCACCTGGTGCCTCCAGGTGGGGCATGACACACAGACCCCAGGTGGCAGTTATGGTTCTAGGTTCCAAAAGGAGCCAGGACCAAGAGCCTGGAGTGCAGGGTCCTCAGAAACGGGGCTGGGGGCTGGGTCAGCTCATCTGAGAGCGGGAGCTGGGGGCCTGGACTCCTAGGTCTGAGGGAAGAGGGGCTGCGGGCTGGGTCAGCTGGTAGGAGAGAGGGGGTCAGGGGGCTGGAGTCTTGGGCTGGGTGCTAATGGAGATGTAGAAGCCAGGAAGAGGCCGCCCCTCCTGACTGCCCCCTCTTCGTCCACAGGACCAGCCCCACACCAGATGCTCAGGCTCAGGTGATCAGGCTTGGGCATCCATCGGGTTTGCTGTGTCTCAGCTTCTCCTCCACCAGGCGTGGGTGCAGTTTCCAACACTGGCATCTTTAGTTCTTCCCTCTTTCCCCCGGCTGAGCCCTGACAAGTCTCCTCTCGGTCTCTCCCACTGTCCTCCCAGCATCGGGGACCCTGATGCAGGTCTCCCCCTCTCTTTTCAGTCATGCTTGTTGATCCCACCGTTCCTCACAAGATGCCGACATCTCAGAAACGGAGGAAGGCCAAGGTGAGCAGGCCCCCGCAGGCCTGTGGGTGAGGGCCGAGGAACCGCGCCTCCTGACAGCCCTCCCTCCCTTGTCCCCCTCACAGCCCCTCAAGCGCAGATTCAAGTCCCAGGCCGTGGGTGACTCCGTGCCTCTCATCTGCTCGCAGCTGGAGCATTCTGACTCTAGGAAGAAAGACACAGGAAAAGAGTAGGCTTGGGGCTGTGTCCCCGGTGGGGTTGGGAGGATGGGGATGCCAGCCAAGTCCCATTATATATATTGTGCCTACAGGTCCCACCCAGAACTCGCCCTTCCCAGCTCTGAGACCAAAAACCCAGTTTCTGGTGAGCACACCTCTCCCTTTGCCTCCATGAGTGGACCCCAATGCTCTGGTCCTTCCCCTGAGAGCTCAGGCTGCTTTCTTCCCTCCCAGAGAAGCCCAGCTTCAACATCCGGACCATCTTCAGCAACTTTCCCAACAGCATCAACCAAAAGCTGTCCTCTTCCAAGGCACCTATATGCTGGGAGCCAGGAGCCCAACTCTTAGCTCTGAGGGAGGAGGGCTGGGGGCCTGGGTCTGAGGGAGGAGGGGCTGGGGGCCTGGACTCCTGGGTCTGAGGGAGGAGGGGCTGGGGGCCTGGACTCCTGGGTCTGAGGGAGGAGGGGCTGGGGGCCTGGACTCCTGGGTCTGAGGGAGGAGGCCTGGGGGCCTGGTCTGTGTCTGAGAGGCTTCCCTGGCCCTGACCATCCTTTCCCTCACCTCCCTTCATCTCCAGGGTCGCTCACCTGTATGTGATGGGGCGGTGGTCCTTGGTGGTTTGGTTGAGACCCCTTCACCTTGTATCTCAGAGAACAGCCCTGACATTGCCTTGCTGGTCACCTATGATCAGTTGGATATGCAACAGGGCTTCGAAGATCTGACAGACCACGAATCCAGCACATTGTCCTCCAATTCCCTCAGCCAGGCCACCTACTCTCCCAACTTCCACTTGCCTGCCCCCCACTCCTTTGTTCCCAGGCACAACAAAAAGGCCAGGCCCCTGGGCTCTGAGCAGAAGTGGTGGCCTCCACCCTCCCAGAAGACCCCCTCCATCCCTGCCACCTCTTGGAAGGCTCCATTCATCCTTGACCAGTCCCAGAAGGTATCAGCTAGACCTGCTACTCCCCAGAAGACCTCAATTCTAGCTTCTGTTCCCCATAGGGCCCCAGCTGTACCTGCCCCATCTAGGAAGACCCCATGTGTACTAGCTATTCCCCAGAAGTCCATGTCTGTCCTGTCCCAAACCAGAAATCTCTGTTCCTACCTACCCCATCCCAGAAGGCTCTGACTTCACCCACCCCATACCAGATGACTTTGGACCCTGCCGATGTTGGCACGTTGCCTGTTGGAAGTCATGCAAGGAATGTGCTTGAGAAAAGCCAGCCTGAAGGGAAGACAGAGCCGTCGGTATTGGTGGGCACCCAGGAGACGCAAGTCATGGAGGTGCGGGCCCAGAAAATGTCCCTGGAGCTGCCCTTCAACACCACCAAGAAGGAGATGAAGAAGGTCGTGATCAGCACAGCCCGGGAGGTCATCCTGGATGGCTTGAAGGGCAAGGACAAGCTGGAGGACAAGGTCCGTAGCATGAAGGAGGAGAAATCCATGGTCGTGCCTGGCTTCAAATCCAAGATGATAGGGCAGCAGAAGAAGTGGGTCAAGACCCGGGAGCTGGTCATGGAGGGAGCCCCAAAGGAGCACAGAAGGCCCTTCTCTGCGGAGGAGCTCACCCTCTCCAAGATGATGATCATGGCCAACTCCAAGGAGCAGCCCGTGAGACCAAAACTGTTCGGTCTGCCATCCTGGCTCTTGACCCCCTGGGTCAGGATGAGCCCAGAGCCCCTCTACCCCAGACAGGTGACTGTGTTGGAAGACACATCAGTGGTGCTTGGGGAGCAGCCCCAGTTGGGCCCCTGGACAAAGGGGAGCAAGGGTCTGAGGGTGGTGGAGACCCCGAGTCCTCGGGCAGAGGTAGAGGCGAAGAAGCTGCCCGCGGACCCGATAAGGCCTTCCAAAGTGCACGCCCGCTCCAAGCGTGCCCCCAGCAGCCCGAAGATGGACAGAATCTCCCAGGTCCCCATCCCTCTGCCCGCAACAAGGTGGGAAGATGTCCAGTCACCCATCGTACCAACCTCCATCTCAAAGACGGAGGTCAGGATGTCCCAAAAGCCCAACAGAGAATCTCAAGAGACCCAGGGGATGCCAGGCCAGTTGCCCCTGGCCAAGACGGAGTTCTCCTTGGAGATTCTCGTGCCCAAGCTCTTGGAAATTGAGAACATGAGGGGCGCGGCCGAAAATGTGGAGAAGAAAAAGAAAAAAATAAGTATCTTCACACCTTGGCCCAGGTACGTGGGGAGAAAGGACTTCTGTAGTTATCAGCAAGAAGGTGACATGGTGGGGATGAAGACCTGAATGGGGCAGGCTTAGGGAGCACAGGAAACAGGGCATCACTGTGCTGCAACCCTTGAAAACAAGGTACTCAGTGAAAGGAGCCACATGCGAATGCCAGCTCCATAGTGTGTGGTTCCATTTGTATTGAAATGTCCAGAACAGGCAAATCCGTAGACCCAGAAAGGAGGTTAGTGGTTGCCAAAGGCTGGGAGGGATGAGGGAATGGGCAGGGACTGGGCAGGGACTGCTTCATGGGTATGGGGTTTTCTCTTGGGGTAATGAAAATGCTCTGGAACTAGAGATTGTGGTCACAGGACATTGTGACTGTATTTAATGTCGCTTTAAAATGATTACAATGGTAAATTTTATGTGATGTGTCTTCCGACTACACATATACACAAGAGGGGAATCTGAGACCAGGTCTGTCCAAGTTGTTTGCTGAAAGGGGAGGGGGGTCCATGGAAAGGCCACTGGTGTAGGACTTGGGCACAAGAGAGGCTTCTTTTTTCTTTTTCTTTTTTCTTTATTGAATTTAGAGAGAGAAGACAGGAGAGGGAGAGATGGAAACATCGATGAGAGAGAGCATCAATTGGCTGCCTCCTGCATGCCCCCCACTGGGGATCAGGCCCACAACCTGGGCATGTGCCCTGACTGGGAATCCAACTGGTGACCTCTTGGTGCATAGGTCGAAGCTCAACCAGTGAGCCACACCAGCCAGGCAAGAGGGGCTTCTTTAAGAGGAAGAGATATTTGTGCATTTGGATGTTGGGGTGAAGGATCCAGAGTCAGGCTTGATATTAGTGAGGCAGGAGGGCGAGAAACCTCCGAGGAACACCGGGGAGGTGGGTGGAAACCCAGATTCCAGCTCGGGCTTGCCGGTTCCCAGAGCAGGACCCCTTCCTTCGTTACTGAGCCGGCACTGCTCTCTCTCCAGCAATCACGGTTCCCAGCGCCTTCAGTAGCAAGATGCTGGGACTCAACCTCAGTCGCTAAAGTATCCAGAGAAGCCCAGCGTGGCCAGGTAGCCCCCGACACTCTCAGACCCGCCTTGCACCTGGCACGAGTCAGGGCGCTGGAACCCCACCAGTGAGTGCTCTTTGCTCTTCCCTGCAGGCCCCAGGCGCCACGCGTCTCTAGTGTAAGAATCGGGGTGCTGAACAGGCCAGGCGCGGGGAGCTCCCTCTCCGGTAGAGACCAGAGCTATCTATACATTTATATATTGGGGGGCGGGGAGCAGGCCGGGGGAGAACCCGCGGGGTGGCCCAGTTTTGCAGAGATTAAAAGCCTGAGTCTGAGACGCGGCAAAAGTCGAGCCTCGTGCCTGGATGCGCGCACGGGGGCCCGGGGAACGGGCGTCGGGCGGGGGGACGGGGCGGGAGGAGGGGGGTCCACGCGGACCCTGCCCCGCGTCCCAGACCGTTTTCTGCAGAGCAGCGGCTCCCATTGGCTGGGGTTCCCGGATCCCAGCCAATGCGGCCGAGGAGTCGAGGTTTTCCTGGGCTGGGACCCTCGAGACTCAGAAACGAGGGGCACCCGGGACGGAGCCACAAGCACAAGCCACCCAGTGACGCGCTGACATCAGCCCGGTTAGGACAGGATGGATCAGGGTTGGGTTTCGGGGTGGGGGTCAGGAGCTGAGTGCGAGTCGGAGCGAGGGCCCCCCCCTGGGCCCCACGGATGCTTCTCCTCTCCGCAGGACCTGCCGGCTCACGGCGTGTTCGACTCTGAGAAGCCCCCCAAGGGGCGATGGTTCACGCCGCCCTTCGACCCGCGCTTCCCCAACCAGAACCAGACCCGCAACTGCTACCAGAACTTCCTGGGTGAGCCCTCGTGGGCAGGGTAGGGGGAGCGGGGTGAGACGGGGAGGCAGGGAAGGGCGCGCCCCAGCTCCTGAGAACAAGAGAGGGGCCCGGACCCGCCGTGGGGGCGGAGACCGTTGGGGTCGGAGGCGGAGCGAGCCACGGTCGAAGGGGCGGGTATTATCCAGTAGGGGCGGAGTCGGTCCGCGGGGCGGGGCTATGGAAGGAAAGGCGGGGCTTGGCCAGGTGAAGGGTGGGACCTATCATTGAGGGATGAAGCCTGGCCGTTAGTGGGCGGGGCCTATTCTGGAGAGGTGTGGCTGAGTCATTTGGGGGCTGGGACCGGATCTTGGAGAGGCGGGGCCTACTCTGGAGGCACGTGACAAAGTCGTGGAGGGGCGGGGCGAAGGAGAGATGGGGTCTGGCCGGGAGGGGGCGGGGCCTGATCTGGAGGGGTTGGGACCGAACTTGGAGGCAGCCAGGTCTGTCCTGGAGTGAAAAGCAGGGGTCTGGCCGGGAGGGGGCGGGGCCTTGCCGGGAGGGGCGGGGCCTTGCTGGGAGAGGGCGGGGCCTGGCCGGGAGGGGCGCGGCCCCACCCACCACCCCGTCTTGCCCGGCAGATTACCACCGCTGCGTCAAGAAAATGAACCGCCGCGGGAAGAGCACGCAGCCCTGCGAGTATTACTTCCGCGTGTTCCACTCGCTGTGCCCCATTAGCTGGGTGAGCGGGCAGAGGGGCGCAGGCTGGCCGGTCGGACCGGGCGCGGTGGGCGGGCCCGGCTGAGCTGAGCCCGCGCCCCGGCCTCCCTCCCGCCCGCCCAGGTGCAGCGCTGGACGGAGCAGATCCAGCAGGGGACCTTCGCGGGTAAAATCTGACGGTCTGCGCGGCTCCTTCGTGGCACTGGCCCCAGTGGCCCTCGTCCCCTCGACTCCTGGAGACCGGGCCGGCCCTCCACCCCCAGTCTCTAAGAGACAAATAAAGCTATGTTGTTGCCGCTGTTTCTTCTTAATGTCTGCCCCGGGCACCGTGGGGGCGCGGGAAGGTCCTCCCGGTGTTTGTGCCCCGGATCCAACACCGCTGTTCTGCTGATGAGAGGTGCGGGGAGGGCTGCTCCATCAGGGCTGGGTGGAGGGAGGACTGGCAGATCTCGGGTAGGAGCAAGCCCGGCCCGCCCTCCAGCAGGCAGCAGCCGCCCTCCCAGGGTCACCTTAGGCTCTCCGGATGCCAACACTTGCCCACCGGGATGGTTCCAGAGTGCTCCTGCCTCTCAATCCCCACACCTTCCTGTCACGCGAATCCTCCCTCCATCTCCTTCCTCAGGACCCTCTTGTCCTCTTACCCGGACCACCTCTCAGACTTCTTCCAAGCTTTCTTCCCCTCTGTCCCACAGTCCATCCCATCTCAAATCCCGAGGCGGGTCACTTTTGGACCGCCCAGCCTTAACCCCCATCCCTCCCTGCCCTGCTCCTAACCCATTCCCGGCTCCACCACTGTCCTGCCCCCATGTGACTCCATTTCCCCTCAGTACATCTCAGTCCTGTCAGGCGAGCCCTCCTCACAGAGTCTTCTGCACTGCTGGCCTCTGTCCAGCCCCCATCTACAGCCAGGAGCAGCCTTCTCCTCCGTCTCTAATGAAACGGGCCAACTCCTCCCCAGATGTGTCGCTCCATTTCCCCACACACCCCTTCCAGACTGAGCTCCAGATGCTCAGAGGGCCCACCTGAATTTCTTTGCTCCCATCCCACTGGGTGCTGGGCCTGCCCACAGCCAGGCGCTCAGGTGACAACACTGAGATTCCTTCTGATTCCAGACACCCCTTTGAAATGTTACCTCTCCAGACACCTTCACCCCACACCCCAGGCTGAGGAGTGACCCTTGACCGAGCATGGAGCGTGGTCCTGCCCCAGACGGCCAGCCGTGATAGACACCTGAGCATGGGAAAACTGGACTCCACTGTTTGTACCTGCAGCAGCCTGGACCCCCACCTCGAAGCTGTCTCTCGAGGCCCTGTTCCACCCCAGCGTTCAAAGGTGGCTGTTTTGCTCAGTGGTTAGAGCGTCGGCCCGTGGACCAGAGTCCTGGGTTCAGTTTCTGCTAAGGGCACGTACCTCGGTTGCAGTTTGTCCCCGGCCCCGGTTGGGGCCGTGTGGGTAGCAACCAGTCGATATGTCTTTCTCACATCGATGTTTCTCTCTCTCTCTTCCCCCCTCTCTCCCTCCCGCTCTGTCTGAAGATAAATGCAAAAATGTCCTCTGGTGAGGATTAAAAAAAAATGTGGCTGTTACTAATCATGACAACTTTCTGGGTGACCCTGGACAAGCCTGTTGACCTGCATGCACCTCAGTTTCCCCAGCTGTAAATGAGATAGTGCAGAGTCCCATGATCCAGAGAGACAGCGGGAGGGGCTGGGTGAGCTCAAGGGAGGACAGGCTCCATCCCATCCCCTCACTCCCTCAGTGCCCTCATCACCCCACCCAGAGCACACCCCAGATGTACCATCTCCCGGATGGCTCCACCCCAAGAACTTGGCCCCTAGGGATCCTCTCTGGGACCATGACCTGAGAGGCAGGGGCATGACTGAAGGCATAGGGTGTGTCCTGGGCCAACAGACCTGGAAGCTGCAGGAGGGGACTTCCCTGAGCCTCCCCTGCACAGAGGCCGCACTGCTGCAGGAAGGAAGCAGCAGCGGTGCCACGCAGGCAAGCCAGCTGAGTCATAGAATGGGGTGACGGCTGTCTGAGCACACGGTGAGGTCACCCAGGTAGCATCCAAGCACAGGGCTGACACCTGCAGAGCCACAATCAGCCCCTGACCCCCCAGAGCACATGCCTGGAGCGCATTTCGCTCCTCCTGGCCTTCCTCCTTCCTTCCCTTTTGTGCCCAGGATCTTCCCCACCCATCCCTCGGCCACTTCTGGGACATTTTTACACTCCTGTTGTCCCTGTAACCACCGCTGTCCTATGGATGCCTGAGCCTGGGCCAGCTGTGCTTAACCTCCAGCCTAGCCTCCAGCCGGCTGGATCAACACCACCACGAACTCCCAGCCCTGAACACCTGTCCACAGCTCCTCAGTCAGCTTTGCCTGCCACGTCCTGAAACCCCAGTGCCAGCCTCACTGTCCCCCAGCAGCCTCCCAGGTCAGAGGAAACAGGACACGCAACTTTCTCCCCCTTTCTCTCTCCTCCTCCAGTGCCCATCCCCCCAACCTCCCTCCATCCTTTATCCTCCTCCCTTCCTCTGCCATCCCTCCCCCAGAACCAGCTCCTTCCTCCCAGTCTAGACTCGGAGCTTCCTGGTCAGAATGACAAAACCACTCAGCTGCCCTTCGCCCTTTGCTCCAGGCACCCTCGAATTCTGGAGGCACCCGCTCTCCCTCTTCTTCCACCCCGCCAGCTAGCTGTCCCTTGGTCCCCAGTTGGCGCACCTCCAGCCTCCCTGGTGTCTGCCTCTTTCCTGAGGACCCGAGCCTGGATGAGCTCTGGCAGTGGGTTCTAGTCCCAGCTCTGCAGCTTCCCAGCCATGTGACCCCAGACAGAGTCCCTAAGCCCTCTGCCCCGTTCATCTAAAACGTGTTTCACAGGCACTGGGGGAGGAGGATGCTGTGAGCGTCCTGTCTTGCAGGCTGTGCAGGGTCCCTGTATAAACCATTCGAAGCGCTCAGCATCAGTGTGGCCCAGTGGTGCCCAGTACTTCACTGGATAGTGGGAGTCACCTGGATGGCAGCCCCAGGAGGACTGACCCCATCAACAGAGAACTGGAGCTCCCGGACCCCTCCCCTCCCACAGTGTAAAAGGGCCAGCAAGCACCCTCGAAGGGAGAAATGGGGTGCAGGCATGGGGTGTCCTGCCTGCACAGCACAGAGCTCCCTGTCGCTGTAATTATTTCGTGGTTCCCTCCTGCCTTTGCCTCCCAGTCACCGTCCCCATTTACCTTGCTCTGGTCCCCATGTGTATGGTGGGGTTCTCACTGGCCTTGACGAGCCTGACCCTCGACATACCCCACCCCCTGGGCTTGGGCCACCAAGGTGGGCTCCTGATGCCAAGCCCAGCTTCACCTGGACACCACCAGGTCCTGCCAGCTCATGGGACCCGACAAGAACTCCTGGCGCTTTTTTTAAATCCTCACCTGAGGATACTTTTTCATTGATTCTAGAGAGAGAGGAAAGGAGAGGGAGAGAGAAACATCAATTGGTTGCCTCCCATATGCACCCCGACTGGGAATCGAACCAGCGACCTTTCAGTGCACAGGACAATGCTCAACCAACTGAGCCGCACCGGCCAGGGCTCCTGGCACTTATCTCGTGGTTGGACACCATCTTCCCAGTGGTCGCAGCAGCTGTGCGACCTCGGGCAGATGCGGTTTGTAAGGGGGTAATCCTGGTCGGGCTGTCACTGTCCTGAAGACCAACACCAGGACACACAGGGCAGGCGACCGCTGTCAGCTGTAACGAATGTCCTGAAGGTCTTCCCTCGTCATCTGGTCACTCCAGCCCGGGGTTCTTCACCGGGGGCTGGCTGTGCCCCCCCAGGGGGACATTGGGTGGTATCTGGAGACATTTTTGTCACAAGTGAGGGGGTGTTACCGACATCTAGTGGGTGGAGGCCAGGCAGGCTGGTCCTGACCCTGTGAGAAATTAGCCGCTCACATGGCAGCGGTGCTGGGGCGGGAGGCCCTAACCGCTGGTTTCAACCCGTGTTTTGGGTTCTAGGCACTTTTGAGAATTGAAGGCTCTACACCCTCTCTTCCCAGAAAGAACATGCATGTGAATAGCAGTTACCACATATAAAATTGGGTTTTAGGGGTTCTTGGAAGCCCCATACCCATCCAGGCCAAGGACCCCGCTGTGCTGTCCTCTTTGTCTAGAAGCCACGGTGACCACTTGAGTTTCTACTCATTCAGAGCGACAAGCTCTTTAGTGACCGCCCTGTGGGCCATCTCTCCTCATTCTCCTCTCCCGGCTTGCTGACCTGGGACCCTCTCAACTGATTTTTTTTTTTAATTTTTTTTTTTTTATTCCTCGCCTGAGGATACTTTTCTATTTATCATCAGAAAGAGTGAGGAAGGGAGAGAGAGAGACATCGATGTGATAGAGCCACATCAAGTGGCTGCCTCCCGCACAATCTGACCAGGGCCGGAGACCAATTGCAACCGAGGTACGTGCCCTGGACTGGAATCGAACCCACGACTCATTGGTCCACGAGCCGATGCTCTAACCGCTGAGCCAAACTGGCTTAAGTATGTTTTCATTGATTTTTTAGAGAGGGAGAGATAGAAGCATCAATGTAAGAGAGAAACATCAATCAGCTGCCTCCTGCATGCCCCCTACTGGGGATCAAGCCCTCAACCTGGGCATGTGCCCTGACCGGGAATCGAACCAGGACCTCTCAAACCAAGGGACGGTGCTCAATCCACCGAGCCACACTGGCCGGGCATCTCTCCTGATTTTTAACATCACGGAGATAACAGAGTTCAGTAGGATTTGTGTGGAAGAAAGACACATTTTCTTTCTCCAAAAGGCATGAAAAAGGTTGCATGTAAAGAAAACAAATTTCAAAGTAAAAGAAGTTACCTGCTCTGAACCACCCAGGTCTTCCTGTGGCCTCGACACAGGTTCACTCCCTCTCCCCGGGGCCCCCAGGTCCCTCAGGTCAACCTCCAGGGTAAACTTCTGCAAGGCCAGCCAACACAGAGGCGGCAGACGGGGGCCTGCAGCCCACACCTGACCTCAGCAATCTGCAGCCTGCCCTCCGTGAGGCCAGGGAGCCCTCACTAATTGTTAGCTGTTAGTCTTTCCTTCTGTAAGATGAGGGTGAGGTGAGAAGTAAGAGACAATGGCAAAATCAAGACATTGAACTGGGCCCTGGCTGAGTATTTCAGTTGGTTAGAGCATTGACCCGATACGCCAAGGTTGTGGGTTCAATCCCCGGTCAGGGTACATACAAGAATCAACCAATGAATGCATGAATGAGTGGAACAAAAAAATCTCTCACTCTCTCTCTCTCCAAAATCAATTTAAAAACATTAAAAAAAAGACATTGAACAGGCCCTGGCCAGTTTGGCTCAGTGGTTGGAGCGTTGGCCCGCACACCGAAGGGTCTCGGGTTTGATTGCCGGTCAAGGGCACATACCTGGGTTGCAGGTGCAACTCCCAGTCCAGCTGGTGCACATGCGGAGGGTGGTTTGGAGGCATGGTTTGCAGGGTGACAGGGTTCTCGCCTCAGTCATCGCCACTTCACACTCCCAGAGCACTCGGAACCCAAAGCCCGGGCTGCCTCTCCGGATCTGGTGCCCCCACAAGGCCGGGGGTCTCGCCCCGTGATAGACGTCTCCTCAAAACGTAAATCGAAATGAAAGGCTTCCCAGGGTGAAGCTTATAACAAGGTTTTAATAAAATAAAAAGTTCAAGTGCTTCCAACCCCCCAACATACCCCGTTCTGGTGTGGGGGAGGGGAGGGAGCCCCCACACCCCAGTAGCACCAGGGATAGCACCATGAGAGAGATGAGGTCACACCCGGCCTCCCTGAGACCTACGGGGGTGGTGAGGACTCGTGGACACCCCCCATCCTGCCCCCCACCTCAGACCATCGCAGAGCTGAGAGCAAACCCACTCCCTTCCATGGGGCAGTCTCCAGAAACTGCCACTCCAAAGTCAGTCCCCCTCCTCCCGAGGCCTGGGCTTCTGGGGAGATGCCAGGGGTGGCCCCCACCCCTTATGGCTTTGCTCCCTGGGCAGGAGAAGGTGGTGGGGAAGGGAACAGCTTCTTCACTCCTGAGGCTGGAGCTGGGGGACAGAGGGCAGCAATGGCCAGGGCTCCCTGCTGGGGTTGGGGTGGCTCAGGGGTCAGCAGTCACAAAGGGTCAGGGATCCGATCCCTGGGGGTGTCCAACGCAACTCCACCCCAGGGTCAGAACTGTGCTGGGGTCAAGGGTCAGCTCCCCTTTAGAGGCCCAAGAGCTCCTTTTGGAGGTCAGTGAGTCGCTGAGAACTTGGGGCCAGGGAAACTAGGAGGGGTGCCCTGTCCCGCCCATCACGGCCCGTCACTGTTGACGTCCAGGTCGATGGAGCCGTGGCTGACCACCAGCCGCAGGCGCTTGGGTGGGGAGAAGGGTGCAAAGGCAAGGGCCTGCTTGGGGATGGGGATGGGGCCTGGGGTCCCGGCGGGGGCGGGGGTGGGGGTGGGAGTGGCAGGTGGGGCTGGGACCACTCGGCTCAGGTCCACGCGCAACACATAAGGCAGCCCATAACGCCGGGCCCAGTGCCAGTCCTGCTGGGGAGTCCAGTGGGTGCGGGGGGCTGAGCCCAGGGCCACTAGGGCCTCCGCCTGCAGGCAGCAGTGGGGGCCACAGCCTCCCCACCTGTGCAGGGAGACTTGGGCAGCACGGAGAACTGGGGGTGGGGGGGCCCGCCGGGACTGGGGGCGACGGCGCCTCCGGGGCCGTGCCCATAGCTGGGG
Organism: Tadarida brasiliensis; assembly: GCA_030848825.1. Classification (NCBI taxonomy): domain Eukaryota; kingdom Metazoa; phylum Chordata; class Mammalia; order Chiroptera; family Molossidae; genus Tadarida; species Tadarida brasiliensis. The sequence continues at coordinate 2,406,927 of CM061276.1, forward strand.
CTGCGGTAGCCACTGGACCCAGAGGGGCGAGGCATCGGAGCGGGTGCCACAGGGTGGGGGGCGCAGGGGCTGGCAGGCAGCTGTGGAGGTGGGAGAAGGGGAGAGAAAGAGTGACCCAGTGAGCAGACCCTCTTGGAAAGCAAACCTCCTGCTCGGGCCATGCCCCACCCCACCCACCAGAAAGCCCAAGAACAGGACAGGAGGGCAGACGAGAGCTGGGGACAGGGACGGGGTGGGGGTGAAGCAGCTGACTGAGGCAGGGTGACGGGATGGGGTCCCTGCCCTGTGCTCACCGCAGAATGGGTCCTGGCGCAGAGGAGACGGGTGGGCACAAGCCCACGGGTTAAACCGGCTGCCACCCAGGCTCTGTAGCAGCCTCCGTTTGGTCTCCCGGAGCTGGTACTTGTCCAGGGGCTGTGGTGGCAGGGGCTTCCGGGGCCTCAAGCGGAAAGCTCCTTCCCCTTTCCTGGGGGATATCAGCTTTGAGATTGTACTTTTGGGTTCACGGGATCCCCGCTTCCCTTCTGTCCCTCCCCCGAACCGTGCCCACCTCTCACAGGTGTAGCATTCACAGCGTTCATTCTTTTCACCGAAGAAGCCTTCACCGTAGAAGCAGGTCACCTCGTCCCCGGGCTCGATGTCCTGAAGCACCTTCACACAGGCTGCGTTCCCATCTGCAGGCACAAACTGGGGGCCGGGCCGCTCAGCGCCCTGGCCTGCCCTAACACCCTGGCCCTGAGGGTCCTCCCCCGGGATGGGCAGTATCCAGGAGCCCTTGGGAGGCAGCCACCCTGCCCAGGGCCTGCCCTCGTCATGCAATCTCGCACCATCTGCTGTCTGTGGCTTCCTCCCCTCCTGCAGGAAGATGATCTAACCCCACCCTGGCAGTGCACAGTGACCGCACCCTCCTACACTCTTGCCCTGGCTTCTGCAGCCAAGTCCCATTCCCCCTGACCCTCCTAACCCACTCCCTTGCTCCCTGCCAGCCTGCTCCCTTGCGGCCACCCTCTTCCTGAAGGCCACTCCAAGGCCCCAGTCCAGGACTGCTGCCCCACAGCCCCTACCGGCCTGGCCTGCTCCTGCCCCGGAGGTGCCTGCCTGAAAGGGGCATGACTCCCATCCACCCGTTTGTTTATCCACCCAACCGTGCATCCATCTATGCATCCCTCCAGCCACTCTAGACTGACAAAGCCTGGGAGTGGTCCTTGCAGCCCACCTGCCTGACCCCAGGCCAACTGACTGGCGCCTCCCGAGTGCATGGTGTCTTGCATCCTAGTGTTCTCTGTCCCCAAGACCCTATCTGGACCCAGCCCCTGATCACCACTTGCCCAGTTATAAGCCAGGTTATACACCAGCTTCTTCGTGGCTGCCCTGCTTCCAGTCCCTCCGCTTCCTGCCAAGCCTCCAGCTCGCCGGCTGCCAGGACATCTAAAAACCCAGCTCCTGCCCTGGCCAATTTGGCTCAGTGGTTGAGTGTTGACCCATGCACCAAGAGGTCGCCGGTTCGATTCCCGGTCAGGGCACATGCCCAGGTTGTGGGCCCAATCCCCAGGGGGGGGCATGCAGGAGGCAGCCGGTCGATGTTCTCTCTCATCAGTGTTTCTATCTCTCCTCCCTTCCTCTCTCTCTCTAACATCAATAAAGAAAAAATAAATAAATAAAAACCTAGCTCTTATTCACTGAGTGCTCCCATGGAGCAGGCCCGAGCTCACGCAGCACAACAGATGAAGTCACCTTGCCTGCCACACCTCCTAACACCCCAGTGCGACGTGTCCCGTCTGGGACACCCTAACATGCTCCCACTTTTCTACAACACCTAGAAAAATTCTACCCCTCCTTCAACGCCTGCTGCTGTGCCCCAGGTGGCTGTCACCTGCCTTGGCACAGAGCCTCTCATGGAGCCTTGCCTTGTTTTCTGTTCTACCGGGCACCTGTGCACAGGGCCTGGCCAGGGCCAGACCAGGGCCAGATGTCATCCACCCCAAAATCCACATAGTTATGGGGGTCTGCAAAATCACAAGAACATTTTTGACAAATATCAGTGTGCACCGTGCACCTGACCCTCACAACCAGCTGGGAGGCAAGTTCTCACCATCTCGCATCTGAGAAACCAGGGCCCAGGACTGGCAGAGCCAGGACTCAAACCAGCTTTAACTGCAGAGCCCGGGACCCCTGTCATGCCTCAGGGCTCCTGCAGACACAGGATGAGGCCCACGTTGGCAGGGAGCACCCGAGGGGCTGTCTCCCCTCCATTCCCCACCCTCCTGGGCTCCACCACGGAAGCAGCAGCCATCAGGCCCGCTTCACTTCCATCCTACTCCCTGTGCAGGGGCCCTGCCGCCCAGAGGTCCCTGTCCTCCTCCTCCAGGGCTCAGGCCTCACCCTAGAATCTGCAGGTTCCTGCCTCTCTGCCAGCCCCCCGCTCCTGTTATCACAGCTGCACCGGTGCTTCCCATGAACATCACCCCGTGAGGCTCCGGGGGCAGGGTCACTTTCTGTCTCCCCATCACCCCATGCGTCCCTCAAACCGGCCCAGTCCCCAGCTCAGTTCAGAGGGAAGAACACCACCAGCAGGGGGCAACCCTTATTCCAAAGTGACTGTAATCCAAACCCCTCCGCCCTCCACCCTCCGCGAACCAGCTTTGTCAGATGGGGAGACTGTGGACAGTTCCAGGCTATTCCCTGACTGGAAAGCCCTCCCCCTCCTCATTTCCCACGTGCCCACTCCTCCTCGGGTCCCCAGGTCTCACCTTGCAGTTGGGTTTGCAGTCTGGAGACATTGGAGGGTGGGGAGAGGGGGGAGAGAAGAGACTGTGAACCAAGCCATAGGGTGGGGGCGTCACCCCTCCCCGGCGCCGCCCATCACCAGACCACGCCCCACGCACCGTGGTTGATGAAGGCCGCTGGGCCGAGCCACAGCTGGGCGCTGCGCTTGCGGGTGGAGTACATGATGCTGAAGTCGTTCTCACCCGCCCTCAGCAGCCCCTCGTCGGCCTCCCGCAGCTCCGCGATGCAGCCCACCAGCAGCTCCAGCTTCTCATTCTTCTTCCTACCAAGAGGCCAGGCCGCGGCCTGTGAGCAGCGCCCCCCTGACCACCATCGCCAGGAATGTGCAAAAGCCTCCTCCTAAATCTCTACACCTGCAGGGCTGGGCTTCCCACAGACGCGGCCCGCGCGGGCGACGTCCTGCATCCTCTCCCCTCCTCTCGGCTCCTCCCGGACTCTCTCCTGCCTCGCAGCCCTGTCCTTCTGCCTGGGCTCAATGCCCTGACAGCTACTGACAGGCCCTCTACACCAGACCCTCCAGCTCCTCCTCTGCGTTCCAGCTTGAGCCTGGCTCCCCGAACACTCAACGATCCTTGGCCGGCTCCTGAAGCTCAGAGCAGCTGTGGTCAGTATGGTCCTCTCCACTCGGCTACCACCTGCCTTCCCGATACAATGAGCGCGGTCATGGCCCGACTCGCTCACTGTCCTGCCCCATTTCTGCCCAGCAGCACCTGCTACGCAGCAGGCCTCAGGTCAGAATAAACAAAGGAAGGCACAGTCCTGCGCCCAAGGTCTGGCCTTTGGGGCAGCCCCGTGAACTCTGGGGCCGCATGGGGGCGTCTCACCCCCAGCCAGGCTGTGATGTTCAAGACCACGACCAGGCCCTGGCCTCTTTCTCAGCAGGAACATGGACATCGCTCCTCCTCCTCCCCTGGAAGGGACAGAGGTCTCTCCCAGCAGCCTTAAAGAGCCTCCCGTCAGGAGTTCTGCCCTCTTACCAAGCTCGGGTAGACACAATCTTGGCTCCATTTCTCTCCATGGAATAGCGGGTACAGGGCAGGATGGTAAAGCCACTTTCAGGCAGGAAGGCGCGGAGGTAGCGATAGATCTGGGGGAGGTGAGGGGGTGGGCAGGGTGAGGTGGCGGGGCAGGGTCGTCCTCGGCCCTTTCTCTCCCGGGCTCTAGTCCTGTTCTGCCACTGACTTGATGTGTGGTTTCGGGGAACTCACATCCCCTCTCAGGGCCTGTTTCCTCATCTGTCAAATGAAGAGGTTGGACTCCATCTCAGAGGGCCCGCCAACTCTCCTCTCCTAGGATTCTCTGAGCCCCGTCTCAGATGGTCCCAATAGCTAGGAAGTCAGGGAGCCCCCAAGGGCTGCGCTGTGGGGCACAGTGCCAGGGGTTCTGAGGTGAGGGGACAGAACACGTGGGTGAGTGGGGAAGGGAAGGGCGCCCTCACGTGGGTCTTGAGGGCAGCCTCCTGCCGCGGGCCCCGGCTCTGGAAGTAGTGGGTCATCCAGCCTCCCAGCGTCAGGGCCCGGTATGCAGCCTCCAGGTCCCGCTGCCTCAGGAAAGCCTCCAGCGCTGAGCGCAGGTGGTGCTGTCGCCGCAGGGGGGGCACAGGGCTGGGGGAGAGGGCATGCCTGGGTCCCAGGGCCTTGGTCTATTCCCTCGGGGCCTTCCCGGGCCCCGCCCCCACCCGCATTGGGGTTGTGGTGGAAGGGAAGGAATCCCAGCCAGCCGCCCTCCCCCAGGTGGCCTCACCTGACATTCATCTTATGGGTGCGGAAGCCCAGGTAGGGATCCAGGACCAGGCTGGTGGCAAGGTCGTCGTTCTCGCACAGTTCTCTGGCTGTCACTCTGTCTGGTCCCATAGTGCCACACAGACCATGCTGCCTCAGGCTGAGAGTGGGGAGGGCCTGTGCTTGCTCCGAGCCCCTTACAAGCTGAATGGGACTCTAACGCGCCGTTTGGTCTCCTCATCTAGACATGGGGAGAAAAGCTCTCATTGCAATAAAATGCAACAAGTACTTCCGACAGTGGGGACACTCCTGAACAAGTGGCAGTCCCCTTCATTAGTATCTCCTCCTCACGCTCTGGAGCACAGACACAAAGGCCACACACACACACACACACACACACACACGTGCGTGTGAGCACACGGGGAAGGCTGATTATGACTGACTGGCAGTCTGAGATGACCCTAAGGGCTTAGCACGGTGGGAGCTGGGAGTCAAGAGGCTCAGCCCCACCTCTGGGCCTCGAGGAGGAAAAAGGCAAGGCGTTTCCTCACCAAGGGCAGGTTGTTCCTCCTTCCACCCCTAGTCTCCACCTCCCCTCCCCAGCAGCCCTGAGAGTCGTCAGGACGCCCTGGGTGAAGCCCCAGGCAGCCTGGAGAGGGGGTGGGGAGGGAAGCGGAGGAGAGATCCCAGCACCTGCTCCCTCTCCAAGGAATCTGGTGGGGGTGGGGGGTGGGGGGGCTCAGAGGACAAAGCGGGGGCAGGGGGGTGGAAAGAAAAGGAATGGTATAGGGAGGCAGAGCAGGTCTATAAAAAGGGCAGAACGGAGGGGTTGTCAAAACGAAACGAAACAAGACCCCTAACCCTGTCCGCGGAGGGCCTGTTGGGCACCCACACCACGGGGCTTCAGGGAGAGTCCATGGGAGAAGGCAAGGAAGGGGGAACTGAAGAGAGATCGGGAGCTAAGCGGCTGGGAGAGGGGGTCTGGGAAAGACAGGAAGGTGGGGGTAAATCAGGAGGGCGCGCGGCAGGAGGGCGCTGGGACGGGCGGAAGCTGCAAAGGGGCAAGTGGGTCAAGACCAAATAGAGGCCGCGCAGAGGGGACCTGCGGCTGGGGCTTGGTGGGGACCGGGCTTCGGGGATCCAGGGAGGGACCAGGAAAGCCAGACGGGATAACTGGGGTGCGGGGAGAGAAAGCAGAGAAGGGTGTGGGGGTCCAGGGAGGATCCTGAGAAGGTAGAAACGAGCTCAGGGGCTTGGAGAAGCAGCGGGGCAGGGGAAGTCCTGGGGATCCCGCGGGGAGCGTGGGAAGGCTGCAAGGGCAGAGCCGGGGGTCCAGGCAGGGCCCCGGGTAGGCAGGGCGGATCCAGGGAGGAACTAGGGGAAGCAGACGGGGACCTGGGGAAGGCTCACGGGACCTGGGCAGGCAGTGAGTGTGCAGGGGAAGGGCTTGGGGTCCAGGGAGGACAGTGAGGGTCCAGGGAAGGGCCTGGAGAGTCAGGGGGGCCCCAGGGAAAGCATGGGGTGTGGGGAGGGGCCTGGTGAGGAGGCACCGGGACGGCTGCACGCCGAGAGCGCAGGACGCTCGCCGAGGGGCCAGCAGACGTGGGCGCCTGGACACGAGGGGCCGGGCGGGGCAGGGGACAGCTGGGGCTGGGGACGACCGGGAGCCAAGGCGGCGCGGGAGCTGAGAGGGGGTCAGACATTGGCCCCGCGCCGCCCCTCACCCGCTTCTCCTCCTCCTCCTCAGGCGCCCGCGCCGCCGCTGCCGCCGCCAATACCTCCCACTGCCTCCTCCGGCAATCCTCAGTCTCGGTCACCGCGCCTCCCCGTCTGCTCCGCCGGGCCCGCCCCGCCACGGCCACCGCGGCCTGGCATTGGCCAACGCCGCCGCCACTCTTCAGTTGCTGTGGAGTCCGGGCCTCTCCCATTGGCCGAGCTCCACTCAGCCTTTCTGCCCGCCCCCACAAAACCCCCTCAGTGCCCCCACAAAACCCCGCCACGCCCTCGCTGTCCCTCAGCGCGGCCAACTGCTGCCGTTGGTTCCCGCAGCTGTCCTTCCGACGCTGCCAGGGAGATGTGTCCCCGCCCACGGCCCGAAGTCGGCGCCCTCATTGGCCAAAAGCGCCGTAATACAGGTTTGGGTCAGGTTATTCGGGTCCAAGTGGAAAGAAGGCGGGCTCCGCCTGCTCCAGAACTTGTATGTGGTTGGCTTTTCTTGGAGGGGCTCATCCTTCCATTGGCTACGGTCCCCGTCCATCACCAAAAGTCGCGACATCTCTATTCTTTTTCTCCGGTGAAACCTTCAGCCACCAGGGGCAGAAAGCAGGGGAGGACAGAAGGGGTGAATGCGCGCGCACCTCCGTGCCCCCCCCCCCCGCCTCCCGGAGAGGCCTGTGGTTGCCAAGGCGACAAAACTTTATTGACAACCCTGTCTGGGTACAAAGGGCTCTCACTCTCCCTTCTGGACGACCGCCTCGCTCCCCCAAATACCCCATTTAATTTCGGGAGTACCCATAATAACACTCTGCGGTGAATGGGTCGGAAAGAAAGAGACAGAGAAGCTTTGGGAAAAGCCCTGACTCATGGGAGCCTCCCATGGGGCACCCCCCTCCCCAATTAGTATCACCCCTCCTCCTTGCTCCAATCCTAGAGGCAAACATAATTAGCAGTGCATCATAATTACGCCCAGAATAATAAACTCCGCACTTGGAGCAGGTGGTCTTTGTCTGGTTGACTGCTATAAATCTTGCACGGAGTAGGTGGTTTCTCTGTGCCATCGCTCTGTGTCATTGGGGAAGTGACTTGCCCTCTCTGGGCCTCAGGCGTTCAACTACAAAACAAAGATCACACTGCTATCTCTCAGAGGAGGGTCCCCCTTAATACTTTCCCAGGTGTCCTTCATCCATGCTTCCAGCCTCCAACCCTCTGTTTATACTGTTCCTTTCTCAACTGGGACTACCCCCAGCTCTGAGACACACCCAACCCCAGGCACCCCACCCCTAGAAAGAATGGCCGCAGCTGCAGAGGAGAGAAGCGGCCTCCGCCAGAGAAACAGAGCCGGCCATCAGAAAGGACTCTCCAGAAAGCTGAGCTGTCTGGAAAAGTCCTATCAGCACGTTTGAACCTTCAAAGATTTACCCCTTTTGACTTGTGGGTGTACACCGCACAGAAACTCTCACAAACGTGAACAAAAAGATAAGCCCAAGACTGCTTGCCACAGCAGCGTTTGTAATGGTGGAAAACTGCAAACTTAAATGGATCATGAAGAATGGATCAATGGATCTTGGCGTGTTCATACAGGGGGTACCACACAGCAGTGAAAGTTACTCCCTTTCAGGGGTACCTTGCAGGGCAATGCGTCCACAACCTGGGCAACCCACACAGCACAAACTGCTAGTGTTTTCTCCATAGCGGAATGTAGAAGAATGCAGAAGGTTTTGTTTTGTTTGTTTGGTTTTGTGTTTTTTTTATCCTCACCCGAGGACATTTTTCCATTTTTTGTTCAGATAGAGTGGGAGGGAGAGAGAGGAAGAGAGAGAGAGAGAGAGAGAGAGAGAGAGAGAGAGAGAGAGAGAGAGAGAAACATCCACGTGAAAGGGACACATCGAGTGGCTGCCTCCCGCACGACTCAACCAGGTCCAGGGATAAACTGCAACCGAGGTACGTGCCCTTAGTGGGAACCGAACCCTGGTCTCTCCGGACCGCAGGCTCACACTCCAACTGCTGAGCCAAACCGGCCAGGGCTTGTTTGTTTCTTTAATTGACCTTTTAGAGAGAGAGAGGGAAAGAGGTAGCCAGCCTGAAACAAAACCCGGACACGTGCCCTAACTGGGAATCGAACTGGAGACCTCTTGGTGCATGGGTCCATGCTTAACCACTGAGCCACACCGGCTGGGCCATTGGTTGATTCTTGTATGTGCCCTGACCAGGGGTCGAACCTTCAACCTTAGTGTATGGGGACGATGCTCTGACCAAATGTGTTACCTGGCCAGGGCCAAATCAGCAGTTTTTTGTTTTGTTTTTTTGTCTCACCTGAGGACATTTTTTCATTTTTTTGTTCAGATAGAGTGGGAGGGAGAGAGAGGAAGAGAGAGAGAGAAAAATATCGACGTGAAAGGGACACATCGAGCGGCTGCCACCCGCATGACCAACCAGGGCCGGGGACAAACCGCAATCCAGGCACATGACCTTAGCGGGAACCGAACCCAGGTCTCTCCGGACCGCAGGCCAACACTCTAACCGCTGAGCCAAACCGGCCAGGGCCGAATCAGCAGTTTTAAAACACAAAAAACAGGGGTTGTGTGTGGATACATGTAACTGTGCACAATGTTAAGGGTGTGACAAAGGTGAGGGGGCCCTAGCGGTGACCCCTAGGGATGGGATGAAAGACTATTTGTCATTTTTTTGTTCGTTAAGCCCGGAGGTGGAAACCATGAGGCCACTATATTCACTATCTTTTCTTTTTCTAGGCGTCAGAAATATTTCATCATACAAAAGTTTGACCCACCAGTTCCACTTCCAGGCTTTGATTCTAAGGAAATAACTGCACAAGTGTTAAAATATTTATGAAGATTTGGGTCTCGACATTGTTTAAAAAACAGAAAAATAGGAAAAGCCTGAGTATCCAGCAATAGACAATAGGTTGGATCAACTACAGCAAATCCACCACTTTGCAAATGGCCCTGTGAGGGAGGGGCTATTACTCCATTTTACAGATGAGCAAAGAGAAGCTGACAGAAGGGCCATAACTGGCCATCAGACTCTCAACCTCTGGACTGCATCGCACACGCGAGATCCAGGTGGTTCTCAACCTTCAGGTGGCACCATAAGAGGCACCTCAGAGGAGGGGTGAAGCGGTGACACGGGATACAGCATGGATGAACCTGGAAGACATTACTGGAGGTCAAAGGAGCCAGACACCAAAGTCACGTATGGCTGATTCTATTTCTAGGATATCCAGCATAGGCAAATTCATAGAGACCCAAAGCAGATTCATGATGGCCAGAGGCCTGGGGGGAAGTAAGAATAGGTATGGGGTTTCCTTTTCCAATAAAGAAGTTCCGGAACTACAGAGTACAGGTACATAATGCCATTGATTTGCACACTTTTAAAATGGTTAATGTCGCCCTGGCCTGTTTGGCTCAGTGGTTAGAGCGTTGGCCTGTGGACCAGAGAGGCCCGGGTTCTGTTCCCGCTAAGGGCACGTACCTCGGTTGCAGTTTGTCCCCAGCTCCAGGTGGGGTTGTGTGAGTGGCGGCCACTCGATGTGTCTCTCTCACATCGATGTTTCTCTCTCTCTCTTCCTCCCTCTCTCCCTCCCACTCTATCTGAAGATAAAAAAATACAAAACAAAACAAACAAACAAACAAACAAACAAAAAACAGTCATTAAAATGGTTAATGTGGCTGGTGTGGCTCAGTGGTTGAGCGTCAACCCATGCACCAAGAGGTCGCTGCGGTTTGATTCCCAGTCAGGGCACATGCCCAGGTTGCAGGCTCCATCCCCAATAGGGGCATGCAGGAGGCAGCCAATCGTTTCTATTTCTCACATCCGTGTTTCTATCTCTCTCTCCCTTCCTCTCTCTCTAAAAAAATCAATAAAAACATATTTTAACAAATGGTTAATGTGCCCTGGCCAGTTTGGCTCAGCAATTAGAGCGTTGGCCAGAGGACCAAAGGGTCGAAGGTTCGATTCCCAGTCAAGAGCATTTACCTGGTCTGCAGGTTCGATCTCCGGCCCTGGTCAGGGTCATGTGGGAGGCAACCAATCAATGGGTTTCTGTCTCTCTCTCTCCCTTCAACTCTTTCTAAAAATCAATGGGGAAAAAAAAATCCTCGGGGGAAGATTTATTATTATTATTATTATTTTTTAATCCTCACACGAGGACATTTTTCCATTTTTTGTTCAGATAGAGTGGGAGGGAGAGAGAGGAAGAGAGAGAGAGAGAGAAACATCGACGTGAAAGGGACACATCGAGTGGCTGCCACCCGCACGACCCAACCGGGGCTGGGGACAAACTGCAACCGAGGTATGTGCCCTTAGCGGGAACCGAACCCCGGTCTCTGGACCGCAGGCCGACGCTCTAACCGCTGAGCCAAACCGGCCAGGGCCTCGGGGGAAGATTTAAAAATGATTCACTATGGCCCAGTTGGTGTGGCTCAGTGGTTGAGCGTCTACCCATGCCAGTCAGGGCACATGTGTTGTGGGCCACATCCCCAGTGCGGGGCATGCAGGAGATGGCCAATCGATGTTCTCTTTTTTTTTTTTTTTTTTTGGTATGTGCCCCTAGCGGGAACCGAACCCGGGACTCTCTGGTCCGCAGGCTGAGCTCCAACCGCTGAGCCAAACCGGCCAGGGCTCGATGTTCTCTTTCATTGATGTTTCTCTCCCTCTCCCTTCCTCTCTCTCTAAAAAAATCAATAAAGAAAAAAAATTCTTTAAGAAAGATTCACAATGGGAATGTAGTGAAATGAAAATATAGGTTCCAAGACTCAGCCTTCAGAGAGCACATTCGAGCACATTCAAGGATTTCATAATGAATAGTTTTAGCCTATCTGTGGCCCATGGACCAGCAGCAGCCAGCAGACCACATGGAAGCTGGGAAGAAATGCAGTTGGCTTCCTCAGACCACACGTTCTCAAGATGGAGGGGCACTGTGGGATGGGCATCTTGCAAGGTGGTGCATGGCTTATTATTAAGAAGAAAAGCTTGCCCTGGCCGGTTTGGCTCAGCGGTTAGAGCGTCGGCCTGCGGTCCAGAGAGACCCGGGTTCGGTTCCCGCTAAGGGCATGTACTTCGGTTGCAATTTGTCCCCGGCCCTGGTTGGTCGTGCGGGTGGCAGCCACTCGATGTGTCCCTTTCATGTCGATGTTTCTCTCTCTCTCTCTCTTCCTCTCTCTCCCTCCCACTCTATCTGGACAAAAAATGAAAAAATGTCCTCAGGTGAGGATAAAAAAAAAAAAAAAAAAAAGCTTGTTATAAAACAGTAAATTCAGGATGGTCATATTTTGAGGGGAAAGGGATATCTATGTATATATAAGTTAAATCATTGAGGGAGGATGTGGAGAAAAAGGAACCCTCGTGCACTGTTGGTGGGAATGTGAGTTGGTGCAACCGCTATGGAAAACAGTATGGAGGTTCCTCAAAACATTATAAATGGAGCCCTGGCCTGGTAGCTCAGCTGGTTAGAGCATTGTCCTCATACTCCAAGGTTGTGGGTTTGATCTCCGGTCGGGGCACATGTAAGAATCAACCAATGAACGCATAAATAAGTGGAACAACAAATCGATGTTGCGCGCTCTCTCTAAAACTCAATACGATTTTTAAATTAAAAAAAGAAAAAGAAAAATGGAGCTACCATATGATCCAGAGATTCCACTTCTGGTTATATATCCAAGGGAACTGAATTCAGGATTTTGAAGAGATATCTGCACTCTCCCATGTTTATTGTAGCTTTATTCATAATAGCAAAGACGTGGAAACCACCTAAGTGTCCCTCAGCGGATGAGTAGGTAAAGAAAATATGGTTTATATACACAATGAAATATTACTACTGAGCTATGAGGAAGAAGAAAATCCCGCCATTTGCAACAGCATAGATGAACCTGGAGGCCATTATGCTGAGTGAAATAAGTCAAACAAAGAAAGACAAATACTGTACAATACCACTTATATGTGGAATCTAAAAGAATTTCGAACTCATAGAAACAAGGAGTGGAATGGTGGTTACCAAGGCTGGGGGGTGGGGAAAATGGGGAAATGTTGGTCAAAGGGCACAAAATCCAGCTATACAATCAGTAAATTGTGGGGATGTAATGTACAACATGGTGAGCATAGTTAATAATAATATATTGTGTATTTAAAATTTTCTAAGGGAAAAAAAAAAAAAAAAGCCCTGGCCAGTTTGGCTCAGCAGTTAGAGCATCAGCTTGCGGACCAGAGAGTCCCGGGTTCGGTTCCCACTAAGGGCACGTACCTAGGTTGCAGTTTGTCCCTGGCCCCGGTTGGGGTCGTGTGGGTGGCAACCACTCGATGTGTTTCTCTCTCTCTCTTCCTCCCTCTCTCCCTCTCACTCTATCTGAGGATAAATGCAAAAATGTCCTCGGGTGAGGATAAAAAAAATAAAAATAAAAAATAAAATTTTCTAAGTGAGTAGATCTCCAGTTTTCCCACTACACACACTAAAAAGGGGTAATTTTGTGAGGCGATGGATGTGTTAATTAGCTTGATTGTGGTAATCATTTCACAGTGTATACATATATCAAATCATCACGTTGTACAACCGAAGTGTATACAATTTTTTATTGTCAATCATACCTCAATAAAGCTGGGAAAAAACAAATGGTTGCGGGGAGTTGTGTCTCTGTTTTCATGTGTTACTTTTGTAATAAAAATGTGTATAATAATAGAATGAAATATAAGTATTACATATTGTATGTTGATATACATATATCTCCATCTATATATACCTGTGCATATGCACACATACACACACATCTATCTATATCATCGTCATCACCATCACCATTACCATCATCATCATCACCATCATCACCATCATTACCATCATCATCACCACCATCACCATCATTACCATCATCATCACATCACCATCATCATCACCATCATCACCACCACCATTACCATGATCACCATCATCACCATATCACCACCACCATCATCATCATCATGCTCAAAACTTTGCAATGATTTCACACCTTAGTAGCCAGCCTCCAAGATGACCCTCAGCCACTATCTCCTGTTCTAGGATTCACACCCTCATGTAGCTTCTTCCACATAGAACAGGGGCGAGCTGTGTAACCAAAAGCATATGGCAAAAATGAAGGCATGTTCAAGGCTAGTTCATCAAAGACACATGGCTTCCTCCTTGCTCTTTCTGGGATCAGTCCTCTGGGGGAACTTGGTGCCATGTCGCGAGGACATTGAAACCACCCTATGGAGAAGTCCACAAGTCAAGGTACTGAGGCCTCATGCCACCAGCCAGAGAGGAACTGAAACTTCCCACCAACAATTTGGCAGTCACGTGAGTGAGTCAACATAGACACAATCTTCCTTTCTCTGCCAAGCCTTTGGAATGACTATGACCTGATCGACATCTTGATGAGAGCTACTCTAAGCCAGACCCACCCAGCTTAAGCCGCTCCCAAATTCCTGACTCACAGGAACCAAGGGAGATGATAAATGTTTCTTGTTGTTTTAGGCAGCTGTAGTTAATTGATACACACCTAGATGAAAATCCGATGTCTCCCCCCCAATTATTTCTCTGATCTTATCCTTAACTATTCTCCCCATCACTGCTCACTCAGATACAGTCTCATTGGTCTTGTTGCTGGAGACTGGACTTGCCTCACCTCAAGGTTTTTCCCTGCTGTTATCTCTGCCAGGAAAGCTCCATCCACTGATATCTGCAGGGCTCACTGTCTCACCTTGTTCAGGTCTTTGCTCAAATGCCACCTCCTCAGGGAGAACATTCCCTGATGGCCCTGGTTGGAGGACCCCATCTACTCTAGCCATTTCCTAGCTCTGCCATTGCATCATAGCCCCAGGACTGCCTACATAATTTGTGGGTCCCAGAGCAAAATGAAAATGCAGGGCCCTGGCCCAGCTGGTGTGGCTCAGTGGTTGAGCGTCGACCCATGCACCGAGAGATCGCCGGTTCGATTCCCAGTCAGGGTACATGCCAGGTTGTGGGCCAAATCCTCAGTGGGGGGCATGCAGGAGGTGGCCAATCGATGTTCTCTCTCATTGATGTGTCTCTCTCTCTCCCTCTTCCTTCCTCTCTCTCTAAAATCAATAAAGAAAATTTATTTTAAAAAAGCAAAAGAAAATGCAGGGCCCTGGCCACTGTGGCTCAGTTGGTTGGCATCGTCCCCTGCACAGAAAGGTTGCCAGTTCTATTCCCCATCTGGACACATGCCCAGGGTTGCGGGCTCAATCCCCAGTAGGGGGTGTGCAGGAGGCAGCTGACCTACCGATGTATCATTCTCACATCTATGTTGCTCTCTCTTTCTCTTTCTCCCTTCCTCTCTCTCTAAAAAATCAATTAAAAAAATCTTTTTTTTTTTTTTAGAGAAAAAGGAAAACACAGCCCTAGCCAGTATGGTTTGGTGTTACATCATCGGCCTGCCCACTGAAGGGCTGCAGATACGATCAGGGCTCATGTGGAGGCACCAGTGGCTGTCTGTCTTTCTCCCCACTTCCACTTTCTCTGAAAATCAACGGAAAAAATATCCTCAGGTGAGGATTTTAAAATATATATTTAAAAAAAAGATATGCACAATGAATAAATGACACAACTAAAGAAGTCTGATCCTGGAGGTTTGGGGGAGCTGGATGAAAAAAGTGAAGGGATTAAGAAATAAAAACTGTTGCCTGGCCCTGGCCGGTTCGGCTCAGCGGTTAGAGTGTCAGACTGCGGTCCAGAGAGACCCGGGTTCGGTTCCAGCTAAGGGCATGTACCTCGGTTGCAGTTTGTCCCCAACCCTGGTTGGTCGTGCGGGTGGCAGCCACTCGATGTGTCCCTTTCACGTCAATGTTTCTCTCTCTCTCTCTTCCCCTCTCTCCCTCCCACTCTATCTGAACAAAAAGTGGAAGAATGTCCTCGGGTGAGGATAAAAAAAACAAAAACAAAAAACTGTTGCCTGGCCAGCGTGGCTCAGTGGATTGAGCTTCATCCCATGGACTGAGAGGTCCCGGTTTGATTCCCGGTCAGGACACGTGCCCAGGTTTCAGGCTCAATCCCCAGGAGGGGGCGTGTAGGAGGCAGTCGATTGATATTTCTCTCTCACATCAATGTTTCTATCTCTCTCTCTCTTCCTCTCTCTAAAAAGTCAATGAAAATATTTTTTAAAAAAAGAAATAGAAATTGTCAGTTACAAAATTGTCACAGGGATGTAAAGTACAGCATAGGGAATATAGTCAATAATGTTGTAATCACTATGTGTGGTGCCAGGTGGGTACTAGACTTATTGGTGGATCACTTCATAAGCGTCATAAATGTCTAGCCACTCTGTTGCACACCTGAAACTAATGTAATATTGAAAGTCAACTGTAATAAAAAAATTTAAAAGAAAAAAAGTCCGATCCTAAAGGAGAGAAAGGGCCCTCAAAAGCGGGCTGTTGGCCCTGGCCGGTTTGGCTCAGCGGTTAGAGCGTCCGCCCCTGGACCAGAGAGATCCGGGTTTGGTTCCCGCTAAGGGCAGGTACCTCAGTTGCAGTTTGTCCCCGGCCCCGGTTGGGATCGTGTGGGTGGCAGCCACTCAATGTGTCTCACATCGATATTTCGCCCTCTCTCCCTCTCGCTCTATCTGAAGATAAATGCAAAAATGTCCTCGGGTGAGGATTAAAAAAAAAAAAAAGTGGGCTGTTGCCTGGCTGGTGTGGCTCAGTCGACCCATGCACCAAGAGGTCGCTGGTTCGATTTCCAGGCAGGGCACATGCCCAGGTTGTAGGCCAAATCCCCAGTGGGGGGCATGCAGGAGGCGGCCAATCTCTCTCATCGATGTTCTATCTCTCTCTCCCTTTCTCTCTCTCTAAAATCAATACAGAAAAAAAAAGAATTAAAAAAAAAAAAAAAAAAGCGGGCTGTTACCCATCCTGGGCAAGTAGCTCAGTTGTTAGAGCGTCATCCCAATAGGCCAAGGTTTCGGGTTCAATCCCCAGTCAGGGCACCTTTGAGAATCAACCAATGAATGTATCAGTAAGTGGAATAACAAATCTCTCTCTTTCTCTCTCCCCCCCCACTTCCCCTCTCTCTCTTTCTAAAATCAATAAAAATTTTTAAAAGACATAACACCAAGCCCTGTTGAGGATGCTGAGAAATTGGAACCCTCATGTATTGCTGGTGGGGATGTAAAGAGGTGCAGGTCCTGTGGAAAACAGTCTTGTGGTTCCTCAAAAGATTACTGTAAGACCCAGCAATTCTACTCCTAAGTGCTTACTCAAGAAAACAAAAATATATGTCCAGCCCTTACCAATGTAGCTCCATGGTTAGAGCCTTTGCGCACTGAAGGGTCTCGGGTTTGATTCCCTGTCAAGGGCGCATACCTGGGTTGCAGGTTTGATCTCTGGTTGGGGCAAGTGGGGGAGGCAACCAATTGATGTGTGTCTCTCACATTGATGTCTCTCCCCCCCTCTCTCTCCCTGCCCACCACCCTCCCTCCATTACACTCTCTCTAAAAAATCAATGGAAAAAAAATATCCTCAGGTGAGGAGGATTAAATACATATATCTCCACACAAACACTTGTACACAAATGTTCATTGCAGCATTAGTCATAATAGCCCAAAGGTGGAACTAACCCAAATATCCATCAACTCATAAGTGAATAAACAAAATGTGGAAAGGAAATTCTGACACCTGCTCCAACTTGGATGAACCTCGAAAACATTTTCCTAAGTGAAATAATCCAGACACAAAAAGACAAATATTATGTGATTTCACATATATGCGCTACCTAGAGTAGTCATATTAATAGAGACAGAAAGTAGAATGGTGGGTGTCAGGGGCTGAGAGGAAGGGCAGATGAGAAGTTATTATTTAATGAGTATAGAGTTTCTGTTTGGGGAAGATGAAAAAATTCTGGAGATGGATGGTGGTGATGATTACACAACAATGTGACTATTGCACATAAAAATGGTTAAAAGGGCCCAGCCTGTGTGGCTCAGTGGTTGAGCGTCGACCCATGCACCAAGAGGTCATCAGTTTGATTCCTGGTCAGGACACATGCCCAGGTTGTGGGCCAGATCCCCAGTGGGGGGCATACAGGAGGCGGCCTATCGATGTTCTCTCTCATCGATGTTTCTATCTCTCTCTCCCTCTCCCTCTCAAATCAATAAAGAAAAAAAAATTTTAATGGTTAAAAGGGTAAAATGTGTTATATATATTTTACCACAATAAAAATCTAGAGCACATTCATATTTAATGGTGAAACATTGAAAGCTTTTCCTTTGAAATCAAGAACAAAAGAGACATGTCCCTTACCACTGCATTCAGCCTTGTACTGAAGATATAGCTAGTGTAGTAAGGCAAGAAAAATAAATAAA
Organism: Tadarida brasiliensis; assembly: GCA_030848825.1. Classification (NCBI taxonomy): domain Eukaryota; kingdom Metazoa; phylum Chordata; class Mammalia; order Chiroptera; family Molossidae; genus Tadarida; species Tadarida brasiliensis. Next base: position 2,424,499 of record CM061276.1, read on the forward strand.
AGTTATAAAAATTGCCCTGGCTAGTTTGGCTCAGCTGTTAGAGCATCCGCCCACAGACCTAAGGGTCACAGGTTTGATTCCTGGTCAAGGTCACGTACCTGGGTTGCAGGTTGGTGTGGGAGGCAACCAGTCGATGTGTCTCTCTCACATCGATGTTTCTATCTCTTCCCCCCCCCCCCCAACCCCTTCCACTCTATCTAAAAAAAAAAGCCCTGGCCGGTTTGGCTCAGCAGTTAGAGCGTCCCCCTGCGGTCCAGAGAGACCCGGGTTCGTTCGGTTCCCGCTAAGGGCATGTACCTCGGTTGCAGTTTGTCCCCGGCCCTGGTTGGTCGTGTGGGTGGCAGCCACTCGATGTGTCCCTTTCATGTCGATGTTTCTCTCTCTCTCTCTCTTCCTCTCTCTCCCTCCCACTCTATCTGAACAAAAAATGAAAAAATGTCCTCGGGTGAGGATAAAAAAAAAAAAAATCAATGGAAAAATATCCTCCGGTGAGGATTAGAAAAAAAAAATGTATAAAAGCCGAAAAGAAAGAAACAAAACCCTTATGAGTCATAGATATGACTATGCACCTAAAAAATCCAAAAGAAGCTCTTGACAAAATATCAGAATTGATAGAATTTAGCAAGGTTGCTGGATACCAAATCAATATTCGAACATCAGTTGTATTTCTTTTTTATTTGCGTGTTGGTGATCCCCAAGACCATCCCACGTTTGGAAAATTCCCACTGCATAGAGTTGTACTCATGGCTAAGATTTATTACAATGATTCAAGATTATAAGGGGAAAAGTCATATGCAGAGACTGGAGAAATCCCTATGCAAGTTACCTCACGCTTTCTCCCTCCCATGAGGGTCACACAGAGCTCACTCTTTCCCCAGGAACAAAAATGCAGCAACACGTGTGTGAAGTTTCTGCCCAAGAGGGTGTAGTAGAGACTCAGAGCCCTAGGTTTTACTGGCCACTTATTATGTAGGCCCCCTGTGCCTACCACGTACCAAAGTGCCAGACCCCCAGAAGAGAAGCGTTCAGCATAAACACACTGTTTGCACAGACAATCCAGGTACAGTAAGCCCCTTGGAACACTTTGAGAGACACGTCCCCAGACACCAACCAAAGACCAACCTTGCAATCAGGTTAGCTGATTCAGGTCTGTTATGTTAACACTTTCTGTACAACCATCAACAAAGTTTTAAAATAAAAATGTAAACAAATATGGATTACAGTAGCATTTATAAATACAGCATCAAGGAATACATTTTTTTTTTCTTTATTGGTTTTGGAGAGAGAGGAAGGGAGAGGGAGAGAGAGATGGAAACATCGAAGAGAGAGAACATCAGTTGGCCTCCTGCATGCCCCACGCTGGGGATCGGGCCCACAACCTGGGCATGTGTCCTGACCGGGAATTGAACCAGTGACCTCCTGGTGCATGGGTCGACGCTCAACCACTGAGCCACACTGGCCGGACTATATCTATAAGCTATATCTAATCTATATCTAATCTATATCTATATCTATATATCTATATCTCTATCCCCAACTCTCTATCTCTATCTCTATCTCTATCTCTATCTCTATCTCTATATCTATATTTATATCTATATCATCTATATCTCTATATATTGTTCATGGATTGGGAGTGAGAAGGGAGATTGTGGGGCAGAAGATTTAAGGACAATGAAAACTGTTTGGGCCATTCTCCTCCCATCCTCCTTTCTCTTCCCAATGGAGGTGGTAAAAGGTGGGGGAACACAGGGGTGGTGAGTAGAAAAGATCATCAGCTCAATATATTTACTTATTTTGCTGAATGTAATTAATCTGGACCATGTTGGCCTTTGTAACTATCTCCTTACAGATTTGCTTCCTCCAGAGATCGAAACCTCTTGAGGGCTCAACTGTGTGTTATTAGCTTCCAGCATTTGGGTGGATGGACAGAGAGACAGAAACACAGATGGAGAGACAGAGAGACAGAGAGAGGGAGTGAGAGGTGTGTGTGTGTGTGTGTGTGTGTGTGTGTGTGTGTGTGTGTGTGTAGTTGGATGATGCGGCAGACTGAACAATATGACCCCCCCAAATATACTTACCTCCCAATCCGTGGGACCTGCGGATATTACTTTATATGGCAAAAGGTGTGGTTAAAGTAAGGACTTTGAAAGGAAGGCCTTATCCTGGATCACTCCAGTGAGCCCTACAGGCCATCACATACACCTTATGGGAGAGAGGTAGAGGCGATTAGCCACAGAGACCCACACAGAGGAGAATGAGGAGAAACTGGAGAGATGCGGCCACAAGCCGAGGCATGCCGGCGGCCCCCAGAAGCTGGAACAGGCAGGAAGTGTCCTCCCTTTGAGCCTCCAGAGGGAGCACGGCCCTGCCAGCATCTTGATTTCAACACAGCAAAACTGATGTTGAAATCCTGCCCGCCAGAACTGTAAGGGGACACATTTCCGTTGTTTTTCAGCCACGAGGTTTGTGGGAATTTGTTACAGAAGCCACGGGAAGCTGATACAGATGGGTGATTAAGTGGATTGGCTCAATGGAAAACGGATGGTTGAACTGATGGATTGCAGAGTACATGGGAAGAGGGAACTGACAGAATGAATTAAAGAAGAATGAAAGAATGTGGGCGGATGAGTTTCAAGGTCCCCTTTTTGCATTGTTGTGCCTTTTCCCAGAACTTATAAGAACATCTGGCAATTTTATCTTGGCAAGTCCCAAGACTGCTGACTTCTTTTCCAGTGGGTGAGAGAAAATCCCTTTCCCCACAATCCCTTCCCCTCCTGTGCCCTAGCAGCTACCTATACTACCTAACAAATGGATGCTTGGGAGGAAGGTTGGATGGGTGGATATATATGGATGGGTATTCAAGGAGGAAGCATGGCATGTTGGAAAGTACCAGATTTTAGAATCAGACGATTTTGGCTTCTGACCTCAGCTTCTCCACTCAGTAACTGAGTGACATTGGACAAGTATGATAGCCATGGGGGTGGTCCCTTCAGGAAAGAATTGGTCACTTAGGAAGAGTGAATCTGGCTGCTAGCCTCCAGGGACTGTAGTACCTGCAACTACTATTGTTTTGGTTTGAGGTCACATTCTTTTCAGGCAGCCCCCAATCAATGACTAAGGATGGCGATGGTGGTATTCTTAAGGCATGGCCATTCCCACCCAATGGGGGACTCCTCCAAAGGCAATCTTTTTTTTGAAAAAAAAAAAATTGAGACCAGATTCACATAACACAAAATTCACCACTTCAACACTTTGAAGGTATATAATCTAGTGGCCTTAACTTATTTATTTTAAATATGTTTTCATTGCCCGGCCCAGGTGGCTCAGTATTGATTTTATAGAGAGAGAGGAAGGGAGAATGAGATAGAAACATCAAGGTTGCACACCCCCTCCTGGGGATCGAGCCCACAACCCGGGCCTGTGCCCTGACGGGGAATCGAACTGGGACCTCTCTGTCCATGGGACATGCTCAGTCCACTGAGTCACATTGGCCAGGCTCTAGTGGCTTATATAGTACAGCCGCATCGCTGTGCAAGTATCACCTCTATCTATTTCTAAAACATTTTTGCCCTGGCCGGTTTGGCTCAGCGGTTAGAGCGTCGGCCTGCGGTCCAGAGAGACCTGGGTTCAGTTTCTGCTAAGGGCATGTACCTCGGTTGCGGTTTGTCCCTGGCCCTGGTTGGTTGTGCAGGAGGCAGCCACTCGATGTGTCCCTTTCACATCGATGTTTCTCTCTCTCTCTCTCCCACTCTATCTGAACAACAACAACAACAACAAAAAATGAAAAAATGTCCTCGGGTGAGGATTAAAATAAAATAAAAAAAAAACAAAACATTTTTATCTCCAGCAAAGGAAGTGATTAAGCAATCACAACCCACTTCCCCCAGCCCCTGGCAGCCACCAACCTACTTTCTGTTTCTATGGACATGTGCGCATGGGAAATCTTAGTACTTATCTGCCCGTTGCGCGGGGTGGACTTCTGCAGAGCTGAGCCACAGTCCGAGGCTCTTCCTACCCATGTCTTCCTCCCCACTCCTTGTACAGGCGGCTGAACCTCGCCCCAGCCTGAAGACTTCCACTGCCTGTCCCTGCGCCCTCTCCCTCTATCTTTCGCTGGCATCATTCCCAATAAATTCCTTGTATTTCTGACACCAGGGCAGTACTTACTTCCTGGAGAACCTCAGGACAGCAAGACTGTGAGGTCCTGCAGGTGGCTCCTGAGCAATATTCAGCGTCACCTGGCGGCGTTCAAACCCATAAGCACAGAGAGCAGTTAGGTCGTGGACAGGGGCTGAGGGCAGGAGGGACTGGGAGGGGCCGTGCTCAGCGGGTACCAGGTTTCCCTCTGGGGAGATGAAAAGGCTCTGGAATTAGATGGAGGTGTGCTAAATGCCGCTGACGTGTATACTTTTACACGGTGGATTTCATGTGTTGTGAATTTTGCTGCAATTAATAAAAAGAAGGGGGTACTGAGGGAGGAGACACTCCTTGGGGGCTTGACGTCCTGGGTCTGAGAGAGGAGAGGCTGGGGGCCCGGACCCCTGGGACTGAGGGAGGGGGGGGCTGGGGGCCTGGACTCCTGGGTCTGAGGGAGGAGGGCTGGGGGCCTGGACTCCTGGGTCAGAGGGAGGGGGGCTGGGGGCCTGGACTCCTGGGTCCTGGGGAAGCAGGTGTAGGCTGGGACCCAAATACCCAAGTGGGGTGGAGAAGGAAGCAGAAAAGTGGGGGCTGCCTTGTGCAGAGAGCAGAAAGGGTCCTGGTGGAGGAAGGCGGTTGATTTCTGGGAAGGCTTTCAGATGGAGATGTCATCATCGAGGTCTCCCTCCCTCCCACCCACGCTCTGCTGGCTGGGGAACTCAGACCCAGTAGAGGAAGGGAGAGAAGGGAGAGGGGACAGCAAGCTGGTGGGAGGAGGCAGGGTCACAGGGGCCACACCCAGCGGCCTGCCGACAGAAAGTGCCCTCAGAAAGAAGGTGGACCTGCGGACCTGGATTCTGGGTCCCCGCGGAGGTAAGAGCTGAGAAGTTGGACCCCTGGGGGCTAGAAAAGAATAGGCATTTGTTCTAGAAGGGCCTGGGGGCCTGGATTTCTGAGTCTCCCAGAGTGGGAGGCTGGAGAAAGCTGGCGGCTCTGATTTCTGGGTCATGGGGAGGATAAGGGCTGGGAGTTGGCATGTTGAACTTATAAAGTGGGAGGAAGGAAGTTGGGGGCTCCCTGATGCTAAGGTGCTGCCTGGTTCTGAGCAGACCGGAAGTGGTAGTTTAGGGGTGAATCCCCTCCAAAGTGGCAGCCAGACTCTTGTCCTGACGTTCACCGTCCTGCAGGTGTCCCAGCGTGGACTTTGGCTCTTCAGAAAGCGGTGGCCCTCCCGAGCCCCACCCCACGTCCCAGCCCTTCTACCCTGAACCTCTCACGCAGCCCCAGTCCTGCAGTCCCAGCCCTGAGAGAGCCCGAGACCAGCAGGTGAGCCTCCTGGGGGAGCCCAGAGGCGGGTAGGGGGAGACTCTGGAGGTTGGTGAGGGGAGGGCAGCTGGGAGAAACTTCAAGATGAGGGTAAAAGGACATTTGAAAGATAAGGAGCCCTGGACTGTGTGGCTCAGTTGGTTGAACGTGGTGGTTGCTGGTTCTGTTCCCAGTCAGGGCACACGCCAAGATTGCGGGTTTGATGCCCAGTGGGGGGGTGGAAGTGGGGATGTGGGAACCAACTGATTGATGTTTCTCACTCTCCCTTTCCCTCTCCCTTCCTCTCTCTCTAAAAAAATCAATTAAAACATATTCTTACAAAAGTAAAGAGATAGGGAAAGTGCCCCAGGCTGAGAGCTGGCTCACGTGACCAGACCACCCCTGTCACCACCCCACCTCCCGTACTCCCCCTCCCTCCTCCTGTGTGTCCCCCATTTGCTCATACTTCTGCCTGGGAGCCAAGGGGGGCCTCTGAGGCAGGCAGCCATGATCTGATACACCTAGACCCTTAGGGCTGGTTCCTCACCTGACAGAGGGAGAGAGATTGATTCATGAGTGGCCCTAACCCTTCCTCTGCAGAGCCTGGCATGTGGGGCTACCTGGCCTTGCTGCCTGCCTTCCTGGCCCTCTGGGCTACCACTAGCATCTGGACTGTGTGAGTGTTAGGGGCAGGATGGTGCCTGGGGGCCTGGGTCTGAGGGAGGAGGGGCTGGGGGCCTGGACTCTTGGGTCTGAGGGAGGAGGGGCTGGGGGCCTGGACTCCTGGGTCTGAGGGAGGTAGCAGTCTGGTTTCTGTGGGTAATAGAAAGAAAAGTTGTCTTGACAGCTGTTGCTCATTTGATGTCTTCCCCTCCTTCAGTTTTGCGATTGCCGTGGCCAACAAGACTGTGAACCTCACAGAAGGCATCCCCTATATCAGGTAGTTATGGCCCTTGGAGGGTCCAGAAGAAGGAATGGGGTCTCCGCTCTGTGGAGCCACAAGATGATCCCTTATCTTCCGCAGTCTCTGTGGATCGTACCCACCTCAGAGCTGCATCTTCAGCCAGCTGCTAAACCTGGGAGCTGCCATGGGTGATTGGACCCCAGCCCCTCCTCTTCCACACCCTGGAGATCAGACCCCCAGACCCCCAGCTCCTCCTCCCCCACACCCTGGAGATCAGACCCCCAGACCCCCAGCTCCTCCTCCCCCACACCCTGGAGATCAGACCCCCAGACCCTCCTCCCCCACACCCTGGAGATCAGACCCCCAGACCCCCAGATCCTCCTCTTCCACCCCCAGACCCTCCTCCCCCACACCCTGGAGATCAGACCCCCAGACCCCCAGCTCCTCCTCCCCCACACCCTGGAGATCAGACCCCCAGACCCCCAGCTCCTCCTCCCCCACACCCTGGAGATCAGACCCCCAGACCCTCCTCCCCCACACCCTGGAGATCAGACCCCCAGACCCCCAGATCCTCCTCTTCCACCCCCAGACCCTCCTCCCCCACACCCTGGAGATCAGACCCCCAGACCCCCAGCTCCTCCTCCCCGACACCCTGGAGATCAGACCCTCAGACCCCCAGCTCCTCCTCCCCCACACCCTGGAGATCAGACCCCCAGACCCTCCTCCCCCACACCCTGGAGATCAGACCCCCAGACCCCCAGATCCTCCTCTTCCACCCCCAGACCCTCCTCCCCCACACCCTGGAGATCAGACCCCCAGACCCCCAGCTCCTCCTCCCCGACACCCTGGAGATCAGACCCTCAGACCCCCAGCTCCTCCTCCCCCACACCCTGGAGATCAGACCCCCAGACCCCCAGATCCTCCTCCCCCACACCCTGGAGATCAGACCCCCAGACCCCCAGCTCCTCCTCCCCCACACCCTGGAGATCAGACTCCCAGCCTCTCCTCCCTCAGACCCAGGAGGCCCGACCCCAGCGCCTCTTCCCCTAGGTCCGGGATTTGTCCCCCACCCCTGGACCCCCAGATTCTCCCACGCCACACTGCCCTTCCCTGACCCGGGGTCCTGCCTGGGCCTCTCGCCCACTTCCCTCTCCTCCCAGCCGCCTGGATCTGCATTCTCCGTTACCACCAGTTCCGGGACTGGGGCGTCAGAAAGTGGTTTAACCAGCTGATCCTGTGGTCGGGGCTCCTCTGTGCCTTGGGCACCTCCGTGGTGGGTAATTTCCAGGTGAGATAGAGTGGGCTTGAGGAGCCCAGCCCCCTCGAGCCGGCCAGCCAGAGTCTGGGACTACAACTCCCAGGATCCTCGGGGCGGTCGGCTGCTTCTTTGTGGGCTCGACCCCGCATAGCCTCCTGGGACTTGTATTTCTTTGTGGTTCTCGCGCCATTGTGGTGTGGAGCGCTGGGTGGAAGCTCTTTATAATTATTTCGTTGCACCCTAGGAGGTTGGGGTAATTCACTGTCATCCTCCACCTCATTAATGATGAAATGACTGATATTCACTCATTCTTAATGTTTGCCCAATTGGTTGAGTCTGCCCTATTTTTTTTTTATCCTCATCGGTGGACACTTTTCCATTTTTGTCCAGACAGAGTGGGAGGGAGAGAGAGGAAGAGAGTGAGAGAAACATCGATGTGAAAGGAACACATCAAGTGGCTGTCTCCCGCATGACCCTAACCAGGGCCTGGGACGAATCGCAACCAACGTACTTGCCCCTGACCAGAATCTAACCCGTGACTCATTGGTCTGAGGGCCGATGCTCTAACCGCTAAGCCAAACCGGCCAGGGCAAGCCTGCCCTATTTTTATCCATCTGCACAAGAACTCTAGGTGGGTCCTTCCTAACTAAATCCCACAGAAAGGTTCTTTTTTCATCCTCTGGTTCCCGGTGGTCAGATATGAACCCAGATTCATAGACTCTAGAACCCATGTTCTTAACCAGGAGACGCAGTAGCTCTTTGCAGAATAAAGGAATGCACACACGATAGGAGAAATCTCACTGATTTATTTTATGTTACCATTTCATTTTACAATGATGCCTCTGATTCCAACCTCTTCTGGTGAAAAAGAACGGAGGCTGCGAAACCACAGGGTGTTCAGACCAGAGGCTCCCTCCAACCTGCCAGCAAATTTCCCCCATTATATCTGCATATCCGTTCAGTCACTCATCCCCTTATTTCTGTGCTCAACCTTTCTTTTTCTTTAACTATGACATCACTCCCCTAAGGAGCCTTTGTTAGACATTTTCCTCCATGAAATTTTTAATATTTTAAAATATTACCATAAGCCCTGGCTGGTGTGGTTCAATGGTTAGAGTTTCAGCCCGGAAACTGAAGGGTCACAGGTTTGATTCCTGGTCAAGGGTGTGTACCTGGGTTGCAGTTTCGATCCCCAGCCCTGGTTGGGGCACGTGCAGGAGGCAACCAATTGATGTGTTTCTCTCACATGAACGTTTCTCTCTTCCTTTTTCTCCCCTACCTCCCTTCCACTGTCTCTAAAAACCAATGGAAAAAATATCCTTGGGTGAGGATTAACAACAACAAAATATTACCATAATAGCCCAGCCGGTGTGGCTCAGTGGTTGAGCGTCATCCCATGCACCAAGAGGTCACCGACTCAATTCCTGGTCAGGGCACATGCCCAGGTTGTGGGCCCGATCCCCAGTGGGGTGTATGCAGGAGGTAGCCAATCTGTGTTCTCTCTCATCAATGTTTCTATCTCCCTCTCCCTTCTTCTCTCTCTAAAAATGAATAAAGAAAAAAAATTTTTTTTAATATTACCATAATATATACTATATATCGATATGCCACAAACCATTGTGTTGTTTAAGAATCTTTTGCCATCCAAGAACCGATTTTATCCCCTTGGCAGCAATATCTGCTCTCTCACACCCCGGATGACAATGAAAGATTTATTGCACCAATATTTATGAGAGTCCACTATGTGCCAGGCACTGTTTTAGAGATTGATGCCCCAGCAGTGAACAACAGATTTATTTATTTATGTTTTTAAATATGTTTTTATTGATTTTTTAGAGAGAGAGAAACATCAATGAGAGAGAACCATTGATCAGCAGCCTCACGTACACCCCCCACTAGGGATTAAGCCCACAACCCAGGAGGCATGTGCCCCAACTGGGAATCAAACTGGTGACCTCTTGGTGCAATCCACTGAGCCACACTGGTTGGGCATGAAAAACAGATTTATTTTTATTATTATTTTTTTAATTCTCACCCGAGGACTTTTTTTTTTTTTTTTTTTGCATTTATCTTGAGATAGAGCGGGAGGGAGAGAGGGAGGAAGAGAGAGAGAGAAACATCGATGTGAGAGAGACACATCAAGTGGTCGCCACCCACAGGACCCCGACCGGGGCCGGGGACAACCTGCAACCGAGGTTACTTGCCCCTAGCGGGAACCGAACCCAGGCCTCTCTGGTCCCTTTCTGGTTCGCAGGCCAACACTCTAACCACTGAGCCAAACCGGCCAGGGCTGAACAACAGATTTAAACGCCTGTCCTCACAGAGCTGCCAAGAGCCAATGCCTGTAATCAATGAACCCATCATTGGGCATAGCAGTTGTCAATCACTATCCATGGGGTTGGTCCTGGCCTGTTCCAGCCTTATGGCCCTGGCCTCTCCACAGGTCTTCCCCTCAACTCTCCTCGCTCCTTCTTTTAGCAAAAGAACCAGCAGGCCACACACCTGACGGGGGCCTTCTTCGCCCTCTTCGTGGGCAATGTCTACTTCTGGCTGCAGCTCTTTCTGTCTTGGAGGATGAAGAATCTGCCCCAGCCCGGGGCCCCCTGGATCGGGCCACTCCGCTTGGTCCTCTGCAGCCTGTGCACCATCCTCATGGTAACCAGTATCCTTATGGGGCAGGGCTTGGGTGGTCCTTCATTGAGGGGTCTACAGTGTGCTAGTGTGAATGCCCCCTCCTTTCTCAGCCCCATTATAGGACAGTCGTCAGAGAGTGCTGACGCGGGCCATGCTGCCTGGGTTGGAATCCCACCTTGTCCATATACTAGCTGGGGAAGATCTGTTGCTGTTTTAGCTTCTTGTGGCCTCAGTTTCCTCATCTATTAAATGCAGATAAGAACAGAGCCAACTCGGGGTTGTACGGAACGAAGATGACACATGTGAGGTGCTTAGATTGGTGCCCGGTACATAGTGAGTGACCAATGTATTGGGAGGATGCTAAACCAGTCATTTGGGGTACCTGCTCTGTGCCAGGCATCATGCTGGCTAAGACTGGACACTGAGGTTCAGTCAGGAGAAGGCTCTTGGCCAAGACCCACCATGGAGTTCAGTGGTGGAGCTAGTGGTGGGCGTCAGCCCCCTCGCAGGGCTCTCAAGGGCAGTCTGTGCACATCTCTTCTCAACTCCACACTGGGCACTGTTATGTTAGCCGCTTGAAATGGCCATGGTGGGAGTGTTTACACCACAGGAAGCGGCAAACGCTACCAAACCAAGCTGGTTGTTAAATGTTTACCAGCACACTACTACTGGGTGGCACCGAGATTCCAGCTCACTTCTGAGTCACCCCAGAACCCAGCCCAGGATGCCTCTCTGAGTCAAATCACTCTCTGAGCCTCAGTTTCCTTGTCTGGAAAATGGAGTTGTTTTTTTTTTTATTTTATTTTTTGTTTGTTTGTTTTTGGTACGTGCCCCTAGTGGGAACCGAACCCGGGACTCTCTGGTCCACAGGCCAACGCTCCAACCGCTGATCCAAACTGGCCAGGGCAAACGGAGTTGTTTTTATCATACTGATGATTATCAGTGCTACAGAGAGAGCTCTGAGAGAGAGGAGGGGCTGCAGGCTCAGTCTCGGGGACTGCCGGCCTCTGTGGGGAGGATGACGGAAGGGAGGCCAAGAGGACGCTGTTATTTCCAAAGCGGAGGGAACCCAGCTGAGGTCCTGTGCTGGCAGCTTTAGGTTGATGTGTTCATTTTCCAGAACAGCAACCTGATTTGCATGGAGTAGGTCGGGAAGGCTACTCCAGCTCCAAACCAGCCTCTCTCCTCTGCTGAAATCCAGCCCAGCCCCTTCTAAAGTCCCCACTTGGCTGATAATCAGTTTGGTTGCAGAATCCTCATTCTGTGGGCCTCAAAGGTGCCTTAGCTGCAAGGAAGGGGGATGGACCATAAAGACGGCTAGCTGAGTGTGTTAAGGGCTGTACATCTGCAAAGATGGGTCGCAGAGCTGGCAGATTCTGAGCTGGTCCTGCAGAACCAGCTGCTTTGGGCCTGGGTTGGAAGGTTTGGGGACACTGCAGGTGTGTGCATGCAGAAGGTAGAAAATTGGCTTGGGGGAGGAGAGGAGGTTGCTGGCAGGGCCCCAGATGGTCTCCAGGGCTAAGGTGAGGGGTTAGAGGCTTGGGCTTGTGCCTTGGGGCAATAGGGAGCCATGGGAAGCTTGTGATCTTATAGGGATTAGTGGCTTCTTTGGGTGCTCACACATCTCTTTCGCTTGAAGATCCATGGGGCCCAGGATGGTGTTGGACTTATGGACTGCCTAAAAAATCCTTGAATGAATGAAACCATGTCTGATCTGATCTTGGAGGAGTAAGTTGGAGCTAGCTTGGCTGAGAGGAGGAGCAAGAGTGTTCCAGTGAGGAGGGTTCCAGCTCTCTGCTAGGCTGGAGCTTGGTGTACGTGTTCGTCCGGTGGTTAGGAAACGGTTTTAAGGAGCTAAGTGGGTCTGGGGAGCCAGAGACAGAACAGGGCAGACCCGCAGAAATGCAAGGCCAGGCCCTGGCCGGTTTGGCTCAGCGGTTAGAACGTCGGCCTGCGGTCCAGAGAGACCCAGGTTCGGTTCCCGTTAAGGGCACATACCTCGGTTGCAGTTTGTCCCCGGCCCTGGTTGGGTTGTGTGGGAGGCAGCCACTCGATGTGTCCCTTTCATGTCGATGTTTCTCTCTCTCTCTCTCTTCCTCTCTCCCCCTCCCACTCTATCTGAGCAAAAAATGGAAAAATGTCCTCGGGTGAGGATAAAAAAAAAAAAGAAATGCAAGGCCAGAAAGAGAGGAGAAGGCAGATCAGACAAGACTTGGAGTGACCAGGTGGCCATGGGCATGAGGGAGGTGGCAAGGATGATTTTAGGCACGAGTGAATGATGGGGTTGTCATGGAGGTGGGGGCACCCAGAAAAACGGAGACATTTTAGGGGGTAGTGAGCAGGAGCCTGTGGGCCTGAGGCTGGTGTGGGGCTGGGTGGGGGGGTGTATCTTTAGGAAACTGTGTGTTTGGAAGTAGAAGCAATGTGCCTGGTTGTCTGGCCCGGCAAGTGGGGGACAGTGGAGCCTTCACGGGGTCAGGGGAGGCTGGCGGGAGGATAGAAACCTTGTTCCAGAATATTAGGAATGCCATACGAACAGGAGGAACGTGCAGGGGGAACATATGTGGGAAACAGTTTGAGTTGCAGACAGGATCGGAGGGCATCTCTTTGAGAGTGTCTGGAGCCATCGAGAAGGGTGACCAGCCAGAGGGGTCCTGCCAGTCAGGGCAGAGTGAGCATGTCACAGGAGGGGACCCAGACATGCCCACGGTCACAGGGCATCTGGGGGGCTCCAGGATCCTCCCCGTGGCGGTGTGCCCTTGACCTTGGTGTACAGTGGTCATCCTTCACGCCAGCCTGCTGCGCTCCGCCTCGGCCGTCTGCGAGTGGACGGTCGCCATGCTGCTCTTCACACTCTTTGGCCTCTTGGCTGTGGACTTCTCCTGCCTGGAGGGCTGTACCCTGTGTCTCCAGCCCGGCCCCAGCCTCAGCCAGCAGCCAGACTCCCCCATCTCCCTGAAGCCGCAGCCATCCCAGGCGCTTTGACCCAGGCTTTGCCCTCACTAGCAGGGGAAGGAGAGGCCAATTTCCGGAGGCATCTCCGAGATGAAACTGGGAGGAAACTTCAGGGATGAACCTGGGAATGAACTTGAAAGGACGAGCCAGCACTGCCCCTCCTGGAGCCCGGTGGTGTCCACGCGTGGAGGGGCTGTGAACAACCCGTGGACTGGCATCTTTGTGCCCTTCTGTCCCTGTGTCTGGCCCCACCCCCGCCATCAGGGCCACCCGGGGAAGCGAGAGGCCAAGGCGAGTCAGCCAGTCCCTGATCAAGGCTATTTATTATTGTTCTTCTTTTGCCGCCGGGCAGAATCAGAGACACGGACGCAGGCAGGATCACGCGAAACCAGAATTCCTTCCGGAGAGCAAATCCGTACAGAAGGTCGTGGGGGAGGGGGAGGGGCCGAGGAGGGGTCCAGGAAGGGGGAGTTGGAGATGACGCAAGGACAGATGGCCCTGTCTGTCCGGATCTGCTAAGCCACCCCAACCAGCCCCCGCCCCTCCCCCACCCCATCCCACAGAGAGATTGATCAATAAATAAAATAATAAATTAATCAATAAATAAAATAGAAACAGCTCCCACCCCAGTCCCTCCCAGAACCCCCCCCCCATGTTGGGCACGGCCCCTCGAGCCCCATCCCTGCAGGGCAAGGCCAGGTCTGTTGTGTCTCCCCCTCCCTATGTACTCCTTGGGCCCTATTTACAGATTCACAGTTGGGGGGCAGGGAAGGGGGGTGGAGGGGGCTCCCCTCCTTCCCCGGCCCCCTGGGGTCAGGGCAGAGGGGTCCCATTGGTGGCCAGGAGCTTCTTGTCCTTGGGGGGGCCTCGGCGGGGAGAGCTGGTCAGCTCTGGGTCTGGACGGCCAGGTGGGGGCTGCAGGCTTCGGGGTGGGGTACTGGCAGGCCGGGTCTGGGCCCCATTCTTCTCGTCTGTCAGGGGAGGAAGCGGTTTGGCATGGGCTCCAGGGCTATGGAGCCAGTGTGGAGGTTCCTGCTATTCATTAGTCTGTTATCCACCGGTCTCAGTAACCCAAGGCCGCCAGGAAATTGTGCTGAGGCCCAAGCCCCACCATGGCTGCCAGGGGGACATAAGCCAGCAACCAGGCCTGGCAACCCTAGAACAGGTCGTGCATCCTAGGCCCCCTCCGACCCTTGTCACTTTGGCAGCCAGGCCAAGTTTGTGTAGGTGGGACCAGGTCCTGACTTGAGGAGACATTCTCAGAGATTGGTTACAACACTGTTTGCTAAGGGACAGTGGATGTGGCAACAGATAAGATTTGAGCATCCCAGGTCACAGCCAGAGAGTCCCCCCTTCCCTTCCACTGCCCTCATTTTTAGGGGTAAACTCCTTGGCCATGGGGCCTGGAGCCCCACAGCAGGTTGTTGGCGGGGGCGGGGGGGTCTTGGACCTTCCCAATCAGCCCTGCCTGACTGGGGTCACCTCTTTATGGGGCCACACTTCCCTACACTAGGGGACTGTGGTTGCTAGTGTTCATCTAACAATTTCTATAGGGCCCAGAACAGTAAGGGACCGGCCCCCATAAAAGCCACTGATTGCTGGAGTCCTTGTTGTCATAGCAACCAATATGCTCTTCCCGTTAGGTGGGCTGGACGTCACCCTCTGCCCCATTCCCCTTTATAAGACTTGTGGCTGCCCAGCCAGTGTGGCTCAGTGGATTGAGCATAGTCCCATGGACTGAGAGGTCCTGGTTTGATTTCAGGTCAGGGCACATGCCCAGGTTGCAGGCTCAACCCCCAGTAGGGGGCATGCAGGAAGCAGCTGATTGATGTTTCTCTCTCACATTGATGTTTCTATCTCTCTCTCCCTCTCTCTCTAAAAAAATCAATAAAAACATATTGAAAAAAAAAAAAAAAGACTTGTGGCTAAGGTCCCAGATGCCTGTTGGTCCTTCATCTTTGAGGGTGTGCCCTTTTGGGAACCCTGATTGCTAAGGCCAGCTTTCCTTGGCAGCCAGGTCTAGAAAGGTTCAGGAGGCCTAACCGGAATTCTGGTTTCCCCGGGCAACCAGGCCCAGTGGAGACTCATGGAGCAGGCTTTCTCCACTCCCCACTAGTGATACTTAGGGTCAGGGAATGCCTTGCTGTGGGGGCGTCCTGTACCCCCTGGGATGTTTCACAGCATCCCTGGCCTCCACCCATAAGAGTTCAGTAACACCGCTTTCCCCCAAATTGAGACAAGTGGAAAGGTCTCCAGATGTGGCCAGATATCCCCCCCTCCAAAGATGTCCCCCTCCTGCTGAGACTGGGACTGTTACATCACAAGGCATAAAGGACCCTATAGCTGTGACTAAGGTCAAAGCCCAGAGGTGGCCAGGTTACTTGGATTATCTGGGTGGGTCCTTTAAAGAACCTCTCCCAGGTGAGGTCAGCATTCACAGGGAAATGTGACATTCAAGGAGGTGCCATGTCACCAGCTGTGAAGATGGGTGATGAGCATAGAAGTTCAGGTCTGTGGCCTCTGGGAAGGCAGAACCAGATTCCCCCATGCCCCAGCCTCTAGAAGGGAGCATGGCCTGGCCCTGCAGACACCTTGATATTAGCCCCACTGTTTCTGACCTTGGCGAAATGGGCCGCCTGGTCTGGAACCACCACTCTTCGAGCAGACTTGACCCTTGGAGTTGGCCTTCTCTGGTGACAAGGCCACCCAGGCATCTTCCCTCATGGCTGGGGTCCTATTTGCCTGCTCTGTTTCTCCCTAGGACCCATGAGACCCCCATTCCCACCCTATCTCAGGAATAGGGCTGAACAGGGCTCTCTTCACTTAGAAATTCTAGTTATCTCTGGTTGCTAGGGAATTCCACTCCCTGACAACAAGGCCAGCGTCTAGGAAGCTCCACCCCTGGAGCATAGAGCACTGGCTCCCAGGTGACGCCCAGACCTTGAAAGGGATCCTGCTCCCACCTCTGCAGGGGAGACCTGAATGCAATGACAGGTGGGCCTTGCTTCCCCACAGCTGTGCTATGGCACTTGGTCACCAGGAAGCCTCCCCTCCACCCCACAGGATAGAAGATGAGACAGCCCCACACCCTCTGCCTCCCACCTGCCAGGGCCTGCACGGAGGGCTGGTCATGAGTGCTCAGCAGCTGTGCCTGGATGGTCTCCACGACTCGCTTGAACCGACGGCTGGGACCTGGAAGGGGCAGGGGAACAGAATGACTTGGGAACTGACAGGGACAAGGAAGGCCCTCTCACCCTGTGGAAACTGGTCCCTCCACTCAGCAAAGGACTCTCCTTCTCTTGGTCTCAATTCCCCTCCTCTGTTGGGGCCAGGCAGTGACCCATGGTTTGGAAATGGAGCTAAGAAATGTGGACTTAAATAACAATGAGTGTTGTATTCTATTTAAACAGGGTCTAGCCCTGGCCAGTGTGGCTCAGTGGACAGAGCATCGGGCCTGTGCACTAACGGTCTCGGGTTCAATTCCCAGTCAAGGGCACATACCTGGGTTGCAGGTTCAATCCCTGCCTCAGCTAGGGTGTGTGTGGAAGGCAACCAATTGATGTGTCTCTCTCACATCAATCTTTATCTCTCTCCCTTCCTTCCACTCTCTCTAGAAAAATCAATGGGAAAATATCCTCAGGTGAGGATTAACAAATAAAATAAAATAAAAAATAAATAGGGTCTATTACCTGTTAGTTTCTTCTGGGGGCCATGAAGAGCCAAAAATGTAAGAAAAACCAATGGGAGAAGATTCCAAAATGGTGGCAGAATGAATGGAAGCTACACAGACCATCTCCCAGGACCAAACTGGAATTACAACTAAAATAAAGACAAATCGTTGGGAAAAAAACAACAGAAAAGCAGCTGGAGAGGACCCATATAACCAGGGACAGGAAAAAGGACACCGAATCAAGCCTGGTAGGTCTGCGGAGGCACGAGAGGTCGGTCTGGGAGCCCAAGGACAGCAGCTGTTTTAGCTGTGAGCAGCTCCCTTGGGGTTAAAATCCCAAGCTGGCTCCACAGCGCAGAGGGCTGGGACAGAGCACTAAATTAGCTATAGCCACTCACCTTGGGCTCTGGGAGAGGGAGGGTGTACTAGACAGGAACTGCGTGGAGACACTCAGGATTTGGAGGGCACTGAGAGTTTTTGCAGAATCACACCCTCACAGGACAGTAGCCATCTTACTCAAAGAGCCCCTTCCCAGAACCCTGGGGAGAAGCAACAGCCTCTCCCTCAGGAATTTAACTCCACCCAGCTGGGCCAGAGGAATGCAAATTGAGGCTCACTAACAGCCAGCATCTGCCCCACCCTCTGGAAATCCTCTTACCCTGAACACCTGAGGGAGTTTTTCATTCAGCTGAGGGCTACAAACTAAGGCTCATCAGGTAACTGAGACAGCCTCCAGGCAAAAAGCTAGAGAATAATTGAACCTTTCCTTGGCTTGCAAATCTACCCAGGAAAGTAAGACTTGACAGTGGTGTTTAATGTGGGTCCTCCCACACTCATCCAAACCCAGTAGAGGGAGCCACAAACAGCAGAACACCAACACCCACAGGGAAAATTTGGCAGGCTCCAAAACCCACTGAGATAGCCAAAATGGTGAAACAAAGAAACAAATCCCAAATGAAAGAACAAGAGAACTCTACTGAAGGTGAGATAAATGAAATGCAGTTAAGCACGTTATCAGAGGTAGAGTTCAGAGCCATGATCTTGAGGAAGCTCAACACCATGAGTAAAGGTATAGAAACATTGAAAAACAACCATTGGAAATGAAGAATGACATAGCAGAAATTAAGAACACATTGGAAGGAATAACCAGCAGAGTAGAGGAAGCTGAGGACCAGATCAGTGAATTAGAAGACAGGGTAAAAAAAAATCACCCAATCAGAAAACCAAAAAGAAGAAACAATAAAAAAACAGGAAGACAGCTTAAGAGAACTATGGGACAACTGGTAATGTAACAACATTCACATCATAGGAGTTCCAGAAGAAGAAGAAAATGAGCAAGGGTTAGAGAATATATTTGAAGAAATAGTGACAGAAAACTTCCCTAACTTGGTGAAGGAAGAAGGCATTCAAGTTCAAGAAGCACAGAGAGCCCCATGTAAGAAGAACCCAAACAGGCCCACACCAAGACACATAATAATTAAAATGCCCAAAATTAAAGACAAAAAGAGAATCCTAAAGGCAGCAAGAGATAAGCGACAGATTACCTACAAAGGAACCCCCATAAGACTATCAGCTGACTTCTCAACAGAAACACTACAGGACAGAACGGAATGGCATGAAGTAATCATGGTAATGAAAAACAAGGATCTGAATCCAAGACTACTGTATTCAGCAAGGCTATCATTCAAAATAGAAGGTGAAATAAAGAGCTTCCCAGACAAAAAAAAACGCTAAGGGAATATATTAGCACCAAACCAGCACTGCAAGAAATGTTAAAAGGACTGCTGTAATTAGTAGAAGAAATAAGAAGAAAAATAGAACCACAATAAACAAAAATGGCAATTAACAAGTACATATCAATAATAACCTTAAATGTAAATGGATTGAATGCTCCAATCAAAAGACAGAGTAGCTGATTGGATAAGAAAGTATGACTCATATATAGGTTGTTTACAAGAGACCCACTTCACAACAAAAGACTCACATAGGTTAAAAGTGAAGGGATGGAAAAAAATCTTCCAAGTAAATGGAAAGAAAAAAAAAAAAAAAAAAGCTGGGGTAGCAATACTCATATCTGATAAAATAGATTTCAAAATGAAGGCCACAACTAGAGAAAAAGAAGGCCACTACATAATATTGAAAGGACCTATCCAACAGGAAGATATAACCTTGGTAAACATATATGCACCCAATATAGGAGCACCAAAATATATTAAAAATCTTCTGGAGGACTTCAAAGGAGAAATCAACAGCAATACAATCATAGCAGGAGACTTCAACACCCTGCTAACATCACTGGATAGATCCTCTAGACAAAATATTAACAAGGAAACAGAGACTCTAAATGATGCACTAGATCAAATGGATTTAATAGATATCTACAGAGAATTACACCCCAAAACTGCAGAATTCACATTCTTCTCAAGTGCACATGGACATTCTCAAAGATAGACCACATTTTAGGACACAAACTAAGTATTTACAAGTTTAAGAAGATTGAAATCATATCAAACATCTTTTCAGATCATAATGGCATGAAACTAGAAATCAATTACAACAAAAACACCCAAAGACATTTGAACACATGGAGGTTAAATAGCATGTTATTAAACAATGAATGGGTTACCAAGGAGATCAAGGAAGAAATTAAAAACTCCCTGGAAACCAATGAAAATGAATACACAACACAAAATTTATGGGACACAGCGAAAGCAGTCCTGAGAGGGAAGTTCATAGCACTACAGGCCTACCTCAAGAAACAAGAAAAATTTCTAATTGACTATCTAACCTCACAACTTAAAGAACTAGAAAGCAAACAAAAAGAAAACCCCAGAGCAAGTAGAAGGAAAGAAACAGTGAAGATCAGAGGGGAACCCACTATATGGGAGAGCATAATTGCCAACAATACATCAGATAAGGGGTTAATTTCAAAAATATACAGAGTGCTCATACAACTAAACAAAAGGAAGACAAAGAACCCAATTAAAAAATGGGCAGAGGACCTAAATAGACATCTCTCCAAAAAGGACACACAAATGGCCAAGAGACATATGAAGAAATGCACAACGTCACTAATCATCAGAGAGATGCAAATTAAAACAACTATGAGGTATCACCTCACACCTGTCAGAATGGCTGCCATCAACAAATCATCAAACAAGTGCTGGTAAGGGTGTGGAGAAAAGGGGACTCTCGTACACTGCTGGTAGGAATGCAGACTGGTGCAGCCACTATGGAAAACAATATGGTGTTTCCTTAAAAAATTAAAAATTGATCTGCCATTTGACCCAGTGATCCCATTTCCAGGAATATATCCTAAGAAGCCTGAAACACCCATCAGAAAGAATATATGTACCCCTATGTTCATAGCAGCACTATTTGCAATCTCTAAGATCTGGAAAAAGCCCAAGTGTCCAACAATAGATGAGTGGATAAAAAAAGCTGTGGTACATATATACACAATGGAATACTATGCAGCTGTAAGAAAGAAAGACCTCTTATCCTTTGAGATGACATGGAGGGACATCGAGAGTATTATGCTAAGTGAAATAAGCCAATAAGAGAAAGACAAATACAACATGATCTCACTTATTTGTGGAATATAATGAACAAAATAAACTGATGAGCAAAATAGACCCAGAGACATAGAAAGGAGTACGGTTCAGACTGACAAACCTAAGAGGTGGGGGGCTAGGGGGAGGGATGAGATGAACCACAGAACTTATATGCATGTATGCGTAACCAATGGACAACAATGCTGGGGGAGTGGGGGGCAGGATGGGCAGGAGAGTGTCTAGGGGGGGGAAGGAGAAACATCTGTAACAAAAATAAATTAATAAAAGTTGAAAAAAATAAAAATTGGTGATTTTCCATTAAAAAAAAAGAAAGAAAGAAATATCAATGGGAGGGGAAAAAAATCTTAAAACTGAGAAACTTCTGCCTATTAGTCTTTTTTATTTTTATTTTTCAAAGATTTTTAAATTGATTTTTAGGGAGAGAGGAAAGAAGAGGGAGGGAGCAAAACATTGATTGGATGCCTCCTGCATACCCCCTACAGGATCAAGCACAAAACCTGGGCATGTGCCCTGACCCAGGGTTGAACCGGCAACCTTTTGGTGTACTGGACAACGCCCAACCAACTGATCTACAGTGGCCAGGGCTGCCTATTAGTCTTTTAAGGGGGAAAAAAAAAAAGAGCCATAATTCATTTTGGTGATGTAACACCCCAGTGTTCCACAGCAGCCGGTTTAGGAACTCTGGGACCAAGCTCATCTTATAGTTGTGACATATTAAAGACTGGTGACAAAGACAGCAAACAGAGGTATCCCTCGTCCTCTAAACTCTTGTTATCAGGACTCAGGAACCAAGTAGAATTGGAAACAAGGAATTTCTGTGGTTCTCATCTCTTGTGCCAACTCTTGATTTGTCAAGGCTGCCTAGAGTTTGAGTCTGCTGTGATTGATTGGTGATGTCTGCCCTGGGTGCAAGGAGGGGGGATGGCCTGAAAGCAGCACCCCATGTCCTTGCTCTTCTGATACACAGTCTTAAAGCCATGGGAAGAGCTCTCTGCTGCGAGGTCAGAAGGCCACAGAGCCCAGCTCTGTCACAGTGTGCAGTGTGGCTCCAGTCAGGTCCATTTGCCTCTTTAGAACTCAGCTTTCTTCTCTGTCAAGTGGGTGATTACTAACACACCTAAGGAAATAGTGCTAGTAAAGCACTAGGCACGTTGTAAACACTATGTTACTAGGTTAAATGTGGATGAGAAAAGGGGAAAGGAGAGGATGTGGGGGTCTGAGTGAGGAGGGGCCTCATACAGTCAGGCCCCACTGAGCACTATTGCCTCCTCCCTCATGCTGCCCTCCTGGGCTGCTATCCTATCTCAGCGGTCTTGAGTATCCCAAACACTGGGCTGGGGGAAACTCACCAGAGATGAGAGTAAAGGTGACAGAGTAGATGCCACCACTGCCACCACCACCATCTCGTCGTGGGGAGGGTTCTGGGCCCTCAGAGGAGCTGATGTCCACCTGGAAGCGGACGGGCTTCTGGAAGACAGAGGGGCCGCCGCTGGCCTTGTACTCGGCCCTGAAGCTGGTCTGTGACAGCACACTGTGACTCAGGCTGGGGATCTGAGAAAGGCAGGGAACACAAAGAGGGGGTGACTCCAACGACCTGCTTGCAGGGAATGGATAAGAAATCCTACATCTGCCTTTGCCCAAGGAACTACAAATCCCACCAGCCACTGGGGCAAAAGTATAAGGAAAGGCACCAGAATGCCCCATTGCCTATTGGGATTTGTATTTTTCTGTCCTACAATGACTAGGTTATAGAGGATGAATGGCTGAGCAACGGATTCTCAATGTAGTAGTAGGGGAATGTCAACTCACCTGTCCTCAGGAAACACTAATATATGGAGAATTGTAACTCAGGATCCTATTTCACCACTTCCAGGCCCCAGGACACATCAAACCTCTCCTGCCTCCCTGCCCCCACAATGACCAAACCCAACTCTGGCTGGAAAACTGCAAATCCCATGAGTTCCAGGAGGAAGTCAGGCCAGTGCCAAGGTGGTGAACCCCAGAGGCTGCTGACACTGTAGCTCCGTGGTGGCCAGAGTGTGCGGGGACCCAGGCTCCTCACCGACAGGAAGGCATGGACGATGTCCGCTTTGATGCTACTGAGAGGTTTGTCCTTTAGCACGAGGAATATTTGTTCTTCTTTGTCCAAGGAGATAAAGTTCCCAAACCAGGAGCGTTTTGCCAGCCTGAGTAGGAGGGGATGGTTGAAGGAGGGTCAGGAGGGGACTAAGGAAATGAAAAACCCCTTCCATCCCTTCTCTTCCCTTCCCTGTCTCACTCACTCTGGAGAGGACTCTGGCGTCAAACTGGACATCTCCTCGGCGGTGGGGACTGGGGAAAGGAGAGCATGATCAACACTTGCTCATCGTCCTCGTGAGCAACACGCAGGCCAGCAGTCGCCTCCGACCAGGGAGATCTAAACTCAGTGTCTATTCACCCCGCCCAGGCGCTAAACCTCAAATGGCAAGCAGCCTGATGCTCCTTCCAGGGATGCTGTCCCACCCAATTAGGTCACGCCCTCTTGGGGGTGGGACTTGCTTGCCATGAGCCAGTGGGAAGGTGAGCCAGAGCACCAAATGGGGCGTGTCCTTCAGAGAGGAGGGCCCCACTTCCTCGCTACCCAACACTTGCATCTCTGCTCACAACCCCATCTTATCCTAGGATGTGGGAATCCGGGCCCCAGTCCCTTGCTCCCGGGACCCAGATGTTAGCCCTCAGCCGCCTTCCTCCATTAGGACTCAGGAGTTTGCCCCGCAGCCCCTGCGCCACCAGGGACCCCCGTACCCTGCATCTTGCGCCGGTGAAAGCGAGGGGAGCCCAGGAAGCTGTTGCGGATGGAGTTGAGACGACTCCTCCAGGCGGCTCCCCCGACGCCACCGCCGGGGCTTGGGGGAGGCGTTGTCCCTGGGGTCCCGGTGGGGCTGGCCCGGGGAGTGTGCAGGGGCGAGTGCAAGGGGGTACCCCCGGAGGAGCGCGGGGAGCCTGGAGGGCCAGGCAGGGGCGTGGAGCGGGCACTGGGGGGTGGGGGCTGCTCCCCGGCGCCCCCACCCCTTGGGCCTCGAGAAGGCAGCGTCTGCGTTTTGGAAGTCGGGGAGCCCCCTCCCCGAGCCTCATCTCCAGCCCCAGGCTCAGGTGAGAAGGAAAAGACCGGACTCTGCGGAGGAGTGGAGGAGAGTGAGGACTAACTACAACTCCGAGGAGGACTAGGCACCCCACTCGCACACACTCACTCAGGCGGGCCCGATGCATACTGGGCCGTGCAGTCCTTTTACCCCCCCCAACCTCCCATTGTTAGGGGAGCAAGGATTTTTCCTATCATGCTCACCGCTACAAACCCAGCAGTGACAGGTGCACAGTAGGCCCTTAATTAGCTTTTGTTAAATGAGTAAATGAACCCTTAAGACACATTGAAAAACTCAACCCTGTGGAGGTGGAAATGGTCAATGAATGTACTAAAATATTATATTAATGAAGTCTTGGGTCTTTGGCCCTTTGGAGACAAGGAGGCAAAGTCTCTAGACTTGACAGGAATTGTAGTTTCTGCTGCTGGATCTTTGCTCCACAGGGTCTTCACCCTCTTACCCCTTCTCCATTCATTGGGGGTCTGGCCTTACCCGTGGACTGCTCAGAGGACTGGAGGACAGGCCGGTGGAGGCTCCACTGACACTCCGGGATCTGTTTCCAGGATAAATTTTTAAAAATCAGGAAGGAAAGGTTTCAAAAGGCTCGGATGTGCTCTCCCACACTCCTTCAAGATAAGGTAATGAGGCCCAGAGAGGGCAGGTGACTTGGCCCAATCACACAGCACCTTGGAGGTAGCTCTGGGGTTAAAACCTTGAACTCGCAACCCCATCCAGCACTGGGGATCCCACTACAGGGGCAGAGTTCCCACCTCTGACTGTGCTGGGCCATCTCCAGGGCCCGCCGGGTGGGCACTGGGGAGCCACCCCCACCAGCATCCGTGATGCTCAGTACTTCCATAGACTTCCGCTCTGGCCGCCGCTTCCCGTGTCGGCTCAGCATGGGGGAGTCCACACGCTTCCGAGGGGGGTCTGAGGGCAGATCAAAAGACTGATTTGTCCAGCTGTACCCGTAGGTCGCACTCAGACAGATGGGGAAACTGAGGCCCAAGTAGAGAGAGGTTTTGACAAGTCAAGTCCTGCATCCCCTTCCCTCCTTGGGAATCCAGGGGCCTGGACTCCCAGCTCTGCCTTCTCACCAGCATCATTCCGGGGAGGCAGGTCCTGGTCCTCACAGCTGGGGTACCGCTCCTTCCGATCCAAAAGCAGATAATATATCATCTTTTCTTGGTTCTCCCTATGAAAGGTAGGAGATGATTGGGGTCAGAAGTCAGGTCCCAGGGGTGGTCTCAACCCCTCCCCCTCCCCGCAGCTGTAGCTCTCTGGGGGCTCAGTCCATCCACTATCTCTATATACAGTTTTATTTTCCTAGGTATCCAAATGGTTGGTCCCTTTGTCATGGTGTACATCTCAGTCTCACTTTACTCAAAAACAATAATATTATCTAATATTTGAGCCCTTGCTCTATGTAAGTACTATGGGAGGCACCGTCTAAATCTATTTCAACATCTATTAATACTTTTCAGCATCGTTTCTGCCTTTTCCCTGCTGGTCCTACTGCCCCCTTGTGGTTCCTTCGGGAACAGCTCCACGCGGGAGTTTTAAGCCACCACGTCCGGAGAGTCTGCGGCTGCGCAAGGCTAGGCGTGCCTCCAGCCAGAGGTCCCGGGAGCTAGTGGGCGGGTGTGTGTTACCCGCGGGATGTCTTACTCCTCGCTGCGCAGCTCGCGGTGCAGCCGCTCCCGGTCCCTGAAGCAGCCCAGCGAAGCCATGCTCTCCAGGACGTCGGGATCCAGCTCTCCGTTTGATGGCAGGCTCCGCATGGCCACCCGGCGGCCTGGGGCTGGCTCCAAACACGGGTCCGGCTCATGTTTCCCGCCCCTGGAGATGGGGAGAAACATAGGGGACCTGGACTCTAACCCTCTCCTTCACCCGTGTCTCAGGGGCCCTGGGTCCCAGCCTGCACCTTTCTGGGGAACCCAGAAGTCCTGGCCCCCAGCCCCCCTCTCTCAAACCCAGGAGCCCAAGCCCACACCCTCCCTCAGATCCAGGAGTCTGGACCCCCAGCTCCTCCACCCGTGTCTTCTCCCCTAGGACCACTGGCCCCTCCTCATTTGGGAACCTCAGCATCCCACCCTCTAGCCGACTCTGGCTCTCCTGCTTTGGCGGCCTTTGATATTTGGGCCCCTCTCCCTTCCTTCCCCAGGGACCCAGGTGTCCAGTTCCCCCTTACTCACAGGTACCAAGGATGTTTCTGAATTTGCTCCAGCTGTGAGGGGGGTGGGTCGTAGAGAAGCAGAAGTGAGGTGGTATGATCACAGTTGGACGCAAGGCAAGTTGATGGGGTGATGTTGGGGTTCCCTAACAGTGCCCCCTACTCTCCCCATCACCAAGGGCAGAATGACAGTTTATGTCTACCCCAAGCGGCAATTGAGCTATTGCCTTGCGCACGCGCAATCCGCATACTGTGGACCGGCCAGGCTACATTTCCGCATGCGCAGTGGCTTCGGAGTGGCAGGTCTCTGGGGCGCTCCCCTTCCAACGGTCAGGCCTGGGACTGACAGGCCGGTCCTAGAAACCCATCCTCAAGACTCCCCTAGGGATTCTGTCCTCATCACCCACTGCCCCTTCCTCAGTCCCGATCCGGGTCCCCCCAACTCACACTGAGCCTTTTCTCGGGCTCCACTTCGATCATCCCCCGCAGGAGACTCTGGCAGTCTGGAGGAATGAAGTGGGGCATGTGGAAGACTCCCCGTTTCACCTTCTCCAGCAGCTGGCGGAGGTTGTCGTCATCGAAGGGCAGAGCCCCCTGGGTGACAAATGACCGGCCACTGTCCCAAGCCCTCCGAGGGCTCCTGGCTGCCCCATCCCACTCGTGGACCCTCTGGACCATCCCACAGTTGTGTGACTGAACAGTTAGCTCTGGGATCTTGGTCTGCTGGTGAATACCCACCACACCTTCCTGTACCAGTTAAATATTTGGGAGACAAGCCCTGGGGTGAGGATGGAATGTCCTGTCCTGAGCTCCCACCAGGCAGGAGAGGTGAGGGGCGCCTTACCACCAGCAGGGCGAAGAGGATGACGCCACAGCTCCACATGTCAGCCCGGCGGCCGTCATACTTTTCCCCCTGGAAGGGAGCAGGACCAGCCATGACGTTGGAGTCTCCACCTGGCTCCCTCCACTCCTCTCCCCTCCACCTGTTCCACACTCACCTTAATCACCTCTGGACACGCATAGTGGGGGGACCTGAGGGAGAGACGTGGCATGAGTCTCCGGCCAGCTTCTCACCCCTTCCCGGGACTCAGGAGGCCGGGCCCGGACTCACCCACAGCTGGTCTCCAGGAGGCTGTCTCCCACCTGCAGGGATGCCATGCCGAAGTCTGCGATGCGAATGTTGTTCTTCTCGTCCAAAAGCAGGTTCTCAGGCTTCAGGTCTCTGTGGCTGAGACAGGCAGGTGGGGCTCAGGCCTCTCGGAGGTCTAGGCCCCATTCACCATCTCTCAGAGGGGGACACATCTGGAAACTTTGATTATGGACAATTTCATACATGCCCCAAAGTAGAGAGAAGAATATAGGGAAGCCCCCTGTACCTACCCATCCCTTCACTTCCCCCATTATGATCTCAGGGCGAATCTGTCATCCACATCCCTACATACACGCTCCTTCTCCACTGGATTATTCTGTGAGAGATCCCAGATGTCATATTATTTTACCCGCAAATATTTGAATATGTACAAAGTGAGAGTTTTTTAGGTAAGCAGGGCTGATATTGAGCTGGCTCTTTAAATATTAAAGTATTTCCTTACTGAATAATACAAAAAAATACTGCCGCCCCAAGCTTGTCACTGACTCCTCCCTTGGGATGCACTCCCTATCTTCCCCCGGGCCAAGCTCCTCAAGATGTAAGGCTTAATGTCTGGGGGGAAGGTGGGGCCCAAGGATTCCACAGTTTCTGGGTCAAACTGGTTGTTAAATATATTGACTATCGCCCCCTAGAGGTCAGTGTTTTTAATGTCAGGGTTTTGACACAGTCTTGTCAACAGGGAGGTGTGGACAAATTAAACCTGCTGCCTTTTCATCACCCAGCTTTACCCCCAAGTCTGAGCCCCTTCACTCTGATCCCCACCCCATTTCCGACCCCCATCCCAGAGAGGGGAGAGTGCAAACAGATGAGGTTGAAAGACGAGCTGAAGGCATCCTTTATTGCACTGTAATTAATCATAAAAATGCTGCATATTTGCCCTGGCCGGTATGGCTTGGTGGTTAGAGTGTCGGCCTGCACACCGAAGGGTCACGAGTTCGATTCCCAGTCAAAGGCACATACCTGGGCTACAAGTTCCATCCCGGCCTGGTCCGGGCCCATGTGGGAGGCAACCAATCGATGTCTCTCTCTCTCTCTCTCTCCCTCCCTTCCATTCTCTCTAAAAATTGATGGAAAAAATATCCTCGGATGAGGATTAGCAACAACAACAAAAAATGCTGCATATTTTATATCCTTTTTTGAGAGCGGAAGGCCAATTCAGTGAGGAAAGGACAATCTTGTCATATGGGAGTTCGTATGCCAAAAATATGCACCTCAAGCCCGGCTGGTGTGGCTCAGTGGTTGAGCGTCGACCCATGCACCAAGAGGTCGCCAGTTCGATTCCCAGTCAGGGCACATGCCCAGGTTGTGGGCCCGATCTCCGGTGGGGGTCATGCAGGAGGCGGCCAGTAGATGTTCTCCCTTATCGATATTTCTATCTCTCTCTCCCTCCCCCTTCCTCTCTCTCTAAAAATCAATAAAAGAAAACAGGCCCTGGCCGGTTTGGCTCAGCGGTTGGAACATCGGCCTGAGGACCAGAGAGTCCCAGGTTCGGTTTCCGCTGGGGGTATGTACCAAAAAATAAAAATAAAAATAAATCAATAAAAGAAAACAAACAAACAAAAAATGCACCTCAACCCTTACCTCACATCATATACAAACATTAATTTGAAATGGATCCCAGGCCTATACACAAGAGCTAAACTATACAACTTCTAGAAGAAAACATATAAGGAAACCTTAGCGACCTTGAACTGGGCAAAGATGTCTCAAAATGGGACAGAAAAAACATCAACTATAAAAGAAAAAAAAAATCAACAAACTGGAGTTCATCAAAATTTAACATTTGGATTACAAAAAATATTACCATTTAAAAAAATTGATTTGAGAGTGAGAGAAAGAAACATCTTTCTTTCTCTCATGTCAGAGAGAAACATCTATCGGTTGCCTCCTGCACACGCCCTGACCAGGGATCCAACCTTCAACCTAATCAAATCTACCACATTTTAGTATATGGGATGATGCTACAACCAACTGAGCCATACCGGCCAGGGCTAAAATTTTGCTTTTCATAAAACATTGTTATAGAAATTTAAAAGCATGTCACGATGGGAAGAAAATACTCGAAAAATATACACCTAATAACAGATTTGTCCCGAGAATAAGTAACTCTTACAACTTAATAAAAAGACAAATAACTCAATCAAAAATGGGTAAAGGATCTACACAGATATTTCTCTGAAGAAGATCTACCAATGGCCAATAAGCACATGGAAAAATATTCCGCCCAACCGGTGTGGCTCAGTTGTTGAGTGTCGACCCATGCACCAAAAGGTCGCTAGTTCGATTCCTGGTCAGGTCACATGCCCAGGTTGTGGGCCTGATCCCCAGGGGACATGCAGGAGGTGGCCAATTGATGTTCTCTCTCATTGATGTTTCTATCTCTCTCCTTCTCCCTTCTTCTCCCTCTAACATCAATAAAAAAAAAAAAAACATTTAAAAAAAAAAAAAAAAAAGGAAAGACATTCTACGTCATCAGCCATCCAGGAAATATGTCAAAACCACAGTGAGATCCTGCTTCACACCCACCAGGATGATGTAGTCCTAAAGTCAGATAATAATGAGTGTTGGTAAGGATGTAGAGCAGCGGTTCTCAACCTGTGGGTCGCGACCCTTTGGGGGTCGAATGACCCTTTCACAGGGGTCACCTAAGACATAACAGTAGCAAAATTACAGTTATGAAGTAGCAACGAAAATAATTTTATGGTTGGGGGTCACCACCACATGAGGAACTGTATTAAAGGGTTGCAGCATTAGGAAGGTTGAGAACCACTGATGTAGAGAGATCAGAACCCTCACAGATTGCTGGTGAGGATGTTGAATGGTGCAGCTACTTTTGAAAATGGTCTGGCATCTCCTCAACAGGCTAAACACAGTCCTGGCAGGTGTGCTTAGTGGTCAGAGCATCAGCCTGTGCACTGAAGTGTCACAGGTTTGATTCCTGGTCAAGAGCATGTACCTGGGCTTCTCTCTCTCTCTCTCTCTCTCTCTCTTTCCTCCCCTCTCTAAAAATCAATGGAAAAAATAACCTCAGGTGAGGATTAACAACAACAACAAATTCTAGACACAGAGTTACCATATGACCCAACAATTCCACTCCTAGGTATGTATCCAAGATAACTGAAAACAGGTACACACCAAAACCTGTACATGAATGTCCACATTATTCATAACAGCCCCAAAAGGAAAAAGAACCAAAATGCCCATCAACTGGTGAATGGATACACAAATATGGCTAACTCACACAAAGGAATATTACTCAGCCATGAAAAGGAATGAAGCACTGACACCTGTTACAACACGTATGAAACTTGAAAATGTTTTGCTCAGTGGAAGAAGCTTGTCTCAAAAGGCCACATATAGTAGGATTCTGTTTCTATGACACGTCCCTTAAAGTGAATCCATTGAGACTGGAAGCAGATTAGTGGTTGTGCTGCTCACCAGATGGAATAGCTGTGGCAGAAGTCCAGCGCTGACACGATCTGGCGGAAGAACTTCCGGGCCTCCTTGGGGGTCAGTCTCCCCTTCTTTACCAGGTAGTCAAACAGCTCACCTCCAGAGACATGCTCCAGAACCAGGTACCTGAGGGACATGGAGGGGGCAGAGGGCTGGAAGGGGCATGTGGAGGACCAAAGAGCCTGGGCTTCCTCTTCCATCAGTCCCTTGACCCACAAGACCTCAATCCCATTGGCCCCTGGAGGCAGAGAACCCCAATTCCCATGAGTCCCTAGGAGGAGGAGGAGGAGGAGGAGGAGAAGGAGACTCCAATTCCCATGGGTCCCTTGGAGGAAGGGATTCCAATTCCCATCAGTCACTGGAAAGTGGAAACTCAATTCCCATCAGCCCTGGGCAGCAGAGAGACACCCATATCAACTTCAGGAGTCAACACTTTAGACTTATAGTTGTCCTCAGGAGATACGGCATTCAGAGGTCCCAACTCTCCTAGGAAATAAAGCCCCCTATTTCCACCAGCCTCTGGAAAGCCAGAATTCTGATTCTCATTACAGATAATGAGAATTCTGGGCTATAGATAATGGAATTCTCGTCTATTCTTAGGCAATGACATTTGCA
The DNA here is from genome assembly GCA_030848825.1 of Tadarida brasiliensis. Lineage (NCBI taxonomy): Eukaryota > Metazoa > Chordata > Mammalia > Chiroptera > Molossidae > Tadarida > Tadarida brasiliensis. The sequence goes on from CM061276.1 coordinate 2,455,453, forward strand.
GTGTGCACCACTTCAACTGTCAACTTCTGGAGGTGAAGACTGTCATTCCCATCAGCCTCTGAGATGAAGAGACCCTAGTTCCCATCAACCTTTAATTACCACCAGCCCTGGGCAGCAGAGACTCCTAAGTCAACTGCAGGAGTATTAACACTTTGACTCTTAGTTGTTTTAGGAGATAAGACAACTCTGTTAGCACCTGGAGGGTGGAGACCCCCAATTATCATTGGATTCTGGGAAATAAAGACCCCTCCACACCCACACACCCATTAATCAGGGCCTCTTAGTCCTGTAAGCCTCTGGGATGAAGAAACTCAAATTCTCACTAATTCTTGGCAATAAAGATGGCAGTGTGCACCGATCTAAGTCGATTTCTGTGAAGGAAAGAAACTACAACCCCCATGCCCTGCTAGTGTGGCTCAATGAATTGAGCGTAGACTCATGGACTGAGAGGTGCCGGTTCAATTCCCAGTCAGGGCACATGCCCAGGTTGTGGGCTTGATCCCCAGCAGGAGGCAGAGATTGATGTTTCTCTCTCACATCGATGTTTCTATCTCTCTCTCTCCTTTCCTCTTTCTCTAAATAAATCAATAAAACATTTTTTAAAAACCTACAATTCCCATCAGCCCCAGGGAGGTGGAAAAACTCCCAACTCCCATAAGGCACCGGGACAAAGACTCTACTTCCTATCAGCCACTTGGATTCTAAAGACTCCAAATCTCAAGAGACTCTGGGAGGATAAAACTTTCACTCCCAAGAGCCCCTGGGAAACAAAAGCTCAATTTCTCTGTGCCTTTGGAAGGTTGAGAGTGCTCTGGGAAGCAGAACTCCCATTGAGGGGGAGTGACAGCACCTGCAGCCACAGCAACACCTGGGGAAGCCGGAGGACTACAATTCCCATGAGCCCCTGGGGCCACTGCAACTTCCTGCCTGGGAAACCCACTCCAGCATCTGATGTGTGTTGGAGCCAGATCCTCCTGGGCACTGTGTGGTGGGGGCAGTGGGGCTGTCCCATCTCCTGCAGCCCAGCTGTCCCTTGGGTCACTACAGTCCAGACAAAGGTTTATTGTCTGAAGCCTGGACAGCTGGACCCCACCCCCAACCTTCCTGTGGGGAAATTGACTTTGAGATAGGGACCCAGAATTCCCAAGGAATCCCATTGTTGGGGTGTCCAGTCACAGCACTCAGAGTCATGTTGGGGGCAGAGGGGGTCTCCAATGCTCCAGAATAGGGGTTTGGGAGGAGGCAAGAGTCCTTGGGCCCCACCCCATTGCTTAGCAAATTGGGTCTGGCTGAGGGGATTCAGATGATCAAGTCAGTATAGAGTGTCCCCTGCAGTTCAGGAGGGCTGCAAATGGGCTGGCGAGCAAGGGAGTTGGATCGGCCTCTGTCCCCCACTCAGGGCGGCTCAGGCTCGGCAGTCCTGTTGCTGGGCCACACTGGACCCTCAGCATTAAGCCAGGTCAGTGTGGGAACCCTCAGGACTAAGTGTGTGCAGGGGGTTGTCCCTCAGCGGTAGGGAAGGGACTGGGCCTTCAGTGGCCTGGCCGGGAGACCTCCTTTCCCTAGGCCCCTCCAGGCCTTGTTTCTGGAAAGGTCCCATCCTAGGTACTTGGGTTGGGTGAATGGCAGGGGGGATAGTAGGGCTGGGTGTCTATAAATACCTACAAATATTTCTTGTTCTCATAGACGTCATGCAGCTTGAGGACGTGTGGATGTTCAATGAGCTTCAAGATGGCGATCTCCCGCTCCACCTGGGGGTGAGGGGCGGTGGTGATGGTGATGGTGACAGAGGAATGGAGATCAGAAAGGCCTCTCTCCCTCCCCATTCCCAAAGGGTCCCCCACCCCTGAAATACACACACACACACACACACACACACACCTTCATCAGCACCGATTCCGACAGCTTCTCCCGGTTCACGATCTTGATGGCGACTTTCTGGCCCGTGATGCAGTGGACACCGAGTTTAACCAGCCCTGGGGAGCAGAATTGAAAATGTGGGGTGTTCTTCTCTTTATTTATTTTTTAATCCTCACCTGAGGATACTTTTTCCATTGATTTTTAGAGAGTGGAAGGGAGGGTGGGAGGGGGAGAGCCCGGACAGGGGCTAGGGATCGAATCTGCAACCCAGGTCCATGCCCTTGACCAGGAATCGAACCCTCGACCCTATGGTGCATGGGCCAACACTCTAATCACTGAGCCACACAGGCCAGGGCATGGGGTGTCCTTCTAGAGCACCTGACCTCACTCTGGCTCCTAAGTGCCCCCTCACCTCACTTCCTCCTCCTTCCCCTGCTGGCTCTCTCACAGTGGCCTGGGTCACCCTGACCTGATGGTGCCCACAGCACAGCTCTCTCCCCACTCGCTGTTGCCCAACTCTGTTCTTCCTGGTTGTCCATCCACCCGTGGCCAGTCGCCTTTGATTCTCACCCCAATTCTCTGCCCTTCGGGCGCCTGTGTAAGTGCATTGCTCCACTGTGTCTCCGTAGTTTGGTGTCCTCCATCTGCCTCCTTCAACCCTCTCTCTCCTTCACTCATCACTTCCTTGAATTTTCTGTGCTTCAGTCTTCTAGAGACTCCATGTCTCCCGAGGAAGATCATTTCATGTTCATCCCCTTCCCAAACCATCCCTTCCACTTTCTCCCAAACCCTGACCTTCCAATCCCCTTCTTTGATCTGCTGCTCATTGCAGCTTTGGCTGGGAGCATGCAAGCCCCAAGGGTATGCCCACTCCCCAAGGAAACCCCAAAGCACAAACCCAGGCGTCCTGGAACCAGCTCCTCCTCCCTCAGACCCAGGAGTCCAGGCCCCCAGCCTCCTCCCTCAGACCCAGGAGTCCAAGCCCCCAGCCCCTCCTCCTCCGGACCCAGGAGTCCAAGCCCCCAGCCCCTCCTCCTTCAGACCCAGGAGCCCTGGCTCCTGGCTCCCTCCTCTGTCTGACCCAGGCCCATGGCCCCTTCCTCCCCATAACTCAGGAATTCAGGTCAGCAACACCTTCACACTCACTTCACTAGGACCTAGTGTCTGACTCTCCCCCTCCTACCTCAGGCTCAGGCCCTCACTGTCACAGATACCCTGGACCTATCCCCAGAACACAGGTGTTCAGCTCCCACCCCCACCAGGCAGGAAAGAGGCCGTGGCTGGTGGCCAGTGTTTAGCAAAGGATGTCCCCCCTCCACAGCCACTGCTGGGGGATCTGCCTCTCACTTCCACCTGCTCCCTCCCTGTTCCTGGTCCCCACACTAAGCCAGCAGGCTGGAGAAGGGGAGGCTGCTGTAGACACCATCACCCCAGCCTCACCCCCTACCACCCCACGGCCTTCCGAGGCCAGAGGGCAGTGCGGAGGGAAGCGCTCTCAGCGGGCGAACCCGGTCCGGCGCGTCACCCCAGCCTGCGGCTGTACTGCACCAAGTACCTCCGCTCCCCGCGCCGCTGTCCCCGCTGCAGGCTGGCCTCCCTTCCCCTCAGCGCCGCAGCCCCTCCAACCTCTGCCCAGCTGGGTGGGAGCCCTAGGGCCCCAACACCCTCCAGGAGTCCAGGCCCCCAACCCCCTCCTCCCCAGGACCCCAGAGTCTGAGACCTGTCCACCCTCCATTCTGGGGACCAGGCAGTCTGGACCCCAAGTTCCTTCTCTGTGAGGGACCCAGGGGTCTGGGCAGCCGACCTCTGCCCTTTGAATACCCGAGTCCCGCCCTCTGCTCCCAGCTCCCCATGCCCTCACCCCAAGTGTCCCCTCCCCTGGCTCACCTGTCTGTCCTTTGCCCAGCGTCTTCTCCAGCCGATAGGGGCCCACATACTGGGCATGCTGGGGTGGGTGTGGGTGCGGGAGGTGGTAGGCGGGAGAGCCCCCGCCTCCCTCCTTGGCCCCGGACGACATGGTGCTCTTGGTCCCGGCCCGACTGGCCCCCCGGCCGCCCCCCCTGCGGCCGGTCGACCCGTCTCTCCGGTGGGGGCCGGCGACCGCTCCGTCCCGGCCCCCCCGGCTGCCCCCCACCTCTCCGGGGGTCCCCAGGGGGCTGGGCTGGGCCCCCCCCAGTCGGCGGGCCGCGGAGCTGGGGGAGGGGGGGCGGACCCGGGGGGGTCAGGCCCCGGGAGTCAGCATGGCCCGGGGGGGCTGCGCGGCCCCCCCTCCCCAGCCCGTCCCTGGGCGGCCCCCCCTTCCTGTGCCTCCCCCCGCCGGGGGGGTCTGAGGTGCGGGCCGGCGGATGCTGCAGGCCGAGGTCCCCCCCGCCCCCCCACGCGCCCTCTCTCCTCCGCCTCCTCCTCCTCTCCGCCTCCCCCCGCCACCTCGTCCTTTCTCTCCGGCACGCTGACATCACCATCCGGGGACTCCGGGCCCTTCCCCAAAGTTAACCCTTTCGGAGGGGGGGAGCGGGGCAGGGGGCGGGCCTGCGATCTGGAGGGGGGGCGAGGAGGTGGGAGGATGCAGGGAGGGATGCAGGAGCAGAGAGGATGGAGAGATGCCGAGCAGGCAGACGGGCAGGGAGGCAGCTACACAAAGGGAGGTGAAGTCCCCACACAGAGATGGAGATGGCAGCAAGAGAGACCTGGACGATGGTCCCGGCCAGGGCTGGGGCCGGACAAGTCGGGCAATATGGTGACTGGCAGAGATGGGCAGAGACCAAAGGAATGGAGAGTGGAAAGAGGCTGGGAGAGAGGTGTAGGAAAGCAGAGAAAAGGGCCAGGTGGAGAGACAGAGGGATGTGAAAGAGCCAGCCCCTGATGGGGCAGAAAAATAGACAGGTGGAGGGAGAGGTTTGGGAGAACAGCTGGAAAGAAACGGAGATGTAGAAAGAGCTACAGAGAGAGAAGGACCAAGCAGGGATAGAAGGGGTACACACAGGTGGAGGGGCTAGATGCTGGGAGAGATGGCGACAGATTGAGGGGCAGAGAAAGACAGAGGCAGAGGCAGAGAGAATGAAGGAATTTAGGGAGTTGCCGACCCAACTCACCAACTCACCTCTGTTTCCCCAGGCCCCAAGCCCTCCCATCCTTTCTGACCCATATCCACCCACAGCCCAGGGCAGAGGTTTTCAAATCAGCTTGGTTCCATACCTCCCTTTAGGCTCCTCTGTGTTCCTACAGAGAAACTTCCAGAACCCCCTGAGGGTCCTGTGTATTTTTTTCAGACCCATGCATATTCTCTGTGCCCACCACAGGGTCCCCTAGATTCTCATGTGGGCCCCGATATAATTTTATGTCCCCACTATAGCACATCCATGGGTTTGCTCAGCTAGATTTCCACACCATCCAGTACCCAAAGGTGTGAGGCATCCATTTAACCGCCAAGTCCCCTACAGAGTGTACCCAGGAGCCTCCAGTCTCCTAGTCAAGCACCTTCATTCCATGAACCTCCACTGAGTGCCAAGTCTGAGCCAGGCAGGGCTGCAAGAGATTAGGGCCAAGAAAGATCCCCTCCCTATGGGGCTCCCATTCCAGTGGGTGAGGCAACTGATAAAACAAGACCAGCAAGCAAAATATGTGGTCCATTCCATGGTCTTGGTCAGTGCTAAAGAGGAGACTGAAGCAGGGAAAGGGGACAGGAAGTGTTTGTTGAGCGTGATATTTTAGATATAGTGCCAACAGGAAACAGGAAGTGTGAAGGTTCCGAGTGGGACTGTGCCTGGTGGGTTGTGGGAACATTGAAGGGGCCAGTGTAGCTGGAGGGGAGTGGGGGTGGGGAGTGAGACCAAAAGTGAGGAAGCGGATCTTACAGGAACTTAGAAGTCCTGTTTCACTCCTGGTATTCAGTAATTATTAATAGGATCCATTTACATTCTCAAGTGTCTTTCCATAAATGGAAAATTATATGACCACCCTACTTAGAGGTCATTTTAAAATCTATGGATTTTATTTTTTATCCTCACCAGAGGATATGTTTATTGATTTTAGAGAGAGAGGAAGGGGGAGGGGGAGAGAGAGAGAAACATCAATGTGAGAAACATCAATCGGTTGCCTCCTGCATGTACCCCGACTGGGGATTGAACCTGAAACCTTTTGGTGTATGGGACACTGCAACCAACTGAGCCACCCAGCCAGGGCAAGGCAATGGCTTTTATACAGTACCTGGGACCATCATTTAGAGCACTATCATATTATGCCTATATTCATATATATAATGTTATATACAGTTACATGTTACATGCAATATGCTATATGGTATTATGTATAATTTTGTATGTAAATATATATTATAGATAGACTGTGCATAGGTGTATGTAGGTATGGTAGGCCCTCAAAGATGTCACATACACATTCCCAGAACCTGTGAATACGTCACCTTACACAGCAAAAGAGACTTTGCAAATGTAACTTGAATTGAGATGATCCTGGTTATCTGAATGGGCTCCAAATGTAATCACAAGGAGTCCTTAGGAGAGCAAGGTAGGAGGTTCAGAGTCAGAGGAGATGGGAGCACGGAAGCTGAAGCTGAAGTGCTGTGGTCACAGTCTAAGGAACGCATGTGGCCTGTGCAAACTGGACAAGGCAAGAAAACAGATCCTCTCCTGGAGCGTCCAGAAGGAACGTGATCCTGGTGACACCTTGATTTTAGCTCAGTCAAGTCCACAAGTCCAAAACCCATTTAGGATTTTGGATCTCCACAGTGGTAAGATAATAAATCTGTTGCTTTAAGCCACCAAGTTTTTGGGTAATTTGTTAATAGCAGATATAGGAAATGAATACAATAGGGTACCCATGGGCCCAGACCCCTGTCTGATGGTTATCTTCCACGGTACCTCAGATACACAGAGCCTGTGTCTTCCCATCTCTGCCCTAAACATTGCCCTGCACACCCCAGGCCCAGCAACTCAATACATCTGAGACTGTGGGCCCCAACTAAAGCTGACTACAACCTTTTCCTGGAGGGGGCTCTTAGAGAAGACTGGGTTTCCTTAAACCCAGCCCAAAACAAAGACCTCTGCAGACTAGGCCTGCAGGGTCTCATTCCCAGCCCTAAACTCCAAATCTGGCACGTGGAGGCTGCGAGCTTCCCAAACAACCTCACCTGGGCATTTTGCTTCAAGAATCCCCCTCCTCTGCACCTGGCATGACCCAGGGAAGATTCTACGAGGGAGAGGGGGGGTGATAAGAAGGGTCTGCACAGGAGCTGCTGCGTGGAGAAAGAGTAGATGGGGAAACTGAGGCCAAGAGAAGGGGTGGCATGAGTCAAAGGCTACCTAGGTCAGCTATTAGGGGTAAGAACCCAGGGCTCCAGTAAATGATGGGGTGGGGGCTCAGATGAAGGGGAAAATGCCTGTAGGTGAGGGACCAGCACAACCTGCAACGATGCGAGCGGGGCGGGGCCAGAGAAGGGGCGTGATCTATAGGGGAGGGGCCTAACCGGGTGCGGCCGGCGCACGGGGACGGGGGCGGGGCTTAGCTGGGAGAGGCCGAAAGACCTAGAACAAGGGCGGAGCCTGAGGTGGCGGGGAGGAGCGGTGTGTAGAAGGGGGCGGGGAACATGGGTGTGGGCGGGGTCTGCTGGAGGCGTGCCAGACCTGGAAGGGCTGGGGTGTACATCAGGGCAGGGGTGGAACTTATAAGGAGGATGAAGCGACGGGGCTCATTAAGGGGCGGGGCTTAGAATGAGCGGCAGGCGAGGGGCGGGGCGGACATGAGGGGCGGGGCCGAGCGCGGTATCTGGCCGAGTGGGAAGGGCTTAAGGGCAGGACAAACGCCTCAGCTCCAGCTACGAAGTTGGGTGGGTGCGCCGGAAACTTCCCAATGAGACCTGCGTATTTCCGGCCAAGATGGCGGCGCCCACTAGAGTCAGGTGCGGGCGACTCTGTCTTCAGTAGCGGCGGCGACTCGCGGCCCGGGGAGGTGAGGTCTGCCCCGCTCTGGCTCCCTTCTTTGGAGAGGAGAGAGGAGATTCGTTGATATAACGACCCAAGGGGGAGCTTGTTGCTTTGGAGGCGGGACGGTGGCGTTGCCAAGAGACGAGGACGCCTGCACTGGACCGAGGGGAGGGGGTTGCTAGGTTGCTAGGGAGAATGGGTGGGGCCTATTGCGAGGGAGGAAGGCGGGGCTTGTGGCTTTGGGGAAGGGTCCTGTAGGTTTGAAGGAAGACATGGGGGCTGTGGTTAAGGTGGGTGTGGGCCGAGTGCTTCGGTGTCATGGGGGGTGCCGAGCTCCCCTAAAACGCCACCTTCTCAGCAGACCCCCAGGAGTGGACCAGCCAGGACGCCAGAGCTACTTCCGCGGTGACCAACCACCCCTAATCCCCGACACATCCTCCCCTTCTTCACAAACAGCCCATGGCAAACCAAGGCTCGGGGGGCAGCCGCCTCCCCTTGGCGCTGCCCCCAGCCTCCCAGGGTTGCTCGTCAGAGGGCGGCGGCTCCTCGGCCGGGGGCTCAGGCAATCCCCCGCCCCCGCGCAACCTCCAAGGCCTGCTGCAGATGGCCATCACGGCGGGCTCTGAGGAGCCAGACCCTCCTCCAGAACCTATGAGTGAGGAGGTAAAGGGTGGGGCGCAAGAAGCTGGGGGAGGGGTGTGGGGACAGCTGTGTATCTTGGGAAGTGTGGCTTGGGGAGCTAGAAGCTGGAGTTTTCCAGGGTAGGGGGCGGGAGTCCGGGTGTGAAGGCGCAGTGGGCTATATTTGTGCTAGTTGGGGTTATTGTAGACTGAATGAAGGTCAGATCCCAGAACTATCCGAGGGGAACAGATCCCTGGGTCCTATGGTGGGATGCAGAATAGCCTTGAGATAGAAAGAAAAGCAAGGACTCTCCAGATCCAGACAAGACTGAATTCCGCATTATCCAGCTGTGTGACCGTGGGTGTATCAGTTAGTCTCTCTGAGCCTCAAGTTCCTCCTTTGCAAGTTGATGATGATAATAATAATGGTATTTCCTAGGGTGGTTCTGAGGTTCCAGTTTAAGTAGGGCTCCACACTGTGCTGGACACACAGGCAGCGCCCCTGAAGGCAGCTGGAGTTCATTCTCATTGAGAGCACAGGCTCTGGACAGACTGCTTAGGTCTGACCACAGGCTTTACAGATGGATGTGATCTTGGGCAAGTTACAACCTTTCTGTGCCTCAGTTTTCACATCTGTGAAATGGGGATACCTTGTTCTACTGTGCTTCACGGATGTTGCCTTTTTTACAAACTGAAGGCAAGACCCTCCACCAACAAAAAGATTAGGACTTCCTTTATTGTGATACTCGCTACTGCCGTGGTCTGGAGCCGAACCCACAATATCTCCGAGGGCTGCCTGTATAGGAAAACTTGTGCTCCCAGTTATATCCATGATGTCTTTGAACCTTTCGGACAATGAGATAGGAAACAGACACCAAAAGATGAGCCTCTTGCCCAAATTTATCCAGGACTATGATTACAGAGCAATTAACACAAAGACTGGCAATAAAAAAAAAATTAAAAAAAAATTCCAGTGGCTAATTCTCAGCTCTCATCATATTTGACGGAATAACAGCATTTGATTACTGCCTCCTCCTTGATCTCTTTCTTCATTTGGCTTTCAGAACAACATAGTGTCCTGATCTTCATCCTACTCACTGGCCCCTTCCTCCCCATTGCCTCTATTGGTTCTTCCACGTTCTCCAGCTTCTGAATGATGGAGGCACCAGGACTCTCCTCTTATTTACGCTTACTTTCTGTTTGATCTCATGTCCTGTTAAGGTATTACTCTGACGACTCACAAATGTGTATCTCCAGGCCAGTGGTTTTCTACTGGTGGTGGTTTTGTCCACCAGGTGACATTTGGCAAAGTGTGGAGACATTCTTAGTTGTTGCAAATGGGGGTCCATGCCACTGACATCTAGCAGGTAGCGGGCAGGGATGCTGCTCAACCTCTGACAGTGCACAGGACAGTCCCCACCACAGAACTGTCCCACTGAAAGTGTCAGTAGGGCTGAGGCTGAGAAACCCAGGTGTACGCTCGATCTTCTTTCTTTTTTTTTTTTTTAAAGTTTCGTTTTATTATGTTTTTTTTCCAATTTTTATTAATTTATTTTTGTTACAGATGTTTCTCCTTCCCCCCCCCCAGACACCCTCCTCCCCATCCCACCTCCCCCACCCTGCCATCATGTGTAGCTTTTTAATAATCTTTCTTTGGCCTTTTATTTATTTATTTTTATCCTCACCCGAGGACATTTTTTTTTTTTTTTTTTTTTTGCATTTATCTTCAGATAGAGCGGGAGGGAGAGAGGGAGGGAGAGAGAGAGAGAAACATCTACGTGAGAGAGACACACCAAGTGGCTGCCACCCACACAACCCCAACCGGGGTGGGGACAAACTGCAACCGAGGTACATGCCCTTAGCGGGAACCAGACCCGGGACTCTCCGGTCCGCGGGCCAACGCTCTAACCGGCCAGGGCTCGATCTTCTTTCTAAACTTCAGACAGCCTACTCAATATTTTACTTTGGGTGTTTATAATATATCCCTCAAACACATGTTAAAAACGAGTTCTAGGTCCTGGCCAGGTACCTCAGTTGGTTAGAGCGTTGTCCTGATGCACCAAGGTTGGGAGTTCGATCCCCCATCAGGGCATGTACAAGAAGCAACCAATGAATATATAAATGAGTGGAACAACAAATAGATGTTTCTCTCTCTCTCCCTCTCCCTTCCTCTCTGTCTGTAAAAAACAAACAAAAAAACAAAGGAGCTCTAATCTCCTCCTCCTGCCCAACATCTGCTTCTCTGCCGTCTTCCCCATCTCCTAGTGACTCAGGACAGAAACCGAGGAGTCTTGCTTCCTCTCTATTTGCCACCCCATAGCCCATCTCTCCTTAGATCTAGTGCCTAGACAAGAGTCTGTCAAGTAGAAAAGAAGCTCGGTAGATATGTGTTGATTGAAGGAACAGTCAGCTCTCAGATGTTGACAGTTATTATTAATGACTGTTACTCATGAATTACTTTATTGATTAATTCACCCACTTTGTCCCCCAGAGGCGCCAGTGGCTGCAGGAGGCCATGTCAGCCGCCTGCCGGGGCCAGCGGGAGGAGGTGGAGCAGATGAAGAACTGCCTCCGAGTGCTGTCCCAGCCCACGCCCCCCTCTGCTGGTGAGGCTGAACTGGCCACCGACCAGCAGGAGCGCGAGGGGGCCCTGGAGCTGCTGGCCGACCTGTGTGAAAACATGGACAATGCTGCAGGTACCTCAGCCCGCCCGCAGCCTCCAGGTCCTGCCCTCTGCCTCCTGGTCTCCCTTCTGTCTTGCCTCTTCCTCAGCATATGTTCCGCTACGGCTCAGCCCTCATCCTTTGTCATGGCTTCCTCTCCGGGCTCCCAGCCTCCAGCCTCTCCCCCTCCAGTCTGGCTCTGACTCTAGCGCCAGATGGGACTGCCCTGTCCCTCTCTGTTTGGTCCTCATGCCATCAGAAGCAATGATGGCACCTTCTCTCACCCTACACAGCCAGCCTGGTGACAGGTACAGTCCACTACCTACTTGATATACCTGCAAACTGGCCATCTCGCCCTAGTCGGCTGGGAGTCCACTGTTACTCCTTAGAGTGAGAGAGAGGAGGCCTCCCTGAGGGGCCACATTTGATCAGAGACCCAAAGTGAGCACCTGAGTTGTGGGATTAGTCTTGGAGAAAGCATTCTAGGTGGAGGGAATGGCCAGTGCAAAGGCCCTGAGGTGGGAACGTGCCTGGCGTGTTCAGGGACAGTAGTAAGGCCAGCAGGGCAGTGCAGAATGGGTGAGGGGCACAGCCTGGGCAGTGGAAACCACAGACATCGGTCCTCACAGCCCGGAGGCTGCAAATCCAGGATTAAGATGTCAGCAGGGTTGGTTGCTTCTGAGGCCACTCTCGTCCGCTTTCACATTTCACATGGCTGTCCCCTCTCTGTGTTCTCAGGTGGTCTTCCCTCTAGGTGTATCTGTGTCTAATTTCCTCTTCTTGGAAGGGCACCAGTCATATTGAACTGAGGCCAATCCTGTGATGTCACGTCACCTTCATCGCCAATTTTAAGGCCCCATCTCCAGATACAACACATTCGGAGGCGCTGGGGGTTAGGGCTTCAACGTATGGATTTGGGGGGCACAGCTCAGCCTATAACACCGGCTCTCTCCTCTCCTCTCTGCGTCACAGACTTCTGCCAGCTCTCGGGCATGCACCTGCTGGTGGGCCGGTACCTGGAGGCGGGGCCCGCTGGGCTGCGGTGGCGGGCGGCACAGCTCATTGGCACCTGCAGCCAGAACGTGGCGGCCATCCAGGAGCAAGTGCTGGGCCTGGGCGCCCTGCGCAAGCTGCTGCGGCTGCTGGACCGGGACCCCTGTGACTCGGTGCGCGTCAAGGCCCTCTTTGCCATCTCCTGTGAGTATCCCAGGGCCTGCTGGGGAGGGGCCCGGGTCCCCAAGGCCTGGAGCTGGCGATGGAGGTGGGCCTTGTAAGGATCTGTTTGGGGCAGAGGACAGGAGCCTCATTTGTTCATCACCCCCCAAGTACCTGTCAGGACTCCGTGCCGGGTACTGGGAACAGGGTGATGAGCTCGCCAACCCCCTGCTGGTCAGACAGCCAAACTCTAATGACACAGGACTGTCGCTCAGCCTCAGTGACTTGTGCCCGTCAGGGTTCTCAGCCTCGGCCCTGTTGACATTCCTGGTCTCTGGAGGCCAGGTCGGTGAGTGGCCCCCGGGCCCCCACCCACTAGAGATAGCAGGAGGCCTCACCCATGCTGCCTCCTGAGGCACGGGTGCCAGGTAGGGGATGGGGTGATGGCAACATCTGCGGGCGCTCGCTCTGTGCCAGGCCACGTGCAGGGGTTAACTCGTTCAGTCCTCACACACACCCTCTGAGGTGTGGACTGAATCCACAAACAGGAGGGGCCAGGTCAGGGAGCCTAAGTGACAGTCCAGGGCACCCCGCCAGGACATGCGGAGCTGGGGTTCGAGCCAAAGCCACGTTCACCATGTGCTGGGCCCTCTTTTTGCGTGTGCCATGCTGGGGGTCCCCGTGTTAACAGCTTTATTGAGACAATTCACAGGCCATACAATTTATTCTTTTTCTTTTTGGTTAATCCTCACCTGAGGATATTTTTTTCCATTGGTTTTGGTTTTTAGAGAGAGTGGAAAGGAGGGAGGGGGAGAGAGAGAGAGAGAGAGAGAGAGAGAGAGAGAGAGAGAAACATTGATGAGAGAGACACATCACTTGGTTGCCTCCCATATGTGCCCGGACCTGGGCCAGGGATCGAATCTGCAACCCAGGTTAAGTGCCTATTACTGGGAATCGAACCTGAAACCCTTTGGTGCATGGGGCGATGCTCTAACCACTGAGCACACCAGCCAGGGCAATTTATCCTTTATACATGTATGATTTAGTACTTTCAGTATATTTACAAGGTTACGCAGCCATCACCACTGCCGAATTCCAGAACATTTCATCGTCCCCAAAAAGAAACCCTGTGTCTATTAGCAGTCCCTCTCCATGCCCCCGCCCCCGCCCCTGGCAACCACCGATCTGCTTATTGCCTGGATTTGACGGTTCTGGACATTTCATGTAAGTGGAATCCTGCAATACGTGGCCTGTGTGACTGGCTCCTTTCACTCAGCATCTCATTCCCAAGGTTGATCCACGTTGATAGCACGCGTCAGTGCTTGATTTTTATTTTTACTTTTTTAATCCTCACCCGAGGATATTTTTCTATTTATCTTCAGACAGAATAGGAGGGGAAGAGAGGGAGAGAAAGGGAGAGAGAGAGAGAAACATTGACGTGAAAGGGACACATTGACTGGTTGCCTCCCATACGACCCCAACCGGGACCGGGGACGAACCACAACTGAGGTACGTGCCCTTGACCAGAATCGAACCCGCGACTCATTGGTCCGCGGGCCGACGCTCTACCGCTGAGCCAAACCGGCCAGGGCAGTGCTTGATATTTTTGTGGTTGAATAATACTCCATTTGTGGATGGATCTCGTTCTGTCTGTCCGTTCACCAGCTGGACGCCGGGTGGTTGCTACCCTTCGGCTGCTGTGAGTGACACTGCTGTGAGCATGTGTGGATAAGGTTCTGTGTGGACATTCGTTTTGATTTCTCGTGTGTGTCTACACCTAGGGGTGGGATAGCTGGGCCATAAGGTAGCTCTGCATCTGTCTGTTGGAAGTTTGAGGAAAACCCGTCTCTGCTCACAACACTGTGACTCCTGTACTGTGGGGGGTTTCCACAGCAGTCAGCTCTCCAATCTCTAGACACCAGCTGGGTGTCCTGTAGCTGCATCCTGGCACTAAGTATCCGAGTGGGCGCAGACCTCTCAGGCTGAGGCCTCAGTGCCACGAGACTGCCCTCGCCTCAGGTGCCAGTCGCAAGTCAGGGTCTCCCGCACTTCAAGTGGCCCACGACCCCCCTCCTCGGCTTCCAGACTCTGCTGAAAAGGCTCACAGAACTCCGGGAAATAGTGACTTACGTTTAGTGGTTTATTATAAAGGATGTGATAAAGGACACAGATGAATAGGTACACTGGACAAGGTCTAGAACGGTCCTGAGTTTCTGTCCCTGTGGAATTGGGGTGCGTCAGCCTCCTGGTGTGTGGATGTGTTCGCCAACCCAGAAGCTCTCTGAACCCCATATTTAGGGGTTTTATGGAAGCTCCATCACGTAGGCAAGGTGGATCATCAATTCCATTTCCAACCTGTCTCCTTTCCCCCGTGCATGGGGGTTGGGGCTGAAAACTTTTAGTTTCTAATTATGGATTGGCCTTTCTGGGGACTAGTCCTCATGCAGGAGCCCACCCAGAGTCACATCATTAGAAGAAAAGATGCTCGCCCTGGCTACTATGGCTCAGTGGGTTGGAGCATCGTCCTGTGCACCAGAAGGTCATGGGTTCAATTCCTGGTCAGTGCACATACCTAGGTTGTGGTTCGATCCCAGTTGGGACGCATATGGGAGGCAACCAATCGATATATCTCTCTCACATCAATGTTTCTCTCACTCTCTCCCTCCGTCTAAAATCAGTAAAAATAAAATAAAATAAAATAAAAATAAAATTTTAAAAAGAAGAAAAGATGCTCCTGTTATGAGGTAATTCCAAGGGATTTAGGAACTCGGTGTCAGGAGTGGGGGACAGAGACCAAATATATATTTATTATGTCACCTGGGAGAAGAATGGGGGAGGTTTGGATAGGAAGAGATTCCAGGAGGGAGGAAGGAATTCTAGCAAGGATGAGGGAAGGAGTCCTGGAGGAGAGGCATTTGGAAAGTCACATCCCAAACTGGGGAGACAGATGGACAGACAGACTTGGGGCAGCTTGGCCATAAAGGGCAGACAGAGGGACTTGGTGCCCCAGAGATACCAAGAGCCAGAGCCAGGTGGGTGACAGATGGGGCAGAGTTTTCTTCAAATAGTTTGCATTAATTGTATCTCAATAAAAATACACTTAAAAAAAGATAATGCTTTTGAAGCGCAGGCCCATAAAAATTGATGATGGTGGTGGTGATGGTGACCGTGACCTTGAAGCCCTTCCTCTCTCTCCTCCCCAGGCCTGGTCCGGGAGCAGGAGGCTGGGTTGCTGCAGTTCCTCCGACTGGATGGTTTCTCTGTGTTGATGCGGGCCATGCAGCAGCAGGTGCAAAAGCTCAAGGTCAAGTCGGCATTCCTGCTGCAGAACCTGCTGGTGGGCCACCCGGAACACAAAGGTAGGCAGCTGGAGCAGGGGGCCTGGGTGGCTCTGGAGGATGGGCGGTGGGGAAGGGAGTGCACAGAGGAGGGGTGGACTGTCCCTCTGACCCCTGAGTCCCTTCCCTCAGGGACCCTGTGCTCCATGGGGATGGTCCAGCAGCTAGTGGCCCTCGTCCGGACAGAACACAGCCCCTTCCATGAGCACGTGCTTGGAGCCCTGTGCAGGTGCGCTGGGGCCCCGAGAGAACAACTTCTGGGGCGGGTGCCCCCACCTCCTGGAATGGCACCACTAGGTTCTGGCCGCCTCTTTCCTGGGACCCAGGAGTCTGGGGCTTCCCCCTGGGGAGTTCTGGCCCTCGGTGAGCCTCAGGGGAATACACAGCAGCCCCAGAGCGGGGGAGGCTCTCTTTCACACCCCCACTGCACACAGTACAAGTGAATTAGTGTCTGAAAAAATGACAGGATGGAGCCGCAGAGTGAGTGGGTAGCAGCTCCCGCGTGTGCAGTCGACCCCAGGCCAGGCATTGTGCTAAGTGTCCTGCTTTGTACAAGTCCCTGGGACGGGGTGGGGGCGGCATGAGATCCATGTTGTAGATGGGGAAACTGAGGCCCGTGTAACTGTCTTTCCCCAGCTCCTGTGGTAACGCTTGGGGGGTGGGCCTGTGCAGAGGGAGGTCCCAAGGATTGCTCTCCTGTCCCTGCAGCCTGGTGACAGACTTCCCCCAGGGCGTGCGGGAGTGCCGGGAGCCGGAGCTGGGCCTGGAGGAGCTCCTTCGACACCGCTGCCAGCTGCTGCGGCAGCATGAGGAGTACCAGGTAGGGCTGGCAGGGTCTGGCCCACGGACTCACCCTGGGCTCAGCAGGCGGGCCCTGCCCCATCCCTGCCCTCTGGGCCGCTGTGGTCTATTCGCCATGCTGTGTTTATGGTTCATTCACGTGTCTCTCGTATCACCCACTCAGCAGACATTACTGCCGCCTCCCACATGCCTGGTGCTATTGGCAGGAAGGAGGAGGAACTCTGAGTTGCTTAAAGAGTTAACGAAGTCATTTAGTCATCATCCAGATTATCTACATCATATTCAGATATTTAGTAATTAAATGTTAGATCGACAAATAACAAGTAAATGATAAATAGGAACCAATTAAAAACTATTTTTGTTGCCCTGCCTGGTTTGGCTCAGCAGTTAGAGCGTTGGCCCATGGACCAAAGAGTCCCGGGTTCGATTCTGGCCAAGGGCACGTACCTTGGTTGCGGTTCATCCCCAGCCCCAGTTGAGGTCATGCAGGTGGTAACCAGTCAATGTGTCCCTCTCACATCGATGTTTCTCTCTCTCTCTCCCTCTCTCTCACTCTGTCTGAAAATAAATGTAAAAAATAAAAATAGCCCTGGCCAGTTTGGCTCAGCGGTTAGAGCGTCAGCCTGCGGTCCAGAGAGACCCGGGTTCGGTTCCCGCTAAGGGCACGTACGTACCTCGGTTGTAATTTGTCCCCGGCCTTGGTTGGTCGTGCGAGAGGCAGCCACTCGATGTGTCCCTTTCACATCGATGTTTCTCTCTCTCTCTCCTCTCTCTTCCTCTCTCTCCCTCCCACTCTAAACAAAAGATGGAAAAATGTCCTCAGGTGAGGATAAAAAAAAATAATAATAAAAAAATAAAAAATAAAAATAAATAAAGCTGCTATGAAAATTTGTATATAAAATATATTTTTGTTAATCCTCACTTGAGGATATTTTTCCATTAATTTTTAGATAGAATGGAAGGGAGGAAGGGGGAGAGAGAGAGAAACATCGATGTGAGAGAGACACATGGATTGGTTGCCCCCTACCCCCGTGGCCAGGGATGGAACCTGCAGCCTAGGTACAAGCTCTTGATTGGTAATCGAACCCATGACTGTTTGGTCCTTGGGCCAAAGCTCTAAGCACAGAGCCACACCAGACACCAGCCAGGGCCAGGTGCCCGGTCTTTCCTCTTCCCTCCCTGTCTCTCTGCAGGGTAGGGAGAGCCTCTTGTGTCACTGCCCTTGATGGACATGCAGGTTATTTCCACTGTGGGTACTAACAACACTGCTAAAAGAAACTTTCACTTGTTACTACACATGTGTGACTGTGCAGAGGACACATTTCTAGGAAGGGAGAGGCCGAGTTAAGGTAAAGGTGACATTACAGGGGTAAGGGCCATTTCGTTAACTATCACCAAGCTGTTCCCCCTAGACGTGGAACTGGCCCACAGTGCAGCCACAAGGGTGCCCGTCATCCTGGCCAAGACAGGCTGGCCTCAAACCATTGGACCTTTTTTCAATGGTTGGTGTATGCAGTTTGTATTTGCGTTTCTCCCCTGGGTGAAGTCGGCATCTCTTTCCTTTCTTGTTAACTGCTCATCCATATCCTGTGCCCCGTTAGCTGTTGGGTGGGTGGTGGTTTCTGCAGTTGGTTTAAGTATTAACCACGTTATTCCTGTGTGATGAGTCGCAATTAATTTTCCCGCCAACTTGGTTTTCTTTCATTTTTGTTTCTGGCACCTTTGTGCCTGGCAGATACCTCGTGTGTTTATGCGGTCCAACCCGGCAGTGCTTGCTTTCTTGCTTTCTGGAGTTGGTATCCATGAAGGGGTTTTAAGTGGGGATAAGTAGAGTGAGTTGTGTGGGGAGTTAGAGCCCGAGGAGGCTGATGTGAGGACAGACCAGTAGGCCAGAGGCTGGAGACCCTGTGGTCTAGTTCAGTAGTCCAGACGAGGGTGGGGAGAGAAACAGTGAGTCATGGATCTGAGCAGAGGTCTGAGAACCCTGGGCGGCTCCTGGGGCTGGCAGGTGTCGTCGGGGAGCTGTCTCTGGTGCAGGGTGTGTTGGAGGCAGGGGCCGGCCTCTGCAACCAGGGCTCCTGCTCTTGTCCCCATCCAGGAGGAGCTGGAGTTCTGCGAAAAGCTGCTACAGACCTGCTTTTCCAGCCCGACGGAGGACAGCATGGATCGGTGAAGCCCGGGGGCGTCTGGCCCCCTCTCTGTGGGAACCCTAGGCCTCTTGCCTCCCTCCCAGCCATGAGGCCCTCTCCCAAGGAAGAGCAGGGCCTTGTTGGTGCCAGGCTGGGGTGTGCCAGCCCATCTCTGCTCAGCCCCCTGGAGGGGCACTGAGAAAGGCACCAGCCCCTTGGACCCCACCTCATGCGCTCACTCCATTCCCCCTTGTGTGTCCACACTGTCTTCCAATAAAGGTGTTTCTGCTTCGCTGCAGCCTTTGTCACCTCCTCTGAGGGGTGCCTGGGGAAGGGAGGAGGGGCTCGATCTTAGGGGACCTTGGGAGACACTGGAGGGGCCAGTGGTGGCCAGAGCCTGGGAATAATAAAAGGGCTGCTCTCAAAACCCAGAGCCATTGTCTCCTATCATTGTCCCAGTCTCTCTGATTTCTTCTCCATTTGGGGAATCCTCCACATTAGATTTTTCCTGCCGCAGCAGTAAGGCTGAAGCCCTCTTCTTTCCCAGCATGCCGGGCAGGGGCGTGTCATGTGACTGCAGCCCCACCAATGACAGCCCACTGTCCGGCCTGCTGGGGAGCTACTGACAGGTGGGAGCAGGTGCGCCAACAACTGGCAGTGCTGCGCAGATGGTGGGGGCCGGTCTGTGTGCCTGGGACAGGCCCCTGTTGGGCTTGGGGTTCGTTCCCAACTGCAAAGCACTGAGCCTCCTCTCCAGCCTTCTCAGATTTGGGGTGGGGGGTGGGGAGAGGGACTGCCTCACCTCTAATAAATCGCCTTTCAGATTAGGTGAAGGAGATTTTGCCATTTGCAACCAAGAGTCCTGACCATTGTCATTTTTTCAGACGAGGAAGCTGAGCCCAGGGTGGTTAATCCGTGACCAAGTTCACACAACCAAGATCCAGACCTGAGTGAATTCTGAATCTTCCGCCCTGTATCCTAGTTTCCCAGCTCCGTTTGATGCCAGACTCATTCCTCTCCTGTGGAATTTACTTGTACTCCTGGGATCTGGGAGGAACCCATTATTTTCACCTCTCTTCCCAAATTCAAGATAAATGGAAAGGTAGTTACAGGATCCAAGAATTGAAGGTCAGATGCCACCTTTATTATTATTTTAAAAAATGCTTTTACTGATTTTTAGATAGAGAGGAAGGGAGAGAGAAATATCAATGAGAGAGAAGTATCATCATCAGTTGTCTACCTCCTGCACGCCCCGTACTGGGAATCGAGCCTGCAACCCCGCCATGTGCCCTGACTGGGAACTTCTCAGTCCATGGGACAATGCTCAATCCACTGAGCCACACTGTCTGGGCTGACCCTTATTACTATTAAAGCCAGTCAGAGAAAGTGGCTGTAGTCTTGCTGTTGCTTCACCCAGCGTCGGACACTGTTGCCCACCTGGTCACAGACAGCACTGGACAAACACCGACCTCTGCTTGCCAACCTTCACACCTGCAGCTCCAAGCTGTGAACATGACACGTGCCACTGAGGCTGCGGTTGTCTCACTCGGCCGTTCCCACCTGATACAAGGACCAAAAAAGCATCACATGCAATAAACACACTGGCAATAGCAAGGATCAGACGAGACATGGCTGAAATCAAATTACGGATACATGGTAATCGGTGAATGCAAGAGGAAATGATAAAGATTAAAGCAAGTAGAAGCTAACAGATAAAACAGGAAAGTAGACTTAAACGTGATTCAACAAAATGTCCCTGAAATGAAAAAGGTAACTCTGCAGGTTAAAAGATAAATAAAACTTGACTCTACACAAATGTACTTGTCTTACTATCACAGTGGTGGGCCTGTAACATGGGCCAAGGGATGGCTGTAAAAGTTGAGGAAACTGAGGCTTGGAGCCAGATGGGACCTTGCTGAGTATTGATACAAGGCCTGGGGGAACCCTTCTAGTGGATGTTCTTAGAGGATTATTTGTGCAGGGACTGGCAACAGTAAAGACACAGCCTGGGCAAATGCCCGCTGTGGCACTGAAGTCAGTCTTGGGCCCGAGAGGCGTTGAGAAACAACCAGGCGAGACAAAGGCTCCTGGCCCTGGTTGGAGACAAGCCTGGCAAGGATAACCCAGGAGCTGCTGGACCCTGGAGCCATAAAAAGTAACCTGAGCTGGGCTGGTGTGGCTCAGTGGTTGAGCGTCGCCTGTTCAATTCCTGGTCAGGGCACATGCCCAGGTTGTGGGTCAAATCCCCAGTGGGGGGCATGCAGGAGGCGGCCAATGGATATTCTCTCTCATCAATGTTTCTATCTCTCCCTTCCTCTCTCTCTAAAAAGCAATTAAAATTTTAAAAAAGTAACCTGATTGGAGGAGAGAGAATAGCGAATGGTTTCCCCTCCAAGCGAGTGGGAAGAGAAACAAACCCTGGAGCAGGATTTCCTCTGGGTTTTGGAACTGAGTCGCAGAGAATACCGGGTGTGCAGCAGCGCCTGCGCATTGGGCTGCCAGGGTTTATTTGGGGAGAGACCGTTGGCACCAACCGGCGCAAGCGCACCGAGACGGAGGTGTTCTAAGTGGGCGGGGTCCGGAGAGGCCGGGCCACACGCGCGCGCGCGCACGCGTACTGCCGGACCAGGGCGCGCGGCCTCCGTGCACCGAGACAACCGCGGGAGGGCGGGGTCTCCGGCGTGCCCCTGCGCTGGGGGGATTGTGGGATAGTGGCGGACGGAGCCGGGCGTCGGAGGGCCTGGAGCCAACTGCAAAACCGGGAGACGCTGCCGGTGTGGGGACGGGGTGGTGGAGAAAGTGGGCCTCGGATCCGTCGGCCGCCGCTCAGCACTGCGGCCTGCTCGGACTGCGAGGAGGACGTCTTCCCGCCCGGCCTCGGCTTTGCCGCGGACGCTATCCGGGCAGACCGGGGCGGCTTCCCTGCCGAGGGCCTGCGCGGACGGGCCGCGCGACCCCGCTGACCCCCCGCAGCCCCCGGGCGGCCCCGCGCCCCCGCCTGCACCCAGCCGGCGCGGACCCCGAACTCTGCAACTCGCTGCGCCAGGGCCCTCCGTAGGCCCGAGAGCGCGTGCGCGAGACCCCGCCGCCCCCCGCCCCCACGTACCGGGCCCCTGAACCGGGCCGGAGCCGCCAGCGGCGGGGCGGGGGGGGCGCCCCGATGAGCCCCGAGTGCGAGGAGCCGCCGCCCCCCCGCGCAGGTGAGCGGCAAGCCGGGCTCCCCGAGTCCCGTACCCCGTCCGGGAGCCCCGCCTGGTTCCCTCGAGTCTTCTCAGCCCTCCTCCTCGGACCCTTCTCTCCTCCTGGGGCCACCCCACTCTTGTCCCTCAGCCCCTAGGTCACTTAGCCTCGGCCCCTCAACCCCTCAAGTCCCTTAGACTATTTTTCTCAGCCCCCCAAGTCTCTTGACTTTTTTTGTCAGCCCCCCCAGCCTCCTACCCTCAATCCCCCAAGTCCCTTGCACTCTTTTCCTCTGTCCCCCAAGTCCCTTAGACTCTTTCTCAGACCCTAAGTCTCTTCCCCTGTAGGTCATCCCCACCCAACCTCCTTCCCCATGGGTGCCCCTTAGCCTTCCCCTCCCCCAGCCCACCTTCCCCAGTCTCTTCTCCCTCTGTCCCCCCACTTCCCCCTACCCCCTGGGACTCAACCCCACTCACTCCTCTGACCCCCAACACCCACATCTTTCTCTCCTCAGACCCTTCCCATGGACACCCCACCCTCCCTCTGTCCCTGCCCCCTGCCGTGGACCCCATGGTGTCTGACCCCGGGGCTCAGGAAGACTCCAGGAGGGAGTGGGGCTTCCCTTCACCCTGATTGGGCTCTCCAGGTGGGGGCTCTTGTGAACTGGGCTCTTTTGGAGGTACTTCCCATTCTTGAAGATGGGGCCTGCTGAGCCTGGTGCTGGGCACTAGGGAGGGGAACCAGCCCAGGGGACACAGCAGAGCCCTGCAGTCCCAGGTACTGTGGGATAGAGGTCACTCAGGGTGCTGCGGGAGGCCCAGAGCCGAGGCACCGGTGAGACTGGCTCAGCGGGTGGGGTTTTCTGTCTAGGAAGGGTGAGTAGGAGTTGACAGATGATGCTGGGAAGAAGGGCCTGCCCTGTGGAAGGAACAGCAGGTGCAAACATGTGAAGGCGGGAACCCAGGAGCGGTCTGTGCACCTGGAGTGCAGAAGTGTTGGGAGGAAGTGGCTGGAATACCTGGGGGCTGGGGAGCTGCTTGTCCATGCCCTGCAGGGTGACCTGGTGGGGTCATTTTGGCTGCTCTCCTTTTTCTGTTTTGTTAATCCTCACCTGAAGATATTTCCATTGATTTTTAGAGAGAGTGGAAGGGAGAAAGGGGAGACAGAGAAGCATCAATATGAGAGAGAGACACCGACTGGTTGCCTCCCGCACGCGCCCCAACCCGGGCCGGGGATTGAACCTGCAACCCAGCTACATGCCCTTGACTGGGAAACAAACCCGCGACCCTTCGATGTGTGCTGGCCGACCCTCTAATCATGGAGCCACACTGGCCAGGGCTCTTGCTGCTTTTTGACATACCCGGATCTCCACGCTGAGGCCGCAGACGTTACCAGTCTGAAAAGCAAGATGTTTCTGCAAAGAAAAGTTAGGTTGTCAGGTGTGGTTTGGGGTTGAGAGTTGTAAAGCAACATCCAAGGAGGTAAAGTGACGCGGACCTTGGGGCTCTCCTCCCAGGCTGCTCCTGGGGACCCGCCACACTGTAGGAGCCTGGAGCAGAATGCAGGGCGCCAGAAGTACTGCACCCTGCTCTCTTGCTCGGGTGTGGTGTGGTTTTGGCTTACCTGCTGCGTGGCTACCCAAAAGTGGCTGTGCTGTGTATTTTGATTTACTTTCTTGTTTTTGGTACTTTCTGTTGGGCCATCGACTGCTTCTTTCCACTAGAGGACAATGCTTGTCCTACCCCTCAGCCCCAAAAACTTTTCTTCAGGCTCTATGGCCAAGTGACCTTCAGTTTTCATTCATTCAACAAGTCCCTCCAGCTGTGGGCCTGCTCTTACACTGGGTCCTGGGAAATGGGCACCTGGCAGGGGAGGCAGGTGACCAAACAGGCAAATGCTGTCACAGAGCCTTCAGACGCTGTCACAAGGCGACCACGGAAGCCGTGGAAGTGTGGAACAGGCCCTAAGGCAGTCAGGGGAGGCTTCTTGGAGGAAGTGGTGTCTGCGCTGAAGCCTGAAGGACCCAGGAGGAGCCAGTGAGGCTCGAAGAGCCGGAGGGAAGCAGAGGGAGCAGCTGAGCCAGGCAGAGGCGTGAGGGCGCAAAGGAGCAGTCAGGTGTGGCAGGAGTGTTGAGCACCATGCGGGTGGCAGGCAGAGATGAGGTGAGAGAGGCCTAGAATGTCGGTGAGAATGAGAAGCCTTCCTGGCAGCCCTGGGCTCCCATGGGCTCCCTGGCTCCTCAGTGGGCAGGCTCAACACTGGGGTGGGGACACGCCTTCCTTTCATGGCCAAGCCATGGCTTTCCCTTTGAACACCCTGGTTTTATGGAACTTCCCCTGGGAAGTGTGGTCAACTGCGAGGTGTCCCAGGTGCGGAGCTGAGGCTCCCGGGGGTTGGTCCCTGGTCTAAGGCCATTGAGAGTTCAGTCTGGACAGCAGGACTGGAACCCAGGCTTCTCTGACTGGATCATCTTGTAACACTCACTCTGCTCCTCTGTTCTCCAAGGGCTGTTTCAAAATCTATTTGTTGTGCTTTTTCTCTTTTCCTTTGAACCTGTGACCCATTTCAGAGATTGTACTGAATGTGAGTTTTGGGGCTTCTCAGTCCTTGGCCTGGTGTCCCCGGTCTCTGCTGTTTCCTAATTACTCTGTCCTCTGGGGGTGGATCAGCACTGCCACCTCCCTTAGGAGAGTCTTCTCTGGGATCAGAGGGTGAGGCACCTCACTGGGGACCCCCCAGGCTTTCCCAAGCCACAGGAAGGTCCCAGGCCATCCTCCCATGTAGCCTTGGCCAGGTCCCTCTCTGGCCTCCTCTTCTACAAGGGTGTCCCACCGCCTACCCTGCTGGGTCTGTCTTTGGTTGTGTGGCAGCACACATATGGGTCCTGCCATTACTGTCTTCCTGTCCTTGGAATCAGAAGTCCCTCATCCCCTTTCCAGATTAGGCTGAGAGGTGACAGTGAGTTGTGGGAGTTAGAGGGATGGGAACTGGCTGGCCAGCAGTGGGTTCTCCCCTTCTGGGGCTCGCCTGGCCTCTGTCTCGCTAGAGCAGCCGATGGCCTGGGATGGCTGAGGGTGGCAGCAGCCAGCAGGTCCCTGATGGATGGCCTCTCCCTACACGGCCTCTGTTGAGCCTCAGGGTAGCTCAAGTGGCCGCCCTGGAGGCCCTCCCAGAGGCCTCTGCGCCCTTGACCTCCACTTCCCGGTGCTTTGGGGCCAGGGCAGGTGAGGAAGGGGTGTCAGATAAAGGATCTGCCCACAGGCTCCCGGCAGGCGGAGCTGTGTGGAGATGGTGGCGGCAGCAGGGACGGCTCTGTGGGAGCTGCAGGCAGGCCCTGTGTGACGGACGGACAGGAGTCTGAGAACTGCGCGGCAGTGGGATACCCCAGGCAATGGTGCAGAGCTTGCGAAGGAAGAGGTGCTCTTGTGTTTAATGGCTTCCTTTCTCGTTTACAGTTTCCCCTTCTTCCGCTTGCAGTCAGTCTTGGTTTTCAAACGGTCGCTAAAAACCAGTGGTAGTCACTTCCGCTTTCTTGAAGTTTGCTGCAAGTTGGAAAGGGTGGGGGCAGCGGGGAGTGTGGCGCCCGACAGAGTCTTTGAATGACTTGAGTCACTCAGGCAAACGAGGCAGAGTCTTTCTCCAGGCTTGTTGCTTTTTTGTTCTGAGCACTGCCACCCAGGGCTATGGTGGTCTCCTTCCCTCCTACTACAAGTGTCCTGGCCTCAGGGACAGACAGGAAGGGGCCAACACCTGCCAGAGCTCTTGCCTGTCACCTGCCTGACCCAGCTGTCCCCACAGCATGGCCCTTCCTGGCCGCCAGTGCCCCCACTTCACCAACCGGAAACGAGGCTCCCGGATGCCAGGTGCCTGGCCCGGGCTCACCCGTTAGAGCATGAGAAGGAGAACCAGCTCTCCCATCTGGTTCCCAGGGCTTCCAGCAAGTTCCATTAAGCGAGAAGATGGGGTTGACCAGCCGGACTTGGGGCTGGAATGCATTGAGAGTTTGTGGCGGGGATGTTACTTTTCCTTTTCCTCTTTTTGGTGTATGCTCTTTTTCCAGTTCTTGGTCTGCGTCCTCGTTCTCGGTGGAGCTGAGAAGTGATGTGTGTAGGGCACTGACCACCACTCGGTTGCATCTGGTCCTTGCAGCCAGCCTCCTGATTTTCAGAGGGGTGATCTGAGGTTTTGAGAGTTTAAGGGGCCACAGGGTTCGTGAGGCCTCTGGATCCATAGCCCAGCTCCCACTCCACCCCCATCTTGTGCGGCCACCCCCACCCCACTGTAAATCTCTGGAAAGCCAGCTTTGGGAGGGAAGTCTGACCTGCTGTCCAAAGCAGGTGGGAGCTTGGAGAAGCATAGCCTGCCCCTTCTAACCATGTGCTTTGGAAGTAGGTGGGCCTTTGGTTAGGACAGTGGGATGCAGGTCTGGGATCTGGGGTCTGCCTCTTGGTAGCCGGGGCTCCTCCCTGCAGGCCTGTGTCCCTGCATCTATCAAATGGGAGTAAAAACAGTGCTCCACCTTGTCATCTTGGTGACATGGTACAAGGGACCCCTTGTGGAGGCACAAGTTCTCTGCAGGGTTGGCTGAGCCCTGCCCTGCCCCCCACACAGGGGGGCTACCTAGCTTAGGGACTGTGATGGTGTGGTGGGAAGGGGAACCAGGGTGGGGACCCCAGGGCGGAACCCTCATGCATCTCAGCTCTGCGGGCAGCTGGCGCCCTGTCAGCTCTGGGTGACTGGGCCGTGGAGTGAGGCTGGGCCTGCACGGTGCTCGGCAGCTCTGTTTCTGTTTGTTTTGGTGACGGTTTTTGTTGAGATGTAATTCACACACCATATGATTCACCCATTTATAGTGCACAATTCAGTGGCTTCTGGGACAGTCACAGAGCTGTGCAGTCATCACCACAGGGGGTCTTTCAGCGGAGGGGTAACTGACAGTAAAGTGGTGTGTGATTGATTTCAGAACTTTTGGGGGGCTTTGTTTGAACACCCTTTTCTCACAAGGAAACCCAGTACCTGTTAGCAGTCATCTCCCCCGGTTCCTGAGAACCACTGATCTGCTCTCTGTGGATGGAGTCACAGGGTGTGTGGTCCCTGGTGACTGATTTGCTCACTCCACTTGGGCGGCCTTTTGGCCTCTCTGGTCCCCTTATTGCCCCTCAAAAGTCTCTGATGTAGAAACAGGTGGCATTCTTAACACGTGGAGGTCCTTGTTTCTCGTGGCCCCAGGTGGTGGCTGCTCCTCGAGATGATTCTGGTCCCAGGTCCACGCAGCTCAGGTTCGCTTGCCAGGTTCTGTGCTAGGTGCCGTGCCCGGGCGCTGAAGGCGGCCTGGCGAGGAAGGCTCTGTGCGGTTGCGTCATGCCGTCACGGCACGGGTAGTGAAAGCGCATCCTTACAGTGACAGCGAGCAGATGTGCTGGGCAGGCTGGGACACATGTCCCAGAGGGGGTGGGCAGGGGCCCTTGGTGCTTTGAATGTGGACACTAGAGAGGCCATCGGGGGGCTTTGGGCTGGGAACCAACATGAGACACTCAAATTTGTGGCTCAGAAAAGTGGCCAGGGGTGGGGTGAACGGCTAGGGCAAGTCCCTATGTTCGGTAGGATAGGACCCCGTGAGGTGCCATCCTGGCTGCCCTGCACACAGGGCCGGGCCCCCACTGCACCATCAGGCATGTCAGCTGGGGCTTAGCACAGATGTGCGTCCCTCGGGGTTGTGTGATTTAGAACCATTTGTGCTTGGTCACGGCCAGGAGGCCACCCAGGCGGCTGATGTGACCGAGGCTCCTGTGGAGGCTGGAAAGGAGAGCTGGGCGCAGCTGCAGCGGTGTCTTGAATGGACTGTGGCTTAGAAGGCTGGTCACCTGCGCCCACTGGCTCCACCCTGGCTCCGCCCCGGCTGCTTCCTGAGTCAGTGTCATTCCCCTGGGGGGGGGGGTGCTTTGTCCGTGGCTGGCACGCTGTCCATGGCTGGGGTGGCGTGGGGCCCAGAAGACTCGGAGGGCATCGTGGGAGAGGGACTGGCATCTGCGGGTCTGGAGGTGCCCAGGAGGGGCGTCTCAGCCTCCTGGTCTGTCCGCTGTGGCCTCTGCCTCAGGTGGTCTTCATGAAGCAGGTGATAGGTGTGAGCTTCAGTCAGTGCTTGTGCTGTGCTGCGGAGCCCCCAGCTTACCTGGGCGTGGGTTGCCTGCCGTGCGATAGGGTGACAACAGCCTCTCAGCCAGGGCCGTGGGGACAGTGCTCAGTGCGTGGTGGATTCTCGGAGGGAGGACAGCAGCCTGGGAGCCTGGCTGGGAGCTCAGGGTGGGTCTGCAGCCGGGGTCTGGACTGAGGGGCCTGTAGGGGGCGGTTGAGTTCCATGTAGCAGGGGCTTGGGCCCACCCAGCACCTAGTGAGTGCTCCACAGGAGGTGCTCCTGATGCCAGTCCACTACCTGTGTAGGTGGGCAGGGCCACAGCCGGGCATGCAGGGTCCGAGCCAGGGCGCCATCCTCCAGGTGGCAGGAGCTGGCCTGTCCTCCCTGCTGAGCCATCTGCCCTGCATCCTTGGGGCCAGCATGGCTGTTCTGGGAATAGCCCCCCACCACCATGTCCCTCTTTCCTGTCCGGGGCTGTGGGTGGGAGGGGGTTGGGTGTGTTTGTGTGTGTGTGTGTGGCATCCAGGCAACGGCA
Source organism: Tadarida brasiliensis (assembly GCA_030848825.1). Taxonomy (NCBI): domain Eukaryota; kingdom Metazoa; phylum Chordata; class Mammalia; order Chiroptera; family Molossidae; genus Tadarida; species Tadarida brasiliensis. Next base: position 2,483,809 of record CM061276.1, read on the forward strand.
CAGACTTCCCTCTGCCTGCCACCACCCCACGCCCTGTACCACGTGGTGGTTTGCTGGGTTGGATGGTAGCCGTGTGCTGGCTGTCTTGGGGCACTTGAATTTGTTCAGCAGATAGAATGAAGGGAGTCTTATGGCAGGGGTTTCAGGATGAGCACAGCTCTGGCCCCACCCTGGGGACTCGCCTGCCCAGATGTGGGGACAGTGGACACAAGCCCTCATGGGGCAGGGCCATGCTTGCTCCGTGCACAGTGTCAGGACTCTCCCGCACAGGCCCTGTGCACAGTCCACACCCAGGGGTCTTTTCTGGGCCTAGGGGCTGAGGGTTGGGCAGGACAGTGGGCCTCAGGTGTGAAGGTAACCCCTGGACCTCAGGGGTCTGCACCAGAGGCAGCTTGGGGAGACACCAGATCTGGTGCCTGCAGGGTTGGCTGGGGGGCTCTGTGGTGACAGCCCCTGCCCGCAGGGCGCCATGTTTTGGAAGTTTGACCTGCACACGAGCTCACACCTGGACACGCTGCTGGAGCGGGAGGACCTGAGCCTGCCCGAGCTGCTGGATGAGGAGGACGTCCTGCAGGAGTGCAAGGTGGTCAATCGCAAGCTGCTGGACTTCCTGCTGCAGCCACCGCACCTGCAGGCCATGGTGGCCTGGGTCACCCAGGAGCCGCCGGCCAGCGGAGAGGAGCGGCTGCGCTACAAGTGAGCCCGCCCGTTGTGTCTCGGGCTCCCGGTCGGTCTCCCGGTTGGTTGGGGCAAGGAAACAGAGAGGGATGAGGCCAGGCCCCTGGGTGCAGACCTGCAGCCTGGGCTCCAAAGCACTCACGGTGGAACCCTTGAAAAGCCTTGAAAAGCGTTTTTGTGATGGGCTTTGCAGACAGCCTCCAGTGGAGGGGGGAGTGGGGCCCTCGGGGAGCAGCACCTGGCCAGTCTTGTTTCTTGGCCCCACCCCCACCCCAGAGTCTTTCTCCTGCTGCTTTTCTAGTTGGCTTTTTGTGGAGATGAGTGTAGAATCACATGCAGTTGTGAGAGGGAACAGTTCTCTGCACACTGCCTGCTTCCCCCGTGGTAACTCTTGGAGAATTCAGCTCACTGTCAGCCAGGGTGACGGCAGGATGGCCTGCAGGCCCTCGTGTGGTTTAAAGCAAATCCTCTAACTCCAGACAGCATCTTTTTACCTGTAATTCTCTTGTAAGTTTCCTTTTTTTGGAGCATGAGCTGGGTAAGATCTGCCCATGCCCAGCATGGTACCAGAGCACTGAGCACGGCTGTGAGCAGAGTTGGCACAGACTCTAGGTGGCCGCCGTCCCCTCCTGCACACTCCTCTGCCCTTCTCTCCCACCCACCCCAAATCACTGCCTGGGTACTTAGGGCCCTGGGTGTGATGGGGGCCAGGCTGGCAGGGCCCTGTTGGGGTCAAAATTGGAATGGTCTCCATAACTGGGGACTTTCGTCTGCCCTGCTCTCCACTGCCCTTCTCAGGCCCTGCATGGTCCATACCGTGCCAGGTTTGTCCTCCCTGTTCCCTGGTGCCGCCCTCTGCCCAGCCCCCCTCGCCCTGCAGCATCTTCTGTGCCTGGAGGCCTGAGCTAGGTGGTGCATGGGTGAGGGCTGCCCTCAGCTTGCCCCTTGTAAAGTGGGAGCTCAGTGAGTTTGCAGGGACTTTGGCAGGTCAGCAGAGTCTTCTGTGCCTCCTGATGTCCGTCTGTCTGTCACATACCTGCTCCCACATGCATTTTTTCCCCTCCTTTTCTCTGACCTCTGTCTGTCTCCCTCCCACAATCCCCCCTCCCTGGAGTGTGTCCAGTGGGCTCTGGCTCACGGAAGCAGGGAAATGCTGAGGGAGCCTCCATTTTGACACCTGTGCCCTCCTGGCCCCTGGGTTCCCTGCCCTGCTCCAAGGAACCCAGGGGAGGAGGCACTTGAGGCCCCCACAGTTCACAGGGCACCTCAGGCAAGGTTGTCACCAGGGGCCTTGGGTGGGCCAGTGTATGGAGAAGGGGTTGAGGGTGAGGGTGGATTTTGGAGAGGTCACCTGGACAGACTGTGAAGGGGAGGCTCTGATGGTGACCTGGGCTGGGGCAGGGCCATGGGACCTGCAGGTGGATGTTCAGGAGGTGACAGGCTTGGTGGGGGGGTCAGGAGGGTGGACCATGCTGTGGGGGCAGGACTGTCGGAGGTGAGGGTGGCCTGGCTGGCTCTCCCCATTATCTGCTTCCCTGTCTGGATGTGACAGCCCCCCTCCCCCTCCCCAGGTACCCCAGTGTGGCCTGTGAGATCCTGACCTCTGACGTGCCCCAAATCAATGACGCCCTGGGCGCAGACGAGTCCCTGCTGAACCGGCTGTACGGCTTCCTGCAGAGCGGTGGCTGTCTCAACCCGCTGCTGGCCAGCTTCTTCAGCAAGGTCATGGGCGTCCTCATCAACCGCAAGCCGGACCAGGTGCGTCCTGTCCTGGGCCCGTGGTGGGTGGGCAGATGGCGTAGCCCCGGTCCTGCTGTCTGACCTGCCCGTGCCTGCAGCTCGTGTCCTTCCTGCGGAAGAAGGACGACTTCGTGGGCCTGCTGCTGCAGCACCTTGGCACCTCGGCCATCATGGACCTGCTGTTGCGCCTCCTCACCTGTGTGGAGCGGCCCCAGCTGAGGCAGGAAGTGGTCAATGTGAGCTCTGGCAGGGGTGGGGCTGGGTAGGGGTGGGGCCTGGAGGCGGGGTCAGTGAGCAGAGCCCTCCTTCTTTCTCACCCCAAGTGGCTCAATGAGGAGAAGATTGTCCAGCGGCTGATCGAGCAGATCCACCCATCAAAAGATGACAATGTGAGTGCGCCAGTCATGCCAGGCCTGCTCCCTTCAAAGAGGAGTTGGTGAGAAGAGGAAGCATTGGGACGTGTGGGCCTGTCCACCCACTTACTGACATAGTGACCGAGCAGAAAGGGGGTTTACAGTCATGGGACGTTTCTCCCCAGCCGGGAAGTTGGTCCAACCTCCCTTGAGTGGGCAGGTCTGGTGAGGGTCCTCTGACTCCGGGCTCTGTCCCCTGTGCCCTCGCTGCTGCCCTTCCTGGGGGCCGCTCACCCTCCCGTCCAGCTCTGGCTCTGAGCCTGGACAAGCCCTGCTTGTCCTTCAGAGAATGTCTGGAGGCACCTCATCCTCACCAACAGCTCATGGGGCTGGGCTCTTCCCCAGCCCACAGGTGCAGGTAGCCAGCACCCAGAGCCCAGCCAGCGCCCATCCCAGGAGGATGGTGGCCGTCTAGGCTTCTATGGCAGAGGGACAAGGGTGCCCACTGTGAGCCTGTGTGGGTTAGACTCAGCGTTCTGCTCACGCTCTTCTCTTGGCTTTTTGTCTTTTTGGTAACAGCTTTATTGTTACATACTACACTGCCCACCCATTTATGATACGGTTCCGTGGTTTGGGTATACTCACAGAGGCTGGCGACCGGGCACCACGTTGGTTTGGGGACATATTGTATCCTCCCAAAGGAAGCCCTGTGCCTGTTAGTTGTTACTCCACGTCCCTCACCCTTCCCCAGCCCCTGGCAGCCACCAGTCTGCTTTCTGTCTCGGGGTTTGCTGCTTCTGGGCGTTTCATATACATGGAATCGCTCAACACGTGGTCCGTGACTGGCTGCTTTGCCTCAGCACCGTGTTCTGCGTGCACCCGTGTTGTAGTGTGTTGGTGTTTCATCCCTTTCCAAAGCGGAGGAACGTTCTGCTTATGGACAGAGCATGGTTGCCTTTCAGTGGTTGGTGGATGTCCTTCGTTTGGCTTCCGAATAGTGCGGGATTTCTGTGGGATGTCTCCTTTCAGGAAGCCTTCCTTGCTTTCCCCTTTCTCTCTGCCATCTCTCCCCCCAAGTGTTTGGTACCTTGAGCTTCTTCTCTTGGTGCTTATGTCCCTGTGTCCATGCCACTCTCTTCCCTGTTCCTAAGGGCCGGGGCCAGGTGGTCAGCTCTTGGGGGAGTCCTTACCCCAGGCCATGGAGGGCCTGGCGGCCGGGCTGGGGTCCTCAGCTCTCTCTCCGCCTTCCCAGCAACATTCCAACGCATCCCAGTCCCTGTGCGACATCATCCGCCTGAGCCGGGAGCAGGTGATCCAAGTCCAGGACAGTCCGGAGCCCGACCCACTGTTGACCACCCTGGAGAAGTGGGTTTGCAGGCAGTGCCCTGGCCCAGGGAGGGAAGCCGTCCTGGGGACCTGGGTCCCAGGCTCTTTACCTGACCCCCTCCGACCCAGGCAGGAGACGATCGAGCAGCTCCTGAGCAACATGTTGGAGGGGGAGCTGAACCCGTCCGTGCTCGTCAGCGGGATCCAGGTGCTGCTGACCCTGCTGGAGCCCAGGAGGCCACGGTGAGGGGCAGCTCTGTGACTCCCTGAGGACAGGGCTTTCACTCAGGGGTGGAGGTCCCAGGACCAGGCCTCCACAAGCGGTGTCCACTTCACAGTCGTCATTGTGGTCCTAGAGAGGAGTCCTCCCGTTCCCATCTGACAGCCAGGGAAACTGAGGGCAAGTCAGCCACCCATCGGAATCCAGGGAAACGCAGTGGGGCTTCTACCCCGAGGTCCCTGGGCCCCCACGTCCGGGCTGGGAGCAGCTGCTCACCCCTTTCCAGACGTGCTCTGTGCATGCTCACGCGCACAGGCTGTCTGGGCAGCTCACTGCCCCCGTTCTGTCCCCTGCGGCAGGTCCGAGTCTGTGGTCGTGAACAACTTCTTCAGCAGTGTGGACGGACAGCTGGAGCTCCTGGCCCCAGCGACCCTGGACACTTCTGTGTCCAGCTTGGGCACTCTGCATGCCCTGCGCCCTCGGCTCGGTCGCTTCCACCAGCTCCTATTCGAGCCGCTGGAGGTGGGCTGGGCAGGCCGGGAGGGGTGGCAGGGCAGGCTGCTCCTTGGTCCTGGGCAGCAGTGGGCCGGGAACCGAGCCTCCCCTGTGTCTGCAGCTGGAGCCGCTGTGCACGACCTGGGGCACCCTGGCCCCGCCACTGGGCAACACACGGCTGCATGTGGTCAAGCTGCTGGCCAGCGCCCTGAGCGCCAATGACGCTGCCCTGACCCAGGAGCTCCTGGCACTGGACGTGCCCAACACCATGCTGGTGAGTGGGCGGGGCATTGGGCGGGGGGGGGGGGGCGGGGGCGGTGCCTCGGGGGCCTCTCCACGCCAGCCTGCATCCCACCTCCAGGACCTCTTCTTCCACTACGTGTTCAACAACTTCCTGCACACCCAAGTGGAGGTTTGCGTGAGCGCCATGCTGAGCGCCGGGCCCCCGCCCGACAGCAGCCTCGAGATGCCCGCCCCAAACCCCGTCGTGAAGCACGTGAGCTGGGGCTGCTGGGTACCCCTCCGTTCCCCAGGGGTGGGCTCTGCCCCAGGTCTGTTCCTCGCCTGACCTGGAGCCAGTACTTGGTGGGTGACTTGGCGTCCTGGGGGTTGGGGGCTTGGACTTGTCTTTAGGTCATGTCTGGGAGACGTAGAGGGTGACGGCAGGGAGGTAGAGGACATGGAGACTTCAGGAGGCAGTGGGTGTCCTGGGTGTAGCCCAGGCCACCAGGGAGGAGCAGGGAGCTCGGGGTCGGTTGTCTGCATCGAGTGGACTCGGGTGGGCTAAGGCGGTCCTGGGGAGCAGAGCGGGGCAGGCTGTTCGAGAAGGTGCGCCACAGGTTTGTGGAGTGATGCCAGGCCACGGGGGCTCTGTTGGTCCCTGGACCGCGGTGCAGTGGTGACCCTGGCTGATCCTCCCACAGCTGCTGCAGCAGTGCCGCCTGGTGGCGCGCATCCTGGCATCCTGGGAGGAGAACGACCGAGTGCAGTGAGTGTCCCGCCTTCCTGGGGGGCGGGGGGCACGGGTGGCCTGTGTCCAGCTTCACCTCCGCCCTCCCCAGGTCCACAGGGGGCCCGCGGAAGGGCTACATGGGCCACCTGACGAGAGTGGCCAACGCGCTGGTGCAGAACGCGGAGAAGGGGCCCAATGCCCAGCAGCTGGCGCAGCTGCTGAGGGGTGAGCTGGGGTTGCCCGTGCAGTGGGGGTGGTGGAGGCCAGGGCCGCCTCACATCGGCCTTGTCCCTCCTGCCGAGCAGAGCTGCTGAGGGGTGAGCTGGGGCTTGCCCGTGCAGTGGGGGTGGTGGAGGCCAGGGCCGCCTCACATCGTCCTTGTCCCTCCCGCCGAGCAGAGCTGCCGGGCGAGCAGCAGGAGCAGTGGGAGGCCTTCGTGTCGGGACCTCTGGCCGAGACCAACAAGAAGAACATGGTGGACCTGGTGAGGCCCCCTCCCGCTCCTGCTGTCTCAGCTTCCCTGTCCCACAGCCCTGGCCCTCACAGCCCCGCCTCCCCCGCCCAGGTGAGCACCCACCACCTGCACTCCTCCAGTGACGACGAGGACGACCGGCTCAAGGAGCTCAGCTTCCCTGAGGAGGCCGTGCTGCAGCAGGTGGGCTGCGGGCTGCAGGGGTCCCGGCCCTCGGCGCCCGCCAGCTCTGACCACCCCCCCGCCGGCCCCTGCAGGCCTTCGTGGATTTCCAGACACAGCGCATGACCTCGGCCTTCATCGACCACTTCGGCTTCAACGACGAGGAGTTTGGGGAGCAGGAGGAAAGTGTGAAGTGAGTGTGCTCCTCTGTGTGAGGCTACGTGCCACGCGGGTCGCTGGGAGTGTGGGATGCCCCCCAGGCTGGGCCCCTGCCCGCTCCAGAGGCGGGGCGACGAGACCCACTCCTAGCGGCAGCTCTCCTCGGCCGTGCTTGTCGCTGCAGCCTTTTCGCATCGTCTCCGGTGTCGGGTCAGGAACGCTCCTTACCTTCCGAGTGTTCTGCCACAGAGGGATGTCTTGTCAGTTGTATGGGCAACCTGTGACAGCACCATGTAGACAGCGAAGGGGGCATCTCCAAGTGAGTGCAGGACACTGGGTCCAGTAGGAGCAGCGGCCATGGCCCCTGCAGGGCACCAAGTGCCTTCACCATCCACCAGCCCAGGCCTCCATTCTGAGCCTGGCTCTGCCACTGTCAGCCCCCGGCCCAGGGCAGGTCACTCGTGTGCACTCGGGGCTGAGGGCCTGGCCACTTCCCAGCAGGCAGGGCCCCTGAAGGAAGTGCCCGGTGAGCAGTGCCCTGTGTTGCGTGCCTGCTGAGTGGAAGAGGCCACTTTTGGAGAATGAGCCTGTGGTGCCCTGAGGCAGACAGTGGGGAAGCAGATGAAACAGGGCCCTTCTGGCCCCTTAGGGGCACGCAGGGCATCCAGGGGGTGGGGTCCAGGGACAGGCAGGAGTGGCCGCTGAAACCAGGATTCCTGCTCCACACGGTCCCCTGGGGCACCTCTATGAGGGGAGGGGACAGGAGGGCAGAGGCCAGGACCTCAGCTCTGCAGATGTCCACAAATGATGGGCATGCGCCGCGACTGTTGACTTGGGTGACAGATGGGTGTCAGCGAGTGGGGGCGTTGGCGGAGATGCAGCCCTGCACAGTGAGGGTGTGAACAAGAGAAGCAGGAGGCCGCCTGTCTCAGCTGCCTCACTGCTCCCTGCTTCTCTCCAGTGCACCTTTTGACAAGACAGCCAACATCACCTTTTCCCTCAATGCCGACGATGAGAACGTGAGTGCCGCCCTGTCCTCTGGTGGGGGGCTGTGGGCAGTGCTGCCGACCCCGCCCTGCCGCCAACCCCACCCTGCGCCCTGCTGCCGACCCCGCCCTGCCACCAACCCCACCCTGCGCCCTGCAGCCCAACGCCAACCTGCTCGAGATGTGCTACAAGGACCGGATCCAGCAGTTCGATGACGAGGAGGACGAGGAGGAGGAGGAGGGCCAGGGCTCCGGGGACTCTGATGGGGAGGACGGTACCTGGCAGGGCAGCCAGCTGGCCAGGGCGGGGCGCCTGGGCCAGCCCCCAGGTGTGCGGTGAGTCCCCCTCCTTTTCCAGGCCGTGGCGGGGGTCTGCAGGGCTCGCGTGGAGCATGCTCATCGGCTCGAGTGAGTGAGGCGTGAGGGGAACGGGCTGTGTGTTCTCGCTGGAGCACACTCAGTTCTCAGGGATAGAAACCCAGTTTGGGTGATTAAGCTACACGAGGAACAGGGCAACAGCTTGTGGATGGCTGGAACACAAGGGGCTCCTTCAGGTCTGGCATGATCCAGGTGTAGCTGCAACCAGTGTCACCTCCTCCTCCCTTGGCTCTGCTTTCCAGTGTTAGCTCTCATGCAGGTGTTCCCAAAAAGGTGGTGGGATGGTCCCATCAGCTTCCCTTTCCCCTAATTTCAGTCACATGACAGGCGATGATTGTCCCTTCCTCACAGGCCAAATGTCAGGAAGCTGTGACCAGCTCTCTGTGCCAGTGTTGCGTTGTTGTCCTCCATTCTGGCTGGCCCAGCATAACTGACCACGGTCACGCCATGTAGGTTTTCTAGTGGGAGCAACTCCGTGCCTGCGACAGCCTCTGCCCCCGCGGCTTCTCATTGGAGGATTAGAGCATTTTACTTTTTTTTTTTATTCTTTATTGATTTTTAGAGAGAGGAAGGGAGAGGGAGAGAGAGAGAAACATCGATGAGAGAGAACATTGATGGGCCGCCTCCTGCATGCCCCTGACAGGGCATTAGGCCCACAACCTGGGCATGTGCCCTGATGGGGAATCGAACTGGCGACCCCTTGGTGCATGGGTCAGTGCTCAACCACTGAGCCACAGCAGCTGGGTGGAGCGTTTTACCTTTTTAATGGACACGTAACAAGCATACAGGCGAGTACAGGAAGCTTGACGGGGGCCGTCCCTGCACCCCTGCAGCTGCTGCCTGCACTCCGAGGGTGGCTCTGCCCGACTTCTTGCTCTGTGGATGGGTTTCTGGCGTTTCTGTTTGTGAAGGCCGTTGCCGTGGTGGGTATAATGTGTTCATTGGTCTTTCTCCGGTGTCCCGCTCTGTGACCAGCCAGGTCCAAGGTCACGATTCACCTGTTTTCCCAAGAGTAGACAGCGTTAGCTCTCACGGTTAGGTTTGGGTCCCTTCTGAGCAGCAGGCGGGGCAAGCTTCATCCTGTTGCTGGTGGGAATGCCGCTGTCCCAGCAGCACTCGCGGGGACTGTCCTTTCCCAGTGACTGGCCTTGGCACCCTGGCCTTGGACTGTGTGTACAGGGTGTATGTCTGTCCGCCCTCCGGGTTGGAGGTCCGGACGTCCGTCTGCCGGGACTGCCCAGTCTGGATGACTGTGCTGCAGTAAGTCTGGTGTTGGAAAGCGAGTCCTGTCCCGTCTCTCAGGCTGTGGTGGCTGTCCGGGGCTCCCTGAGATACGTGAATTTGGGGATCAGCTTGTCGCTTCAACAGGAGAGCCGGGTGGGGTTCTGAGCCTGCCGCTCAGTGTGGGGAGTGTCTCCTGGGCCATGGGCCTGGGGTGCGTTTCCATGAGGTTGGGTATTTCTGACTTTCAGGAGTGTTTTGTAGTTTTCAGAGTGGAAGTTTTTTGCTTTTTTTCATTGAAGTTACTTCTAAGTGTTTTATTTTTTTAAAGATTTTATTTTTAATATGTTTTTATTGATTTTTTTTATTGACAAGACAGAAAGGGAGAGAGAGATAGAAACATTGATGCGAAAGAGACATATCGATCGGCTGCCTCCTGCATGCCCCCAACTGGGGACCGAGCCCGAAACCCGGGCATGTGCCCTGACTGGGACTCATACCAGGACCTCAGTCCATGGGACGACACTCTGTCCACTGAGCCATACCAGCTGGCTATTTTTTCTTGTTAATCCTCACCCGAGAATATTTTTTCCATTGATTTTCAGAGAGAGGGGCGGGGTGGAGAGGGAAAGACAGAGAGACATCGATTGATTGCCTTCCACTAGCACCCTGACGGGGGCCAGGATCAAACCTGCAACCCAGGCACTTGCCCTTGACCGGGACGCGAGCCCGCCCTCTGGTGCACGGTGGACGCTCTGACTGTGGAGCCACGTGCCAGCGCGCTCAGCCCACGGTGCAGTGGTGACAGCACCCGCCCCCCCGAGTTTGTCCCTGGGGAAGAGCCCCGAGAGGACCATCTGTCCAGGGTGTCAGTAAGGGGGACGGGGTGGGGCCTTCCTGCTCTCCACCTGGCAGTGGCACCGCCCACCTGGCCCTCGTGGGACAGGACTCTCCGGCATCTCCACACACCCTGGGTCCAGGAGGCCCTGACCACCCTGTCCCCGTCCCCAGTGCTCCCCTCCACCCCTTTTTGCATATTACTCCTTCACAGACGGCTGCTTGGGCCAGCTTGGGGGGGGCAGGGCGCCTCCCACTCCGCCCCTGCTGCAGTGCAGCAGCTGATGGCTGGTGTCTGGGGGCAGGAGTGGAGGCAGCACAGATAGCGAGGAGGAGGAGGAGGAGGAGGACGATGAGGACGATGAGGACGACGACGAGGAGGTGGCCCAAGGTGGGGCCAGGCCCTCCTCTTACCCCAGCCCTGGCCCCCAGCCCCCCAGTGAGTGAATGGGCAGGGTGGGGCGTGGTCAGGTGGGTGCAGGTGTCTGCCTGCCCCGCTCACCGCTGCCCTGCCCTCACCCAGGCCCCAGCTGGACAGCCACCTTTGACCCAGTGCCTACAGACGCCCTGACCAGCCCCCAGGATTCTGGGGAGAAGGAGCCATGCTTCAGGCCCCCTGCCCCACAGGGGCCCCTCAGTGTGCCCCAGGACCTCCCCGCCCCAAGCCCAGCCGGCCCTGTGGCCCCCGGCACCCTGCAGCTCAGGTGAGGCCAGGAGGTGAGGCTGGGATGCGGGCACTGGGTTCTGGTCCCCTTAGGCGTCAGGGCCAACCCAGCTGCCTCCTTGGGCTGCTTCCCTCGCCTTCCAGGTCCCAGGACCCTGCACCCTCCTCAGCACCTCAGGAAGCCTCAGACGGCGGCAGAGTAGTGGAGCCCTCAGGTCGGTCCCTGCCCACACCTCACTGTCCCCTGGCCTTGAACATGCTGCTGGTGTTGAGGGGCTTGCTGAGTCTTGGTCTCTTCCACACAGCCCCCTGTCAGGCCTTGGTCAGCGTCAGGGACCTCCAGGCCACCCTCAGAGGGACAAGCTCCGCCCCCAGCTCCTTGGACAGGTGACCAGCTGGGGAGCAGCTTCTTGGGGGCTGCGTGGGGGAGGTGAATAAAGCCTGGCCCTTGGGCTTGTCCCTGCCCCGAGCTGCTCTAGGGGCCCTGGTAGGGCCAGCTAGGGCTGTGCCTGTGCCCACAGGGTATCACACAGGATCCCAGAGCCCAGGGCCACCGGCTCAGCCCCATGGGCAGGAGGGAGCTTCCCCAAGGGTCAGCAGGGGACAAGGAGTGTGCAGAGCCCGTGTGCCAGTCATCCTCAAGTTCCTGCCTGTGCTGGCTTCTGGGGGCTGGATGTGAGGGCCCTGGACTGCTTGCTGCCTCCCTCTTTACACAGGGTTGTGGGCAACTAACCCTCTGACTCCCCGCAGTGCAACCAGAGACCCTGCTACCTCTGTCCCAGCCCCTGGGGCCCACCAGCCCCCTAAGACCATGGAGAGGGAGAAGAGCCCAGAGCCCTCAGGGTTCCCCCAAAGCCAGAGGTGAGCACAGAGGAGCCTTGCAGCTGGCGGGGTGTCACCGTCGGGGGAGACGCTGGCCTCTCATGTCCCTCTCTCTCGACAGTGCCCAAGTCCTCCAGCCGTCCCCAGTGCCCAACGGCTCTGCCCAGGGAGGGCCAGTGTCCCCAGGCTCCCAGTGAGTAGCGGCAGCTGGGGCTGGGGTGGGAGGCAGGTGGGCCGGTGGGCTCCTCACTCCCATCTCCCTCTTGGTTCCCAGGTAACTGCCTGGTTCCAGTGATGGCGGCCAGATCCTCATCCTGTGCGTGGACCCTGCCTGGACGGGGTCGGGGTGGGTCCCATGATGGCCTGTTACCCCATCACCCCATCCCATCTCCACTCCCACCCCCCATGTTCTCTGGACTCCCATGAGGCTGGTGCCAGGGAGACAGGCCCCACCCACCCCCATTTGCACTGAGAAAAGAAATGACGGAGTTTTGTCTCCCAGAATAAAGATACGGGGTCGAGTAGTGAGGAGAGCGAGGACGGGAGAGACCTGTGTTATATGTTATATATATGTCGAGGGGGAGGGTGGGAGAGCAAGAGGGAAGCCAGGCCCCGGGCAGGGCTGGGGTCCCCGAGGTGCCAGCCACCTTCCCCTCCCACTGTGCCCCCCTTGGTTCAGATGCCCACACCCACACGACCTTTCAGCTCAGGTCCACCCGGGAGCCCGAGTGGGGCCATGCCTTTGCCCAGCCCCACGCCCTGGCCCCTGCACTTTCCCCGGGCTGGGGTCCTGGTCCAAGGGTGCCTCTCCGGTGACATTCCCCCGAGGCCCTGACACACTCCTGAGACCCTTGCACCTCTCCCAGACCCTGGGGCAGGGGTTTGGGGGGTCTGGCTGGGGTCCCCCTCCAGTGCCTGGGGGTGGGGTCCAGCCCAGCTGCCAAGTGACCTTGTCCCAGCTCCCTCGGGCTGGCGTGTGTGCGAGTGGTTTCACACTGCAGATATGAATAAACAAAGAAAGACCGTTTCAGACTCCTGCTGCTCGAACCTTGAGTGCCGGGTGGGAGCGCGGGTGGAGCATGGCCCGGCCTGGCTGGGACCTGGTCTCGAGAACCATCTCCTAGGGACCCCTTAGTCACCCCAACCTCATATGTCCACTGTTCAGCCCTCATCTGCTCGGCCACGGAGGGGACCTCGCAGGTCACGTGCCCTGACCCTCTCCCCTCGGGTGGAGCAGTGGGTGGTCAGAGGTCACCAAGGAATCCAGAGTGCACTGCAGGTGCGCAGTAGGTCCTCGACTTCCAGGGGCGGAGTTAAAGAGCAGACAGGGAGCACTCATCAGACCCGGGGAAAACCCGTTCTGGTGTCCAGGCCGCGGGCCATAGGTTGCTGGTGACCTCGAACTGTCCCTGCCGAGTCATGGTTGGCATTTGTTAGATCAGGCAGTGTGTGGGGGCACCCGGGGGTGGTGCATGGTGGGGCGGGCTCCTGGGGAGGGAAGCCCACGTGCAGGAGGGTCCCAGCAGCCAGGAGGAGGGGCTTTCATTGCTCTGGCAGGGGATCCTCCCCGAGATACAGGATGACAGGATGACGGCGCCCACGTCCCCCAGCGAAGGAGGGCGGGACTGTGAGAGGGGCATTTGCACCCGAAGCCCAAGGTGAGGAAGAAACCAGGTCTGTGGGGGAGGGGTACCCCGGCGTGCTGGTGGGCACCTTATCTGTAGGTGCCAGGCAGGGCCATCCCTGGGCTGTTATCAGTCCGAGAGTCCACAGGACACTCCTCGGGTTAACGTGTAACCACACACCATCCCCTCCACTCCCAAAGCCATTGGCACCCACACACAGGCCACCCGGGGGGTCACAGGCTGACATGGACGCCCGGAAAGAGGGTCTACCCCGAAATCCTCATTTCTCAGCCCAAGTGAGAGCCACTGAGTGTGGGAGGGGGGTGGACCTGGGCTCCTGGGAACCGGAGCAGGCTGGAGGAATTGGGGGTCCTGGCCTCCTGAGAAGCTGGGTTCTGTGGGGCTGGACATCCTGGGGTCCTTGGGTGAGGATGGGATGGAAGCCCCAAGACCTGAATCTTGGCCGGGTGGGGCCTGACCTCCATGGCTAGGGGCTGGCTGGAGCCTCATCTGAGGGGCGGGGGGCTGGGCTGATGGTGTCTGAGCCGCTCCCTTGTCCCTGCGGCAGCCGCGCCTGGGCACCCTGAGCCCCTTCCTTCTCTCCTGCGCTGCCTACTTCCTCCTCTGGATCCCTGCGGACCCGCCGTCCTGGGTCGGTGCGCTGGTCAAGTGCCTGCCTGTGCTGTGCCTGGTGGGGCTCCTGCGGGCCTGCCCTGGCGGGGCCTACAGCTCGCTCCTGCAGGTGGCCCTGCTCTTCTCCGCCCTCGGGGACGTCTTTCTCATCTGGCCTCACGCCTTCCTCTATGGTGAGCAGGGTGTGCGGGCGCATTGTCCCTTTCGGACCCCCACGCTGAGGGGTCCCGGGTGCAGGGCCGACTCTAATAGTGCCCACCGTGAGCCAGGTGGCACTCAAGGCACTGGGGCACCACGGTGACCAGCACCCAGACCCCTGTCCTCTGAGCTCAGCCTGACCTTTAGAGCAGGTGTGAGTGGCAGGCAGAGAGGAGGTGGAGTGTGGGGTCCCGGTGTCACAGTCTTGAGTAGGACAGCGTTGCATAGAAGGGACGTCTTGGTGGGGGTGTGGGAAGGACTGCCGGTCTAGGCAGAGGGACCAGCAAGTGCAAAGGCCCTGGGGTGGGTGTGTGCCCAGTATGTGCATCCAAACAGACCGGGGTGACAGTGCCAAAGCCAAGTGGGGAGCAGAGCAGGTGGAGTCGAGGGGCAGTTCTGCACAGAGTAGGAATACCACTGGGGACACTGCATGGCCCGAGGGCAGGGGGAAGTGGGACCTCCATGAGCCAGGTGGGAGCTGGTGGAGGCGGAGGCCCGAGGTGATGCAGGGAGACAGGTCTCACCGGGTGCCCCACCCTGTGTCTTCCAGGTGTCCTTGCCTTCGCCATGGCCCAGCTGCTCTACGTCTGGGCCTTTGGCTTCAGACCCCTGCAGCCAGGCCTCCTGCTGCCCGTCATCCTGGCCTCCCTCCTGTTCTACGGCCTCCTGCTGCTGCACCTCCCACCAGACATGGTCCTGCCCCTGACGGCCTACACTCTGGCCCTGTCCACCATGCTGTGGCGTGGCCTGGCCAGGGGCGGGAGCGCCCGCTGGGGCGCCCTGCTCTTCACCATCTCCGACACCATGCTGTCCTGGGACACCTTCATCCGGCCCCTGGCCCATGCCCGCCTGCTAGTCATGGCCACCTACTACGCCGCCCAGTTCTTCATCACCTTGTCCAACTTCCAGAGCCCCAGGCTCAAGACCAATTGACTAGGGGCCCAGACAGGCTGGCGTCCGCCCGCGCCCCTTCTGCCCAGGACCTGAGCCTTCCAGACAGGCCCAGACAGGGATCCGCTGCCGTCGGGGGCCGAAGCCAGGCTCCTGGACTCCCGTCTGCGGGCCTCCGAGACGTGGAAACCACGTGCAGGGTTCCGAATCCGCCACCGAGTTCCAAACGCCATCCCCCGGCTCTGACTCTGGGTCCCAGGCCCTTCCACCAGACCCACGCTAGGCCCTCTGCAAGCCCACACCTGCGCCTGTGACCTCGGGCAGCCTCTGCTGGCCCCTTCCCTCAGGCCCTAATCATTTTCTTTGTTGCCTGAGGAAAGGGGACTGGACATCTCCTCTACGAGGGGAGAGGTGCTGGGGAGGGCGATCACAATAACAGCAAAAGGATATTTCTTCTTTTTTTCCCTTGCAACAAAATTTACCATTTTTAAGTGTACGGTTCGGTAACATTAAGTACATTTGCAGTGGTGTGTGCACTGTTCTTTATTCTTGTGTTAAGAACATTTAGCGAGTCTGGCTGGTGTGGCTCAGTAGTTGAGCGTCGACCCATGCACCAAGAGGTCGCCAGTTCGATTCCCGGTCAGGGCACATGCCCAGGTTGTAGGCCCGATCCCCAGTGGGGGCATGCAGGAGGCGGCCAATCGATGTCCTCTCTGATCAATGTTTCTGTCTCTCCCTCTCCCTTCCTCTCTCTCTAAAATCAATAAAGGGGGGAAAAAACGTTTAGCGAGATTCATCCTCGGACTACAGTTTTATGTGTGCAATGCAGTATTAGTTATATGCACAGGCAACTCTGCTGGGGCCCAGGGCTTAGGGGAGATGAACTCCTCCGAGGGGGCTTTGATGGCTGTGGGATTCATGTGCCCATTATTGGGATGATTTTACAGATTTGAGGCCAGGAGGAGACTTTGGTCCTTGTGTGTGTTCCTGGGACTGTCACAAAGCACCACAAACTGGGGAGCTTGAAACAACCTCAGTTTAGTCTCTCACAGCTCTGGAGGCCAGACGTCCAAAGTCAAGGTGTTGGCAGGGCCACGCTCCCTCCCAGGCTCTGGGGAGGGCCCTTCCTGCCTTCCCCAGCTGCTGGTGGTTCCAGCCCTTGGGCGTCCCTCCGATGATTTGTGCGTCCGTTTTCACATGGCGCTCGCCCTGTGTGTCTCCTCTCCCAAGGACATCAGTCATTGGATTCAGGGTCCGCCCTAAATCCAGGATGGTCTCACCTTGAGATCCTTAACTTGAGGACATCTCCAAAGGCCCTGTTTGTAAATGTCACATCCCTTGGGACCGGGGCTTAGGACTTGGATACCTGTTTTTAGGGGACACAATTCAACCCGCTCCAGTCACAGACAGTATCAGCCCAGGAGAGGGTTGGGGCGGTGAGGAAACGCAAAGATGAGCGGAGCTTTCGGAAGGGATCGGTAGCAATGGGGTGGCAGTAGGGTAATAAGGAAGAAAGAACCCAAGTGTGGCCCTCATCCTGGCTGTGACCTTGGCAGCCCACTGTCCCTCTCTGGGCCTTAGGATCTGCATGTGAGGACATGAAGTGGTCAGAGCTGCTCTCCAAACCCTGCCTGATTTCTACATCTACGATGTGCTTTAAGGGACTCTTAAAGCAGAGAGGAGACTTACATCCATGACATGCTTTAAGGGACCTTTATAGCAGAGAGATTTTCCCCGCCCATGACATGCTTTAGTGGACTCTTACAGCAGAAAGGAGATTTACATCTATAATGTGCTTATGGGGACCCCCAGAGCCCACCCCTGATTTGTAGTCCCTGCTGCACCTTCAGGCCAGGGTCCCTGCTCACCATGGAGGAAAACCTTGGGCCTGGTGAGGCATGAGTGCTGTGGCATGGCCTGGAGAGGGACAGGTGCTCTGGGCAGCGGTCCCTGTTCTTCACAATCTCAGATGCCCTTTTGGCCTGGGATGTCTTCATTCAGCCCCTGCCCTGCGCCCACCTGCTGGTCATGACCACCTGCTACACTACCCAGGTCCGACTACATGGGGGTGATAAAGCGAGCACCCTCTCTCTTTCCCTCCTAAAGGGCCCCAGGACAACCTCCCATCCCAGCAGGAAGTGCTAAGGAGCCACATACCACCCCCGCCTGTCTGGAGATCACGTTCTATTTTTTTCACAAACGGTTCCTTCTGCGGCCTGTGTCCCAGCTACTGGCAGCCTCAGGGGGTCTTAACTTCACCAGCATTTGGCCCTACAGTGCAGCAATCACCTCCTGTCAGTCAGCCCTTAAAAACATGGGTCTGTGGAATATTACTTGGACGTAAACAGGAATGAAGCTCTGACAGGCTATCAAATGCACCAACTTGGAACACCATACCCCTGGTGAAAGACGCCCATTCCAAAGGCCCTTCTGATAGGATTCCATTTCTATGGAGTGTCCAGAATGGGGTGAGGAGGGGCGAGGATGGCAGGATTGGGGGGTGATAGCTAAATGCAGAGACTGGATTCTGGCTGCCCCTCCCACAGTGAGGATGTAGTTATACATCACAATAAGACTTAGAGAAAGTCCATTTTTGTTGCTCAGAGCCGGCTGGGGGGCCAGGAGAAGTCCCCATTTATTTCCTTCCTCCTGCCCAGTGAAATCTGTCCATCTCCAGGTCTTTAAAGGGCATCCTGGCCTGGCTGGTGTGGCTCAGTGGATTGAGCGTCATCCCATGGACTGAGAGGTTCCGGTTCGATTCCCAGTCAGGGCACATGCCCGGGTTGTGGGCCAAATCCCCAGTGGGGGCCACGCAGGAAGCGGCCAGTCGATGTTCTCTTTCATCGATGTTTCTATCTCTCTCTCCCTTTCCCTTCCTCTCTCTCTAAAATCAATAAAGAAAAAAAAAAATATTAAGCCCTGGCCGGTCTTGCTCAGAGGTTAGAGCATTGGCCTGCAGACCAATGAGTCGCGGGTTCGATTCCAGCCAAGGGCATGAACCTCGGTTGCAGTTCGTCCCCGGCCCTGGTGGGGTCATGCGTTTGGCAACCAGTCCATGTGGCCCTATCACATCAATGTTTCTCTCTGTCTCTCTCCCTCCCTCCCATTCTATCTGATAATAAGTAGAAAAATATCCTCGGGTGAGGAATAAAAAAAAACAAACATATTAAAATAAATAAATAAATAAATAAATAAATAAATAAATGGCACCCTGGCTGATGACATCAGGGGAAAGGCAAGGAAAGGCAACCATGGCTTTCCCAAGGACTTCCGGGTGTGGTGGCAGCTTTGGGAACTGAGCTGGGGTCTGTAATGCCACCAGGAACCACCCTTCTGCAGGTCCCCCCAATCCCTGAGTTCTGCTGTTTTTCTCCCTTCAGTCAGCCAGAGAGGGGAGCCAGGACCCCCGGGTCCTCCCGCAACGTGGCGAGGCAGCTCCATTATTCCCTGGGTCCTCTGACCCTGGCTCCCCACCGTGTGGCTGAGAAGGACACGGAGTGATGAGTGAGGTGTGGGAGTCTGGGCTGGTTCCCCAGCACGGGTCGAGACTGAGTGGAGTGAGATGGGACCGCGGAGGGTGGTGTCGGGGATCGAGACGCACAGACTCAGATCCGTGGGCGCGCAGGGGTGGACTTGGCCCTGTGGCTGCAGAGGGGCAAAGGCTTGGCCCCATCCTCCAAAGGAAGGCCACACACGGCCACGCACGGTGTTCTGAGCATTATAATTAGAGATTTGCTTACGTGAGCTCACACAGGAGGGAGTGGTTGAGTTCGCGGGGTCAGCCCGAAGTGGAAGAGGCTTGGCCTTGGCTGCTGGAGAAAGAACTTACCAGGGAACGGCACGTGCAAAGACCGGGGCGTTGGAAACAGCCTGGGGTACCTACAAAAAAAAAAAAAAAAGAAGAAGAAGAACTCGTGTGGCTGGAGTGAAGCTAGGAGACCAGCTGTGACCTGCGTCGCGCATTCGGGCACCAGCGGGGAAGCAGTGCCCGGTCCCGGTTTTTCTCAGGACAAAGGAGGGGCCAGAAGCGGTGACCCAGGCAGAGGGCAGGGGCGGGGCTGGGAGCGAATCCCCGCAGCCTTCACTTCCTCCTCCTCCCTTCCCTACCTGACCTGTGGCCTCGCGGTGCTCGCGGCTGGGAAAGGGGAAATGCTTGCATTTAGAGTCCGGCAGGTGGAAGGTCCGGGACAGGGACACCTGGGTCCCTCGGAGTGTCGGCAGACATGACTGGGTCTGGCGGGGGCCTCAGGGCCTGCGGGAGCCTGGTGCTGCTGGTGAGTGTTCCCAGCCAGCTGAGCAGGGTCTCTGGGAGGGACAGGAGACGGGGAGCCACTGCTGGGCCTGAGGGATGGGGGGACTGGGGTCCCTGAACTCGGGTCCGGAGGGAGTAAGAGTGGATGGTTCCCGGGAGAAGAGAGCAGAAGTCTCGGTTCCAGGAGATTGTTGGAGAGTCATCCACCTGGGCTCTGAGATATGACAGTGTTTGGGGTGAGAGTAAGTTCTGGTTTACAAAGACCCTGCCATCCCGGCCCCCAGCCCCTCCTCCCTCAGACCCAGGAGTCCAGGCCCCAGGCCCTCCTCCCTGAGACCCAGGGGTCCAGGCCCCAGGCCCTCCTCCCTCAGACCCAGGAGTCCAGGCCCCAGGCCCTCCTCTCTCAGACCCAGGGGTCCAGGCCCCCGGCCCCTCCTCCCTCAGACCCAGGGGTCCAGGCCCCAGGCCCTCCTCCCTCAGACCCAGGGGTCCAGGCCCCCGGCCCCTCCTCCCTCAGACCCAGGGGTCCAGGCCCCAGGCCCTCCTCCCTCAGACCCAGGAGTCCAGGCCCCAGGCCCTCCTCTCTCAGACCCAGGGGTCCAGGCCCCCGGCCCCTCCTCCCTCAGACCCAGGGGTCCAGGCCCCAGGCCCTCCTCCCTCAGACCCAGGAGTCCAGGCCCCAGGCCCTCCTCTCTCAGACCCAGGGGTCCAGGCCCCCAGCCCCTCCTCCCTCAGACTCAGGAGCCCAGGCTCTAGCCCCAGACACCATCAGACTGGGTGACTGGCCTCTGGACCCCAGCCTCAGTCTCTCCCCTGTTCCCAGTTTGTTGATTACTTTTTAATTTTATTTCAGTATTATTATTTTTAATGTTTTATTGATTTTTTTTTAGAGAGAGAGGAAGTGAGAGAGACAGAAACATCTGTGTGAGAGAAACATCTATTGGCTGCCTCCTGCACGCCCCCCATTGGGGATCAAGCCCGAAACCCGGGCATGTGCCTGACCGGGAATCGAACCGGGACCTCTCAGTCTGTGGGACAACGCTCAATCCACTGAGCCACACTGAACGGGCCAGTATTATTTTTTAACCGGCAACATGTTGCTTACTTTTCTGCTTCTGGTCTTCCAAGGCCGTACTTTTCTTCGGGAAGTGAAACCATTAACTTTATCTCCTGGCCTTATGGGTGGAGCCAACCCCAGCTCCTGGGTCCCTGGAGCCCCGCCTCTGCCCCTCAATACACACCCAGAAAAGGCAGCTGGCCACTGGGCGACCTTTGACCTTTGTCAAAGCTCAGCCTGCGGGAGGAGACAAGGTGCATGACCCCGTGGGGGCAGAGGCCGGGAGGGTGCTGGCTGCTCACCCAGCCCCGGTCTCACCTGGGTGTGGGGCTGCGGGGCTCTGACTCTGGTTCTCCCCTCTGGGATCTCCCCAGGGCCTGTGCATCTGGACCGGGGCCAGGGCAGCTGGTGAGTGATCCGGCACAGAGAGGTAGCACCTCGTCTCTCATGAGCTTCTGGGGGGTCTCCATGGAGGGCACAACGACCCATGGCAGGTGCCGGTGGGAGTGGTTTTTGGGGCATAGTGTTTAGGCTCTCCTGCTGACACTCGGCCTTCTTTCCCAATTCTCAGACCCCAAACCCGTCAGCAACCTGAGGGTGCAGAAGCAAACCAACAGCTCCATCAGCCTGAGCTGGGACGCCCCCGAAGGCTCAAACCCGAACTACACCTACTGGGTCCAGTGGGCCCAGGGAGACAAAAATGAGACTAACTCCACAGGAGACACCAGTTACACGGCGGAGGGACTCACACCCGAGTCCTTGTATGAATTTTTCGTGTGGGTGCAGGCAGGCGGCAGCCAGAGCCCCGCCATGGCCCTCAGAGCAGCCACAGGTGAGAGGCTGCCCCTGTTTAGTTTTCGGTGGTTGGTTGTTTCTTGACGGGAGGTGGCTGGCGGTGCCTGCGAGCCCCGAGGAGAGGCCGGCAGGTTCTGTAGATGACACAGCGGAAGCCACACGTGGAAATCCACGCTTTCCGTCACCCCACTGAAATAAGTAAAAGAAACAGGAGAAATTTGTGATAAAGAGAGCGCTTAGCCCTGGCCTGTTTGGCTCAGTGGTTACAGCATCGGCCTGAAGACTGAAGGGTCTTGGGTTCAATTCCCAGTCAAGGGCATGTGCCTGGGTTGCAGGTTCAATCCCTGCCCTGGTCTGGGCCCGTCAGGGAGGCAACCAATTGATGTGTTTCTGTCACATTGACGTTTCTCTCTCTCTCCCTCCCTCCCTCCCTCCCTCCCACTCTATCTAAAAATCAATGGAAAAAAAAGAAAGAGTTTAGCCCAGTGGATTCAAAATGTTATCATTCTGACATGTAGTCGATGTAAAAGAAGACCAATGAGATTTTGTACAGGCTTAACTTCATCCCAATTCTTCAAACTCAGTGTGTATTTTATTATTATTATTTTAAAACCCTCAACTGAACCCTGGCAGGTTTGGCTCAGCTGTTGGAGCGTCGGCCTGCGGACCAGAGAGTCCCGGGTTCGGTTCCCGCTAGGGGCATGTACCAAAAACAAAACAAAACAAAAACCCTCAACTGAGGATATGTTTATTGGTTTGAGAGAGAGAAAGAGAGCGAGAGAGAGAAACACTGATGTGAGAAAGAAACATCGACTGGTTGCCTCCCACACAAACCCGGACCAGGGATTGAACCTAACATCTAGGTATGTGCTCTGACCAGGAGTCAAACCCAAAACCTTTGAAATTATTCTTTAAATTATATTTTTTCTTTATTGATTTTTAGAGAGAGAGGAAGGGAGAGGGAGAGAGAGATAAAAACATCAATGAGAGAGAAAGACCATCGATTGACCGCCTCCTGCATGCCCCCCACTGGGGATCGGGCCCACAACCTGGGCATGTGCCCTGACCAGGAATCGAACCGGCGACCTTTTGGTGCGTGGGTCGACGCTCAACCACTGAGCCACACTGGCCAGGCAAACCTGAAACCTTTTGCTGCACGAGCCACACCACTCAGGGCTCCGCGTCACCTGGAAGTCACGGCTGCCACGTTGGACTCCAGGGTCTCACCAGCACCCCACGATTCTGGGGCCCAGTGGCAAAGGCAGGCCTGCAGATGTGGGCCCCAGAGACCATAGCTGACCCCCTCCTGTCCCCTCCTCAGCCCCCAACCCTGTCAGGAACCTGAGCGTGGCGATGCAGACCAACAGCTCCATCAGCCTGCACTGGGTGGCCCCTGATAGCACAAACCCGCAGAACTACATCTACTGGGTCCGGTGGCCTGGGCATGGGGACAAAAATGAGAGCCGAAACACAACAGACACCAGTTTAACCGTGGATGAACTTCAGTCGGCGTCCTCCTATGAGTTTTCCGTGTGGGCGGAGAAGAACAGAGTCCCCAGCTCCATGGAGACCCTCAAGGGCTACACAGGTCAGGAGCACCCATGTCCGCGCGCTGTTTCCTCCCTGGGGCTGGTAGGGGTGGCTGAGATCCTGTGGGAGGAGGTGCCAGCAAACAGGGGTCAACACGGCATTGGGCCTGACCTCCGGCGAGGCTCCGGGAGAGACTGGCCACCTCCCAGGGGCTGTCCGTGGGCCCTCCTGTCTCTGAGTTAGGAGCTCGGGGAACTTCCTAGACCTTAAGGCTAGGGGGTGTCTCTGCTTAGCAAGGGGGCCAGACTGGGAATTTTGAGCATTAGAAATGCCCTCGAGTGTCCCCTGTGATCTGCGTCCCTGCAGACACTGATCCTTCTTCCTGCCTCAGCCCCCAACTCCGTCAGGACCCTGAGCGTGGAGACGCAGACCAACAGCTCCATCACCCTGAGTTGGGAGGTGCCCGATGGCCCTGACCTTCTCAACTATACCTACTGGGTCCAGTGGACAGGTGGCAGTGACGAAACCAAGAACCAAAGCACGGCTGACACCCGTTCCACTGTGAGGGGACTGGAACCCGGGACCTTGTACCAGGTCTCTGTGTGGGCGGAGAAGAATGGAGTAGCCGGCTCCAGGCAGAACCGCAGCATCTCCACAGGTGAGAGGCACCAATGCCCACTGTGTTTTGGCGAGAGACCAAGCCTGGCAAAGGTGGCACCTGCTCTGGGTCTGGGCTCTGGCCATCATCTCTTCAGCCTCACTGAGCCAGACCCACCCACCCAGAGTCCACAGGAGAGATGTGACCACAGCTGGGGACCGACCTGTCCAGGGGTGTGCACCGGGCATAGGGCTTCAGGAGCCCAGGTGTCGCTAGGTCCCAGGCCAGCAGGTGTGTCTTTTCTTTATTTTATTTTTTTTTCCTTATTGATTTTAGAGAGAGAGGAAGGGAGAAGGAGAGAGAGATAGAAACACTGATGAGAGAGAACATCTATTGGCTGCCTCCTGCATGCCTCCCACTGGGGATCGAGCCTGCAACCCAGGCATGTGCCCTGACCAGGAATTGAACTGGGACCTCTGAGCCCATGAGAGAACTCTCAATCCACTGAGCCACACCGGCTGGGCTTTAAAATATCTTGATTTGAGGGAGAGAGAGAGAAACATCCATGTGAGAGAGTAACATCAATCGGTTGCCTCCCACACCCACCCAGACCGGGATCAAACCCGGAACCTTCTGGTGTACGGGACGACACTCCAACCAACTGAGCCACACCAGTCAGGGCTCAGTGTCACCTGGAAGTCACGGCTGCCACGTTGGACTCCAGGGTCTCACCAGCACCCCATGTTTCTGGGGCCCAGTGGCAAAGGCAGGCCTGCATGTGGGCCCCAGAGACCATAACTGACCCCCTCCTGTCCCCTCCTCAGCCCCCAACTCCGTCAGGACTCTGAGGGTGGAGACGCAGACCAACAGCTCCATCACCCTGAGCTGGGAGGTGCCTGACGGCCCTGACCTTCTCAACTATACCTACTGGGTCCAGTGGACAGGTGGCAGTGACGAAACCAAGAACCAAAGCACGGCTGACACCCGTTCCACTGTGAGGGGACTGGAATCCGGGACCTTGTACCAGGTCTCTGTGTGGGCGGAGAAGAATGGAGTAGACGGCTCCAGGCAGAACCGCAGCATCTCCACAGGTGAGAGGCACCAATGCCCACTGTGTTTTGGCGAGAGACCAAGCCTGGCAAAGGTGGCACCTGCTCTGGGTCTGGGCTCTGGCCATCATCTCTTCAGCCTCACTGAGCCAGACCCACCCACCCAGAGTCCACAGGAGAGATGTGACCACATCTGGGGACTGACCTGTCCAGGGGTGTGCACTGGGCATAGCGCTTCAGGAGCCCAGGTGTCTCTAGGTCCCAGGCCAGCAGGTGTGTCTTTTCTTTATTTTATTTTTTTTTCCGTATTGATTTTAGAGAGAGAGGAAGGGAGAAGGAGAGATAGAAACACTGATGAGAGAGAACATTTATTGGCTGCCTCCTGCATGCCTCCCACTGGGGATCGAGCCTGCAACCCAGGCGTGTGCCCTGACCAGGAATTGAACTGGGACCTCTGAGCCCATGAGAGAACTCTCAATCCACTGAGCCACACCGGCTGGGCTTTAAAATATCTTGATTTGAGGGAGAGAGAGAGAAACATCCATGTGAGAGAGTAACATCAATCGGTTGCTTCCCACATCCACCCAGACCGGGATCAAACCCGGAACCTTCTGGTGTACGGGACGACACTCCAACCAACTGAGCCACACCAGTCAGGGCTCAGTGTCACCTGGAAGTCACGGCTGCCACATTGGACTCCAGGGTCTCACCAGCACCCCACGTTTCTGGGGCCCAGTGGCAAAGGCAGGCCTGCATGTGGGCCCCAGAGACCATAGCTGACCCCGTCCTGTCCCCTCCTCAGCCCCCAATCCTGTCAGGAACCTGAGCGTGGAGACGCAGACCAACAGCTCCATCACCCTGAGCTGGGAGGTGCCCGACGGCCCTGACCTTCTCAACTATACCTACTGGGTCCAGTGGACAGGTGGCAGTGACGAAACCAAGAACCAAAGCACGGCTGACACCCGTTCCACTGTGAGGGGACTGGAACCCGGGACCTTGTACCAGGTCTCTGTGTGGGCGGAGAAGAATGGAGTAGCCGGCTCCAGGCAGAACCGCAGCATCTCCACAGGTGAGAGGCACCAATGCCCACTGTGTTTTGGCAAGAGACCAAGCCTGGCAAAGGTGGCACCTGCTCTGGGTCTGGGCTCTGGCCATCATCTCTTCAGCCTCACTGAGCCAGACCCACCCACCCAGAGTCCACAGGAGAGATGTGACCACAGCTGGGGACCGACCTGTCCAGGGGTGTGCACCGGGCATAGGGCTTCAGGAGCCCAGGTGTCTCTAGGTCCCAGGCCAGCAGGTGTGTCTTTTCTTTATTTTATTTTTTTTTCCTTATTGATTTTAGAGAGAGAGGAAGGGAGAAGGAGAGAGAGATAGAAACACTGATGAGAGAGAACATCTATTGGCTGCCTCCTGCATGCCTCCCACTGGGGATGGAGCCTGCAACCCAGGCATGTGCCCTGACCAGGAATTGAACTGGGACCACTGAGCCCATGAGAGAACTCTCAATCCACTGAGCCACACCGGCTGGGCTTTAAAATATCTTGATTTGAGGGAGAGAGAGAGAGAAACATCCGTGGAGAGAGTAACATCAATCGGTTGCCTCTCACACGCACCCAGACCGGGATCAAACCCGGAACCTTCTGGTGTACGGGACGACACTCCAACCAACTGAGCCACACCAGTCAGGGCTCAGTGTCACCTGGAAGTCACGGCTGCCACGTTGGACTCCAGGTTCTCACCAGCACCCCACGTTTCTGGGGCCCAGTGGCAAAGGCAGGCCTGCATGTGGGCCCCAGAGACCATAACTGACCCCCTCCTGTCCCCTCCTCAGCCCCCAACTCCGTCAGGACCCTGAGTGTGGCGATGCGGACCAACAGCTCCATCACCCTGAGCTGGGAGGTGCCCGACGGCCCTGACCTTCTCAACTATACCTACTGGGTCCAGTGGACAGGTGGCAGTGACGAAACCAAGAACCAAAGCACGGCTGACACCCGTTCCACTGTGAGGGGACTGGAACCCGGGACCTTGTACCAGGTCTCTGTGTGGGCGGAGAAGAATGGAGTAGCCGGCTCCAGGCAGGGCAGCAGCATCTCCACAGGTGAGAGGCACCAATGCCCACTGTGTTTTGGCGAGAGACCAAGCCTGGCAAAGGTGGCACCTGCTCTGGGTCTGGGCTCTGGCCATCATCTCTTCAGCCTCACTGAGCCAGACCCACCCACCCAGAGTCCACAGGAGAGATGTGACCACAGCTGGGGACCGACCTGTCCAGGGGTGTGCACCGGGCATAGGGCTTCAGGAGCCCAGGTGTCTCTAGGTCCCAGGCAGCAGGTGTATCTTTTCTTTCTTTCTTTTCTTTCTTTCTTTCTTTCTTTCTTTCTTTCTTTCTTTCTTTCTTTCTTTCTTTCTTTCTTTCCTTTCTTTCCTTTCTTCCTTTCTTCCGCCCTTCCGCCCTTCCGCCCTTCCGCCCTTCCCTGCCCTTCCCTGCCCTTCCCTGCCCTTCCCTGCCCTTCCCTGCCCTTCCCTGCCCTTCCCTGCCCTTCCTTCCTCCCTCCCTCCCTCTCTCTCTCTCTCTCTCTCTCTCTCTCTCTCTCTCTCTCTCTTTCTTGATTTTATAGAGAGAGGGGAAGGGGGATACAGATAGATAGATATAGATATCTGTATATATGAAAGAGAGAGAGAGAAACATTGATTTGTTGCTCCACTTATTTATGCATTCATTCATTGGTTGAATCTTTTTTTTTGGTAATCCTCACCGAAGGATACTTTTTCCATTGAGTTTTAGAGAGAGTGGAAGGGAGGGAGAGAGGGGCAGAGAGAGAGAGAAACATCACTGTGAGAGAGACACATTGATTGCTTGCCTCCTGCATGCTCCCCAGCGAGGGATCGAACCTGCGTGTCAGGTACATGCCCTTGACTAGGAATCGAACCTGAGACCCTTTGGTGGGCGAGCCGACACTCTAACCACTGAGCCACACCGGCTAGGGTCATTGGTTGATTCTTGTATGTGCCCTGAGTGGGGATCGAACCCACAACCTTGGCATATTGGCACCGTGCTCCAACCAACTGAGCTACCCGGCCAGGGCTGGTAGGAAGTGTTTCTTTCCAAGTTGGCTTGCACAGGGAGCGGGGACATGGCAGTGTTCTGAACTCTTGTGGATGCGGGGTGTGGAGGCCTGACTCTCTGCTCCTCTGCCAGCCCCCAATGCAGTGAGAAGTCTCAGGATACGGGACCAGTCCACCAGCTCCATCACCCTGAGCTGGGTAGCTCCTCAGAGCCCAGGTCGCCCTTCCTACACCTACTGGGTCTCATGGAAACAGGAGAGCGGTATTGCTGGGACCTATAGCACCACCGATACCGGGACGACCCTGACGAAAGCAGAAGCTGGGAGCCTGTACACCTTTACCGTCTGGGCGGAGAGGAATGGGGTCAGCAGTGACAATGAGACCCTCACTGGGGCCACTGGTGAGACCTAGTCTAGTTCTGAACCCAACACTCTTGGGGTGGGGGAAGAGAGTAATGGGGGGATGTTAGGAGGTTCCTGGGAGATGAATTGTGCTCGGCGACCCCTCGCCAGCCTCATCAGTCTATGAACTTATAGGTCTGCCTCTTAGAGGGGTGTCTGTCCTCAATGACCAGGGTTTTCCAATTTGAGGGTCTGTCTTTGGGGACAGCACCATCTCTCAGGAATCATTAAAGTCACCAGCTAGACAGTCGTCCACAGCTGGTCCTGGTGAATTAGCAGAACCACCAGAGCCCCACCTCCCCGTCCTCACATGGAGGGGCCCGAGCGTGAGAGGAGCCAGAACTACCCCAGGGAGTAGGTTCACTGTTGATGGACGGAACCGGGAACCCTTTAGTCTTTGGCCATTTGGGCCAAGAAGAGTGAAGTCAGCAGCTCCATCCAGAAGTGACAAGGGTGGTGGGTGGGTGGGACCCAGGGCTGCAGACTCAGGACAGAGAGGAGCTGGGCGACCTTGGTCCCCACCCCTTTTCTGTGGTTCCTGCTCCTTAGGAAGTAGACCCATCCGATCACCAAGGCACCTCAGCTTTGCAGGAAAAGGGAGGGAGCAGGCGCGGGTGTGAGGGTCCATAAGGCTCCAGCCCCTTGACTGAATCAATTCTCAGCTCCCAGCACAGTCACAGCTCTACAGAAGGACAATCAGACCAACAGCTCAATCACCCTGCGGTGGGAGGCCCCTGCAGACCCCCGCTCTCACCTCTACCTGTACGTCGTCCAGTGGGCCGGTGGAGGACATCCCCAGAGGGAACAAGATCCCCAAGGACATCAGGCCTACCAGACACACAAGACCAATGAGACCTGGTATGTGGTAAAGGCCCTGGAACCCGGCACTCTGTACAACTTCAGCGTGTGGGCAGAGAGGAGCGATGTAGCCAGCTCCACACAGAGCCTCCGTGCGTCCACAGGTGAGGTGGGCCCCACTGTACCTGCTGGGGGGCTTAGATTTGTACTGGCAGGCAATGAGAAGTGAGTGGACTACAAATCCCATCAGGCCATGGGGCTATGACTTTATAAGCTACAGTGATACAGAGAGTCAGAGGGATCATGGGAGTTGTAGTTGGTGGGGGACCTGTTGGAAAGACAGCGAACGAGGGATGAAGAGGTATTTTGGTTGGGGAAGGAAAGGATGGGCTCCTTGTCACAGAATTGGCATCACTGGTGGCGAAGTGGGGGAGGGATGGAAAACCCCCTTAGGTGGCACCTACTGACGCCTCTTGTCCCCTCTACCCAGACCCGGACCCGGTCATCATCACCTCCTGTGTCAGCACCTCTGGTGGCTATGGCATCATTCTGACCTGGTCCTGCCCCCTGGGCGGCTATGAGGCCTTTGAGTTGCAGGTGGGTGGGCAGCTGGGCTCCCAGGACAGAACCTCCTGCGGGCGTGGCATAACTGTGTCGGGTCTCCAGCCAGCTCAGTCCTATTCAGCCACCATCACGACCATCTGGGATGGATTGAGGGCCCCACCTGCCTTCATCACCTGCCACACCGAGAGCGCGGGTGAGCAGAGCACCAGGGGACAGAGAAAGTGTCCCTAGCCCCTTTCAGGCCTGTTGTAAGAGTCTTACCTACCCATGGGGTCCTTTTGGTTTGCCTGTTTGCTGCCTTCTTTAAAAACGCTTTTATTGATGCCCTGGCCGGTTTGGCTCAACGGTTAGAGCGTCAGCCCGCAGACCAAGGAGTTGAGGGTTCGATTCCGGACAAGGGCACCGTACCTTGGTTGTGGTTCAGTCCCTGGCCCTGGTCGGGGTCATGCGGGAGGCAACCAATTGATGTGTCTCTTTCACATCAATGTTTCTCTCTCTCTCTCCCTCTATCTCTCCCCCTCCCACTCTATCTGAAGATAAATGGAAAAATATCCTTGGGGTGAAGATTAAAAAGAAAAAAAGGAGATAGGAGAGATGGGAGGTGAGGAGATAGGACCTGGGCTCTAATGGAACCCCATGCCTCCTTCCCCCAGGGGTCATCGCTGGGGCCATTATCGGTGTCCTCCTGTTCATCATCCTGGTGGGCCTGCTGATTTTCTTCCTGAAGAAGAGGTGAGACTCAGTGCAAGACTGACCGACTGCCTGGAGGTGGGGACGGGGAGAAGGATCAGGACCTCTGGTTCCAGCCTCACTCCCTGAGCCTTTCATCCCAACATCCTTTTTCCCAGGTATAAAAAGACCCAGAAGAATTCGGCACTCAGGTGAGCAGACAGTTTGGGGAGCATCCAAAAGAATCACTGTGGGGTCAAATCAAGGGGTGTTTTCTGGTCACTGCATGGGTCAGAGGGCAGGATCAGTGAATCCAAGTGCACTCGGCTCAGAAGGGCCTAACGCCCTGTGTGACAGGGGTCCCAGCCCTTGTCATTGCTTCCTGCCCCCTAAGCAGCCTGGGCCAGTGACGTTGGAATCAATTCCCGTTTCAACTCTGGGATTTCCATTCACTCATCCAACAAAATATTAACTGAGCACCTATTATATGTCAGGCACTGTCCTAGGTGCTGAGGAAACAGTGACTTAAACAAAGATTCCTGTCCTCATGGAGCTTCCATTCTAGCACAAGAAGACGTTGGTAAACAAGATATTAAAGAAGGTGATATTTGTAGACAAATAAAGCAAGAGGTAGGGATAGGAAGGGTGAAGAAATATTTTAGGTAAGGTGTTAAAATTAGGGGCAGTTGTAGACGGGGTGTCCAGGAAAGGCCTTACTAAGAAGATGACTAAAAGAAAATCATTTGAGCACAGACCTGAAGCAAGTGAGGGGAGGACAGCCATGCGCACATTTGGAGAAAAGGCATTCTGGGCAGAAGGACCAGCAAGTGCAAAGGCCCTGGGGCAGGAGCATGCTTGGTGTGTTTAGAGAACATTGGGTATGTCAGAGACTGAGCAGAGTGGGTGAAGGGGAGGGTAATAGAAAATGAGATCTGAGAGGCGGGACCAGATCAGGGAGGACCTTATAGATGAAACTAAGGACTTTGCTTTTACTCTGAGATGGGAGTTTTTGGAGGATTTTTTTGTTTATTTTTTTAATCCTTACTCGAGAATATTTTTCTGTTTATCTTCAGATAGAGTGGGAAGGACAGGGAGAGAGGGAGAGAGAAACATCAGTGTGAGAGAGACACATCAACTGGTTGCTTCCCGTACGACCCTGACCAGGGCCAGGGACGAACCGCAACTGAGGTACATGCCCTTGACTGGAATCAAACCCATGACTCATTGGTATGTGGGCTGACACTCTAACTGCTGAGCCAAACCAGCCAGGGTTGGAGGGTTTTGAATAGACCAGTGACACAATCTCACCTATTTAAGAATCAAAGGCAAGAATAAGGGGACGAGTCCTGGCTGGTGTTGCTCAGTGGTTAGAGCATTGGGCCATGCACCGAAGAGTCTCAAGTTCGATTTCTGGTCAAGGGTACGTACCTGGGCTGTAGGTCCAATCCCCTGCCCTTGTTGGGGTCATGAAGGAGGCAACCAATGGATGTGTCTCTCTCACATCGATGTTTCTTTTTCTCTCTCTGTCTTCCTCCCTCCCTTCCACTCTATTTAAAAATCAATGCATAAAATGTCCTTGGGTGAGGATTAAAAAAAGAGAAGAAAAGACAGTTTATAGTACTCACAGATTTCGAGAGAGGGTGGACACTGTCCATCACACAGGGCCACTCGAGGAAGCACTGGGGGGCGGGTGGGCGGCAGAGCAGCTTGGGGAGATGTGGTGAGAACTTTTATTGTAGTCTATGCAGGAAGGAATGGGTAACTCAAGACATGCAGCCTTTGTTTGGTTAATTTTATGGGCTCTGGGGCACAGGGGCTGTCCCCACACATCTGGAATCTGCCCTGGGGGATGAGGGCAGGTGGAGAGTGGCCCAGACTGTGCCCCGTAAAGGAACTGTAGATTTAATCGCTGCTTGAGAAGGGGAACTGACCAGCCTCCAGGCAGAGTCTCAAAACGGAATCAAGACTGCATTTATAGCCCGGCTCTGGTTTAGTGGCTGGAGCGTCGTCCCATGCGCCAAGAAGTCACCGGTTCGATTCCTGGTCAGGGCACATGTCTGGGTTTCCGGCTTAATCCTCAGTAGGGAGC
Organism: Tadarida brasiliensis; assembly: GCA_030848825.1. NCBI lineage: Eukaryota > Metazoa > Chordata > Mammalia > Chiroptera > Molossidae > Tadarida > Tadarida brasiliensis. Next base: position 2,515,489 of record CM061276.1, read on the forward strand.
ATGCAGGAGGTAACCGATCAGTGCTTCTCTCTCATCAATGTTTCTATCTCTCCCTCCCTCTCTGAAATCAATAAAAACATATTTTTTAAAAGCTTTAAAAAAAGACAGCATTTATAAGACTTTATTACAAGTGGAGGAGTGAGAACAAGCTGGAGTAGCGGTGACATGAGGTCAATTTCTTTTTTTTTATTAAAAAAAATTTTTTCCTTTATTGAAATTAGAGAGAGAGAGGAAGGGAGAGGGAGAGAGAGACAGAAACATCAATGAGAGAGAACATCGATTGGCCGCCTCCTGCATGCCCCCCCACTGAGGATGGGGCCCACAACCTGGGCATGTGCCCTGACTGGGAATTGAACCGGCGACCTCTTGGTGTATGGGTTGATGCGCAACCACTGAGCCACACCAGCCGGGCAACACTTTTTCTTTTTTAGTCCAGCAATTCTCCTTTTCAGATGTATGTGGAGGAAATAAAATCACAGTGTTGAGACAATATCTGCACCCCCATCTTCATTCCAGCGTCACTCACAGTAGCCTAGACACGGACACAACCTAGGTGTTCTTCTACAGATCAAGAAAATGTGGCATGTACCTATACAGTAAAATTTTACTTAGCCTGAAAAAGAAGGAAATCCTGCCACTTGTGACATGGATGGACCTAGAAGGCATTACGCTAAGTGAGATAAATCAGACAAAGACGAATACTCTATGTTCTCACTTATATGTGGAATCTAAAAAACAAACAAAATAATAATAAATGAACTCATGGTCCGGCCAGGGTGGCTCAGTGGATTGAGTGTCGTCCTATGGACTAAGGGGTCCCGGTTCGATTCCGGGTCAGGGCATATGCCCAGGTTGCAGGCTCAATCCCCAGTGGGAGGGTGTGCAGGGGGCAACTGATTGATGTATCTATGTTGCATTGATGTTTCTCTCTCTCTCCCTTCCTCTCTCTCTAAAAAATCAATATAAACATATTTTAAAAACAAAAAACAGCCTGGCTGGTGTGACTCAGTGATTGAGCGTCGACCCATGCACCAAGGGGTTGCTGGTTCGATTCCCGGTCAGGGCACATGCCCAGGTTGTGGGCCAAATCCATAGTGGGGGGCATGCAGGAGGCAGCCAATCGATGTTCTCTCTTACGATGTTGCTATCTCTCTCTCCCTCTTCTTTCTTCTCTCTCTAAAATAAAGAAAAGAAGAAGAAGAAGAAAAAACCCGAAAACAAACACAAAACGAACTCATAGATACAGGGAATAGATTGGTGGTTGCCCAAGGCTGGGGGCTGAAAGTGTGGGCAAAACGGGGGAAGGTGTCAAAAGTTAGAAGCTTCCATTTGCAAGGTGTATCAGTTCTGGGGCTGTACACAACAACAGAAACACCTTTTCTTTTATCCCAAGAGCCCAGGAAGAAAGGAGATTAAAGTCTTTGTACCCCACCCCCAGCTTCCCAGAGGACATCGCGGCGGCTGACTTCGCTGACCACGTCCGGAGAAATGAGAAGGACAGCAACTGCGGCTTTGCGGAGGAATTCCAGGTGGGCGAGCACGGAGGGCTCGGCTGCGCCCCACGTGCCCACGCAGACCTTTCCACGGCCTTTGGGATTAAACAACCAGCGACAAGTAGCTGCTCACTTAGCGGGCATGCTCGGGTCATGTTTTGGAGTGAGTGGACTCTTACACTGTGACGAGTCCCTCTGTCAGTCCTAGAGAAACACCTTGGTTTTCCCTGATACCCCCTCTCTCGCCTGCCCCTCTTGTCCCCCAAATAACCCCAAATGCCCCATGGCGGTGGTGGCACACACACAGTTCCATTTCTTCAGGGGTTACAGACCTCCAGGGTGCAAAGGGTAAAGGGGGGACAAAGGGAGCAACGGGGGTGTCCTTTGAGAAGGTGGAGGGATCCTTACACCATGCACCCGTCCTCTGCCTCCGCCGCAGCGCCTGGCCTTGGAGGGCCACGGCCAGTCTCAGACGGTGGCCTCAGCCCCAGAGAACAGTGCCAAGAACCGGTACAGAAACGTGCTGCCCTGTGAGTCTTAAGCTGCTGCCGGCTTTGTCCCCGGGCATGACTTTGTCAACACCCCATCCCCGGTCGGTCCCTTATCCCCTGTGAGACGCGGGCTCGTGTCCCCAGCCCAGTCCTCCCAGCTGAAGTCCTCCGCCCCTCTCAGAGCTCCCAGTGTCTGTCTGCCCCTCAGCATGACTTCTGTCCCCCCTCTCTCTGCACCGAAATGCTGGTCTCTTCCCCTAGACGACTGGTCCCGCGTGTCCCTGAAGACCGTGGGGGAGGAGCCAGGCTCTGACTACATCAACGCCAGCTTCATGCCTGTAGGTGTGGCTGGCAGCGGGGAGGGTGTGGAGGGAGCCTGAGAAGGGCCGGAGGGGGGTCGTGACTTGCTTTCTTTCCATCCACCAGGGTCTCTGGGGCTCCCAGGAGTTCATTGCCACCCAGGGCCCGCTGCCCCAGACGGTGGGTGACTTTTGGCGCCTGGTTTGGGAACAGCAAAGCCGCACCCTGGTCATGCTGACCAACTGCGTGGAGCTGGGCCGGGTGAGAAGATGCATCGACCCTGACCCGCACCTCACTCATTCCCTCCCGTAGGACCCCAGCCTCCTCCATCACCCCCAGCCCGTCCAGTGGCCACTTATGGGATGAGCCCGATCCCAGTGAGCTTGGGACAGAGGGGTCCTCCTGGCTGGGATGAATCTACACCTGGCTGCCTGTGGGTCCCTGGCCCTGAAGACAAGAGCCACCAGGCAGAGGGGCCTTGGGCAGGTTCTCTGGGCGTCCTTTCTAATCCTGCAGTCATCCCCCAGGTGAAGTGTGAGCATTATTGGCCTCTAGACGCCCAGCCCTGCACCCACGGGCACCTACAAGTGACCCTTGAGGGTGAGCAGGTGAAGAAGAACTGGACAGTCCGAGACCTGAGGCTGCGACATGTAAGTCAGCTCTGTGTTGGGCCCTCAATGCCTCCCCCATGACATTCCGGACAGTTCCCTCCCCGCAACTCCCCAGGAAGTCTAACCTTCCATCAGTCCCCCAAAGGACCACAGTATGCCCCAGGGGTGCCCCCACCAGTCAGAAACCAGCCCCCCCTCTTCCTCGGTTCTGAGCTCTCCCTCCCCCAACTCACCCTCCGTCTAGACACGGGAGCGGAAGACTCTGTCCGTGCGACAATTCCACTTTGTGGCCTGGCCAGACCACGGCGTCCCCCTCTCCCCAGACCCCTTACTGGACTTCTGGAAGATGCTCAGGCGGTGGCTGGACCAGACCCCAGGGGGAGGCCTCCCCATTGTGCACTGCAGGTGAGGACTGCCCTAACCCTGTCCTGGGAGAGACACGCCCTGGGGACTCAGAAAACGAGGTTATCTGGGTCCAAGGGAATTGTAGAGGAGAGAAGAGAGAAGGTGATGGAGACAGAGGTAAGGGGGTTAGGCAGTGAGGCAACGAGGGTACCATGAGAAGATGAGAAAGAAAGATGAGAAGGTAAAGGAGGAGAAGGCGTGAGTGAGGAAGAAGAGAAGGGAGGAGGGGTGAAGAACAGGAGGGGGAAGCCCCCGAAAGCTTTGAGAAGGATTTGGGACATGTTGGGCTCCTGTGCTGGGCGCCACCCCGCCTTCGTGTTCCTGTTTATGCTGAAGCCCCGAAGATAAGATTTCACTGTAGGCAAATCCGAGGTGGCCGAGCAAGGGGCGTGCTTCACAATGACAGCCAGCCTCCACGTGGGTGAGGCTCTCAACCTCTCTGGCAGTGTCCTAACACCGTCCTTATCCCCAGAGGGCGCCCCCTGGAAGTGCCTCAGCGGACTGGCATTCCGTTCGCCCAGGGCTGAAGGGTCGTGCCTAGCAGTTCGGCCCATCAGCTCGACCATAAAAAGGCATGAAACACTGATTCGTGCGATGACGCCGAACCTTGGAAACAGTAGGCTGAGTGAGAGAAGCCAGACTCGGAAGGTCACGGTGGATGATTCTGTTTATATGAAATGTTCAGAACAGGCCAGTCCACCTGATGGTTGCCAGGAGCTGGAAGGAGAGGGGAATGCGGAGTGAGTGCTTAATGGGTGTGGGGCCTCCTCTGGGGGAGATGAGTGTTTGGGAAACTAGATAGAGGTCATGATTGCATAACATTGCAAATGTCATTAATGCCACCGAGTTGTTTAAAATGGTGACTTTTATGTTTAAATTTTAAACATTTTAAAAATATGTTTTTACTGACTTTAGAGAGAGAGGAAGGGAGAGGGAGAGAGAGAGAGAAACATCAATGAGAGAAACATCGATTAGCTGCCTCCTGCATGCCCCCTACTGGGATTGAGCCCACAACCCAGGCATGTGCCCCCACCAGGAATCCAACTGGTGACCTTTTGGTGCACAGGACGATGCCCAACCAACTGAGCCACACTGGCCAGGGCAAAAATACTTTAAAAACAACTTTTTTTCTTTATTGATTTTAGAGAGAGAGGAAGGGTGAGGGAGAGAGAGAAAAACATTGACGAGAGAGAACATCTATTGGCCTCCTCCTGCATGCCCTCCACTGGGGATTTGGCCCACAACCTGGGCATGTGCCCTGATGGGGAATCAAACTGGCGACCTCCTGGTGCATGAGTCAGCGCTCAACCAGTGAGCCACATCTTGGGAGTTTGTCTTCCCATGTGTGAACCTTAGCTCTGTCACTTACTAGCGAAGTGACCTGGGCCAAGCGACTTTACCTGGCTCAGCTTCTATTTCCACCATCTGTAATGTGGGCCTGCGAATCATCCCTACTTCTCAGGTGTGGGAACTTGGAAAACAGGGCCTGGCAAGTAGAAAGAACAACATGCAGAGTCATATGTCACTACTTTCTCCTTCACTAAGTGCCCCCCACTTACACTGTGTCCCCCCGCAACCGTGTCTCACTGAATAATACCCTAATCGCTGAGTACTCCAGAAGCAGATCCTTGCCCTGTCTCAAAACCCCTTCCTGTCCCTGCCTAGCGCTGGTGTGGGCCGCACGGGCACCCTCATCGCCCTGGATGTCCTGCTGCGGCAGCTGGAGTGTGAGGGTGTCGTGGGGCCCTTCAGCTTTGTGAAGAAGATGCGGGAAAGTCGGCCCCTGATGGTGCAGACTGAGGTGCCTGGGGTCCTTCGGGGATGGGGTGGTGGGTGAAGGTGGGGTCTCGGGGGGAAACCAGGCCAAGGCTCAGGAGGGTATCCCTCACCACCCCCCGCCCTGTGCCCCCTCACCAGGCCCAGTACGTGTTCCTGCACCAGTGCATCCTACGGTTTCTCCAGCAGTCGTCCCCAGTGCAGGCCAAGAAGGAGGCCACATATGAGAACCTGGTCTTTGAGAATGAGGCAGACATCCAGGACCACTATGGGAGCTAAGCTTCAGGGCGCTGAGACCCCCGCCCAGCTAGACTCAATCTCTGGATCCAGACTTCAGCCCAGATTCCTTGACTCCTGGGAGAGCAGAGGGCTGGGGCAAAAGACTCCTGGGCCCTTTGGGAGGAGGGGCTGGCAGTCCTGGGGGAGAGAGGTCAGGTGGGATCCAGGATCCTGGTTCCTTGGAGGAGGGGAGGGATGGGGGCTAGAATGTCCTAGTTCTTGCTGGGAGGAGGAGGCTGGAGGCCCGGGGTGCAGGGTCTCACAGAAACAAGCTGGATTTTGAGGAAGGAAGGAACGAGGGTCTGGGATGCTGCCTACTCAAGGAGCAATTTAGGCAGGATCCTGCCCAAGTTTTACTCCAGAAACCAAAGCTTCTAGATCTCAGGTTTCCCAGCACTCCACTGCCTGTACATACTTTTCCCCCTCTGTCCCATAATTTATTAAATCATTTTTCTCTGCAGATAGACTTGCCTCAGTGGATTTCTGAGTCTGGAAATAATCTCGGGGTGAGGGTGGGTTTCTGGGGATGGGATGTTAAGGTACTGAGGCAAAAGTCCTAGGGAGGTAACGAGAGGGACCTACAATTTTGCACCTGAAAAAATAAAGGTTTGGATGGTTGAGAAGGCTGGAGGCAAGGAGTTTGATGTCCACGGCAATGTGGATGAGGTTCCCTGGAGCTAAAAACATGAGAGCTTTGCCCTGGCCAGTTTGGCTCAGTGGTTAGAGTGTCGGCCCTCGAACCAAGGAGTCACGGGTTCGATTCCAGCCAAAGGCATGTGCTTTGGTTGTGGTTCATCCCTGGCCCTGGTTGGGGTCATGTGGGAGGCGGCCAATGGAAGTGTCTCTCTCCATCGATGTTTCTCTCTCTCTCTCTCCCACTCTATCTGATAAATGGAAGAATATCCTCCTCGGGTGAGGATTAACAAAAGCAAACAAACAAACAAAAAAACATGAGGGCTTGTCTCCTGGACCTGGAGATAGGGGGAACTAAGAGGGTGGGGTGATGTCTGGGGATAATATGCTGGAGACTTTCACGCTGAGTCTGGTGTCTGGATATCTGAATACTACGGAGAGGGTCTCCTGGATTCTAGGACTGGTATCCTGCCGCCCGGTTCTTTGGGTAATACAGGAGGTGGGGAGAGGGGTGGCTGGAGGCCAGGTGGCTGGACTAGAAGGCAGAAAATCCTGGGGGACCAGGATGAATATGCCTGGTGGTTCCTGGCTGGGGGCGGGGCAAGGGGCGGGACGGGGCTCTCCTCCTACCAGGGACTGAACACGCACGCGCTGGCGCACACACACACACACACACACACACACACACTCTCTCTCTCTCTCTCTCTCTCTCTCTCTCTCTCTCTCTCTCTCTCTCTCTCTCTCTCCCTCCCCCCACACAAACGGTCCATCTCCGCCCAGCCGCGCCCCCGCCCCACCGCGCTCCACTATCAGCACCGAGGACAGCGCCATCCGCCTGCGTCAGTCAGGGCCGGCGCCTCAGTGTCTCCTGGGGAGGGTCTTGTCCAGCTGCTGAGCAGGTAAGGCGCTGCGGGGACCCCTCCCTAAGCCCCATCCTTATTCCCATCCCTAGAGGGACAGGATGTGGGGGACATGGGGCACCCTGGGAGGGACCAACAGAGGGAGTGGGAGGGCTGGAGCCTGAACCGGGAGACAGGTGTGGGGACAAAGAGCCAGAGGGGAGGGAGGAGCAGGTAGGAACCGGCACGGGGAGAGAGTGAGCGACCTCGGGAGACCGAGACCAGACAACAGGCAGAGGGAGACACAGGGGGAGCGGCGAGAGACCCTTGGGGGAACGGACAGAACTAGGGAGTCCAGAGGGAGGGGTGGTGGCCGCGGCGGCCACGAGGACAGCTGTGAAGACAGTGCCCGGGACGCGCGGGAGAGACGAACAGGCCGAGAAGGATGTGGGAGCTCCACAGAAGCAGCGGGGCAAGTCCCTGACCCCCACACTCCCCGGAAGAGTGGGAGAGAAAGAGGGACTGAGTCTCCACCTCCAGGGCCAGAGGTGAAGGAGGGGCCAGCTGTGGGCACCTGGACCGACGGGCAAGGCCGTCCCTCCCCACCCTGGTTCGTCCCGGGATCCGGGTCTGGGTTCCCAGGCCCAACAGACAGCGGAGCCAGCCGACCCCGCGGACACTTGGCTTCAGTGCATAAGCCCCGCCCGTTGCCGTGGCAACAGGCCGTTGCTGGGGCAACCAGAGTGGCTCCCACCCTGCCCGAGCCGAGCCAGGTGTTGTTTGGGCAACTGGGTGCGCTGGTTCCCACGCTCGCCTTTGCCCACTTCCGATTCAGGTCCTAGAGAAGCGCAAGGAAAGGGCAAATGTCAGCGGGATTCCTGCGGGGACCTGGGACCATGGGGGCGTCCCTTTCGGAAGGAACTAACTAGGTCCTGGAACGCACCTCCCGCATGCTCGCTCCGTCGCGGGGAGGCTGAAACTACAACCCCCAAAATGCCTCGCGGCTGCTGGCCGTTTCTTGTGCGGTCGCTTGCCCAGGGTATCGATGGGAATTGTAGTTCTTTGTTGTTGGAAGAACTCAATGATTGCATGGGGTGGGCGTGGGGGGCTAGGGCGCTTGGGTGCCTCCGCAGAAACGATCGTAGGACCCTGCTACCATGTTTCCCGAGCCCCCAACCCTGGGGCCTCCAGCGCCCGACACGCCTCCGGACTCGAGTCGCATCAGCCACGGCCCTGGTAAGCTAGACCCAGGGCGGGAGCGGAGGGAAAGCCCGGCCAGGATGCACTGGAGAGGGATTTCGAAGAGTGTACTCGGCTGGCGGGCTGGAAAATCCGGGTGGGGTCGTAGTCGGAATCCTGAACTGGAGTCGAAATGAAATGGGAAAAGAACAGGTTTGCTACAAACAAAAACAAAGAGAACCAGACTATGGGGCGTAAAATCGAATGGGCTCTTGGACTGGTAAACTGGAGGGTCCACCTGTTCCTTCTTTTAAAGATAGGGAAACAGGCCTGGGGAGGAGTTAAGGCTTCTAAGAACATCAGGAGTTGAGCAGAAAAATGAGAATACGGGTAGAAGTGATAGGCAAAATAATCAGAAGGCTGGATGAGGGCATCAGATCGCTTTATAGGTGAGATCAGTTGGAAGGAAACCATGGGAATAAAATGGAATGGACATGGCTGGAGGAAAAACAAGGCCAGGATTTCAGCCTCCGCATGTCACCCGGACTGACCCAGTGGCTTGCTTCCTAGGGCCTTAATTCTGTGTTCATGTCCTCTGCAGTGCCCCCCTGGGCCCTGGCCACAATCGTGCTGGTCTCGGGCCTCCTCGTCTTCAGCTGCTGTTTTTGTCTGTACCGGAAGCGTTGTCGAAGGCGGATGGGCAAGAAGAGCCAGGCCCAAGCCCAGGTCCACCTTCAGGAAGTAAAGGAGCTGGGCCGGAGTTACATAGACAAGGTGTGGCCTGGCCCAGCACCGCCGTCCTGCTCCTTTCTGCACCCCTGCTCCTCTCCATGGCCCAAAACAGCCTCAGTCCCTGCTCCCTTCCCTCCTATGCTCACCTTATTTGCCCACCTGCTCTGTATGTCCAGCCCCAGACTGGACCCTGGGAACCTGGAGATGGACTAGACCTAGTCACTGTTCACAAGAACCTTTCAGTTTGGTGAGGAAGTCAGACACTCGCAGGTTCACAATGCAAGGTGGTATGTGCCACCTCAGAGGCAGTACTGGGCATATGGGAGCACAGAGGAAGAAACACTTGACAGACTAGAAGGTCCCAGAGGCTTCCCAGCAGAGGTGACTTCTATGCTGAGACCCGGGGGACACACAGAGTTAACTGAGAGCAGAGGGAAGGACATTCTAGCTCAAGGGGAGAGCATATCCAGGTTCTCAGGCATATTTGAGGAACAATGAGTCATTTTCACAATGGGTGGGGGGCATACACTGTGCTCTAGAGTGAGGTGGCTGGAGAGCCAGCAGTGTCCACATAGTGAGGGCAATAGGGAGCCAGGGAAGCTTTGAGCAGGACAAGAACAGGGTCAGATGTGTGTTAGAATGAACCCCCAGGAATTCACGTGAAGAACAGACCTGGGGCAAGGAGACCAGGGAGGAGGTCATATAGCAGCGCTGAGAGGATGAAGGAACCATGAGCTGGAAGAAACTATTGGAGTGGAAAATGAAAGGCTGCAAGTGCAAGGACCTGAGCAAGCATTAGGTCTCTGAATGCAAAGTGCAATGATTATCACCTGGGACCAGAGAGCCCTGGGTTTCCAACCAGCTGTGTGGCCTTGGGGTATTCACTGTCCCTCTCTGAGCCTCAAGTTCGTGGTCCATAACTAGTATTTCTCCTCTTCCCTTCGCAACAAGTAACTGTTACAATTCTTACCCATAGTGATGCCCTTTAGGGCTCTGGTATCCAGTTTCCACTCCTATCCCTGAAGCCAGTGACTTCCAAAGACCATTGCATCAGAATCCCCTCCGGTGCTCCCTGAAACGCAAATTCTGGATCTTGCACCAAACCCACTGAGTCAGAGTCTCTGGAGAGAAGACATTTTGCCACACTGATCAGGGGAATCCTGATTCACGTTGAATTTTGAAAATTGGTGGCTTAGGTGAAGGAGATGTCTGATTTTGCTGTTCTAGTTTAGAATGGTAAATACACGGTAAAGATGCCATTTCTCCTCCGTATTTTGCCATGCCAAAACAATGTAGCAATTTGCACAACCCCCAATACATCATTGGCATGTGAAATAAAATCTCCAGCCTCCTTCCTGGAGGCGGGAGACACTTACTCTTGTTTTTCTAGGCTACCATGGGTGCCTGTTTCACCACTGTCTAGCCCCAACCATAGCAGACATCACTAATCAAACACTGAAAAACACTACGCCGTGTGTTACTATGGTTATTCCCTGCCTGTGGCAGGCATCACTAATCGAACACTGACTCTGCTTAGCCAGCAAGGACTCAGATATAGCCTTGAGATACAGAGTCTCCTTGGTTTCTGAGCCTAGAAGACGACATTTTCAGGGGAATTGTTCACCCGCTCTTGTCCCTGGCTCCTTAAGGTGCAACCGGAGGTGGAAGAGCTGGAGCCGGCTCTCTCCGGGCAAGGGCAGCAGGTGGCAGAGAAGCACGAGCTAGGACGATTGCAGTACTCACTGGATTATGATTTCCAGAGTGGCCAGGTGGGTGTGGAGGAGGGGGAGGCTTTGGAGGGGTGGGTCCCAGGAAGGCCCCAGGAGGAGGGGGAGGTCTTGGAGGGGAGGGTCCAGAAGGGAAGCTAAGACTGGACTCCCCTCCTCACTGTACAGCTGCTGGTAGGCATCCTGCAAGCCGAGGGGTTGGCAGCCTTGGATCTGGGCGGCTCTTCGGACCCCTATGTGCGGGTTTACCTGCTGCCAGACAAGCGGAGGCGGCATGAGACCAAGGTGCATCGGCAGACACTGAACCCACACTTTGGGGAGACCTTTGCCTTCAAGGTGAGCACATGGCCTCTGCCCCACACTCGGCAGCCTTCCCCAGTCCCTGGAACACTGCGGACCGACCCTTTCAGCTTTTTCTGGAGGCAGCCACAGCTCAGGTGGCAGCTACCAGCTCTGGCCCCTGGGTTGTCCCACTTGGGTTCCATAGCCCACCCCCTTCAACTGGGCCCCTCGCTGCCCCACTCGCCGCCTTCCGCCCTGACGTGCTGTGCTCCACTTCCTTCTGACTTCCTACTCTCCACCTGTGCTCTCTGCGCTCCCCCACCCAGGTCCCCTACGTGGAGCTGGGAGGCAGGGTGCTGGTCATGGCGGTGTACGACTTTGACCGCTTCTCCCGCAATGATGCCATCGGGGAGGTGCGGGTCCCCATGAGCTCCGTGGACTTGGGGAGGCCAGTGCTGGCCTGGCGGGAGCTGCACACGGCTCCGCGGGAGGAGGTGAGCACGCATGGCCACGCCCCCGGGGCTGGGCCCGCCCACTGCAGCCCTGGGCCAATCAGATCATAGGCCTTTCGGAACCCGGCCCTTGCACCTGCTGCAGAGCGATACCTCCAAGGGCTCTCCCGGTGTTAACTCTGGACCATTCCATCCAAAGCAGTGGGGGGAGGCAGGGAAGAAGGGTCGCAGAGGGGATAGGTGATGGGTCCCTTTTCATCTTTTAGCAGGAGAAACTAGGGGACATCTGCTTCTCCCTCCGCTATGTCCCCACTGCCGGGAAGCTCACCGTCATCGTCCTGGAGGCTAAAAACCTGAAGAAGATGGACGTAGGAGGGCTGTCAGGTGTGTGGGAAGCAAGGAAATGGTGGTGGTGGTGGTGGTGGTGGTGGTGGTGGTGGGAAGGTGGGCGGGAGGGGCGTCCTCTGGCTAAGGTTGACAGTTTCTGGGCCTGAAGGTCCCTTGGGGAAAAGGGAGGTCCAGGCTGCCATGGAAAGATATAGATTTGATTTGGGCACAGAGAGAGGAGACCTGGGGGGCGCATGGGCATCGCTATGTTGTTCCAAAGCAGTATCATGCACCCCCCTCCATCCGATCCCCTCACTAAGCAGTGGGGAGCTCTAAAACTCCTCCTCCCTCTCCCCAGATCCGTATGTCAAGGTTCACCTGCTGCAGGGCGGCAAAAAGGTGCGGAAAAAGAAAACGACCATTAAGAAGAACACGCTGAACCCCTATTACAATGAGGCCTTCAGCTTCGAGGTGCCCTGTGACCAGGTCCAGGTGAGCTAGACCTGCCCGAGACCCTGCAGAACAGCCCCGGGCCCTTATAAACCCCGTTGTTAGAGGAGGGAGACTCTTTATCTACCTCCAGAAGCCAGGGCCTGGAGTGGTCTCAGGCTGTGTTCCCAATTTCCTTCTAGGAGAAGCAGGTTACCCTGCCCCATAGGCAAGACCACGATGCCCCGTCCCCTCAGGAGCCATGGTTACTAAGAAAAAGAGACTTCTCCACAACCCTTTAGAGACAGGTCCCTCCATTCACTTAAGAGTCTTGGAGATTTGTCCCCCGTTAGGGAGCAGCTCCCTAAGGAGGCTCCTAACAGTCCTTTAGCAACAGGGTCCTGAGGGTTTCTCACCTGTGGAATCTGATCGCGAAGGGCTCTCCCCCCTCACTTGCCACCCCCTCCCAGCTGAGCTCCAGGTGGGTTTTAACCCAGGGACCTAACAAGGCCCCCAGGACTCTTCGAGGGAGGGGCTCTCCTTAGCAATGTTACCCAAGTCCCTCCGATGCCAACGTGCCACACTCTCCTGCCTTCTCTTCCTGTCCTGCCCACCCCAGAAGGTCCAGGTAGAGCTGACCGTGCTGGACTACGACAAGCTGGGCCAGAACGAGGCCATCGGGAGGGTGGCGGTAGGAGCAGCGGTCGGCGGGGCTGGCCTGCGGCACTGGGCAGACATGCTGGCCAACCCTCGGCGGCCCATTGCCCAGTGGCACTCACTGCGGCCCCCTGACCGAGCGAGGCCACTGCCTGCTCCCTGATCCCACCTTAAAGCCCCTGACCCCAGACTCCTGGCCAAAGCCATGCCTAGGCCCACCTTTAAGCCTTCTCTGAGCACTAACTGCCGCCCCCAACCTCACCCCTCCACCCCAACCATCTGACCCATTCCTGCCTTTTCACCCCCCTTATGCCAATCATGACCCTAAGACCATAATAGATTGCCAACTCCTCCAACACACATACCCAGAAGCCCCAGGGACTCCTGGGGGAGGGGAACAGTTTGGCCTTCCCCCACCCCACCCAGGGTCTCCCCCTCTGCTTTGACAATCAGTGATCCAATCTTACTGTCCCCTTCACCCCACACAGGATCATCCATCCTGTCCCCAGTCTCATTCCTGCCCTGCTCCTGGGGCCAAATAAATACTCAACAACACTGGTAGCCTGACTGGGTGCTCTTTGTTGGGAGGTGGGCATGGGCAAGGGCCAGGGCCAGGGTCCAAGAGGGAGCCTCACCTCCAGGAGTGGGATCACAATGGGCAGGGGTAGGGCTGCCCATCCTCGAAACATACTGAGGGAAATTCACCCTCCCACCTACCCACTCATTCATCCATTCACTCCTTCATTTATTCATTCACTCACGCCTCTGAGTGCTGTGAGGAGTCGATGAGAATTTGCTTAATCAGGTATTTATCATGACTTGTCTAAGGTCATGTAGCTGGGTGAGGAGAGGCGGCAGAGAGCCAAGGCACCCTGATCTGGAGACATGTCTCATTCAATTCCCTGACCTTGTGGAACTCACAGACAGGTTCTCACCCAGCCAAGGCCTCTCAGCCAGCATGTAACAAGACAACATGTAAACCCAGGCATGTCTGACACCAAAAGCCACATTGTCAAGCATTCTGCTGTCAGGTCCCTCAAATATAAAGTAGTGGGAATCACAGGGTGAACTGTTGTGTCCATTCTGCTGGGAAGGCAGGAACAGAACTCAGAGGATGATCCCCAGATGGGCTTGAAAAGATGAGCTGGATTTTTCCAGGGGACAAGAGGGGAGAATGTTAGGGGGAACAAAGCAAAGAATACAGTCCTGGAGGCAGGAAAGGACTTGAGTGCTTCCCATGATGTGCTGTTACCAACTTTCTGAAGCCCTAGTGTGTAGTTTGCCCATTCCCATGGTGTAAATACTCCCACTGTGGCTTATTTCAGGCCCCCAATGTGAAATAATCAAATATGGAGTTGAGATGTCTACTAGCACACCAACATGTAGTATTTCCCAGGGTCAGGAGGAGGATCCTCAAATTTAAGGCAAAGCCAAACAAACAAACAAAACCCCCAAAACAAAACATTCAGTAGTCAAGATAAATAGTACTTTAATGCAATGTTTTAAAATATTAATGCAAAAATAAAAATAAAAAGAAATTCACAATGGACAAAATATAACAACTTTAAAGCAGGATCTGACCTTGCTCTTGGACTACTGTACCTCATCCTAATCCTGGCCCTGGTTCTAATAAAACTTTATTTACAAAGATAGACAGCTTTTGGTCACAATTTATCAATTTCATATTTTTACCTATTGCATTAAACTAGTGCCCTGGCCAGTGTGGCTCAGTTAGTTGGAGCATCATCCCATGCACCAAAAGGTGGCCGGTTCGATTTCTGGTCAGGGCACATACCCAGATTTCGAGTTTGATCTCTGTGTGGGAGGCAATCTCTCTCTCTTTCTCTCTAAAAAAAAAGTAAGTCCTTCATACAGGTACAATAGATGTAAATAACCTTAAGACCATAATAGTAATATAGTAAAATAAAAAGTGATGAGTTTTGAGTATTACCTTTATTTTATTTTATTTTTACTGATTTTAGAGAGAGTTGAAGGGAGAGAGAGAGATAGATAGAAACATCAATGAGAGAGAACATCGATTGGCCGCCTCCTGCATGTCCCCCACTGGGGATCGGGCCCACAACCTGAGCATGTGCTCTGACCGGGAATTGAACTGGCGACCTCCTGGTGCATGGTCGATGCTCAACCACTGAGCCATACCGGTCTGGCAGTATTACCTTTATTTTAATATGATGTATTTAATTTTTAGTAATTTAGTAAAAAATTAATTTTTAGTAATGACTAAGAGTAATACCCAGGTTACAAAATTCCTGAAAATTTAACAACCGGGGGCCAGTGCTGTGTTTCCTACCAGGTGAGAAGCCCTGTGTGGTAGAGTCAGCGTGTGAGGGGAAAAGGGGACACAAACGTCTGTAGTTTAAGGCCTAGGCCACCTCAATTTAATTTGAATTAATCAAGATTCCGTTCAGTTCTTTCTAATTTTCAAGCCCAGGCTTCATCCATACTAGATATTTGGACCTCCCCAGGTCCGCCCCAGCCTCTTCCAGCACCGTCGTCTTGACAACCGCGTCCTTACGCCCTCCTTTCTGGCACGCAGTGGGAGTGTGAAGCCACGCTCCCATTGGCGCAAAGTTTGAAGTAGGCGGGTTCCGCTCTCTCACATTGGTGAATTGATAGGGGCGGTGCCAGCCCACACACTCCCATTGGCCGATTGACCAAAAAGGGCGGGGACTACGGGCAGCTGTTGCGGAGCCCTAGTGGGACCGCAGGGCAGCACCTAGAAGACAGGGAGAAGTCCCGGGATATTTGGAAGGTTAAAGGTGAGGGGGGTGTCAACTGGAGGAAAGGGGCGGTGAGAGGGGAATGGGTGGGCGACGCAGAGACGATATTTGGGGATTCCCTGGATGTCTGTCCCGCAGGACGATGACCACACCGGCAGGCTCGGGCACGGGCTTCGGCTCGGTGTCCTGGTGGGGCCTGTCCCCAGCGCTGGACCTGCAGGCTGAGAGTGAGTCCCCCACCCCAGGACCACATCTGTCACAGCGGCTACCTTCACAGCCTGGCAGATAGTGCGCTAACGTTCTCCGAGGTTCCAACGGCGCGGTCGCCCCCAAGTGGGCAGCCCCGGTAGCCTCCCCTGGACTACAAGTACCAGAATGCTTAGAGGCACAGCTCCCTTTGGAATCTAGACCAGAGGTGCAAGGCCTCCTGGGATATGTAGTCCATCTTGCTGAGATCGGCTGCAGAGGGCGCTCTTGAGACCACCAACCCTAGTCCGCTGTCGCCTTACCAGGTCCTCCTGTGGACCCAGACTCGAAGGCCAATACAGAGCACGGGATCCCGGAGCTAGACGTGCTGCTGCTGGGTTCCGTGGATGGGCGCCACCTGCTTCGAACCCTGGCCCAGGCATCACTCTGGCCTCGCAGGAGGTTCCACGTGAGCTGGGATTCTGGGGTGTGAAAGGAGGATGATGAAGATAAGAGTCCAGATTTCTAAGACCTTGAGGGAGGAGGAAGTGGAGGGCCTGGACCCCTAGGTCTGAGGGAGGTGGAAGCTGGGAGCCCCAACCCTTGCGTCCCAAGGAAAGAAGTGTCTGGGGTTGGGGATTCCTGGGTTCAAGTGGGAGAAAAAGAGCCTAAGGCAGCGGTTCTCAACCTGTGGGTCGCGACCCCTTTGGGGGTCGAAGGACCCTTTCACAGGGGTCGCCTAAGACATAACAGTAGCAAAATTACAGTTACGAAGTAGCAACGAAAATAATTTTATGGTTGGGGGTCACCACAACATGAGGAACTGTATTAAAGGGTCGCGGCATTAGGAAGGTTGAGAACCTAAGGACAGGGTCTCCTGAGTAGTAGTGGGGAGGAGGGTTCTGAGAGACCAGAGAGTCCCGGGTTCGGTTCCCGCTAGGGGCACGTACCAAAAAAATAAAAATAAAAATAAAGTGTGTGTGTGTGTGGGGGGGTGGCTTGGGCCCTGGCCTGTTTGGCTCAGCGGTTAGAGGGTCAGCCCGTGGACCAAAGAGTCTTGGGTTCGATTCCAGTCAAGGGCACATACCTTGGTTGTGGTTCAGTCTCTGGCCTTGGTCGGGGTCGTGCAGGAGGCAACCAATGTCTCTCTTGCATCGATGTTTTCTCTCTCTCTCTCTCACTCTTTCTCCCTCCCACTCTATCTGAAGATAAATGGAAAAATATCCTCGGGTGAGGATTAAAAAATAATAATAATAATAAATAAAGTATGTGTGGGGGGATTGGTGTACAGGACTCCTGGGTCCTGTAGGAGGAGGGGGCTGCGATCTCACCCTCCTGAGTCTCCTAGGAGCCAGAGACACAGATCTCAGAATTATTCTGCCCTGTCCATCTTTCCAGTTCTACGTGCTGGAGAATAATCTGGAAGCTGTGGCCCGACACATGCTGTTCTTCAGCCTAGCCCTGGAGGATCCTGAGAAGATGGGGCTGCAAGGTCAGTTGCAAGGACCAGGGCGTTCTGGTCCCCAATTCCTCCCACATCCCTGCAGGAATTCTGGCTTTCCCATGGTGTAATTAAAAACTTTGGACATTGCTCCCTATTTCATCACTCACTTATTTGAAAGAATTTCAAGAGAAAATCCACACAAAACTCTCGAACAGTACATGGCACGGTGTAAGCATTCAAAACCTCCAACAGTGGGAGAAGTCCAAAAGAGATCAGGGGACCTCCTGAGAGCTAGTGAGTCTGCAGATGTGGGAGGGTTTGGCTGAGCTGAGCTCAGTCCTGCCCCAAGCCTCCCTCAGTGAGAAATGTAAATCCCAAGGAGCAGCCTGGAGGAGGTAGCCTCAGAAGTGAGACTAAAAAGAGAAGGAAAAGAAAGGGAAGATGAGCATGGAGACAGAAAGTGATATTTCTCAGTAGAAACTTCAGCTTAGCACCTAGAGCAAAGACTGGCCTCAGACAAGCTGTGTTCAAATTCTGGTTTTGCTCCACAGAGCACTTTCGAGGAGTCAACGGGGGGGGGGGGGGAGCATAGTTCCTGACTTCTGATATAGACTCAGTACATCTTAGCAATTATTGTGATCACGAGTATGGATGGTAGCTGTCATTAATAGCCCAGGGCATTCATAATACATTGCACACAATTTACAGTGCGCTTTGTATAAAGCTCTTAACCAACTAGAACTAAACTAATCTTACCTATATCTATCTAACTAAAGGTATAAAGTCCTCTTTTATAAGGTTCTCAAACAACTAAGATGAAACAGTTTACATAGATATATTGATATAGATATATGTCTACAACTAAAAGTATATAGTTTTATAAAATCCTTAACTAAAATTAAACAATTTGTAACATTTAAACACACATGCATCCCCATCTCCATCCTTTTCTCTTTTAGAGCAAGGGAAATGTAAACATGGAATTCAGGATTGGGGTTACCTGGGGGCGGGGAATAGGCGAGGAGACCTGGTGAGGTGTCAGTTATTCTTTGCATTCTAGCTGCTGCGGAGTGTGGGGTTTGCCGGGTCCCTGTGCTTATTAAATGACTAATGATACGATTCTATAAAGAAGGTGTGTGTCATATGGAACCCGTCATTCTATAAACAGGGTATGAGACACTGCTCTCATTTCTGAGCCCACTCCTCTGCTCCCCCCACTACTTTTCTCCCCCTTTCCCGCAGAGAGGAGCGAGACTTTCCTGGAAGTGTGGGGGAACGCGCTGCTGCGCCCCCCGGTGGCCGCCTTCGTGCGCGCCCAGGCAGACCGCCTGGCACGCCTGGTTCCGGAGCCCGACTGCCTGGCTGAGCAGCTGCCCTGGCTCAGCCTGGGCGCCCTGAAGGTGCCTCCGCCCGGCCTCCTTCTGTCGCTGCCTGGGATCTGGGTGGCCACGGGAAGAATGGAGATGGGTGGTCCAACAGGTTCTGCATTGATGGAGTGAGCTGGAGTCTCTGGAGTTTGAACTCCAGCTCCCCAGCGCCCACTGTGGGATTTGACCTAGGGGGTGGCTTCTATTCTGAGCCTCAGTTTCTTCATCGGAGGGACGAGAGAATGGTGCCCACACCCTGGGGTGGAAGTGAGGGTCAAGCAGGAAAGGCCCCTGCAGCCTTTCGCCCTCTCTCTCCCCACGCGTGCCTGGATGCGCAGTTCCGTGAGCGCGACGCCTTGGAAGCTGTGTTCCGCTTCTGGGCTGGTGGGGAGAAAGGGCCCGAGGCCTTCCCCATGAGCCGCCTCTGGGACTTGAGGCTACGACACTACCTGGGTTCCCGCTACGACGCCCGGCGTGGTGTCAGCGACTGGGACCTGCACATGAAGCTGCATGACCGTGGGGTGAGATCCCCAGTCCTGGGTGTGAAGGAGGAAGGGCCAAGGTCCCATATACTGATTCACTGAGGCTTCTCTTCTTTCTACCTCTATCCCCAGGCCCGAGTCATCCACATCAATGAGTTCAGGCGCTGGAGGGACACAGGCGTCGCCTTTGAACTCAGAGACTCCAGCGCCTACCAGGTGCCCAACCGGACTATGGCATCCGGTCGCCTTCTGAGCCACGTGTGTGCCCACTCCCTGCCTTGGCCTGCTCCATCTTTTGGGGGGACCCAGGAGACCGGGTCCCCAACGTCGACTTCACCTGCCTCTTCAATCCCTGCCTTCCCAGCGCGGGGAGCGCGTTGCAGCGCGAGGGTACTGGGGGGACATCGCCACGGGACCTTTCGTAGCCTTTGGGATCGAAACAGATGATGAGAGTCTCCTGCGGACCAGCAATGGGCAGCCGGTCAAGGTGTGCTGCACCAGGATGGGTTCACAAAGCCCCGCCTTCCACACCCCGCCCCCCTCCTGAGCCCCGCCTCCATGGGCTAGGCCCCACCCCTCTCTACTTCCTAAACCCAGTCCCAGGAATCCGAGCTCTCAGCTCAGATGATTGGGGGTGGGAGGGGTGGTGTACTCCGAGCTCCCTGCCACTGTGGTCCTAACCCAGCATCTGGCTGCACCCCTTCTGCACAGACTGCTGGCGATATCACGCAGCACAATGTGACAGAGCTGTTCCGCGCTGTGGCCGCCTGGGGGCACCCGAGCACCGCCCAGGGAGACCCCGAGGAGGTGTCAGACAATGTGAATGGAACCCGGGAGCCTGGTAAGCGAGGGACTCAGCTCTCCCCCTAGAGATGAGAGGTCGGGATTGGGTGATAACATGGACACATCATCTCCTGGGGTGAGTGGGACCCAGACCCCGTCCTGGGCTTTAGGCTTCAGGTGTTTCGAGTAGCAGGGTGGACTGATCTGGTTCCCAGTGCCTGGATGAGTGGGCACCCTTTCTAGTGGCCTCTTTTTCTCTCTTTAAAAATTTTATTTATTGATTTTTAGAGAGAGGAAGGGAGAGAGAGACAGACAGAGAGACAGAGAGAGAAACATCGATTTGTTGTTCCACTCATTTATGCATTCATTGGTTGATTCTTGTATGTGCCCTGAACCCACAACCTTGGTGTATGGGACTATGCCCTAACTAACTGAGCTACCCAGCTAGGGACTCTACCTTCTCTTTGTATCTCTCTCCCTTTCCTAAGCCCTGACACCATTCTTAGCATTCTGAATTACAATGGTTCAGTTCTGATCCTACCTGCAAAAAGCTAAGAAGCTGAGAACATCTTAACATGGTGCTGGGTCCCAGGTCACTTTTGGAGAGACACCTCTCTCCCCAAATCTGATCGTGCCTCCTTTTTTTTCCCCCCAGATAGAGTGGGAGGGAGAGAGGGAGGAAGAGAGAGAGAAACACCGATGTGACACATCGACTGGTTGCCACCCACACGACCCCAACTGGGGCTGGGGACAAACTGCAAGCGAGGTACGTGCCCTTAGTGGGAACAAAACCTGGGACGCTCTGGTCTGGGGGCTGACGCTCTAACCGCTGAGCCAAACCAGCCAGGGCTGATTGGCCAGGGCTGATCGTGCCTCCTAACCACCCCCAACCTGCCCCTCCCCCATGTCTGGATGCTCTGTCTGGCCATGGGCCACTCTCTTTCCTTCTCTCGAGTCTCAGTTGCCTGGTCTGTAAAATGGGTTTCTGCCTACCGGGCCAACCGTCCCAGAATTATTCAGGAATCCACCTAAGAGAAAGAATGAGAAAGGGCTTCAAGATGGCCAAGTAGTGTGATCTACAAGCTTTGTGTGTCTGCCTCACTAACTGCTGGTCTTCCCCAGCAGCCCCCTGCCCAGAATCCTTCACTGTCCACTTCCTGCCCCTCGGTTCTGCCCAGGCCCTGCACTATAAGAGCTGCTACAAGGGTCGGTTCCAACTTCTCTACGTGGCCTGTGGGTAAGAGGGCCTGGGGTGTCCTAGGTTTCCCTCCCCAGCCCCTCCTCCCTCAGACCCAGGAGTCCAGGCCCCAGCCCCTCCTCCCTCAGACCCAGGAGTCCAGGCCCCAGCCCCTCCTCCCTCAGACCCAGGAGTCCAGGCCCCAGCCCCTCCTCCCTCAGACCCAGGAGTCCAGGCCCCAGCCCCTCCTCCCTCAGACCCAGGAGTCCAGGCCCCAGCCCCTCCTCCCTCAGACCCAGGAGTCCAGGCCCCAGCCCCTCCTCCCTTAGACCCAGGAGTCCAGGCCCCAGCCCCTCCTCCCTTGACCCAGGAGTCCAGTCCCAAGCCCTTCCTCCCTTAAGACCTGAAAGTCTGAGCCTAGACCTCCTGTTTTCTCTTGGAAGGATGGTCCATCTTCTCAGCCCGGAGCTCGGGGCCTGTGTGGCCCCTGGAGGACACCTGATTGTGGAATTAGCCCGGTGAGTCAGTGGAGCACAGGGCAAGGGACCAGGCTGGGGACTGAAAAAAAGCTGTGTCCCCTAACATGCCGCCTCTGGATCTTAGATATCTGGTGGACGTGCGGCAGGAGCAGCTGCAGGGGTTCTCCGACCGTGTTGGGGAACTGGCTCAGGCAGCTGGATTCACCCCACAGCCTGGGGCCAGGTCCTCTGAGACCTTCGCGCGCTTCTACAAGTCTGGGGACTCTGCTCCAGTGGACTCAGTGGTGGAACCCAGGACCCAGCCCCCTGAAGTCCTGGCCCCACCCCCTGAAGTCCCGCCCCCGCCCCTTGAAGTCCTGGCCCCACCCCCTGAGGCAACAAACCAGCCCTCTGAGGACCTGACCCAGCCGCTCCAAGGTCGAACCCCACTCTCTGAACTCCTCAAACTGCCCTCAGAGTCTCAGGCTTCTTCACTCCAGGCTTTGGCTCCACCCACAGAGAGTCAGACCCACAAACCAGAGAGTCTGACCTGACCCTCAGAGACCACATCCTCCATCTTAACTTCTAGTCAGGTCCTGGAACTGGAACCCGCCCCTAGAACACTCAGTTATACCCTCCACATTCTCACTCAGCCCCAGAGGTGTTTCTCTAATTTCAGATTCCATTTCTGAGATTCTATGTTCTGTCCCTAGAATTCTAGATTGTTCTCTCCGACTTCTACACTCCACTCCCAAGACTCTAAAAGCAGCCTAGAGACCAGGCCCTAAGTCCTCTGCGTGGTCCCCAGGTGTCCCATTCCTAACTGGGTGTTAGGGATGTCTCCTCTCCCAGGGCTGCTCAGCACCCATGTAGTCCAAATAAAGAGAGCAGGGTCTTCTCCGTGTGTCTGTGTGTCCTGTCCTCGGTCAGTTTCCAGGGCTCTGGGTGGGGAGGGGCCAGAGGAGGTCAAGAAAGGAGAGCCAAGACCAGATTTCTGGTTTTCCAAGTGGACTAGGAATGGATTTCCCGGTGCTGTCGCCTGAGTGCCCGGCACTGCACACCTGGATCCTCAAATCAAAATGTATTGAGTGACTAACCGGTTTGGGGCACTGAAACTCGCCGCGAGATGATGAAAAAGCCAGACAAAGCTCCAGTCCTCATGGAGACTGCAGTTTACTGAGGGGATGGGGCCCAGACTCCTGGTGGGAGGGAGGAGGGGTTACAGGTCGGGACTCCTGGGTCTGAGCGAAGGGCCGGGATTCCCAGGCAACCACAGTGGCAGTGGGGTGATCCAGCTGGAGCACCGCCCGCCCCACCCCTCACGCGCCCCCTTATCTCTGCATCCTGGGCAGGGGGAGGAGGGGACAGCTATATATTTAGTCTCTGCCCTGGCCTTTTATCAGTGTCCTCACCAAGGCTTGAGCAGCCCGGATGAGACTGAAGTCCCTGGGGCCTTCAAGGTCACCGCGGACGCCCCCTCACTGACTCCCCAAGAGCCTCCTGTCCCTTCTCTGTTTTCGGCAACCCCTGGCCGGAGTCTCAGCATGGCAGACGAGTGAGTGAAGCTGGTCTCCAGAGGCCCGAGGCAGGGGGAGGTGGGGCGATCTCCTGGAGGGGTGAGAGCTGCGAGGCTGGACCCCTGGCCTGAGACAGGAGGTGGGACAGGACTCCTAGGGGTCGGAATGGGGTAAGAGTTTGAGAATCAGACTCCTAGGACCCGAGATGGGGAAGCTGATGGCAGGACTCGGAGGGGCTTCTGGGGTCCCTCTGGAGACAGACTGACCAGGCCACAGGCCCAGCATTAAACCCCTTTTCTGGCTTCTCTCCCTCCAGGAGCGGCGATGCGGTGAGAGCAGGCGTGGGCTGGACGGCGGGGCCGGGAGGGCGCTGCAGGGAGGGCTCAGGCGGGAGGCTGCAGCCCCAGGGGAGGGCAAGGAGAGGGGCCGAGGGCCCGGTGGTGACGCAGCTCCGTTCCCCCAACCCCAGGCGGGGGAACCGCGCCCCGCTCCGGCGCGACGCCGCTCCTCCGCCAACTACCGCGCCTATGCCACCGAGCCGCACGCCAAGGTGAGGGTGGGGCCAGCGCGGCGGGCGGGGCCGGGGCGGGGCCTGGCTTCAGAGTCTTAGGTAGTTACCCCGCACCTTGGGGGAAAGGGGCGGAGCCATGACCTTGTCATTGTGGAGGCGGGGTTTGGGTCATGGGCGGAGCCCAAGCGGATGAGCCGCGTCTCAGGGGCGGAGTTTCGCACAGGACCAGGCTCGGATTGGTGAAAGCTGCCTATGGGCGGAGTTCGGTTTCTCCGGAGAACTGCGATTACTTTGGAGGTGGTGGGCGGTGCCTAGCCAGAGTCAGAGGCCCAGATTGGTGCACTGGACTTAGGGGCGTGGCCTCTGGTACTCTGAGGGCGGGAATTAGAGGCGGGCTCAAATCTGCACCTGGCTTGAGGGGGCGGGTTCGTAAGCCCCTCCCACTGCCCGCCTTTGGATCCTCCCTCCCTACTCCCTCTCTCCATCTCGTCCCGGCAGAAAAAGTCTAAGATCTCTGCTTCGAGAAAACTGCAGCTGAAGGTGAGAACGGGCCTGGAGAGGGAGCCTAGGTGTCCTTGGGGGGGGCGGAGCTAGAAGTTAAGAGTGAGGCTTCGAATGTTCAAGTGGGTGGGATTTGGAGTGTGGTTTGGGGGCGTGGCTTTGCCCTGCTATGGTGGGGCGGAGCCTTGGAATGCTGGACCTTGAAGGGCGGGACTCTGGAAGGCTGAAGACCGGTCTGAGGTTGAGAGGGGGCGGGGCAGCCTCCCTGTCTTCATCCCGCTCTCCCACGTGGGTTGTGGTCCCGCCTCCCCTCCGCAGACCCTGATGCTGCAGATAGCAAAGCAAGAGCTGGAGCGGGAGGCAGAGGAGCGGCGCGGAGAGAAGGGGCGCGCTCTGAGCACGCGGTGCCAGCCTCTGGAATTGGCTGGGCTGAGCTTCGAGGAGCTGCAGGTAGGTACAGGCTCTAATCTGGGTCTCCTGTTCAGCCCGAGGTCCTGGGTTCCTGTGTCCGGTCTTGCATCCTTGGGGCTCAGGTACGGTAACTATCCTTCCCTTTCTTCTCCGAACCTTGGTGCCCAATCTCCCAGTTTTTGTCCTCACGAGTTCAGAAATACGGCCTGCAAGCTGCCTCAAAACCCAGAGGTCGGTTCCTTCATCCCTAATTCTGTTGATTCTCAGGATTACTGGCTCTGGAGTTCTGCTTTGTTTGCAGTTCCCCAGAGGCTGGCTTCAGTCTATTTCAGGACCAGATATCCAGGTCCCCAGCCCTTCCTCCCTCAGACCCTGGAGTCCAGACCCCCAGCCCCTCCTTCCTCAGACTCAGGAGTCCAGGCCCAGAGCCCCTCCTCCCTCAGACCCATGGGTCTTGGTTCCGAGCCCCCTGCTCCCTCAGACCTGTCGCTCTGGGTCCCCAGCCTTCTCCTACCACACATGCCACTTTTCTTTACCAGGACTTGTGCCGACAGCTCCATGCCCGCGTGGACAAAGTGGATGAGGAGAGATATGACGTGGAGGCAAAAGTCACCAAGAACATCACAGAGGTAGGAGGCATGGGGCATTCCGGGTCCCTTCAGTGTAGGATGCAATACCTGGGGCTGGGGTCTCAGCCTGGCTCCTTGCAGCTGCTTGTGGTTGGGGATACCAAGGACCCTGGGTCAACTCTGTGAGTCTGGCAAGGAGGGGGCAGAAGGATGACTACAATATGGCCAGGCAAGGCTGTTCCAGGCAGAGGAAGGTGGACAGTAGAAAATATGTTTTGAAAATATGTGGCTGGAGCGTCCAGTGTTGGTAAAGGAGCTCAGGCATGGACGGGGAACCCCGAAGTGCAGGTAGCCTGACTGGGATGTGTCAGTGGTTTTCAGAGAGACGAGGCTGGGGCAGATCTGGGAAGGTTTCCAGCTCAGAGTGAGGAACTTGGATTTTATCCCAGAGGCAGTGGCAGCCTGAGCTAGGAAAAGCCGGGATGAGGCCTGGCTAGAGATAGAAGAGCAGTGGAGGGTGTAAGAATCGGGCAAGGGGGAAGTGGAGGGAAAAGTCTCCACCTCCTCTTATTCCTGCTTCGTCCCCAGATTGCAGATCTGACCCAGAAGATCTTTGACCTCCGGGGCAAGTTCAAGCGGCCCACCCTGCGGAGGGTTCGGATCTCTGCAGATGCCATGATGCAGGCGCTGCTGGGGACCAGGGCTAAGGAGTCCTTAGACCTGCGGGCCCACCTCAAGCAGGTGAAGAAGGAGGACACGGAGAAGGTGAGTGTGGCCAGTCCAGGAAAGGGGTGCTCAGAGGAGAGGCTGTGGGGGCAATAGTCCCAGGGCCTAGCCTCAGGGCAGATGCCTTGGAATTTTGGGGAGAAGAATCTGCTAAGGAATCTTCAACAGGAAGTATAGGAAGGGCACAGGACGTGCACAGGAAGACAGGGCATAGAAGGGGAAGACTAGAAGTGCATTAGGAGAAAGGAGGGAAATAGCATGGAGTCAGGATGTGCATGAGGGTTGCAGGAAGTGCAGGAGGGAAACAGGAAGTGCATGAGAGAAAAGAGACAGAAGTGCATGGGGCAGATTGGACCAGATCCTTGAGGGACAGGAAGTGTTCCAGAACCGGATCCTTGGGCAGACGTCCAGAACAGAGTGGCCCGGCAGGCTGAAGGGCAGGCGGAGGCTAGTTGAGGGAAGACACTCTAACCTCTGACCCCACGTCCGCAGGAAAACCGGGAGGTTGGAGACTGGCGCAAGAATATCGACGCGCTGAGCGGCATGGAGGGCCGCAAGAAAAAGTTTGAGGGCTGAGCCGGCCTGTCGGCTGTCCTGAGGAATAAACCTTCTGTCTGAGCTGGGAGTGGCTGTGTCTACTACCTGGGGGCTTGGGTGTGAGAGTCGGGGAAACTGAGGGCTGGGCTCCCTGAAGCCACACTGCACATCAGGGGTGGACCTAGGTCTGGGACATGGGGTGTTCTCGGCTCCTGGGCTCCATGTGGGGGGCACAGAGATGCTGAGACCCAGGCCCACAGAGACACAGACAGACACACACACACACACAAAGACTCCAAGGGAAAAGGGCAAAGACAGACTGATGGAAAGAGGTGCAAAGAAAGGGAAAACGGAGAGCAAGATGGAGACAGAAATGAGGACCCGTGGAGGGGTAACCGCAGACACAGAGAGAGACCCAGAAAGAGCTACAAAGGTAGAGACAGGGATTCAGAGCCCGAGAGAGACAGACAGGAGGTCACAGGCAGACACACGGGAGACCCAAGATAGTAGCACTGAGACAGGCAGGTTCCCAGAGACACCCACAGAAGTGCAGAGACAAGAACACGCGGAGAAATGCCCAGTGGAGAACACAGAGACACAGTGATGCAGAGAGAGCCCCAAACACAGACCCAACGGGAACCAGAGAAACGCATAGAAAGGGAAACACAGAGATCGCAGACAGTGAGAGACAGAGATGGAGTGAGAGACACCCAAAGGCACGGAGGGGTGAGGAGTTCGCTCTCCAGGGCTGGCTCCCCTGGAGATCAAGGTCATGGCTTGGCAGGGAAGGAGGAGAGACCAGAAAAGGTCCATGTCAGATGGAGGTAGGGGGTAAGGTCGTTCAGGCCTGACACTTCCCTCCCCCCTCTCCCCACTCACACCTGCTTCCCTTCTTTAGCGCCTGTTGTCACCAGGGTGGAATCCTGGTGGCAGACAAAGGGTGGGGGTGGGGAGGGGGAGACAGAAAGATGGACAGAGAGAGACATGCAGTGGAGAGTCACAGAGACAAAGGAGAGACAGAGAAACAAGGATGAGATGGATACCCAGAGACACAAAAAGGGGGACGAGAGCCTTGGAAAGAGAAACCGTTTGTCCCTTATACCCCTGTTATCAAAAAGCATTCTCCAAGGACCTCTGTGTGCTAAGCTCAGGGACTTCAAAGCATAGAATGCCACGTGCTGTAGGGAGGTGGGGAGCACGGGGGTCACCTGACCCAGCCGGGGGTTCCTGGGAAGCACTGATGGGGTAGAGAAGGGGTCTCAGCAGCCAGGACGTGCCTGGAGCATTAATGTGGAGCCAGAGTGGGGGCAGGGCAGCATCTGTGCTGGGACTAGTGTTTGGGGAAAGGAATTCTCCCCCTCCCTCTCCCCGGGGGCGGGGCTGAGCGCCACTATAAATCGGGGGGCGCTTCAGCTGCCCAGCACGTTCGTGCCTCTGCAGACCCAGCCTTAGGTAAGGGTTCCTGCGATCTCCCCAGGGGTGTGGAGAAGAGGTATGGAGGCTGAGGGGGCATGGATATGAAGATTTGGGTGTCCAAGAATATACCTTAGGACCTCAGAAGTCTCAGAGTCAGGGAATATCAGAAATTGGGGGCATCTGGGCTTGGACGTCAAGCAGTCTGGGGGTTGGGATTGGGGGGCAAAATCGGGGGTTCTAGGAATTGAGGACTCAAGATCTGTGGTCTTGTGACTGGAGGCAGCAGAATTTCTAGTGCCGTGATTAGAAGTATCATGAATTGGGCCTCAGTATGGGCATTCATTTTGGGGTCCCATGATCTTGAGGTTTCAGAATTTAGGGGGTGTCAAGACCTGAGGTCTCAGAATCTGGACATGAGGACTGGCTGGTGCATCATAAGTTGTGGGTCTCAGGATCTGTGGGTATCGGGATTTAGGGGGACACTTAATGTGGGCACCTTGGGGCCTGGGAGATGTCAGAAAATGGGGGATCTGTTTGGGGGTGAGGGTGAGGTCTGTGGACAGACGCTGCTCTTGGGCGTCCTGCCTCCCCCCTGGCTGTGGGTGAAGGTGAAAGGAGACAGGTGAGAAGACGAGGGGGGGGGGTGGCATCTGAGGGTGGGAGAGGAAACAAGGGAACGGGTATGACTAATTCTCCCAGAAACACCCCCCCCATACACACTCGAGTCCCTTTTTAGGAGATGTCCTCTGTTTCCCTGTCTACGACATCCCCCCAAAATAGCCCCTGGGGGTGGGGCAGCTATTGTCTTCAAGCCACCATCCCTTCCCAAATACCTTCTCCTAATCCGACTCAGATCGGGTTCCCCTGGACGTGTCATAAGACAAAAGAGGACAGCTGGGTGGGTGGGTGGGGGCAGGGGATGCAGCTTTGGGGCTGTGCCTGGACCGCACCTCCCAAAGCCCTGTCCTCACACGGCTTAGGAGTCGAACCCCAACCGCTCCTCCTTCAGGCCCCCAGCTCCTCCTCCCTCAGACCCAGGACTCTGACCGCAGCCCCTCCTCCTTTGGGACTGCACCCACTCCCCCTGTTCTCTGGTCCTCAGGTCGCTCCAGGATGTGGGACACCGAAGAGCAGGAATATGAGGAGTGAGTGATGCTGGTGGGAGGGCCGGGCTGGGGGCCTGGAGAAGTGGGACACTCCCACACGTCTAACTCTCTCCCTCCCTCTTTCCCTCGCCCCTCATCCTCAGGGAGCAGCCCGAAGGTGAGCGTGTAGTGTGCTGGCCTTGGGGGTCTGGGGACCCCACGCGGATCTCATGGGAGGGGCCGGTGCAGAGAGGCGGGTGAGCGCACCCCGCCCCACGCCCACTTTCCCGGTTTCCGGAGCGTTTCCCAGCGCAGTCTCCGCACAGCCCGTGGGGGAGCTCACGGCCCGTCTGCGCTTGAGACCCAGAGGGGTCCCCCACCCAGCTGTGACTCAAACCCAGGGCTCTGCCCCCACCCCCACCCACCCCGGCCCCGGGTCCCTCACGGCCTCTCTTCTCTGTCCCACCCCTTCCAGAAGAGGAGGCTGAACCGGAGCCGGAGGAAGGTGAGGCCCTGGACTCCGCAGGTGGCAGCTGGACGCGGGGGCCGGACCGGGAGCTGGGGGCGGGGACCATTGTCCAGGGGTGGAGGCTGCGGTGGGGGCTCCCGATGGCCTAGGTTTCAGTTCCTTTAACAGCCTCTCCCCTCTCTCCCCTCTCCCTTCCCGCACCCGCGCGTGGCCGCTCCCCCTCCCCACACCTCCCTCCCCAAATCCTCGCTTCTGCCCTGCCCCCTCCCCAGCCCCCGAGGAGCCGGAGCCGGTGGCAGAGCGAGGTAACCGCAGCTGCTTCGCTTCCCGAGAACGATTTCGGGGCTCCCCCACCCCAATATCCCCGGGATGCTGACCTCTACGAGGACTCCCTCCCGACCCCACACCCGGCCCCAGGCCCGGTCCTTTAAGCCCCCGAGAGCCCGCGCGCCCTCTGGTGGCCACGAAGGGAAATCGCCTCGCAGCGGCTTTAACCCTTTCCCTTCCTTCTTAAAGGGACCGACACCCAAGCCTTCTTCCCCAGCCTGGAGGAATACTTATAGAAGGGTTGGATGTTTGCGGAGAGGCACCCCCTCCCCCATCTTCACCCCTGACCCTGTCTGTTATTTTTCTCCTCCATATACATTCAAAGGTTGGGGCCTGGGTTGCAGAAGGGGCTGGCACTGGGATTCTGGATTCCTGTGTCCCCCAGGGGGAGGGGGCTGGGGACACAACTCCTGGGTCACCGAATGAAGAGAGGGCTCCGGACCCCCCTGCACTGCTGGGTCTTGATGGAGGAGGGCAGGAGCTCTGGGTATGTGTAAGAGGGAGGTGCTGGGGTTTGGACTTCTGGGTCCCCATGCCAGTTCTGAATGTATATCTGATGCGTGTGACCCTCCTCCTCCTTTCTAGCCACCCTGATTTCCCTTCTCTCCTTTTCTTCCCCCATGCTCTCCCCCCTCCTCCCCAGAGCAGCTGGAGGAGGGAACTGGGCTCTTGGGGACCAAGGTTTGGGGGGCTCCCTCCTCAGCCCCTCATAAACTCTGGCTAATTATCTCTTTGTATTCTCCCACCAGAAGAGGAGCGCCCCAAACCAAGGTGAGATCCTAGGGGGTGGGGATACAAATCACACCCTCCTAAGTATGTTGCCTACCTCCAGAGACAGGGTACCAGGGAGGCAGAGAAAGAGCGGGGAAATTGAAACAGAGGAAAGGACAGTCAGAGATTCCTTCTTTAGCAAACATTTCTGGAGAACTTCCCATGGAGTTTGGCGGGTCAGACCCCCTCTGCCCTGTTGGTGAAACAGACCCAGATACAGTGATGGTACCAGCCAGGGTACTAGAGTAGCACAGGGCTCTGTGTTTGTCCTAGGCAATCAAGGAAGGCTTCCCAGGGGAGATGATAACTTTCTAGCTGAAGGAGATCGAAGGGAGATTGTAGATTAGAAAGCAGTGTGGTGAGTGCAGTCAGCAGCTGATCTAGGCCAGTCTTTCAGGGAGCAGGTGCAGGCACAGGTCATTCTGATGAGGAGGAGGCTGTGGGAGCTCACTGGGGGGAGAGGGTCCTGGAGGAGGTGACATTGGGCCCAAAGCTTGGAGATGCAAGGAGGCAGCAATCTGAGCATGAGGAAAAACAAACAAACAAACAAACAAACAAACAAACAAACAAAAACTAGAAGCAGAAACTCTCTGGGCCTGTGTAGGCAGAAGTGCAAATTTCATGATGGCTCAAGTGTAAGGTACAACAAGGGGCAGGGCCACAAAGGCCAGGGCAGTAGGGAGCCATGGAACAGTTTTGAGGAGAGGACACATAAGGTCAGATCCAGGTGAGAGAGCACAGATGTGCCACAGGGTCAGGGAAGGTTTGGTGGAGGAGGAAAGGCCTCAGGGATAAAGTATATCAGGGGAAAGGCATTGCCAGCTGATGGAACAGCACGTGCAAAGGCCCTGGGGCACAAGAGCACAGGACATGGCCAGGGAACCATGAAATATGGTGCGTGTCTGAGTGAGGAGACAAGACACTGGAGAAGTTGCCTGGGGCTTAGGAAAGAGACTGGGCTGCAGACAGAGGTGGAGACACCTCAGTAATTGATAATCAAAGTCAAAGTCACCAAGTGAATGGCATTGATCATGAGTGTCCTAGGAATGAATAAAAG
This sequence comes from Tadarida brasiliensis, assembly GCA_030848825.1. Classification (NCBI taxonomy): domain Eukaryota; kingdom Metazoa; phylum Chordata; class Mammalia; order Chiroptera; family Molossidae; genus Tadarida; species Tadarida brasiliensis. Next base: position 2,546,636 of record CM061276.1, read on the forward strand.
GGCTCACTGGGGGACAAGGAGACAGATGGGACAGCCAGAGAAGTAGGGAGCAAGTCAGGAGTTTGCTCTCTCAGAAACCAAAGAAAGAGAGAAGAGGGAGGGCTGACCCACCCCGGCAGCGCCGTCCAGTACAAATATAATACAAGCTATGCATGTAACTTAAAATTTTTTACTAGCCGCGTTTTAAAAAGTAAGACAGAAGATGTAGGACGAATCTTAATATCCTATTTTGTTCAGCCTGTGATATCTGAAATGTCATCATTTCAACGTGTAATTAACATAAAACGTGAGATATTTTACATTATTTTGTCTGTAGCAAGTGCTCGAAATCAGATGTGTGTTTCGCTGATAGTCCCTCTCGATTGGGACCGGGCACATCGCAGGCGCTCAGCACCACGTGTGGCTGTGGCCACCACGCTAGCCTGGCCGGGAGCGTCAGGGACCTCACACTGCTCACTGTCTTTTTCTTCTGTCCCCTCAGCCGCCCCGTGGTACCTCCATTGATCCCCCCAAAGATCCCGGAAGGGGAACGTGTGGACTTCGATGTAAGTAACAGACATCCCGCCCCCAGGAACAGGTGCTAACCCTTAGGGTGCCTTCATGCAAATTAGGAAGAAGTGTTGCGTTCAGCCTGCTTTGGGAATTAAGTTCTAATAGCCAAGTAGGGCCAGAACACAGTGCTTTGCTGCCCCCTACTGGAAATGTATAAACTGTCAACCCCACCGATTCCTGCTGGGGAGGGCTCGCCCCCTGGGGTCCCCGAGGCGCTGCCCGGGGAATGACAGGGCTCGCACCCCCTGTCCTGCAGGACATCCACCGGAAGCGCATGGAGAAAGACCTGTTGGAGCTGCAGACGCTCATTGACGTGCACTTTGAGCAGCGCAAGAAGGAGGAAGAGGAGCTCATTGCGCTGAAAGACCGCATTGTGAGTCGAGGGAGGGGGGGCTCCCCATATTCTTCCCTCACCCTGTGCTATCCTTCGGGTCTTGAGGGATAACGTTCCCGTCCAGTACAGACCCGAGGCTGAAACTTTCGGAAATGGACCCAAGTCTGACCACATTCACACTTGTGCATTTTTTGCTCGACCTCGTTCGGGGACGGATGGCAGGTGGGTTGGTGGCCTCTGCACCCCCTCATTCTTCTCGGTCCCCCAGGAACGCCGCCGGGCGGAGAGAGCTCAACAACAGCGCTTCAGAACCGAGAAGGAGCGGGAGCGGCAGGCCAAGCTGGCGGTGGGTGCCTCCCTCCGCTGGGAGCCCAAATGTTACTTCTTGAGCTGGACACTCTAGTTTCCATTCATGATCTTCTCTGTGACCCCCCCCCCCAAAGTCCTCGTGCTGTATTATTCAAGGGTCTTTCTGTTGGAAGACACAGAAACCCCAAACCAAGCTGGATTCAGCAGAAAGAAAATTGTATTGGCTCATCGAAACAAAAGTCTAGGGTGATCTTGTCAGGCATGGCTGGATCAAGGGACTCGAATGATATGACAAAGACCCAGCTTTTCTCTTCCCATCCCTTGGCCCATTTTCTATGGACATTGCAGTGACCAGCTCATGTTGGCCTGGGACTTTCCTGGTCTGAGCTCCCCAAATCCTGCATCTGTCTGTCCCAGGCAAACTAGAATTGTTGTTCCCCTGCCCATAGTTGGGGGAGAGTGGTTAGAATGCGCCCATCACTTCAGGTCTTGGAAACGTGATCTGTGGTGGCATCAAGGAAGTGCCCACCAGAACCACTTTTAAGGAACAGGAGTGGGGTGGTGTGGTAGGCACAAGAAGGGTCTCCCCAAGATGTTCACATCCTAATTCCTGGAGTCTGTGATTGTGGTACCTTCTACAACAAAAGTGACTTTGCAGATGTGGTCAAGGATCTTGAGATGGGGAAACGATCTCGGATGGTCCAGGTGGGCTCAGTGTCATCACAAGGGTCCTTGTGAGAGGGAGTCAAGAGCGTCAGGGGTATTTGAAGATGGAGGAAGGGGCCAAGAGCAAAGGGATGCAGGCAACCCCTAGAATCTGGAGAAGGTAAGGACATGGATCCTTGCTGGAGCCTCCAGAAGGAACCAGCCCTGTTCACACCTTGGTTTTAGCCAGGGAGACCTGTCAGACTTCTGACCTGCACAACCATAAGAATAAATTTGTTTTTTTAAATTTTATTTTTAAAGAACAGTTTATTGATTTTTACAGAGAGAAAGGGAGAAGAAACATGGATGTGAGAGTGTAATATCGATTGGCTGCCTCCTGCATGCCCTTGGGGATCTAGTCCACAACCCAGGCTTGTGCCCCGACTGGGAATTGAACCGGTGACCTTTTGGTGCACAGGACAATGCCCAACCAACTGAGCCACACTGGCCAGGGCAATTTGTGTTGTTTTTAAAAATATTTCTTCCAGCCCAACTGGTGTGGCTCAGTGCATTAAGCATCCTCCCATGGACTGAGAGGTCCTGGCTTGATTTCCGGTCAGGGCACATGCCTGGGCTGTGGGCTCAATCCCCAGTGTGGGGCATGCAGGAGGCAACCAATCGATGTTTCTCACATCGATGTTTCTCTCTCTCTCTTTCTCTCTCCCTCCTCCCTCCCTCCCACTCTATCTGGAGATAAATGGAAAAACATTCTTAGGTCAGGATTAAAAAAAACAAACTAAAAAAATATTTTTTTCCCAATTAGAGTTGACATTCAATATTATATTAGTTTCAGGGGTACAGCATAGTGGTTAGACATTTATGTAACTTACAAAGTGATCCCCCAAGAAGTCTAGTCCCCACCTGGTGAATTTGCATCTTCTTAAGCCACTAAGTTTGCAAATTACACAGACTTAGGAAACTGACTCAGGTGAGGAATGCTGGACGTACAAAAACCATCAAGCCCATGAGGGCCCTTCCAGGGGGAAGGGGCCTTGGTCTGGACAAGCCACACTGTCTGGAACCAGCAGGGCACACTTTCTGGATGTGGTAACACCTTTGCTAGACATTCTAGAACCCCTTGCTCAGGCTCAAGGCCCCATCAACCTCTCTGGGGCCCCAGGTCCCCCATTGCCATCACGTTACCCTCCTTGACCCTCTGAGGACAGTCATTCTCATCTCATGAGACTCAGGGAGACTAAGGTCCAGAGAGGGTGAGTATCTGTGCTGAGGCTGCACAGCCAAGCTCACCATTGGCCACTTCATGCTGGAGGGATGCAGGAAAAGCAGGAACATCCCTCCTCCGTTTGAAGTTGTGCTGGAGCGGGGAGTACCCAGGCCCAGAGAGGAGGGGCTGCAGGTGGTCACACAGCCAGGCCCGGAAGGGCAGAGGGGACACCTGCATGCTTACCTGTTCCACATTGACTTGCCTCTCTTCACTGGGTCTGAATCCCCCTCCCACATTCCCATCTCAGGCCCTCTCCCCGCTGTGGGGGGCAGACCTTGGGGTATAATCCTTTTTTCCCCCACAGGAGGAGAAAATGCGGAAGGAAGAGGAAGAGGCTAAGAAGAGGGCTGAGGATGATGCCAAGAAGAAGAAGGTTCTGTCCAACATGGGGGCCCATTTTGGGGGCTACCTGGTCAAGGTGAGGTCAGCTGCCTGGGGCCTGAGGTCTAGGGTCCCAGGGAGGAGGCGACTGAGAGCACAGACTTTTGGTCTGAGGGTGGAGGGGCTGGGGGCCTGGACTCCTGGGTCCTAGGGAGGAGGGGCTGGGGGCTGGGCTGGGGGCCTGGACTCCTGGGTCTGAGGGAGGAGGGGCTGGGGGCCTGGACTCCTGGGTCTGAGGGTGGAGGGGCTGGGGGCCTGGACTCCTGGGTCTGAGGGTGGAGGGTTTGGGGTCTTAGATGCCTGAGGTCCTGGGAGGGATGGTGGCCTGGATCGCAGACCCCTGGATCCTGAAGTGGGGAACCATCTGGAGGATTTGTACCCCAACTCAAGGTGTCTCCTTCCCAATCCTCAGGCAGAACAAAAGCGGGGTAAGCGCCAGACGGGGCGGGAGATGAAACTCCGCATCCTGTCTGAGCGTAAAAAGCCTCTGAACATCGACCACATGGGAGAGGACCAGCTTAGGTAGGTGGGGAGGGGCTTGGGGGTGAGACAGGGAAATAAGGGGACCCTCATGCAGATCCGAGTGGGCAGAAGCCTTGGTGCTGTGTGACTTTGGGCAAGAGTCTCCCCCTCTCTGGGCCCCTGTAGCCTCCTCTGTAAAACATGTCACTGCTATAAGGACCCACTCTTTGTGGGTGCCAAGACCCATGAGTAAAGGTCAGCGAGATAATAATATTTTACATCCATTATCTCATCGTTCAACAGCTCAATGCAGTAGACTTTTATCAGTTAAGAAAGAATAAGTTTGGCATCTAGTAACTGAAATCTGACTAAAGCAGCTTAAAATACAGAGCTTAAGTTTTTCACATAGAAGAAATATTCCAGTGTTGATATGGAAACTCTACAAAATCATTAGAGACCCAGACTCCTATTTTTCTGCTCCACCACTTTTAGCCCAATATTTCCATCCTCACATTCACCTCATGGTCCAAAATGGCTGCTGGAGCTCCAGCCATCACATCCAAGCAGCAGAAAGAAGTTGCAAGGGAAGTGCCAGAAAAACTTTCTTGGAAGCCCCATCCAATGACCTACTTTCTTTCTTTTTTTTCTTTATTGATTCTAGAGAGAGAGAAAGAGAGAGGGAGAGAGAGATAGAAACATCGATGAGAGAGAACATCGATTGGCTGCCTCGCGCATGTCCCCCGACTGAGGATTGGGCCCACAATCTGGGCATGTGGCCTGACCAGGAATCAAACTGGGCGACCTCTTGATGTATAGGTTGATGCTCAGCCACTGAACCACACCGGCTGGACAATGACCTGCTTTCATCCCACTGACTGTCCCTACCTGCAAGGGAGGTTGGGGAGAGTGGTTTTTTTTTTTTGTTTTTTTTTTTATCCTCACCCGAGGACATTTTTGCATTTATCTTCAGATAGAGCGGGAGGGAGAGAGGGAGGAAGAGAGAGAGAGAAACATCGATGTGAGAGAGACACATCGAATGGTTGCTACCCACACGACCCCAACCGGGGCAGGGACAAACCGCAACCGAGGTACGTGCCCTTAGCGGGAACCGAACCTGGGTCTCTCTGGTCCTCGGGCAGACGCTCTAACCACTGAGCCAAACAGGCCAGGGCGAGAGTGGCTTTTTAACTGGGCCTATTACAAAAAGTTTGGTTTCTAAGAAGAAAGAATTATGGGATATTGGGTGGGCAACCAGCTACCTCTTTCACAGTTTTGTTTCTACATTTTTTTTTTTGGTGAGAGAAACAGGATCCCAGGGGAAGTTACTTGGCTATAGTCACCAACCAGAAAATCATAGAGCTGGGACTTGAACCACGACTTTCTGACGCCAGAGCCTGGGTCCTCAGCCATGATCTCATTCTCACTTAGGGGGATACGAATCTCCATTCTGGGTAGGGAGAGAGTGGGCAGAGATTTTAAAACCCTTTGCTTCCATTCACGTTGGATATTTCTGCCTCAAATGTTCACAAAATGGCACCAATAACACCAAATTCAGAGTCACGCTGTGTGGCTTTGACAGTTCCCTCAACCTCTCTGAGCCTAGGGCGTGGCCGGGCCCCAGTCCCTGACAGCCTGTCTGTCCTGCCAGGGACAAGGCCCAGGAACTGTCGGACTGGATCCACCAGCTGGAGTCGGAGAAGTTTGACCTGATGGAGAAAATGAAGCAGCAGAAATATGAGGTGAGACCCATCTCTGCTGGGGGCCCAGGCTGGGCTGGGACAGGGCGGGGCAGACAGGCCTGTCCCCAGGCTGTCCCAGCATCTTCCTCCTGCTCCCTCCGCAGATCAACTTGCTCTACAATCGCATCAGCCACGCCCAGAAGTTGTAAGTGTCCCCGGGCCTGAGCCCCACGCCCTCTCTCTGACTCTCGGGGTCTCTCCTTCCTTCTCCTTCCTCCTCAGTCCCTCTTAGGGTCTGTCCCTTTCTCTTTGTCCCTCATTCCCGTCATTTCTCTCTGCCCTCCGGCTCTCCTGGGGTTTCAGTCACCATCTCCATGTCCCTGTAAGTCACTGGTTCTCAAGGATGGGGCTGATCTTGCCCCATAGGGAACATTGGGCAAAGTCTGGAACATTTTTGGTTGTTACAACCGCACGGGTGCTCCTGGCAGCTAGTGGGGGGCCAGGGATGCTGCTCCACACCCTGCAGTGCGCAGGACAGCGCCCCACACAGAGGCCCCGCCCCACACAGGGCCCCGCCCCACACAGAGGCCCCGCCCCATGCAGGGGCCCCGCCCCACACAGGGGCCCCGCCCACAGCAGAGGCCTGGCCCCAAACGTCAGCAGTGCCAGCTCCCAGTCATAAATGTGACCCATGTCACATCCATGCGAACACTTCAACTCAGCACAGACACCCACTCCGCGTGGCACCTGGGTCTTTGACCGTGAACCACGGTCAAAAGTGAACCGAGATGTCACGCTGTGTGGCTTTGGACAGTTCCCTCAACCTCTCTGAGCCTAGGGTGTGGCCGGGCCCCAGTCCCTGATGAACATGCCAGTGAACCCAGATGAACATGCATTTGCCCGCTTCTTTCTCTGGGCACGGAGGGCGGGTATTTTCGGGAGGGGGGAGTCCTATCTCAGAGGTCCAGGGAGCCCTCCCTCCTGACACTTCCTCCTTCTCCTACAGCCGGAAGGGGGCAGCGAAGGGCCGCCTTGGTGGCCGCTGGAAGTGAGGACAGGGCGGTGGCCCACCCTGAGGCAGCAGCACCGGGAGCAGTCGGAGTGCTTGTCCCATGTGTATCTTGAAATAAAGGCTCCGCCTGCGGGCACCTGCTGAGGTCGTTATTATCGTTAACGTGCAGCCCGGCTCTCACGGTTACCTGACTTATTATCACCAGCTCCCGTTGTTTGGAGAATCCTCATATTATCACATCGACATGTACAGTTAAACCCTCACACTGGCTGGTGGGGAGGTAAAATGGGGCGGTGCTTTGGGAAAGAGTCTGGTGGTTCCTTAAAACGTTAAACACAGAGTTACTGACTGGTCCAGCAATTCCACTCCTAGGCATCTGCCCAAGAGAACGGAAAAACAGGTCCACATGAGAACTTGCACACGTATGTGGCAGCCGCATTACTCACAGCAGCCACAAGGTGGAGACAACCCAAGTGTCCATCCCTGATGAACGGATACAGTGGAATATTACTCAGCCATGAAAAGGAATGAAACTTTGATACAGGCCACAGTGAGGATGAACCTCGAAAACATGATGCCCAGTGAAAGACAGACATGAAAGGCCACACAATGTATGATTTTATTTGTGTGAAATTTCCAGAAGGCAAATTCATAGAGGCAGAAGGTTAGATTAGTGCTTTCTAGGGACTGGGGAGGGGGAGGGATGGGAATGGGAGGGCTAAAGGGACTGGCATTTCTTTTTGGGGTATGAAAATGTTCTTGAATTAGAGACAGTTACACAACCTTGAGACTATGGTAAAGAGCCACTGAATTGGACACTTTGGTACGTGCCCCCAGCGGGAACCGAACCCGGGACTCTCTGGTCCGCAGGCTGACGCTCCAACCGCTGAGCCAAACCGGCCAGGGCTGAATTGGACAATTTGAAATGTTCTTGGTATGTGCATAATATTTGATTTTAGGAATACAAAACCAGGCCCTGGCCAGGTAGCTCAGTTGGTTGGAGCATCTTCCCCATATGCCAAGGTTTTGGGTTCGATCCCTGGTCAGGGCACATACAAAAAACAACCAATGAATGCATAAATAAGTGGAACAACAAATTAGTGTTTCTCTATCTAAAATCAATACACAAGAATTAAAAATTTTTTTTTTTTGCTTTATTGATTTTAGAGAGAGAGGAAGGGAGAGGGAGAGAAAGAAACATGGATGAGAGAGAACACTGATTGGCCACCTCCTGCATGCCCCCCACTGGGGATCAGGCCCACAACCTGGACATGTGTCCTGACTGGGAATCGAACCAGCAACCTCTTGGTGCATGGGTTGATACTCAACCACTGAGCCACACCAGACAGGCAGTAAATAAGAATTTTAAAAAGTCTTTTAAAAAGAAATGCAGCCCGGCCGGTGTGGCTCAGTGGTTGAGCGTGGATCCATGCACCAAGAGGTCGCTTGTTCGATTCCCGGTCAGGGCACATGCCCAGGCTGTGGGCCCAATCCCCAGTGCGAGGCATGCAGGAGGCGGCCAATCGATGTTTTCTCTCATTGATGTTTCTATCTCTCTCTCACTCTCCCTTCCTGTCTCTCTAAAATCAATAAAGAAAAAATGTTTTAATAAAAAAAAGAAAAAAAAAGAAAAGAAAGTTAAAAGCAAAGCCTAACAAAAAATGTTATAAAGTTGCCCATGGGAGGATCAGCTGAGTGACAAATGAATCCCTGTCACTTGCCCCTCTGCCTTTGTGACTTGCAGAACAGGACTTACATTAGTGATTGTGTAGGTCTGGCTACTGGGCCCCAAATCCCAATAACAGTGGCTTAAGCAAGACAGTTGATTTATCTCACATGTAAGAGTCTGAACTGAACCTGGCCGTGTGGCTCAGTGGATTGAGTGTCCTCCCATGGGCTGAGAGGTCCCCGTTTGATTACCTGCTAGGGCACATGCCCGAGTTGTGGTCTCAATCCCCAGTAGGGGGCGTGCAAGAGGCAGCTGATCGATGTTTCTCTCTCACATAGATGTTTCTATCTCTTTCTCCCTTCCGCTCTCTCTGAAAAATCAAGAAAAACATATTTAAAAAGAAAAGAGTCTGAATTGAGATGGGGGCTCTGTTTCGTGAAGTTGTTTGAGACCAGGCTCCTCCATTTCTTCTTTTTAAAAAAATCCTCACTTGATATGTGTTTGTTGATTTTTAGGGAGAGAGAGAGAGAAACATTGATGTGGGAAAGAAACATCGATTGGTTGCCTCCTGCAGGCGCCCCAGCGGGGGATCGAGACTGCAACCCAGGTATGTGCACTGACCAGAAACCAAACCTGAGACCTTTCGGTGTACGGATCCACACTCCAATCAACTGACCCACCTGGCCAGGGCAGGCTCCTTCATTTCTGAGGCTACATCTCTAGGGTGTTGCCTTTGTCCAAAGGGGTAAGTGCTATGGACTAAAGGTTTGTGCCCCCCAAATCCGTATGTTGAAGCCCTACCTCCCGCAATTGAATGGTGTTTGGAGGTGGGGCCTTTGGCGGGTGATTAGGGTTAGATGAGGTCCTGAGGGTGGGGCCCCCATGGTGGAGGTAGGGTTTTTAGAAGTAGAAGAAGAGGCCAGACCTTTCTCTCCCCACCATGTGAGGACACAGTGAGAAGGTGGTCATCTACAAGCCAGGACGAGAGTTCTCACCAGAACCCCCCCATGCTGGCACCCTGATCTCAGACTTCCAGCCCCCAGCTGTGAGAAATAAGTGGTGGTTGTGTAAGCCACGCAGTCTATGATATTCTTGTCCTAGCAGCCGGCGTTGACTGAGACAAAGTGCTCCACCAGCCTCCACAAGCGGGCCAGCCATGGGGTGCCTTTCACAGTAACTTCCCTCTTAAATGTAAAAGGCTGTTTTGTGCAAATAGCTCTTGCAAGAACGGTGTGTAAATAACAGAAATCAGAACGGACATATAACGTGCTTAGCCCTGTTTCCACACTGGACAGGAGAGTACACCGGGGTTCATCCCTTTATCTGACCCATCTTTATGATGCAGACCAGTGCCTGGTTTTCTGCTTGTTGCAGGGGAAGAGGGATCATCTTTTTTTTTTTTAGTCAGTCTGAGGTTGCCCTGGTTGGTTTGGCTCAGCGGTTAAAGCATCGACCTGAGGACTCAAGGGTCTCGGGTTCGATTCCTGGTCAAGGACATGTACCTGAGTTGCAGGTTTGATCCCTGGCCCCGGTCGGGGTTGTGCAGGAGGCAACCAATCGATGTTTCTCTCTCTCTCTCTCTCTCTCTCTCTCTCTCTCTCTCTCTCCCTCCCTCCCTCCTTCCTTCCCTCCCTCCCACCTCTATCATCTAAAAATCAGTGGAAAAATATCCTTGGGTGAGGATTAACAACAATAACAACGACAACAAAATCAGTTTGAGGTTACTTTCACCAGCAGTGAGGAGGGCCTGCAGCTCTAAGGTCAATCATACAATTTCCAGGGTTAGCACTGAGAGAAAACAGGACTGAGAAGTGCAAACACCTTCACCATGGAAAAGAAAAGGGCAGAAGAGAATTTTAACAAATGTGAAAATGTCTGGACTCAGCCAATGTCTTCTACCTATCAGATACGTCATGCCTGCTGTCTCAACAACTCTGGAGTTGAAGAGAGTGGGCCCAGGTCCCAGAGCTAGAAATGGGGCAGAGACAAGATTCAAACCACAGCTGGAATTCTTAACCATTGCAATAGAACAGAATTTTAAAAATAGAAGTTAAAGTCAATTAAAGATTGCTAATAGAGATTATGGTGGGAGAACATCCGACAGTTCCTTCTGTGGGTTGAGCAGATACCCCAAATTGTATCTCCCACAAATAAATGATCACAGTCACAAAAAATACAGACATATTTACACCAAAGATTACAGACACCATAAGCAGAAGCATCCCTAAACAGCACACACCCAGCCACAAACACAACTGAAAACGCACGCAATTATAATGTGTCACAGTACACATAGGCACGGAGACACACATAACAACATACGGATGATTTACTGCCTGCCTTTTAAACTCCCCGGAGAAGGAGGTTGGAGAGGATGTGCATGGGAAGTGTGGGATTGAGGACTACATGTTCCAAGAGCCAGCAGGACAGCTATCTCTTGTATCTATGGCTGTTGCTCCCAAGGCCTCGTGGGACTTGTAGTTTATTTCTTTGCACAGGCCCAAGGACTTTGGGGTGGGTGGAGTCTGTTGCTTCTGTCCGGATTTCAGAATCTTTCTCTGTACGACTTTTATGGGTATTTATTCCCTTCTCAAAGTGCCTGCATCTCTCTCGTTGGACTTTGATGCAGCATACTTACAGTGAGGTTATTTTACTGCTTCATAGTGCTATGTATGAGACCACTCACCCTCCAAATCCGTTGGAATGCCTTGCCCTGGACTACAAATCCTAGCATGGCTTGCGGGGATGTAGGGGCTAAACTACATTTCCCAGAGTGCTCCACGACTCTAAGTGAGACCAAGAAAAGGACCAGCCAGAAGGTTCTGGGGGCGCTCATTGTAGACCTCTCCTCATGGCTTCCTTTCCCCATGTGACCCAGGAGGTATTATCAGGGACTTAGGACTTTTCTTGCCATTGAGCCTGATTTCTTAAGTCCAGCTGAGCCTTTAGGGGCGTGGCCATGCGGACTACATTTCCCAGCACGCCGCCAGGCTGTTGGCCGATTGCCGTGAAGCTCGTACCGCAAACTTAATTTCCCAGTATGCCGTGGGCGGCCACCCAGGAAGGCTTGGATGTGAATTCTCTTGACTGATGTAGGTGTTGCGGACTCAATTTCCCATGGTGCCCTGGTGTTTTTCCACGACCTAGGGAATCCCCTCATTCATTCATTCAAAAACTATTTTGGACCGTGTACTAATAGGCTCGGTTGTAGGCTCTGGGAACAAGGAGTGCACGCAGAAGACAAATTCGCCGTCCTCCTGCAGCTTATTTCTGGTTGAAGGGAGCAGACAGCCTATAATATATCAACTAGATGGTATGAGGAGAGCTGATTAGATGTATGGAAAAATTAGTTCTTTATCTTCTAGGACTTCCGGGCTGTAGAGTCTCTTTCCTACCAGCTCCCAGATAGTCAACTGCATTTCCCAGCATGCCCAGGGGGCACGCCTCTGTCCTACAGACTCCATTTCCCAGCGTTCCATTTGACACCTGTGAGCCCCGGACTTCCCAGTGTGCCTGGGGGCAGACAGAGGCTGGAATGATGCCATTAGCAAGTTCCTCTTGGTAGAGGTTCTGTTTCTCAGCGCTTCCCGCGGTTCTCTTTGGCCAGTGGACTGCATTTCCCAGCGCGCCCCGGGGCGGCGCGGTGACGTCAGCGCCGGGCGTGGCCGGCAGAGCCTTCGGCGGGCGGCGCGAGGCGAGCGGCAGTTCCCGTCGGCCCCGGGGCGGGCGGTGGCGGCGGCGGTGGAGGTTTGGCGCTCGCTCGCTCGCTCACGGAGCGGGCGGGCGGCGCGATGTCGGGCGAGGACGGCCCGGGGGCGGCAGCGGCGGCGGCCCGCGAGCGGCGGCAGGAGCAGCTGCGGCAGTGGGGGGCGCGGGCGGGCGCCGAGCCGGGCCCCGGGGAGCGGCGCGTCCGCACCGTGCGTTTCGAGCGCGCCGCCGAGTTCCTGGCGGCCTGCGCGGGCGGCGACCTGGACGAGGCGCGCCTGATGCTGCGCGCGGCGGACCCCGGCCCCGGCGCGGATCCCGACCCCGCCGCCCCGCCGCCCGCCCGCGCCGTGCTCGACTCCACCAACGCCGACGGCATCAGCGCCCTGCACCAGGTCAGCGCCCTCGCCCTGCGCCGCCTCCCTCCGCAGCCCGGTCTGCACCGGCGGCGCCGGCCCCCTGTCCGAGCCCCTTCCCGTCCCACCCGCCGCGAGCTCCCAGCCCAGCCCTGACCACGGGAACTGGTCTTGGTCGCTGCCACCCTGCGCTGCCCTCTCCCTGGACCCCAACCACTGCTGACTGCCTCCGTCCGGTCTTGTCACTTAGCGCCGTCTTCGCCCGACCCTGAGCGCCCTTTACCGCAGTCCTCTGTGCCACCCGCGCCCGTGCCACCCTTACTCTGCCATCTAGTGCTGCCACGCTCTCCTGAGTCTGTGCCACCTCTTCCGGCCCACTGTTGCCCCTTCTCAGGCAGGCGCCACTTCGACTGAGGAGCACCCTCTCTCCGAGGCCTGTGCTTCCTCCTGCCCTGGTCCCTCTCCTGGGCCACCTGTGTGACTAGGCCCAGTCCCTCCGTGCCTTTCAGGTGCCTCCCCCTGCCCACTCCTTCAACCCCCTCGGTCTGTGCCATCTGTTGCTGAATGAGAATGGGCTTTCCCCAATGTTCACACTGCCTTCTCGTCTCTGCGCCCTTGGAGTGGGTGCTTCCCTCATCTGGGTCACCCTGTCGCCCTCCATGCCCTCTTCATTCTCTTCCTGGACCCGTGCCACCTCTAGCCTCCCACCGGATGCCATCTCCCAGATATGCTTCTCCTGCGGGCACGCCTCATCTTCCCCTGTCTCCCTTTGCCCAGGCTACGCCTGCATCATCATCCTTTTCCTGGGCTCCCTCAAAGCACCCGCCCCTTCCTGGCTCTGGGCCACCTCTCCATCCTCTGGTCATTTAGCTTTCTCTGCCCAGATACCCTCTCCTGTGGATTTGGCTAGCTCCTCCTCCCACAGACTGTGCCAACTTCTAGCTTTCTGTGATGACACCTTCCCAGGGGTCCTAGAAGCCTGTTAGTCCACTCCCTCCACTGCCTGGGCCCTGGTTGCTGCCTCAAGTGTCCCTGTGTCCCAGAGCCAGGCCACTTATGCCCCAGGGTTCTCTCTGGTTCTGGGTGATTTTATTGATCTCCCCCTCCCTCCCACCACCAGGGACAGGACTGGCCATAAGAGAGCCTCCATCCCCGAGGCCATCTCCCTCCTAGTCTCCTAATATTGATCCAGTCCCAGCCCCTTCCTCCTTGCTAGAACCCCTGGGGTTTGGTTGCTGATGGAGCCAGAGAGGATGCTGGGAAGAAAAGGTTGGCAGGGCAGTGGGGGAATGCTTGCAGAGGTCCACTTGGGAAGAGGAGCAGTTTGGGAAAACAGACTAGCCCTGAGTTCTAATCCCAGCTCCTCGACACCGTGACCTTGAGTTAGTGTCTTTTCTTTCTGTGCTTCAGTTTTCTTACCTGTGAAATGGGGTGAGTTGTCAGGGTGCTGGTGAAGGAGGGCGGTTGTGTGTGTGTTAACTCCCTTCAGGGAACAGCCTAGGTGGTCAGTGGGGAGTTGCTGCTCCTGGTCTCAGTGCTACTCTTCCTCCCTTTCTTTCCCCACCCCCAGGCTTCTACCCTGCAGAGGCCCTAGTGCCTCCTGGGACATTTTCTTCCACCCAGAGGAGGGTCTCGCTTCTCTGAGACCATGTAGGGTTAGCCTAGGAGAGGGTCCTCAGGCTTCAGTGTCCCCCTTCCTCTGCCACTGTCCTGCCCCTGGCTCCCCTGGACCTTCCTTAGGGGCTCCTGGCCCTGCTCTTCAGGCCAAGCCCTGTTGCCCAGCATCCCCCTTAGCCTGGATCCTGTAAAATGCCACTCTGGCCTCGCCAGGCAGGCTGTCTTCCAGGTGGAATCCCCCTCACTTCAGGCCAACACTTGACAAAATCACTGCCAGGGGTCTGAGAAGGCCTGAAGGGTTAGGGTGTCCCAGCTTTAGTGAGGGGAAGTTCCCATCTCAGATGTCACAGCCAGCCAGTGGGAGAGCTGGGTATGGGTCAGGTCTGCCTCTGGGATGACCGAGTTGTGCTGGTTTGCCCAAGACGGGCCTGGTTTTAGCACTGAAAGTCCCAGGGCCCTGGAAGACCCCAGTCCTAGGCAGACTGGCATGGGTGCTCTCCCATTTGGGTGAGTCTTGGGGCTGTGGTTCTTGTGAATCCCCTTGCCCCTCTTGTGTCCCTAGGAGCTCTCAAGCCGCAGCCTGGTATACTCTCCTCCTCTAATAGGAGGGACTGAGAGCCAGGATTCTTAGGTCTGAAGAGGGAGGTGCTGGGGACCTGTCCCCCCCACCCCCCCAGTCTGAGGGAGGAGGGGCTCGGGCCTGGATTCTTGGGTCCCTGGTGCCCAGGCCTCAGGCATCTTTCGCATGGATGCCTGTGCTGGGCCAGGTCCTTGAAAGGGAAAGGCCCATCTCCCTCCTTGCCCCCCTCCCCCATCGCCATGACAACCGGGTGGAAATAAACGGAGCCCAGAGTTCATCCCGTTCCCAGGGCACGTGCGGCCCCCTCCCAGCCTGAGTTTCCATGACTTCATGCTCTTGGCCCTCGCAGCTTCCTCCCCCTCCAGATGGGCAGTTTTGGAGAGGTGAGGGACTTGGGGGGTTAATTTGCCCCGAGGACCCAGGAGTCCAGGTCCACTGGCTGGCTCACTTAGGCCCACTCAGGTTCAGCACACGCCCAGTGTTTGCGTGCGCCCTGGGGCTTTTGTCTGTGGAGCTTTGATTTTTCTTTGTAAAACGGAATCCTGACACCGGGAGGAGTGGGAACATGCCCCCGGAGATCCCTGGGCATAGTGGAGCCTCCGTGCACGTGAGCTGCGGCCCCTCGGGCCCAGGCCCGGGTGCACACTGACACAGCCTCTCCCACTGTCCCAGTCCTGCCCTGGACCCTCACTCTGCCCCACACTCCAGGGACCTGCAGCAGCTGTGGGCCGCAGGGGCCCAGCAGTCTCCCCTCAAGGCCCAAGGCAGGGCTGTGGTCGGCTCCTGGAGGGCATCTGCTGGGTCTGAGGGAGGAGGGGCTCGGCCCTTCAGTTCACCCCTGAAGCCTCATCCGTTGGTGGCGACTGTGGGGTAGGTCACGTCTAACTAGCACCAGTCAGGATCCCTGCGCATGGGTAGAAGCAGCCCTCTCTTCTCTCCACTTCTGGCCTGTGGGGAGCCAGGAGCCCCCTGCTCATGGCCTCCACTGCTCAAGGCCTGTCCCAGGGCCATCAGGGTCTCTTCCTTGAATTTTATGGCCACTTGGCCCCTGGATCTGTCCAAAAATCCCTGTTGGGAGTCCTGCCTAGCTGGACGTGTGGTATCTGGATGAGCTGAGGGCTGACAGCCCTGTCCCCCTCCCCCCCAGGCCTGTATCGATGAGAACTTGGAGGTGGTGCGCTTTCTGGTGGAGCAGGGTGCCACGGTGAACCAGGCGGACAATGAGGGCTGGACGCCCCTGCACGTGGCCGCCTCCTGTGGTTACCTGGACATCGCCAGGTGAGGCAGGGGGAGGGTGGACAGGGCCTGACAGAGAGGCTGGGGCTCGGACCCCTCTGTCCTGACCTCCTCCCACCCCCAGGTATCTCCTGAGCCATGGGGCCAACATTGCTGCTGTCAACAGCGATGGGGACCTGCCCCTGGACCTGGCCGAGGCTGACGCCATGGAGGAACTCCTGAAGGCGGAGATCGCCCACCGAGGTGGGCCCGTCTGCTGCTGGGAGATGGGGCTCCTCTTCCCCGTGGCCTTGATGTGGCAGAGTTGGGAATCAGACTGTCGGGGGGGGATCAGAGGCTAGCCCCTCCATTTCCTGGGACTCTGACTTCCTCTGCCTCAGTTTTCTTACCTGTGAAATGGGGGTGTAGGTACCTACTCCCAGGGTTGCTTGGCACCTTAAATGAGTGATGGTATAAAGTACTTGTGCCACCACCAGGCACAGAATTAGAGCTCAGACTGACATTGACCCGGACGCCATTTTATCCTCTGAGTCACTGCGGACATTGCGGTGGGGGCAGCTCATCCGGGGGTCTGCGAGGTGAGCGTGCAGGACCCCATGCAGGTGTTATCAGGAGGGTTTGCTGAAGGGGTAGAATACAGGGTTCCTGGGGACCGGTTCCCCCATGCCCAGGGTCACTGAACCCCAGGGGTCCTTAGTATGGGGTCCAGGACCCCGCTGTATGCTTGGCCACATTCATTTTTCTAAGGAGTATGCGTATTGCTTCTAGCAGGTTCTCAGAGGGGTTTGTGACCCCCCACACACCTAAAAGTAGTTGTCTAGGAGGAGTTGATGTGAGGCTCCTGGAGCAGGCTGTAGTCACTGTCCTGGGAGCAGAGGAGGGAGCAGGCAGGTGGGCTGTGGGATGTGAACAGCTTCACCGGGTCTCAAAGGGATTGCAACACGCGTGGGACCCCGCAGGAGCCCTGGGCTGAGAGTGGCTGCCGGGTCCAGCTTCTTGGGTTGGCATCCTTGCCGTGCGGGTGACTGAGGATGTTGGCAGCACCGTGGGGTGGAGGGCAGGGTTCAGTCGGGTCTGGAGGACCAGGGAGGAGGGGCCCTGCTGCAGGCCCAGATGGTGTTGGTCAGGGTGGGGTACACCTGGGGCCTGGGAGCCCTGCTGTGGTTGAAGTGGAGTGGGGAAAGCGAAGGCAGAGCTGGGGACTCCCTCTCCTGTGACTTCGTTTTGAAAGACTTCAAACACAGAGGACGGTTGTGACCTTCACGGAGCAGGTTTGTGGTGATATAATTCACAGTCTGTACAGCTCGCCTGTTAGTAAATCCACAGCGCTGCGCTCCCACTGCCACATCGCTTCAGATGGTTTTGATCAGCCTGAGAGCAAGCCCGCACCCACCTGCTAGCCACCACCCTGATCCCAGGCCCCTCACCCCAGGGAACTGCCCGTCACTTTCTGTCTCTAGGGGTTTGCCAATTTTGGATGTTTCATATAAATGGAATCGTAAAATAGAGATTCATTAGTTTTGTAATTTTGGGACACATTTCTGTGGGCTCTCCTCCCCCTCCTTCCTCTCCTCCTCCCTGCCTCATACATAAATCCACCTCTTTTTTCTTCCCTCCTTCCCTCCCTCCCTCGCTGGCTTCCACCCTCTCTTTCCTGGCCATGTTGAGAATATGTTGCTGACACTGTGACCTCCACCAACTTGGGAGGCAGTGTCTCCCAGAGCAAGGACACTCTCCTAGTAACTCCTGGGATGCAACATTGTTCCTCATGGGGCAGCATGAGGAGCGCTGTTATCAGGACCCTGGTCACACTGGGAGACAGGTCCTGTCTGTCCGCTCTGTTCCTGGTGAAGTTAACCTTGAACTTTGTTCTGGGTGTTGGCCAGGTGGTTGTTCCATGGAAGCATCCTCCTCCTGTTGTGATAAGAAGTAGTCTGTCACTCTGGCTGGTGGGCTCAGTGGTTAGAGTGTCAGCCTTTGCACTGAGGGACACCGGTTTGATTTCTAGTCAAGGGCATGTACCTGGATTGCAGGTTTGAACCCCACCCCAGTGGGGGTGTGTGCAGGAGGTAGCCAATCGATGTGTCTTGCATTGATGTTTCTCTTCTCTCTAAAATCAATTTAAAAAAGACAAAACAACCCATATTAAAAAAAAAAAAAAGATGAAGAGAGTTCTGGAGATGGATGGTGGGATGGTTGCACAACAATTTAGACTTTGTGGGACGTACTATCCAGTTTGGACCCCGCTACTACCTTGCTGCCGTAGTGGGGAAAACGGTCAGGGACTGTGTAAATGTGTGAGCCTGGATATGTTCCAATAAAACTTTATTTACAAGCAGAGCCAAATCCACAGTGACAGGAAGTAGACTGGTGGATGCAGGGGCTGGGGCGGCGGCGCCGGGAGTGCCTGCCTGGGTGTGGGGTTCAGGAACTAGATAGTACAATGCCACCGAGTTGGACTCTTTACAGTAGCGAAATTGATAAACATGATGTTATCTTTATTTTACCACCACACAACACAACAACAAAACCAGGTGGCCTGTACCCCCAGGCTGCAGTTTGCCGGCCCGTGAAGAGCCCTTGTCAATAGACACAGGCAGATCTCCACAGAAAGCAAATTTGAGAAGGATGAGTGCGAACACGTGAAAGAACACAGTGCTAACTATTGCTGAGTCGTCAGTGAACTCAGCCCTTGCCCTCCCCAAAGTCTGGCACATACAGATGTAATGAGATTGGAGGTAGGTGATTCCCTTTAAGGAAGTGGCCGAGGGTGAGAGACAGGGCAGGTCCCTGAGTCCCCAGCACTCTCCAGGCCTCTCCACCCCATACTGGGCCAGGGAGATGGGCCCTAACCACCCAGACATTCCTGGACTAGCTGCCACTGTCCCCCGCCAGCTGGGAGTCCCCAGGTGGTCCCATTGGCGGTTAGGCCCAGGTGCCACCAGGTGGCGCCCACACAGAGCTCGGGCTTGGGTGTATTTGGTCCTTAGCCAGGGATAGTGGGGACTGAGTTTCTGGGATCCCACATAGGGCACAAATTGGCGATATGTGCAGTACGGATACAACAAAAATCACCTTCACAGAGCACCTTCGTGATGGTGGTTACCTTGGGGGCCGCAGGGAGTGGGATGAGATCAGCCAGGGGCACGGGGCTTCCGTTGTCTCTGTTGTTTCATCGTTTAAGCCGAGTGGTGAAAAGTGGAGGTTTCTTGCGCGTGCTGTGTTTTGGAAAGCCAGCTGAGCCACAGTGTGATTGAAAACTTTTCAAGTAGCTGCATTTAAAAAGGTAAAGAGACCCCTGGCCGGGTGACCCAGTTGGTCGAGCATTGTCCCATGCACCGAAAGGTCGCTGGTTTGATTTCCGGTCAGGGCACATGCCCGGGTTGTGGGCTGGATCCCTGGTCAGGGTGCGAACAGGAGGCAGTGGGTTGATGTTTCTTTTTTTTTTTTTTTGTACGTGCCCCTAGTGGGAACCAAACCCGGGACTCTCTGGTCCACAGGCCGACACTCCAACCGCTGAGCCAAACCGGCCAGGGCAGGGTTGATATTTCTCTCTCTCTCCCTTCCACTCTCTCTAACACTTTTAAATAAAATTAAGTAAAAAGAAACAGGTGGAATTAAGGTTAGTAATATATTTTTAACCCAATATGTCCAGAATACTAACATTTCAACATGTAACCAATATGAAGGAAACTTCATGAGTTACTGCACATTTTTTTTTCATACTTCAAAATGCAGCATGTGCCTGGCTGGTGTGGCTCAGTGGTTGAGGGTGGACCCATGCACCAAGGGGTCGCTAGTTTGATTCCTGGTCAGGGTACATGCCCAGGTTGTGGGCCTGATCCCCAGTGGGGGGCATGCAGGAGGCGGCCAGTCGATGTTCTCTCTCATCGATGTTTCTATCTCTCCCTTCCTCTCTCTAAAATCAATAAAGAAAAAAAAATTAAAAAACAAAACAAAATCCAGCATGTGTTTTATGTTTACGACACAGCTAAGCGTGGACTGGCTACATTTCTTTTCTGTCTTTTTTTTTTTTTTATTGACTTTAGAGAGAGGGAGGGAGAGAGGGGGGTGAGAAAGAAAGAAGCGTCGATAACCGATTGGTTGCTTCCTGCACGTGCCACGACCAGGGATTGGACCCACAACCTGGGTATGTGCCCCGACTGGAAATCGAACCTGCCACTTTTTGGTGTACGGGACGATGCTCCTATCAACTGAGCCACACCGGCCAGGGCAGCCCGGACTGGCTACATTTCAGTTGCTCAGTGGCCACGTGTGGCTGATGGCCATTGTGCAGGACAGCTCAGCTCCACGTGGCACTTTGGCAAGTGTAGGAAATTTCACAATTGAAAAAATAGGCAGTAATAAACTTCCCAGGAAAAGGAACATTCTCTAGAGAAGACCCATTTTTTATTCCTGTCTCATTAGTTTCACAGGCAAAAGAATGTAGATTCTCAGTGACAGTCCGTAGCCTCGACTGGGCTGTTTTGATCCAAAATCAACTTACATCTCATTTGAAGTCATACCTTGCCTTTTGCATTCCTGAATGCTGCACCACTTTCCATGAAGCTGACTGGACGCAATGACATTGACTGAGGAGGAGGCCAGATTGTTCTAGGTGATAGCACAGCTGGGAACAGGGATCAGCACTGGCGAGGAAAGAAGCTTTGGCTCCCCGCCGACACGGGCACTTTGTTCAGGGGCTTTTGCTTGGTTTGTCTTACTTAGGAGTTATCAAAGTGATACTGGCAACAAAATGTGTGAAGATGGTGGGCTAAGGATTGTATTAGTAGTAATCAGAAGAGAGAGATAGTCAAACGCTGGGTTTGCTCAATAAACTTTAGGTATTATACTTAAATATAACAATCAAGGTGATGCTTTGGTTGAAATGGGGAAATGCCTGTAAATTCCATTCTCCCAGCCCCAAGCAGGGACTCGGAGACCCTTAGTGGAACCCTGGACCACACAGAACACGAGTGGGAAGTTGCTGAGCTGGTCCAGGCCCTCTGAGTCCCGGAGGAGCATACAGATGGAGAGGGACAGGGCAAGGCACATGGTGAGCCGTGCTTCTTGGACCTTGGGGTGTGAGTCCCACCAGTCACCCCTTCTCATCCTCCCAGGTGTGGATGTGGAGGCAGCCAAACGGGCCGAGGAGGAATTGCTACTTCATGACACAAGGTGCTGGCTGAACGGGGGTGCCATGCCCGAGGCCCGGCATCCCCGCACAGGGGCCTCTGCCCTGCATGTGGCTGCTGCTAAGGGCTACATCGAAGTGATGAGGTGAGCTGGGCCAACGAGGACCCTCCCTATTCCATGCTGTTTCTGTGGGGGCAGTCTGTACCTTCTTGTCTTAAACCTTACTGTGGATTTTGTCCATCTCCATTTTTACTTAATGTATGTACATAAGGCTATGTATTTGCCACTAAATATAGCCTTAGCTGTATCTATAAGTCTGGATGTAAAGGCTTTTCATTGTCACCCAATTTAAGACATTTTTCAACATGTAATTTTTCTTCCTTGACCCATGGATTCTTTAGAGGTGTGTTCTTAATTTTGAAGTACATGGGATTTCCTAGTCATTGTTTCGTTACCCATGTCCTGGCTTAATTGCACTGTGGTCAGAGAGTGGGGTTTGGTATAGTTCCAGATTTCTGAAATTTGTTGAGGTTTGCTTTATTTCATTCCCTGGTATAAGTAAGGTGGAAAAGAATTGTGTTGTCAGGCAGTGGTATATGTAGGTTATTAGGTCAATTTTGTAATCATGCTATTTAAATCTGTATCCTTAGTGGTTTTATCCACTTCTGGTTATTCTGTCAGTTATTGTAAGAGGTGTGATTAAACATCCACAATTGTGGATTTTGAGCATTCCTCCTCATGGGTCTATCAATTTGTTACGTATCTTGAGGCTAGGTTGTTTGGCACATGTAGAGATTAAATTGTTATGGTGCATACTCCCTTTCTGTCACGAGGATCCTGTCCACATTCAGCTGCTCCACCCTCTTCTGTTGGAGTAGTTGGTTCCTTCTTATCCTCAGGCTTCCCTCTCTCTAACCCCCCTCTTTTGTGACATTATGCTTTATTTTTAGTATGAAAATGGAGTTAAGATGAACCCCTCTGTCTGTGTTCACCTCCGTGTTGAATCTCCAGGCAGGTTTTCCAGTGAGGTGTTCAAGATGACCCCTGGCAGCTCCAGGCTCATGTCGCAGCTGCTTGGTACTTGCTCCTGAAGTACAGTGCCTCGTCCTTGTTGCAGCAAAAGCCCTGGGTCTGATGCTCATGGGGCTGGCTTGGGCACCTGCCTGCCCCAGAGCCAATCCCTGTGACAAGGGGAATGGGATACTCTAAATGGTCAGGCCCTGTTGAGAAGGGACGGCACCCACCAGGCAGCGAACAGCAAGTGCAGGACCCAGGGTGGGTGCACCCTTGGGGAAATGGCAGGACGCCCAGCAGGGCCAGAGCAGAGAGAGCTCAGGGGACAGGTGTGTGACTAGGTTGGCAGGGCCACATAGAGAATCTTCTGTTTAACAATGTGTACAGTGTTATAAGCCGTCCTGTCTCTCCATCTTTCCCCGCCTTACGTTAGCTGTTTCTCACTGGCAGAGAGCCTCACACCGGCTCTGTACAGCAGCCGCGCCTGCCCCGAGCTGAGTTTGCGGACTTGCCCTGGACTGTCACCCTGCCTTTCCCTGAACCTCACGGTCTAGGGGTGGTTCTCTCCCGGAGAAGAATGTCTAAGCCGGTGTTTCTCAGCCTTGGCACCGGGGGCATTGGACCAGATCATCCTCTGCTGTGGGGCCGTCCTCTGCACTGTGGGAAGTTTAGTACACCCCTGGCACCAATCCGCTGGGTGCTGCTAACATCCGCCCCTGAGTTGTGGCAGCTGGAATTGGCTCCAGACACCGCCAGCTGTCCCCGGGCAGCGTGGCCCTGGCTGAGAACCAGGGTTCCAAACTGCAGGGCTCCTAGGCCGCTGCTGCCGGCCACCCCTTCTGGGGTCGCACCCTTTTCATAGGCCGGCCCCCACCTGCAGGGATGAGGAGCCAGGTGCCAGAGGCCACCTGCCGAGCCAGGGGAGGGGCTCCAGACAGTGGTCCTTTTGCCACCTGGCCCAGCATGTGGTCAGCACTGTCAGCTGGTACTGCCACCACAGCCCTCAGCCCAGACCTCTGTCCTGGCCCTGACCTGAACCTGTCTGACCCACAGGCTACTCCTCCAGGCGGGCTACGACCCAGAGCTGCGGGATGGGGACGGCTGGACCCCCCTGCATGCGGCAGCCCACTGGGGTGTGGAGGACGCCTGCCGCCTGCTGGCGGAGCACGGTGGGGGCATGGACTCGCTGACCCATGCGGTGAGGCCCTGCCCCCCGCCTTTTGGGACTGGTGGGGGTGGTGAGGAAGCTCCCACACCTCACGATCTTCCCCTTCTTCCCTCGCCCACAGGGGCAGCGTCCCTGTGACCTGGCTGATGAGGAAGTGCTGAGCCTACTGGAGGAGCTGGCGCAGAAGCAGGAGGACGTGAGTCATGGGGGGGGAGGGAGGGAGGGTCGGTCTCTGGTCCCCTGGCTCCCCAGTGCCCGCC
Organism: Tadarida brasiliensis; assembly: GCA_030848825.1. Taxonomy (NCBI): domain Eukaryota; kingdom Metazoa; phylum Chordata; class Mammalia; order Chiroptera; family Molossidae; genus Tadarida; species Tadarida brasiliensis. The sequence continues at coordinate 2,570,036 of CM061276.1, forward strand.
ACCCCAGCACCTGCTCATTCCCACTGGTGACTGAGGCCCTGTGGAGGATGTGAGGAGGGCACAGCTGGGCAGTCTCAGGAGGCAGGGTCTGAGGCCCAGATGGATCTTGGGATGCGGACTGGTAGTCCACTCAGGCTTGGGCTGGGCCTCATCACCCCTGGGGTGCTCCCCGACTAGCACCAGGAAAAACAGGGAGTGAAGAGTGAACGGTGTAGCCCTGGCCGGTTTGGCTCAGCGGTTAGAGCATCAGCCTGCGGACCAGAGAGGCCTGGGCTCAGTTCCCGCTAAGGGCACGTACCTCGGTTGCAGTTTGTCCCCGTCCCTGGTTGGGTTGTGCGAGAGGCAGCCACTCGATGTGTCCCTTTCACATCGATGTTTCTCTCTCTCTCCCTCCTGCTGTATCTGAAGATAAATGCAAAAATGTCCTCAGGTGAGGATAAAAAAAAAAAAAAGAGGGAACAGTGTGGACTTGGGCTCAGACTCGATTTGCTGTGTGAGCTCAGGGAGAAAGTGAGCTGGCCAGGCATGTGTCCGGTGCCGAGAGGCTGGGGAGCAGGATGATGGTGGGTGCACAGCGGTGCATTCACACATGAGACCCAGGGTGGCTCCTGTGGACGCTGGCCGCCACCTGCAGCCCTCTGTGCCGCCCGGGAGCTGAGCGCCCTGTACTGGAGCACCTGCAAAGGCACGACCAGCTGTGTGGCTTGGCCCCCGGTGTTGTGGATGTGCGACCCAGGAGGGACCCCTGTATTCTGCCCCTCCCCAGCATCCCCCTTTTCCCTGCAGCTTCGGAACCAGAAGGCAGCCTCCCAGAGCCGGGGCCAGGAGCCCCAGGTGCCCTCCAGCAGCAAACACCGAAGGTACAGGGAGTCGCCTTGGGGGGCAGGGGGCAGGGGGCAGGGGGCTGGAGGTGCCCGGGTCTTGGGCCCTGACACGCCCTCCTTCTCCACCAGGAGCTCCGTGTGTCGTCTGAGCAGCCGAGAGAAGATCTCCCTCCAGGACTTGTCCAAGGAGCGCCGGCCTGGGGGGACGAGGGGACCCGCCATCCAGGATGACGACGATGAGAAAGAGGAAGGCCCCACAGGTGAGGGGCTGGGGGCCTGGACTCCTGGGTCTGAGGGAGGAGGGCCTGGTTCTCAGAGGCAGCTGGCATATTTTTGTTCTGATCTCATTTTCCCACCCAAGAGCCGACCCCTGCAGAAACCAGAACCCTCAATGGAGTGTCCTCCCCGCCACCCCTTAGCCCTAAGGGCCCCGTGGTGAGTCTGGATGTCCTGGAGGCCATGCATCCAAAGGGTAGGGGAGGGCTCTCATGAATCCTGTAAATCTCTTGTCTGGGTAGTTAGGATGAAGACTACAGTTCCCAAAATCCTCCAGTACAGCTGACTACCTTTTTCTGGTTGCACCTGCTCCAGGGGCTGATGGGAATTGTGGTTTGTTGTGGTCCTTCTGGGGGTAATATTTGAAGTGTATTGGAAGAGGGATTCTTTCTCCATAACAGACCTTTGTCTTCCCCCAGACCTCTGAGGAGGTCCCCTTCTCTAGGCGCTTTGGCCTCCAGAAGACGGGGAGCTCTGGTGCCCTGGGCCCTGCAGACAGGCAGGGGGCCGAGGGAGCCCCTGGGGCTGGGCTGCAGCGCTCAGCTTCCTCCTCGCTGCTGGAAAGGACCTCCACTCAGGTGAGTGGGGTGAGGGGCAGGGGCCCAGGCCCTGCTAGTCAAAGAGAATACTTCCCTCCTTCCCTCTCTCCACAGGCCAAGGAGCCCCGTCTTGCCAGAATTACCCCCACCCCCTCCCGGATGGTGCCAGAGCCCTCTGCCCTGTGAGTACCAAAGGTCTGGGCCTTGCTGAGTGGGAGGCAGGTCTGGCTTCCAGCCTTGTCAATGTGATCCTGAGCAGTTCTGCTGTCTGGGGTCTGGTCCCTGCTCCCCACCACCCTGCCTCAGTTTCCCTTTTGCTGCATCAAGTGAAAACTCACAGTGAAATGTATAAGGCCACAGTGATCTGGCCTCCTGTTGCGTCTCTCCCTGGCTTCCACCTGGCCTTTTCCAGCACAGCACACTCCTGGCCCAGGGCCTTTGCTGTAGCTCTCCCTCCCTGCGGTCTGTTTCATGTCCCCTTCTCTGGGAGGCCCACCATGGCCACTGCTCACACGGCAGCAGTGCCCAGACACGCACCCTCCTGCTCCTGTCCTCGCTCTGCTGCTTTTTCCAGTGTGCTTTACCCTCCTGACGTGTCCTGCGATGGACTAGTCTTTTTTTTTTTAATTTACTTCTTATTTATTTATTTTTGCAATCCTCACCTGAGGACATTCTTCCATTTATCTTCAGATAGAGTGGGAGGTAGAGAGAGAGAGAGAGAGAGAAAGAGAGAGAGAGAGAGAGAGAGAGAGAGAGAGAGAGAGAGAGAGAGAGAGAAACATTGCTGTGAGAGCAATACATCCACTGGCTGCCTCCCGCATGACCCTGACCAGGCCTGGGACGAACTGTAACTGAGGTACATGCCCTTGACTGGAATCGAGCCCACGACTCATTGGTCCAAGGGCCGACACTCTCACCACTGAGTCAGTCTGGCCAGGGTGACCATTCTTTTTATGGTCATTGTTTGTTTTGCATCCTTTTCGCTCAGATCTGACTCGTTGGGCAGAGGTCATTTGTTGCTTTTGCTCACTGCTGTAGCTTGGCTGCCTGCCACCTAAGGCGAGCTTGAGTAACATTTGCTGAATGAATGAATTCACACAGGTGTGAGAGCTCCAGGCCTCCTCCCTTGGATAACTCCACTCCTCCCTCCAGGATTCCGGAGCCTGAATCCCCAGGGAAGCCAACTGCCCCTGCAGCCTCCACAGTGCCCACAGTGGACTCCCGGGACCGCCGGAGGTAAAGCGGCCCTGGCAGCTGTCTCCCCAGCTGGAGTAACCACCTTCCCTAGGAGGCCCCAGGGCTCTGGGCAGGAGCTCCCAAGGGAGCGTTTGCCCCTGGGTCTGCTGAGAGTTGGAGTCCTCTTGCAGAACTTGCCTCCCCCTAAGGGTGTCAGCCATGGGACAGGCCCAGAAGGAACCCTCCCTGAGATCGGGGCCCTTTACACAGGTCCTACCAGATGCCTGTGCGCGATGAGGAGTCTGAATCCCAGCGGAAAGCTCGCTCTCGCCTCATGCGCCAGTCTCGGAGGTCCACACAGGTGTGGGGGTGGGCTGGGGGCCTGGACTCCTGGGTCTGTGGGAGGAAGGGCTGGGGGCCTGGACTCCTGGGTCTGTGGGAGGAGAGGCTGGGGGCCTGGACTCCTGGGTCTGTGGGAGGAGGGCTGGGGGCCTGGACTCCTGGGTCTGTGGGAGGAGAGGCTGGGGGCCTGAAGGGGCTATGGCTTGAGCCTTGGGGCCTTGACTGTCCCCTCTCCCTGCAGGGCGTGACTTTGACAGACCTGAAGGAAGCAGAGAAGGTGTCAGGGAAGGCCCCAGAGCCAGAGAAGTCATGCCCACAGAGCCCGGTGAGGGGCAGCTGGGGTCAGGTGACTGGGCAGTGGGTAGTACAAGAAGCCCTCGCCCTCTGACCCCCCTGCCCCTCTCCCACAGGACCCTTCCTGGCAGCCCCGAGTCCCTGGGGTTGAGAACTCTGATGGCCCTGCCCAGAGAGGTGAGGTCTGGTCTCTGGGAGGTCATCCTCCTGAGCCCACCTGAGCCCTCCCGCTGCAGTCTCCCATTTTCCTGGAGTCTTGGGCCCAGGAACCCTGACACCACAGAGGGGATTCCTGATTCTTGCCCCTCCCCCAGTAGACGCGCCTGACGGGCAGGGTCAGGGACCACAGGCCGCCAGGGAGCATCGCAGAGTTGGCAAGGAGTGGAGAGGGCCTGCAGAGGTGAGGGGTGGGGTCAAGTGGGGCAAGCTGGAGTTGTGGGTGGGCCTTGGCAGGGGTGGGGAGTGGGGGAGTAAGGGCACACCCCTCTTTGGGCATCCCGCTGAACCCCATCCCACCCACAGGGGGAGGAGGCGAAACCAGCGGACGTCAGCCCAGAATCCAGGTACAGGGTGGGCAGGGCAGGATCTGGGCCATCTGCTGGCTGTGCGCACCCCCTGACGCTGCGCTTTGCCTCCACCCCAGCACTCCAAAGGCCGGCCCCTCATCCCGAAGGCTGCGGGACCGCAACCCAGAACCACAGCCTGAAGCAGAAGAGCCGGAGGGAGGCTTCAGGAAGGTTCGAGACCCCCACACCACAGTTGGTGCTGTTAACCACTCCTATAAGTCGGCCTGTAAACCCCTGCCCCACTGCCTGGCAGTGCCTCTGCCTGCCAAGTTCTGGCACTTCATCCTCATCCTCGCTGTCTCACTTGACCTCCCCTGTGTGCCCCTCCTGCAAACCCACGGCTTGGCAGGGCGGCAGCTCAGGCCTGACCCAATGCCCCTCTTCCCGGTGCCCACAGCTCTACGCACAGCTGCGCAGTGAGAACGAGAGACTTCGTGAGGCCCTGACCGAGACCACACTGCGGCTGGCACAGCTCAAGGTGGAGCTGGAGCGCGCCACGCAGGTGAGTGAGCTGAGGCCCTGCAGATGAGCCGGCATCCCTGTGCCAGGGGCTCAGGACCTGAGTCCTGGAGCTGGAGCAATGAGGGGTGGGGTCTGAGCTGAGCTCCGCCTTCAGGAGGCGGGGCCTCAGCAAGGAGGATGGGGCAGGGAGTTGGTGTCTCCTTTCCAGGGTGCAGGCCCTGATAGCAGGTCTAGGACCCTGGGGGCAGGGCTTGTGGGTGAGCCACGGGCTGCGCAGTGGGGTCCAGCTAGAACCCTGGACTGCCTTCCCTCTCTCGCTGCAGGTTTCCCATTCCTGGCCATTGCTGTTTGGACGTTTCTCTGACCTCTGCTCTTTCTCTCCCCACCAGAGGCAGGAGCGCTTTGCAGAGAGGCCGGCCCTTCTGGAGCTGGAGAGATTCGTGAGTGGGGCAGCTGGGGTGGGGTCAGGACGTGTCCCTGGCCTTACAAGCTATGGAGGTCTGCATGGAAGGGTCACACTGACCTTCTAAACTGGCCCTTTGACCTTTCTGCACCATTCTCAGACTTACTCAACCTCTGACCCTCCCCACCCCCAGTCCCTTGCCCTCACCTTCCCCCGTTTCTTGCAGGAGCGCAGGGCCCTGGAGCGAAAGGCCGCTGAGCTGGAAGAGGAGCTGAAGGTGAATACTGATGGGGCGCTATGGGCCGTGGGCTCAGCCCGCCCGGGGCTACCAGCTGACCCCGTCCTATCCCACAGGGCCTGTCCGACCTCCGGGCTGACAACCAGCGACTCAAGGATGAGAACGCGGCCCTGATCCGCGTCATCAGCAAACTCTCCAAGTGACTTCGGAGGACTTGCCCCGCACCCGCATTTATACAGCTGCTTCTGCCACACGCACCCCTTCCCCTGTGTGAACACGAGTGACAGGGCTACTGGGGAGTCTCTGAGAAGCCATAGCCTCCCCTCGGGACCTCCAGACTTGGAGGGGAGGACAGAGTCCCTGGGAGCCGAGGGGGGGCCATCTGAGGCCACGATGGAGGCGGGAGGCTGAGCCAGGTAGGGGGACCAGGGCTGCAGGTGGGACCAGGAAGGAACCGAGGACCACGAAGCACCAGGACCAGTAGCTAGGACCAGAGTGGCCACCTGGAGGTCCCCTCTCACGTGTGATGCCACCCAGTCGCCCCCCCCCCCACTCCTGAACAGGGATCCGAGAATGTGCCAAGTGTCCCACCAGCCTAGGCTGGGTGGGCCTGTATATAGGGTCCATGTGCAATAGGGAGGGACGTCTTCTATTTTTTGCTGCCCCCTCCTGGACACTGTCTGGGCAGGGGGAGAAGGTATTTTCAAGACATAGCACAGGCACCACAAATAAAAGTCGTGAAGTTGCCACTCAGTGACTGTCCCCTGCTGGAGGTGGGGCACTGCTACTGTGCTTGGCTGTGCGTTTCAGTGACCACACCACAGGAGCGTGCGGGTGGGGCACCGAGGAAGGTAGGTGCATGCTCCAGGCTGGGAAGTGCCTTCAGGAAGAGCCAGTTGGAGGAGAGGCCCAGCCCAGGGCTGACATGGTCACCAGCAAGGTGGCTGTGAGTATCGAGCTGGGGAGCTTGGGTCTGGTCGTCACTGCTTTTGAGCAGAGTCAGTTGCCAACATTTAACATCCTGGTAATTCACATAGAAAAATCTGGAGTTTGACTTCTCTGAAAACAGGAAGCTGTGGCAGTGTGAGCTCTTCAGCCCTGCATGGTAACAGTTGGCTGGGGCTGAGTAGGAGCCATCTTCTTCCAAGGTGGGGCGTTCATTTGTTCATTCATTCATTCATTCATTCTTGGTCATGCTCTGTGTGCCAGGCCCTGTCCTATCTGTTGCTGATACAGTAGTGAATGAAAAAGGCAAAGATCTGAAACATCTTAGGAGAGGCATAAGGCATCCAACAATAAAATGAGTACATTTCAGGTGGTGGTACTATGAAGAAAAAGCAGGGAGAGGGGAGAGGGAGGATGGTGTGTGTGTGTGTGTGTGTGTGTGTGTGTGTGTGTGCAGAAGTACATGCATGCGTGCATTTTGTACAGTGTGGTCAGAGTAGGCCTCACCAAGAAGCTAGCTCAGGCAGATACTTGAAGGCATCAGCGAATGAGTCATGTCAGTATTTGAGGGGAGAATCTTCTGGATGTTGAGAATGCATGTGCAAAAGCCCTGGGGTACAAGTGTGCCCAACATGTTGAGGCACAGGAAGAAGCTGATGTGTCTGGAGGGAAGTAGTAGGGGATGGGGTTGGAGAGAGAATGGCTGACCATGTAGGGATGTGTCCCTGGTAAGGACTGGAGCTGAGGTGGGACCTATGTTTGAACGGGTCCCTTTGGCTGCTACATTGAGAACAGCCTGGGGGATGGCAATGAGGGACAGAAACAGGGAAACTAGCCTGGTTTGCTCATGTGAGTCAGTTGTCTGATTCAAGCCTTGTTCCTATCACTATCCAACCTATAAGGACATCCTGGTGACAGTCTCCTGCAATATTCCCAGCATCATTCCCTTTAGCAGCCTAGATGGCAGCATGGGGGTTTGTTGAGTGGAAAACTGTGTTTGGAGCAAGCAGGTTTGGGGACTTGCTTGCATCCCTGGTTCCTCTGTTAGAAATGAGGGTTGGGACACCAGACAGGAGGTTGAAGGGTTAGACAGCCATGAGGGATGAGGGTGTTCTAGGATGAAGGAATGGCAGGAAGAGGGAAGCGGAGCAGTGGTCCCGAGAAGCTGGTGAACCTGGCCAGGCACAGGCCATTTGGTGGCTCAGGTAGAAGTTGAGCTCTATGGGGAGCGGCCAGCAGGAATTCTGTCTGGGGAGCTTGGTGGTGGGCATTCTGGGGAAGCAGAAGGAGCCATGGGAGGACGAGGAAAGAGCCTTCTTTCCAAAGCTGGAGGAACGTCCAGTCTGGACGAGGCTGGGAGCCAGAGAAAACCAGGCTGAGCCTGGCTGGTCAGAGGGAAAAGGAGCTGGTTCTGGAGGTCATAGGAAGCTTCCTGCTGAGCTGTCATCTCACGAGATGAAGAGTGGCCAGGAAGCCTCTGGCACCTTTAGGATGCTGGGAGACTAACCTGGGGGATGAGGGCAGGCTTCCCGGAATTGGGTGTTTGAACTGGCCCTGGAAGGCTGAACAGGAGTTCACCAGGCAGAGAATTGCTTTTCCAGCAGCAGAAACCAGCAAATGCAAAACCACAGTGGTTGAAGAGGTTTGGGGAGTGTTTGGAAAAGGGTAGGACCAGAATGCATGGAAGAATGAGGAAGTGAGAGATGAGGTTGAAGAGGTGGGTAGGGACCAAACCACTTGGGGCTTCGAATACCAGGCTATGGAGCTAAGAGGGCAATCGGAAGCCAGAGAAGGATTTTGAGCGAGGGACAGGCTGGAATACTGAGTGTTCAGAAGATCCCTCTGGAGTGATGGAGGTCAGGAAGAAGCCTGGGTTGGGGCTCTGGGTAAGGAGAGGAGTATTCAGAAAGAGAAACCAAAGAAGGTTGGGGGCGTCCCCTAGATTCCTTTCCTCCTGTGAAACTAGTTGGGGTGAGGGGCAGGTTCCTGAGCCCCCTGGTAGCCAGTAGAGAAGGGACAACAGTTGACAGCCTGTTAAAGAGGAAGCTGTTTATAGACTGGGCAAACATCACAATCAACAGGGCTCCCAAGTGCGCCCTCTCCCGGGGTGCGCCACAAGCGCGGTCCTTGCATTGTCTTCCCCTGCACCCCTCCCGCTCCGGGCCAGTCCTCGCTCAGGACACTTCAGCAAGGATGGTCCGTTTTATGCACCGGGATAGGGGAAGACCAGAGCTGGAACAGGTCCGCAATCCTTCGAGGGGTCTATTGGTGGGAGGCCTGCAGAGTCCACTCTCCCGCGGGGCGCGGGGAAACCCGCTGCCTGGACACTTCTACCGGAGGGCCGGGAAGGGTCAAATGACCTCTGACTCTATCTCTCCTTCCACCTTCTTCTTTTGCTTCTCCATCACCGCCTCCAGCTCTGACACTTTGTCCTGGAGGGCAGGGTGGAAATCGGGACTCTGGCGTCCGAGTCCTGGGCACCCCCTCCCCGGTCCCGGCCCGGGGACGAGCGTCCCGGCTCACCTCCAGCAGTGCGCGCTGCACGGTGACCTGGCTGTACACGCGGGCCCCCTCCTCCGGGCTCACCGCCCGGAACTCATTTTTTTGTAGCGAGAAGATCTGCACGCCCGTCAGCACGCCCAGCGCGTCCACGGTCCTGAGCAAGGGCAGCGGGGGCGCGGTCAGGCCTGCCGGCCAATCAGAGCTCAAGCCCCACAAACCAATCACTTCACGCTCGGCCAGCCATTTGCCCAATCAGCAGCATTCTAGCTAAGCAGGCTCCGCTGAAGTCTCCTGAATCCCCACCCACCAATCATAGCGTGCCATAGGTGGGCGGGGCACTTCTGAGAAAGGCGGGACTGCTTGGGAAAACATGCCAATCACAACCTGCCATTCATCGTTGTACCCAGACAGACCCTCGCTTTGGACCAATCCCGGTCACCCGCGGTCCTCCACGCCCCCCCCTGGGCCAATCAGAACACTTCGTCTCTAGTGCCCAAATCTCAGGCCTCCCGAGCCGGCACCCGCTACTCACCCGGAGCTAAAGCCCTTGGCCTGCAGCCAGGCGCGCACCTCTGAGGCGCTGGAGCGCGGGCTGAGCTGCGGCTCCGGCGCGCGGGGCCCCGGGGCTGTGCGGCTGGGGCCCGAGAGGCCCTGGGCCAGGCGCGCCTGCAGCTCCTCGTTGACACTGAGCATCTGGCAGAATTTCTCTGTGAGCGGGAAAGAAACCCGGAGGGAGGACGGACTCAGAGAGAAGGGTCCTCGTGATGGGCCGGAGTCCACCTACTCTTTCTGAGCCTTGGTTTCCCCGCCTGCACGGCGAGAACTGGACCGCTCCCCGGACGAGGTGCCCCCACCACTTACCCTTCTCGCTGGGGTCCAAGTTGTTGAGGTTGTCGCAGCTGTCCCAGTGGGGCCGGGTAGGGGCAGGAGCCACGGCCGGGGCCGGGGCCGGTGGGGGAGGGGGCGTGCTATTCTATAGAGGACCAAGAGGAGAGCACCTGGGATCAGAGAGAGGACTCCGAGTCGCAGCCCCTCCTTACGGAGATACATTTCTGAACCCCAAGCACCTCCTCCGCCTTGACTCGGCATACCCCTCGTTCCCAGGACTCAGGATCTGGTCCCCAGCGCCTCTTCCCTCAAGACCCGAGAGTCTTCCTTGGCTCACCAGAATGCGGGCAGGGCTTTGGCTGCGGCTCCCCCCGGGCCCTGGGTGGGGTGTCAGGATATTATAGGGCACATATCCCTCCTGTCCCCGTTGGTCCCGAACTTTCCACCACTTGCGCTTGTTATCCAGGACCTGGGGGAGGTAAGAGGGGAGGGTTCAGAGCCTGTGTCTGGAGTTAGTGTTGGGCCGACTCCAGCCCCTCAGCCCCCCACCCCTCTAACCTCCAACACGTCCCGATGCTTGACCGATAGCTCGCTGTTGTTGCGGGCCTGGAAGTCATAATTGCATAGGACCCACTTTCCCGCTGGCTCCGGCTCCGGCTGGGGCTCAGCTTCTGGCTCCGGATCTTGGTGACTGAGGAGAAGGGGGAGGGTTGGAGACAGGAGGTAGCCAGTCCCACTGTTCTGGGCTGTAGGGTGTTGGTGTGAGCTGGGGTTAGAGCCAAGCAGGGGCCAAGGCAGGGGTACAAGTTAGTGCTGTTAATAGAGACTTGACATTGGAATAACAGCTTGCATATATTTTGCTTCTTATGTGCCTGGCAATGTGCTATAAGGGTACTAACATCAGCTCCATTTTATAGATGAGAACATTCAGGCTGAGAAAGATAAAATGTCCCAGATCACACAACTGGGAACAAGCTATTTATTGAGCAATGACTAAGTACTGGGCTCATGCATAACGCTAACTCACAGTCACAATAAAAACAATAGTTAATACTTTCATAGCATTTACTACGTGCCAAGAACTGTTCAAAGTCTATTACATATCTTAGCTGATTTGATTCTCCAGACAACCCCTGGTAGAACAATGAATGTGGACCCCCACCTTTCTCTTCCTGCTCCCAGAGACCCTGTTATTATTTCCACTTCACGGGTGAGGAAGCGGATGGATAGTGAAGTGAAGTGACCCACTGATGTAAAGGTCTCAGCAGGAAGAGGCACAGCCAGCCGGGGACCTAGGCAGGCTGGCCCTAGAGTCCACGTCCTGAGCAATTCTACTCTCCTGTGCTATGCAGCTGGACGTGAACTTGAGCTCTGCCATGGCTTTGAGCTCTTAACTGAAACCCTGTACAACCTCATGGACTTCTCACTCTTCCAGGGATTATTATTTCCATTTTTTCCTCCAAAGAACTTGAGGCACAGAGAAGGTGAGTGAAAAGCTGGAGGTGTCAGAAGCACGGGGATGAGGGCGGGGTTCCGCAAGACCAGGCAGCTGGGGGAAGGGGAGTGGGATTTGGGCTCTGAGCCCTCAGTAAGAAGGACCTCAGCCCGGATCAGGCCTACCTGTGCAGGGGAGAGGGGGGTCTTCAGGGCCGCGGTGCCCCCTGTGTGGGGCTGGCAGCTCCCAGCACGCTGTCCCTGCTGAGGCCCTCTGCAGACCCCCCTTCTTCTCCTCCAGCTTTGCTGCTTGGTTTCTTCTCATCCCATGCGGCTTCCCTCCCATTTGGCCCCCCACTTGCCCAGGCACCCTAGAATCCTGGCCCCTCTATACCCCTTTTCTCTCAGGACCCAAGAGTCTGCACCCCCATTACTTGTTGGAATCATGAAGTTGGACCCGCAGTTCTTTCCTCCCCCAGAGACCCAGGAGTCCAGGTCGTAAGCTTTAATTTCTTTGCCCTTTTAACCCTTAAAGGCTCCCAGTCTGATGCCCAGCAGGGACTGAGACAACTGCTATAACGCTTTGGGAAAGCAATGGTCCAGCCTCCTGGCTTTACCCCTCCTGGGGGTCCAGAGAGACTGCCACTTCCTAACTTTCCCAGAAACTTATCCCTCAGCCCTTGAAGTCCTAAGCCTGTTTCTCTGGGTGTCTAAAGTCCCAAGTACCAGACTTGAACTCTTCCTCAAAACCCAAATATTTAATTCCCAGCCTCTTCCCTCCAACACCCAGGGCTCTGTCCTGGTAGGGACCCTGGCAGGGAGTTTCCCAGATCCTGGGAAACCAAAGTGCCTTCTCCTAGCCCTCTGGGGACTCAGGGGTCAACCTCTCAAGACTTTACCTACACCCAGTGCCCTCCTCCCTCAGACCCAGAAGTCTGGGCCCCGCTCCCTCCCCCCTGCTCCTCCCCCCTCTCCCAGCCCCACCCCGGCCTGGTCACCACCTCACCCACCTGCGAAGAGTCGGGAAGACAGAAGGAAAAAGACAGAAAAAGGGGGGGGGCCGAGTCAGCGCTGGGAGGCCCCAGGATGCACCCCTCCTGGACCCCACCTGCCCCGCCCTGGGGCTGACACTCACCCATTGACAGCGATCTGGGGGGCGCTTTGCTGCAGGAGATAAGAAGGCAGATAGTCATGGAGGGGGGTGGCCTCCTCCCAGACTTCCCAGTCCTGGCCCTGCTTTGTCGCCTGGGGGAGCCTGCTGCCCCCTCCAAGCCCTCGCCTCACCTGCCGGCGCCGCCGCTCGTGCTGTAGCTGTTTTTCTACTGGGTCCTCCCAGGGGCGGCCCTGCGGGTCTGTGGCCGGGGGCTCCCAGCCGCTGTAGAACTCGGGGCTGTATGGGGGTCCCTCCTCCGGGGGCAACTCCAGCCTGTAGCCAAAGATGGGCAGACGACTCAGGGACCCTGGTTGGCCGACTTAGCCCTGTCATTGACTTCACTTTCACCTGTCCCTAAACCTCACTCCAACTCAGATATTCTATCCTCGTTTCTTTAAAAATGAAAAAATTTTTTTTAAATTTATTGATTTTTAAAATGTATTTTTATTTAATTTTATTTATTTGTTCACCCTGCCGGTGTGGCTCAGTGGATTGAGCATCGTCCCATGGACTGAGAGGTCCCAGTTCGATTCCCAGTCAGGGTACATGCCTGGGTTGTGGGCTCGATCCCCAGTAGGGGGCATGCAGGAGGCAACTGATCAATGTTTCTCACATCGATGTTTCTCTCTCTCTCTACCTTCCTCTCTCTCTAAAAATTTTTATTTTTCATCACCATTTATCCCCTCTACACACTCTTCCACCTCCCCCAACCCCTCCGCCTATCCTCACTTCTTTATGCCAAGCCCTGCCCCTGCCTCTAAGCTCCGCTCCAATGACATAAATTATATTTCTAAATACACTGATTCCAACTAATGCTCGCCCCCAGCTTCTGAATCCAAACCGGTTTCTAGCTACACACATCCCTCCCTGGCTCTACCCCTACACCACGAGGCCCTCTGCCTCCAAGAGCACAGACTCCACCCCCTTTTCAACCCACAGGCCAAACCCCTCTTAAACCCCGCCTCTTCAATATAGCTCCGCCCTATAGCCCTGCTCCATTCCTCTAAGCTCCGCCTTTCGTTCCTGTTCGATGCAGTCTTTAACCTCTTCTTCACACTAATTTCTGGCTTTTCCTCCAGTCAGATGCTGGCATTTGTCCTAGGTCCCACCTTTTCTTTATTGGCCACACCGTCCTATCTAAGGCCCGCTCTAACCCTTCCTTCCCAGTCTCACCTTTCCAATCACCATATCCCCTACCTCACAGCCCCTTCTCTCCTGCAATTACCACGCCCCTGCCTCCCAGCCACTCCCCTAATCACCAGGTCCCTCACCCCGGGCGGGTCCACGAGTCCCCCAGCGAGGTCCAGAGAGCATTTTCACTTGGGGTGACATTGTCCCGCAGCAGTGCCACGGCCTCGGACGTCAGGTGCGGCCGCCGAACGCCGCTCGCAAGCTGCGGTCCGCCAGACATGTCCACAATCTACCAGGGGGGCAGGAATGGGCACACCGTCAGACCCTCTAGAAGTGGAACCCCGATTCCTCCTGCTGCTGGGGGACATGAGGGCAGAGGGAGGTGGTCTCACCATTTGCAGAGGTCCGAACAGGAAGTGCAGCAGCTCTGGGGAGGAGGGGTTGGCGATGTTGCCTCGCAGCCGTGCCTACGGAGCGGGGGCGGGGCTGGCATTAGTGCGTGGACAGGTCAGGATCCCCATTGCCCCTGCCCCTGAGGCCCCGCGCTGGACGCATGCTCACCAGCAGGCTGAAGGCGTACTTGATTTTCTGAAGCACGTCGGTGTACTCGGCCTCGCTGGGCGGCTTGGCCCGCAGCGTCAGGAGGCCCTCTGTGGGCAGGGGTCAGGCAAGGTGATAGGGGACACAGACAGCGTCAGAGAGAGGGAGAGCCCCAGTGAGATCGCGATGGGGAGTCAAACTGGCAGGGGGTGCGAGGGGAGACCCTAGGGGGAGGGAGACTATTTGGGAGTGACCAGGGGAGGGGGGGTTCGGGATCCCACCCGGTGGCACCCCTCACCCCCGGCCTCCCGGCGTCGGGTCCTGCGGCCGCGCTCCCGATGCTCCAGCACTCGGGCCGCCTCCGCGGACTTCTGCAGCTTCGATACGAAGCTCTCTACGTCGTCGAACACATGGTTCAGTATGTCCTGGGGGACAGAGCAGGTGGACGTGCGAGATCTCTGAGTCGCGGGCCCTCATCACTCCAGTCAAAGCCCTCCAGCCGGGCGCGCTCAGACACACCCTCAGCCCAGGCCACACCTTCTGATGCCTGGCCCTGCCCCCAGTCGGCCACAGCCGGTCACACCCCCAACTCTGACCACGCCTCCAGACCTGGCCCCACCTCCTGACGGAGGACACACCCCCAGCCGGCCCCGCCCCCGGACGCCTGGCCCCGCCCCGCTCACCACGTCCCGTTCAGCCTGCAGATTGGCCAGGTCGGGGCCGCGGGGGCCCAGGTCCGGGGAGGCCGGGTCGGCGCTCCTGGAGGTCTCCGCCGGGCCGGGCCTCCGCGCCGCTTCCGCCTCAGGGATGGGCTCCGTCTGGGGTCGCCCGCGGTCCGGGACCGACTCTGCGGTGCTGATCGATGCGCGGAACGACGGGCGGCGCTGCAGGGGCGGGGTCTCCGCGGCGGGCGAGGGGCGGCGCTGCAGCTCCTCCTGCGTGGCCCTGCGGAGGAAGAAGGGGGAACCTGTGGCTCGGTCCCCCTTGTAGTCCAGGGAGGGGAAAAATTCGGGGCTTAAAACAGACACAGTGGCCCACATGGGTCAAATCTAGGCTCAGAGTGATAGGGAGAAATCCAAGATATTGGGGGGTGGGGGTGGAAAGCACCTCTCTGGAGGAAAACAGGCCAAGGGAGGAGAAAACGAGGACCAGAATCGGGAAAAGTAGGGTTCTGGAGAAGAGGAACACTTGTCTGGGATGTACAGGCAAGACTTGAAGAGGTTTTGTTTGACTCCGTTCAAAATTCCTTCTGCTCTAGGCTAGTGGTAACAGCCCATTTCTCGGATGGGGAGACTGAAGCCCAGAGAGACCCACCCCTTTTCTCCCCGGCTTCCAGCCCAGCCCCCCTTACCTGAGCGCCGCCGCTCTTCGATCCCCATGGCCGGAGCGGTAGTTGTGCAGAGCCCCCTGGATGTCTTCGTGGATCAGCTCCACCTGCCAATCACGCGGTCAGACCACGCCCCCACCCCACCCACCGCCCGCCTCGAGCCGCACGCGGGATGGATTCCTTGGCTAGGTCCCAGACCACGTCCAGTCATCATTCACACATGTGGTTCCACGCAGGTCCACGCCCTAGACTCACCCCTTCGCCCTAAATCTGTCCCTGACTTAGGCCACGCACCCACCCACGGAGGCCCCATCTAGGTGGTTCCCCACCCCTAGACCACAAGCACCCCCCATCCCAGTTCTGGTGGTCCTCTAGGCCCCTTCTCCCTGTTCTGTCCGAACCCTGGAACCTGAATCCAACCTGCCCTCAAAGCCCCCTCCCCTACAGAACCTTTTCCAGGCCCCGCCCCCTCAGCTGGCCTGACCCCGCCTTTGCCCCAGGCCCCGCTCCTTTCCAGCCCCTTCGGGGGATGCGCGGGGTCCCAGCTCCTTCCTCCCCAGAGGCCCCCAACCCCGCCGCTCACCCCCAGACACAGGCCCTGGAAGAAGTGCACGTCGGGCTGCGCGCGCTCGGGGTCCTGGCACACCAGCAGCAGCAGCGAGCGGCTCCGGCCCGGCGGCATCACCGTGTCGCAGCGCACAATGGCACCCAGCGGGTAAGACTCCAGCTCCTCCTGCGGGGCGGGACGGCGGGTAAACTGAGGCTCGGAACCAATGACACTACTACAGGGGGACAGAAGTGCCAGCAAGTGCTGGCACTACGCAGGACAACCCCGCGATAACACAGGTTTCATAGATGAGGCTAATAGGGCTCAAAGAAGGGGCGGGTCCTTTGCCAAAGTTCCCAGCGGAAGGACGCACAGAAACCAAGATTCACACTAAGACCCCTAGGGCCAAGCTCTCCATGCCTGGCTGCTCAGTCCAGCCGCGTCTTCCACCCCCGTGTTCCCTGGCACCTTGGAGACGTGGTCGAGCAGCGTGACGTGGTCGGGAGACACGCGCAGCAGCATCTCCTGGGCCCAGACGCGGCCCTGGCTATCCATGACGGCCAGCTTCCTGGAGGCGTCCTCCACGGTGTGCACGCCATCCTCCTCGCCCAGGCAGAACGTCACCAGGTGCTGGCACGGGCCACGGAGAAAGCAGTGAGTCCCGGGATAACGCAGGGTGGGCTCAGAATCCCCTGGAATCAGCCTTCTGGCTTGTGGCTAACCACACCTCCTCCAGGAAGCCTTTCTGATCACTTGCTCCACCTATGGGCGCCTCCACTCATTGCCCTTTGTTTCTCTGTCATCAGAGTGACTAGCGCCTGGGTCTGTCTTCCCACGAGACTGGAGGCTCCTTGAAGGAGGAAATGGTCTGGATTATATCTAGTTCCTTCAAAGCACCTCTATGTGCATCAGAGCACCTGGCACCCTTTGCTGTGCCTCTGGACCGAGTCTGACCCCTACTCATCCAGGGTTGTATCTGATTTGTGCTTGTGGCCAAACTGTCCAGGTCAAGAGCTGGTCCTGATGAAAAGTAGGCAGATCAGAATGGAATTGAGTTCCTCCACGGATACCCGTGTCTGAGGCAAGGCAGAGGAAGTCCACTTTGTGGAGGAGCAAACTGAGTTTCGCAAGTTCTTTCTGCTTGGAAGCCCAACTGCTTTCAACACCCTCATCTCCTTTTGTCCCAGAACACTCCCTGTGGCAATGCAGACCCCAGACTTACATTGACTAGATACTGGGAAATGTCGGACATCACCAGAGTGGAGTAACGCTTCCTCTGCTCTGTGAGGGAGGAGGAAGATGAATCAGGAGACCTGGGTCCCCAGTTCCCTCCTCCTTCAGACCCAGGAGTCCAGGCCCCAGCCTCTCCTCCCCCAGACCCAGGAGTCCAGGCCCCCAGCCCCTCCTCCCTCAGACCCATTTTCTCTCAGCCTGGAGTTTCCTTGCCCATAAACTCACCATAAATGGACTTGGCACTTGGTTTGGGGGCAGCTTCTGGGCTGGTGAAGGAAAAGAGGGGTGAGAGGGACTGTGGGAATTGGGGGTAGATCATGGGGGTTTCACATGCCCAGAAGAGCAGCAACTTCATTATGAGGGCACTGGGGAGCCATGGAGGGTTTTGAGCAGAGGAGGAGAGGTTAGAGCTGGACTTTAGTAAGACAGATGAGGTGATGGTACTGGGTAGTGGTGGGGAGTGTTGTCTCAACTGTCACACAGACCTGGGTTTAAATGCCCTGTCCAGCTACTGTCTTGCCATAAGTCCCAGAGTAGGAGACGTCATCTCTCCTGCCTCAGTTTTCCTATCTGTAAGATAGGGGTTAGCTACCCTGTAGCTTCCATCTGGTAGGCCTGCTGGGTGAATTCAATGAGATGAGGTTGTTGAAGTGTTCTGCAGTCTCAATAACTTTATTATCATTATTACAATGCTAAGGGCTTAGCACACAGCAGTTGCTTAATAAATGGGATTTTTTTTTTGCCCTGGCTGGTTTGGCTCAGCGGTTAGAGCATTGGCCTACCTACCAAAGAGTCGCGGGTTTGATTCTGGTCAAGGCATGTACCTCGGCTATGGTTCGTCCCTGGCCCTGGCTGGGGTCGTGCGGGAGGCAACCAATGGATGTGTCTCTCTCACATTGATGTTTCTCTCTCCCTCCCTCCCACTCTGTCTCAAGATAAATAGAAAAATATCCTCAGGTGAGGATTAAAAAAGGGGGGGGGATTTTTATGATAACATTAGTATTTGGAGCAGATGGAGAGTTACCGTCTTCCCCCACCACCCCCATGGGCCAGGCTCTACCCAGCCAAATCCTTCTCTGTCTCCCGCCTTCAACCTCCTCTTCAAGGTCACCTTTTCCAAAAAGAATCCTTGAGTCCCCATGTCCACGGAACTAACAGAGTCTCGGAGCCCAGGTGGGGTCAGGGAGGAGGAATGAAAAACCCTTTCAGTCACATGTGTGCTCTTTATCCTGCTCTTGTAAGCTAGAACTCTCCACAATTTGATTACCTCTGGGCTGGAGAACCCACTACCTCACATCCCTCATGCAGCTGTTCCCATGTGTCTGCCTTTCTCCTCCCTGCTCACTCACTGAGCCTTCATTATAAACACCCCTGACTTCTTAGCAAAGGGTTGATATATTTTTTTCTATTTATTGATCTTAAAGAAAGAGGAAAGAGAGAGAGAGAGAGAGGGAGGGAGGGGGAAAGAGAGAGAGAGAGAGAGAGAGATTTGTTGTTCCACTTATCTATTCATTCATCGATTGATTCTTGTGTGTGCCCTGACCGGGGATCAAACCCGCAACCTTTCGTATTGGAACGATGCTCTAACCAACTGAGCTACCCGGCCAGGGCAAAGCGTCGATATTTAATAAGATAACAACAATGGCAATAGCAGTTCCTGTGAGTTGAGCCCCTGCTGTGAGACAGATTCTGGGTTAAGTCTTGTGCATTGTCCCACCAAGCTCTCCAAACTGTCCCTGTTTGGCCGGGCCGGGTGGCTCTGTCGGTTGAGCGTCGTCCTGTACACTAAATACTTTGCAGGTCTGATACCCATCAGAGGCAACCAATGGATGTTTCTCTCTCTCTCCCTCCCCCCCTCTCTAAAATCAATAAAAATGTCCTTGGGTGGGACTGAGGCCCAAAGAGGTGACGCACTTTGGCCAGGGTCACACCACTGCTGAGTGTTAGTGTCCAGATTAGAACCCAGAGCGGAGCTCAGCTACAGGGACGGAGGCAGCCAGGGCTTCCTACCGAGAGTCCAGACCCTGGGTGTGGGTGAGAGGGTGGGGGCGGTGTGCCGGGGTCGGGGGCCTGGTGGGCAGGGGCCACTTACCTGGTGGTGGTGCTCATGGTGCCGAGAGTGGGCAGCACTTGCCACCGGGAGGTGCCCTGGGAGCCAGCAAAGAGGTGAGGGCCTGACCTGACTTACAGGACCTATGATTCCGGCCGGCCCCTCCTCCCTCAGACCCAGGAGTCCAGGCCCCCAGCCCCTCCTCCTTCAGACCCAGGAGTCCAGGCCACCAGCCCCTCCTCCCTCAGACCCAGGAGTCCAGGCCGCCAGCCCCTCCTCCCTCAGACCCAGGAATCCAGGCCCCCAGCCCCTCCTCCCTCAGACCCAGGAGTCCAGGCCGCCAGCCCCTCCTCCCTCAGACCCAGGAGTCCAGGTCCTTGGCCCCTCCTCCCTCAGACCCAGGGGTCCAGGTCCTTGGCCCCTCCTCCCTCAGACCCAGGGGTCCAGGTCCTTGGCCCCTCCTCCCTCAGACCCAGGGGTCCGGGCACCCAGCCTCTCTTTCATACCTAATACCTACCCTGTGCCCCAAATCCTTCGGAAATCTATGCACCCAATTCCCTAATCTACATGTACCTCACTTTCCTCCTCTACCCAGGGTCCAGTCTCCCAGCTTTATCTGCTCAGGGGCCCAGTCCCAGCTCCGAGGTTCTCATCCGTAAGAACCAGGGGATTTGACCCCAGGTCCTCTGAGAACCTCTCATCCGCTTCCTACTCCCTGTGGCCCTATATTCTTCCTCTAGCTTTGGGGACCTGGTTTTCAGCCCCGACCGCTTTAGGATTCGAGAGTTTAGGTCCCGCAGGCTTTCCTGAGTCAGGCCCCTGCTCCTCCCCCCGCAGACCCAGGCATCCCCACCTTCCGGCCCCTCCGGACCCCCTCCTCACCTGCCCGTCAGGCTCTGTCAGAGGAGAGGCCCGCTCTGCTCTCCCTTCCAGACTTGGGGCCCCTCCTTCCTGCTCCCTCCCTGGGCTGTCCCGCCTCCGCATACCTGAGCACTCACCTGGCACTGCCCCTGGAGTGGCCCTGGGCGGGGCTGCGGGAAGATCCAGGGCGGGGCTGGGGCAGCCTGGGAGCCTCGATGGTCTCCTCACAACAACAATGGAACAATCCCAACAACAGCCCTTCGACACCACTGCTGTCCGAGGCTCAAACACCCCCTGCAATTCTCCTCGTACCTCTGGGCAGTCAGAGGATCGACTTCCGCTTGTTCACGGTCGGAGAGAGGGGCGGTCAATGTGGAAGGATGGGCTTTGAACCGGGGCTCTTCCTATCCCCAGAGCTGGTGTTCGTCCCTCTGTGCACCTCTGTCCATGGTTCCCGTCTCCGCCTGTTCAAAACCCACCCTTCTCCTTCCCGCTTCCTTTGGAAATTTCCCAACAAACCCCACGGCGATGATGATGGCCAGGACTGAGCTCCCTCAGTGGCCAAGGCTGCTCGGGCAGTGAGTGCAGCAGAACGTCAGACGGCAAAGCTCAGACCCCCCCCCCCCCCCACTCTTCTTCTTTCTCACCAGGGATCCCCATCTGCTTCCCACCACCATCATCTCTCACCTGGACCTGCCTCCTGCCTGGTCTCCCTGCTCCCTTTCTCTTCTCAGTCTAGTCCCAGTGCAGGGATGTCAGCCCCTGTCCCATGCTCCCCTTTCTCAGAATGAAAGCTGAGTCTGCAGGGTGTTCAGGGACATTAACCTCTTCTCCCACCCCCACCCCCATCACTCTGTTCCAGCACACCAGCCTCCTTGCTGCTCCTGAGCACCCAGACCCCTTCCTGCCTCAGGGCCTTTGCACTTCCTGTTCTCTCGTTCTCTCTTCCTAGAATGCTGTTCCCTTAGAGAGCCTCATCTCCTTCAGGTCATGCTCCAGTGTCACCTTCTCAGAGAGCCCCCTATTTAACACCCTGTTTAAACCACAGCGCCTCTTTCTGGCCAGGAAGCTCAGTTGATGTTGTTCCAATACACCAAGGTTGTGGGTTCGATCCTCAGTTAGGGCATGTACAAGAAGCAACCAATGAATGCATCAATAAGTGGAACAACAGCCCGGCCAGTGTGGCTCAGTGGATTGAGCGTCGTCGTTCCGTGGACTGAGAGGTCCGGGTTCGATTCCCGGTCAGGGCACATGCCTGGGTTGCAGGCTCGATTCCCAGTAGGGGGCGTGCAGGAGGCAGCCGATCAATGTTTCTCTCTCACATCCAAGTTTCTCTCTCTCTCCCCAAAATCAATAAAAATATATTTAAAAAATAAGTGGAACAACAAATTAACAGTTCTCTCTTTCTCTCCCTTTCCCTCTCTCTAAAATCAATCAATCAAAATAAAATAAAATAATAAACTCGCAGCACCTCTTACCCTCCCTTCCGTCATCTCTTCCCCCACTCCGTACTCAATTTTCCTCCAGAGCCCTCGTTCCCTTCCAGCACACTGTGTCACCTGTTCATTTTGTTCATTGGATGTCTCCCCCGTTGGAACGCAAGCTTCCCGAGGCCAAAGGCTTTGTACGTTCAGCACACACTCTGTTCCCAGCACATAGGTTGGGGTCCAGCATGGGGAGTAAGTACGGTATTGAATTAACGACCTCCCTTCCTCCCTTCCTCCCTTCCTCCCTTCCTCCCTTCCTCCCTTCCTCCCTTCCTCCCTCCCTCCTTCCCTCCCTCCCTCCCTTCCTTTCTTCCTTCCTTTCATTTTTTTTTGTTAATCCTCACCCAAAGATATTTTTCTCCACTGATTTTTTTAGAGAGTGGAAGGGAGGGAGGGAAGGGGGGAGAGAGAGGGAAGGGGAGAGGGAGAGAAACATTGATGTGAGAGAGACACATGGATTGGTTGCCTCCTGCATGGACCACGGCTGGGTATCAAACCTGCAACCCAGGTACATGCCCTTGACTGGGTCTGGAACCCAAGACCCTTTGGCGCGCTGGTCGACGCTCTAACCACTGACCCACACTGGCCAGGGCTTAAGGCCTCTCTGAGTACATTATATGTATGTATGGGTGATCCCCACAACAATCTAAGAAACAGGTCCTCAGAGCCCCATTTACACATGAGGAAACCGAGGCAGGTACGAGTTAGGTAATTTGTCTACAACCACACAGCTAATACATGATGGAGACGGTTGAACCCAGGCCGTGCAATGTAGACCCTTCATACTTTGGTGCTACCCTACCCTGACCTGGCTTCTTTCTAGCTGTGTGACCTTGGGCAAATTACTTAACCTCTCTGTGCCTCACAGCATTGGGAGGATTAAATGAGATGATGGAGAGCTCTCAGCGCAGTAACCCGTGTGTGCTCCACAGGGGATGCAAAAGCCGCGGGAGCCCAGAAGCAGCCGCTGAGACCAGCAGGGCAGGCTTCCTGGAGGAGGAGGGGCGGCCAGAGCCCAACCTGAAGGGCCAGTTTGGCAGCCCAAGGTGGCCCAGAGGACGAGGAGGGAGTGTTCCAGGCCGGGGAGCTCGCTGAGCCTTGGAAAGGAGGGCGAAGGAGTCAGGGCGCTGCGGGCTGGGCACACCTAGGTGCCGTCAGCCTGGAGAGGGACCGGCGTCTCTGTCTCCAGCTTCTGCCGCTGTGTCCCTGTCACATCCCGTCACAGAGGATTGCTGAGCTTGGCCTAGCCTGGGCTGGGGTCCGAGGGAAGGAGCAAACCCTTTACCTTCTGTGAAGCAGATGGAGTGAGATCTGCACCCCATCAACAGGGGAGCAGACAGAGGCTGAGTGGGGGACCACTAGCCCAAGGTCACAGTGCCCCAGGCTGTGACACCGTCAAGTATTTCGCTGAGCCCAGGCCCCTTTCTTCACGTGCAGGTGGAGAAACTGTCTTCACAGAGGCCTTTGATGGGAGTCAGAGGCCTGGAGTCCAGGGCCTGAGGGAGGAGGGGCTGGGAGGCTGGGGTCCTGGGTCTGAGGGAGGAGATGTCTGGAGCAAGGGACTCCAGGCCCCCCCTCCCCCTGTCATCTGGAGCAGCAGGGGAGACCAAGACTGAAACCAAGTCTCCACCCTCCTTCCTGGGCCCAGAAGCTCCTTCCTTCTTCTCTGGCCACAAAGGAGGGCCCTCCCTCTCTCCAAACTGTAGCAAGTGGTCCCCAAATCCCAGTGGGAGCTCTCACCCTTGCACAGCCTGACTCAGTAAGTCCCAGTGGAGCCAGGAGTCCCTGTCTTGGAGACTGTCCAGGGGGCAATGCAGCTGAGAACCCAACCCTTGCCGCCCCTAAGGTCCTTACAGTGCCTTTTACTGAGTGGGCTTTGGGGCCCTGCATCCGAGTTTACCCCTGTCCCCAGACTAGCTGTTGGGGGACTGGACTGGTGTTTATTCTCTGGGTTGGGAGCCCAGGAACTAAATAGAATTCTCCACTGGGGCTTCCTAAGCTAAGATCCCCTGTGTGTCGTGTCAGGAACCACCCTCATGTCTTCCAGCATCCTCATCTCCGGGTGCACGAATTCGGAGGACGAGGAGGAAGGAGGTCAAATTCTCAGGAAATGGGAGGTATGGCAGGTCCTTGGGAGAGGGGTGTAAGTATGATGGAGGTACATTTACTCACCTCTTGCTAATTTATTCATTCAATAAATGGTTCCCAAAACCCAACTGGTGCCTCCCCCTTTGCCCTCAAAAGATTTCAGGTGGGAAAATCGACCTTGCTGGTGTCCGCAGTCCCAGTTTGCAGTGACGTGCACCAAGGGTGGCGGTGCAGGTCGTTGTGAGTGTCCAGAGGAGGCCTGTATTCCAGCTTTGTTGTGGATGTGTGAGGCAGTCAAAGAGGCCTTCCCTGCGTAAGTGATAACTGGACAGGGTTCTGAAGGATGAATAGGAGTTCGCCAAGGAAGATGTGGCAAGGAATGATATTCTAAGCGCGGGAGGGGCATATGGGAAGTCCCGAAGTCATGTAGCAGCAAATTCTCAAGCACCTACTGGGTGCCAAGTGCATTCTAAGTGCTGGACAGAGGAAACCCTGTGTTAGTCACCCTAGTGGGTGCGGCAGGGAGACGGAAGATAAACAGGCAGAAACACACACACAGAGAAGACTTAAAGATTGTGGTAAGCACTAGGGAGGAAATGAAACGAAGGTGAAGAGAAGAACTGACCGGGGGACGGCAGGTGTGGCCACTTCAGGTTGGGTGGCCTCTCTGAGGAAGTGCATGCCAGCTTTGACCTGAATTTCGAGAATGAGAGAGGGTTTCAGGCCCAGGGAATACCTCGGGGACGCTGGGCCAGGAAAATCCGTAGGAGGTGTGGCCGGCTGGAGGAGGTGAGACTGGAGGCCTAGCTATGGGGACAGTCACCACACAACAATAACAAATGAGAGGGTGGCCAGACTCCGAGGCAAATGGATTTGCCCAAAGCCTGAATCTCAGGCTCCCAGTCTCGCTGGGGAGGCGACCCCAGCGTGGGCTGCTTTCCATGTGCCATGACGGGGGTGGCTCAGGCCAGGGGAGCCCAGGGGAGCCCTCGCCAGGCGAAGGGGGCAAGGGTAGGTTATTCCTCAGAGTTCCTCTGAGATCCGCCAGATGTGGACGCGGGCGGGGAGTGGCACCAGGGGGCGGGGCTGAGAACCGGCCTGGCAGGAGGCGGAGGGTGGAGGCGGGAGGCTGGTGGCCGAGCTGTTTGTTCTCTGGGAGGGATTGAAGGAGGGAAGGTCTCGGGGAAACTGCAGGTGCCCGGCTCTGAGGCTGGGGCGCTGGGCCTACATCGCAGGGACGAAGGAAGAACTCGTTTTATTCTCATTTCTTCCTTTCTAAAACGAGCAAAGGCTGGTGGGACGGTGAGGTGTGAGAGGGCCCATAAAATGCTTATATTAGAGCTGGGTGCTTCGTTGATGGATGAAAAATAAACAGACAAAGGAAGGAAGCACTAACTAAATGTCTGAGGTGACATTTGGCGACAGGGTCGCTCTGCAGACAGACAGCTCAGATTTCCAGGGTCTCCTCTAACACCCCCAGCAATGGGCAGCCTCGGTTTCCCCAGCTCTGAGCTTCCGAGGACCATTCATTTATTCAAGACATGTACGCATCCATTCAACAACTGTTCATTAAGCCTCTGGTGTACTCCAGGCACTGTCCTAGGGCGAGGGCAGAGGGGTGGCACAGGAAGTCACAGAAGTAAGGAGGGCCATCGTGAGTGCCCCGGGTCACTGTCAGGGTCAGAGGAACTGAGGGGCCATAGAACTGTTTCAGTCAAGCATTTTGAAAAATTTGACCTGAATGTAACCATCTTATAGTGAACACCTCAGCAGCATTTAGTACGTCCACGATGTTGTACAGTCAGCGCCTCCGTCTAGTTCCAAAATGCTTTCATCCCCCAGAATAAAGCCCTGTACCCTCTATCCCCGGGCCCTGGAAACCACCCTTTGATTTCTGCTTCTGTGGATTCACCTACTCGGGACGTTGCACATAAACGGGGATCGTAGGCTGTGGGACCTCCTAGCGTTTTGGAGGTTCTTACATGTCGTGCTGATCAAGTTTGAAATAATTTCAGCCTTATAGAAAAGTTATAAAAGAAGAGGCCCTGGCCCGGTGGCTCAGTTGGTTGGAGCATCGTCCCAATATGACAAGGTTGCGGGCTTGATCCCCAGTGAGGGCACATACGAGAATCAATGAATGAATGGATAAGTGGAACAACAAATCGATGTCTCTCTCTCTCCCTCCCTCTTTGCCTCTCTCTAAAAAATCAATTAAAAAATTTAAAAAACACTACAAAGAATTCCCATATACTAAACCCAGATCCCCCAGGGGTTAGCAGTGAACATAACTGCTTTTGCCTTACCCTTCTCTTTGTCTGTCTGTCTGTCTCTCTCTCTCTCTCTCTCTCTCTCTCTCTCTCACCTTTTTTCTCAACTGTTTCTGTCATTGCAGAGTTAATATCCCTTTACCCCTACAGACTTTACATATATCCTAAAAACAGGAGGGGGTGGGGGAGAGTGAGTTTTGGGTGCCGTGAGCCCTCTGATGGGGAGAGCAGAGGGCATTGTGGGAGAATCCTCTCAGCACCTGGGACAGCACCCAGGACTTATCAGGAATTTATGAAGAACATCAACTATGGTAAACATGCATAGCCTACCTGGCGTCCAGAGCGAGATTCTAAACATCTTGGGTGTGTCTGGGAATCAGGTGGGAGTCTTCAGAGGAAGGACTTTGCATACATTGTTTTCTTTATAATAACATTACCAGCCAGGGATGCTTTGGCTCTCACTGTGGGTTAGATCCCTGTAGCACGGCAACCTTCCAAACTCTATGACAGGAGCCAGCAAACTACGGCCCTCTGCTTGTTGCTGTGAGTAAAGTTTTATTGGAACACAGCCGTGCTTACTTGTTTGCGTATTGTCCATGGCTGATTTCCTGCTTTCTGGCCCTTCGCAGAAAACGTTTGCTGACCCCTGCCCTAAACCTAGTTGATATAAGAAGCCCACTTTACAGAAAAGGAGAAAAATTCTCAGAGAGGGAATTGCTTTATTCAAGGTCAAGAGAACCAGCACCCATGTTAATCCTCATCTGAGGATATTTTTTCATTGGTTTTTATAATACATAGAGTAGAAGGGAGGGAGGGAGGGAGAGAGAGAGAGAGAGAAACATCGATGTGAGAGAGACACATCGACTGGTCGCCTCCCACATGACCCAACCAGGGCCAGGGACGAACCACAACCAAGGTACATGCCCTTGACCGAAATCGAACCCATGGCTCCTTG
The DNA here is from genome assembly GCA_030848825.1 of Tadarida brasiliensis. Lineage (NCBI taxonomy): Eukaryota > Metazoa > Chordata > Mammalia > Chiroptera > Molossidae > Tadarida > Tadarida brasiliensis. Next base: position 2,596,504 of record CM061276.1, read on the forward strand.
GTCTGAGGGCTGACGCTCCAACCACTGAGCAAAATGGCCAGGGTTTTATGTGAAACTGAAATTGAGTCCCCGTTAAACACTAACTCCCCATCCCCCCTCCTACCCCTGGCCCTGGTCACCACCGTTCTCCTTTCTGTTTCTATAAATTTGGCTAGTCTAGACACCTCATGGAAGTGAAATCTTACAGTATTTGTCTTTTTGTGACTGTCATATTTCACTTGGCATTATATCTTCGTGGTTCATCCTCGTGTCAGAATTCCCTCCTTTTTTTTTAAGGCTGAATAATATCCCCTGTCTGTCTGTACCATGTTTGTTTATCCATCCATCCATCCACTGATGAACACTTGGGAAGCTTCACCCATACTCTTAACCACTGCCTTCCACTACTTGTCATGGATGGTTTCACCTGCACAAGGAAGAGATCATTCTCCAAGAACACTGAGAATGCAGAGGAATGAAAACCATAGCCTGGCTGGTGTGGCTCAGTGGTTGAGCGTCAACCCATGCACCAAAAGGTCGCTGGTTCGATTCCTGGTCAGGGCACATGCCCAGGTTGTGGGCCCGATCCCTGGTGCGAGGTATGCAGGAGGCGGCCAATGGATGTTCTCTGTCATCGATGTTTCTATCTCTTTCCCTTTAAAATCACTAAAGGAAAAAAAAAAAGCAAAATAAAATAAAATCACCCATCATACTGTCTGGCAGAGACCCCACGCACAGTATTATAGTGTTTTATTTACTCTAAAATTATGCATGTTACTATATAAACTTAAAAAAGAGAGAGCCAGCCTGCTCCCCCGCCCCCCACACCTGCATTGGCACTTCATGAAGGAACTCATGGGTGTTTGCCAACGTTTGAATCCTGATAAAGCTGTAGACAGAGTCTGTCCAGAAACATGTAACATGTACAGACAAATTAACTTGACCTGTCTGTGTCAAGGGATCTGTGAGGGCAGGGACCCTGTGTGTCTTGTGGCCAAATTTCCAGGATTTAGCTCAATGCCTGGGACACAAAGGTGCTCATTAAATAATTATTGCAGAAGGAGTGTAGAGATAGGAAGAGGAGAGAGTAGGACTACTTTCCTACTGATAGACATTGATTTTATTTTATTTGTTTCTAATGTATCGCTATGACAGAGAGATGGTGCTGTGAGGAACATTTTCCTATGTATGTTTCTTTCCCAATGACCAATTAGTTGCATAAATTCTTACAAGGGGAAGACTGGGTCAAAGATATGCACAGATGGTTTTGCCATGTATTGGAATGGCCTTTCAGGAAGGCTGTACTTATTGACACGCCCATCGGCAGGTATGAGTACCTGTTTTACTACATCCTTGTCAACACTCGGTATTATCATTGTTTCAATCCTGTCAATCTGATAGGTGGAAAATATGTTGTTATTATCTTAATGAACATTTCTTTGACTCCCAGTAAGGCTGAGTAGTTTCATTACATTTGTTAACTTTCTTTGCAAATTGCCCATCATACCCTTTGCCTCTGCTCCCATCTCCCTGTTGGTGGAGCTTTTTCCCCCTTCTTATTGATTCACAAGAGCTCTTTACATATTAAGGATACCAACTCTTTGTCATTTTGGTGGGCAAGAGGAGCCAGAAGTTGAAAGAGGGGAATTCACTGCTCAAGCTACACATCTAACAGGAGGTGGAACAGGGATTTGAAACAAGATCTGTTTAGATCCATGTCTGGGGATCTTGACCACAGCCTCCATGATGCCTCCTTTTCCTGGCTTTTCCTCTCCAAGGCTCGGAGCCCTGAGTTCCCACAATTTCAGAAAGGGGGGAGACCTCTCACCAGACCCAGCCACCTTTACTACATCCCCAACAGCAAACCTATTCTTCAGTTTTTTGTGTAGATTAAATACTTGGCACATGGTACCCAATAAATAGTATCTGGTATTATTTTAATTAATTAATTAATTTAAATCCTCACCCTAGGATATGTTTATTGATTTTAGAGAGAGAGGAAGGGGGAGAAAGAGAGAGAGAGACAGAGAGAGAGAGAGAGAGACAGAGGGAGAGAGAGAGAGAGAGAGAGAGAGAGAGAGAGAGAGAGATGAGAGAGAAAATAGATCAGTTGCCTCACATATGCACCCCAACCAGGGATCAAACCCGCAACCTAGGTATGTGCCCTGACCAGGAATCAAACCTGCAACCTTTTGTTGTATGGGATAATGCTCCAACCAACTGTGCCACCTAGCCAGGGAAGTATCTGGTATTGTTTTTATTTTTATTTTTTTTAAATCCTCACCAGAGGATATTTTTCCATTGATTTTTAGATAGAGTGGAAAGGAAGGAGGGAGAGAGAGAGAGAAAGAGACACATCCATTAGCTGCCTCCTACACAATTCCAACTAGGGCCAGGGATCAAACCTGCAATCCAGGTACATGCCCTTGACTGGGAGTCAAACCCGTGACCCTTCAGTCTGAGGACTGACGCTCTAACTGCTGAGCCAAACCGGCCAGGGCTGGTATTATTGTTTCAAAAAATTAAAACATTTTTTTCTCTTCAGCCACATGTCTTGCCAGCTGCCTCCTCCTTCCAGCCAACCTCCAGTTATCTGAAACATCTGTCACTCCCCAAGCAAGTTGTCTCATGACTCCTAGCTTTTGATATGCTATTCCACCTCTCTACTTGCTCCACTTAAAGAACTCCTACTTATACTTCAAAACCCTGTTTGGGTTTCCCTTCCTCTGGGAAGTCTTCCCTTACTCCTAGGCTGAGTTTCCAATTACAGATCCTGGACCAAGGGCTGTTGTGTTCCCTTTGGCCTTTTCAGGATACTACAGAAATAAGACACACCTCTCCAAGAAAAAAAAAAAAAATCATTAGCTCCAAACTATAAAAGCTGCAGAACCAAAGTGAACACATTTCATCCCATGTCTAGAAAACAAAACATTACATCAACTTTATTGTCCAGGCCAATATTCAAAAACCTCTTGGGACAGTTGGAAACAATTTATCAGTCAGATATTTTTCACTTCAAAGAATTCTCAAGTATGTCTGTTGATTGCTGACAAACTCAATCCAAAAATAAATTAAATGAAGTACTTGTTGCCAGATAATTAAAAAAAATTATAAAAATCTCTAGAGTGTTGTTTTTCTTTTTAGTCAGCTTTATCACGGTATAATTTACATGCAATAAAATCCACTATTTTTTTGTTTTTCAATCCTCAACTGAGGATATTTTCCCACTTATCTTCAGATAGAGTGGCAGAGAGAGAGAGAGAGAGAGAGAGAGAGAGAGAGAGAGAGAGAGAGATTGGCCAGGGACCCAACCGCAACGGAGGTACATGCCCTTGACCTGAATCGAACCCGCGACTCTTTGGTTCGCGGGCCGACGCTCCAATCCCTGAGCCAAACAGGCCAGGGCAAAATTCAGTATTTTTAAATGAACGCTCCGAGGTTTGATAAATGTATGTAGTCAGATATATAAACACCAGTAGGATGAAGATTGAGGCTATTTCCAAACCCCCCCAGAATTCCCTTTCCAGTAATCACTTCCCCCACGCCCTCTGACCCAACCACTGATCTTCATTCTTTCGCTATAGTTTTGTATTTCCTGGAATGTCATATAACTAGAATCATACAGAACCAGTCCTTAGTGTCTGGCTACAGGGTCCCTTAGGTCCATGAGTCTAAACACCCAGCCTTTCTCCCTCAGACCCAGGAGTCCAGGCCCCCGGCCCCTCCTCCCTCAGACCCAGGAGTCCAGGCCCCCGGCCCCTCCTCCCTCAGACCCAGGAGTCCAGGCCCCCGGCCCCTCCTCTCTCAGACCCAGGAGTCCAGGCCCCCAGCCCCTCCTCCCTCAGACCCAGGACCCAGGAGTCCAGGCCCCCGGCCCCTCCTCCCTCAGACCCAGGAGTCCAGGCCCCCAGCCCCTCCTCTCTCAGACCCAGGAGTCCAGGCCCCCAGCCCCTCCTCCCTCAGACCCAGGAGTCCAGGCCCCCAGCCCCTCCTCTCTCAGACCCAGGAGTCCAGGCCCCCGGCCCCTCCTCCCTCAGACCCAGGAGTCCAGGCCCCCAGCCCCTCCTCTCTCAGACCCAGGAGTCCAGGCCCCCAGCCCCTCCTCTCTCAGACCCAGGAGTCCAGGCCCCCAGCCCCTCCTCCCTCAGACCCAGGACCCAGGAGTCCAGGCCCCCGGCCCCTCCTCCCTCAGACCCAGGAGTCCAGGCCCCCGGCCCCTCCTCTCTCAGACCCAGGAGTCCAGGCCCCCAGCCCCTCCTCCCTCAGACCCAGGACCCAGGAGTCCAGGCCCCCGGCCCCTCCTCCCTCAGACCCAGGAGTCCAGGCCCCCGGCGCCTCCTCTCTCAGACCCAGGAGTCCAGGCCCCCAGTCCCTCCTGCTTCAGACCCAGAAGTTTGGGAACCCGAGGCTGATAGGTCCTCGTTTCTGAGCATCGGAATTCTAAAATTCAGCCACAGTCTATGAGGAAGGTATTATTGGCGAACATTTTCAGATGAGGAAACAGGCTGATGTATTTGAAGGACACCCAGAGTCACAGCCTTGCAGGATTGCAATACTGGTTGCACCCAGAACTGCGCTGCGCCTTGCAGCGGAACGAGTGTGACGTCCTTTCTACAGAGCACAGGCCCCGCCCCTCCAACACCGCCCCCAGCCCCCAGCCACGCCCCCAGCCCCGTAAACTACCATTCCCAGCAGTGGTAGCGCTCACGGCCCATCCCCATAGGGCCCGTCCTGGAAGCCCCGCCCCGCGCCCCGCCCCGCCCCGCCCCTTTCAGGAAGTCAGCGGTTCCAGCCTTGCCTGCCCTTCCCCACGTGGATCCCAGGTCGCACGCTCCTTGGAGCGACGCGGGCGGCGGGTGTGCGGTCGGCCCCGCGCTGGGACCAGCTCCAGCCCGGCATGAACCGCTACATCCTGCCGATGTCCCTGCTGGGCTCGGCGGTAGGCGGCGCTGTGCTGCTCCGGTGAGTGTGTGCGGGCTGGGATCGGCAGCCAAGGGAGGCAAGGCGGGGTGGAGCCCACCAACTCCTCGCCCACCGGCCCGCCCCACCAGCGGCTCCCCTGGAAAACGCGGGGACCCACCTAAGCCCCGAGATGGCAGGTCACCGCCAAGGTCACCCAGAGGAAGGGGTGGTTCCCGGCCCTTGTAAACATTTTGGTCTCGTTGCTTCCGGGCTTTTAACTGATGAATGAAGTCATTCTGCAGGTATTTATCGTGCAGTTCCCGTGTGTCACGGGCTGGCCCCGGCGCAAGGGGAATGTATGTCACCTGCGCTCTCCTATCCGAAGTTAGAGAAACAAAGAGAAGTGTGCAGTTTGGGGAACGAAAGGGCCGTATAGCATGGGATGTACGTATTCATAGTTCTTGTCTTTCCTAGCCCAGCTCACTTAAAACAACCCCAAACCCCCCAGTTACCAGCTGTTCTATAGCTGCACTGTTCAGTAGACCTTCCTGTGGTAATGGAGGTGGTTTTGTTTTTGTTTTTATTCGTTTACTGATTTTTAATACATTTTCTTTTTTTTTTTAATCCTCGAGTACACTTTTGCATTTATCTTCAGATAGAGCGGGAGGGAGAGAGGGAGGAAGAGAGAGAGGAACATCGATGTGAGAGAGACACATTGACTGGCTGCCACCCAACCGGGGCGGGGACAAACCGCAACCAAGGTACATGCCCTTAGCGGGAACCGAACCCAGGACTCTGTGGTCCGCGGGCCGATGCTCTAACTGCTGAGCCAAACTGGCCAGGGCAATAATTTTTTTCATTATTGATCTTAGAGAGAGGAAGGGAGAGGGAGAGAACATTGATTGGCGCCTCCTGCATGCCCCCCACTGGGGATCGGGCCTACAACCTGGGCATGTGTCCTGACCAGGAATTGAACTGGCAACCTCCTGGTGCATGGGTGGATGCTCAACCACTGAGCCACACCAGCTGGGCTAGTTTATATATATATATATATATATATATATATATATATATATATATATATAATTGATTGATTTTTTTTTACAGAGAGAGGAAGGGAGAGAGAGATAGAAACATCAATGTGAGAGAGAAACATCCATTGGCTGCCTTCTGCACGCCCCTATTGGGGATCGAGCCTGCAACCCGGGCATGTGCCCTGACTGGGAATCGAACCGGCAACCTTTTGGTGCACAGGACGATGCTCAACCAACTGAGCCACACCGGCCAGGGCACATTTGCCTGTTTTAACAAACACAGTGGGTCTATATAAAATAACAATTGTCACAACCTGGAGGCTTCCTCACGCCATGCTGTGCCCCACACCTTGCCTGTAACATGACAACGGCTTCATGGAGTTATGCAACGCTGTTTCCGTCTTTCTGTTGGGGGAACACAAGCTCAGAGGGGTCATTTGTCTGAGATCAAAGCAGTGGGGGTCACCTGTGGTGAGTGGACAGAGAGATGGAACTGAGCATGCTTTCTTGCCTGCAGGGACTATGTTGCCGGTGGGGCCTGTCCCAGCAAGGCCACCATTCAGGGGAAGACTGTCATCGTGACAGGCGCTAACACTGGCATCGGGAAGCAGACCGCCTTGGAGCTGGCCAGGAGAGGTGAAGTCCTCGGTGGCAGGAGCTGGATGAAAAAGGGGAAGGGACTAAGAAGCACAGATTGGCAGTTACAGAATAGTCATGGGGATGGAAAGTACAGCACAGGGAATATAGTCAATAATATTGTAATCACTATGGTGTCCGATGGTACAAGACTTACCAGGGGGATCACTTTGTAAGATATGTAAATGTCTAATCACTATGCTGTACACCTGAAACTAATTTAATATTGAATGTCAACTGTAATTGGAAAAAAAAAAGGTGAGGCCCTGCTTTCTCTGCTGGAGGCTGACGGTGGAGGGTTTGCTTTCCAGGGGATGTCCAGGTCATCCGATTCTTTTCTTGCAATTGGCAGAAACCAAACTCACACCCGTCTGAGCCCTGGCAGAGGTTAGGGGGCGTTCGGGGTCTCAACAGAGGCTATAGATGCTTGGCATATTTTGGTTTTGGATTTTCTTTCTTTTAAAAAAATGTGTTTTCATTGATTTTAGAGGGAGAGAGAGAAACATCGATGTGAGAGAGACACATAGATAGATTGCCTCCCGTATGTGCCCCGACTGGGGCTGGGAATTGAACCTGCAATTCAGGTACATGCCCTTGACGGGGAATCAGACCCGAGACTCTTTGGTGCATGTGCTGACACTCTAACCTCTGAGCAACACCAGTCAGGGCTCCGACTCTCAATTAGAACATTTTCAACACCCAAAATGAAACCTTGCTTTCCTTAGCCATCCCCTGATTACCCACCCCTCCCTAGGAAACTGTGAATCTACCTTCCATGGATTTGCCTGTTCTAGACATTTCATAGAAATGGAATCATACACTATGTGTCCTTGGCTGTCTGGCTTCTTTGACTCAGCATCATGTTCTGTGTTATAGCACGGGTCAGAACTTCCTTCCTTTTTCATGGTTGAGTAATATTCCTTTGAATGGACAGACCATATATATATTTTTATCTGTTCACCCATTGATGGATACTTGGGTTTCCACCCTTGAGCTGTTGTGAATAGTGCCGCTGTTAACACACGTGTCCACGTTTCTGTGCGGGCTTATGCTTTCATTGTATTGGGCATAAACTTACCTAGGAGTGGATCTTTAAAACAATTTTTAAAAAAAATTCTGGGCTTCCCAGGAGGCAACATCATCCTGGCCTGTCGAGACATGGAGAAGTGTGAGGCAGCAGCAAAGGACATTCGTGGGGAGACCCTGAATCACCATGTCAACGCACGGCATCTGGACTTGGCCTCCCTGAAGTCCATCCGAGAGTTTGCAACGAAGATCATTGAAGGTAGGAGGAAGGGTGCTGGCCCTGTGGGGTGAGGTCTCGGGCAGCCAGGCTCTGAGGACTCGGGAATTAAACCAGGCCTGGACCTTGAGGCCTGTGAAAGCCAATAATCTTTACTGTCGGGTCCTTTAAAAAAAAAAAGAAAAAAAATATATATTTATTAATTTTTAGAGAGAGTGGAAGGGAGAGGGAAAGAGAGAAACATCAATGAGAGAGCTGCGTCCTGCATGCTCTCTGCCCGAGATCAAGCCTGCAGCCTGGGCCTGTGCCCTGACTGGGAATCGAATGTGCAACCTTTCGGTGTACAGGGACAACGCCCAACCAACTGAGCCACATTGGCCAGGGCTGTCTGGTCCTTGACAGAGAATGTTTGCTGACTCCTGCTCTGTAGGAAAACAAATTCCTTCTGTATTAGCTTGGATCATACAAGAAGCAGGAGCAGTTGGCCAGGGCAAGAGGGGCAGAAACAGTGATTCATCCATTGTTTCCTGAAGCTTTCTGTCTCTTTCGGGTGACACCGGGGACACTCAGATGAGTCAGATTGAGGGTGTACCTCCAAGGAATGCCGGGTTCTGAGGGGACACGGCCGTGGCAATCTGTCTGCCCCTGGAGGTCCCACAGGCACGGCACAGAGTCCCCGGGCCTCCCACTTCTTTGCTGGACGTTTCTTTTCACAAATCCAAGGATCAGCCTCGAGTTTTTCTGCACTTGTCACACTGATTGCTGACTCACTCATTTTGCTTCCCACCTGGTGTTCTCTGAACTGTTCACGTGTTAATTTTTTTGAATAGGAATAACGTTGGCAGTATTAAATGTTCAGAGAGAACAAGAGAGGAGACAGCCAAACGTCTCCCTGCCACACCTGCCCCCAGCTCCCAGCCGCCTCCCTCACATGTGCTGAGCGCTTGCGTGTCCTTCTGGAGAGAGGCCATGCATTTATTAAGCAGGCAGGTGTTCTACCGACCCTCGGCCTTTTTGTACAAAGTGGAGCCTGTTGTATGCCCCGTGCTGCCCTGGCTTTTTCTTCCGGATTCTCTCTTACAGATCGGTGCAGGCAGAGTTACCTTGTTCTTGTGGCTACATTGTATTTCTTTATTCTTTTATTGCGGCTACATTGTATTTCTTTATTTTTTTTTATTGCGGCTACATTGTATTTCTTTCTTTTTTTTATTGTGGCTACATTGTGTTTCTTTATTCTTTTCTTGTGGCTACATTGTGTTCCGTCCTGTGGCTCTGACAGGTTGGCAGTTCGGCTTCCAGCCTTTCCAGGGCTGCCGTGAATGTCCGTCTTCGTGTACGTGTTATTTGTCACACGTGTGACGATGTCTGCAGATCTTGGGGACAGCCTGTTCCTCTCCACTCGGCTGCGTGTTAAGTATAAGCAGGAAAGCTAGCTGGGAGACAGAGGAGCTGGTGCTCAGAAGAGGTGAACCAATAAACATTTATATACTGTTGTTGTTTTTTAAACCTCTGATGCAAAGAAATACATGTTCCTTATGGGAAAATCTATAAAAGTCTGAACAGTAAAGAAGAACTAAACACTGTTGATTCCACGCCAACCTCAGGGGACCCACTGTTAACCTCTTTCCCCTACATCATGAAGTTTTCATTGTGAAAACATAGCTACTGTTCTTTTTTTAAAATTTTTTTTATCCTTACCCGAGGACATTTTTGCATTTTTATCTTGCGATAGAGCGGGAGGGAGAGAGGGAGGAAGAGAGAGAAACATCGATGTGAGAGAGACACATCGAGTGGTTGCCACCCACACGACACCAACCGGGGCCGTGGACACACTGCAACGGAGGTACGTGCCCTTAGCGGGAACCAAACTGGGCCTCTCTGATCCGCAGGCCCATGCTCTAACCGCTGACCCAAACCGGCCAGGGCTATTATTATTGTTTTTTGGTGCCGAAATCCAGGATCGAACCAGCATACTGTTCTTTATTTTAACAATACACATGAATAACATGTGGGATGAATTACAGAGGGGGAAACTGAGTCACAGAGGCGCTGTGTGACTTGGCCAAGATCATACAGCAGATGGAGGCGGGGATTTGAACCCCTGTCTGATGGGCCCCGGAGCTTGTGTTCCTGACAGCCGTGCTACACCCCCCTTGCCCCCAAATAGAGATAAAAACAGAGGCTGTTTATTAGGTGCCAGATGACCAATTCGTCATTTCCACTGATCCTGAAAACCACTTTGGGAGTGTTGTCGATTTGTTCATGTCTCCCCTACAAAAAAATGTGTTGAGGTCTTCACCCTCCCAGGACCTCAGAAAGTGACTTTATTTAGAGATGGGGTCTTGACAGAGGTAATCAGGTGAAAACGAGGTCAGTAGGGTGGGCCCCAATCCAATCTGACTGGTGTCCTTAGAAGAAGAGGAGATTAGGGCACAGACACAGGAACAAGACAGCTGTCTACACGGCAAGCATCGGCAGGGAACTGTTCATCCGTCATGTTCTCAGAGGAAACCGGCCCTGCATCACCTTGGTCTTGGACTTTCAGCCTCCAGAACTGGGGGTGACAGATTCTTTTTTTTTTTTTAATCCTCACCCAAGGATATATATATTTTTTACATTTATCTTCAGACAGAGTGGAAGGGGGAGAGAGAGAGAGAGAGAGAGAGAGAGAGAGAGAGAGAGAGAGAGAAACATTGATGTGAGAGAGATAACATTGATTGGTTGCCCCCCGCACAACCCCGACCAGGGCCGGGGACGAACCGCAACGGAGGTACGTGCCCTTGGCTGGAATCGAACCTGGGACTCTCTGGTCCGTGGGCCGACGCTCTAACCGCTGAGCCAAACCAGCCAGGGCTAGATTCTTGTTATGCAAGCTGCCCAGTGTGTGGCCAGAATTCTGAGATCAGGGATGAGCAGGGCTGCAAGGGTCGAATCCTCCCTCCCTCCCCCCAGCTTCTGGTGGTGGCCATCCATGCTGGCGTTCCTCGGCTTGTAGCTACATCTCTCCACTCTGCCTCCATCGTCACACCACCATCTCATATGCATTTTCTGGTCCAAACTTCCCTTTCTCATGAGCACAAGTCATACTGGACGAGGACCCACCCTGTGACCTCATCTTTGCTTGATTACTTCCACAAAGACTCCGTTCCCAAAGAAAGGTCACACCCACAGGTTTCAGGTGGACGCAGGTGTTGGGGGGACGTGGTTCAGCCCAGCACAGGCACGGAGCTGATGCGTTTGCCCTGACCCGTGTCTTCCAGAGGAGGAGAAAGTGCACGTCCTGGTCAACAACGCGGCCGTGATGCGGTGCCCACACTGGACCACCGAGGATGGCTTCGAGATGCAGTTTGGCGTGAACCACCTGGGTGAGGCTGCGAGCTGTGCTGCTGGCATCCTCCTGGGTGTGAGCAGGTCCCTAGCGGGTCAAACACAGGCTCTGGGGTGAGGCGTCCTCCTCCGCTCTCCAAGTCGGCCTGGAGGCCACTCATGGGGTCACCCAGCAGCTGAGGGAGTTGCCTGTTCCTTGCTGGATGCTCATAAAGTCTTTGGGATCCTCCATCAGTCTCTCAACTTTTTTTTTTTTTTTAATCCTCACCCGAGGATATTTTTCTATTCATCTTCAGACTGAGTGGAAGGGAGGGAGAGGGAGAGAAAGGGAGAGAGAGAGAAGCATCAACGTGAGAGGGACACATCGACTGGTTGCCTCCCGCGTGACACCGACCAGGGCCGGGGATGAACTGCAACCAAGGTACGTGCTCTTGGCTGGAATCGAACCCGCGACTCATTGGTCCATGGGCCAACATTCTACCGCTGAGCCAAACCGGCCAGGGCAGTCTCTTGACTTTTTATCCCTTTGTCCGTCCTTCAGTCTCAGCCTGTCCTTCAGTTACTCTGTCAGTCCATCTGTTGTCACCCTGCATGTACCTGGGGTTCTGTTAGGAACGGCCAGGGGGCAATGGGACATGTTGGATGAGGGCCCAGCCTAATGACCTTACTTGAACTTATTATCTCTGTAAAGACCCTGTCTTCAAATGAGGTCACATTCTGAGGTTCTAGAAGGTAGGACTTCAACATAATTTTTAGGGGAGTAGGGAGGCACAACTCAACCCTTAAAACACACACACACACACACACACACACACACACACACACACACACTACTATCATTCATGCCCTATTGGCTGGGACTTAATCACATGACCAATCTAGCTGCAAAAGAGTCTGGAAAATGTAGTCTTTCACTGGGCTGTCTTGGGCATAGCCAAAAATTCTATTAGTGAAGAAGTGGAGAAAAGATTTTGGGAGGCAGAAGGCAGTCTTTTCCTCCACTGATCTCAGAGGGCTTGACATTTGTGGCTGGACAATTCCCTGTTGTGGGGACTGCCCTATGCTTTGTAGGATGTTGAGCAGCACCCCTGGCCTCCACCCACTAGATGGCAGTAGCATCCCTATGAGCCACAGTTGTGACCATCAAAATTGTCTCCAGATGTTGCCAAGTGTCCCCTGGGGGGTCCATGTTGCTTCCGGGAGAGAACCATGTGTTATTGGGAGGGTGAGATAAGGTAATGTCTTTAGCATATCCCTTGGCATGCGGTAAGAGTTCAAAGATGGTTATCTTTTTGTCATCTTTCTTCCAGGTCACTTTCTTCTGACAAACTTACTGCTGGACAAGCTGAAGGCCTCGGCCCCTTCACGGATCATCAACCTCTCGTCCTTGGCCCACGTTGCTGGGCACATCGACTTTGATGACCTGAACTGGGAGAAGAGGAAGTACAACACTAAAGCAGCCTACTGCCAGAGTAAGCTGGCCGTGGTCCTCTTCACCAAGGAGCTGAGCCGGAGGCTGCAAGGTGCGTGCAACGGCCCTGTTCCTCAGCTCTGAGCCTGGGACAGTCCTGCTGTGACCCTGGGCCATGGGAGGTCAAGCATGGGCTCCAGGACAGAGTAGGCAAATGCTTGACACACACCCCCCAGGCTCCCCGCTGGTACCTGGCGCAGACATTACTAATCAATCACACACTGCCAAGCTCCCCACTGGTACCTGGAGCAGACATCACTAATCAATCACACACCACCAGGCTCCCCACTGGTGCTTGGAGCAGACATCACTAATCAATCATGCTTTCTTTGGCATCTGAACCTTTGGTGTTTCAGACCAGTGGACATTTGGCAATATCTGGAAATACTTTTGGTTGTCACTTCAAAGGTGGTGTTGCTACTGGCATCTAGTGGACAGAAGCTGAGGACACTGCTGGACACTTCCGATGCATGGGTTAAAGAATCATGGGACCTCAGTGTCCATAGTACTGACGCTGAAGTGTGCCCTTTGCCCTTGCTTGTCATAGAGGGTGTGTGGGCCAGCAGTGTGAGCTCACCTGGGGACCTGTCAGACCCCACCCTGACCCACTGCTTCAGACCTCTGGGGTGGGGCCCAGCGGTCTGGGCTTCTCAAGCCCTCCACGTGATTTCAACACACACTCAGGATGAGAGGCTCTGCTGGGGGCAGCCAGGTGACAGCTGCCCTGCAAGATGAAACCACGTGGCCTGGAGGTTTCAGAGCAAGGGGGTGATGTGGGTTCAAGGGCAGGATATGGGGGAGCCCCAGAGCTCAGGGTGGACAGCGTCAGGCTTCCTGGTAAGGAGTGAATCTGGCATCTGTCTGTCCCCCCTACCCCGTCCTTCCCTTCTCTCCCCAGGCACGGGTGTGACGGTCAACGCTCTGCACCCTGGCGTGGCCAGGACAGAGCTGGGCAGACACACGGGCATGCATAGCTCCGCCTTCTCCAGCTTCACGCTCGGTAAGTCCCCTCGTGGCCTAGGGCCCGCTCGCTGAACCCCTGCCCTCCCAGCTTGGGGCACAGGAACCTCCTTCAGTATATTAGTCAGAACCAATGGGATCTAGCTCTATGTGTCTGTATATCTAGAAGATTTATTAGGAGAGATTGGCTCCTGACTTATGGAGGCTGAGAGGTCCCGTGATCTGCCCTGGGCATGCTGGAGGGCCAGGAAAGCGATGGTGTGGTCTGCAGGCCTCGAGCCCCGATGGCTGACTGAAGAAGAGACGGACGTCCCGGCTTGATCAAGCGGAGAGAGAATTCACCCTTCCTCAGCTTTTTCTTCTGTTCTGGCCCTCCACTGATGGCATGCTGCCCACCTGGGTTTCCTTTACTCAGTCTCTCGATTCAAAGGCTCACTTCCCGGTCACACCCTCACAGACACACCCAGAAATAAGGTTTCTCCAGCTCTCTGGTTGTCCACTAGCCGGTCAGGTTGACAAAGTTAACATCACACTCAGAGACTGTCTCAGCGGCTTGGCTGTGCTCCCTCCTGTGGTCCAAGAACAAGTCACTTTTCTGTGTGGAGCCGGCCTGCCAGCCTCAGAGTAGCCCCAGGAAACAGGCCAGAGCCCCTCTGTTGATAAAGCTATGTCTCAGAGGTCACCTCAGCTTCACCCCAAACTAGCTGTGCCACCCAGGGGAGTGACTTCACCTCTCTGAGCCTCCACGTCTTCGTGCAAAGGGAGGACCAGAATAGTGCCTGCGTCACTGTCACTGGAGGGTTAGAGGAGACCTCCCGTAAAAGGGCCAGCACAGTGCCTGGCCCAGATTGAAGTGGAATAATGAGAACTTTATAACTAGCATTCATAATCCTGAAAAACATCTAGTGAGTGGGTGTCAGGTGGCAAAGATTTTTTCCCCCAATTTTTTTTTTCATTCTCACCTGAGGATATTTTTGCATTTATCTTCAGATAGAGCGGGAGGGAGAGGGGGGAAGAGAGAGAGAGAAACATCTATGTGAGAGAGACACATCGACTGGTTGCCACCCACACAACCCCAACCGGGGACAAACTGCAACCGAGGTACATGCCCTTAGCAGGAACCAAACCCGGGTCTCTCTAGTCCGCGGGCCGATGCTCTAACTACTGAGTCAAACCAGCCAGGGCTTTCTCCCCCAATTTTTAGTAACTTATTTTTGTTACAGATGTTTCTCCTTTTCCTCCCCTAGACCCCCTCCTCCCCATCCCACACCCCACCCCCAGGTGGCAAAGATTTTAAGCTGAGGTTGGCACTGGAGACATTCAATAAATAAAAATTATTTCAAGGCAGGATGGGGTATGGTGGGGACTTGGGGTCGATGAAAAGGAGGGAGAGCTTCCATCTGCCTGGGAAAAGCCAGAGGGGCTTCCTGGGGGAGGCAGCTTTTGGGCTGGTCCCTGCTTCTGGAGGGATGTGCTAGGGAAGGGAATTCCTGGTGGCGGGACCCACAGGAGCAAAAGCCTGAAGGTGGGCTTGACGCCAGGCCAACTTCTGGCCTCAGTGGGCCCTGTGCGCTGGGGTGGGGTAGGGCGGTAAGCACCTTCCTCTCTGAATGTCTGTGCACTGAACACTGTGGGCCGATTACAGGGCCCATCTTTTGGCTGCTGGTCAAGAGCCCCCAGCTGGCGGCCCAGCCCAGCACCTACCTGGCGGTGGCAGAGGAACTGGAGGGCGTTTCTGGAAAGTACTTCGATGGACTCAAAGAGAAGGCGCCGGCCCCCGAGGCTGAGGACGAGGAGGTAGCCCGGAGGCTTTGGGCTGAAAGTGCCCGTCTGGTGGGCTTGAAGATGTCCTAAGGGTTCTCTGTGTGGGGACAATTCCTCCCCAAGTAACCTGGGGGCAGGCGTGAAAACCACGGAGGGGGACTCATCAGGATGGAGCTAGCTGCAAGGCGAAGGCTGGGTGCCATGTCCACACCACCCTCTAGGCGGCAGTATTGACACCGTGAGCCTCAAGATTGAGAAACCTGGCTGCCATACCGCAGCAGCCACTAGGTGGCAGCATCGACCAAGGGATGCTGGCTGCCGTGCTCACATCACCCTCTAGGTGGCAGCATTGGCCACAGTGGATTGGACTCCAGGTGGGCACCTGATCCAGGTGAGCTGGGCCATCAGAAGCCTCCCTTGGGAATCTAAACTGGGAACTGCAGAGGGAGGAGCCGGCTCCCTCAGATGTGGGCCGCAGTGATAGACATGATCAAGTTCATAGTGCCCTGGGGGACCTTGTGCACCTCCGGGATCCTCTCCGAGCCTCTGTTTCCCCAACTGTGAAGTGTGCAGAATCACTCGACTACCTCACAGGACGGCGTGCTGAGCATTCCTTGCCAGGGAAAGTTTACTGAGGGTCATAGTGTGCCAGGCCCTGGCCAGGTGTGGTGGCGGGAGGTGGGGAGGGTGGGATACCCCGAGAACAGGGAGACACACACCTGGTCCGTTATCCCCGAGTCACATCCCAGACAGCGTGAACAACACACCGGCTGCTACTGAGGACCCAGGATGCCCGGGGTCATGACCTTCCCTTGCCCTGTGGACTTTCAAACTTGCTCTTAATAATAATAAATCTGGTTGAGTATAGGTTTCACTTTCTTCCTGTGCGTGTGGGGAAGTGCCAGTGAGCTCGTGTATTTCTTCTGTTTGTGGGAAGCAGAGGTGACAGTTTCAGCAATCCAGGCCAGTAAACCAAGCAGACGGTCAGATGTTCAGAAATGGAAGGGCCCCCTTTTAGCTTGGTGAGTCTGAAGTCCGGGTATCTTCTGGGTTAGAAACGGGGCTGGCTTTCAGCTCAGGCACAGAATCGAAGGGGGCGGCACCCAAAGCTCAGTAATCGCGATAAATGTGGCTCAGTTGGTTCAGCGTTGTCCCTGCGCCGAAGGTTGCTGGTTCCATTCCCAGCCCCGGCGCATGCCCAGGTTTCAGGCTGGATCGCCAGTAGGGGGCGTGCAGGAGGCGGCGGATGGATGTTCTGCTCTCATATCTATGTTTCCCTCCTCTTCTCTCTGAAAAAATCGATAAACTATTCTTAAAAAAAATAAAAAATAATAAAAAAAACTTACATTTTTTAGGTATGCGTGGGCCCAGGGAGCTGCTTTACACCCAATACACAGAACAGAATGACGAGCCCCGGAGGCCCTCAGTGTGGGGGAGGGGAGAGGTGGAGGAGGAAGCAGAGACAACCCAACGCTTCATAAATACACTCCGTTTCCTTACTTTTACTGTATCCGAGGGAAGTAGCCTAAGGGCATGTTTGGTGTGACCTGACTGGTAGGCAGCTTCCGACTGGACCCCAGGATCACCTCCCTCCTTTCAAGCTGGCCAATCAGTCCGGCCGGTGTGGCTCAGTGGTTGAGCGTGGACCCATGCACCAAGAGGTCGCCGGTTCAATTCCCAGTCGGGGCACCCGGGTTGTGGGCCCCATCCCCAGTGGGGGGCATGCAGGAGGCAGCCAATCAATGTTCTCGCTCATCAATGTTTCTTTCTCTCCCTTCCTGTCTCTCTAAAATTAATAAAGAAAAAATAAATAAATGAAGTCGGCCGATCAGCAACCTGGTTCCAGGTGCCACCTTCGCCCTCCTTTGCCACAGGAAGGGACAGGTTCCGGGGAGCAGGATGTGGGTATCATTGGGGAGCACCCCTCTGTCTGCCGCACTGTCCCTCTCAAACACCTGCTTACTCAGCTTATCTCACGACCGACTTCCCTTACTCGGTGCGCACCTGCGTCCTTTCTGCTTCAGTGAAGGAGAATTACCTTCACCTGCAGCTAATCAACTGAAATGAGACTTTCTCACCAACTCCCTGCTGTGGGCTTTTAATTTATTTTAATCCTCACCCGAGGACATTTTTTCCATTTATCTTAGATAGAGTGGAGGAGAGAGAGGGAGAGAGAGAAATATCCATGGGAGAGAGACACATCGACTGGTTGCTGCCCGCACGACCCCGACCAGGCCCGGGGACAAACCGCAACCGAGGTACGTACCCTTGACCAGAATCGAACCCACGACTCTTTGGTCTGTGGGCTGACGCTCTAACCACTGAGCCAAATTGGCCAGGGCCCTGCTATGGCCTTTTTTAAAAGAGATATTTTTCTATATTGATTTTAGAGAGAGAGGAAGGGAGAGGGAGAGAGATAGAAACATCGATGAGAGAGAACATCGATCGGCTGCCTCCTGCACGCCCCCCACTGGGGATCTGCCCGCACCTGGGCATGTGCCCTGACCAGGAATGACTGAGCCACATCGGGCCGGTGCTGTGGGCTTTCAAACAATTCACAGGGTGTCTTAGTAAGAGGAGGATTGACACTGAAAGTCTGACTCCGCAGCCCACCCTTTGCTGGGGGTTGGTTGTGGCCCAGACGAAAGGAGGAAGCTGGTCCCCTGTGCAGCCACATGCGACGGTGGCTTGGGGTTGATTGCAGCCGCAAACCCTCGCGACCGACATCTGCTTCCTCTTCCAAGCGAGAAACCCCAAGGACCACAGACACACAATCTGATGTCATCCTCTGTGTCCCCAGAGGCTTTGAGGTGACTCACAAACCCAGCTATAACCTTTGCAGATGAAAGATGATTAAAAACCTCACCGAAAAACACCCTCAAACCACAGACACCCAGACAGGAGATTGTGGCAAAGTAGCAAGCTGACCGAGGAAATGGAGAAAGGGCCATGGTTTGTGGGGGTGGGAGGGTAGACGCTTCACAGAAAGAAACCCAGGTCGGGGTGAAGCCTCCATATGCTCTTTGGGGTTGGGGAATTGCCAGGATGCCATGGGCTGCTGGTGACAGGCCAGGACGTACTGGATGGGTGTTAGCTGGGCTGGTGCTCTCCCCGGCTCGACAGCTTCCCACAAGAGGTCTGGGGGGATGGGGACAGGCTTTGGGTCTGTGACATTGTCAGGATTTCATCTGCCTGACTGTTTAACCACCACCAGGGTCAACTTCACCCCAAGGCTGGGTGTCCCTAGTGGGTTGATGGTGGCCCCTAAAAGTTATGTCCATGCCCTAACCCCTGGTACTAGTGAACGTCACCTAATTTGGAAAAATGGTTCTTTTAAAAAAATCCTCACCTGAGGATATTTTCTCCACTGAGTTTTAGAGAGAGTGGAAGGGAGGGAAGGAGTGGAGAGATAGATAGATAGACAGATAGATAGATAGATAGATAGATAGATAGATAGATAGGGATTGTTTGCCTCCCTCACGCACCGTGACCAGGCCTGGGGATGGAACCCGCAACCCTGGTACGTGCCTTTGAGTGGGAATCAAACCCAAGACCCTCCAGGGCTCAGGACAACACTCTGACCACTGAGCCACATTGGCACAGGGCTATGTGCCCATCTTAAAACCCATAAACAGCCAGGCCAGTGTCGCTCAGCGGACTGAGTGTCCTCCCGTGGACTGAGAGGTCCTGGGTGGATTCCCGGTTCGGTTCCGGGTCAGGGCACATGCCCTGGTGAACTTCACCCCCAGTAGGGGGCGTGCAGGAGACAGCTGATGGATGTTTCTCTCTCACATCTGTGTTTCTGTCTCTCTCTAAAAGCTCAATAAAAACATACTTAAAAAACCCATGGATGTCCCGCAATGGACCTGAAGCAGGGTTTGCCAACCCCAGCTCTGGGCCCAGTGGGCCGGATGGCCCCCCTGCTGTAGGGCGGCCGCCCTGGGCGCCCTGGGTGCGGACCAGCGTCCCCGGTCTCTACCCCCGATGCTAGCAGTCCCTCCCCCGCAGGTGTGGCAACCAAACTGTCTCCAGACACGGCCAGGTGCGTCCTGGGAGGGAAAAGTCACCCTCCCTCGAGAACCACTAATGTAGACGGGCCGGGGTCCATTTCCCGGGCTGTTGGCCTGAGGAGCAGGAACCCACCGCAGCGGAGACGGGCCGGGACCGAAGCACCTGTTCGCACCTGTGGTTAACTGGGCTGGAGCTCGGGCGGAGGCCAGGTGCTGGGAGCCAGTGGCTTCAGTTTGCCATCGTGGAAACCGTGCGAATGATGAAAGGCTGTGGCGACAGAGCGCGACCGTCTGCCAGCAGCCGGCTCTTGGGGAAGACATGTTACACGCCGGCGTTTTCTCCAGCGGACCGACGCCGCCGGGATTCACTGGGGGCTCATACCAGGGGCCGAGCCTCCAATGAAACGAAACACACAAGGTCGGGATCGTCTGAGATCCGGGATTGGGTCCTCTGGGTGGACGCGCCGGAAAATCTGGGAGCCCCCTTGGCCCCTGATCGGAAGGCAGGGTCCCTCCCCAAGCAGGCGTCTCCCAAGACGAGGTTTATGCTCATCAAGGCCCGCCTCCTCTCCCACCCTGGTCCGCGATGGCACGTCCCAGCTCAGGGGGCAGCGCAGGCCGGGCACTGATTGGCGTGAACCTGGCACACGTTTGGGAGAGGCTCTCCAGGGCCTCAGGCTGGGGTGGAAGAGGAGCCCAGTCTACAAGCAGTGCAGGGCGATGTCCAGTCCCGATTCTGGGGCTGATTGTGGCTGAGTGGGAGCCGGTCCTCGGTCCTCGGTCCTCGTGTGCAGAAAACAATCAGCCTGTGGGGAGGGGCACCGGTATGCAACCAATGATGTTTCTCTCTCTCTCCCTCCCTTCCTCTCTCTAAAATCAATAAAAACAGATCATTGGGTGAGGATAAAATCAATCAATCAAACAGACGAACAAACAAATAACCCCCCAAAACCAAAACGAAAAGAGAATGCCTGAACTTGTAGACAGTTTAAAGTAAAATGAAAAAAGGAAAACCCACCCATTTCTATCTTTTCATACATTTTAAACGTATTTGAGACACTGTCCACACCCCTGGGAATGGATTACTAGAATAAAGTTAATTTAAGTTCAGTAAATCCAAGCAAAGGCTTGCCCACACACGGTACCACGCGGTAATCTATTTCTGCATCTTCCCTTTTTCCCATTCGGTCATCGATCTTGGAGGCCTTCCTATACCATTGCGCAAAGATCACCATATTCTTAAAACAAAACAACAAAAAAAAACAACAACAAAACCAAAAAACCCCCCAAAAGCCTGTACGCGAGTCCATTACACGGATGTATCCTATGGATGCCCCCAGGACAGTGTGAAACACACACACACGACTGTGACAAACCGCGCTACCCGCAGGCCTGCAGTTCCGTGAAAACCACCACCAGAAAGAGAGAGTGAAAAAAAAAAAACCATTCAGACAGATCAGAAGCTGACAGCGGTCTTAGAAAAGTGAATCTCCAGGGAGAAAAAAGTAGAGGAGGGGCACCTTTTGGACTCTACATGGTCAAGGAAAAAAAGGAGAAAAAGCGGGAAATCAGGATATTGCAGGGGGTGGGGGAAGGGACATAAACCTCTCTCCCTAACAAAAACCTGTACTTCACCGCCCTGACAGCAGAGGGCGCACTTGTCCGAAAAATCTTCACACTGGCAACCGGGAGCGTTAACTATTTAGGAATACATGGAAGGAAAAATGTCCGAATAACCCCAGACCGCCAGCCCTGCGTCCAGAAACACCAGGGTGCAAACAGTAGTTATTCCAACACGGCCGCCAAATTCTCAAGGTGCGCTTTGGTCCGCGGCTCCGTCTGCAACAGGCGCACTGCATTCTGCGTGTTAGACTCAGCCTTCTGTAAACCCTCACTCAGCTGCCCTGCAGGGGACACGCAGGCCCTCGTGGACAACAGCACGATGTCTCCCACGTGTCTGTGGCTGGACGACCACAGCAGGAAACCCACAGAGAAATTTGGGGCTAGGCCGGTGAGGCGGTGGAGCCCAGAGAGGCTCGTCTTGCCCCCGGAGAAGGTTCTCTTCCTGTGCAGGGGGGATGTGGTCGCCCTGCGTGCAGACCTCAGAGCCCCAGGCTGCCCCGTCCTGGGTGTGTCCCGTGCAGATGGCAGGTCAGGGGGAGGTGTGGGCTCATGTCCTGGGGGTCACTCTTCTGCTTGGACTTGGTGAATGCTGCCGGGGGTGGGGTGGGGGGGGGTGTTATGTGGCAGGGCCGCTGAAGGACGAGGGCACAGATAAGGTTCCAGGAGCTGTGAGAGCCGGGCCTTCAGAGCTGGCAGGAGAACAGGGAAGGGTTGTTTGCGAAGGAACCAAATTGCAAAACGAAACACCTGGCCTGCAGGAGGGCGTCCTCTCAGGGACCGGAATGGTACAGAGGGTACACGGAGGGGCACTTATAGTTCCCCCCTGCTTTGATACATTTCTCTTTGATTTCATTTATTTATTTATTTAAACATCTTACTTTATTATTATTATTTTTAAAATATGTTTTTACTAATTTTTTAGAGAGAGAGGAAGGGAGAGATAGAAGCATCGATGTGCGAGAGAAACATCCATTGGCTGCCTCCTGCATGCCCCGCACTGGGGATCGAGCTGGCAACCTGGGCACGTGCCCTGACCGGGGATCGAACTGGGACCTCTCAGTCCATGGGACGACGCTCAACCCACTGAGCCACACCTGCCGGGCCCACAGTTTGTTTATTGTTCATTCATTCATCAGAGGACACCTGGGTTACTTCCACTTTTCAGCTCTAGTGAATAATGCTTCTGTGAGCGTGGGTGTGCAAACATCTATTTAGGTTTTTTTGATCCTCACCTGAGGACAGGCTGAGAGAGAGAAAGAGAGAGAGAGAGGGAGAGAGACATTGATGTGAGAGAGAAACATTGATGTGAGAATGAAAGATTAATTGGTTGCCTTCCGTATGTGCCCCGACCAGGGACCGAACACACATGTAACCAGGCCTGTGCCCTGACTGGGAGTCAGACTGGCAGCCCGTCCGTGCACAGGACGACGATCCATCTACCGAGCCGCTCCGGCTGGGCTCAGCTTCTGTTTAAATTCTTTTGGGTTCCCTGGCCAGTTTGGCTCAGCGGTTAGAGTGTCAGCCCACGGACCAGAGAGTCTCAAGTTCGATCCTGGCCCTGGTTGGGGTCATGCAGGAGGCAACCAATCGATGTGTCTCTCTCACATCAATGTTTCTCTCTTTCCCTCCCTCCCTCCCTCCCTCCCTTCCACTCTATCTGAAAATCAATGGAAAAATATCCTCGAGTGAGGATTACCAAAAAAAAAAAAAAAGTTCTTTCGCGTGTATCCTCGGAAGTGAGTGGCTGGATCACGTGGGGATTCAACGCTGAACATTTGAGGAACCACTGAACTGTTTTCTGCAGCGGCTGCACCATTTCATTGTCTGGCCCGCCGTGCACGGCGGTCCCCACCTCTCCCCGTCCTGGCCAACGTTTGTCCTGCTTGTGGACGACATCCACCCTAGCAGGTGCAAATGACATCTCGCTGGGGTTTTGACTTGCACGTCCCTGGTGAATGTCAGAGAGTTTAGGGAGTACTGGGGTGTGGACAGTGTCTCAACAGGCTGGTGGCAGGAGATAAGCGAGGATCCTTGGAGCTTGTGTGTGAGTCATGCTACGGAGGGGGCCGCTCCATTTGATAAGCCTCAGTTAGGAAAGGCCGGGCTGGCGAGGGGAGGGAGGGGAGCGTTCTTCGCCCTCCTCGCATCCCGTGTTCCTGCTCCAGCCCCTCACGGCTTCCCTCCTGGGCGACAGAGCTCGGGACGGGCTGTGGAACGATGTCCCCATCCCTGTCTGCTCTCTTCTGTCTTGGTGAGTCCTGAGGGTTGGTCTGGGAGATGCCAAGGGACAGGCACTGGGGTATGAGACAATTCATTGTTTAAAAATTGCATGAGCCATGGATTTTGCAGCAAGAGGGGACCTACGAGAGCCCCTCGTTCACTGGGTGGGACCCAGGGAGGGGGAGTGCTTGTCTGAGTTATTCTAGTTGATTCCTGGCTGGGGCAGGAAATGAACAAAGGTTTCCTAGTATTGGCTGTAACTTTCTCCCACTCTTTCTTTTTCCTCACCCGAGGATATGTTTACTGACTTTATTTATTTTTAAATCCTGATCTGAGGATACTACCCCCCCCATTTATCTTCAGATAGAGTTGGGGAGGGGGGAGAGAGAGAGAGGAATTTCGATGTGAGAGAGACACATCGATTGGTTGCCTCCCACCTGATCCCGACCAGGGCTGGGGACCGAACTGCAACCAAGGTACATGCCCTTGACCGGAATCGAACCCGAGACTCTTTGGTCTGCAGGCTGATGCTCTAACTGCTAAGCCAAGCCAGCCAGGGCATGTTTACTGATTTTAGAGAGAGAAGAAGGGGGAGGGGAGAGAAACATCAATGAGAGAGAGAAACATTGATCAGTTGTTTCCCATATGAGCCCCGACTGGGCATTGGACCTGCAACCTGGGTATGTGCCCTGACTGGGAATCGAACTTGCAACCTTTTGGTGTACAGGACGATGCTCCAACCAAATGAGCCACCCAAGTCAGGGCCCACAACACCACTTTTATTTATTTATTTTTTCTTTATTGATTTTTAGAGAGAGAGGAAGTGAGAAGGAGAAAGAGAGAAACATCGATGAGAGAGAACATTGATTGGCCGCCTCCTGCATGCCCCCCACTGGGGGTTTGGCCCACAACCTGGGCGTGTGCCCTGACTGGGAATCAAACCAGTGACCTCTTGGTGCATGGGTTGATGCTCAACCACTGAGCCACACCGGCCGGACCACAACACCACTTTTAAAAAAGCAAAATGCGGACTCAGTGATATCAGGACTAGGTTACAGATTTAATCTATCAGTTTCCCTCATGGTCCTGGGACAGATAATCCTGCCATTTGCAACCACATGGATGGACCTTGAGGGTATTATGCTAAATGAAATAAGCCAGACAGAGGAAGAAAATACTGCATGATCTCATTTATGGAATCTAAAAAAGCCAAACTCACAGAAGCGGAGAGTAGAAAGGTGGTCACCAGGGGCTGGGGGTGAGGGAAATGGGGAGATGATGGTCAGAGGATACAACTTCCAGTTAAGAGATGAATAAGTTCTGAGGGTCTAATGTACAGCATGCTGACTATAGTTAACCCTACTGTATTATATGCTTGAAAGTTGCTAAGAGAGTAGATCTTAAATGTTCTCATCAAAAAGAGAAATGGCAATTATGTGACAAGGTGGAGGTGTTAGCTAATGCCACGGTGGAAATCATTTTGCAATATATAAATGTATCAAATCAACACACTGCACACCTTAAACTTACACAATGTAACATGTCAGTTACATCTCAATAACGCTGGAAAGAAATGAGACCCCACCCAGCACACAGATCCCTTCTCAAAGAAGAGGTCATTCTCTATCTAGTTGTCAAAAGTGTGTGCAAGGGGCGGGGGTCCTGGAGGGTGCTGGGGCAAGGGGAGGGCAAGGAATCCCTGTTGGCATTGAAAAAAAGTTGTGTTAAAATAATATACTTAACATAAAAATTGCTATTGATGACATTAACAGTGTTGTACAGTTATCACTGGTTCCAACATATTTTAATTCCTTTACAAGGAAACTCCAGCTCGGGCCAGTGTTGCTCATTGGTTAGAGCACCAGTCCTCAAATGGAAGGGTCACAGGTTTGATTCCGGGTCAAGGGCTTGTACCTGGGTTGCAGGTTCATCCCTGGTCCAGTCAGAGCGAGTGTGGGAGGCAACCAATTGATGTTTCTCTCTCACATTGATGCCTCCCTCTCTCTCTTCCTCCCTCCCGTCCACACCCTCTAAAAATCAATGGAAAAAATGTCCTCCTCCGGTGAGGATTAAAATAAAAAGGAAATGTCACGTCCATAACACTCACCCCTCAATCTTCCCTCCCCTGGCCCTGCCACCCACAGATGTACTACTGTCTGTCTCCAGACAGATGTCCCTATTCTGGACACTCCATAATACACGCACTCACACAACAGTGGCCTTTTGAAAAAAAATTTTTTTTCTTTATTGATTTTTAGAGAGAGGAGAAGGGAGAGAGAGAGAGAGAGATAGAAACATCAATGAGAGAGAACATGACTGGCCGCCTCCTGCATGCCCCCCACTGAGGATCAGGCCCACAACCTGGGCATGTGCCCTGACCGGGAATCGAACCAGCAACCTCTTGGTGCATGGGTCCACGCTCAACCACCGAGCCACACCGGCCGGGCAATAGTGGCCTTTTATGGTTAGTTTCTGTCCCTTCAATTCTGGTCATGTGTATCTTGAAAACAATGACGACGAAAGACATATACACGCATACAAATGTCTTATCACAGTGCCCAGCACACAGGAAGCGTGGGTTCACGTGACATCCTAGCCTTTGGTCCTTTTCTTCTGTCCTCAGGGCTGTGTCTGGGGCAGGGGATACAAGCTCAGAACGGTGAGTTCGGATCCCTCCTCCGGGGTCAGCCAGCGAGAGGGCAGGAGGGGTGAGGGCCCAGCTGACCCCCGCGACCCTCTGCTTCCCTTCCAGGCCCCCTCCCCAAGCCCTCCCTGCAGGCCAACCCTAGCACCCTGGTGCCCCTGGACACGCCTGTGACCATCCGTTGCCAGGGGCCCCCTGGCGTGGACTTGTACCGCCTGGAGAAACTGAGGTCCGGGGAGTACACAGACGAGGCTGTCCTCCACATCGCAGCCATGAAACGGAGTCATGCCGGGCAGTACCGTTGTTCTTACCAGAACGGGAGCCGCTGGTCTCTCCCCAGCGAGCAGTTGGAGCTGGTGGCCACTGGTAACTGGACAGGGCGGGGTGGGGTGTGGCTGGATGTGTGGCCTCAGGGCTACATGGCGCTCAGTTCTGGGCTCGAAGGGGGTGAAGTGGGGATGATGATGAGAGTAAATTCAGTGTGCTGGGGGGCCAGGATTAAGGTGGGGTGAGGGACGCAGTAGCCTTGCATGCTACCTGTAGGGGAGGTGCCCCCCAAAATTCAGCTATCAAGATCAATAATATGTTAATGCAATATATATATATATTTTTAAAAATAGGTTTTTATTGATTTTTTAGAGAGAGCAGAAGGGAGAGAGAGAGAAACATCGAAGTGAGAGAGAAACACTGATTAGCTGCCTCTCGCACACCTCCTACTCGGGCACGTGCCCTGACCGGGAGTGGAACCAGGACCTCTCAGTCCATGGGATGACGCCCAACCCCTGAGCCACACAGGCTGGGCCGCTAATGCAATATTTGCTTACACAATTAAGTGAAATAAGCCGGTCAGAGAAAGACAAGTACCATGTGATTTCATTCATATGTGGACTCTAAGAAACTAAATAAACTGACAAGCAAATAGAAACAGACTCATAGATAGAGGGCAGGCTGACAGCTGTGGGGGTGGGTGGAGGGATTGAGCAAAAAAAAAAAAAAAAAAAAGGAGAAAAAAAGAAAAAACTCATGGACATGAACAGTGTGGTGATTGCCGGGGGAGGGAGAGGGGGGAAGAGGAGGAGGCGATTGAGGGGATAAATGGTGACGGAAGGAGATTGACGTGGGCTGGTGAGCACACAGTACAGCCCACAGATGATGTATCTTAGAATTGTGCACCTAAAACCTGTATAATTTTGTTAACCAGTGTCACCCCAATAAATTCAATAAAAAGGGGGGGGAGAAAGCAAAACCAATAGGACAATATCCACAATGAACAAAACACCACCATTTTAAGTAGTGACAGAATTCTTGGCCATAGGCAGGAGGAATGAGGGGCACCCCTCTGTCCTCGTGCTTTTTTATTTTTTCTTTTCTTTTTTTATTATTTATTTATTTTTAATTTATTTTTGTTACAGATGTTTCTCCTTTTTTCCCCGTTGACACCCTCCTCCCCATCCCCCCACCCCGTCCCCAGCTTTGTTGTCCATGTCCATCAGTTATGCGTACATGCATATAAGTTCTGTGGTTTATCTCTTCCCTCCCCCCCACCCCCTCTTCTGAGGGTTGTCAATCTGTACACTACTTCCACATCTCTGGGTCTACCCTGTTCCTCAGACTGTTATGTTGATTATATTCCACAAATAATCCTCACCCCTTCTTTTTCATTATTTTTATTTTTTATTTTTATTCCTCACCCAAGGATAGTCTTCCATTTCTGATCAGATAGAGTGGGAGGGAGGGAGAGAGAGACAGAGAGACAGAGAGAAACATCGATGTGATAGAGCCACATCGACTGGTTGCCTCCCGCATGACCCGACCAGGGCCGGGGACGAACCACAATCGAGGTACGTGCCCTTGACCGGAATTGAACCCGGACTCATTGGTCCGTGGGCCAAGGCTCCAACCCCTGAGCCAAACCGGCCAGGGCCACCCCTCCTTTTTTTTTTTTTTTTTAAATCCAAGGATATGTTTTCATTGATTTTTTTAGAGAGCAAGGGAGAAGGAGATGGAGAGAGAGAGAGAAACACCAATGTGAGAGAGAAACATCGATTGATTGCATCCCGCACGCACCCTGACTGGGGATTGAACCTGCAACCTGGGTATTTGGTCTGACCAAGAATTGAACCCACAGACTTTTGGTGCATGGGATGACACTCCACCAACTGAGCCACCCAGCCAGGGAGAAAATTGCACCCGATTTAAATGGCACTCAACACTTTCTGATGTACACACGTTTACTTATTTATCTTAGTTACTGTCTATTCTCTCTTCCTGATGGGAATTTTATTTCTGAGCACACAGATGGACATGTAAGTGTTGCTTAGGAAAAAAAAAAATCGATAAATAAATAAATGAGCCCTAATTCTCAGGCAGCTTCTGTTGTGAACTGTATGTGCCAGGCGAGGATTGTCACGCTCGCGATGATAATTCGATCGCATTGTAAAGTAGTGAGGGCTCATTTTCAGGAGCAGAGAACCTGGAGCCCATGGCTGTGATTGCAAAGTTCGGCTCTGCCTCTTACCATCTTATGACCTCGGGTCGTTTATTCATAGGTCTCTGTGAGGACTGGATATGTTGATGTGAGTCATGAGCTTGGAACAGCACCCGGAAGCTGGTCCTTGGATACAAAGTAACAATAGAACTAGTGTATACTGTGGCACAAACTTACAATAGCAGCTCAAGCTACTTGGCTACAACCATCATGTTTTAAGTGCTGGCTATGGATTAGGTACTCCGCTAAGTGAATCCACACTGCTTCATTCAGTCATCCCCATTGCACAGTAGGGAATGCCGAGGCACAGAGATAGGGGGATTTATGCGTAGGCTCACACAGCCCCTAACGGGCAGAATCAGGATTTAAGCCCGGGCACTGTGATATGATTTCAGTCTTGTTCCCTTAAGCACTCTGTGAGCTGGTAGGGAGTGGCCTCCCCAGGATGGATACACGTGGAAAGTTCCTTAGCTTTTACTTATTCTATTTATTTTATACTCACTCGAGGACATTTTTCCATTTTTTGTTCAGATAAGTGGGAGGGAGAGAGAGGAAGAGAGAGAGAGAGAGAGAGAGAGAGAGAGAGAGAGAGAGAGAGAGAGAGACATCGACGTGAAAGGGACACATCGAGTGGCCGCCTCCTGCACGACCCAACCAGGGGCCGGGGACAAACTGCAACCGAGGTACGCGCCCTTAGTGGGAACCGAACCAGGGTGTCTCTGTACCGCAGGCCGACGCTCTAACCGCTGAGCCAAACCCGCCAGGGCCAAAGTTCCTTAGCTTTCAGAGAGGTGGGGGAACCTTCTCACCCCCAGCTGAGACACTGGCCGCTGTCTTTAACGTTGGAGTTCTTTTGTTCTCAGGAGTTTTTGAGAAGCCCACGCTCTCAGCCCAGCCCAGCCCGGAGGTGTCCCCAGGAGGGGATGTGACTCTACAGTGTCAGAGCAGATATGGTTTTGACCAATATGCTCTGTACAAGAAGGGGGACGTTGGCCCCCGCAAGAGGCCTGAGAGGTGGTACCGGGCCAATTTCCCTATCATCACGGTGACGGCTGCCCACAGCGGGACCTACCAATGCTACAGCTTTTCCAGCAAGTTCCCATACCTGTGGTCAGCTCCCAGTGACCCCCTGAAGCTTGTGGTCACAGGTAAGGGGGGTGCAGACCAGACGGTTTTCCCTCTGTCTTCCCAGGCTCTGATGTAAGTTCCAAGGGGAAGGACCCATAGGTGCTAACTTTATGTTAGCACTGGAGTGCGTTCTCTCTTAGGAGTCTTTGCCAAGCCCTCTCTCTCAGCCCAGCCCAGCTACCTGATTGCATTCAATCCACAGTATGTTTTCCCTTACACACACACACACACACACACACCTACCTCTAATATATATTTATATATTACAATAGCAGCTCAAGCTAATATATATATTAGCTTTATATATATAAAGCTAATTTATAGCCTTGTTTCACCACTACGCTCTATATCTGAAACTCGTACAATATTGAATGCCTGCTGTAACGGAATAAAAAATGATAAAGAAAGAAGTACACAGTTCTGTGAGCACCTAGACCGGGAGGCTTCTCCAAGCCATCAGTGTTTGATGTGGGCCGTAGAGCAGAGGGAACCAGGTGGGTGGAGTGGGTGGGGCTGGCTGCAGGTGGGTGGAATTGTGGTGAGAATGAGGTCAGTGATTGGTGCAGCTGCACAGCCAGTGTGGGGCGGGGTGGGTGGGAGATGGGGAGGGGCTGTATCTTGTTCCTGAGGCACCCTCTTCCTCCCACATGGG
Source organism: Tadarida brasiliensis (assembly GCA_030848825.1). Lineage (NCBI taxonomy): Eukaryota > Metazoa > Chordata > Mammalia > Chiroptera > Molossidae > Tadarida > Tadarida brasiliensis. The sequence goes on from CM061276.1 coordinate 2,626,585, forward strand.
TACCTGCCCCTTGATCTCACTGTTCCTGTCACCTTCTCTACCTCTAAGAGCAGGTCTTGCTCCCAGGAACAAAATAAGGGGGCCGGTAAAAGGACAGAAATGGGGTTCACAATGCAGGGACAGGGACAGGGGTTGTCATTACGAATTGGCCCCAGAATGTGCTAGGGGTGCCTTTTCTTTTTCTTAAATTAAATTAAAATTTTTTCATCATCATGTATTCCTCTGTGCCCTCCTGCACCTCCACCCACCCCCTCCACACCCACAGTCACCACACTGTTGTCCATGTCCATGAGTTCTTTCTCTTTTTTTTGTTTTTCTTTTTTGCTCGATCCCTTCACCCCCAAAACCGGAGCCGGCAGCCTGCTCTCTGTGTATGAGGCTGTCTCTGTTTTGCATGTTAGTTCAGTTGGTTCATTAGATTCCACAGATGAGGGACATCACATGGTATGTGTCTTTCTCTGACTGGCGTATTTCACTTAGCACAATGTTCTCCAGGGTAGGGGTGCCTTTCAAATGCTACTTAACACTGAAGTGACGTAAGCTTTATATTCCTTCGCCGGGCGAGGAATCTGGGTGGCAGGAAGGTTTTGTCTTTATGCTCGGAATCTACAGCTCACGGCACAGAATTCCCTCTCTTTCTGCTTTCTCAGGGACCACTGTGACACCCAGCCGGTTGCCCACAGAAGCACCTTCCTCTGCAACAGGTAAGTCCTGAGGGGTTCACCCTGGTGTCTGGGGTGCAAGGCACGTGGACCCCTTCTTTTTTATTTTTATCCTCACCCAAGGATATATTTATTGACTTGAGAGAGAGAGAGAGAGAGAAACATCAGTTGGTTGCTCACCATACATGGCCCAGTGGGGATCAAACCCGCAACCTTGTGGTGTGTGGGATGACCCTCAACCAACTAAGCCACCCAGCCAGGGCTATGGACTCCTTCTTTTCTTTCTCCTCTTCGCCCAGACTTCTCAATTGCATTTGCTTGTTCTCGTTCACAAATTTGCTTCATTAAAAAAAAAAAAATCCCTTATTTCTGCCTGTAAAAAAGGAGAGTATCCTAAGCAGACAGATATTATTATGCTGCCCCTACCCCTATGTCTATCCAGCCTCAGGGGTTTGCTTTATTTCTAATGTGCATATGAATATCTGAGTGGTCTATACAATTGCAGGTTCCTGACTCCATGCCTGAGCCTCTGGTTTCTTTAATTAATTAATTAATTTTAGAGAGAGAGGAAGGGAGAGGGAGAGAGAGATGGAATCATCAATGAGAGAGAACATCGATTGGCCGCCTCCTGCATGCCCCCCACTGGGGATCTGGCCCACAACCTGGGCATGTGCCCTGACAGGGAATCGAACCGGTGACCTCTTGGTGCATGGGTCGACGCTCAACCACTGAGCCACACTGGCTGGGCAAACCTCTGGTTTCTTTGATTAGTGGTTCTCAAATGTTTGTGGGCTTAAGAATGACCTGTTGGGGGTGTGTGTGCTTATAAAGAATGAAAGAAGGCAAAGGGATTAGCCAAAAAACATATATACATAGCCCATGAGTACAGACGGCAGTGTGGTGAAGGCCAGAGGGAAGGGGGTGGGGGCTGGGTGAAGGGGGGAAAAGGCGGGGAGGGGGGGAATGGGGAACATCTGTAATAGTGTTAGCAAAAAAAAAAAAAAAAAGAAAGAAAAAGATGCCCAGCCAGTGTGGCTCAGTGGATTGAACATCCTCCCATGCCCAGGGTGCAGGCTCGATCCCCAGTAGGGGGCATGCAGGAGGCAGCCGGTTGACGTATCTCTCTCACATTGATGTTTCTATCTCTCTCTCCCTCTCTCTAAAAAAAAAATCAATAAAAACATAAAAAAAAGGGAAAATGTTTTTTTTTTTTTTTTAAAAAGAATAGGTTTCTGGACCCCCAGAGTTTTGGGGTACATTAATTTTCATTTCTAACAAGTCCCCTGGTGAGGCTGTTGCTGGTCTGGGATGTCGTCCCGCGGACTAGCACACTGAATTCTGTGGGAGCCACAGGGCTGCCCCACTTTTAGAGGCCTCTCTGCTGATCTCTGTCTGATGCGCCTTTGGGTCCCCAAAGGACAGCACGTGGCTGAGCACCTGGAAAATCTCAGGCGACACTTGTGGAATAAGAGAAGAGTTAGCATGTGTGGGGTGCTGTTTACATGTCAAGCACTATGCCTTATACTATTATTATTATTTTAAATTTTATTTATTGATTCGAGAGAGAGAAACATTGATTTGATGTTCCATTTATTTATGTATTCATTGGCTGACTCTTTTATTTTTATTTTTTATTTCTCACCTGAGGATATTTTTCCATTTATCTTCAGACAGAGTGGGAGGGAGGGAGAGAGAGGGAGAGGGAGAGAAACATTGATGTGAGAGGGACACATTGACTGGCTGCCTCCCGCACAACCCCAACCAGGGCCGGGATGAACCGCAACCGAGGCACGTGCCCTTGAGTGGAATCGAACCCGTGACTCATTGGTCTGTGGGCTGCTGCTCTAACCACTGAGCAAAACCGGCCAGGGCCATTGGCTGACTCTTGCATGTGCCCTGACCGGCGATGGAACCCGCAACCTTGGCGTTATCAGGACAACGCTCTAACCAACTGAGATACCCGGCTAAGGCCATTACTAGTTTACTTTTCACATCGACAGGGTAGGGGAGATTGTTTCAATCCTTTGCTCTTCCTCTTTTTGATCCCAGAGACTTCTAGGACTATTACCATCTTTACGAAGGGGCCAGGCCTTACAACTGGTGAGTATGTGGTCCTCTCTGGACCTTCCTTCTCCCCACCCCCGGTATCTAAGCTCACTGTTCTCCCAGTACAGAAGCTATAGCTCTGGGGTCTTGGGTCCTGGTGTATCAAGTATTAAGGGGCGGGGGATAATAGTATATGGAGCTCAGAATTGGGAAGGTTGAGGTCTTCCAGATGATCAGAGAAAGATCCATTCCATCTCTCTCCCCACCCCTCATAATCTTTTCTTCCACAATCAGTGAAATAACCAGGTGGTGTCTGTGCACAGGGCAGGTTGTACCAGAGGCCTGTGAGGGGGGGTTTGGAAGAGGTTATACTTAGGAAACTGGGATTATCTAGCCCTGACCCCTGATGAGAGGGGAGGGACCCTCCAGGAAGGGGATTGGCATCTTCGCTGGCAGAGAGTAACAGGATCTCAGATGAAAGATACGAGTAGGAGACCTTTCTTTCTTACAGCTGCATAGTGTTCCATTGTGTATATGTACCACAGCTTTTTTATCCATGCATATACTGATGGACACTTGGGCTGTGTCCAGATCTTAGCCATTGTAAATAGTGCTGCTATGAACATAGGGGTGCATATATTCTTTCTGATTGGTGTTTCAGGCTTCTTAGGGTATATTCCTAGAAGTGGGATCACTGGGTCATAAGAAAGAAAGATCTCTTATCCTTTGAGATTTCATGGAGGGACCTGGAGAGTATTATGCTAAGCGAAATAAGCCAATCAGGGAAAGACAAATGTCACATGATCTCACTTATTTGTGGAATATAATGAACAAAATAAGCTGATGAACAAAATAGACCCAGAGACATAAAAAGGAGTATGGTTCACACTGACAAACCCCTGAGGAGGGGGATGGGGGGAGGGAAGAAATAAACCAAATAACTTATGTGCATATATGCATAACCAATGGACATAGGCAACAATGCGGGGAGGCGGGGGGAGTTGGGAGGAGGGTGTCAATGGGGGAAAAAGGAGAAACATCTGTAACAAAAATAAATAAATAAAGGAAATAAAAGGGAAGATATGACTGTGAGAAACCCAAGATGTGGCTTGGAGTGGGTCCCAGAGATGGGTTCTTGTCCCCTGCTCCTGTCTCTCTCCTTTCCTCAGGTCTCGCCCATAAGTCCTACATGAAGGAGAACGTGGTCCGGATATGCCTTGGGGCTGTGATTCTCATGTTCCTGGTGGGATTCCTGGTGGAAGACTGGCACAGCCGAAAGAAATCCCCGCTGTACCTGGTCAGAGCTGTCCACAGACCACTCCCACCCCTCCCACAGACCCAGAAACCACACGGTCGTCAGGATGGGGGTTGACCAGATGGTCATCACTGTGGTTGCCACCATGAGAACCTCAAGACTTGGTTGTATCTAAGAGATGAGTCATGAGAGCAGGGAGGGGACTTAGAGTGTGTGTGGGGTATGAGGGCAATATGGTAGAGGCTACAACTGTGGAAAGAGGGGGGGGGTCTCTTCTTGGTGCTCCAACAAGGAGCTGATGAGTTGGTGTCTATTTGGCTTTCTGCTCAAGAACTCCCTCTGTTTGGGACAGAAGGAATCTAGTGGATGCCAAAGTCTCGTCACTGATGTCTACTTAAGGCTCCCTCACTGGTCCATCATATCCCCCTCTTTCTTCAACTTTCTCTCAGATGGGTTCCGAGCGGACCTCTACATTTGGTCCGAATCTGTTAATAAAGACCACCTCCTTCACAAATGCTTTCACCTTTATTTTTCTTGATACACTCGTGATAAGGACATACCATAACGAGATTAAGTGACTCATGTGTGTTCTGTGTAAACAGGAGACACCACCAAGGCTGACATGGCATCAGGTCCAGCGACAAAAGTCCCCGAGCGGGCTCACAGGAAGGTCACCGTCTCCTCGAAGATCCATGCCTTCCTTGATTGGAGGGAGGATGAACAGCTCCAGGGGGATTCAGAAAATAAACTCATGAGAAGAAGGTCTTTTATTTTTGGGCTCTTCATAATCTCCTTCAACAGTCAGTTTTGGGTTGCTCTCTCTGATTTCTTTCAGCAGATTCTGGACTTGGGCGTCAGACTGATCTATCTTCAACCTGGTGGCACAATGGGGGAATCAATGGTTTCTCGTTGCTTCAAGGAGAGAGAGTCATTCCAGACTCCCAAGTGCCCCAAACTCTCATGCTTTAGGGATTTTTTTTTTTTTTTACAGCAGGGACCACCTTTATTTATTAGTCTATCCTGCTAAGTAAAATTCCATATTGACTTGATAGGGAAAAAAATATAATATCAGGTTATCCTCCTAACTGTCTAGCTTTGGATGTTTGGATGATCTTGGGCGATTATCATACCTTACTTGGTGTGAGGGATGGAATTGATGAATATACCTGAGACATAGCTCTCATACCTACCTGCTCCATGCCTTACTTTGTCAACTTGTACAACTAGGTGGACCCAAGATAAGACATACAAACTCAACCCAAGTCGGAACAGCCTTTTATCCCCCTTTGGCTACATATACTACTAATGACCATGCTTTCTTTCTTTTTTTTTTTAAATTTTTTTTCTTTATTGATTTGAGAGAGAGAGGAAGGAAGAGAGGTAGAGAAATAGAAACATTGATGAGAGAGAACATCGATTGGCCGCCTCCTGCATGCCCCTCACTGGGGATCTGGCCCACAACCTGGGCATGTGCCCTGACCGGGAATCAAACCGGCGACCTCTTGGTGCATGGGTCGACACTCAACCACTGAGCCACACCGGTCGGGCGACCATGCTTTCTTGAACCTCTGCTGATAGTGGCCCCATTTCTAGGATTCACCTGTTGGTAACTAGAGCCAGCCATGTGTGAGTGGAAGTGGGAAGTGGGAGGGGACAGGAAACAAGGAAACAAAAATATGTATACAAATAGGAGACCAAGGAGATTAGCTGTCATGTTTCTTGTTGGCATGGTAGTCCTGGTGTTGCCAGGATAGGAATCAATGTTTGTTTTGTTGTTTGAGATTCCAATGCACCTGTGTAACAAACTTTCCGTCGTAAGGTGAATTGAGTTCGGAGGAGCTAGTGCACAGTGTGGTGACTGGTTGATGATACGGTAGAGCTCTGGCTGGTTTGGCTCAGTGGCTAGAGTATCGGCCCTCAGACTGAAGGGTCTTGGGTTCGATCTTCAGTCAAGGGCACATACCTGAGTTGTAGGTTTGATCCCTAGCTTTGGTCAGGGTCATGTGGGAGGCAATCAATTGGTACGTCTCTCTCACATCAATGTTTCTCTCTCTCTCTGCCTCTGTCCCTTCCACTCTATCTAAAAATCAATGGAAAAATATCCTCAGGTGAGGATTAACAACAACAACAAATTAAAAACAAACAAAAATATATGTGTAATGCTTCTTCTACATAATTATGATCATTTTAAGACATCAATGATCTATGTCCCATTTAAGAATTTCAGGAAGTTCCCACACTCTCAGGAGGAATTTTGTGGTTCTTTGTTGCCACCGTAGCAAGGAAACAACAGAACTCAATGACAACCGGCTTTGAGGAGCAGGCAGAGGACGGCAGTTGGTGATTGCTTCCCCTATCACGGGCCACACTCACCGTACAGAAGATTTACTCCAGGGAACATGCCTCCAGGGCTGATGTCGACCCTCAAGACCTCTGACTGACACAGCCCCCAACAAGCCCTTTCCGAAAGCACCGTGTGAGAACACAGTGGCTGGCCACCACCCCTGCCCTTCACGTAGGGAAGTCCTAAGTCCAGCTTCTTGATTTTAGGTTGAGTTTTGGTCTTATCTTTTAAAAAATTTATTGATTTTAGAGAGAGAGGAAGGGAGAGGGGGAGAGAGAGAGAGAAAGAGAAACATCAATTTGTTGTTCCACTTATTGATGCATTCATTAGTTGATTTTTTTTAAATACTTTTTTTTTCTCTTTACTGATTTTAGAGAGAGAGGAAGGGAGAGAGAGAGAGACAGAAACATGGATGAGAGAGAAGATCGATTGGCCACCTCCTGCATGTCCCTCACTGGGGATCAGGCCCACAACCTGGGCATGTGTCCTGACCGGGAATCGAACTGGTGACCTCTTGGTGCATGGGTTGATGCTCAACCACTGAGCCACACTGGCTAGGCCATTGGTTGATTCCTTTTTTTTTTTTTTTTAAAAATCCTCACCCGAGGATACTGTTTTCCATTTTATCTTCAGATAAGAGTGGGGGAGAGAGAGAGAGAGAGAAACATCTATGTGAGAGACATATCGACTGGTTGCCTCTCATATGGCCCCTGATAAGGGCGGGGGATCAATCTGCAACCGAAGCACGTGCCCTTGACTGGAATTGAACCCGTGACTCTTTGGTCTGCAGGCTGACGCTCCACTGCTGGGCCTAACCAGCCAGGCCCATTGGTTGATTCTTGTATGTGCCCTGATCGGGGATTGAACCCACAACCTTGACGTATTGGGATGACACTCTAACCACCTGAGCTACCCGGCCATGGCTAGTAGTATCTTTTGACTCGTCTTATCTGCCAAAGCAACAGGAGGAATGGACAGACAAGTTATCTGGTGATTGAACATCAATGGATAAAAACTGAATGTCAGCAACAGATGCGCCTATGAGGAATCCTGTCCTCGGTGCCCCCTCTGAAATCTGCAGTCATGGAGCAAGCACTGCGGGTGGGGCATAGGAGGATCGTACCTGAGTTTCCGGAGAGAGCAACTTTGAAGTTTCAGGGCATCACACAGCATCTTTATTCCGCTGTACCCCAGGGGATTCTGGCCCAGGTCCAGAGTGACGAGGTTTTGGTTGCTGCTGAGGGCAGAGGACAGGTCTGCACAACTGGCCGGGGTGAGCGCACACCCCCATAACCTGCAGGCGGAACACAAAAATTCACTTGTGTGTGCGTTCATTCATTCATGCATAGCATCCATCCATCCATCCATCCATCCATCCACTCAACCAATGCTTACTGGCACCAGCCTACATGCCGGGCACACTCTTGGGTGTTGGAGATCCAACAGTGAACCACCCTGGTCTCTTCCCTCAGAGTTTGGTAATAGGAAACAGCAATGAGCACAGTGTGTCACATACAGGTCCAATATAAAGGAGGGCTATGAAGCACTAACGGTAAAGGGAGAAGCTGGGGGTCCTCACTACAATGGTTGAGGAAGACCTGAGCAGGGGAAGAGAATGAGCCATACAGAGAGCTGGAGTGGGAGCCCTTCAGGCAGAGCAATAGCTTGTGCAAAGGTCCTGAGGTTGCATATGATTAGCATGTTAAACAACATCAAGGTAGCCAGCTTGACAGTGAGCCAGGGAGGGTTGTCGATGAGGTCATGGATAAGAGAGGGCCAGCTTGAATAAGGCCCTTAGGTCATTGTAAACTTAGCATTTTATTTGGAAGGAGGGTGTTGATCAGGAGGGAGATAATTTACACCTTAGAAGTTAGTCTTATGCTTGGTTGAAAAACTGTAGGGGAACAAAGAAGGCGGGATACAGATTGCTTTGAAGGCTCTACAACAACCCACGTGTTACTAGTATGTGTGTAGGGGTGGAGAACAGATCTAGATATCTGGAAGGGGGTCGCATGATTTCAACAAGGATTAGACTTGATATCTGAAAGGAAAAAGGAATAAAATATGACACATGAAGGATCTTGTTTTGAGTAAACAAAACAATGTTAAAAATTTTAAAAAATTTATTGATTCGAGAGAGAGAGGAAGGGGTGGGGGTGGGGGGAGAGAGAAATATTGACTTGTTGTTCCACTCATTCAAACATTCATTGGTCGCTTTTTGTATGTGCCCTGACTGGGGATCGAACTCACAACCTTGGCACATCTGGACAACACTCTAATCAATGGAGCTACCCAGCCAGGGCTATTCTAGAGGATTTTACAAATACTGAATTTTATGTATTCTAACCCTTTTTTTAGAGGTGGTAAGGGAGTGACTTGCTACATTGATATTTCATTTCAGATACAGATTAAAGTAAAGAAACATAATTACCATAGACAGCTTAGTTTACACAGTGGTTTCTTCAAAGCCTCACACAGAAACTTCAGCCCGGTAATTCCAACGTGGTTCAGCCCCAGATCCAAGTGTGTGAGGCTGGAGTTCTGATGGAGAAGCATCGAGAGTTTAATGCAGCCATCACAGGTAATGTTGCAGTGGAATAGCCTAGAAGTCAATCACACGAAGGAAAGTGAAACCTCGGTTAGTTTATTCTTTCTATCTATCTATCTATCTATCTATCTATCTATCTATCTATCTATCTATCTACCTACCTACCTACCTACCTACCTACCTACCTATCATCTATCAATCATCTATCAGTCATCTATCAGTCATCTATCAGTCATCTATCAGTCATCTATCAGTCATCTATCTATCAATCATCTATCTATTTCATTGGTTTTAAAAAAATTGTTGACTATGTCAGGTGTCCCCATTCTCCCCCTTTGCCCCCCTCCACCCAGCCCCCACCACCCCTCCCTCTGGCCCTCACCACACTGTTGTCTGTGTCCATGGGCTGTGCATATATGTTCTTTGGCTAATCCCTTCACCTTCTTTCATCCAGTCCCCCCTAACCCCCTCCCCTCTGACATCTATCATTCTGTTCCATGTATCATGCTTCTGTTTCCATTTGGTTCATTAGATTCCACTATAAGTGAGATCATATGGTACTTGTATTTCTCTGACTGGCTTATTTTGCTCAGCATAACGCTCTCCAGGTCCATCCGTGCTGTCACAAAGGGTAAGAGTTCCTTCTTTTTCACAGCTGCATAGTACTCCATTTTGTAAATGTACCACAGCTTTTTTATCCACTCCTCTACTGATGGGCACTTGGCTCTTTCCAGAGGCATGGATACATGGGACAGATTGACAGATGTCAGAGAGGGGGGAGAGTAGGGAGCACTGGATGAAGGAAGATGAAGGGATTAGCCAAAGAACATGTATGCACAGCTCATGGACACAGACAACAGTGTGGTGATGGTCAGAGGGAGGGGTGGTGGGGGCTGGGTGAAGTTGGGTAAAGGAGTGGGGAATGTCTATAAGAGTGTCAATAATAATAAAAAAAGAAGTATTCTTGCACCCAGTGAAGGATGTTGTTTTAATAAAATAAGCATACAATGAACAGCAGCAACTCTGTTAGTCCTCACTGGTGTGCTGTACCCAAACCATGATCGACAACCTCAAGCCCGGGTTTCAGACAGTGGACATGTGGACAGGAAGTCATGGGGCAGACAGAATGATGCTCCCTTCTCCCCGCCAAAGATGTCTGCACCCTCACCTCTGGTCTCTGCACATATACGCTACATTCCACGAAAGGGGACTTTGTAGATAGGACTGAGTTAAGGATCTTGAGATTCAGCAATTATCCAGGAGCACCCAATGGAATCACAGGTTCCTTATGAGAAGAAGGAAAGAGAGTCCAAGCTGGAGGGAGAGATGTGATGAGGGAGACCGAAGGACATTTGAAGACACTCCCTACTGGTGTTGAAGACGGAAGAAGGGACCAGCTGAGGGATGTGGGGGTCTGTAGAAGCTGGAAAAGGTAAGGACGCAGGATCTCCCCTTGAGCCTCAAGGACTGCAGCCCTGCCCACACCTGGATTTTAGCCCAGTGAGACCTCCAGAACTCCGAGAGCACAAATTTGTGTCTTTTCAAGCTTCTTAGTTCAGGATAATTTGTCACAGAAGCAACGAGAAATCAAGACGGCTTGTCTATATTATTTGTACTCTAACCATGGGGCAGAGAATTTCCATCTTAACTTGGTCCGCCACCTTCTATTGGGGTAGTGCCCAATTATTCCTAAATCCAGTTACTAGAAAAGTAGTATCTTTTAAAAATATGTTTCTATTGCTTCTCGGCCTTTTGGCTAAGATCAAGTGTACTATTAAATTTTTTTTAGGGAGGGAGAGGAAGGAGAGGAGGGGGAGAGAGGGAGAGAGGGAGAGAGGGAGAGAGAGAGAGGGAGTGCGAGAGAGAGAGAGAGAGAGAGAGAGAGAGAGAGAGAGAGAGAGAGAGAGGGAGAGAGAGAAAGATTTATGTGAGGGAGAGATTTATGTGAGAGAGAAACATTGATCGGCTGCCTCCTGCACGCCCCCTACTGGGGACCCAGCCCGAAACCCAGGCATGTACCCTACTGGGAATTAAACCGGTCACCTTTTGGTCCATGGGATGACGGCCCAACCAACTGAATCACACCAGCCAGGGCTAGAAAAGTAGTAGCTTAGATGTGGAGGGCACCAGTTCTAAGCTGAACTTATCTGGTACTAGAATCTGCCTATCAGTTATCCAACTACACAGAATGTCAGTGGTATTTCACCTTAATTGTTTTATTTTATTTTTTAATATTTTAAAATTTATTGGTTTGAGAGAGAAAGAGAGGGAGGGAGAGAGAGAGAGAGAGAGATCAATTTGTTGTCCCACTTGTTTATGCATTCACTGGTTGACTCTTGTAGGTGCCCTGACCGGGCATTGAACCCAAAACCTCGGTGTATCAGGATGATGCTCTAACAAACTAAGCTACCTGGTCAGAGCCAAAATCGATAAGGCCTAATGTCTGAGTCTCAGTTTGCTCATCTGCACAGTGGGAGAGATGAGGCTGGGGGCACTGGATAAAATCATCTCTGGCCAACCTTATTTTCTGTTTCGATGCCTTGGATGATGGCAACTTCAAACATAATTTGATTTGCAGATAGGGCTAGTGGGTGGGTAGCATCTTACTCCCCATGGAACTTCATATTAGTGTAGTGTTTGGGGGCTTAGCTTATAGGGGAAAATTCTTTCTTTCTGTCTCTTTCCAACCGTAAACTAAATACTACATGGGATTTTAAGGAGTGTGTGGTTACCAGACGGGTGTCTTAAGGCACAGTTGAGATCACACCTAGGAAAAGTTGACAAGTTACTAACTATTGGAGGTGGTTTCGTAGAGAACAAGAGCAACAGGGATGTTAAAACTGAACAAAATCTCTGAATAGAAACAGTGCAGCCCCATTTCTGTCTAAAAAATTGTCCTATGATATTAGTATTTATAGGAGCAGTGTATCGAGTTTGCTGGTCAATAACACTATCTATATCCAACTCCAGGTATAGTTTATGTTATGTAGCTCTAAGAATACACATAAAAAAATAAAACTTAGAAGTCAGCTACATCCTCCAAATTCCTATAGAAATATTAATAACACTTGTATTTATTTATTTTTTTTGCTATCACCCTCTCCCAAGGTCTCACCAGATAGAACCATCAGCAACATACTTGGGGTATTCAGAGAAATGATTAAGTCCTACTGGAATCCAGCACACACACACACACACACACATGCACACACACACACACACGCACAGAGCCAGTGGGACTTACACCAGGGTCTGTAGTTGACTTTCAGGGTAGCTCAAGCCCTCGCACAGAAGTTTCACCCCCTGATCCCCAAGGTCGTTCTTGGCCAAGCACAGGTGTGTCAGCTTCGGGTTGACGATCAAAGCGGAAGAGAGCTCCTTGCAGTAAGCTCCTGTAAGTTGACAGTTCTCCAACCTGTGGAAGGACCACACCCATGGTAAGACAGTGAGAACATTCCCAAAGCCCAACCCTCTCGGTTGAGAGCGGTTCTTGTTCAACCCGCCACCTTCTCTCAATGATCACGCATGTGCTAGTGATCACATTCATGAAGGAACAGGAGTGAGAGGTGTGAGATGCATGAAACCACACGTGAGAATGAAGTGTCTACCTCAGTAGGTTACCCAGTGAATATGCGTGTCACCATAGCTCTTCTCTGTGTGGTCCCAGATCTAAACACAAAGATGCCCCATGGGGAAAGAAGAGACACTTACGATAACCTCTGCAGGAAGCACCTTGGGTGTCTCAGAGTCCTGTACAGCAGCTTGGCTCCTTCATCCTGGAGCTCATTTGCCATGAGGTTCAAGCACGTGAGGGAACGGTTGAATGTGAGCGAGGAGGAGAGGTCAGCCCATTGCTGGGCGGTGGCGGAACAAGATCCCAACCTGCAGGAGAAACGGGAGGAAGTCATCCTTGAGAACCAGACCCTGGACCACTGTTTCATTCCTCACTCCTCTCTGTTATGTGATACCCTGGATTACATGGTCTGGAGTGGTGGTTGTCAAAGTGGGGTTCCCTGGACCACCTGCATCACCACCGTTTGGCAACCAGCTAGAAATGCAAATCTCCAGAAACCCGGGATGTCGAGTCCCGAAATCAATGTTTTCAGGGATCCGACAATCACCTGGAAGGTGAGTTAAAAGAAATTCTTGTGTCATATACCCAGAATCTGATTGAGAAGACCAAAGAATTTGGATTTTAAGAAGTTCCCAGGTGGCCCCGGCTGGGTAGCTCAGTTGGTGAGAGTATCATCCCAATATGCCAAGGTTGTGGGTTCATACAAAAATCAACCAACGAATGCATAAATAAGTGGAACATCAAATTGATGTTTCTCTCTCTCTCCTTTAATCCCTCTAACAAATCAATTCAAAAAAACATAAAAAAAGAAGTTTCCAGGGGATGTTCTTACTGCTGGTCTGGAGATCACATGTTGAGGACAAATTATTTAGAATTCTAGTCAATTAAGCACATCATGCAACATTCGATTCCTGGCGACTGGGTATTCTTATTACGGGGCAATGGGATTTCATTGGAATACTACATGTATCTCATGGCCTTTAGGGTGAGGTTTCTGAAAAACCCTGGTTCTTCCATTGACTATGTATGTAAATGTGGTCAAGTTACTTAAATTTATCTTTAAGTTGGGAATAAGTCATAACCTCACATGATAATTCACAGGAAATAAATGCCTACTGAGATATTTGCCACATAGCTAAAATTTACTAAAATCCAGTGAAAACACTTTTCTCTCTTACAGTCTCAACTATAGTAGAGGAACCCAAATTAACTAGGGAATTGAAAGACAAAACAGAATCCTGATTGCTTCTGGCAAAATAAGCCAAACGTATATGGAGTCTCCTTCCATTTGGGGTATCCATTTATTCACCGAGAAACAAATTAGTGACCCAAATATTGAAACGACACAATGTATTTTCCCAGTGAATCCTCACAGGGGAGAGAAACGAAAGTCATCAGTAATGACTAGTGATGACAGTGCCTACTATGAATGTGTATGTGATCGGATGTGGTTTCATTCAATCCTCGTCCTCATGAGATGGGCATTATTCTATTCTACCGATGGGGAGAAGACCTCGTTAAATAGCCCTAGATTCTATCAGTAGAAGAAAAGCCATCATTTGAGACCAATAGATCACGTTAAACTGTGTTTCTCTTACTATTCACGTGTGATCACGTGAGGACCAGTGGACCCCCGGTGATGAGTGATAACCATCATTACGGAGCAACCACATGGAGAACTTCCCAAGGGGAGGTCCCTCAGACCAGAGGAGTACCAGGAAAGGGAGCACCTGGTCCTTTCCTAGGAAGATAAGGCCCGTAGCTGGTATTCTGAATCATGACGTGAGAGAGACATGAACCGCAAACAAATGATTTCTGATTGAGGATGATAATGCTACACTATCTGGGAGTTTGTGTGGACTCAGAGCTATTACACACGGTTGTCCAGTGATAACACAAGTAGGAACTGAACTCCAGCCCATTGGCTATTCTGGGACATGTACCCTGAGTGGTAACATTTCCAGTCAGAATGAGAGATTCCCTCCCACCCTAATTTACGCAGAATTGCTGAGCAGGCGTGCAGCAGCTGTGTTCACAGGCCGAGGGTGCACGGCGATGGTGAGATCTACCTGAGATACTGCAGGTTACACTTTGGGTGCTTTAAGACCTCACACAGTATGGGAAGCATATTCTTCTGATCATTTCCTTCAAGGGTCAGGTGTGTGAGAGTCTCATAACCACCAAAAACGGCGCAGAAATTCCGGTAAGCATCAGCTGGGGAAATATTCCTCAGGCTAGGGCAGAGAAAGCAAAGGTTAACTCCTGTACCTGCAGTACATATACACGAAAACAAAAGCATGCAGTATATTTAAACGTTAGAAACTATTTTTTTTCATATTTTCACCTGTATTGAAGAATCATCGGCAAATAAAAATTGTATATATTTGCCCGGCCAGTGTGGCTCAGTAGTTGAGCCTCGACCCATGCACCAAGAGGTCACTGGTTTGATTCCTGGTCAGGGCACATGCCCAGGTTGTGGGCCCGATCCCCAGTGGGGGGCATGCAGGAGGTGGCCAATCGATGTTCTCTCTCATCGATGTTTCTATCTCTCTCCCTCTCTCTTCCTCTCTCTCTCAAATCAATAAAGAAAAAAAATTTAAAAAATTATATATATTTAAGGTATACGACAATGTTTTGATATACATGTACCCGGTGAGGTGAGGTCGTCACCACAATGACGCTAATTAGCATACCCAACCCCTCTCCTAGTCACCATTTCGTTTCTTTATTTTGTGGTGAGAACACATAGGACCTCATCTCTCATTAGGTCTCCAGGATTTATTCGTCTCACATATCTGAAACTTTGTACTGCTGACTAACATCTCATTTTAGAAACTGTTACAAGCTCCAATTTCTTTCTTTTTCTGTGAGGATATTTTGTTTCCATTGATTCTAGAGAGAGAGGAGGGGAGATGGAGAGAAACATCCCCGGCCCTGGTTGAGGCACCTGCAGGAGGCAACCAATCGATGCATCTCTCTCACCTGGATGTTTCTCTCTCCCTCCCTTCCTCCCTTTCACTCTCTCTAAAAAATTCATGGAAAAATATCCTTGGGTGAGGATTACCAACAACAAAAGAATTAACCTATGAGTGCACAAATACGTGGGACAACAAATCGGTCTCTCTCTCTCTCTCAAGACCAATACATGAAGTAAGTACACAGTTTGAGTTTCGCAAGAGGAAAAGCGTTCTGGAGATACAGGGTGGCGATGGCCACACGCTATACACGTACTTAATGCCAGTGAACGGCACCCCTAGCCATGGTTAAGGTGGTTAGTTTGATGTTATGCACATTTTACCACAAGAAAACTGGGAAAAATTACTTTATATGATTCAGCAGACACACTGAAGGACCAGATCACCTCCCTTTCTTGTGTCTTGAGGACTTGGTTGGAGTCAGGGACAAGAATTCAAGTCCTGCTCCAAAAGCTCGGTCATGCCCTCGGGTGTCCGCTCCTGGGCGCAGCTCCTACTTACACCACTTGCTGGAGGTTGTGGGGAGCGGAGGCTATCTTTTCACAGAGAATCCTAACCGAGGAGGTACTGAGGACGCTGTGGCTGATGTCCAGAAATATCCGATTCCTGTTTGAGCTGAGCATAGAGCAAAGGTCCACCCAGAACGGAAGCACCTGCTGATCACGCCGGGACCTACGGGGAGGAGGGACACAGGAGGGGATTTACCACAGATCGCGGGAGAGGAAACTCACATTTGTAACTCACCGTGAAGGTTGTTAGGGTTGCTCTGGGCACACGCCCTTAACAAATAAGTACAACTCTAAAAGTTGGAGGATGGCCCGGCTGGTGTGGCTCAGTGGTTGAGCGTGGACCCATGCACCAAGAGGTCGCCGGTTTGATTCCCACTCAGGGCGCATTCCCAGGTTGTGGGCCCGATCCTCAGTGGGGGGCATGCAGGAGGTGGCCAATCGATGTTCTCTCTCATCTATGTTTCTATCTCCCCCTCTCCCTTTCTCTCTCTCTAAAATCAATAAAGGAAAAAAAAGTTAAAATCAATATAAACATGTCCTCAGGTGGAGTGGGGCAATGAGGGAAGAGTGGGGGACATCTGTAATACTCTCAACAATAAATAAAAAAAATTGCTCAGTTAAAAGAAGGTCCCCAAACAAGGTCTGGTTCCAAAGCCCCCATTCCTGAGCTAAACATCGCGGTATCCACCTTGAACGGTGATCCGGCGGGAGAAGATTCCAACAGGAAGAAAATACTGACCTTGAGCCTCAGGGAGCAGGAGACCGTCTCCCCCACGGAGCACGGATGGCGCTAAAGGTGGAAAAACGAGTCGAGCAGGAAAGGAGAGTTCTTACCTCTCCTCCCACGTGGCTGGCTCTGACGCGCTGTCATTCTCCAGGAAAAGCCCCTTGTCCACCTGCAGGGACACTCTTCGCAAGTCCCGACAATGCCTGAGGCAGAAGGCGGAGCGCACCAGGTCCCCCGGACTCTGCAGATGCAGGGACACTTCCTGGACGTGCCCCGTGGCCTCCTTCACCAGCGACTCGTCCTGGGACTCGTAGAGACATTGCACCACCTCCTTCGCGTCTGTCCTGGAGGAGAAGGGCCCGTTCCCACCGCACAGGGATTCCAGGAGTTCCTGCCTGACCCCCAGGGACACGCGGCAGCCGAAGGTGGCCTCCAGCTCCCGGGCTCTCTCCTCGTTGGAGAGGCCGAATAAGAAGTGGCCCACGTGGGTCAGGTCGGGGTTCTTCAGTCTTTCTTCCTTGGACAGCAGCGTCCGCACGTCCCCAATGTCCCCCCTGCCGCCGTCCCCGGCGTCCTGCCCATCGCTGTCCAGAAGGTAGAGCACGGCGGCCAGAAACTGCTGGACGCTGAGGTGGACGAAGGCATAGCAGCCCTCACAGTCGGCGTCCACCTGCAGGATGTTCTTGTCCAGGAAAGGACGGAGGTCAGACTCCGTGACCCCGAGCCTCCCGAGGTCTTCTCCGTCAAACGCAGACGTCTGCGTCCAGATGCCCTCAGCGGCCAGGACGCACAGGGCCCGCAGGGCGGCTGGGAGGGGCTGCCGGGCGCCGCTGCCCGGGGCCGGCGGGAACTGGCCGCACAGGAAACGCAGGAACAGGGAGGTGGTGGTCTGGCACGTCAGGGCTGGGTCTTCCCCCTTCTCCATCTGCTGTTTCAGACACGTGCACACGACCCAGCACACGGCGGGTGCCGCGCCCATGCGGAACAGAGCCGGGTTGCTCTTCATCGCCTCGAAAGCGCGCAGGGCGTGGTCTTCCTCCTCGAAGTGCTTCAGGAAATACTCCCTCCTGTCGCGCTCCAACAGCCCCTCCACTTCGATGAAGACTGGCTGATCCGCCAACAGGCGGAGCTCTCTCAGGGCGCCCGGCCGGGTGGTGACCAGTAACGTGGCCTTGGGCAACAGTTTTCTCATCAGCAAACTGCCCAGCAGGACGGGCACCGGCTTCTGCTTCTTCCAGTCGCCACAGATGTCATGGATGAGTGACGCCGAGGGGACTCTCAGCTCATCGAAACCGTCGATGACAAACAGGAGCTTCTGCGCTTGGGCTAGGATCTCAGGGCCGGCTTGCTGCAGGTCTGGGCACTTCTTAGAGATCAGCTCTGCAAAAGTGCACGCCCCCTGGTGATTGAGCTCCTTGCAGCTGAGATAGAGAGTGGAATTGAGTGACTCGGAGAGGGTGTCCTGTGTCCAGTCCAGCATCCACTTCTTGGCCAGTGTGGTTTTCCCCACGCCTGCGGGGCCGTGCAGCACCACCGTGTGTGGAAACGGCCCTGCGAGCATTTTCGGATTACAGAAGGGGACAAGTTTCTCATATCTCTGGGTGAATTTATGGACGTTTTCAGTGACTCCAGGCCAAATGTTTTTCTTGCAGATTTGCCCGAATGTCTTCAGTGCAGGGCTGTGTATACCTTGATTACCTTCAGTAGTATGAGATAGGAGAGAGACAGGATATAGCTAGTTAATCACAAGGAAAGAAGGACTTTGTGTTAAGTAGGAAAGAAAACAGAGAAGTGAGGTTTCCAAGGAGCCACCTGCCACCAGGCTCAACTCTTGGAAGGTATGAGGCTGACCTGGCTTCTCTCCTTCCAATCTTTTTGTGACTTCTTTTGGGTGTGTGACACTTTCTCCCTGCACTTGTGTGAGCTCTTGAAAATAGAAATCAAAGCGACCTTGACACACAACAGGCGTCCTCTATACACAATGGAATACTACACAGCCAGGAAAAAGAAGGAAATCTTGCCACTTGCGACAACATGGATGGGCCTAGATGGTACTGTGTTTAGTGAATTAAGTCAGACAGAGAAAGAGAAGTACCATATGATTTCACTTACATGCGGAGTCTAACCCCCCCCCCCCACAAAACCCAGACACACAAACAAAACAGAAACAGAGTTATAGATGCAGAGAACAAGCTGATGGTCAACAAAGAGTAGGGGAGTTGGGGGGCTGGGTGAAAAAGATGCAGTTAACATGAGTAACATTTATGATGCATAGATTGTACTTCAATAAAGCCATTCATTATGTATCACCTCACACCTGTCAGAATGGCTGCCATCAACAAATCAAACAACAAGTGTTGGCGAGGGTGTGGAGAAAAGGGGACTCTAGTACACTGCTGGTGGGAATGCAGACTGGTGCAGCCACTATAGAAAACAGTATGGTGTTTCCTCAAAAAATTAAAAATTGAACTGCCATTTGACCCAGTGATCCCACTTGTAGGAATATACCCTAAGAAGCCTGAAACACCAATCAGAAAGAATATATGTACCCCCATGTTCATAGCAGCACTATTTATAATTGCTAAGATCTGGAAACAGCCCAAGTGTCCATCAATAGATGAGTGGATAAAAAAGCTGTGGTACATATACACAATGGAACACTATGAAGCTGTAAGAAAGAAAGATCTCTTATCCTTTGAGACAACATGGAGGGACCTCGAGAGTATTATGCTAAGTGTAATAAGCCAATCAGAGAAAGACAAATACCACATGATCTCACTTATTTGGGGAATATAATGAACAAGGTGGGCTGATGAACGAAATAGGAACATCTTCAACTTTGACTGTGAATGGGCTTCTGGCAAGTGCAAATGGGGTGTCAGGTAGATTTGGAAAGTCTGATGAAATTTTGTCTGCAAGCATGTGCAAGTGTTCTTTCACAGAAATTATCATCGTAATCCTTTTGTCTCGTTCAATGTCATATTCCTCAAAGAAAGCAGATAAGGTAGGCAACATGTAAATTTTATTTTCATCCATTTTTTTTGCCAAAGCTGAAGTTTCATTTGGAATGATCGGATCTTTTCAGACAAATTGAGGCATGTTGCATTTGGTCCTTGCAGTGACAAATTTAACTCATTCAAGATGGCAAAGATGTCAACCAAGTAAGCTATTTTCTGAAGTTCACTTTTATCGCTGAAAAGTGCTTCAAATTGCAGTCTTGCTTTCTGATTAAAAAACGTTTTTGAGTTCATCACGAAGCTCAAAAACACGTTTTAAAACTTTTCCTGTCGACAACCATCTCACTTCAGTGTGAAATAGCAGAGCATTGTTGGCGCATCCAATTCGTTGCACAGTTGTGAAAACAGTCGACTGTTTAAAGTGCCCGCCTTTACAAAATTGACAGAACTTATGACGCTTTTCGTTACTTCTTGTAACTCTTGTGGCAGCGTCTTCATTGCTAATATTTGCCGATGAATCATACAGTGAGTTCCATGACTTTTGGTGATTCATTCAGTACCAAACGTTGAAATCCAGGTCAACATCCTAGCATAGCAGGAGCACTATCTGTGCAAACACCACAAACCTTTTCCTGAGAGATCTTATGCTCTTTCAGAAATGAACCAACTGTATCAAATACATCACGTGCAGTAGTTGTCGTTTCAAGAGGTTTGCAAAAAAGAAACTCATCTTTAAAGTCGCCATCATTGCCCTGGCCGGTTTGGCTCAGCGGTTAGAGCGTCGGACTGTGGTCCAGAGAGACCCGGGTTCGGTTCCCGCTAAGGGCACGTACCTCAGTTGCAGTTTGTCCCCGGCCCTGGTTGGTCATGCGGGTGGCAGCCACTCCATGTGTCCCTTTCACGTCGATGTTTCTCTCTCTCTCTCTCTTCCCCTCTCTCCCTCCCACTCTATCTGAACAAAAAAATGAAAAAAAAAAATGTCCTCAGATGAGGATAAAAAAAAAATTTTTTTTAAAGTCGCCATCATTACTATACCTCACATAAACCAGTAACTGAACAGTTTGCAACGTCTGTAGATTCATCAAGCTGGATGCTAAATATTGGAAGTGGAGCAGATTTAATTTCCTGGATTACCTGATCAAGAATATCAGCAGACATGTCATCTATTCTTCTATGGACAGTGTCGTTAGATAAGGAAATTGCACTCAATTTCATAACAAATTCGTCTCTGGTCATAACTCGAACAATGTCTTTGGCCGCTGGCAACAGTAAATCCTCAGCAATGGTGTGAAGTTTCATAGCTCTGGCGATTCTGAGTGCCACCAAATATGAAGCTTCAATTTCTGCTACATTTTGTTTGTGGTACTTGCCACCAGTGTCAAGTCTGGCTTTCCTGAGTCCATCAGCTTTGCTTCTAAAATAGTTGGTATCCTTGCCGGCAAAGCTCGGATGCTTGCTATAAAAACGGCGTTTTAGTTTGTTCAACTTCATAGATTCGGCTGATAGAACTTCACAACAAATAACACATTGTGGTTTCTCAATTCCTGCTGTAATTATTGAGGTAAAACCATACTGTTAAAAATCCTTACTATATTTTCTTTTCTCAACATTCTTCTCTACACAATCCATTGTCATGGGATGGTTTGCTAATGAAAATAATATATAACAATAGCTGTAATAATACAAAAGATGATACATGGCATAGTTCAGTCAATACAGTTCATTAAAGTTTCCTATGATTTGCCATTCTCTGTGTTGTTTTTTTTACATACCTGTTACTATCACAAGGGGGCAGTATTCACATCAATCACAGCTGAATATAAAAAGACTGATCAGCATCCAGATTAAGTTCCCAGGGTACAGATATTTTGTTTTGCAGTAGCTGATGATTTTACAGTACATGATTTTACATTTACCCAGTAATTATAATTCATGAAGTGTCGTTTTACCTCCAATACTGCTGCTTTCAACACAGTAGCTGCTTTTAACAGAGTAGCTGCTTTCTACACAGTAGCTGCTCTCTACACATGTGTGACTGGTCCGCATAAGTACATTATGGCGCCAACCCTGTCACATACACCTGTATTTGTATGGGCTGTATGTGATGGGGTTGGCGCCATGATGTCATCACGCTGGGTACTTGTATGTGGGCGTATCTGCATGTGGGTGGACCCGCCTGGAGACGGATAGAGGAACAGTTCCTAAGTCCATCGGAAATATGTGTTTTCTGACTGTCTTAGGCGACCCCAGTGAAAGGGTCGTGCGACCCCCAAAGGGGTCGCGACCCACAGGTTGAGAACCGCTGATCTAAGAGAAGCTCTCTCCGACATACTCCTAATTTTGTAGGAACCGAACTCTAATTCTTTCCGATATTCATTTCCCTCCTTTAGGGAGGAGATGTCCTCCATGAGAGGACTGGTGACTCTACACAGTGGAGAGAAAGAGGTTGGAGGGAGGTGGCTACCCTTAGCTTGTGCCAACGCTGGATGTTCTAAGACCAACCTGGCGCTTCTCCTTCTCCTTCTAAATGCGGTTGTATTTCTTCCGGGTTTGCGCGCTGGAGTTCCCGAGTCCGCGTTATCCCTGAAGAAAAGAGGGTACAGTATGGGCTTGTCAGTATACTAGTGTGGAGTCTTCTGTCTGGCAGACAGTGGCACTTCAAGGTGGTTCCAGGTCAACAACTGGGTCTCAGTGTTTAAGGCCAGATGACATGGAGAGGAGGTTAAGGATGTATGCGAGCCCGGCCGGTGTGGCTCAGTGGTTGAGCGGCGACCCATGCACCAGGAGGTCACCAGTTTGATTCCCAGTCAGGGCACATACGTTTGCACAAGGTCATTTCCAAGGCCCCTTCCAGCTCTCACCAACAGGGCTGGCCCAGACACAATGAAGCAAACAGAGATCACACAGCATCTTTTCCTGCTTTTGGCGTTCTAGGCCAAGACCCTGTGGACAGGGCTGGAATAAGGAAAGCATCATAGCAAGAGGCCCGAAATTCTTTGAAACTGTTGTAATACAAATAGATGTTCAGTTAAGGGAGATGGCTGCCACCAAATAAGACCCATTTCTTTTTTTTCTTTATTGATATTAGAGAGAGAGGAAGGGAGAGGGAGAGAAAGAGAGAGAAATATTGATGAGAGAGAACATCGATTGGCCGCCTCCTGCATGCCCCCCACTGGGGATCGGGCCCACAACCTGGGCATGTGCCCTGACTGGGAATTGAACTGGTGACCTCTTGGTGCATGGGTTGACACTCAACCAGTGAGCCACACCAGCCAGGCTTGCATCATATCTTGTCCTCTAAATTCCAAAATCTCACATTAAAAAAAAAAAAAAAGAAAGAGGTAACTTACATGACGATGGAGGCTTGTTTTCCGGAAGAGACTTCAAAGCTGCTTCTGAAAAAGCAGGAGGTGAGAGAAATTTGCAGTTTTCAGAGCTGGACTCTGTATTGACTCTGGTGTTCTTCATCCTGTTTTCAAACCTGTAATCTCCAGAGGCCCCCGCGGGGCGAGTCCCTCACCTCTCTGTTGAAGACGGGGAATGCTAAGCTGAAAACAAATCCCCAGCTGAAATAAAACCAGCATTTTTAATTTTTATTTTATTTTATTTTTTTTATCCTCACCTGAGGACATTTTTCCATTTTTTGTTCAGATAGAGTGGGAGGGAGAGAGAGGAAGAGAGAGAGAGAGAGAGAGAGAGAGAGAGAGAGAGAGAGAGAGAGAGAGAAACATCGACGTGAAAGGGACACATCGAGTGGCTGCCTCCTGCACGACCAACCAGGGCAGGGGACAAACTGCAACCGAGGTACATGCCCTTAGCAGGAACCGAACCTGGGTCTCTCTGGACCGCAGGCCGACGCTCTAACCGCTGAGCCAAACTGGCCAGGGCAAAATCAGCATTTTTAAAAAGAGACATACATTTTGTTAATTTTTTTTCTTTGTTGATTTTAGACAGAGAGGAAGGGAGAGGGAGAGAGATGAAAACATCGATGAGAGAGAACATCAATTAGCCGCCTCCTGCATGCCCGCCACTGGGGATTGGACCCACAACCGGGGCATGTGCCCTGACTGGGAATCAAACCAGTGATCTCTTGGTGCATGGGACGACGCTCAACCACTGAGCCACACTGGCCAGGCAGCAATTTTTTAAAAAAGAAAAAAGATCATAAGATAGGAGTTAGAATGGTTTGAAACCCTGCTGAGGCGCTACAGAGATAAAAAGTATTGCAAGAGGGGTGTGCTGAAAGACAGATATGATGCCCGCTATCGAAGCAGGCTACCTGTGTCGTCGGAAGCTGCCTAGGAGCCACGTTATAAAAGGTAAAGAGAGATGCATTTAATTTTTTTCCCAGCAATTATCTGAAAAGGTTACCACTTCATCAGCATAAGAGTTATTAACAAGTCAGCGCACAGAGCAATATAGGCAAAAGCTGGTGTGTATTTTAACCCTCCGCACACTGGAATTTGGATGAGCCACATTTCAAGGGCTCCATGGCCTCACATGGCGACTGTGTCAAGCAGCAGAGACCTCGACTACATTATAAAACCTTGGATATAGCCCTGGCCGGGTGGCTCCCTTGGCGGAGCATCGTCCCGAGCATCAGAGGGTTGCCGGCTCGCCCTGGCCGGTTTGGCTCTGCGGTTAGAGCGTCGGCCTGAAGACCAATGAGTTGCGGGTTTGATTCCAGTCAAGGGCATGTACCTCGGTTGCAGTTCATCCCTGATCCTGGTCAGGTCGTGCGGGAGGCAACCAGTCGATGTGGCTCTATCACATTGATGTTTCTCTCTATCTCTCTCTCTCCCCCTCCCTCCCACTCTATCTAATGATAAATGGGAACATATTCTCAGGTGAAGAATAAAAAAAAAAAAAAGGTTGCAGATTCGATTTCAAGTCAGGGCACATACCTAGGTTGTGGGTTTGATCCCTGGTCAGGGCACATAGGAGAGGCAACTGATCGATATTTCTCTCCTCTCTCTCTCTCTCTCTCTCTCTCTCTCTCTCTCTCTCTCTCAAAAATCAATAAAAACAAATCCTTGGGTGAGGATTGAACAAACAAACTTGGATATACACAGGCGTCACCCAGGCAGCTTGGAAGAATTCCATGCTTACGGATGGGCCTAGAGAGTATTGTGCTGAGTGAAATATGCCCATCAGAGAAAGACAAGTCCGTATGAGTTCACTTATAGGTGAAATCTAAAGAACAAAAACAAACCAACCAGACAGGAACAGACTCAGATACAGACAACAGACTGGTGGCTGTCAGATGGGACGGGGTTTGGGGAGCTGAGTGGAAGTGGGGAAGGGGTTAAGAAGTACAAATGGGTAGTTGCAAAGTAGTCACAGGGGTGTCAAGTGCAGCACAGGGAATCCAGTCAATAATATTGTCATAACCATGGATGGTGTCAGGTGGAGACTAGACTTATTGGGGCAATCACTTTGTAAGGTATATGGATGGCTAACCACTATGCTGTACACCTACAACTAATATAAAATAATATCAAATGTCAACTGTAATAAAAAAAAAAAAGAATTCCATGCCCAGGGGGAGTCATAGATCAATTAGTTAAATCAGTAGATCTGGCGATAGGTTCTAGATATCAGCATATTTAAAGCTCCTTGGCAAATTGCCCAGAACAGTGAAAGTTGCCCCCAAGGGGACATTTGGCCATGTGTAGAGACAGTTTTGGTTGTCACCAGTGGGGGGCAGTGTGCTGTAAGCATATAAGGTTAGAGGTGCTGGGATGCTAACATCGGGTACCAGGGATGATGTTAAATATCCTACAATGCACAGAATGTCCCTTCCTTACCCCTAAAAGAATCAGCCAGCCCTGAATGCTGCCGATCTCAAGAAAAGTAAGGATTTCAATTTGTGAGTTTGTCCAAGTATGTTTGTAGACATACTACGTGGGAAGGAAACACTATAAGTAGGAATTGAAAACAAAACACAGGGTGTGTAGTAATTTGATATCTTGGAGGACATCAGAGAGATGCAAATTAAAACCACAATGAGATATCACCTCACACCTGCCAGAATGGCTATTGTCAATAAATCAACCAACAAGTGCTGGCGAGGATGTGGAGAAAAGGGACCCCTCACGCACTGTCAGTGGGAATGCAGACTGGTGCAGCCACTGTGGAAAACAGCATGGAGTTTCCTCAAAAATTCAAAAATGAAACTGTTGTTTGACCCAGCGATCCCGCTTTTGAAAATATATCCTAAGAGCCAGGCCGCTGTGGTTTAGGGATTGAATGTTGACCCATGTACCTAAAGGTTGCCGGTTAGATTCCTGGTCAGGCCACATGCCCAGGGTGTGGACTGATCCCCAGTAGGGGGCATGCAGGAGGTGGTTGATTGATGTTCTCTCTCATCAATGTTTCTATCTCTCTCCCTCTCCCTTCCTCGCTCTAAAATCAATAAAGAAAAAATATATTGTAGGAAACAAGAAACACTACTTTGAAAGAATATATGCACCCCTATGTTCATAGCAGTGTTATTTACAATAGGCAAGATCTGGAAACAGCCCAAGTGCCCATCAGCCGATGAGTGGATAAAAAAGCTGTGGTACAATTACACAATGGAATACTACTTGGCTCAACATTATCTCTGTGTTTCTCAAACCCTGGACCCTATCACTCCTTCCTTCTCGGACAAAGTGTGGATGGTTTCTGCTCACCTCTGAGTTCATCCTTAGCTTTCTTAGACAGATCTGTTCGGTTCATCTTGTCAAAGACCTGGATGGTCATTGTCTCTACCCAAGAGAGGGGGCAGTGGGTGGTGAGAATTTCTGCCAGGCATTTCCCATCGGCCTCGTCTACCTCTGTTTGGGGAATGTGCTGTAACCCATCTTGTGGGGAAAGGGTCCTCAGCAGAGACTTGAACTTGCTCAACTCATCCTGGTCAAGTTGTTCCAGAAGAGGCCGCAGGTTGAAATCCAGCTGTGCAGAAGGTTCCATCTTGTCCTGTGAGTGAGAGCTGAACTCTTGGCAATGGAATACTATGCGGACATGAAAAAGAAGGGAATCTTACCCTTTGCGACAGCATGGATGGACCTGGAGATTATTATGCTAAGTAAAAGAAGCCAGTCAGAGAAAGACAAATACCATATGATTTCACTCATGTGTGGAATCTAAAGAATGAAATAAACAGATGAACAAAATAGAATCAGAGGCATGGATACATGGAAAAGACTGACAGATGCCAGAGGGGAGAGGGGAGGAACTGGATGAAATAAGGTGAAGAGATTAGCCAAAGAACATATATGCATAACCCATGGACACAGACAACAGTTTGGTGAGGGCCAGGAGAGGGAGGGCGGGGGCTGGGTGGAGGTGGGCAAAGGGGTGGAAAATGGGGGACATCTGTAATAGTGTCAACAATAAAAAAATAAAAGACTAAAAAAAAGAAAGACCTTGGCAACCACCTCATTTCCAATGCCATTTATATGCTAATCAGGTGTGAAGCATATAATTTAGCTCTTTTTGAAAGACTTGAATGAGGTCATTTGTAAGGATGAGCCTTTAAAACACAGAGAAAGGAAATTTGGAGAGGTTAGTGATGGTCTCTTCTCACCCAGCTGTGAAGTGTGGACGCCAACAGTCCAATCAAAGCTGTCTTATTTCAGAACCTGTGATCTCAATTCCTTTGATAACTGATTCCAATAGACACCACCCTAATATTCCCCATTATCAGATACAAAAATAAAGACTTTGCAGAAGAGAAAGTTAACTGGTTAAACAGAGTCAAGTGTTCTGTTAAAATGGGAGACAGATTAAGTGGAATGTGTCAACACCTGGTGGGTTTTCAAGGCTGTTGATCGTTACCCAATACTCCTGGTACCATTACGGTGGAAAAGAGGAAAGTTATACATGCAATGTGGTTACAATGAAACGAATCTTACATGGAAATAGTGTATACACACTCAAATGTTCAGTGCTTGTATTTACATTGAAATGTATAAGTAAATGGGACACTTAGGTGTGGAATCCAATGAACAAAATACATGAACAATTGTAAATAGCGCTGCTGTGAACATGGGGGTACATATATTCTTTCTGACTGGTGTTTCAGGCTTCTTAGGATATATTCCTAGGAGTGGAATCACTGGGTCAAAAGCATGTCAATTTTTAATTTTTTGAGGAAACACCATATTGTTTTCCACAGTGGCTGCACCAGTCTGCATTCCCACCAGCAGTGGACTAGAGTCCCCTTTTCTCCACACCCTCGCCAGCACTTGTGTGATGATTTGTTGATGGCGGTCATTCTATTTACAATTGCTCAGATCTGGAAACAGCCCAAGTGCTCATCAATAGATGAGTGGATAAAAAAGCCGTGGTACATGTACACAATGGAGTACTATGCAGCTGTAAGAAAGAGAGAATTCTTATCCTTTGAGATGACATGGAGGGACCTGGAGAGTATTATGCTCAGCGAAATAAGCCAATCAGAGAAAGACAAATACCACATGATCTCACTTATTTGTGGAATATAATGAACAAAACAAACTGATGAACAGAATGGACCCAGAGACATGGATGTGGGTAGAGACTGACAAACCTCAGAAGAGGGAGGTGGGCGGAGGGAAGAGTTAGACCACAGAACTTACATGCATGTACGCATAACCAATGGACATAGACAACTATGCTGGGGCGGTGGGGGGTGGGATGGGGAGGAGGGTGTCAATGGGGGAAAAAGGAGAACCATCTGTAACAAAAATAAATTAATTAATAAAAAAAATAAATGAACAGACAAAACGGAAACCAAGTCATAGATACAGAGAAGAGACAGGGTGGCCAGATGGGAGGGGGAGTTGGGGGACTGGGTGAAAAAGGGGGAAGGGATTAAGAAGTACAAATTGGTAATTACAGAACAGTCATCGGGATGTAAAGTACAGAACAGGGAATACAGGCAATACTATTGTAATAACTATGGATGGTGTCCGATGGGTACCAGATTTATTGGGGATCCCTTCATATGTTGCCTAAATGTCTAACTGATGCTGCACACCTGAAACTAATATAAAATAATACTGTATATCAACGTAATTAAAAAATGAAAATTAAAAAAAATGTTAACTAAAACCAAAAAGTGCAACGGGAGATTCTCAGTACTTGCCTTGACCTTCCTGTCTTTAATGAGCATGTGTTTTATTTGTCCGAGGACGTATTTTACAGAAAAACGATGCAGCTACATGATGGAGACTTGTCAGAGAAGGACCCAAACTATTCTTTGTATTTAGCAGACACGATCTGAAGAAGGGCAATTTCAGGGGAACGGTAGGGTAAGAAGCTGGATTTCGAGGGACAGAAACATGCATGAGATGTTTTGACACGGAGGCATGGGCCAAAAACTGCTACTTGTAGAAGCTTGGCTAAGAAGAGAGAAATTAGAGATTAGATGCCAGTTTAGATGCAGCTTCACACAGCCACACCTTAGCCTGCTGACCACTGAGTGCGTCTTTACCCTTAAAACTTTGAGTAGCACGTTTCACACAAAACAGGTTATTTCACACTGTTCTCATTTGGGCAAAGTTAATCCAGTTTACGTTTATATCCAGAGACCTTAGGATGTTGGGATTCGGCAAGAAAAAACAACAAAAACTGATCAGAGTTCTGGGACTCACGGTCAGAGGCTCCCCTCCAAGACGGTCTCGTTCGTCTTTTCACAAAAGGGAAGCTGACGTGAAACCGCAGCAATCCCTCAAAGGTTTAACATGCAAACGTTAAAAAGAATAAAGGAGGAGGGATTTTTGTTGTAGACTTAACAGCTGAATGAAGAAACAGACACACGGGGTCAAGAAGAAGCCGGGAAGTGACTCACCTTGCCCACACCTGGATCTGCTCTCTGGCTAAGAGGGCGGAGGTTTGGAAAACCCTCCTATAAAAAACGCTTCTCTTTCTGCCCGAGCTCTGTGATTGGCCCTTGGGACCCAATCCCGTGTCCCTGCGTCCAGGATGATTACCAAGAGGTGGAGGTCATTTCTTTAATGAGTGCTGCATTCTCAGCGTTCTCCAGGTGGGCTGCGCGTTAAACTCACCTGTGTGGAGCATCATTTCAAAGTCCCACCGCCCAGAGGTTCTGACCTGTGGGTCAGTGGGGGCTGCTCAGATATCAGCGGTCGTTAAAGATTGCCAAGTGATTGTAATTGTGGCCGAGCTTGAGAACCAGGGCTTGGAAGCTTCAGCTGTGACTAGGTGCCTCCTGCTATCATACAGGCATTTAAAAAAAATTGATGAGATAGAGAGAGAGAGAGAGAGAGAGAGAGAGAGAGAGAGAAAGAGACAGAGAGATTTGTTGTTCCACTTATCTGTGCATTCATTGGTTGATTCTTCTATGTGCCCTAACTGGGGAATCCGACCTGCAATCTTTTTTTTTTTCTTTATTCCTCACCTGAGGATATTTTTCTACCTATTATCAGATAGAGTGGGAGGGAGGGAGAGAGAGAGAGACAGAGAGAAACATCGATGTGATAGAGCCACATTGACTGGTTGCCTCCCACACGACCCGACCAGGGCCGGGGACCAACCGCAACCGAGGTAGTGCCCTTAGCGGGAACCGAACCTGGGTCTCTCTGGTTTGCGGGCCGATGCTCTAACCGCTGAGCCAAACTGGCCAGGGCAAATGTTTTAAAGTAGATTTATTTTTATAGAAATAATGTCTTCCTGATTCAAATGTCGGGGTGGGTGGGTGGGGGTGGGTGGAGGTGGGCAAAGGGCAGGATAATGGGGAAGGAAAGAGACTTTGCTTGGGGCGCTGGACTCAATGCCGTGTGCAGATGTTTTATTGAGTTGTGCACTTGAAACCAATGTCACCCCAATAAATTCAAGTGAAAAAAGAACAAAGGAAATCCTTCTGTTTCCTACCATCCAAAAGTAATCATCAAATATGCTCATCTATACCCTGCAATTATATATGTAATACATGAGACCCTGAATTATAATTATGTACATGATCAAATGGAAAACTGTTCAGTCATTTAAATCATGCATATAGATATAAATATTTTACATATAACAGATGATAGTATGTTACATGTACAATCTATTATACATAATATAAATATATGAATATGCACATTTGCAAATATATGTATAGATAATTACATATAATATGTTAGTACATGTAACCGGTATAATATGTAGTATATTACATATTATCTAAATATGTAAATATAGCTGATTGAAATGATTAGATAGTTTTCCATTTGGTCATGTACATACTTGTCTTTACCACTTGATGGCCAACTTTTACATAGCATTTTGTGTGTGTGGTGTGTGTGAATGTTTGTGTGCGCATGTGTGTTTTTCTGTGGCTATTTAAAGGGTACTGAACTGAGACTTCCTGTGAATTCCGCATTGTGTAACCACCCCTTCAGATCTAGTTCCCCAACTAGGCGTGTTGACTTGAGTGTGACTCACATCTTCTATTCTGAGACACGTTGTCAAGTGCTTTCCAGAAATTCTGCAGAACCGACACTTCTGCCAGCTTTATTATTTTTTAAAAATTTAGTTTAGAAAAGTCACAGAGGTAGAAAAAGGGGCCATAGGAGCTTAGAAGGCAGAGGGGTCGAGGCAATGCACCAGGGGGGAAGAAGAGAAGGAGGGGAAAGGCATGGGTGTGCTCCTAGAAAGGAGAACCTCAGCTTCCTCCTCCAACTCAACCACAGAAGCGTGTCAGCTGCTGCAGCCTCGGGGTAGCTCCAAATTCTGCTTTTTCCTTTCATGCCCATGACCTAATTTGGGCTCAGACCTGACCTTCTCTGATACAGTTTCTTTTTTAAAAAAACATTTTTTCCCTTTATTGATTTTAGAGAGAGAGGAAGTGAGAGGGAGAGAGAGATAGAAACATCAATGAGAGAGAACATCGATTGGCTGCCTCCTGTGTGTCCCCCACTAGGGATCGAGCCCACAACCTGGGCATGTGTCCTGACCAGGAATCTAACCGGTGACCTCTTGGTGCATGGGTTGACGCTCAACCACTGAGCCTCACCGGCTGGACTGATAGAGCTTCTTTCATTAACCTGCAAATGATCTCCCCTCTCCTCCCTCCCTTTCAGTCCTGGCTCTGCTGTGGTCTTCAGGGAGATCTGTCTCAGAAGTCCTGATGCATCACTGTTGCAGTCAACAACCTCCTTCATTTCCACCCCCTTTCCTTTTCCATTTAATTTAATTTTTAAATTTTAATTTAATTTATTTTTTTATTTTTGGAGTGGGGCCACACCCTTTTAGCGTCTCCGCCCTTCCTGCCAGTCTCGATGTGGCTGCTTCTGTAAACCCTTGGTTATAAGACGCCTCTTCAACCCGTCTTCAGTTGGTCATTCAGGATGAGTACTCTTTAATTTAGTTGTAATTCCAGTTTGGTCCTGGGAGCAGGTGAGTGTAAGGTCCACCTACTCCACTGCCAACTTGAAAAGCCTCCAATTACAGCTTACTTTCAATATTGTTTTGTATTAGTCTCAGGTGTATGTCATAGTGGTGAGATAATCATATACTGTACAGTGTTCCCCTCAATATTTCCAGTACCCAACTGGCACCATACATAACTGAAGAAACCCAAAACACTAATTTGAAAGAATACATGCACCCTATGTTCATTGCAGCATTATTTACAACAGCCAAGCTATGGAAGCAACCCAAGTGCCATCAGTAGGTGAGTGGGTAAATAAGCTGTGGTACATTTACACAATGGAATATTACTCATCCATAATAAAGAGGGAAATCTTACCTTTTTTGAGAGCATGGATGGACCTGGAGATTATTATGCTAAGTGAAATAAGTCAGTCAGAGAAAGATAAATACCAACCTCCTTTTCTATACAATCCAGACTTAATGTAATATTTTATTGTTGCTGTTAATCCTCACCTGAGGATATTTTTTCCATTGATTTGTAGGGAGAATGGAAGGGAGGGAAGATGGGGCAGGGGAGAGGGAGAGAGAGATAGAAACATCAATGAGAGAACACCAATTGGCCACCTCCTGCATGCCCCCCACTGGGGATTTGGCCTACAACCTGGGCATGTGCCCTGACTGGAATCAAATCGGCGACCTCTTGGTGCATGGGTCGACGCTCAACCACTGAGCGACACCGGCCGGGTGAGAGAGAGAAACATTGATGTGAGAGAGAAACATCAATCGGTTGCCTCCCTCTTGTGCCCCGACTGGGGATCGAACCCGCAACCTTTTGGTGTATGGGACCATTCTCCAACCAACTGAGCCACCCAGCTAGAGGAATGGTTTTAGGATCTTTTCTGTGCATGTAGGCTGTACCATAAAACCTGGCACCCAAGAGGATTTAGGGAGCAGTAGGGCCTTCTGGGTATGTGGGTCCCCTCAGCTAAGCTCACAGCCTCAGATTTAGAAGCAGCGATGCCAGGGGAGGGAACTTCCAACAGCGAGCTCTGCGTTTACTGTCCAAGGCTGGCTCATCTCAGGACGACTGTTGCGTACTCGCTGGTCGGGGTCTGCGTGGGCAACAAGGAGGGTGTTGACGCTGTCCCCTGGGTGGGGACATTGAAGTCCACCTGGAAGTAGGTGACTTCCTGGGGGTCTCCAGCTTCCGAGGCCTGAGGAAGGAAGGGGGAGTACGACATGATGGTGCGATGTTGGGGACCAAGGAACTGTTGGGGGTAGGGGGGGAGTAGAGGGGGGAACTCTTACCCGTCCACCCATGGGTCCCGCTGCCTGTGGCTGTCTCTCTCTCTTGGCGGCATCTGAAGGGAAGAGGAAATTGTTAGGGGCTGCATATTAAAAAAATTTTTTTTCTTTATTGATTCTAGAGAGAGAAGAAGGGAGAGAGAGAGAGAGAGAGAGACATCAATGAGAGAGAACATCGATTGGCTGCATTCTGCATGCCCCCCACTGGGGACTGGGCCCACAACCTGGGCCTGTGCCCTGACTGGGAATCGAATGGGTGTCCTCTTGGTGCATAGGTCCATGGTCAGCTACTGAGCCACACCGGCTGGGCGGGGCTGCATATTTCATTAAAAAATTTTTTTTGTTAACCTCACCTGAGATATATATATATATTCATCCTCACTCAAGGATATTTTTCCATTAATTTTTAGATAGAGTGGAAGGGAGGGAGGGGGAGAGAGAGAGAGAGAAAAACATCGATATGAGAGAGACACATGGATTGTTTGCCTTCTGAACAATTCTGATGGGGGCCAGAGATCAAACCTGAACCCAGGTATGTGCCCTTGACTGGGAATCAAACCCGAGACCCTTTGGTATGTGGGCCACCACTCTAACCATTGAGCCACACTGGCTAGGGCTTAATTTTTTTTGAGAAACATCAATCGGTTACCTTCTGTATACATCCTGACCAGGATCGAACCAGCAACCTACGTATGTGACCTGACTGGGAATACAACCTTTTGGTGTATGGGATGACCCTCTAACCAACTGAGCAACCTGACCAGGGCAAGGACTGCATATCTGACTTCCCCTCAGATACAGGTGCTGAAACCCTAACCCCAATGTGATGGTATTGGAAGGTGGTGCCTCTGGGAGGCGGTTAGGTTGAGAGGGGGTCATAAGGGTGGAGTTCTCACAGTGGGATTAGTATCCTTCTAAGATCAGGCCAGAGCTCCAGCTCCTTCTCTCTGCCACCTTGTGGGGGCACAGCAAGAAGGCGGCCATCTGCAGGAGAACTCTCGCCAGGAACCAGATTGCTAGCACGTCCATCGAGGATCTCCAGGCCTCCGGGACTGTGAGAGCTGAAGGCTGTCTCAGCCTCCCAGTCCACGGTTTTCTGTTACAGAACAGACTAAGACAGAGGGGGTCAAGTTTTCTGAGAGGCTGTTGTGGATTTCCCCAACCCTGTCTTTTGCTTTCACAGATAGGAGCTGGGGCTCAGAAAGTTACCGGAAGGCCCTGGCCAGGTAGCTCGGCGGGTTAGAGTGTTGTCCCTATACGCCAAGGTTTCAGGTTTTATCCCCAGTCAGGGCACGTACAAGAATCAACCAATGAATGTATAAATAAGTGTAACAACAAATTGATGTTTCTCTCTCTCTTTCTCCCTTTCCCTCAATATCAATCAATCAATCAATCAACAAAAAGGAAGTTATTGAAATCACAGCTTGAATCAACAAACTGGCCTAGGCCTCTACACCGGGCTCCCCCGCCCCCAGCAAATGCCCCTCCCCAGCTCCCTGAATGATTTGCACCATGGGGATCTCTGCTCAGGCTTCCCTCCCTCTCCGAAGGACGTACTGTTCTTGGCTTTGCGACGGCAGAGAATGAAGAGAAGGATGACAATGCTGCTGCTGATGATGACGGCCACTGAGACACCAATCAGAATATGCTGGTAGTCCTTGGTCTGGTTGTGGCGTGGGGCTACAAAGAAGGAAACAGTGTTGGATCAAGCTGCCCTGTGCAAAGTACCTTCACAGGAGGCACCGTGTCTCCCTGCTCTCCCAGACCCAGCACAATCTCGAATGGTTGACCCCTGTGAACCATAATGTAAACTGAGACACGGATCTGGTGCTGTGGCCGCTGTGGCTTAGTGGTTAGAGCATCGGCCTGAGGACCGAAGGGTTGTGGGTTTGATTCCCAATCAAGGGCAGGTACGTGGGTTGCAGGCTCAGTCCCAGGCCCTGGCCCTGGTCAGGGTCATGCGGGAGGCAACCAACTGATGTGTCTTTCTCACATCGGTGTTTCTCTCTCTCTCTCTCCCTCCCTCCCTCCCTTCCACTCTATCTAAAAGTCAATGGAAAAATATCCTCGAGTGAGGATTAAAAAAAAAAAGAGAAGAGAAGAAAAATATCCTCAGATGAGGATTAACAATAAAATAAAATAAAATGGACCTGGAGCTTCACGCCAGAGGAACTACCTGGGATGTCTTACAACTCAAACCCTGGAATGTTAAAAAAAAGGGGAAAGTAGCACTTGGACTCAGCCTTAGCAGCCTCGTGTTCCAAAGACCCATCTGCAAGACAAGGAAGCAGATGTCATGACTGCAGGACAGAAAATTAAAAGAAAAACATTGCTTTGACTTAATATTGTAACTGTGCAGAAATTTCATTTATGTATTTATTTAATATTTTTTCTTTATTGCTTTTAGAGAGAGAGGAAGGGAGAGGGAGAGAGAGATGGAAACATTGATGAGAGAGAACATCGATTGGCCGCCTCCTGCATGCTCCCCACTGGGGACCGGGCCCACAACCTGGGCATGTGCCCTGACTGGGAATTGGACCGGCGACCTCTTGGTGCATGGGTCAATGCTCAACCACTGAGCCACAACGGCTGGGTAACACCCTGTTTCTTAAAAAAAAAAAAAAAAAAAAGGGAATGGCCTTTGACCACCTTGTTTGCTTGGTTCATGAAGTCACAGATGAGAAAGAACTTGGATAGTGTAGTAAGGCAGGGTATGCCATTTTCCAGCTCTTTCCCAGCACAGATCAACCTCTGCTGATCGGGGGAGGGGGGATGTCCTTTTGGTCTTGGCTATCCACCTCAGAGGAGGGATGCAGATATTGGTGCTGACCTTGATTGAAAGACCATCACCCTGGAGGTGGGGCCCAGTGACATGACTGAGAATTTCAAGGTCACGATCCAGGAACAAGAGGGCATCCCCCTTGACCAGCAGAGGTTGAGCTTTGCTGAAAAACAGCTGGAAGATGGATACACTCTGTCTGGCTACAACATCTGGAAAGAGTCTACTCGGCAGCTGGTCCTGTGCTTGAGGGGAGGAGCTCTCCAAGCTCTCCCTTTTTAGCTTTTAACACATTTAATTGCACTTTTATGTCAATAAAGTTCTCGCATTCCCCCTCCTCAAAAGAAAGATCCTATCTATGGAGATTTGCATCAATAGAGAGATCTGCTGTTTTTGTGTGGACCTTGTCCTTAGGGTGGATGTTTACGTTTTTAACCTGTTGACACAAATCAAGAGAAGAAGAATATTTCATGACGTGCGCAAACACCCGAAACCCAAATTTCAGCGCCCGTACATGACGCTTCGTGGGAACATGACGATGCTGACTTGTGTCTAGTGTCATCTGTCATCTGGCCCATGACAGACACTATTTGCTGACCCCTGGGGTGGAGAAAAAACAGCTCAGGAAAGAGCCAGCTAAGAGAAATCAAGGGTGTTAATATCATGCTAAGCAAGATAAGTCAATTGAAAAAAAATTAAGGACCATATGATTGCACTCATCTGTGGGATATAAAACTGAAAGCAACACATGAACAATACAAACAAACAAACACTCAGAGACACAGTCAACAGAAGGTCGATTGCCAGAGGGGCATGGAAGTGGGGGGAGGTAGAAGAGGGTAAAGGGGGTCAAATATATGATGATGTATTAGGCTTGAGTCTGGGTGGTGAGCACACAATGCAATATACAGATGATGTATTGTAGAATCGTACACTTAAAACTCATATAATGTTATTAACCAATGTCACTCCAATAAATGTAATAGAAATTAAAAGAGAGTGTCAAGATTGCAAAGCTCATGGGAGAACTCACTTCAAGAATTAAGAATTGAAGTGCTCATGGATAGACCTGGAGATTATTATGCTAAGTAAAATAAGCCACATTTTTTTTACCCCAATAGATTTGTTTTGCCTATACATTTATGCTTCCCTTTAGGACTTCCTTCTCACTCTACCACAGTATCTGGGTTATCTCCCCTATGTCATTTGCAATCTTTATGCTCAATAATTCCACACCTGTATCTACAGTCCTCCACCGTTCTACCTCATCACTTATAAAACCACCTCTTGAATGCATGGAAGATGTTGCATGGCCATCTCAAAAGCAACAAGTCCAAGACAAACCTCCTCATCTTGCCCCACTCCGCCTTTGAAAACACGAGTGTCTATTTATCTGTGAATGGTCCTGCAATACACGCATGTCGCAGG
Source organism: Tadarida brasiliensis (assembly GCA_030848825.1). Classification (NCBI taxonomy): domain Eukaryota; kingdom Metazoa; phylum Chordata; class Mammalia; order Chiroptera; family Molossidae; genus Tadarida; species Tadarida brasiliensis. The sequence goes on from CM061276.1 coordinate 2,664,039, forward strand.
CACCGACAGAGATGTGTTATGGGGCTGGAGGCAAGTTTACACTAAATTCTTCTCAGCATGGAGGGACTCAATGATGCTGGCCACAGCCACAGAAGATCTTGGTTCAGTAGTCCTTCTTTGGTTCTTATTTATTTATTTCATTAAATTTATTGGGGTGACATTGGTTTGCAAGACCATAGAGGCTTCACATGTATAACTCAATAAAACTCTGATGTCTGTGTGCATCTCTATTTATCATCTATCTATCTATCTATCTATCTATCTATCTATCTATCTATCTATCTATCTATCTATCTATCTATCATCTATCTATCATCTATCTATCTATCTATCTATCTATCATCTATCTATCTATCTATCTATCATCTCTATCATCTATCACATATATATGTATATGTATATATTTTTTTGTTTAATCTCTTCACCTTCTTTCATCCAATCCCCCAAACTCCCTCCCCTCTGACAGCTGTCAGTCTATGCCATGTATCCATGCCTTTTCAACAGTCCTTCTTAATCCTTTACAGAATTTGCTTCCTTATGTGTGGAGAAAATGAGGTTCATAGGAGGGAAAAGACTAGCAGGGGGACACTGTGAATTAGTTGTAGAAATAGCTCTCAGTGCAGGACAGGGATGAAGCCTCCAGAGAAAATGTTATCTGATTATCTCAATTATCTAGGGTTGATATAATGAATATCTGCCTTCTGGGAGTAGAGTTCATGATGAGGATGATGACACTGTCAGGACTATTGGCATGTGGATGGTATCTATGGACCCTACAGATGTTATTTGCCATCCACAGACCATGCAGCCTTCTGCTCTCCTCAATGGAAAACAGCCCCACTTCTTGATCTATTTGCTCCCTGCCTCTAGCCATCAGAAGTCCTCTTAAAAAGCTTACTCCAAGTCTGAGAGAAGAGATATGGAAACTTGTACTTTTTGTTTTCCACGCAACTCAGTGACTCACCCTGTGGATGTCTGGGCTCCAAGGGTGTGGGACCGTCAGGAGATTCTGCAAATGAAGATGAAGTGTGGGTGTTTTTCCCCAGCGTGGGTGGCTCAGTTGGTTGAGCATTGTCCCCTCCATCAGAGCGTCGAGAGTTCAGTTCCTGGTCAGGACACATGCCTGAGCTGTGGGCTTGATCCCCAGTCGGGCGTGTGGAGGAGGTAGCTGATAGATGTTTCTTTCTCATCGGTGATTCTTTCTTTCTCTTCCTTCCCTTTTCTCTCTCTAATACCAATAAAAACATATTTAAAAAAAGAAATGGGTGTGGTTTCTTTGTTTTTTCTTAGGCTCTCTCTTCACAGACTCGCAATGACCTACGTGACCTCATCAGGCCCTGGGCATGTTGTAGGAGGACTGCATAGTGGGTAAGGGATGAGGTTGACCTCACGGCTTCATGTCTAAGAACAAGGTACAGATACCACCCCCTCAGCCCACTCTCTTCTTTTTCCCAATCTTCACTCTAACTGAACATCATCAACTTCAGGAGGGAACACACAGGTGGACAGGCTTCTCACCATTGACCACAAGCTGTAATGGGTCACTGGGATGAGAACACACATAAGGGTAATTGTTGAAGACACCACAGCATCTGTAGGTTCCTGCCTGTGTGGAGGTAACACGGCCCAAGTGGAAGATGGTCTGATGCTCGTCGTTCTTGGCTGTGGAGCTTTTTCTCTGGATGGTGGGAAGTTCATCTTCTTTCATGAGAATAAATGCCTCAAACTGGCCTTTTGAGAAACACCGTAAGGCCACATTGTTTCCTGAAGCCACCACACTGGCATTCAAGCTCGAGAGTGAGGGTTTGTCATAAACTCCTGAGAAAGAAAGAAATTTGGTGATAAAGGGGAGGCCACGTCCACCCACTGTCCCTTCTTGTTCCCCAAGAGTAGGCAGGGTTCCGGTTTCTGTTCCCTCCACATCTCACCCTGAGGAAACCTGTCTCTGCATCATCCCTGATTCCTTCCTAGAGACAGAGACTTTGCTGCTTCCTGCTTGTATCTTGGAGCCTGGTTCTCCCCTCTGCAAAGAGATCTCTCCCGGTTATGCTGCCTGGGTCTCACTCACCAGTCATCACCAGATGCAGGGGTTCACTGACCGGGGACCAGTTCCTTCCATTGCTATAAGAACAGTAGTACAATCCTGTGAGGTCTGTTTTTATCTCTGGGATATTTAAAGTGTTGTTCTTCCCCGTCACCAGTGATTCTGTTCTGTCCCTAAGCTCAGGTCCTTCCATTTTATATATTTCATATGCTTCAGCTTCCGGAGGCCCATCGCACAGGATGGTCACTGGTTTATTAGACAGAACCACGGATTTAGGCAGAGCTTTGATAACAGGTGGAGGGAGATATCCTAGAAGAAGAGGTAATAAATTTACAGGTGTATTTGTTCCTCATACCATCCTCTACACCTTCCTCCCTTACAGCCACGAGTTTAAATGCCAAGATCCCTCCTCCCAGCTCCCAAGAGAGCTGGTATCTGGCCAAACCCTACTCAGTCCTTGGAACATTAAAAGGATACTCACCCTCCTGCACCTGAGTGCTCTGACTTAGATACAACCCTGGAAGGAAACACTGGGTGAGAACAGCTTTTTTTTTTTTTCCCAATTACAGTTCACATTCAATATTATTTTGTATGAGTTTTAGTGGTTAGACAATCATATACTTTATAAAGTGTTTCCCCTTGCTATTTCCAGTACCTACCTGGCACCATACATAATTGTTACAGTATTATTGACTCTATTCCCTATGCTGTACTTTACATCCCTGTGACTATTCTGTAGCTACCAATCTATACTTCTCAATACCTTCACATTTTTCACCCAGGTCCCAAACCCCCTCTTCTCTGGAAACCACCAGTCTGTTCTCTGTGTCTGTGAGTCTGTTTCTGTTTTGTTCGTTCATTTATAGTGGAGAACAGTCCAGTCATATAGAACCACCAACCTGTTCCCTGTAGTGTTGTGTTGGCACCCTGACCCTTCTGCCCAGACTCACCGAGATAGAGCAGAGTGTGAAGAACCACAGGCATGATCCCCGGTCTAGCTGGTCCGCTGGCCTCAGGGATGCTGCTTTTATGAGAAATAGACTTCTCTAAAAGTCAACAAAGCAACCGGAAGTGGTGGGAGGTGTGATGGCCTCCGTTCTCACCCCCAGAGTGAAGGGATTTCACAACCTCTTCCGGGTAAGTCTTGCAGATGCAACTGAAATTATGAAGATGTTACTCATTTGAACCTCAAACCTCCACCAGTCCAGCTGGGTCCCTATACTCTGTCCCCATTCCCTCATGGCCATTTAATTTTGCTGTATAAAGTGAGCAGTAAGAGGTTCACAAGTAAAGAATAGGACGGAAGTAGTTCCCAGTCTGAGGTCTGTTCTGAACTACTCTGTGAGCTCATGGCTCCTGTGTCTAAAGTTGGAACTTCTGAGAGAAAAATGGTGGTGGAGTGAATGGAAGCTACACAGACCATCTCCCAGGACCAAACTGGAATTACAACTAAAATAAAGACAAGTCATCAGGAAAAACTAACTGAAGAGCAGCTGGAGAGAACCCTGATAACCAGGGACATAAAGAGGATCTCAAATCAAGACCGGTAGGAGCTGCGGAGGTGTGAGAGGGTTGGCTGGGTGCCCACGGGCAGCAGCTGAGGGCTGTCTCAGCTGTGAGCAGTTCCCTCTGAGAAATTGGAGGTTAAAACCCCAAGCTGGCTCCCCAGCACAGAGTGGTGAAATAGGGAAAGGTGCCCACATAACAGCTGGCTGAGAAAATCACCAGAACAGAGGTTCTGTCCAGCAGGGAGAGGCACAGGGAACACTGGCACTTCCCTGAAGGGCCAGTGCACTAAATTACAGCTACAGCCACTCATCAGCAGAGGGAGGGTGGACTGGACTGGAACTATGTGAGGAGAGTCAGGAGTTCATGGCACTAGGGGAGAGAGCTGTAGGGAGGCCACCAGGAGCTCTATGCTGAGTCACTCCCCCCACAAGACAGTAGCCATTTTCCTCAAAGAGCCCCTTCTCAGAGTGGTTATAGCCTGGGGAGAAGTAACTGCCCCTCCCTTGGGAATTTAATACCACCTGGCCAGAGAAGTGCAACCTGAGGCTCATTAATAGCCAGAGACTACCTGCCAGCCAGTAGGTAGAGAAAAGCCTCTGAAAGCTTTGAGCTTTGGACCTGGCTCTCAGTGTTGGGGTCATGGTTCTGGGGACTGAGCCGTGAAGGCTGAGGCCTGGATCCCTGCACTGAGCCAATAACCCACACTGCAGAAACCACTTTCTTCTCAAAGCAATTTTAGCCCAGGAAAAACAATGGCCCCACCCACTAGAAATCCTCTTACCCTACCCACCTGAGGGATTTTTCATTAGGCTGAGGGCCACAACCTGAGGCTCATTAAGTAACTGAGACTAAGAGTCAGCCTGCAGGCAAAAGCTCTGGGAAAATTTAAAACTGCTTGGCCTGCGACTCTACCTGGGAAAGAAAGACTAGACATTGGTGTTTAACGTGGTCCCTTCCATACTCATCCAAACCCAGTAGAGGGAGCCACAATCAGCAGAACACACACCCACAGGGAAAATTTGGTAGGCTCCAAAACCCACTGAGACAGCCAAAATGGTGAAACAAAGAAACAACTCCCAAATGAAAAAACAAGAGAATTCTACAGAAGAAGGGATAAATGAAATGGAATTAAGCAAGTTATCAGAGGTAGATTCCAGAGTAATGATTATGAGGAAGCCCAACAGCATGAGTAAAGATGTAGAAACAATGAAAATCAACCAACTGTAAATGAAAAATCACCAAGCAGAAATGAAGAATGACATAGCAGAAATAAAGAACACATTGGAAGAAATAACCAGCATATTAGAGGAAGCTGAGGATCAGATAAGTAAATTAAAAGACAGAGTAGATAAATATCACCCAATCAGAGAACCAAAAATGAAAAAACAATTACAAAACAGGAGGACAGCTTAAGACAGCTGTGGGACAATATTAAACATAACAACATACACATCATTGAGTTCCAGAAGAAGAAGAAAATGACAAGGGTTAGAGTATATATTTGAAGAAATAGTGACAGAAAACTTCCCTAATTTGTTGAAGGAAAAGGGCATACAAGTTCAGGAAGTGTAGAGAGCCCCAAGTAAGAAGAACTCAAGGAGGCTCACACCAAGACACATCATAATTGAAATGCTAAAAATTAAAGACAAAGAGAGAAACTTAAAGGCATCAAGAGAAAAGCAACAGGTTACCTACAAAGGAACCCCCATAAGGCTACCAGCTGAGTTCTCAACAGAAACTACAGGCCATAAGGGAATGGCATGCAGTATTCAAGGCAATAAAAAACAAGGATCTGAATCTAAGACTACTCTATCCATCAAGGCTATCGTTCAAAATAGAAGGTGAAACAAAGAGTTTCTCAGCAAAAAAAGGTGAAGGGAATATATTAGCACCAAACCAGCACTGCAAGAAATGTTAAAAGGACTGCTGTAATAAGCAGAAGAAATATAGAGAGAAACATAGCCATAATAAATAAAAATGGCAATAAATAAGTACATATCAATAATAACCTTAAATGTAAATGGATTAAATACTCCAATCAAAAGCCACAAAGTAGCTGAATGGATAAGAAAGCATGACTCATATATATGTTGTTTACAAGAGATCCATCTCACAACAAAAGACTCACATAGGTTGAAAGAGAAGGGATGGAAAAAAAATTCCCAAGCAAATGGAAAGGAAAAAAAAAATGCTGGGGTAGCAATACTCATATCTGATAAATGGAATTCAAAATGAAGACCACTACATAATATTGAAAGGAGCTATCCAACAGGAGGATATAACCTTTGTAAACATATATGCACCCAATATAGGAGCACCAAAATATATTAAAAACTTCTGGAAGACTACAAAGGAGAAGTTGACAGCAATACAATCATAACAGGGGACATCAACACCTCTCTGACATCACTGAATAGAACCCCTAGGCAAAAAATTAACAAGAAAACAGAGACTCTAAATGATGCACTAGATCAAATGAATTTAATAGATATTTACAGAAAATTACACACCAAAACTGCAGAATTCATGTTCTTCTCATAGACCATCTGTTAGGACACAAACTAAATCTCTACAAGTTCAAGAAGATTGAAATCATATCAAACATCTTCTCAGATCACAGTGGCATGAAACTAGAAATTAATTACAATAAAAACACTCAAAAACATTCAAACACATGGAGGCTAAATAGCATGTTATTAAACAATGAATGAGTTATCAAAGAGATCAAGGGAAAAATAAAAAACTTCCTAGAAACCAATGAAAATGAACACACAACAACACAAACCATATGGAATGCAGCAAAAGCAGTCCTGAGAGAGAAGTTCATAGCACTACAGATGTACCTCAAGAAACAAGAAAAATGTCTAATTGACCATCTAACCTCACAACTTAAAGAACTAGAATGCAAACAAAAAGAAAAACCCAGAACAAGTAGAAGGAAAGAAATAGAAAAGGTCAGAGTGGAAATAAATGATATAGAAACTAAACAACAACAAAAAACAATTCAAAAGATCAATGAAACAAAGAGCTGGTTCTTTGAAAAGATAAACAAGATCAATGAACCTTTAGTTAGACTCACCAAGAAACAAAGAGAGAGGACCCAAATAAACAAAATCAGAAACGAAAGAGGAGAAGTAACAACTGATACCACAGAAATACAAAGAATTGTTAAAAAATACTATGAACAATTATACGCCAAAAAATGGGATAATCTGGGCAAAATAGACAAATTTCTAAAATCACAGAGTCTCCCAAAACTGAACCAGGAAGAGACAGAAAACTTGAACAGACCAACAGCAACTAAGGAGATTGAAGATGTAATCAAGACTCTCCCAGCAAACAAAAGCTCGTGCCCGGGCAGCCTCACAGGAGAGTTTTACTGAACATTCAAAGAAGAACTAACACTCACTCTCCTCAGACTATTCCAACAAATTCAAGAAGAAGGAAGACTTCCAAACTCTTTTTATGAGGCCAGCATAATTCTAATTCCAAAACCAGATAAAGACACTACAAAGAAAGAAAACTACAGGCCAACATTCCTGATGAATATATAATAGATGCCAAAATCCTTAACAAAATATTAGCAAATTGGATCCAGCAATACATTAAAAAAATTATTCACCATGACCAAGTGGGATTCAATCCCAGGGATGCAAGGCTGGGACAATACTTGCAAATCAATAAATGTAATACACCACATAAACAAAATGAAAGATAAAAACCATATGATCATATCAATAGATGCTTAAAAAGCATTTGACAAAATCTGGCACCCATTTCTGATAAAAATGCTCAGCAAAGTGGGAATAGAGGGATAATATCTCAACATAATAAAAGCTATGTATGAAAAACCTACAGCCAACATCATACTCAATGGGCAAAAACTAAAAGTCTTTCCCTTAAGAACAGAAACAAGACAGGGATGCCCACTTTTGCCACTCTTATTTAACATAATGCTGGAAGTCTTAGCCACAGCAATTAGACAAGAAGAAAAAATAAAAGAGATTCAAATCCGAAAAGAGGAAGTGAAACTGTCATTATTCGCAGATGACATGATATTGTACATAGAAAACCCTAAAGACTCATCAAAAATCTACTAGATTTAATAAATGAATTTAGCAAAGTAGCAGGATACAAAATTAACACCAAGAAACCGACGGCATTCTTATACACCAATAATAAACTCACAGAAAGAGAAACTACAAAAACAATCCCATTTACCATTATAGCAATAAAAATAAGATACCTAGGAATAAACCTAACCAAAGAAGTAAAGGACCTGTTTTCAGGAAAGTACAGGATGTTGAAAAAGAAATAGAGGAAGAAATAAAAAAGTAGAAGCACATACCTTGTTCATGGATTGGAAGAATTGACATCATTAAAATGTCCATACTACCCAAATCAATCTATAAAGTCAAAGCAATCCCCATTAAAATACCAATGACATATTTCACAGAACTAGAACAAATAGTCCAAAAGTTTATATGGAACCAAAAAAGACCCCGAATAGCCACAGCAATCTTGAAAAAGAAGAACAAAGTAGGAGGGATCACAATACTGGATATCTGATTATACTGCAAAGCCATTGTAATAAAAACAGCCTGGAACTGGCACAAGAATAGGCATATAGGTAGATCAATGGAACAGAACTGAGAACCCAGAAATTGACACAAGACATTATGCTCAATTAATATTTGACAAGGACGGCAAGAGTATACAATGGAGTAAAGACAGCCTCTTTAATAAATGGTGTTGGGAAAATTGGACAGCTACATGCAAAAAAAATGAAACTAGGCCACCCACTTACACCATACACAAGAATAAACTTAAAATGGACGAAAGACTTAAATGTGGCTTGTGAATCCATAAAAATCCTAGAAGAAAATGTAGGCCACAAAATTTCAGACATCATATGCAGCAGAATTTTCACTGATACAATGCCTAAGGCAAGAGAAACAAAGGAAAAAATTAATACATGGGACTATATCAAACTAAAAAGCTTCTGCACAGCATCAAAATGGAAAGGGAACCCACCATATGGGAGAGGATAATTGCCAACGATACATCAGATAAGGGGTTAATTTCCAAAATATACGTAGTACTCATACAACTCAACAAAAGGAAGACAAATAATCCAATTAAAAATGAAGATCAGGACTTATTCATCATATAACAGGAAGTTTGTATCCTTTGGTCAACATCTCCCATTTCTGCCACCCCAGCCCCTGGTAACCACCATTCTACTCTTTGTTTCTGTGAGCTTAGCGTTTTCAGATTCCACTTATAAGTGATATTATGCAGTCTATGTCTTTCTCTGACTTATTTCACTTAGCATAATGTCCTCCAGGGTTCATCCACATTGTCACAAACAGCAGGATTTGGAGAACTTCTTTCTTTTTCTTTTTTTTTTTAATATGTTTTTATTGATTTTTTAGAGAGAGAGGAAGGAAAAGAGAGATAGAAACATCAATGTGAGAGAGAAACATTGATTGGCTGCCTCCTGCATGTCCTCTACTGGAGATTGAGCCTACATCCCAGGCATGTGCCTTGATGGGGAATCAAACCAGGACCTCTCAGTCCATGGCACAATGCTCAATCCACTGAGCCATGCCAGCTGGGCTGGAGAACTTATTTCGAAGCAGGTGATTGAGAGGGTGGTTTTTATTTCTCCCTCTCCAGGTGACAGTCCGCCTTGGTCATGCGGTTCATCTGCCCCCTTGCAGAGACCCATGGCCTGGCTGAGATCTGTTTTAACGACACTAGGCATTCTGTTAAGGTATTTTTAATTGTGGCTTCTTATCAGTTCATCCTGTGCTCTCTTCTGGTCTTGTAGTTCCTTTTTTCATACTTAACCACCATTTCAGGCTCTGTTTACCCCACTCAGACTCACTCATTCCAACAGAAATCTGTTTAAATCCATTCCTCTCCCCTGCCACCTGTGAATTCTGTGAACTTGGGGTGAGGGTGGGGTGTCACTCAATCTTTCAGCCTCGATTTCTTCTGTTGTAAATGGGGGATGTTATGAGCACACAGATGTCATAGGGTGATTAAATGGAATAATGTAATAACTGGCTCATGGTACATATGAGTCCATAAATATATATGTGATTATTTTGCCTTTCTGTTGGTTTTCTGAGATAAGTGTGTGTGTGTGAATAAACAACTGTATAGTTTAATTTGTGCATGTGCTGATTTATTAATTTAGTTAGCTAGCTAGTTAGTTATTGTGCTTAGCTAACAGTTCAGGCTTCCTTTTCTTTTTTAAAAATATGTTTTTATTGATTTTGTAGAGAGAAGAAGGGAGAGAGAGAGAGAGAGATACTGACGTGAGAGGGAAACATCAATCAGCTGCCTCCTGCACGCCCCCTACTGGGGAGCAGCCTGCAACCTAGGCAGGTGCCCTGACTGGGAATTGAACGGGGACTCTCAGTCTATGGGACGATGCTCAATCACTGAGCCACACCAACAGGGCCAGGCCTCCTTTCCTTGATTTGAATCTTGGATCTGCCCATTACAAGCCTCTAACCAAGCATTCGTTCTTTTTATTTTTTTTTATTTTTTATAGAGTGGGAGGGAGGGAGAGAGAGAGAGAGACAGAGAGAAACATTGATGTGATAGAGCCACATTGACTGGTTGCCTCCCACATGACCCAACCAGGGCCGGGAATGAACTGAAACCGAGGTACATGCCCTTGACCGGAATCAAACCCACGACTTATTGGTCCGCAGGCCGATGCTCTAGCTACTGAGCCAAACCGGTGAGGGCCAAGCATTAGTTCTTAACCTCAGTGAAACTGAAATGATACTAGCACTTACTTCATAAGTTTTATGAGGATTAAAGGATGTAACACATGGGAAGCTGCTAACATGACTCTGAGCAATAATTTGCTCAAGAATTTACTATGGACAGTCATTTTTTATTTTAAAATTGATCATGGCCCGGCCAGTGTGGCTCAGTGGTTGAGCACTGACTCATGCACCAAGAGGTTTCGGGTTCGATTCCTGGTCAGGGCACATGCCCAGGTTGTGGGCCAAGTCCCCAGTGGGGGGCATGCAGGAGGCGGCCAATGGATGTTCTCTCTCATTGATGCTTCTATCTCTTTCCCTCTCCCTTCCTCTCTCTCTAAAATCAATAAAGGAAAATTAAAATTGATCATGAATACTTTCCTTTCATTGTGCAGGTTGTTAGAGTGTTTGGTTTATCATCTGCAAAAACAGTTGTGATAATAGTAACATCGACCTCATAGTGTGGTTTGAGGATCAGATGAGTTACTATATGCAACAGTTTAGAAAGAACATGGCATATGATCATTGCTAAATGTGTTTATAATAATTATTATTACCCCTGGTATTGTTATGGACTTATTTTTACCTCAGTACTTTATTTCTCTATTTCTTCTCCCTACTTCTTCCCCTAAATGCCAAAGTTAGATAGGTCTAACAAGCTCTCTCTTAGCTTGGAGAGAAGCAAGTATTTTGGAGAGAAAATTCCCAAGACCCCCCAATAAATAAACAAACAACCCCACAAACAAACAAACAAATGATTTTTTGAATTCTTTCATCCATTTTATGTAGCCACAGTCTAATTTCCAGTCATAGAGCCTAGAGAATTGGCTTCCAAATGGGCAAAAGGAGTCAAAATCAATACACATAAGAATTACTATAAAATAATTTAGCCCTCGCCGGTTTGGCTCAGCGGTTAGAGCGTCGGCCCGTGGACCAATGAGTTGTGGGTTCGATTCTGGTCAAGGGCATGTACCTTGGTTGCAGTTTGTCCCCGGCCCTGGTCGGGGTCGTGTGGGAGGCAACCAGTCGATGTGTCTCTCTCACATCAATGTTTCTCTCTCCCTCCCTCCAACTCTATCTGATGATAGATAGAAAAATATCCTTGGATGAGGATTGAAATAAAATAAAATAATTTAGATTAATACACATTGAAATATCTCATTTAAATTTGTCACATTTAAATGTCAACACATTTATACCATCACTTGTAGAACGGCTGAGTTGGACTGTTGGGATATATACATTTTATTTAACATTTTATATCACTGTTGTGATATAACATTCTATGTTTTATTTAACATAGAATGTGTGTGCATTTCAATATACTTGCACTTAGCTGCAATCATGTTGGTGGTTCTCAACTGGGGGCCAGTTTGTCCCCCAGGGGACATTTGACAGTGTTTGGAAACATTTAAAATTTTTTTAAATTAGATTTTTATTTTTTTAATTAATTAATTTTTGTTACAGATGTTTCTCCTTTTTCCCCCATTGACACCCTCCTCCCGAGCCCACCCTGCACCCCCAGTATTGCTGTCTATGTTCATTGGTTATGCATACATGCATATAAGTTCTTTGGTTTATCTCTTCCCTCCCATTCATCCCCCTCCTCTGAGGTTTGTCAGTCTGAACCCTACTTCTATGTCTCTGGGTCTATTTTGTTCACCAGCTTATTTTGTTCATTATATTCCACAAAGAAGTGAGATCATGTGATACTTGTCTTTCTCTGATTGGCTTATTTCGCTTAGCACAATACTCTCCAGGTCCCTCCACGTCATCTCAAAGGATATGAGATCTTTCTTTCTTACAGCTGCATAGTGTTTCATTGTGTAAATGTACCACAGCTGTTTTATCCACTCATCTATTGATGGACACTT